>OX387632.1:12683196-14024794 GCA_947568825.1 Sphinx pinastri
AAGAAAATATACAATTTCATTTTGAAGTGAAATTAAGTTAGTAAGTGTTAATTTTTTTGTGTTTGACGATTGTTTTATAGCTGTTTTTTTGTAATAATCTTCTTTATTTCAATTAACATATTTTTTATCATTCGGTTATCAGAATTTACATTTGAGATGGGTAATTGGCAATTTCCGTCAATTTAAAAGAGCTCATTTATTTTAAGCTAGCTTTTGCTCGCGGCGTCGCGTTGCCTGCGTGAATGAGGTTTTGTGGGATAAAAAACAGCCTATGCCCTTCCCAGGGTCTCAAACTATCTCCATAGCAAATGTCATAGAAACCTGTTTAGTTGTTTCGGAGATGTAGGCTCACAAACAAACAGATAAACAGACAGACAGAAAAAACATCTAAAAATCTGTGATTTGTGTTCTTTTACTCTTCTTACTCGTCCCCTTACTTTTTTATTATTTTTCTTCCAATGTACATAACTACAGACACACCGGATTTTACTGCTTTATTATATGTATAGATTAGTAGGGGATGAACTTCAATAAAATACGAAACACGTGTTCCATCAATTCTGTTAAAAAAGGTTTATGCTAAATTTGAAGTAGATTGGACCAAGGAATCACGTTATCCCATACAAACTTTGCCCCACTTTTAACTTTTTTCACCCCCTTAGGGGAAGAATTTCGGAAAATCCTTTCTTATCGGATGCCTACGTCATACAAAGAACACACCTTCCAAGTTTCAGGTCTCTACGATCAGCGGTTTAGGCTGTGCGTTGATCCGTCAGTCAGTCATTCAGGACAAAGCATTTTATATGTATAGATATCCATACTAATATTAAAAACAGGAAAAAAAAAATTCACTAATAGGAAGCTGCATTACTCCTGAGTGCTATAGGCTTTTATACTGTATTAGGATTTTCTTTTTTTTTATCGTCGGCTCGGCAAAGTGGCTTCGCTGCACCTGATGGTAAGTGAAGTGAAAAAAAAAAAAACACACACAGTCGCCACAGTTATGCCGGCGTGCATAATTGATTCTTCACGCTCCGCTTGAAGAACCCTAAGTTGTAGGAAGGTCCCTCCTTCCTACACGTACTAAACGTAAACTGTTCCTCAGCCTAATGGTGCGGCAGAAATAAGAATTGCCAAACCTTTTGGTTCGACCCGGGATGGAAGAGGCCTCTAAGCTGTGGTTTCGCAAGCCAGTACGTGTGTATGTTTCACCCAGTGTGTGTTTGTATCAGTATCAGCCCGGAGTTTGGAATTTGTACCCGATATGGCGATCGGCTCGCCCGTTATCACATCATGGGGCAGAATACACACGGTGAAAAGTGTGTGCATTAATTGCGCCTCTGCCTCCGGGAGCAAGGTGTTTTACCATGGAGTACGAAATGTTGTCTAGGCCTGGAGCAGTATCCGTTTTTTTTAATTGAGTTTACAGCTTCCTCAACCGAAATAGGCTTACATAGTGAGCTGTTTACGGAAGTATATATGGGAGTAGGTGGAGAAACATAGTCTGGAGCGAGATTTTTTAACAGTTTTAGGGCTTTATCATGATCAATAGGAGCTGTCTGCATTTTATATCCTTGGATCCATTTAATTTTTTTCCACATTTCACTTGGAGAAATAGAACTGTCTATGTTGCTGTAGAACTCTTGGAACGATCTATGCTTGCTCTGGCGTATCAACCTTTGAGCCTCACATGATACTTTTCTTTGCAAAGATTCCAATTTTCAGGAGTAGAGTTGCGCCTAAATTTAGATAATGCAAGTCGTCTCTGTGCTACTACGTGGGATAAGTTCGAGTGCCAGTATGGTTTTGCCAAAAAAAGATCCTTTTTTGAATAGGATTTTCACATACTCTAATTGGTGTAATACACTCATCAGCTACGCTGTTTATAATATCTAAAACTATGTCATACGCAGATTGGTGGTTCAAATGAAGGTTTAAATTTGATAATTTTGAGTTAATTTCTTTAAAATATTCGCTCCAGTCAGCTATCTTAAAGTTGGTCACTCCACAGGTTTTCATTCATAACATTTCATTTGAATTTAAAGGCCATATCTGTTGACAATCGTTACATCTGGGGAGTTTCTTTGTATTTGTCCATTGATAATTTAATTCGTGTATGCATATTTTCATTTTGTATGAAGAGGTTATTGTCCATAATAGCGTCAATAATTTGCATTCCTCTACAATCGGTTTTGATGATGATGGCCATTTAAGTCTGCGGCTATGAGAACCTTCCCTTTTGATATTGAAAAAAAAACCTCCCAATCACTTTTAGATATAGACTGACGATAGACAATAGATAGAAATTATGTCTTCAAGGTGAGTGCAATTAAATACCTTTATGTGCATTATTTGTACTTGTGAGTGCAATATTGTCTAAACACGGCATTGCTTTAATAGATTAGTGCGTCATGATTGCTGTACCACCATATCCATCATTGCGATCTGTTCTGAATATATTGTATCCCGATATTCGAAAAGGGGTATCAGAATCGAACCAAGTTTTACTAAGGATGGCTATATATTGTATTCTTTCTTGATTCATTAGTGCTTCAAATTCGGTACTTTTAGGTCGGAAGCTCAAATCCATTGTATTATGTTAAGCATTTTCATATGTGGGGTTGTATTATCCATCTTCACATGTTCTAAAATCAAGGATCGTCTGCAGTATAGGCCACTAAGGAAAATAATCAGCAACTAGTAATATCACCCATTCTTCGCAAGCTTTAATAACCATATTCAATTTGGACTAAATTGTGACACCTCTAATAAATAATAACTCTTTTATTTTCATGAGGAGTTCTTGGGTGTGGACTGTTTTTCCCTTCTTTCTTTGAAGGGCATGTCAATCACTTGTTGTTCATCTGGACTACTTGTGCGGGTCCCTCAAAACCATCAGACCAAACATATGGTGAAGAAGGTCTTCGGCTCGCTTTTTTAAGTAAAGGCTTTTTGATGTTATTGCTTATAGTTTTATTTTAGGCTACATTCGTAAAAGTTGTGTTGGTTATAGTTACCGAAGTGTCAGGTTGACCGTCGTCAGTAGTAAATGTTTTAGTGCTACCATGAACTCCCTCTGTTTCCTTCAGTCGTATTAGATCAAGAGAAACTGGCGGCACGTACATTGTTAGAACCATTCGTATACGTGTAGATAATTCAGCATAATTTCCCTTAACTTTTTTTCCTTACAGAAAGCTGGGCACGATATTCTTGCTAATGCCATATGATTGCCTGCGCAGTTCACACATCTGAATTTTGGGTGTCACAGTTCGTGTGTCCACCACCACACTTAGGGCATGTTATCTTATTCGACGGACATCGTTTAGAGATGTGGCCAAATTTCCAGCATTTACCGCGCAGCGAGACTGGGAATATGTACGGATCAACTCTAATTCTAGTGGACGATAGCCTAGTTGGGAATGGAACGGTCTGCCGAGACAATGTCCGGCGGTTCAAAACCCAAGGCACACACCTCTGATTTTTCGAAGTTATGTGTGTATTGTTTATCAATTATCGTTCGCTTTTACGGTGAAGGAAAACATCGTGAGGAAACCTACATACCTGAGAATTCTCGATAAGAATTTCGAGGGTATGTGAAGTCTGCCAATCCGCACTAGGCCAGCGTGGTGGACTAAGGCCTAACCCCTCTCAGTAGTAGAGGAGGCCCGTGCTCAGCAGTGGGCAGTATTTAATACAGGGCTGGTATTATTATTATTATTATAACTCTAATTCTTAATTCATCTACGGTGACGTAGCCTGGTAGGAAAGAACCCTTAAAACATAGTCAAACACACTCACTACGTTTCCACCTGCCCTCTTGTATATTACGGCAATTGAGACGATGCACAGAAATTATTTCTGCAGTGTTAGGACAGATTGTGTTTATCAAGATTTCTGTGTCGTTTAATCCTATGTCCATATTTTTTGTAACCGAAGGACATCTTTGTCTCCATAATAACCCTATTGATTCGCCATTCCATGTTTATTAGTTCTTTACTATTTTCTAACCTTAAAGCACTATCCTCGTTTTTGGGGTCAACGAGGATTTTATAGGGACTAGGGAGATAAAACTAACTCTGAACCTAACTAAAACTTAACTCGTTCAATACCGTTAATATTGAGAGATTATAATAATTTTGCCATAGCAAAAATTTTTGGCTTTTTACCTTTGGATGAAATGTATATTTCAATTTGGTCAGATTTTGATTTGAGTTTTTTTTCTTGAGTAGATACTATTCTCCATTCTTGTTCCTCTTCCTCTCTTTTTCTTTTGCTTGGTCTTAGTGAGCCATCTACTCGTATGTATCCTTCTACATTCGTTTAATAACATCAATAATATCATTTCTTGACATGCTTCCATATCGGATTCTTTTGAACACTCAGCACTATCCAAAACAGAATGTCCATTTATTAATTATCGAAGTAGATATGAATAAAATTCCATTTTTACCTATCCTTCCTATACGTAGCCCAACCGTCAGGTAGTAAACCTTTAAAGGGTTGCGAACGCCTAAAGCGCTCACCCAAAAGTCCGTTGAAGCCAGAAAAGCCGGCTACTGGCAGATTAGCCCGAGTTAAAAAAAAAGATAGTAAACCCAGCGGAGAGAGCGCCGCGCGCGGTTGCTTGAGAGCCGTGAACCGCTGATAACGCTTAATGACACGACTTACTTGCTGGAATGTCGTAATGATACTCGTAATCAAACTGAATTATTATACCCGTGCATTTTAATTAGCCATCGGCTCCAAAATAAGTAATCCGTATGTAGTTAACTGGTGGTAGGTCTCTCATATGTAAGAGTCCGTCTGGGTGGGTACCTACCACCGCAATGTCTATTTCTACCGCCAAGCAGCAGTGAGCATGTACTGTTGTGTTTCAGTTTGAAAGACATTGTAGCCAGTGTAACTACTGGACATAGTGAGACTTAAAATCTTATGTCTCAGGATGACGAGCGCAGTGGAATGCCACACAGTACTTTGTAACTCAAGGTGCTGAATGATGTTGCTACTGTTTATGGGTGATCGTATTGCTTACCATCGGGCGAACGGCATGCTCGTCTCGTCATTCAATGCAATAAAATAAACAAAGAAAGATAATGTAATGTTTTTTCTCTTTTTATTGGTTTTTTGTAGACAAAAATGTCTAGACTATACTTTTTTAATTACTCTGTTGTTTAATTAGCAATAATGAAATTAGTTTCGCGCTTCTCGATTCCAATTAGTGAATTAGTAATTTCAATAGATAATGATTAATTATATAAAATCAATGCTACTTAATTAATGATGGTGTAGTAGTGTTGTGTGCGCAATATGACATCGCTCTGAGGTCCCGCTTTCAAATCCCGGGTCGGGCCAAGTGGTATAGAGTTTTGAGCTCAGTATCAGCCCGAAGTCTGGAATTTCGGCCCGATATGGCAATAAGCTCGCCCCCTATCACGTCATCGGATGGAACACACAAGGCGAATTCTATTATATATAATATTCTAATTATTTAATATAATATTCTACGTAACGTAAATCGTGCAAATTCATTTTACATCTAAAACGTCAGAGTAAATATTTTGTATATCAGAAGACACACCCTCATGTCCGTAATATTGTAAGTTTATGCCTTTATATTCGCTTGGGCAGCATTCAGAGACTAGCAAAGATCTTCCCGGCTAAAATACCTCAGTGCCAGAAGACAAAAGTCTTTGGTCAGTGTTACATGGCCTTTGACTAGCCTAAGACGGCTGACAGTCATTCAGCGAGCTATGGAGATAGCTGTACTCAGTATACCACTATGCGATCAAATCAGGAATGTAAGATCCGTAAAGCGAAGAACGTCGGCTACAATATCTTGTTAATCCATATTGTAACTGCGGACAAGGCACATAGCTCGTAAAACTGACAACGGATGGGGCAAAAAAGTTCTCGAATGGAGACCACCTATCGGCAAGCGCAGTGTTGGACGTCCACCTGCAAGATGGACCGACGACCTGGTAAAGGTCGTAGGAACTCGTTGGATGCATGTCGTTTTTAACAGGTTGATCTTGAAATCTTTATTGGAGGCCTATGTTCAATAGTGGATTCCCAAAGGTTTAAGATGGTGATGATGATGATTAGTTATTAAAATTTCCTATGTAGGTATATTATATATAATATAAAAAAAAATCATCGACATCTTCTTTTATTTAAGTTTTAAAAAACTGAAGGTTATCAGATTTCTTTAACTGTTACGTAAAATAACTTTGAAAGAGTAAAAGGTAGGTAAGCGATTGTTATAAAACTTACAATATCATTTTTGACACGAATTATAGCGTATTATAGTTTATAACACGCAGTCAAAAGTTTGAGAAATGCGTGTAATAACGTTGGCATGCATTTGATACAAATACCTCTTGGTTTATTATATTTGTTTAAAAAGAAACTTAAACATAAATAAATACAGACGAACATAAATGTTTTAGTTTTTTGTATGTATTTTAATTAATATTATTTAATTAAAATGTGACTAATAAGTCATAATATGTTAGCTGAATTTTTTACACGTTGAACGATGCTAGATTAGTTAAATATTCTTAAATAAAAGAGCGGTGAGTTCGATTTTAGTGTTTTATTTTTTTAAATTACTGCTTTATTCGGTTAGTGTGGCGTGATACTGATTAGAAAAACCCAAAATCACTTTTCCCGACCCGGGAATCGAACCCCAGACATTAGTATTGCAGTCGTATCGTAATACAACTACGCCATTGAGGTGGGCATTTTAAAATCGTGTCTATAAGCCGGCCACCCTGATATTTGTTAGTTTGTTGGATAGGTATACCGAGTGCTGGTCTTACGCATGACATGGTCAATATCATAGGTATATACCACACTAGCATTGCGCGCGGATCCGCCCGCGTGGAAAAGTTTTCCCGGGATAAAAAGTAGCCTATAGCACTCAGGAGTAATGTAGCTTTCTAAATTACATCGAAATCCGTTCGGTTAATTTTTGAGTTTTTTATAGTATACTGTATTATAGTATACTATGTAAGGTAGGATAATAAAGAACTTCAATTCATTATTTTCTACTAAGTGTAGTACGGCTTTAAATGTCTTGGCCATCTTCTACAGGGAAGATGCAAATTTTTATTTTTGCTTTCATTTGAATGAATTTCATGTAGAATAGATCACGAGTATATTAAAAAATTAAAATACTATAATTTATTGCTAAAAATTGCGGTTTGAAAATGACAGTTTACATTTTCGTGCGCAAACGGAGCTACACGTCCAGTGTCGTCACCCTGGTCATATTTGTTCGCCGGTGGCATTCATTAATGCATAAGTTAGGACATTCGATATGTTTTTTGAATAAATAAGTACATCAATGTTACTATGAACCCACACACACACGCCTTTTTAT
The DNA here is from genome assembly GCA_947568825.1 of Sphinx pinastri. Classification (NCBI taxonomy): domain Eukaryota; kingdom Metazoa; phylum Arthropoda; class Insecta; order Lepidoptera; family Sphingidae; genus Sphinx; species Sphinx pinastri. Next base: position 12,690,578 of record OX387632.1, read on the forward strand.
CCCCGAAGGGGTAGGCAGAGGCGCAACTAGGTGCACCCACCTTTCGCCGTGCGTTAGTTTAGATTTGGATATAACCGATTGCATTGTCGCCATAAGACCTGATTTTTTATTTTATTTTAAGCACTTCATATACAAATGTATAAAGGCGGACTTAATGCTGTAGGCATTCTCTCCCAGTCAACCTTAGAGTGGTGCAGAGATAAACAAGGTAGGTGCATCAGAGGTAGTTCATTAGAAATAATCTACACTAATATTATAAAGCTGAAGAGTTTGTTTGTTTGAACGCGCTAATCTCAGGAACTACTGAACCGATTTTGAAAATTCTTTCACTAATAGGAAGCTAAATGACTCCTGAGTGCTATAGGCTACTTTTATCCCGGGAAAATATTTTTATCCTGGAAAAACTTTTTCACGCGGGCGGAGCCGCGGGCAAATGCTAGTATAAAAAGCAATGAGAGGTGTCAAGGGACACCCGGATGGAACGAAGTTCCTTTCCATTAATTAGTGAAGGAATTGTAATAAAAATTTATTTATATAACGGAGTGTGTATATATATAAATATATAAATATTTTCCTATTTCCGTTCTAATACATAAGTTTCTAGAGAAAAAAACAAATAAATACGTGTGGCACTCGGAGACTACCGCGGTAAAGCTATTGCATAGCATTTTTATCACAAATTTTGATTGACTAAACACAAATTCGATCTTACGCTTACCACATAAAGTAGATTTTTAGACGCGAGCAAAGCACGTTTAGTCTTGTTATTGATAAATGTCAATAACCAAAGTAGAATAAATCAACAAAATTTGAAAAAAGAATGTTACGTTCGATTCTTTTGTACTCGTGCCGTGCCAACGCTTCTACGCGATGTATTTAAGTTTCATTTTAGATTAGTAAGAAATGGTTTTAATGACTTTAATAAATAAAATAAATACAAATATACTCGTTTCAAGAATTATAGCTTCTACGCATTGTATTTAAGGTTCATATTAGTAAGATAATAGAAAAAAGTGTCGTGACAACTTTTCCGTCCAGCCCCCTTTCACAACGCGCAATAAGGAACTTCGTTCCAATATACATCGGACTTTAATTATGGGGTGTCTTTAAGCGAGGGATAATGTATCAATTACGAAATCCATGTGTAATTAAGTATAAAAGTGATATAAAGTATGCAAAAATACTTTAACTCTTACTTCACTTTTGCTGGTGGTACGATATATCGAACCTTTAGGGCGAAAACGACACAATTCAAAAAAAACGAAATTTGAGTTATCGTTATAAAATTACTTCATCATCATCATCAGCCACATGACGTCCACTGCTGAACATAGGCCTCCCCCAAAGATTTCCAGACGGAGCTGTCAAAAGCGGCCTGCATCCAGCGTGTTCCTGCTACCTTTATCAAGTCGTCTGTCCACCTTGCAGGTGGACGGCCGACGCTGCGCTTGTCAGTACGTGGTCTCCACTCGAGAATTACTACTTAAAACGAAATTTTCAATACAACAATAGTTCAAACACCGCCATATTCAAGCGGGAAAAGGACAAAACTATTATATCGGTCCCTTTTTTATTATATTTTTATAAAAAAGGGACCAGTTTTAAGTCATTTTATGACGATAACCCAATTTTTTATTTTTTTGAATTGCGTCGTTTTCGTCCTAAAGGTGCGATATATTTTGAATCCGCCCATACAGCGATCACCGTACAAGATGTTCAAACCCGCCCTAGTGGCCCACGCAAGTGTGCCGCGGTCCGGGATCAGCCTGTGTTCGATATTATTTCTGGACTTCTCTCCGCTTACCATGCGGTGCAGTGGGTCAATTTGCCGAGCTCGTATAAAAAACAAAACGATTTGATTTCTTCGGTAAGTATTCATGGAAGCAAGTAGCTATTTAATAAGACTGACGATAATGTAAAAAAATGCATTAATTGAATGATTTCCGTCGAGTCCTGCCACGTTAGCATTCACAGTTTTGATGATGAGTAACAAATGGCGAGCTGAATGAAATAAAGCATCTTTGAATCTGGTAAAAAATCAATCGTTTTACTTAAATATAGACTGGCTGTTTAGCAGGGTTAATTTTATTTGTTAAAAGTTGCTCAAAGTAATAAAAAATACGTTTTTAGGCAAAATAATAAAATAAGAAACTTGTACTTTATTTTGTCACCATGTAGTTTTCTTCTACCTTTAAAATATAAACAATGTACTTTATTTGAACAAAAAAGGTTCAACCATAGTCTGGCAAGACAACGTATGCCTTGGTAGCGTAGTGGCACAGTACTCAGAAGAACTACGTTCGTAGTGGACAAGTAATCAAGAAAATAGAGACGGCAGGTTCGATCTCTACATAGAGTCATATGTTTCGTATCTGCATAATTAAATGATTAATTGACAATGACCGTCTGTATAATTCATGTATATAAAATTAATAATATATCTAGGTGCCTCTAGTTTTAGTGTATATGGACAAAGAGGTTCTGGGTTTGATTTCTATGTCGGCCCATATATACAAAGAATTAACCGAGATGGTCAGTAACTATTGGGGAAACAGCATCAAAATTGATTTAGCCGTTCAAAAATATTAAACGAATAGATGTATAAATGACAGTGTTAAGAAATTACAAATTACGAATTTTCACTAGACCTCCTTTTTTATTAGGTCTTTTATGCAACAGTCTATTAAGGTGTGTACCGGAATCCCGGGAAAAATAACGATTTCACAAAACCATCACTAGGACCTCTTGCCGAGACTCTGAACGGGTAAGTACCTTCATAACATATAGACTGGGATGCAGTTATATAGAACATGGAAAATCCAGAAATTCAGTTCATTATACAAACGCACCAAGTCCGCCTGTATTCCATAGACATACACCCTTCTGTTTTTACCGCTCGCCGCTACAGTACATAGTAAATGCGGTACTTAAATAAGAATCTCGCGCAGTATCGGCGCGCGCGCATGTGTAGACGTTTGCCTGCGTTTATAATAGTCTACAACGAAAGATCGTTATCTCGTGTTGCTCTTAATACGCCGGTGTTTTAAAATGTTGCAATCGCTTGTTATTATTGTTACAACGTTCGGTTTCCGCTTCCAACACGCCATATAAATAAGATCTGTTTATTTCTAATATATAAAATTCTCGTGTCGCGGTGTTTGTTGCCAAACTCCTCCGAAACGGATCGACCGATTTTCATGAAATTTTGTGTGCATATCGGGTAGGTCTGAATCGGTCAACATCTATTTTTCATACCCCTAATGTTAAGGGTGGTCCACCCCTTAATTTTTTGTTTTTATTTTTTCATGATACAGCATTCAAAAATACATACATCCCTAAATTTTTACCTTTCTACGATCAGCCCCTATTTTTTTAATAACTTTAAACCCCGGTCGGTAACTGATAGCAAAACAGCGTTTGCAGGGTCAGCTATTAATTATATAATAATTGATTTAGAATTACAAAGATTATAATAATATATTATGCACGTCTTATAAATAATTCCTACTTCATTATAAATTAATCTATTTTGTCTTTACAATATTTATAAACTTGTATATATTTGTTTATATTTACTGCCAGTATTAGATATTTTATTATATAGAATGTTTTGATCTTAATGTGACGTCTCTAGTGAAAATTATATAAAAAGAGAGATTGACAACCAACAAGACTCACTTTATGTATTTTGATTAGGTTTTTTGACATGGCGACAACTTTTTATTTCTAAGAATTTATAATTATTGTTTTGTATCTGCTATTATTACTTGACATTGGCGAAATCAATCGGTGGAAGCCATAATAAAAAGAAGAAGAAGAAGAAGTATTTTGATTACTATAAACATTGTAAATATTGTGACTATTAGTTTTCTCCACGAACAATATCCAGCCGTCTCTCTGTGCATCCCGCTCCGTATTTCATTATGTCCAACGGTTTAGACATTTTGCCTAGTGAAAAAGTCTTAAAAGAAGCGAAAATAGTGAATTCTGAAGTGACAGAGTTGGTACCGGTTCAGTCGAAGTGCATTGGACGCAATGAACGAAGGGTTATGGTGATATATACCGGTGGTACTATCGGGATGGTGGCCAACGATGAAGGTGGTAAGTTTGCACTTTGCGCATGTGTTGTAAACGTTGATGGTTATTGTTTATTTACTAAACGTAGAGACCGTTTTTGGTTTTAGTCAGGTAGGAGGTAATCTTTACATTTTTTTTAATGAATAACTCGATACATTTTTGTATGAATTAAAGTTTTAACAATTTTCGATATCTCAGTTTAAATTGATTTCTAAATGGCGCAGATTTTTTTGATTCTGACTCTTATGGAGCAATCGCTCTCGTCTTATAAAAAAGTTAAAAAAATTAAAGGATTAATAAAAGAAAATAATGATTCGAAACTTCTAAAACCTCATTCAATACGAAACGTCGATGAATGTTTTATGTAGCGCAATGATACTACAGTCGTTGAGCAAGCCCATTCACATAGTAGACAACCTGGCACTAGTATTTAAAACTCGCGGCCCCGCCCGCTTGAAAAAGTTTTTCCGGGATAAAAAGTAGCCTATAGCACTCAGGAGTAATGTAGCTTCCTATTAGTGAAAGAATTTTCAAAATTGGTTCAGCAGTTCCTGAGATAGCGGGTTCATCCAAACAAACAAACTCTTTAGCTTTATAATATCATATTTATCATAGATTACTGAATTATGGGTAGCTAAGCGAGAGCAGATTGACTCCTGTAATTTTCAATTCCTTTTATTCCCCTTGGATCATGTCGCTTATTTTTATACTTAATCCTATACTTCAAATTCTCTTAAACATACGGGAATTGGTAGCCCTAAACACATCTTTTCCAGTCATTTTCAATCGAAATAACTATTTCGCCTCGTCCACTGTTAACTCATTATAAATATTATCCGCCTGCTGTTTACAAACAAAATTATCAATTGTACTATGTTGCGACTTTGCCCGTAAACCTGTTTTGGTAGTGAAATTAAATAATTTATTAGTAGTACTCGTAAAAATTATATTCAGTGGAGACATGATTATCCAGAACTTAGTATGCTAATTCGCGATTAACCTAATTGCCAACCGCGAGAAAATATCTTTATAGTCTAATGAAACTATGTTCTGAAACTCAAAAACTAATTAATCGATTTTGAAAATTCTTTCAATAACAGAACGATACATCTATAGGCTACTTTTAATGAAAGAGTTTTTAAGTTAAAGTATATTTCCCAGGTTAAAGTATATTTTAATCTAGGATATGTGTCTCCATTCTCATTCAATCAATTCACCAGTGTTTATTCACAAACATACAAACAACTCACAATCTTGATATTAGTAAGATGACGAAATAATCTCATTCTTGACCGTAGCCGGCACGATCGAGAAATACCGGCGTGCCGGCCGGCGGTGACGTATAAATATAAATGAACCGTTGTCACTTGGCAAAGAGCGATATTTCATCATATTACCATGGTATATATTTTTATGTCGTATAGTCTAGTGGACGCGTATATGAGCTTGTCTGCCTTGAATTCGAATCCCAGGTTGATTTTGTCATTTGTTAGATTGAATCGCTTAGATGAGATGATGTCGATATGCGTAAAAATTGTCAACAAGGAACTAAAGCCGCGTTTTCATTGTGCTAGTTCTTGGATGCAGACATAACGTCACAATTACGTGTGAGTTCAAAACTAATTGCATTTATCTTGCAGCTTGTATGCATATTTACGTAACCAAAACTGAAGCTGCATGCAGATTGCAACTTACACGCAGATTATTTGCATATTGGAAATGTGACTTAAGTCTCACGAAATAGAATTGAGTTTCTAATGACAATAAATATGTCGTAAATATGGATGTGGGATATATAAATAGACACGTGAATGTCGCGTGCGATCGATTACGTGTCGCGTCGCTTACGTTCAATAATATATTTCGATATATTATGTACAGTAGCTATGTATTTTTAGTCGAGGGACCTATTTAAACACACGGTAGTTTATGATTGCAAGTAACTAATAAAAAAACATGCAAAAAATAACAGAGTTGAGCTCAAAAAAATCTTGAAAAGGCTCCCGACGTGTGAGTATTTTTGTGCTAGCTATGTACTTGTTCACACGTGTGACTTATTTCTTGATATTTCATTTTTTTGGTGCCTTGGGGTGGCAAATTTTAGTTTCGGCCCGGGCGGCCAGAACCAACGCTACGCCTCTGGCTCGCTATTGTCCTTATATTGGAAGATAGCTGGTGAAAAGTGACATAACGTGAGCTCCATATCTCTGGCAAACCTTAAAAAGGGCCTTTATTTCGACACATGTCTGTTGGTTAAAAATATCTACTACGAGAAAATGATGTCCCAAAATATGCTCGCTAGCTCACATGTTCTATGCGTGATTTCCTGGGAATCCCATGTTAGGATGCCAAAACACAATAATGTAGGTAATTGTAGATGCACATGCGGAGTGACGCAGCGTTGGCAACATTCAGTATCATTTCGATTATGATGATTAACTGTAATTCTGGTTTGTTTAACGCCTAGTATGGCAATAAATAAGGCGTAAAATACTGATTTTTAACAAAATTTAATTTAATTTATATATAATGCCACAGTGAATGTCGTCGGGAATAAAATCGCTCACCATACGGTAGTATGCTCAAGTTGTTTGCCGGCGATAATATTGCGATAAATTTTGGATATCTGCGCTTCGTGCCGAGTGAAGAGAGCATAGTGTGGCCCCAACTTAAAACGCCTAATCGTTGCCATAGTAAACTTATCTTAAAAGTACTCTCACTCGGCTGTGTCCTTGAAATAATTACCTACAGCAGTGCGGTACGTAAACACGCCATAGGGCTGCTAGTGTACAGTATATTAACTACTTGAGTTGCTTTCTAGTTTTGAGATTGTACATACATACACACTTTTATCTCCGAAAGGGTAGGCAGAGGCGCAACTATTGCACGCACTTTTCGCCGTGCGTATTCCTTCCCATGATGTGATAGGGGGCAAGCCTATCGCTATATCGGGCATAAATTCCAGACTCCGGGCTGATACTAAATAGAAAAATCCAATATCATTTTGCCCGACCCGGCCATCGAACCTTTTTTTTTTTTTTTTTTTTTTTTTTTTTTTGTTTCGCGGAGAAAGTGCGTTACCACTACCACCCGGCCTTCGTGGGGGGCGACCGAGCGGCTATGTTGGGTTCACCGTGCCTTACGACCCGGCGTTGAGTCGCCCGGAGAGATGGAAAACGTCGGGCGACCGCCGGGCCGAGTCCCTAACCTATGTACAACGCACGGCATACCAACTAAAACTCCGCGGTGGCCATCTTCGGCGCATTAGGGACGGCTGCGGGCTTCCTCTGACTAATGTCTAAGTTGTCGTCCGCAACCGCCCCTGCGCGGTGCCGCCTGGTGCGGCCCGTCTCCTGTTGTGGGGGGGGGGGGGGGGGGGGGGGCTCAGAAGCCCCCGCGCACCGAAGGACGCTCTCAGCGTCAACGGCAGCGTGAGGCCTACCTGCCACACTGCCGTCCATCACGGGGGTGGTCACAACAATGTGCTAAAACACACAAAACTAAAGACGGACAGCCCCCTGCCGCCCGCCCGCGACCCCCGGTGGCCCCTATTAGTCGCCTTTTACGACAGGCAGGGGATACCGTGGTGGAATTCTCCAAACGCCCCCAATCCACAGCCAAACGCCCCCAATCCACAGCGGCCATCGAACCTGAGACCTCAGCATTGCAGTCGTACCGTAATACAACTACGCCACCGAGGCAGTCAAGTTTTGAGATTGTAAAAGATATTATATAAAAAATGAAATTGTTTGTGAATGAAATAAGAAGTTTTCGATTAAAATACATGTTGTGTTTTTTGAGTAATAGATTTAATAAAAATAAAAAAGCACCTTTATAAATTTGAGACTGAAAAATATATTGCGCCTGGACTGAGACGTACGAAAAGCTTTATTGTTAATTTAATAGTATAAAAAATCCGCAGGCTAAAAAGTTTAATTAAATATAAATTTTTGGGAAACATGGACAAGAATTCAAGCAAACAAAAACAGCATAATATAGTCTATAATTGCTCTTTGCCATATTAAGTAAGTACTTGTACTTATTTAATTCAAATATTCACAAAATGCACGCTTACTGCTTACAAAATCATCACACCGTTCGTTCGTCGCTGCGGCAACGAACGAACGAAATGTGTACCAAAATCGAGGTGCGTAGACATCACTCGCGCTCCGACCGTTTGTATGAAGATATTCTACTGTATATATCTGTACTGTGTCGTTGCTTTCTCATGTATATCAAATCTTATTGTATTGTGCAATGTGCAGACATGAAATACATTAATATAGTTTAAAACGCAATATCTGACTACGCAGTCGGCAGTAACAGTTAATTTTGTTTGTTAGGAATTAAAACTGTTTTTTAATGCCTGTTTTTTAATTTGTTAGCCTGAGGATTAGATTTTTAACGAGAAGATTTTTTTATTATTATAAAATATTTTTTTAAGAGTCTTAACTGAAATAGAAACTAGAGAAAATTACGTCTTCATAAACCTAATTAGGTTTTGTCAATTAAATAGCCATAAATGAGATGTTTCAAAATATGTATTGCGTTATCTTGCAATTGAAATGTTTTGCACGTGTTGAGTAAACCGAAATTAACAACATAACTAGTACACAATAAAATACGATAATAAAAATTATAATAGATTACGCAGCAAGCTAGTTTTCGGCCAAACTTTAGTTATGACTTGAATTTAAAATAAATTGAAGGTTGTTTAAGATTTGTGTAACTATCTGTTGGTCACAGCTGCGTTTCACTTCCTAAAATAAATATTAAATAGTGCAATTTTTCGGGATATATATATAAGGGCGTATTTTACATAATTGCATCAAACCGGCGCGGCACGCGTGGTTTGCTGTACCTACGTCCTACACGTGCCACCGCTTCTACGTGTTATTAACGAATAATTTTATTAATCAACGGTTCAAATTCTACTAAACATGAAAATTGGAGTAGTCGAGCGAACAGCCCCCAACTGCTCACAACTCGACTCCTCCTAAGCTCCATTTAGTCGCCTCTAACGACATGCAGGGAATACCGTGGCGGAATTTGTATGTCCCGGATCATAGGGCACATAAAACCCAAGTCTAATGAACTAAGTGGCATTAATCTAATTTTTAGTGGAAAGGACTGCTGAGATGAACGTCTCAGGTTCAAAGCCCAATTTAGCTCTGACTTCGTGGACAACTGTTTACTTCTACATACAAAATATTTGCGTGCAGAAATCACGCAGAGAACGCGAATATCGGAAACGGCGCGTGTATAATACATCGTGTGTATAGACCTTTATAACTACGTTGTCACTCATTGAGACATACTGGTGTTAGGTCTCTCGTATGCGAGGGCCGTCTGGGTAGGTCCAACCGCAATGTATATTTCTATCGCCAAGCAGCAGTGTGCATGCACTGTTGTGTTCCGCTTTGAAGGATATTGGAGCCAGCATAATTACTTGGCATTATGAGACTTAACATCTAATGTCTTAGGGTGACGAGCGCAGTGGAATGCCACGCAGTATTTTGTAATTAAAAGTCCTGTATGGTGTTGCTACTGTTTATGGGCGTATCGCTTACCATCAGGCGACGGGCATGCTCGTCTCGTCATTTGAAAGCAATAAAAATCTTCTCTGAAAATTATACATTTGTATAACGAAAACCTCATCCAAATCGGATCAGTAGTTTTTGAGAAAATCGCGGCCATACAAACTTACATACATTTACATACGGGTCGAATACAGTACCTCCTTTTTTTGAAGTCGGTTAAAAACGGTCGCATCTGTAAAGCGGCCTGAATAGGTTATGAGAAATTATTTTATCTCAAGTCAAGTTACACTTTGGAGCCAACGACAATTAACAATGACCGTATATTTCAAAAAATTACATACCGTTTTGATATTAGGGGTCGAGATCACTGGGCCACGAGTGTACCAATTACTGACACAAATCATATCATGAGTATATAATTTGTACTTAACAAAAATCTTGCCTTCTTTATTTGGTTACATCATTGTGAGAATCTTTATCATCTTTGATAAGTTATAACTATAAGTACCTAAATTTAATTTGACAGTTATTGTATGAAGCAGCTAATGTTCAATCATTTGATTACCATTTATTTGGGAGCACAGTTAAGAGTGTGACTTTTGTGTTTGGTCGGTTTATACATTTATGTGACGAGTAGTCTTTACTCAGAAGTTGTGTACAGACCCTTAATATAATGAAGTTTAGGGTTTAGTCCTTTTTTTTTCGCGGGGATAAACGCGTTATCGCTACCATCACCGGGGGATCAGTGGAGCGGTTATGTTGGTTTCACCGGTCTTACGGCCCAATGTCGACACTCGGGAGTATAGCATCATCCGAGCGAGCATTAGACCGAGTCCCTAACCTTATATACAACCTACACTACACCAACCAAAACCCGCGGTGGCCTTCTTCGGCGCATACGGGACGGCCCCGGGGTATCTTGTTGCACTAAGATAGCTGCACGCACGCTGGTATAGGATGGTATTATAAATCAATCTCAGGTTTGAGTAAAATCTCAAGTAGACATTTAATGTATTGAACTATAGGTATAATAAACCAAGCTTAAGCTATCATTTAAGAGCTTGTTCTCAGCTGACTAAGCGCTGTTACACAAACAAAACATAGCTGTCAGGATCTGTCACATATTGTAACTTAAGATTTAATTTGAACTGATGTTAATATGGGTTTATTAAATAGCTGCTATCTTAAGACGCTGACCTTAATTTGACAGCGTCTCAGCTGATATCGTTCATACCGAAATTGAGTTGCATCTATAGTGATGTTTGGAAGACTTTATATACCTTCGATTTTTACGGAGATTTCTCAGATATTCTTATGTATCTATTAAAGAGGGTGATAATTTACATTTAATGTAACCATGAGTTAAAGTCAAAGTGTGCTATGTGGACAGGGTTTTTTTATGGCATGGAATGATGAGACGAGCATGCCGTTCACCTGATGTTAAGCGATACGACCGCCCATAAACAGTAGTAACACCATCCAGCACCTTGAGTTACAAATTACTGTGTGGCATTCCACTGCGCTCGTCATCCTGAGACATAAGATGTTAAGTCTCATTATGTCCAGTAGTTACACTACTGCTTGGCGGTAGAAATAGACATTGTGGTGGTACCCACCCAGACGGACTTACATATGAAAGACCTACCACCAGTTTGAACTTGTAACCTTCGTCTCGGCAGTCCATTATTCCCCACTAGACTATAGCCGCTCGTAAAGTATTGTAGTCTTTGAATTTTAAATGGATGGAATTGCTAAATTTTGATTTGTACCTCATTTTATCTTCATACATTTTTATGACCGCGATTGAAACGGTTTTGAACTTGATGGCTGACGATAAACGCAAGGTCGCGGGTGCCGGAGACAACAAGGTATTATTGGATTTTCTTATCAATATTGTGATTTTGCATATCCCGCGATTTCAGCATGGATTTTTTGTTACAATATTGGACCGAGTTTAAGAAGGCAAAGTTTTTGGTTGACTTGAAATAATCTCAAATTATATAGAAATACACACACAAACACCCACACTCACGCCTTTTATCCCCGAAAGGGTAGGCAGAGGCGCAACTAGTGCACCCACTTTTCGCCGTACGTATTCTGTCGCATGATATGATAGGAGCGAGCCTATCACCATATCGGGCACAAATTTTAGACTCCAGACTGATATTGAGTAGAAAAACCCAATATCATTTTCCCCGACCCGGGGATCAACGGGGATCGTACCCGAAACCTCAATGCTGCAGTCGTACCGTGATAGACTATGCTATCGTGGCAGTTATATTGAAATAAACGGACTTAACGCCGAATTTACTCAATATATTGAACACAAAAGGGAAATAGGTACCTCTAAATAGCGGAACCCAGTAGGACTAGTACGACATGACTTAAAATATAAAATATAAATTGCAGAGAGGAGGAAAGGGTAGAATGGGCACATTTAAACTCTCAATCATCTTGCATTTTTTATATCTAAAATCATGGTGGAGGTCAAACACATTTATTATGTTTTTACTGGTAACCTCCTTTTCTTTTTTCAGTACTAGCACCCAAGAAGAACATGTTCGAACAACTTATCCGAGAGTTCCCTCAGCTGAATGACCGCTCATTATACCAACAGAGGTGCAGCGAAATTGATTTCGACTGTTCGCTTCTCGTCTTGCCAAGTGAGTATAAAATAATTCGCTGTAGAAATAAGGTGGCTTAACTCAGAAAAGTCAATTTGTGGGAAACGAAAAAAGTCGTTGAAGGCGGCCTATATCCAGCAGTGGCATTTACTATAAATATTCTGAGGGAAATACTATAGCTGATGATAACAATGAACCAAAAAATATCTAAAATGTTTTTGATGATGATTTGATTTATGGCACAACCAGAAAATACATCAATTTTGAGATAGTGCACTTTAGTAAGGGGGTGATGTAGTTAGCTATTGTAACTTTCAGGAGGCATTGGGGCATTAATAATTTGCTAGGGTAGCTAAAATAGTAGCTGATTAATCTATACTATCTATACTAATATTATAAAGCTGAAGAGTTGGTTTGAACGCGCTAATCTCAGGAACCACTGGACCGATTTTGAAAATTCTTTCACTAATAGGAAGCTACATTACTCCTGAGTGCTATAGGCTACTTTTTATCCCGGAAAAACTTTTCCACGTGGGCGGAGCCGCGCGAAATGCTAGTATAATATAAAAAACTAATTGATTAAATGCTAATCTAGTAACTCGTGAGCCATTGAACAGTATGAAGTTTTCATAAAGTTAACTACAATATTATCACTATATAATTTTATTATGTTAGGACTGGAAAATTCAATGACTCAAAGGTTACGCAAATTCGCATCTGCATTACCTCAGTTGTAAGTGACACGTGTTACTGCATATCTCAATCTATGGACTTCCCCGGAGAGGAATAATAGAAAAATAATATCTATCTTTCTAGAAATTGCGATAGTATAAACTGTAAACATTCTGGTATGTTATTTTCATTGTCTAAAATCTTAGTAGGCTGTTGTCCAGACAAGATGGCTGAGCTATTTGGAATTGAGGCCATTAAAAATGAATGGATTAAATCCAGTTTCGATGATTAAAATGAACTCCTTATGAAATGTAAAGTTAAAGACTTTATCTCTGTTATGTTATGTATCCTGCCTCGGTGGCGTAGTTGTATTGCGCACGCGTTACGAGTACGATTTGCGCGAAAACATTGTGACTAAGTTTTTCGTGCCTCGGAAAGCACGTAATGCCGTTGACCCTGCGCCTGACCTCTCTCCGGTCATGTCGGATTGCCGTCTCACCGGACAATGAGAGTAAAGGAATAGCGAGTGCACCTGTGTATTGCGCACACACTTGTGCACTATAATATCTCCTGCGTACCTGGCTGATCTCCGTCGAGATTGTCCGCCGTGGCCGAAACAGGCTAGGAAAATTACATGTATTTGATAAACTCAATCGAAATAAGTATGGATAAGTCGTAGAGAATTAATTAATCTCTAAAGAGAAGGTCATGAACGAGGAAAGAAAATATCACTTCAATTATATTTTTTTAAAATTTAAACGAGCTTCGTCGTTTTTTGCGAATGTATTTGAATCGATTAGAATTTCTCTTTTTTATGGTTAGATTTTGATTTCCCACATAACTAAGTTTGCAGTGGGCAAGTATATAATATAGGGCTGGTATGGTAAGTTCGCATAGAAACTGTGGCAATGAAAGCATGTTTTATCTTTATTGGTTTACAAGCACTATGATGGTGGATGGTTCTATTCCTAGAATACTATCCATGTTTACATAATTAAAGTACCAATAGCGACACTTAAAATTATCTGGTCTATATTGATTATTATGTATAGAAAACTGAAGTGCGTATTGGAATTAAAGCTATAAATTGCAAAAATATGCCTAAGGCATTGTCCCTTGACCATAAGTCGGCAACCGAGGTGTAGGACGCCATCCAGCAGGTGGAGTGACCATTTGCGTAAGGTCGCTTGCAGAAACAGGATGCGACAAGCCGAAGATAAGGAGAAGCGAGTATTGGAGGAGATTTATGTCCAGCAGTGGACTGCTACGGCAATGTTTCACTTGGTCAACTCAGTCACCATTACTAAGGACCTACGCTGGAAAGTGTGCTCCTTTGTGACCCACTGTGACCCATTGTGACTCATTGTGACCTATTGTAACGTGAGCGCAATACACATTTTCATCAGACTGTCAGAAATATTTTGTCTTTATGTTTAAGTACGATCCCGTCGGCTGTCTGGCATCAACTATCTCTAGAAGTAATACCGGGCAGGTGTATATTAAAAATAAACGGTAAAAATGTACAAAAAGCCAAGACTTTGAACACTAATACCTATTTAAACAGACAAGAAAGTTTATAAAATGATGAATCAAATAATCTGCTGACGACTTACACTAACATAGATATTTAATACCAAGAACCAGAAGTCATTGAATAAACAGTAAATGGATTGAAACGAGTGTTACGTGGAAAATGCTTGACAAATGTTTTATCGTGTTTGTATTTTTCATATCATTGTTATGAAGTTGTGTTATTGTTATTAAATCTTATCATAGTTGATTAATATTGTATAAGAAAGGAATATGTTTATAAAAGTCGTTATCGAGTTACTGAGAGTACTTAGTGATTTCAACCTTTGAAGTTTCATCAATTTTCGATTTAATCATGATAAAGGTTTTTTCGAAAAATAAAGATGTCTGAGCTCTGGGTAGAGAACACCTTTTGCATTATAATATGTTTTTTTTTTTTTTTATTGCATTGAATGACGAGACGAGCATGCCGTTCGTCTGATGGTAAGCGATACGACCACCCATAAACAGTAGCAACACCATCCAGCACCTTGACTTACAAAGTACTGAGTGGCATTCCACTGCGCTCGTCATCCTGAGACATAAGATGTTAAGTCTCATTATGTCCAGTAGTTATACTGGCTACAATGTCCTTCAAACCGAAACACAACAGTGCATGCACACTGTTGCTTGGCGGTAGAAATAGACATTGCGGTGGTACCCACCCAGACGGCCGCTTACATAATGAGAGACCTACCACCAGTAATTGTAGGGATCTGTTGATATGACTTAGGATATTGTAGTCTATAGCTACTATATAACTCACAAAATTTTGCAAGTTGTTTCAAGGTGCAAAACATTACGCAACGTCATATAGTACTTACTAATTAAAATATTTGGGTTATGTTTCTACTGTTTGGACAGTGGGGCTTACCAGTCCAGGCATCTGCTCATGACGTGATAAAAACATATAATAGCGAGACTATTCCGCCCTCACACCCACCACTGCACCGCCTGTAAGCCAGGATCGGGAGTGGTACGAATTTTATGACACTGAGCTGGGAAGCTCGACGTGTCTGAGAACACTAATTAGTCTTAACCAGCAACGAAATTAATCAAATAGGACAGGCCGGAGTTAGAAAAGAATTTCTACAGAGGTACACTGGAATTGTCACTTTTTACGATTTGGGGGCACACTGACTTCCAAAATATCGGCCCGGTCCACCCTTACTGACTCTATATCCACAATAATACTTGATAATATTTAAGTTAAAATAGAACTGACAACAGATGGAGTAGAAAAGTTCTCGAGTCCTCGTACAAGGTGGACAGACGACCTGGTAAAGGTCGCAGGAACCCGCTGGATGCAGGCCGCTTCTGACAGGTTTTTCTGGAAATCTTTGGGGAAGGCCTATGTTCAGCAGCGGACTTCTAAAGGCTGAAGAAGAAGAAGTTAAAATATTGTTATTTTTTTACAGAGACTACGGATGTAGATATACGAGTCTATTATAAAATCCATGAGTATGAAACTCTTCTGGACTCCTCGAATATGACTGAGCAGGAGTGGATAAAGATCGCACAAGATATTAAGGTGAAAGACGTCTCTGAATATATCTTCTCCAAGCTTTAAGAAAGTTGTTGGATAAATAAAACATAAAGGTCCTATACAATCTATCTATAGGATAATGAGATACCACTTCAAACTATTTCTAGTTTTTATAATTGGAAGGGTGCTGGTACTTATAGCACAGGGTTTCCCCTAAAATAAGTACCAACCGTGTCCTTAGCAATATTAGTGATGATATCAAAAGTAATATTATTTCTAGTTACAGTTAATTGAATTATAAGTACCTACTTAAGATTAAGTGTATTGCAGCTTTGTATCAAAAATACGCATACGCATAAGCATACTCACGCCTTACATCCCCGAAGGGGTAGACAGAGGCGCAACTAGTGCACCCACTTTTCGCCTTTTCGCACTTTTTGTATCAAAAATGTGAAAGTAATAAAGTTATTATTATTATTTCTGCCGCAAAGCAGCATTATTCGAGAACTGTTGTGATGCCATCTGATGTAATCAGGGCAGTATGAGACAAACTTGCGCTCTTTAAAGAGAGTTACTCTTTTGAAATTATTTTCTTGACGTGACACTTACACATTCCTTCGTCAAATGTATTTTAAGGGTTCATTCAAACGTACCACTACCACAACACATTGCAGCGACATAAAGTGGTCGAGCAGTGTTTAAGTTATGGATGCGATGTGTCGTCGATATCTACGATAGTATAATTTGTATGAAAATGAATAGTTCCATTTACACGGATTTTCCTGTCGAAAACAAAAGTGTGCGATATTGACTTCATCGCAAACACAACGCAAACGACTTCTGGGCCTGGTTTTTGCTGCGAAATGGTGTGCCTACTTCTGAATAGACACACACACACACACACACCCACGCCTTTTATCCCCGAAGGGGTAGGCAGAGGCGCAACTAGTTGCACCCACTTTTCGCCATTATTCCGTCCCATGATGTGATAGGGGGCGAGCCTATCGCCATATCGGGCACAAATTCCAGACTCCGGGCTGATACTGAACAGAAAAATCCAATATCACTTTGCCCGACCCGGGGATCGAACCCGCGACCTCAGCATTGCAGTCGTACCGTAATACAACTACGCCACCGAGGCAGTCTTTGTACTTGTGAATAGACCCTTAAAATATTTATTTTCGTGTCACATTTTATATGCTTTAGCTATTTCTATATTTTGCATTATCGCTGGACATAAATAAGATCCTTTTACAAATTTGAGTATTTTCGTTTATCTAATATTAATAAGTACCTTCTAGACTTATTACGAGGAGTACGACGGTTTTGTCATACTGCACGGGACCGACACACTGTGCTACACCGCCTCGGCACTGTCTTTCATGTTCGAGAACTTGGGCAAGGCTGTGGTATTGACCGGATCTCAGGTATGTAGTTAAATGCAACTGGAATGGAGGTTGAACAGTTGCTTGTGTATCGTAAATATCTCCTACAAGCCACTTCAAAATGCTTTTAAGTCCTGGGTCAGGAACGTCACCCCATTACGCCGGTTAAGTCCTGTAAGATTCACGAAAAATATCGACCAGCGAGGGATACCTGCAACGTGGACAGACGACATTATAAAGGTCGAAGGAACATGCTGGATGCGGGCCGCTTTTGTCAGATCCGTCTGGAAATATTTAGGGGAGACCTATGTTCAGTAGTGGACGTCATGTGGCTAATGATGATGATGATGATGAGGGATACCGCATGCCTGATTGCTTCTTTGCTTTGCTTGCATTAGCTAAATGTTTCATCGTAAGATTTAATTGAACTAGTATTATTTTAAACGACCTTTCCAAGTTCGAATGCACAAACATGTATTATAAATTATTGTTTTCTTGGAATTTTTATAGTTATAATTCTGTTAAGTTAGTTTCTCTTATACCTTGCCGCCAGCAGCATTTCCGAACAGATACGACCTGGCGACCTTCAAAAAAAGAGCGTATTCCCACCTAAAAGGCCGGCAACGCATCTGTGTGCCCCTGGTATTGCAGATGTTCATGGGCGGCGGTGATCACTTACCATCAGGTGAACCGTATGCTCGTTTGCCCCCTATATCATAAAAAAAAACCTTGACTAATGCCAGTAGTATTAATCATGTATGTATTCTTGTAGAGATTAAAGTCAGCTCAATTCCAGATTCCTATCTTCGACCCTCGTAGCGATGGGGTGGATAACTTCGTTTCGTCGCTTCTCATCGCGGGCGCTCTCAACGTGCCTGAGGTCACTATTTTCTTTGACAACAAATTGTATAGAGGAAACAGGTATTGTATTATCGCTAAGAGAAAATATTTGCCATATTATTTTTTTATTTGGAAGAAGCGCCTGATAAAATAATGTGAGCCATTTTATTTGAAGTAATTACTTTATATTTATTTTCATTTAAGACCACAATACGTGTAGAACTGATTGACTAGGTATCAAATTAAATTACGTAAATTGATTTATTATTAATAACTAGCTGGCAGCTGGCGTGCCGCAGAAGAAATTATTGTGAAAATATCGTTTGTAACCGGCAAATGCAGTATTTGAAAGAATATGAAACTACTTTAATGCTCTTTCATATAAGCATATTTGACTGCCTCGGTGGCGTAGTTGTATTGCGTACGCGTTACGAGTACAATTTGCGCGCTGAGGTCCTGGGTTCGAATCCTGGGTCGGGCCAAAAAAAAAAACACTGTGACTAGGCTTTTCCATCTTAAAAATTACTCAGTCGCAGCTCGGAGTCAGGAAGTTGTCGGTGTGATACCTCCGTGCGTCGGAAAGCACGTAAAGCCGTTGGTCCTGCGCCTGATCTCTCTCCGGTCATGTCGGATTGCCGTCTCACCGGACTATGAGAGTAAAGGAATAGCGAGTGCACCCTGTGTATTGCGCACACACTTGTGCACTATAATATCTCCTGCGTATCTGGCTGATCTCCGTTGAGATTGGCCGCCGTGGCCGAAACCGGCCAGAAAGGGATTTTTTTTATTTTTTATATAAGCAAGTGCCAGCTACTGTAATTTTACTATAAAAGCCAATTTCTTGCGAATACAAGCAAACTTTCTTCACTAATAAGTACTTTTTATCTCTACCACTTACTTACTATATCTAAGTACTATAACTTCGTACAGGACTCGCAAAATCTCCGCTACACACCTTCACGCTTTCGACTCGCCGAACTGCGTCCCCATCGTGGAGGTTGGTCTTGACTTACAAGTGAACAAGGCAGCTATCTTCAAACCCAGCACTATAGAGAAGTTTAACCTGCATGCCAATATGTCCAAGAACGTTGGGTTGTTGAGAATCTTTCCAAGCATCAGTGCGTCTGTCATTAAGGCCTTCTGCCAGCCTCCTATTGAAGGTGAGAAAGATTTGGACAAAATGACGTTATAATACCATACCATACCAGTCCTGTATTATATAATGCTCACTGCTGAGCACGGGCCTCCTCTACTACTGAGAGGGTTTAGGCCTTAGTCCACCACGCTGGCCTATTCCGGGTTGGCAGACTTCACATACCTTCGAAATTCTTATAGGGAACTTCTCAGGTATGCAGGTTTCCTCACGATGTTTTCCTTCACCGTTAAAGCGAGCGATAATTCACAAAGAATACACACATAACTTTTTAGAAAAGTCATAGGTGCGTGCCCTTGGGTTTTGAACCTGTGAACATTCGTCTCGGCAGTCCGTTCTACTTCCAACTAGGCTATCGCCGCTCATAATACTTGGCAGTAAATATTACACGTCGAGGTTTAGAGATAAATACAAAATTCGGCGGTATATGACACACATTGATAGAGATGATCTTTTAGCTTCACCTTTGTAGAACATCATCTCCGTCTCTTATACTTTGTGACGTCTTATAGCAAACTAGTCGATTCTCATTCTATTCCTCGAACCTCGATGTATATTTTTTGTATAATACTGTACGCTTTATGCTGTTTGATTATTGATAATATTAGGCATAACTAGTCTAGACTATATATAATCGATTTACGAATTACTGTTTTATCTCTAGGTGTGGTGTTGGAGTGCTATGGATCTGGTAATATACCTTCCAACAGACAAGATATCCTTGACGTGATCGCCGAGGCGGTCAGCAGAGGAGTCCTGATGGTCATCATCACTCAATGCAATACTGGTAGCGTGTCCACTGTCTATGAAACTGGGCAGGTAAGTTTTATTTGTTGTAAGGTGAGCAAATGCTGGTATTAGTATGGTTCTTTTGTGTTGACTAGTTTTTTTGGTACGTAACATCTTGGTATGTAAAAAGAGATAAAAATTTACCTGAGAGCAGAAATCTTTCATGAATTCTTGAATCTTATCTTACTAATATTATAAATGCAAATGTTTGTATGTTTCTTAGAAGTGTCTATTTCTACCGCCAAGCATCAGTGTGCATGCACTGTTGTGTTTCGGTTTGAAGGACTTTGTAGTCAGTATAACTACTGGACATAATGAGACTTAACATCTTATGTCTCAGGATGACGAGCGCAGTGGAATGCCACACAGTACTTTGTAACTCAAGGTGCTGGATGGTGTTACTACTGTTTATGAGTGGTCGTATTACTTGCCATCAGGCGGACGGCATGCTCGTCTCGCCATTCAATGCAATAAAAAAAAAAGTAAAAAGCAGAAACAAATAAACGGGTTTGGATGAAATTTGGCAGACGGGTAGGTCATATCCTGGATTAACACATACTTTTATCCCGGTAATTTGCTTCCATGGGAATAATGGATATACTTAATCTGATTCCTTAAGTACATGGCGCTGGCCTTGTACTGTGTTTTAGGGACTTTAGTAGCGGGAAAGGCTTTTCGCGGGCAAAACCGCGAGCAATACAAAAGCCACACTGTAGACTGTACTCCCAAATCTGTTTACATTCTCATTGGCATAACTAATGTCAAATATTTTAGTTGTATTGCTCTTTGCTCCCATCGTTTCTTGGTTTACCTCGGGTCGAAAGTTATTCTTAAAAAGTTATATTATTTTAACATCTACCCACTTGACATTGGCAAAATCACCGATGACACGGTGGAGCCATTTTTAAAAGAAGAAGAAGAAGAAGTACTCCCAAATAAATTAGAACTATCTACATTCGCCTTTGAGTATTCCAAACATTAGCTGTCCAATACATATGAGGAAAAATATTTACATAGAGCATTTTAAAAAAATTACCTAGGTGTAATTAGCTATATTATTTAATTAACTTATGCCTCGGTGGCGTAGTTGTATTACGGTATGACTGCAATGTTGAGGTCTTGGTTTCGATTCCCGGATCGGGCAAAGTGATATTGGGTTTTAAATTCAGTATCAGCCCGGAGTCTGGAATTTGTGCCCGATACGGCGATAGGCTCGCCCCCCATCACATCATGGGACGGAATACGCACGACGATAAGTGGGTGCACTAGTTGCGCCTCTGCCTACCTTCGGGTATAAAAGGCGTAAGTGTGTGTGTGTAACTTTTTACGTAACTATGTGAGATAGACAATACGGTAATATAGTGCTATATCACAGTTGATAGCCAAATACGGTGTTGTTTCTGGCTACGACATGACACCTGAAGCGGCCCTCACCAAATTGTCTTACGTGCTGACCAAGGCTGAATTAAGTTACAAGGAGAAAACTCAGGTAAGGCAATAAGGTTTTTAACAAATTTTTGGGTTTGAGTTTCAGCCAAAATCATCATTGCTAGTTTTCTGGTATGCGAGGGGATATACCACCGCAATGTCCATTTCTACCGTTAAGTAGCAGTGTGCACGCACTGTTCTGTTTCGTTTGGGGGACATTGGAGCCAGCGTAGATTCTGGGCATTTT
Source organism: Sphinx pinastri (assembly GCA_947568825.1). Lineage (NCBI taxonomy): Eukaryota > Metazoa > Arthropoda > Insecta > Lepidoptera > Sphingidae > Sphinx > Sphinx pinastri. The sequence goes on from OX387632.1 coordinate 12,712,388, forward strand.
GAGTCTTAACATGGGTGAATACTGCCACGCAGTACTTAGTAATAAAAAAATCTGTATGGTGCTTGCTTGTGTTTATGGACGGTCTTATCGCTTACCATAAGTGAGTGGCATGTTCGTCTCGCTTTCAGTAGTAATAAAAAAGCTGCCTCATTTCTTATCCAATTTTAATGTTGTTTTCACAAAAAGGCTTCTTTTTCGCATTTTTTTCTGGTTGTTGTCTATGATTGCATAGCTAACTACCTACCCTATTTCGTCCAAGTTGACCAAGAAATAGAGTAAATTTAACAGACATAATTCAAATATATTTCGATTGCTAATCTTTCTTGGTAAACTTGCTTAATCTATACTAATATTATAAAGCTGAAGAGTTTGTTTGTTTGAACGCGCTAATCTCAGGAACTACTGAACCGATTTTGAAAATTCTTTCACTAATAGGAAGCTACATTACTCCTGAGTGCTATAGGCTACTTTTTATCCCGGAAAACTTTTCCACGCGGGCGGAGCCGCGCGCAATGCTAGTAGTATAATAGTCTCTTCGAAGTTAGCGCTCGTTGTCTTATACTTATTATAATGTACGGTGCACATCTTTGGTATTTAAGGTTTGAATGCTATTTTACTTTATCGATTTGTGTTTATTTTAGATGATGGAGCGAAATATTCGTGGAGAGCTCACAAACATGACATCCATGGTTATACAGGTAGGTAATGCGAAAAATGTAAATTCAAATTCAATGGGACAGTTAAAATTACCTAACTAAAACTTCTACATGAAATTTCTTAAGTTAAAATGTAACTTTTTTTTTTTGGGAAACTTACAGCTAGTACAATTCATAGTAAATGATACATGCAAAGAAGGCCAATTACAAGTTTCCACTACTAAATTACACAATGCAAAATAAAAAATACTGCGGTCGACAAGCAATAAAATAGAAGTAAAATTATTTGTTCTTGAAAAAATTATTTGCAAATTATAATGTCAACATTTTTTTTCTTGAAGCTATCTACAACAATTTAAATTAACTTGAAACTGTCATCCTGGAATATGGCATAACAAAGTCCAAATACCGATATAAAATACCGGCATGTGTTTGTTACTGTAGAGATCTCTGTTATCTCACAGCCGGAAATCAGTGCAAATTGCAACCTTTGCTAATGAGTATAAACAAAAACAAAAGGAACGTGTAGACGTGTATCAGTAAAATGAATAGAATCCAAAAGGATGGAAATGAACGTAATACTGTAAATTATAAAGAAACACTAAAGGTATCTGTCGATTATGATCTTTATTTCACGGTTAAAAGAAATCATGCCCATAATTTTGTAACAAATTAAATAACCTATTCTTTAACAGTAATGCGAAAGTAAATGTAAAAGAAAATCTAACTAAGATTTATTTACTAAACAACTAACTAATTCGGTATTATATGTACTATATTATAGTATATATGTATATACTATACTATCAATTATAGGTAGGTACCTATGACGCCCTAGTTGCAACTTGCATGAGGAAACATATTATTGTCATTCTGGTTTTCCCACCCCGATAATATGTTTGCTCGACATTTATCGCTACATAACCTACAGCGTGATACGCTACATAACATGCAGCGTGATATAGTATGTTGCGAGTGGGAATGAGACATGATGTAATACCTAGTTGGTAATTTAAGGAAAATAAAGTAGGTTGCACTTAGTTTTAAAGTCCGAAAAATTAAGTTTTCTCGCGCGTTGATACAAACTAATTTTCTTAAGAAATAAGCATTGGCACTTATTACGTAGAAGGTTTAAATATTTAATTGCATTCTATAGAATTAGTTTACATGGTCATTATCTTTCACGTAGTCATTTCGTAGGGATTTTGAACTATGTATAAAAAAAATAGTGGCTATATTATATACATGCCTAGTTGAAAATAGTCTTAAATAACTCACATAGTAGAGTCAACATTTGTGTTTACTGTTCATCAATGTTAAACTTATTAAAGAACATTATTTTTCGCAATTTTAAACAAACATTTTATTTGGTTGTAATCAAAGACATTAAACAGTATAGTTATTTTAGACTCTTTGGTTGTAATAAATTCCCGCCATTTTTTTTCTTTTATTCCTGAAGAAAAAGTAATCGATAAACATACAGCCAGTAACACAAATATTTTTTTAGGATCAAACTATGAAGGAAGCGCTCGCGTCCAGCCTTAACATCCAGTCGCCGAAAAAACTACTGGAGGTGACAGAGAGAGTGATATCCTCACTGTTGCTGTATGGAATCGAGCACAACGACGAGATGATCGTGCACAAGTTGCTAGGTTTGAATACAATCAATAACAATATGAACGGTGTCAGTGCTAACTTTCAGTGCAAGTTGTGTGGTGCTCTAAATTAGTTTTTCCAATGTTGACACCGCAGTTTCAAAGTTCGATAAGAAAAAAAATATGAGTTACAAGATAATGGAATATATTAAGTATTATTTTATGGATGTTACGGAAAATCATTGCTATAATAAATCAAAAATAGAACAAAAAAATAGAATAATGCATTTTCTCGTAATTGTCGAAATAAAGAAATATGCGGTTGGTACAATTTGAAATTGCAGTGTCAATTTGTATTTGGTGAAACTTTCGGAAAACATCTAAAATGAAGTCGTCGTAAAGAAGTGTTGCGTTTTTCAAATCTCAGTTATTGACGATGAGTCATGACACTCTTTACCACGGCCATTGCATTTCATATTAAATTACGCTTCAGCATTTTGAAGGGAACGCGGATACTGTCTGATATTCCGCCTGAACGGCCTAGCAGCAAATAATTATCATGCCATGGGTGATGGGACTGAAATAAGCTTGGAAAATGTAAATGCATTAGTTGCACCTCTGCTTGCCCTTTGAGTTTTTGCAAATTGGGGATAAATGATACAATTTTAACGGTCGGGAACGTTTAACATATGTGATCAAAAATATTATGATGTTACACTTATTATTTATGAAAGTTATAATATACTTTGTTTACGGGAGACAGAAATGGAAATTATGAAATATTTCCAGAAAAACACTCTTCTTAAAAAGAAAAAAATCTTTATGGTTAGAGTCTATTCTATATAGTATAGGTATAGACTATTTATAGACAAACCATGAGGTGGTACTTATCTCAAGAGTTGGCAGTCAAGGAGTACTGGTTTACTTAAGTGTGATGATAAAACACTAAAATAAAGCAGGAGTTTTGGCGGGAACTTGGAAGTGTCATGAGGTGCTCTTGTTTTAATTCATTATTTTGGTGATACTTAGTGTTATATTGCATAATTATGGTGGTATATTATATATACCAATATAGTTCTATTAAAGAGCTCAAATGAAGTGAATTGAAATAATTGTGCTAATCAAGTGTTTTTTGTTGCCGCCAAAACTCCTCGATAAAGTCTTGGTAAGGTAGCCATTGCTTTACTTCGACATACTACAGATAATAAAAAAAGACAACCCAAACTTGACATTGGCAAAATGTGAACACAAGCGCCATAAAAAATAAAATAAAAAATAAAATAAAATAAAGCAGTATCCAGATTATATCTATTAAGCATAGTATTATGGAATGGAAATTAAAAACCAGTGCTTGTTTTGGTGCTATTTTGAAGTGTTTGATGGGAATTTGCACGGAGAATTTGAATGTAGTTATTGATATTTAAGTATTCAAAACGTAGGCTGTGATTTGGCAAGTTTAAGAATATTTTTGTATGTAATCAATTGTAATTAAAAAAGTCATAGGTTTGTAAATTATTATTGTTGGACGATAGCCTAGTTGGGAATGGAACGGTCTGCTGAGACAATGTCCGGAGGTTCAAAACCCAAGGCACACACCTCTGACTTTTCGAAGTTACGTGTGTATTGTTTATCAATTATCGTTCACTTTAACGGTGAAGGAAAACATCGTGAGGAAACCTGCATACCTGAGAATTCTCCATAAGAATCTCGAGGGTATGTGAAGTATGCAAACCCGCACTAGGCCAGCGTGGTGGACTAAGGTCTAGCCCCTCTCAGTAATAGAGGAGGCCTGTGACAGCGCCTGTAAATGCTTAGCATTTCGAGATAATCAAAACAGTTATGCAGTTATTTTTAAACAAAGTCACTTTACTATTATTTTAATAAACGCAAACTTATGAGGCTTAGTCCGTAGATAAATATTTTTAACCAACTGTGCACCTGTGTATTGCGCACACACTTGTCACTATATCTCCTGCGTAGGTACCTGGCTGATCTCCGTTGAAATTGGCCGCCATGGCCGAAATTCGGCAAGGAGGGATACGTAATTCCAAAATTTAATTGTTCATATTAAGATCTGCCCCTGTCCTAAGCTGCCTCCTTCTCCCCTATATAAAATTAAGTCTACGTTTAGACGGTACGGGTAGTAGGTACCTATGCATAGTTTCATACAAAATATGGGTATTAACTGGTGTTGCAGAACAAAATTTTATTGACTTGTGATATATACATGTGACTTAATACTTTAAGAATAAGGTGTTTTTTTCATTAATGCTACTATTATATTTTTTTACGTAATTTAGAGACTCGCTAGATTATTATATTTTTTGGGATCAACCCTATATGCTTTACCATTAATACAAACATTTAACTACAGTAGAATCAGTTTAATATGACTCCGCAAATATTGACCAAAAATAAATATGACAAAACTGTAGAGTTAGTTCGGTTTCACACAATCTTGTATGAAAGTAAAATCGAATGCAATGACTTTTCATGGCTGCTTATGACATATCGCTTACAATGACCTATTTTTAAGGCAATATGCCCGGTTATAGTAACTAATAGGATTGTTGGGCTTAGAATGTGGGAAAAAGACGCAACGCGTAAGACAATGTCCTTTAATTTTGTTGTTTGTGATGGATTGAGAGACCAATACCGTCACGTGTTAGTCTCTCAACCAACCCCAATAAAACGAAACGGAGTCGTGTCGTGTTTTTTTGTCACATTCTAAGCCCACTGTGACTTTTAAACCCAACCTTTACGATTTGCGAATCGCGTATTGACTTGTTTTGTTGAATTCTTTTGGCATTGTTTATGTGATTTGGGCACAAAAATATTTAACTTTACGCTTTGTATGACGTCTGTTTAGTACGATGTGATTTTCATTTCCGTTCGATGTCATTATGGGCGGATTCTACTGTATCTATTTTATAAATAAGAGCTCATTATAATATTTTGTATGTCATTAGAATACCATATCAACGGTTTGACCGTTTAGCAGTTAATTTTGTAAGAACTGTTTTATTTTTTGTATTCACGCATATTCGAATATACTATACACTATAACCATTACATAATGTTTAGTTATATACGTGATAATATTTGCAAATATAATGGCAAAATAATAAATGATTTTTATTTGTGTTGTCTCATCAGTCACTCATCACCATGCATTATTAGTGGGGTTATTATTTTGCACCTTTAGGAAGAAAACGACCCAATTCAAAAAAATCGAAAATTGAGTTATCGTCATAAAATTACTTAAAACGAAATTTTCAATACAACAATAGTTCAAACACCGCCATATCAAGCGGGAAAAGGACAGAACTATTATATCGGTCACTTTTTAAATATATTTTCATAAAAAAGGGACCAGTTTTAAGTCATTTTATGACGATAATCTAATTTTTGATTTTTTTGAATTGCGTCGTTTTCGTCCTAAAGGTGCGACTTACATCCTCTCAGGTATACACATTTTTTTCTGCTTTCCTTCTCTGTATGAACTTTAATCAGATTAAATCTCACACTCCAAGCGCGCAATACGCTTAAAAAGGGGTGCACTCAATGATATTTCAAAAACATAGATATGATTTTAGCAATCGCAATCTGAAGACTCGAAAGTAATCCAATTGGGATAGTTTTATACACTACACCTAAATGACTAATACTAGCTATCTTTATTGTTCATATTGGATTACGTCAACTTTTTCACATACGTAATATCAAGAATTTGTGGGTGGAACACTTTTTCCGTTTAATTTGGTAGAGTATGGAGTATCTAAGTATACTTTTTGAAAATCAATGGGTGCAGCGTTTCCTTAGTATTATAATGCTCTTTGGTGCAGCATGCAGCAGCTTTTCTTCCCGTCATACTATGTAGATTATAATAATTATATTTCCAAATTTTTGAGTATATTATTAAATCAAAACATAAAGTTTCGTGAACGATTCGAAGATAGCGGTTGCGATTGTAATTGATTTTAGTCAGTATTACAATACCAACATGGTTGAGGTTGGTTATCCAAGTTGTCATCATTTCATCAGATATGGGAGCAGATGTGAACGCTCACGATTCTGAGGGCAGGACTCCGCTTCATGAAGCGATACTGAGGGGTCACGTGCCTATTGTCGAGATGTTACTGAAGAACGGCGCCAACGTGCATTACAAAACCAGGTAAGAAGAACAATATATGTATGCGATTAAGCGAAAAAGGTGTGCGTCCTGGTGCGCAGGATTTGGGTCAGTCCGAACACTGTCCTGAAAATGTTGGCTGATAAACCAGATTGCCTTTATGTCCGGCAGTGTTGTGACAAACATGTAATATATTAATTTAATATATAGAATTTTGACTCAACGCTCGCGGCGGACACCGGCGTCCGGGTATACAGGGCAACCACGTATATATCTATACATAAGCGGGCGTTGAAGGGTTAAGAAGTACATACTGTTTTTACTATTATAAAATCTCTTTTATGGGTCTTTTGTTACCTGATATAAATAAATAAATATTGCAGTTTAGTAATTACTGCGTCGAAGTACTCTAATCTTGGTATCTTACTTTGATTAATTATATACCTAGATAGACACAACGTTTCAAACGCGTCGAAAAAAATAGAGGCGAACTGTTCCCCACTAAAGGAGTTCGAGTGAATTATTTTTTGTTGTTTTTTTTTTTATTTTATTTATTTGGACAACAAAACAGACAACAATCTAATACATTGTAAGATGTAACATTAGCATAAGGTACTATTCCAGATTGCAATCCCAACCATGTTGACACATCTTTGTTACTTACTATTTAGATCTAAACAGCTAAGCACTTAGCAGCAGGTGCGTGAATATAAAGAAGAAAAATAATAATAATAATAAACTATATTGACAAATGTAAGACAAACGATATGGGAGTTGTATCTGACTTTGGTGCTGTGAATATGTTTTTGACTGAGCGTCGGAAAGTACTATATTTTGGAGTGTGAATATCAAGTGCTGAATGTTTCATAGATAATTCATTATATAGGCGGGACATTCTTGTAAGAGGATTATAATAAGATGTATTATTTTTGCATACTTGTAAGTTAAACGTCCTCATGGGTATACGTGGATTATACTTGGTGTTAAAATTTATTAAGCTTAATAGGTATGGCGAATCAAATTTGTTGTGGAGTAATTTATATAAGTGTAATAGATCTTGTTGCTTGCGACGAATTTCGAGTGGGGTTACATTAAATTTTAATAATCTGTCATCGTGATTAATGAGTTCCCGACCAATACCACTTCTGTAGCTCAGAATCTTGAGACACTTCTTTTGGACACTTTCAATATTTGATATAATTTTCTCACCGTTTTAATAAAAACCATGTAATAACTGGTATCATTATGCGCGCACACAAGGATACGCAGAATGATGCAGCGATAGCGTATGACACAGCTGTCACGTATACTAGCTTAAGAAAAGTTGGCCTGTTTGTTTTAGTTTCAATGCAGCGCGTCACTCCATTTAGGTATATAATTAATCAAAGGTATCTTACATAATATTTATATTCATGTCGTTTTTTATCACAAGGTGTAACCACATTATAAAGTAGAGACAGGGCCCGATCTAGCTGTTTAGCCGCTCCGGGCAAAAGTAATATTTGCTGCCTTTTACATTGACACAATATAAGTCATAACTTTTTATTTTAAAGAAAATATCTACTTTAAAAAATAGTTTCTCATTAGGCTGCAATTTTTATAACGGTAATTTATATAAGATTATTCTCTTCTAGAGATAAAATTAACGACTCCATACAACCCAGCGGTCTTAACTTTGATGCCCCTCGTTTTTGCCGCTCTGGGCATTTGCCAGGCTGGCCCCCCCTTAGATCGTACCCTGGGCAGAGAAGTCATTTTCTGGGTAAAATTGCCACCGTGTAGTTTTCGGGGATAAAAAGTATCTACCCTACCATACCAGCCCTGTATTATATATTGCCCACTGCTGAGCACGGACCTCCTCTACAACTGAGAGGTTTAAGGCCTTAGTCCACCACGCTGGCGTTCCGGACATTCGTCTCGGCAGTCCGTTACACTCCCAACTAGTCCATCGCCGCTTTAAAAAGTATCTAGCCAATTTGCAAATTACATTGAAATGAAATGAAATAATTTATTCGAACCCATAAAATGTTATACATTATTTAGATTCCGTCAATATTAACTCTACCACCAGTTCGGAAAGCAGTTCTCACTAGAGAAGAACGGGCAAGAAACTCTAGTGTTGCTCTTTTCAAAATCAGTTCAAGGTATAAAATACAATGCATTATGTAGAGAAAAAAATATATACAATTCAGTATTTGTTTACTTATGTTTAGAGCAGTTCATTTATATACTCGCAAAATAGGTAATAAAAATTTAAATTCCAACACAAGTGCATAACTATCTCAGGAATCATGTAATAATTTGATCTGAAATCTTCAAGATGTCGTTATTAATCTAAGTTTAAGATATACCCCCAATACTTATATATAGTATACATTACTATGTGAGTGCCGGACATGTAAAGTGCAAACCCGTTCAGATGTTTCTCTGTTTTTAACTAGCATTCAGACACCTAAACATCTCCGCAAATTTACACATCTATAAACCTACCTATCTAATATAGTAGTGCCTTTATCTTATACTTAAGTAGAAAATTTATTTCTGTGTAATTTCATAGGATTGGTGAGTGTCCTCTAATGACAGCGGTCCACTGCGACGACCCCACCGCCATCGAACTCCTGAAGAAATGCGGCGCTCACTTCACCAGCGCGGACTGCAAGCAAATCGCTGAGGTGGTGAACCTCGCGGCTAGGAACGGGGCGGTCAGGCGACTAGAGTCGCTCAAACTGGCTGGGGCCGATCTTAACATCCGAGATGAGTTGCATCAGACGCCTATGCATAAGGTTTGATGCTTATGGTATTTGGTAGATCGTTAAATCCATTATTAGGGCTTCGCTATGAAGTGCGATATCAGCTGAGACGCTCTCAATTCAAGGTGCCGGCATCTAAAGATAGTCGCTATTTAATAAACCCATATCTAATAACAGCAGCTCAAGTGACAATTTGTAACGGATTTTGACAGCTGACTGCTGAGTTTTGTTTAATATGTAATAGCGTCGACTCAGCTGCAAACAAGCTCTTAAATGACATCTTGAGCTTGGTTTATAAATAGTTCAATACATATGTCTACTTGAGATTTTAATCAAACGTGAGATTTATTAATACCGCCCTAAGACTCTGTCAAGTGAGTAAAAGTAGATTGTTTTTATGAGATCTTGAGAAGTTATGGTGGTGATAGGGTATTTGTATACACCTGGTTAGCGACCATCGTAGACTAGGTGTAAAACCCGCCATATTGTTGCCGAATCAGTCTGTGAATATCCGGTTTGAAATAGGCCGGTATAATAGGGTAGTTGACTACATTATTTTTAATACATTTATCAAAAATGTATGCAATACAAAATCTAACGGAAAAAGAATTTTCAAAATTGCTACAATAATAAGTAAGTTATAATGCTTTGAAATTTGGTAGAAGGGGTAATTGTCAAATAACAGTAATATCACGCTGTGACGTCACCGAGTGTCACTGGCTATAACGCTGCGTGCGTGCGAAAGAGATAGCGCGATATCCGCACCACGCCCCCACCTTTGCTCACGACAATATTTCAAATATGAATAACTTCTTTATTTTTCAACCAATTTTGATGCTGATTTCACAGAAGAATTTCTTTTTTGTATTATTTTCTATTACATAAAAGACTCCCAAGAGATGGTCTTCCCACGACAGTCGACACTATCTGGGCGCCACTTGGCTTACCATCAGGTGCAGTGGGGGTAACATTGCCGTGCTCGTTTTAAAAAATAGCTATAAATCTGAATATAGTGAGTAATTGAATATAATTAATGTATTAGTTCACGGAGACTGCCGCCAAAAACAAATTTTAATTTGGCTATAGTATGTAACAATGAAAGCTGATTACAGTAGACCTAAGTGAGATGTTATCATCTGGTCGTAAGTAGTGTTGTTCAAATATAATTAGGATGTCCTGTTCGAATCGCCTGGATGTGTCATTGTGTTGTTTTTTGACCTTGTATAGGTAGTCAGTGGATACATAATATCAGATTATACTCAATTCAGCCAATTGGGTACAATCTCTGGATATAAATTACACAACGACAACCCTTGCTCCGGAAATACTCTTCATACCTACATTGAGATTAGGTTTGCCAGCCGTCTGTTTTCCCAGTGCATGTCTTGGGATGTTCTGGATAGTTTTTAAGCAGCTTCTAGGATTTTAAAGAGATCTGATAAGCTTCAACTATTGCTACTCTATTACTGTATCCTGTTTTTTTAACATTGTGTTGGTTTTCCAACATCAAATCCTAATTATTGAAATTGGGTTTGAGAACCCTACCTTAGGTAAATTTAATAGGTACGTATCATACATCTTTGCAGTGTTTTTTTTGTGTTTGACTCATTTTATTTTTTATTGCATTGAATGACGAGACGAGCCTGCTGTTCGCCTGATGGTAAGCGATACGACCAAATAAACAAAAACAACACAATTCAGCACCTTGAGTTACAAATTACTGTGTGGCATCCCACTGCGCTTGACCTGATCCTGAGACATGAGATGTTAAGTCTCAATATGTCCAGTAGTTACACTGGCTACAATGTCCTTCAAACCGAAACACAGCAGTGCATGCACACTGCTGCTTGGCGGTAGAAATAGACATTGCGGTGGTACCCACCCAGACGGACTCTTACATATGAGACCTACCACGAGTAGTCGCCTCGCCACCAATAGTCAATATGTAATCGCTTAGCCTATGCCGGCGTTGATCTGCTGCTGGCAACTTCTGAATCCGTTGTTGGCTAATGTTTTTTGTCCTCAGGCCGTGCTGTGCAACTGCACCGAAGTCGCTTATTATTTGATCACAAACGGTTATGATACAGACCAGCCAGACGTACTCGGTAACACTCCAAAAGATTACGCGGAGATATTGAATAGAGAAGCATTGTTGGAAGTATTAAGGAAGAATGTTTGACTGAAGAACATTTTTTATGTATTTTATAATTGTCTAAATGCTGTTGATAAAATAGCCATTTCGCCATTTTATTATAAATTGGTCCTATAATTTTGTTCGCAACGCTTTCATATTTTAAGTTTAAGTCTAGTATTTAAATTATAAGTGTTTTTTACTCAAAATTACATTTTACTTAAGGATTCAATTTATGTGCTTGTAAGGTTCAATTCACATTGTGCGTAGTAACGAAGCGACGCAGAGTCATTACGACGTATTTCCAGTTTATAGTAGTATATTGAACTCTATGTCCATTTGAGTAATGTACAAATTTGTGAAACGAATATAGACACTTGATGATGCTCGCCAACGCTGCACCAATGTAAATTGGGCCTAAAAGTTAGTCTCATTACTGTGCTTGCATACATGATTATAGACGACTTTAGAACTTAGTGACATATTTTCATTGCTACCAGTAAATTTACACTCATCTTTATACATTTATAACAAGAATCTTATTTGAATCTGTGGTAAACAATATGGTATTCATTGCTTTAAATTATTCTGATAAAAGAAAATTATCCTTCAAAGGTTTTGTTTTATTTACACTTTACATTGTACTACGTCTTTGTTTTGGAATATCATCTTTATTTGGATGTAAATGGCATCAATAAAAATACGTTTACAATGTAAATAATTTAATTGATCATAAATAATAATGGGGTCCATTTTGGATCCCAAGTTAACCTCGTGGACTGTGAAAGACCAATAATTGAGGCAATAGCAACCTATGCACTGAGATCTAAGCTGGTTAGCTAAATTATGGTTCAAACTCCCACATTAAAAGGGAAAAACATTTACCCAGCATTGGGAGCGCAAGGTTTATTAATGCTAAGTCAAATAACCGTAGACGTATAAAGAGTGGGCCAGGTGGCCCATGCCCACCCCAGAATTACGTGGCGCCCACCTAAAGGATTTCGAGGCATCCCACTACAACTATAAATTATTGAAACCAACAAAATTTTCCAATTTGCAGATTGAAACGCAGAAGTCATAATATTTTTTTTTTGTCTAGGACACTGGGCCACCCTGCGACATGACTCTACCGACGTCCGTACAAATAACAAATATTATTTATACAGAGTTTCTGATGGAAGGCATGAAAACTGCAAGGTTATTTAATAAAACAGCGACGTGCTGATCACTCAGTGGGCAAGGGGTGTAGGTGCCACAGTCTCGGCCGTTCTTGCCAGAAAGCATCGCGTCTTCCACGGCTGTTGAGTTGATCATTGTAGACAACAACTTATTGCTGAAATGAGAAATAGATCAATTTTTTTTATGTAGTCTTTTTTCAAAGCTAAAGTAAAAGTCATGAATCTACCACAGGTTTACCTTGTTGGGACTTGCTAGGTGCATTCTCCAAGTATGATAGACAAAAAGTAGTCAGGTATGCTTTTAGTCCAATGACAGCATAATATTGTAGACTGAGAGCTGGATGGGTTTTTGTAATACCATTTAGTAGCAAAAACGAAGCCCAGTCTTTCAACAATTTGCTGAAAAGACTAGCTTTTCCGACTCTATATTGGAGTAAGTTAAAGGCAGATGGAAAAAGGAGAAGAAAAGTGCCTTACCTCGCTATTCTCCTCAGAATTTTAAAAGAGTCTACGTAATCTCTCTGGGCTGTCCAGCAGGCAATCCTCAATGCGCACCCTCGAAGACTGCGCTTGTCTGATATCACATCACTGACAAAGGTTATCAGCGAATCTGCTCCAAACTCTGTACTCTCCAGAACTACGGGTGAATATGGTATATTTGAAAACTTTATGTTTATATTTATAAAGGCTCTGTGGGTTAAAAGTAAGAACACATTTTATTCATAATTAAAATAATCAAATAGGATACGGATTATCAATTCAATCCAAAGAGTTCTATAACTAATTATTTATTTTATTTTATTTTTATTTTATTAGGGAAACAAAGTGTTAATATAAAGTTAAAGCAACTAACACAAATACATATTTAAAATATACATAATTAACACAATTTATATGTTTCCACAAGTACGCTACTATACAGCTTACCTATATATAATATGTAATTTAGATACTAAAACACAAGACTGAGTTGAGCACAAAAGCACAACAAAAAGCATAAAATAATAATTTTAACAATTAATCTTTAGGTCTGTTAGTAAGAGAACCATTAAACCAATTTATCGTCATATTATCTTTAAACATGTAAGGCTTAGAATGAAAAAGGTCAAGATCCGAAGAGACATTAATTAATTGATTAAATTCCTTTGCCGATCTGATAAAGAAAGAGTTTTGTCCATAGATTGACGTACTATGTGGAACAGCCAAAGTTACTAGCGATCTGGATGTTCTTTGCGGTATTTTCAGAAATATTTTTGAGAGAAGATACGGGGTATCTATTTGATTTTGGACTATTTTAACTAGTAAAACAATATCAGCAATGCTTCTTCGCTCATACAATGGCAAAATATGATTCCTGTGGCACCTTATATCATAGGCTGGGTCATAACAGTTGCTTTTAAATTGCAAAAACCTTAAAAACTTTTTTTGAATAGACTCAATTCTATTAATGTAAATATTATAATGCGGATTCCAAACTTGGGAACTATACTCGAGGATGCTTCGCACCAAACAGCAATAAAGGATTTTGATAACTTTCACACTCGTAAATTCAGAGCTTGTTCTAAATAGGAAGCCCAAAGCTTTCCTGGCCTTGTTGACAATATAGTCAACGTGTTTCTCATACGTCAACTTAGAGTCATGTAAAACGCCGAGATCCCGTACCACATCGACTTGCTGTAACTCCTGACCTTTAATGTAATATTTATTTTTGTTTGGCTTGAATTTACGCGTAAAAGAGATAAAACAACATTTTTTTACATTCAAATCTAGCTTATTAACCAAACAATATCGTTCGAAACGCTGTAGGTCACATTGTAAAAGCAAAGAGTCCTTCGGGCTACTAATTTTCTTGAATATTTTCATGTCATCGGCGTAAAGGAGAAATTTACAATTTTTAAAACATAAGTTGACATCATTTATAAAAATATTGAAAAGAAGGGGGCCCAGAAGAGATCCCTGCGGTACGCCAGAGGATACTCTATTCCACACAGAAGAGAACCCGTTGACCACAACTGCCTGAGAGCGATTATCAATATAGGAAGTAAACCATCTAAATAAGTTGCCATGAATTCCTGCAGAAAGGAGTTTTTGTAAAAGTATAACGTGATCAATTCTATCAAAGGCCTTGCTGTAGTCTGTGAATATAGCATCAACCTGCCCACCGAAATCCATATTTGACGATACAAAGTCAACAAAGGACAAGAGGTTTGATGTAGTAGAACGGTTCTTTACAAATCCATGCTGCTCCTCTATCAGAAAGGAGGATAACGAGTCGTATACTTGGGTATGAACAATTCTTTCCAATAATTTTGCAAAAACACACAATTTAGATATGGGTCTGTAATTTTTGACATTATTTCTACTGTCACTCTTATGCACAGGTGTTATAAAGGCTGATTTCCATATATTTGGCATAATGCCTTCAGAGATGGAGCGTCTATATAAAATAGTGAGTGGTATTACTAGATATTCAGCACATTTAGAAACAAGCGTAGGCGCAATATGGTCTGGCCCTGGACCCTTTTTTAAATCTAGGGATTTCATAAGTTTAAGGACTGTTTCAGTCTTAATCTCGATGTCGCTAATGTCATTTAGGGATATTACATTTGATGAAGATGTTTGAATCACAGGAGTCGGGTTACGTGCTGAAGTTGGATGAAAAGTTGACTGGAAATAGGTTGCAAAAAGATTACATATGTCATCTCCTGTTTGAGCCGAGTTACCATCATAATGTAGGGTCGAGGGAAGCGAATTGGAACCATTTTTGTTCGATTTAATAAACGACCAAAACATAGATGGCCGCTCAGTTATAGCATCTTGAATTTTCACTAGGTATGTATTATAGCATTCCTGTTCGACCCTTTTCACCCTATCCTGGAGAATGCAGAAAGATTCAAGGTCACCCGTATTGCCGTAACGTTTATATTTTTTTATGTATTTTTGTTTTTCCTTTAAAATTTTCTTTAAAGAAGCCGTATACCATGGTGGATAAGAAGAATAAGAAAACAATTTATGGGGGACGTGCTTGTCCCTTAAGTAATACAAATGTTTATAAAAAACGTCTACTGCTTGACCCAGCGAGACATTGTTTAAACAAGTATCCCAATCTATAGTACTTAGTGAAGAATTGATGACATCATAATTTGTTTTGCCATAAAAGTATTTTATTCTTGAATTATTTATTAATTGGTCATTTACAATTAGGTATAAAACTACTACTAAAGACTTATGGTGACCATCTTCAGGGACTAGGGGGTCATTACAGGCAATAACATCTAAATCATTGTTACATAGTACGTAATCTAAAATTCGATTATTTGTATTCCTGTTAAGATTGAATTGTTTGAGATTGCATTCAGTTAAGATATCAAATAAGTGTGTCTGCGAATTACCTATTATTCCCAATGGTTGTAAATAGTTGGGGGCACCATGCCAGTCAATATTGCTTAGATTAAAATCACCCAATACTAAAAATAAGTCATTTGGACATGAATTGATGATAGTGGAAAGGTTTTCTGCGAAATTGCACAGCTGTGTATTAAAAGAGTTACCCAAGTTTTCTTTACAGAGATAAACAGAACAGACATGTAATTTCTTAGTAGTATTGATATTTGTGTTGGACTTTTGGTTCTTTAAGGTGATTGAAACCCATATGTCCTCAGCAGAAGAACGCCATTCAGGACGTTCAACTGCCATTAAGTTCCTGCGAACCGCCAGGAGTACTCCACCTCCGTACTTTTCATTAGTGAATTGATAATTCCTGTCACGCCTCCAGACTATATACCTGTCATCGAATAACTCACTATCAACAAGACTCTCCAGTAACCATGTCTCGGTTATAGAAATAATGTCATACTCCGACAAGAGCAAGTTACGTTTAAATGTATGAGTTTTGGTGCGTAGCCCTCGAGTATTCTGGTAATAAACATTTAGTTTAAGGATTGCCATCAGGATTAATAGATTTATCAATAATAGGGATTAAAACAGAGAATAAGGGGGTAAAATAGTTAATAACGAGCGAGTTACACATTCTATAGTCCGTTGCTGATCTACTGTATGATATTAATATACATTTGGAATACACATATACCGTAATTTTTAAGGCATAGTATAAAACAAGTATTATAAAATTAAAACCAATCACTAACAAGTCATACTTAAAAAATTGTAGGGTAAAATTATAAATTACAATAAGCAACTGAGCTACACATTCCGCGAACGGCGCAAACGAATACCAGCCCCATTCGGGAATAATGCAATCTGAATTGAGCTTAATGACCTTAAGCGGGCACATGCTTATGCGCGTTAATTGAATAGCCGGTCGAGTACTTACGTGTGATAACTGATTGTACCTAATGTGAACACTCGGATCATGAACCGGACAACAAAAGAACAATAAGGTGTATATGGTTCTCAAACTGTGAACAGTCACAACTGCTAGTATAATTAATATACACAATGCTAACACAGATATTACACACCACACAATTAAGTGACTTATTTTATAATTTTCGTCAAGTCGTTTTCGGTTCTTATAAAAAATATTGGGGAATTGTCTGACTTCCTGATCATAATTTTGCAGTGTTTTACCCAAATATATTTTATATTATTTTCTCTTGCCAACGATCTCGCTTTACTGAGTAAAATCTTATTTCGACGAGTGAGGTGGTCATTTACGTAGAAATCCCCGGATGCTGAATAGCCTATATTTTCAAGCTTAAGTTTTTGACTTTTACGTGCCATTGCCACCAATTCTTCTTTAAAATATCTGTTGTTAAACGCCAATACTATAGGTTTTACAGCATTTGGCACATGCGTAGGTACCCTGGCTATATAATTTATCATTTCTTTTTTTATAGGAAAATCACAAAGGACCCCAATCTTCTGTGCAATATCATAAAGATTTTCATTTTTATTCTGAGGTATTCCTCGCATTTCCACATTGTTGGCTCGAGCCCATTGATCTTTTTCGTCAAGCTCTTTATTAAGTCTTGAGATTTCAGCCTGTAGAGTTGAAACATCTTCTCCTACTTTCTCAATCCGAGATACTCTTGCTTCCAGAGACTTAATGGTGTTGCCAAACGTTTTAATGGTTTCATGAGCGAATTCAAGTGATTCCATCATGTTTGCGACTTCAGTTTTGATGGACTTGATATCCCCAACCAACGATGACAATGGGGTTAATTGAGATACAATTTTATTTAGCTGATCCTGCATTTTGTCCAGTTGGCTTGAAACTGTTGATGTGGTTGCCAAAGATGGTGAAGGGCTTGATTTGCATGAAGGACAGCGCCAGGTGTTTTTACGGTCTCCCAATTTTCTGTAGCCATTTTCCGTGACACCAGCACAACCGAAGTCATACTGGTTCTTGCAGACACTACATACGGGACCATCGGTATGTTGTGTATCACAACTAGCACAAGTAAACATAGCGACGCGATTGAGAAACACTGGTGAAATTTAATAAAAGGTGCAAGCGTGTGCTCTCTAACGAACTCGGGTTGCGATATATTGTTATTGATATACTGTTGAATGTCTTTGATTAAACCTGTATTAACAAATCGACGGTAGAAAGCGGAAATGTCGTATCTCGGAAAATGGCCAAAATGACTTATTACTATATTATTGATCAGAAAAAAAAGCCGCATCGAATGGTCTAGGTCTCGTCTTCTTACGACGAAAAAAAATTAAGATACGCCATCGATTTTTTCCTAGTTTTTGTACAGTTTACACAAAAATTTGCTGTAAATAGAGGAAAAAACGTTACTTTTGAAAATAAAAGAGATACAACAATACGCCCAGTGTAAATAATTGTTACAACATTATTTTTCAATTATGGAGATTGATTTTCGGAGATACAGCATTTCTGTCGGCCCAAAATTTTACGTTGCCAGAGATGTGCGTATAATTATTGAAAAGTTACTACATTTCAAACATTGAATCGGATAGCGAAAATCACACTTACGCCATAGGAACAGAGTATTGTTTTTTTGTACAGTGATTAATACTTTGTCAACACGTCACTCTAGCCAGACCCGCTCCCGTCACTTCGCTCCTACCCCAGCGTGTACCTTACCTACGCCATTCCGAACCAGCTTCTCGACTTCCAAAGCACTTCTTGAGCGACCGCTGCATCGCTCTCTTGCTAAACCCATAGTTTTGGCGTAGCGGGTGATCAGGGTGTACCGTACAGTTTCTTTCGAGGCGGCTTGCTTGTTGATCGGTTTCTTGCTTTGGGATCTGGTCGCCCTCTTCGATGCTTTTCATTGGTGGGAGGAGGCATCCGGACATGGGCAGCATCCGGCCCTGAAGAAGGTGGAGACCATGAAGGCTTCCCTACGTCGAGCTGACGTGGAGGAGTGGCGTATCAGGCGGGAGGCCCTGACAGCGGGGTTCAGGGTTGTCGCGGTAGTGCGCCCGGTTTACTGCATGGCTGGACAGGCGCCATGGCCCGGCTACGTTTCACTTGATACAGATACTTACCGGGCATAGCTGCTTCGGTGAGTAACTGTGTCGAATAGTAGGCGCAGAGGTTTCGGCTGTTTGTCATCATTGTGACAACTGCCTGCTGGATACGGATCAGCACACATTGGAGTTTTGGTCAGTCTGGGACGAGGAGCGCAGCGCTCTCAGAGCAGTCGTCGGAGGAGACCTCTCACTGCCGGCCGTGGCCGGTTCCATGGTCGGCAGCCAGAGGTCATGGCGTGTGATGGCCCAATTCTGCGAGGTGGTCCTCTAGCAGAAGGAGAGTGCCGAGAGGGATCAGGAGCGCGAAGATACCTCCCGCCACCAGAGGAGACGTAGAAGACGCTAGGTGGAGGACTGACCGGCATCTCTCACCGTATGGATTGGGGGCGTTTGGAGAAGTCCACCACGGTACGGTACGGTGCCTGTCGTAAAAGACGACTAATAGTGGCCACTTTCGGCAGGGGGTACTATACCATACCATATCAGCCCTGTATTATATACTGCCCTCTGCTGAGCACGGGCCTCCTCTACAACTGAGAGGGTTTAGGCCTTAGTCCACCAGGCTGGCCTAATGGGGGTTGGCGGACTTCACATGTCTTCGAAATTCAGAGAACTTCTCAGGTATGCAGGTTTGCTCACGATGTTTTCCTTCACCGTTAAAGCGAGCGATAAATTACAACGAAAACACACATAACTTTTTTAGAAAAGTCAGAAGTGGGTTTGGTCAGAACCCTTGGGTTTGGAACCTGCGGACATTTGTCTCGACAGTCCGTTCCACTCCCAACTAGGCTATCGCCGCTTCAAGCAGGGTAGTTCGTCTTTAATTTTGTATTATCTTTTAGTACAATGTTGCGATCTCAGTGATGGAAGATAGCGTGGAAAGTAGGTCTCACGCTGCCCTTGACGCCGATTTTTTCCAACTCCTCCCTATGTTTCTATTTGATTGATTTCATTGCGGGTTAAAGACAGATTAGTGTTCCCTGAGATTCGCCGAGCTTCACCGCTCGGTATCATAAAATGCGTGACACTGCTGATCCTGGCTTACAAGAGTTGCAGTGGCGGGCGTGAGGGCGGGATAGTCACTGCCATTGATGCTTAAAGCGTAGGTCTATGCTTGGGGGATTCTAAGCAAACAACAGGAGACGAATATAGTTAGAGTTGAATAGAAAAATCACTGTTTATTTTGTTTATTTATTTGTTTTTTTTTGTCCTTACATTCTTAAAAAGAAAATAAAAGCGTTTAGTAAAAGATACAGCATTTTATTTTTATAACTTTTATGATACTGCTTGTATGTAAGACGTGGTTTTTTTCATAAACTAGTTCAAATAAATCATATACAGCAAAATAAACATGATTCGCATGGTTTTTATTTGAGATACAGCAGATCCGTCGCATCGAAATCTTTATGTATCTTAGTTGGTCATACATTTCACCTCACAGATAAAACATTTCTGCTGCTCGACATTAAAACATCGACTGCTGTAACTAGTACAAAATCAATGAAGTAGTAACTTTAGGATATTTCGGTTAACCGTGAAAAGTAAGGTTTAGATTTTTGGAAATATGTTCCAAATCTCAACTTTCTATCTTCATAAATTTACGAGTTATGAATTTTTTAAATCGTTTTTTGGCTCTGGTGTAAAGTTGGATATTTCGAGATACGACAAAATCGCTTTTTACCGTCGAAATATTGGTAAACTAGTGATATTTTAATGCGGTGACAGCCTAGTTGGAACGGACTGGAACGGACTGCCGAGAAGAATGTCCGCAGGTTCAAAACCCAAGGGTACGCACCTCTGACTTTTCAAAAAAAAGTTGTGTGTGTATTCTTTGTGAATTATCGCTTGCTTTAATGGTGAAGGAAAACATCGTGAGGAAACCTGCATACCTGAGAAGTTCTCTGAATTTTGGAGGTATGTGAAATCTGCCTACCCGCACTAGGCCAGCGTGGTGGACTAAGGCCTAAACCCCCTCAGTTGTAGAGGAGGCCTGTGCTCAGCAGTGGGCAGTATATAATACAGGGCTGGTATGGTATGGTCAGAAAAGACGTCTACTTTATTAATTTGAGTAAACGAAAGCTAGTAGGCTGGTTTAAATTGAATATTTATTAAAAAGGCAACACAAAGAACGTCATGAAATATGAAAAAGGGCGATATATACGCTCAGTGAGCATCGTTAAATACTTCCGTAATTTTTTTAATATTAATTAATCTCGTAACTATCTGGGTTGCAAAATTGCGTTGTATTTAAATTACTTCACGAATCACGAAAAAGGTAAGCTCTACAAGAATTTTATAAGTTCAGTGTCAAACTGTGTCAAACGATAAAAACCTCGTCAGCTTAGTTTTTCCAAATTCAAATATATACGACCGTCAAAAAAATGTCAGTTGGATAAATGTTGGTCATGCAATAATTGGGACTTTCGGGTTACAAAATAAAATTTTCTGTATCCATAGTAATGAACAACTCCATTTAGGGCCGGGCCGGAATAAAAAACTGCAGTAAGTATACCTATATTATTTTCCAAACTTTTTCTTAAATCTTATATGTTTATCTCGATCAAGCCTTTTGGCTTTACCTAAATAAAGATACACAGAACCTAAAATTTTAAGCCGCGTTTAATAAAACGTTCAATGACGGAATTTTCTTTATAGAAGATCAAAGTGTGCATCCTGTTAAACAGAATCCCTTGGTCCCTGCAGGTCATGGAGCAAATGTACCTGATAGAGATATTCATTGACAAAGTGACCATATTCGCAACAGAAGAAGATGAAAAAAGTGGTGCCAACAAGAACCTTATCATTAAAATAAAGTTCGGCCCTAAAGTGCAGTTTATCATCAAAGAAGGTCAAATGACCCGTAACGATGATAAAAAAGACGACATAATTGACTGTGATGACCGAGGCCGCAGAAAATGGACACGAACTATTAGAGTCGGTAAATCATATCTCTTTCCATCCTATCCTGATACGGTAATGATGATATTAAATAAGTTTCCACTAGAAATCGAAGTGTGGAACGACGATGATACGGAAATAGAGATTTTCGTAGGAGTCGGCACTATGTACTGGGAAACACAGTTCTTCCACATGTTGAAAGAAACTACGGAAGCTAATAAAAATCATGAGCCATTGGCAATCAAGCAAGTCACCCCACTTTATGGCGAATGCTACTGTAAACAAATTGGCGAAATTGCCTTTATTTTACGGCTAAGTGCATTAGGCGATAGTATTATTACAGAGTTCCAGCAGTTAATGAAGAACCCTGATGCTTTTGTGTTCAGGACCAATAAAGCACCTAGCATGTTCCAGTGTACGAGAATCGAGGGCAACGATCCTAACTTTTGTATGGTGGGTAGTCTCTACGAGACGACTACGCTGGAAGATCCCGAAGTAGGCGAAAACGCAGAACAAAGAATTGAAATCTGTACCGAGCTTCAGAGTTGCGGTGTTGGTCCGAAAGACGGAAGTCCTGTTTGTGAGCATCGAGGCAAAGAAGACGAACCGAAGAAAAAGAAATATCCCATTGATAAAATCAGAATGGGTGACATCACTGGCCCTTGTGGCAATTCAAATTGTCCCCTGGCACATAAAGTTAGGGCTTATATTAGGAATCTGGAGAGTTACAAGGCCGCAGCCGGCTCAGTGACTGGGACCAAGGACGATGCTACGAACAAGGTATGTGGAGCTTGTTCGTGCAAAGATGATCGATGGCATAGAGAAGATTGTCCGAACAATCAAGCAGCGGGAGGGTCGAAAGCCGTGTGTATGGGATGCGGTGGAGTAGTACCAGCAGGGCAGGTATGCAATACCGAGGATAACCAGGCGGGTGGCCCTGGCAGTACACAGGTTGCTTATGTGTTCAGTGTCACCAAAGTACCGAAATTTAAAGAGTCCTTGTACGGTAAAGCTTTTACCGTTGAAAACTTGAGTTGCACTGCCTTGTTCCAAGCGGGGCGTGAAGTCGTAAGGTCGGCAAGTGGATATTCTGTACGGAAAACTACTGCAGTTCCGGTTCAAACGATAATAAGTAATCCACCGTGTCATTCAAACGTTATTCACCCGCAATTTAAACCTTCTACTCGTAGTTTGGGTATCAACAATCCCAGGGTGTATAATTTGGAAACTTTGGATGCCAAGCGTGTATACAATGTTTATAATTGCACAGAGGTACCTGACGATAAAGACTGTAAATGCAGTCCCCCAAAGCCTACACCGCCGTGTAAAACATTCGACTGTGACTGCATTGCTGAGACTTCTAACATAGCTGCAAGGAAAGCCCACAAACCGTACTGTCCTTTATATAAACATAAGAATACCTGTCCAGTAACAAGTATGTTGCATGAAGAAGAAGAGAAGAAGAAAATAGAAGACGATGAAGAGGAGAATGAACCGCTGCCTTACGGACTCCCCCCTATCCAACTGGGCCCATGTCCTGTTTTAGGACGGCCGTGCGCGGTTCCTGACGGTTTTGCTAGAATGTACAAGACCGTAGCGCTGGCCCCGCAACCACCCAGTTACAGCGATGCAGGCAAAGTTTGCTGTTCAAAAGAATACGAGAGAATAAAGAAGGCAATAAAAGAATACTTGAAGAGTGACAAAGAGAATGATTTTAGATGCGTCAATAAGTTTAATGTGGATACAGAGAGGCGTTGCTGTGATAAGGAACAGATGTTGATGTCTCTTACGGGAAAGACTTGCTGTGGGTCCCACAAAATGGCAATACAAGAGAAATTCAAAGAAGAGAAGAAGTAACTAATCGAAATTTTATTTTGTAACCCACAAGTACATCATTAAAACTTTATACAACTTATAATGGTTTTATTTAAACCTGTTGTTTTAAGAAATAACAATTTATTTAAGGTATTTCATGTCTATATTTTATGTTGATGTTTTAATAGAATATCTTGTGAAAACGACTGAGCAACTTCAAGATGGGTGACGAAGATGATAGCGATAAAAGGAAGAAAAAGAAAAGTGCTTCCAAATACAATTACACTTTTGGCGATTATTACCCAGGTACATTTATTTTTTTGTTTGGGAAATTTTGACTAGTTAGTAAATAGTCTGGTATAGACTTATTGATTAAGCGTGATTATATTTCCAGGAGTGGCTATCGGGCACAAGACATGCGGCTTTCTGAAACCAGGTTTACCAGTTCCGGCAAGTATGGGTTGGCTGTGGAATGCCTCAGATATACCTGGAATGAAGGTGAGCAAAACTTTTATTCTATAACAATTTTTTTTCACAATAGTTAATTTCATTACGTGGGAATATTATTGGCACAGTGGCTGTAATCGTTGCATTTTTGAGTACCGAATTTGAGAGAAATTTCAAAATGTGCCAAATATGTACATATTTTGTGTTGTAGCCGCGTCGAGGCTGGCAACCAGGGGTTATCGGCAAAAGTGTAGCCAAGATGATGACGTTTAAATGTGCACGCGGTGGGCCGGAGAAAGATAAAAATAAGAAGCGATCGAAGAGGAAAGGTCACAGGCCTGGTGCTGATGTGGGGGGTGGTGACTCTGAGCCAGAAGAACCCTTGGATCCCAAGCCAGCGCTTACCGTACAGAGGAAGGGTGACGTGTTCACTATTCAGGTAGCAATTATAGTGTTTTTACTATACAAAATATAGTATTTTGACATGACTTACAAGTCACAATCCCTCACACCATCTGATGCCAATTTATCGCAAATAAGCATAAAGGTCGTTCAGGCATCAATTTGACATACCTAATCATCGTAAGGTTGTGAAAATTTCTCATTTCAAGGAAGCCAATAAAGTCAGCCAAATAGGATTTAGTAATGATTTGTTTATTATGACAGTATTAATTAAATTTATTTTCAGGTAAATCCACTCAAAGACCTATCAGAAATCGCACCCAACGAGGATCCCTACGTCGACTGCGATCCGCTAGTCTTCAAAATCATCAAAAAACGGAGCCCAGAAGAGCAAGCTAAAGTAGAAGCTCGGAAGATGGTGAAACTAAAGAAGCAGCGAGACACGGAGATCAGAAAAGCGTTGGCCGAAGCCGTAGAGGACATTTGCAAATGTGCCTACATGGACGTCTACTGTAACGACTTGTCAGCAATTGACAGGGTGATAGACAGCTGCCCAGCATTCAAAGAGCCGGAATGCATTTGCCAAGAAGAATCGCTGAGCTCTCTATCAAGCAATGCCACTTGGGATATAGAATATACTCCACCATTCGGCTGTTTCGACCTTGCTCCTAGAAAGAGGAAGATGTTTATTCACGTGGAGACACAGTACACGGCAGCTGATGCGGGCATCGTGGAAACGCCAAAGATCAAATGCAAGAAGTCATGTGCGTCTATGAAACCGAAGAAGAAGATGTCGAAGAAAAGTTGCTGCGGCCCATGTTCCTAGCTGTTTGGCATTATAAATTTTGCCGGTATTGTTGAAATTTAAGTGAGGTTTAATAAATAAATGTGTAATTACCAAATTCGATTATTTATTTGTGGTTTCATCGCAATTTTTTAACTTTTAAATATAAAGCGGATAGAATTAGAAATATAAAAAGAACTTTCTCAGGTATGCAGGTTTCCTCACGATGTTTTCCTTCACCGTTAAAGCGAGCGATAATTCACAAAGAATACACACAACTTCTTTTAGAAAAGTCAAAGGTGTGTGCCCTTGAGTTTTGAACCTGCAGACATTCGTCTCGGCAGTCCGTTCCACTCCCAACTAGGCTATCGCCGCTAGGATATGCCATTCCCATACATTATTTCTGTTTTCATTTACCTAGCGTTAACGCCTCTAGAAAGGCGTCTTGTTCTTATCCCTATAGTAGGGACAAACTAATATGGCCGGTATGACATAACATGGTTTTGAATTTTTTGGGTAGACGTTCTCACCACAGAAGTATAAGTTCTCACAGAGTTATCGCGTCGGGAAAAAAAAAATATTGTCATACCGGCCAGCTTAGTTTGTCCGAACTATAGGTTTACTTACTTCTCGAATATCTTTTTTGAAAGTTATGTTGCGTGTAGCTTTTTGCTATTAATGGAAGGATTATAGTAGATCCGAGAATGACAGCTCCGCCCAGCACCATGCTCACTGGATTAATGTTTACGGTGGGGAATCCCTGTAAAAACCTTTTTTATTAAGGTAATATAGGGTAAATGAAGGTTTTTTTGCTGTAAAGGTAAGAATTAGTA
This sequence comes from Sphinx pinastri, assembly GCA_947568825.1. NCBI lineage: Eukaryota > Metazoa > Arthropoda > Insecta > Lepidoptera > Sphingidae > Sphinx > Sphinx pinastri. The sequence goes on from OX387632.1 coordinate 12,738,477, forward strand.
GGCTGTAGATTATAAGATATCTGAGTTAAAATATTTTTTAAGTATCCTGAGACTATGGAATACCTTCAACAAAGAATATTAAAATCTCATACAAATTAATATACTTATCAAAGATTTCCTTACCAATGAATCATACGCTGCGTCCATGGTTTTTTTTACTGGTATTGATACGAAAGGGATCGAAATGTCCAGATCCACCTGAAAATAATGGTGGTATTCTTTAGATATATTCCATGACGTAAAGGAATTCTTAAATTAAATAATATAGAATATTCATTCTCTGATCTTTATCCAACGGTAAGGTACTTCACAGAAAAGCTTGGTTTTTATCACGTGTCTCATTTTATATAATGCTAGCATTTGCCCGCGGCTCCGCCCGCGTGAATGAGTTTTCCCGGGATAAAAGTGGACGGAAAACACTTATAAGGTACGAAAGGTCATCAAAAACGAAAGAAAACACGAAAGACCTTGTACTTAGCGAGTGGAATTAGGTACTAGCTATTATGAGTTTTAAATCTCAGTGTGACGTGATCTGTACAATTCCACGTAATGCTTCGAAATTCAAAGCTCTTTCATTATTTAAGGGCAGTCGAAGGCACTTGCACGAGTAGGACTAGAAACCGAAAATGGGTTGGCGAGCTGCGAGAAGCGAGTGTGGAGTTCCGATAGTTTAGTCGCTGGGCTATAAGCGAGTGTTCTTCGTGTTCTGACTGCCAAGCGAGCATCGATGAGCAAGTATCGCTGGGCGAGTCCTCGCCGGCAGTGTTAACAGTCAGCGATCAACTATTAATATATGCATCTTTTTTGTTTACACGGAATGTAGTATATCTATTGTACGTTTCTCGAGCGAGAAAATAGCCGATTATAATTAGTGGCTTCCTCGCCGGCGGTAAGACAAATTCCGAAACGCTTGACTAAACTACCAAGCGAGATCCTTGCTCGTCTCGTAAATTTTCATAAAAAAACTATGCACCGTAAGTCCAAATCAAAAACACTATACTTACTCTAATATCGTCTTCCAGAACATTGAAAGAAAACAGCTTCCCTTGCCTGGGACTATCGTAACCACTGTCCACAGAAACTAGCACATAACAAATCACAAAAAACCTTTTCGAACACATTTTAAATGCGTGTAACGGAACGCATTTTAAATATCGAACAACCGTGTTTATCCCGCCAAATCGTCGCAGCTTTTGGCGCCATTTTTATTGTGCGTACTTAGAAATAGCCTCGGAAATCAATGTGCATGACTAAGAAAACTTTCCGGGCATTGTTATAGACAATGTACCGCTGCTGTACAATGTAATGTGCGATATTCGCGATAGTTAGGATACAAAATGTCTAGAAGGGGCAATTATTTTTTAGAGTCGAAAGTTACTTGAGTTATTTACTAGGCGGTAAATTTATTGTAAGGAAGACAACTCTACCGACCAAATTCCGTGGCATCGTATCTTACTCTGACTAATATTATTAAATACGAAAGTCTGAGAAAAAGTTTTGGATGTTTGTTAGAAGTAAACTCAGAAATAACTCAACGGATTTGGCACTTTTTATCCCGGTAATTTGCTCCCATGGGAAATCATCATCATCAGCCACTATTTTAGTCCACTGCTGGACATAGGCCTCGTCCAACACGCGCCATTTTACTCGGTCTTCAGTCTTCATGGGAAAAAATATAATTAAAAAAAAAGCGCGCTATGAATAGGGTAGTTGACTACTTTATTTAAATATAATTCAGTAATATAAGTAATAGTAATAAGCGCAATAGTAAGTAATTTATAAAGCTTTGAAATTTGGTGGAAGGGCTAGCTATCAAATAACAGCAATACTAGGCTGTGACGTCACTAAGCGCCGTTGGCCATAACGCTGCCTGCGTGCGAAAGAGATAGCGTGATATCCCCGCCACACCCCCACTTTTGCTCACAAGAATATTTTAAAATTGAATAACTGCTTTATTTTTCAATCGATGTTGATGCTGATTTCACAGAAGAATTTCTTTTTCGTATTATTTTCTGTTACATATAAAATAATGTACAAAATCAAACATAGGAAACTACCCTATTGTGTTTTAAGGACTATCGTAGAGCGAAAGGCTTTTCACGCGGGCGAAGCCGCGAGCAACAACTAATACTGCATAAGCATCTCACATAATATTTCGTTGCTTGACCGCATTACAGAAACATAGATCACAAGTCACAACCCCAATAAATTAAATCACTGAAAATATATTAATCCTGTTCAAGCCATTCGTAGCTCTATAGTTAAGACTAATTTGTAGTATTTCACGGATCGCGAGTGACATAATGTCGTTTTAAACATAACTTTTAACATAACTTTACATTAGAACCCACCAAGGTAATCATATTTATTCAGAATTGCTTACTTTCACTAGTTTTATTATTCTCTATTGTAAATGCAGCCGGATTTAGAGTTGTTCCCGGGGTAGAGAACCCCCCATGATAATATTACCAATAGGGTCATTCGGCCTAAAAGTACGCACTTTTTTTTCTATCGTCTACACAGTCAAAAATATAGTGTCTTGAAAAACGTTTTAACACTCTATGTAAAGAAAATTTATTCTACTTTCATTATTTAAAGAGTATTTGTACATTGCTTCATTGTTTTTTCTGCAATGCATGTTTAAGTGCATCGGGAGAAATTCGTACTATTGACCCGTTATGTGGGTAAAACTACGCAGAGTGTTTAATGAGAATATTTTTTTTTCTGTATAAGGTCTAAAATCTTTACTAATAATATTCGACTTAATTGCACTTAAAGAAGAAAAGACCGTGCGATCATTGTAATGAAGTTATAACAGGATGCGTACTTTCAACCTCGTACTCTTACCCAAACAGAGAATATTTTAAACAATCACACTTTAGTTGAGACGCATTTATTTTCTAGGACGGAATTTATAACTAAAATAAATACTACAATAATCATGTAAACTTAACATAATTAACGGACTTTTGTAAACTGATGCACCATCTAGCCATACACTTTTTTCCCAGCACAAAATATTGGTAACTAATTAACAAAATCACGTTGATCACCGTTTTTCGGTAAACAAGTGAGGCTTGGTAAAATAGCTTGTGGCTCTGACATCTTCCCCGACGCGCCCCTGATCTAGCCGAAAAAGTGTCTGAGCCCCCTCAATAGGTTCCGAGATATTGACCATGCGAACTTTTACCCACTGCGTGCTGTTGCCCCGAATGACCCTAATGATAAGAACGGGTATATTATATAACGTGTATTTTTCCTGTAGGTACCTACGATTGATGAACTTGCTAAAGATATTTAGAGTGGGTACCCACATAGAGCCAGTTTGGTGGCGTAGCGTGAATTCATGCCAACCGGGGCGAACCCAATTTTCTCGTGTCCTCCTAGCCACCAAAAGTAAACATTTGTAAAAGGAATTATTTTACGCTTTTTGCCGCCCTCTTAGAATTGACGCCCGGGGCGGACATCGAATAAATTATTTCATTTCAATATCTTTCGGACCTTTGGTAATACGCACCGAAAAATGATAGGGTAAATCCGTAGCAATTTTGCTCAATGTTTGCCTCTGTTCTTTAGAATTATCAGTAAAAAAAGACAGACCCCCATAATATTTAGCACGTTCGGCCCAATAACGTCATTTTTATTCAAATACTACGTGTTGCTCGCGGCTTCGCCCGCGTGAAATTAATTTCCCGCTAAAAAAAGTCCCTAAAACATAGTACGACGCCAGCGCCATCTATTCAAAAAATCTGATTAAAAATATCCGTTATTTCCCATGGGAGCAAATTACAGGGATAAAAAGTAGCCTATGCGTTAATCCAGAACAGGATCTACATGTGTGCCAAATTTCATCCAAATCCGATCAATTACCTCCTGACTTTGATATCAAGGCGCACGTCTGCTACCTACAAAACTTTTGTACGTGTCCCACGGGCCAGGCTTATTCAAACCAAAGTCTTAAAATACCTTGGTCTCCTTATAGATAGCTCTTTAAGTTGGTCTTCACATAACCATAGCTTAACTTCTCTAATAAGAAAATTGATACCAATAAATAAGCATTGAATGACGAGACGAGCGTGCCGTTCGCCAGATGGTAAGTGATACCACCACCCATAAACAGTAGCAACACCATCCAGCACCTTGAGTTTTAAAGTACTGTGTGGCATTCACTGCGCTCGTCATCCTGAGACATACGATGTTAAGTCTCATAATGTTACACTGGCCACAATAGTTACACTGGCTACAATATCCTTCAAACCGAACAGTGCATGCACACTGCTGCTTGGAGGTAGAAATAGACATTGCGGTGATAGAGGTTATCTACGATAACATGGCTCGCCCCTCCAAAATTCCAAACGTTTAAAAGTATTTGTGAAAGTATTCATTTACTAAGGCAATGTAAAAATTACCCTGTATACGGCATTGTTAGACAGCGTTTTTATGCTATGGTGTGCGTTATTAACTAACTATTTTTTCTTGAATTTTCCATGACTAGCTTGTTTTGTAATTAGTACTTTCGTGTCAAAGAGCGACACAGTGCCAATAACTTTACTGTCTCAGACCGCTGCCGGCCTGCTACTGAAGACGAATACTTACAATTACATACAAAGTCTTTCGAAAGGATATATGTAGTATATCCTTACGAAATACATGCACATTGAAACAGTAATTTGGAGGGGCGGGCCATGTTATCGTAGTTCATCTCTACCCACCCAGACGGACTCTTACATATGAGACCAACCACCAGTAATATTTAGAAAACTTAGAAACTCTGCAGATCGTGACACCTTATTTTGTGTTTATTATGCTCTAGCTCTAGCTGGATCCCAAAGTTAAAACATAGTAATGGACAAAACAAATCAAAACGTAGTGACATAATAAGCATCGCAACAGATTTCTATCAAGACTTGTATAAATCTCAATCGCTAGCAACAGGAATTCAACTTATCGCCAACGAGATCAGAAGAACTCTCAGAAGGCACACAAAAGTCAAGGATGTTAAAGTCAAAATGAGGGAATTGAAATGGAGATGGGCGGAACACACAATGAGAGGAACACAGAAATGGAGCAGCACTATTACAACGTGGTATCCGAGAGGTTGTAAAAGAAAAAGAGGACGTCCTTCCAGGAGATGGGTGGACGACATAACAGCAGTAGCAGGCACAGTCTGGACCAGAGCCGCACAAGATAGAATAAAGTGGAAGGAACTGGAGGAGGCCTTCGTCATAGGGACGAACAGATGTACCAAGCATTAAACTTATATTTTTGATGTAAACATAATATATTATCTAGTAATAAGAAGTAGCATTATAGCAAGATAGTGAAGTGATTTATTGTACCTAGTTATAGAATTGTAGTTAGTAGTAAGTTTAATATGTTAGCTTTAGGTTTGTTATTTTTCCATTAACTGTACATCTGAAATAAAGGCTAATAAATAAATAAAAAAATGCTCTAGCTCAGAGTTTATTGCAGTCCTGTATTTCTGTATGGGGAGGAGTTGGTAAGACTACACTGATGCCACTAGAACGTGCCCAAAGAGAGATGGATATTAAAATTCATGAAAGGGAAACCACGTCGACGAGTTTCGTTGTCGAAGTGAAGTCGAGTGACGGTTCGTCAGCTTTTCATCTTAGCCATTAAAGTCCGTACTTTTGTGTTTACGGAGTATATACTTCGTAAACACAAGCTTGAAAATTAATATGCGATATAATTTTTTCATTAACCCCAAAATGGGAGGGGTAAAAGGCGAGAGAAATTAAACCGCTTTACCAATTGTATTTAAACTTGGCTTGGGGATTTTTTGAAACTTGAAAATAAATATGACATATACCTTTTTTTTAATCCTTAAATAAGAAGGTTAAAAGGGGACGAAAATAAACCGTTTAACCGATTATGGTGAAAATTGGTATCCATGTAGCTTGAGGGAGTATAAATATGGGATATTCATATTTATTACATGATTCCTGAGATAGTTATGCACTCGTGTTGGAATTTAAAAATTTATTACCTATTTTGCGAGTATATAAATGAACTGCTCTAAACAAAAGTTAACAAATACTGAATTGTATTTTTTTTTCTCTACATAATGCATTGTATTTTATACCTTGAACTGATTTTGAAACACTAAAGTTTCTTGCCCGTTCTTCTCTAGTGAGAACTGCTTTCCGAACTGGTGGTAGAGTTAATATTGACGGAATCTAAATAATGTATAACATTTTATGGGTTCGAATAAATTATTTCATTTCATTTCATTTCATATCAACCACTAACTTAGGGCAGCGAAAGGTGGGAGAAACTAAACCGCGGAACATAAATTATTAAGACCAAATTTGATGCGGATATAATTATCTTAAGCCATGATAATAAATATAGGATATTCGTCTTTTATCAATTCGTAACTAAGTGAGACAACGGATAAGAACTGAACCATGTATCTGCTCGTGATGTAATTCAACATGGGAAAATTATGAAACCTGAGATTTAATTTAAAAGCTTAACGCTAAAGAACCGATTTTTTAAGAATTATTATGTTAACTGTAGGTATCGACTCATTTGACTTCAGTCGTGAATATTTTCTTAAAATGGAAAATATTATTAGGACCTACTTTAAATTAATAAATAATACACAAAATAATATGTATAGTAGGTATTAAAAAATCATCCGAGCAAGGCTCGGTCACCCAGGTACTATTAAGTATACCTATGGGGAAATATTGTCATATTGTGAGTATCTGACTAGGGAGGCGCAGCGCTGGGACGAACTTGTTAACTGATATTAATAAGAAGAATGTCATATTTCTGACCTTTAGAGGAATTTGGGTCAAGGTGGACATAGATCATATATAGTTTTCATTTTAAATCTTGTGGTTACCTAGATATCTAGGTAACAACAAGACTAACTAACTACTGCAGCATACCTATACCTATAGGTATGCTGCAAGCTCTGGTGGATAAAGCATGATAAAGAAGATTAGTATTTTTGTTTTCAATATATATTATCTATAGCATTTTATTGTCTCTTATTTTCTATTTACCAGATTACACTGGTGCGATTACCAGGTTTTACTGGTGGTAGGCTCTCGTATGCGAGGGGCCATCAAAGAAGGTATCACCGCAATGTCTATTTCTACCAAGCAGCATGTGTAAACACCATTTGACAAGTTGTGGAGAGAACATGTAGTTTATTCGGCGTGCAAATTATAGTTTTAACTTGCCGAGTTAGTAGATAATGTTTTTTCTTATTTTTTCCATACGGAACGGGCTAAGGTCAAAGACCATGCTGCCAAGTTATAAGTTGGTAGTATTAGCGATATGTCTACTTTTACCGTTAAGTAGTAATGTACATGCACTATTGTGTTTCGGTTTGAAGGGCATTGTAGCCAGCGTAATTAATGAGCATTATGAGACCTAACATATTATTTTAATGTCTCAGCGTGACGAGCACAGTGGAATGCCTCGAAGTATTTTGTAATTCAGAGTTCTGTATGGTGTTGCTACTGTTTATGGGCGGCGGTTGTATCGCTTACCATCAGTCGAGCGGCATGCTCGTCTCGACATTTAACTGCAATAAAAAAAAATGCGTAAAATAAAACCTTTGTAAATGTAAACTTTTCTTGCAGTTACCAGTGTTTTTATTTCCTCTCGACCGTTGCTTTGTGGCGGCAAGAAACCACGCTACACCACTGGTACAGTAGGTACACCATGTATATCCGTGTTAAATATTAATAGTACTAATAAAACATAAAATAAACTATCTTTGTATTATAAAAGTGGTAGGATTATAGAATATACTAGCCCAGCCCGACGAAAACGGATATTTATGATGTTTTGTAACCGGCTCACATACGCTGAAGTAGGTACAGTCACCCACATAAGTAGCTGAGCAAATGCAAAACTTCAAATCACCGGTACATTTTTGTTAGATTACAAAAAAACACTAAAATAAAATTAACAGGATTTCATCATCAGCCTATGTTTTAGTCCACTGCTGGGCATACGCCTCCTCCAATACGCGCCATTTTACCCGGTTTTCAGCCTGTCGCATCCAGTTTTTGCGACTTTTCACAAATCCTGACTCCATCTAGCTGGAGGGCACTCTACACCACGCTTGCCGACTCGCGGAGTGGAGACAGTCGTACTGTGAGTGTCCACGTCTCAGCATCGTAGGTCATCAGGTTCAAGAGAATTCAGGTCAACAGGTAGGACGTACTGGTTGAAAACTCTCGTTTTCAGACATTGTGGTAGAAGTGACGAGAAGACTCGACGAAGTTGGATTTGAAGGACATTGTAGCCAGTGTAACTACTGGACATAATGAGACTTAACATCTTATGTCTCAGGATGACGAGCGTAATGGAGTGCTGCATAGTACTTAGTAAGTCAAGGTGCTGGATGGTGTTGCTACTGTTTATGGATGGTCGTATCGCTTACCATCAGGCGAACGGCACGCTCGTTTCGTCATTCAACGCATTAAAAAAAACCTCTGCCTACGCCTTCGGGGATAAATGGCATGATGTGTATGTATTAGTCTTCAAAAATATTACCGGACGTAATCGTACTCTCTTGGTTCATAACACATTTTTATTATCAGTGTCAAACGAAAAAGAAAAACCCGTAACCACAATATTATATCCACCAACCTAATAACCAAACGCATGTTATTACTTATAATGAAACAATATAATAAAGCAAGAAAATTCATGTTACAAATAATTACAATGATCGTTTGTTTCACTTATGAAAGTGTTTTGAAATTACTCGTCACGTTTTACGCTCTGAAGAACTTTGTCTCGTGCGCTGTAACCTTTATGCATGCTATATCCTATACCATAATTTACAATATGAGAAACAGCGTGTTGCCTTCATAATCAATTCCTATTATTTCATCGTTCCATGCGCGGTATGATATCGCCCCGTGGTCCCGGGTTCGAATCCTGGGTCGCCCAAGTGATATTGGGTTTTTCTGCTCACTATCACCCCGGAGGCTGGAATTTGTGCCCAATATGGTGATACGCTCCATCACGGATCATACTTGACGAAAAGTATCTACTTTTAAGTGTTAAAGTGTCAAGTGATGCCTTGGTTGAACCTCTGCCTACCCCTTTTGAGATAAAGGCCTGATGTGTGCGTGTTTGTATAATTGATCTTAAAGGATCAAGGATAGTAATAGGGAAGTGACTTGAGAAGAGAGATTAAATACCTAATTCCTAGGTACCTACGTCTTATCTGATAATAGTCAGCTGCCTATCCCATCTAATGCCTAAAAATGTATCTTACTTGGTATGGAGTTGCTAGAGTAGTTATGTCAAAAATACTAATACCTAAACCAATACTGATTAAATCCAAAGGAGATTCAAAAAATACGGAGGTAATAAAGAATTCACGTGAGAGACCCGTTTCTAAAAAACAATTTATATTTTGCAAGCTTTTCATATCGCCAACTAACTCACTGTCAATGAGTCCGTCATGTCAACTGTGAATTGTCAGGAATAATAATTCTCTACTTGTCACTGATTCCTCCACCTAAGCATTACTTTGACGATACTACCTCATATAATTTCAAATCGAACACAATGCCCCTTACATTACGCACGCTTTCTTAAATGTCTATACAATTTTAGCTAATGGTACGCTATAAAATGGCTCATTGTTCATGTTTTTCTCGCTTAACTCAATAAAGACCTGCATTAGCATTAGCCCTTACGACTTCCACAACCATGTCAGTAGGAAACTATCACGGTTGCTTCACTTCCTACTGATAGCCCGTGACAGAATTACATAACATACATGACAATGCCGTTTCCCCATGCGATTGTCTCTGGGCAGGCTACGGAACGCCCCGTATAAAGTATAATACCGTGGTGGCATATGCCAGTTATGTTGAAGATTCTCTCAAGATGAGCGTAAAGGTTGTCTGCTGTCTGCTCCTCGCGTGCGTTGCTGCGGAGTACAGGAATGATGGGTGAGTGAAATTGAAATTTAAAGTTAGTTGCTGAAGGTTCTTTTTGAATAGTCCATCATTCAGCTATTTACTGAGGTCCGAGTTTCATTGTTTCAATTTCAGGACTATTGTTTGCAGCAGAATATGCATGATTGATAATAATATTCTACTTAATACACATTTACACCCTCAATTAACCCCCTTCAAGCACATGCAATATCATTTTATGCGTTTAACACGCATCACGAGAATTTGTATTTATCTATATTTTAAGAATTGTCTATACCTATACCTACCGACATTCAAAACTTCCGCAAATAGCCGATGTCGCGGGTATAACATCTATTAAAATCATCATTGTCGTAAAATATTAGTTATTCATTTCTTCCAGAGGATTTGTCCCAAGTTTCCAGCGCACTGACGATCAGCTCGCAGAAGCATCTTCCAGAGTGGAGAAGGCTAGAGAGGTACGGGACAGCCAGCCTGAAAGGACAGAGAGGTTCGGAATCTCCGCTTACGGCGGCGGAGCGACGGTAAGGACCATTTGGTAGGACGGTTGGTGTTGGGATAAGTATATTTTATTATTTAGGTATTATGTGACTGCCTCGGTGGCGTAGTTGTATTGCGTACGCGTTACGAGTACAATTTGCACACTGAGGTCCTGGGTTCGAATCCTGGGTCGGGCCAGAAACATAGTGACTGGGTTTTTCCATCTTAAAAATTACTCAGTCGCAGCTCGGAGTCAGGAAGTTGGCGGTGTGATACCCCCGTGCCTCGGAAAGCACGTAAAGCCGTTGGTCCTGCGCCTGATCTCTCTCCGGTCATGTCGGATTGCCGTCTCACCGGACTATGAGAGTGAAGGAAGAGTGAGTGCAGTTGTGTTTTGGTTGTATTGATTTCGGGTCAATTCTGAAGGCTGATTCTTAAGTAGTAAAGATTTATAAATGAAAATCACCTTGATAACTCCAATGTCGGAAGAAAATAGATCCTAATGGATAATTATATAATTATGATATAATTGTAGCCTGCATTTAACAGCGTGCTACATGTCGTACCGTGCACTGAAAACACGCTGGTCATGTGTCATTATGCTGACCATAAGGATATAGCTTTACTACGTGAAAACTAGGCCTATAAGATTATGCAACCAGTTAGTCGGTATTGAGGTAAGTAGGTGTATTTTTACCTTTTTTCTAACCTTCAGGGTGGCTTCGGCAGCACAGCTCCTGGTCTGTACGGCCCTGTGAAGATAGACCTTGGCGGAGTACTCATTGGATCCATTTTGGGCTTCGGCGCAGTCATTATTTTACCCAAAATCATACAGGCGTTGTCATACAGTTACGGAGGTGGATACGGCCGTAGTAAGTATTATGAATCCTCTTCTTCCACTTTTTTTTATGACAAACGTGGGTCCTACGAAACATTGTTTCGACTTTGTTGCAGAAAGGACATAGTGTTCTTTTAGTTGTTATTAACGGAGTAACTTCAATTGGGCTATAAAGGCTTCAGCCCCGAGCAGATCGTATTAGAAACCTAAGTAGGTATAGAAAATTTTGCACGACCCGGCCCTTGAACCAAAAACCTCCCGGAGTATCTTTATGCTGTCATTGGACCAAGGAAAGCACCCAATTATAAAATCTGTCAAACCATTTGTACAAGACCAAGCACGCGATCAAATTACGAAATTTCAATCAAAAAGTTAATTTGTAATTTTTTTCGTATCAGGCGTGGAAACAGACCTAAGCCAGATGTCTGACATCTTCAATAAGATCGACGACATGCTGAGCAGGTACAACATAGACTCCTCGGCGTGTATGCAGCGCCTGGCTTGTTCCTACATCCAGCTGGCCAATGAAAATGTCGTCACTGGAAATGCTACGGATTTTGATGCCATGCTTGCTTCTATATCTAGGTAGGTTGAAGGACAGCTAGGTAGAATGGGAATGCCGAGTGATTTTTAGAATTTGTTGTGTAAAGATGAGTTCAGGCATATTTTCTAGCCTTTCCCAATTTGACTTGAGAGAAAGAAGCCTGCATCTACAATAAATCCTACCCAATACTCATAATCCTGACTTAACTTTTGTATCTATCTTGGGTATCAGGGTTGGCAAACTGTTTATAACGACAGCTGTATTAATTTGTGCGGATCACACACATTTGTCCTAGTGCAGAATAGCACACATTATTTATTGTTTTAGTCTCTTCTGAAACCAGAAACTATTCTCTTTCTCTTGTCAGTTCTTATCCACTGAAACTTTCAGTCCGATCACACACTTATAAAACATCTGGTTTTTTAAACAATTTTTTGAGAATACTAATGATAGTATTTGTTTTATAGTAACTCCTTGGTACGACGCATGCTGGAAGGAACCTCGGTGCTTGAAGCAGTAACTGCAGGGAAGTCTTTAGACACCGATTGCCATATCCAGTACCATAAGTGCAAACTCGATAAGAAGACAGTTCTCAAAATGCTGGCGCAACTTATACCTTCGTAGTAGTTACCTACGTAGTCTTCAATAAATATTAGATTTTTCATGATTTTTTTCTTTATTTCCTTTTTAAATATCAAACATGTCGACCCCAAATGAAGTATACGTTGACAAGAAGACATCCATATTACCAACTTCCGACTATAGGTACCTATAGTTTTTCTATTCATTTTTTATCGTAGTCTCTGCAAAGTCGCTTCACTGCATCTTTATTTAAGTGAAGCTAAGCCAAAAAAAAATATAGACCGGCAAGAGAAAACAATCGGCACAACACGGCCTGCCAATTGCTTTTCTCTCCTGCTGCAATTGTCAATTTTGTTTTGTGTTAATATAAATGCGGTCAGTAAAAATAAAACCACGATTACAAATTTAACAATTTTATTAAAGTCAACACCAAATCCTATCTACATCTGATATGCTCTGCAACTCATTCCTTGACAAATATATTCGTCTTACCATACATTCAATCCGCGCGTATAAATATTCCCTGCCATTACACTGTACTTTACTATGACGAACGTAATATTACCTAAAATACATGCTTTTGAGCATCCTTACTTCATTAAATTGTTTGGTGATTTCTGAACGTTGGCTAGTTTGGCAAAAGCTACAGATTAAAAAGGCGGGAAAGTTATAACATTTGAGGAGACGTGTCACGCCATCTATTATCGTATAAAGTATATCAGGGTTGGCACTTGATGTTTTAGAAATTAAAGGTTCAGGCAAAAGTTTGCACTCATTGTAAATACCCTGGAAAATCGGGGCATTATTAAGCAGAAGATAATTTTGAGGACAGGAGAGTATCTGGAGATAATGTGATAATTAGTAAGTGCTCTTTAAGATATTTATAATGTAGAAAAGGAGCCTTCAGAAACCACCAAAATTCAAGTATTGTGTACATTGTACAAGAATATTTACTATCTTTGTTTTAAGCTGTGGAGCAGTGTAGACAAGCATTCCGAACACCTAACATATTATTCTGTTGCTGATTATTAAGTTCGCTAGTCCAATAAGTTACAGTTTGTATTCCATGAAAAAGGATTTTTTATATAACAAAAAACGGGTGAGATACATAGGCAACAGATATGGAAATTTCATCGCTCTAGTCCCGGATATAAAATTAAGAAATTAGAGAAATAAAGAATTTAGCGTGCTTGTAAGCAAGTGACTACATATTTGATTTTATAATAATTACATATTTATATTGTCTCTAATGGTAAGTCTTTATGCTTGTTTTTAAATTGGCAACAATAAATACTAATGGAGACTGGCAACAAAATATATTATGATTTAACCTTACTAGGCTCAATTTGATTTCTAACCTATAGGGTACATGATTAGGGAACCAGCGATACGCTATCAATATGTTTTTAGTTATGGCGACACAAAAAACACATCAATTTTTTTTTATTGCTTTGAATGACGAGACGAGCATGCCGTTCGCCTGATGGTAAGCGATACGACCACCCATAAACAGTAGCAACACCATCCAGCACCTTGACTGACAAAATACTGAGTGGCATTCCACTGCGCTCGTCATCCTGAGACATAAGATGTTCAGTCTCATTATGTCCAGTAGTTATACTGGCTACAATATCCTTCAAACCGAAACACAACAGTGCATGCACACTGTTGCTTGGCGGTAGAAATAGACATTGCGGTGGTACCCACCCAGACGGCCTCTTACATAATGAGAGACCTACCACCAGTCAAATAAATTATGAGCAATAAAAAAGTGGTATGATTTCTTAAAATTTACACTAAATATTTTCGGAATAAAAACACATGTACCCTTGCCTACTTTCGTTCTACGTTACATACGATTATCTTAAAAAACTAAGTTTCACGAAACTTGGTCGTCATAATTCGATAATTAATTATTGCATGATATTAATGCTAAATTTATATTATACGTGCAAAGTGTCACTTGCCTACGTAGTGTACTTTATTTAATCGATTAAACTTATCGATAAGTTTTATACTATCGATATTATAATGCAGAAGTTTAGTTTAAATAGTTCACAACATTTGAAACTATTGTAATCAATATTATTTATGAATGAAATTTTCCTAATCAATATCGATACTAATCGATAAATTATACATGACATTTGGCTTGTAAGGTGACACAATTTATCGATATTTATTTTGACATTTATTTCAAGTATTACAACTTACACACTACGTATATTGGGCTTAAGTATATAGCATTGTTCTAATTAAATAATGCACTCATGGAATCACTAAGTATTAGAAATGCATTGTAAAAGACGGCAGTTAAAATGGTAACTAGTGACAAAATGATGTATGTGGAAAGTTGTCACATACACTAACGTTTTTGGAATATGGGTGGGACATACAACTATGGTATTTTAAATTATATATGTACCAATGTTATAAGGTTGTCCCTGGCTTATAAAAAGTCAAGTCGAATATTCTTTTGACCCGTTCGTAATTCTTAATTTTTCTATTATTTCAGGTATTAACTTATTAATATTGTGTTTCTACATTATTAATTTTATGTTGCAAATGACAGGGCTTGTTGTCACAAATAAGCTACACAGCAACGTGGCGTAATAAAGAAAGGCATTGCTTTTTTTATTCGGTTACCATAAACAACTGATAGACTAAGCTTTGCTGTTGCAAGACTTTCAAAAAACAGATCACACATTTGCAGATACCAGAGTTTAAGGTACTAAATATATAGTTGGAAATATAAAAAAAGGTTGTTGTAGTGTATGTGACAGCATATCATTTGGTCCTTAAAAATAAACATTATTGGATTGATAAAACATAAAATTTCTTGTATTTGTCATTAAAGAGATTACATACCTAACGTTTGGTGTTTTCTTTACAAATAATAATTATATACATATAAGGTTCCTCACAGCACAGTGTGATGTAAAAATGGCTGAGAAAAACTTATTTTGTTCTACATAGGAAAAAAATAAAAATATAATTCATTGACGCAAATGTAAAATAATTAAGTCCAGGGCCTCGAGACGATTTGTGTTGCAAATTAATAAATTAAAAATAAAAAGAAATCGGAGGGACCGTAATATCGCCAGTTTTATTAAGAATTATAGAACCCATTTAAAATTAATATACTGCTTAGACTGGCTAGTACGAAGGATAAATATTCATACGATATAAGATTATGCACAATACATAATTATATACAAGCAATTCGAGATTCGTAATTGCTAACTGATCTTCTGAAGGGGGTTGAGCATTTTAAACCCAATTTTCATTACATTACCATTGCTTTCGCGTTACATCGGACTTAAAAGACCCTTATTATATTATTTACAAAGCGCTACATATTGGAGTTTACATCTAAAACTTATTTTAGAATGTGCAACGCTCGTACGTTTTAGACAACGCACCGCAGAGCAAATAAGGCCATAGACGAAAAATATATAAATACCCCACGATGATAAAAAAAAAATATTTCCTCACTGGTACAGGTTTTGATAAAAAAACAAAAACGACTAAGTCCTTTTAGAGATTTTTTTACATGTAAAACCTCTCGCTAGATGGCGCTGACACGGGTGTTTTTTTTTCGTTATAGTACAACATACGTATCTTACATTGTTGCTAATGTTTTAGTTACGTTTATATAATACCAACTTTCAACTTATTTAGCAAACTATTTGGAATATTTTACGTTTCAGTTTTCAAAAAACCCCCATTCGCAATGATGACAACCTTTAATATTGCTTTAGGTGATTCTTAGAGAGAAAAAACACCTTTTATAATAAATTTCATTGTGTTACCGTCAATATTTTGCATTTAATAAAAATGGTCCACAAATGACGTCGATACTTTTCGAAGTTGATACAATTATTTATACAAGCATGCGTAGTTGACTTAAAATCGTTATGGCGTCTTCCATTTGTTTCTACCTCCTTTCACAGAATGTTTTAAATCACTTCCCAATATTAACGGGACTTTCGTTTTTAATTTCCATCATAACGTGTATTGTCTCTGGTTGATTTAGTGTTGTCTTCGCTCCTGCGTTTCGATTTTCTTTTCACGCGGTGATTTCCGGGTTTTTTTGAATTAGTGTACCGTTACATCACTATTTATGAATTAAAGAATTTATTTTCCCAAATTATATCACCAAAATCCATAGAAAGCATAGAGGTTACGCGATAAATTTGATGCTATTTTCGACCTTTGGTAATAGTATAGGTGTTGTAAAGTAGTATTTAATTTTTATTTTATAATATCTTTATCATCAGATCACTAGAGATACCACTTTAAGGTGTTAATAAAAATCCTTAATCGTAAGTATGAATACAGACGCCATTTTTATTGTAATTTCTAGATAATGAAGAATTTCTGATAACATTAAAGGATAGTTTGGTTTTTCTCTAAACACACACTATTACCAAAAGCCGTTCCAGTACATGCTTTGAGAGTGAAATGAAGCTCAAAAAATGAATAAAACTATTACATGCTTGAATACCCTTTTTTATTACATGGCCACATTAAGAAGTATATATGTAAGGTTTCTATTTTAAATGTATTAAATACAGGGTGTAAAATAAAGGTGTGCATTCATGATGAAAAAATATGAAATTAAACATGCTCAAAAAAAATCCAAAAGAAAGGAAAATTAATTTAAAATAGAACGCGATACTTCTATAACAATTTTAACCGCTTAAATAACAAATTTATGACACGTAAATTAATTCAACTTTATAAATAAGAAACTATATTGTGACATTATTGAGGGTTAATTCTAAAGAAAATGGCTTTTAAATAAATATTCAAGTAATGATGTATACGAAATGAATAATAAATAAACTCAAATATATCACGCAACATTTGATAGATTTAGAAAGCACAAAAAATGTAAACCAAATACGAAGTCATTACGAGGCTAAAAACAAGTCAACACTTAATAGTTAGCACAATCTGGGAGCATTCGCATAGAAAATAAAACATGTCATAAGCGACTTGAATTAAAGACACCTCATTGATGTTAAATTTTCGACGATATTCATATTGTCTAATATGTCTCCTTTCATCATCATCATCAGCCACATGAAGTCCACTGCTGAACATAGGCCTCCCCCAAAGATTTCCAGATGGACCTGTCAAAAGCGACCTGCATCCAGCGTGTTCCTGCGACCTTTATCGAGTCGTCTGTTCATCTGGCAGGTGTCTTGGCACACAAAATAAAACATACCAGAAGCGACTTGAATTAAAGACATGTCACTGATGTTTATTTATTTATTTTGACTACATTCATATTGTCTAATCTGTATCTTTTAGATGGTATTAAACCTCAATATTTCAGAAATATAATCAAACGGTAATATTGAAATATCAAAATCGCAAATCCACGCGAAATTAAGTACTTTTGATAAGCATGAGACCTTTAAATCTCGTGGAATTAGTGAATATAGTAATACCCAGATTGACGTCATCGTCATAATAAAACTGGCGTGCGAGGGAGATAGCATTATTCTGATTATGGAGGTATATGAATTGCTCTCATTTTCGGACCAAATTTGATACTGTGTCACAGGATTGGGTTCTTTTCATGTTTTTTTTAATTATTCTGATTTTTAAGCAAATGCTCCCAGTGAAATATGCTCTAATTTTACCTATTATTACTTTTTTGGCTCAAATTTATAAAAGACTAGACACTACACAGTTCTTAATTTAAAATTAAAAACAAATTATTCTACATTTGAATACTTATAAAAAACGAAATATGAGCCAACAGTATCTTGAATGAGATTCCTTATTGAGCCAAACCGAATTGCATCTTATTTTATAGTTATAAGTCTTAAAATCACTTGTTGAAAATATTTTATAGTGCTTTAGATCACATTTAGCTCATGCATCGCATTTTATTTATTTTCAACACATACATGTCAAAATGCTACACAAGTGACAAGTAAAGAACAATCTACAATAAGCACCAAAAATGCCACAACTTGGACATTAGTTGCAACTAAATACTTGACTCCTAACTTGAAATTGGCAAAATATTCATACAATTGCCACAAGTAAAAAAAAAAATATACTTGACTCGTATCGACTTCGTAAACACCACAAATGAGAATTGAAACCAAAATGTTTGTATAGGTCGATTATCTATAGCTGACGCGCACAACACATACATGTTGCGCGTGTGTTGCATAAACACGTCGGTTGCCATGACAACGCAATGCTCACGAATCAAGTCGGAAATATGATGTTTTTTTGTTCAATTTACTTTTTTGAACATACTGTATACAGGGTTATTTTGACATTGCGTTAATAAATCAAACCACATACTCGTCTTTGCCTCTGCTAATATTATCCAAAAATCGTCCATGAAAAACAATTATTTTCACCAAAAATCTCAATTTTACTTTCCTGATTTTTTTATCATTTTGTAGTTTAGTGCGAATATGGCGGATGCGTGAATGTTTTTTTGACTGAAAGTGTAATGTTACCACATCGACGAATCCTCTTAGAGTAGCAGTAGTGGCATTAGGGCGTGTACACTTAAAGTTACTTTTTATTGATATTTATTTTGTTCGAAACTTACACTTTATTATTATACGTCTATGGTTAAAATAAATTAATGGAAAGTGTTATTTTCAAGGAGATATGTATGTGATGTTATTTAGTAACGCAATGTCAAAATGACCCTGTATATTATATTGGAGTGAGTACTGTGATGTGTTAGCTTTAGTTAACGGACATTTATGAAGGAGCGCACATTCAGTTAAGAAAGCTTTTAGCCTTATGATTGACAAAGGATACTGAACAGCGAGTTTGCGTACGCCATTGGTTTCACGTAGGGATGAGGCTGTAAGAAAAATATTATTAAGTTATAAGAGTATTCCTCAAAATAAGTACGTAACGAATGCATTCAGCCCTGTATTATATACTGCCCACTGCTGAGCACGGGCCTCCGCTACTACTGAGAGGGGTTAGGCCTTAGTCCACCACGCTGGCCTATTGCGGGTTGGCAGACTTCACATAACCTCGAAATTCTTAATTTGTTTCTCTTAAAACATTCATTCTATCATATAATAGATAGAATGAAAGTATTAAGCCATAGAAAAAATCGTAATAAAAATGCGTATACACTTATTTTGAGAAATACTCAGAAACGAAGTTGTTCAGGTAGAGAATGACCACACCGATTGGTCGGTTTTTAACACGACAACAAGGGCGGATCCAGCTTTCAAGTCAGGAGGGGGTCATATTATAGTCGAGGTCTAATCAGGACAGGCTCCAAAACGATATAAAATATTTATTTTATTAAATATATCAATGAGTCATTAAAGAATTATCGGTAGTTACCTAGACCCAGCACGGGGGGTCTAGACCCTCATTAGAAATTGACATTGCGGTGGTACCCACCCAGACGGACTCTTACATATGAGAGACCTACCACCATTATAATATTATAAATTATATATATACTGATAATGTAATGTTCCACTGCTTGGAACGGGCCTTCTTTATTAATTGGACTTAAAAGGTTTTCGGACCCAGCTGGCCTTAAAAAAAATCTTATTGAGAACGCCTTGATGAGTAACTTTCCTCGTGATGTTTATCTTCCGTAGACATTTAGTTACATATAATTTATTTTTAAATTATTAAGGACGCATTTACATTTTTGACAACTTCGATTTTAGATATTTTAATGACAAGAACGCGCTTTGCTACACGCGCACACATCGAAACCGATTTAAACTAGATTTTCTATTGGAACGAGCTAATCTTAATACTTGAAGTTATTATTTTACTCATCCATATGTATTTTTTTGGAATTGTCGAATGTTTACAATTATATTTAATAATTATTATTAGTATAATTTCACCATGTAATAGACATTTTTATCTCTTTATTTTAAATGTTCCTTTTTTCATATACAAATATTTATTTATATAATATTTTTATATATACAAAAAAAAACATTAATACATATAAAATTTAAAAAAGTGTATCACGCTCCGATGGCGAGGCTCAAGACCCAAGCCAACGGTAGTCAGGGATTCAAAGTGAGGATTCTCCTTACAATGCGTGTGGTAAGCGATACGACCACCCATAAACAGTAGCAACACCATACAGCACCTTGAGTTACAAAATACTGTGTGGCATTTCACGGCGCTCGTCATTCTGATACATAAGATGTTAAGTCTCATTATGTCCAGTAGTTAGACTGGCTACAATGTCCTTCAAACCGAAACACTACAGTGCATGCACACTGCTGCTTGGCGGTAGAAAAAGACATTGACATTGCGGTGTCCAGAAGTACTGCTTTCTGCATCTGGCTCTTGACCCAACGACTAATTGAGAGCCTATGCAGGTGTTGGTCGAGACTCTGGTATCAACCCATGAGTAGAAACGACAATCAGAACAATAATTGTGGAGTCCTCTTCTCACATGTCGGTAACCTCGTGTGCCAAATCTAAACATTTAGACATTTTGTCCTTTTCGGCCTTAACGAGGTTATCGTCATGCGGAATGGTGACGTCAACAAGTATTGCCCGGCGCGCCAATCGATCTACTATTACAATATCAGGATCTACTATTACAATACAATATCTTATTGGCAACAGTAGCCTGTCCGTGATAATAGATTGATCCCAGTACAGCGTTGCATGATCATTTTCGAGAACTTGTTGAGGCACATACTGGTAATATGGCACTTCAGGAGACACAAGATCTTGGCTACCAGGTTGTCTATGGAAGTACTCGCCGTTAGCAAGATACGAACAACCCGAAATCACATGCCCGTTTGATTCACCGGGACGGTGGCATGCCCAACAGATATCGACCGTACCGTCCTACAGGATGTATTATAATTGTTCATATTTCCTATAATTGTTCGTCTTTATAACTTTGTCCATAATTGCAAAGACAAAACCCTCAGTTTCTCCAAAAAGGTTACCAAAACGTAGCCAAGATACGGATGCGAGCTGAACGCCCCGATAGAACCGACCGTATAGTTCTTTGCTCTTCCATATCACCTCGCGTTCCCTAATGCCCATCGCCATAGGGTTTTGCCAGTTCTCATTCGCCAAGGAAAGTGGGATAAATCCCTTATCCACCATGACTACAATCTTATACATGCCCACTTCGCTGTGGAGGATATAATCCCTAAGATTGCATACCTCGCGGTTATGCAACTCCATTAAGTAAGCCTCGGCCCCGCATCTCCGCGGGATGTATAACCTCATCACTGACCACCGTGGGTGATGCATACGATATGCAGTCGGTAGGGTCCGGAACTTTCGATCCAGGGCGTCCAATTCAGCCTGAGTCCTTCTTCCTGAGTATACCAAAAGAGTACATGAGTACAGGCATAACCCAACCGTTGAAACCACAAATCTTGTTTCCACCTGACAAAAAACTGTTAAATACAAAAGTATTCAACAAAAATCAGGCGGCCGAAGAAACGGTCATTCACCGATTGTTTTACGTCGGCACTCATAATACCAGGTGCCTCAGGCATACCCAGATATTTGTAAGTTTCCGTCTCAGAAAGGGATCTAACTCTCTAAGACTTGTATGTCACCAGAGACCACGACCTCTCCTCGCTTCACATGGATAACCGCACATTTATCTACACCAAACTCCATATTGATTGAGTTGCTAAATCTTTCAGTTATTTTTAACGACTCAATCATTTTTATTTTGTTTTGATGCAAACAACTTGAGATTATCCATGTAAAGCAAGTGAGATATAGGCTGACTCCCTCTCCATAGACGGTATCCTAATCCTGAATCCAACAACAGAGTACTGAGAGGATTCAGGGCCATGCAGAACCACAATGGTCTCAGGCTGTACTCTGTAGCCTGACCCTGGAATATACCACGCTTTAATCTAAGGAGCCCCCGCGCATCTCGGCGCTCTCGGCGTCAACGGCAGCGTGAGGCCTACCTGCCACACTGCTGTCCATCAGGGGTGGTCCAACAATGTGCTAAAAAGACAAAACTAGAGAAGGCACCCGCCCGCGACCCCCGGGTGGCCACTATTAGTTGCCTTTTACGACAGGCAGGGGATACCATGGTGGAATTCTCCAAACACCTTCAATCCACAGGATGGGAGACGCCGGTCAGTCGACCACCCGGCGCCTCCAACGTCTCCTCTGACGGTGGGAGGAATCCTCGCGTTCCAGATCCCTCTCGGCACTCTCCTTCTACGAGAGGACTATCTCGCAGAAGTGGGCCAACACACGCCAGACCTCCTGACTGCCGACCATGGGAGCGACCACGGCCGGCAACGAGAGGCCGCCTCCGACAACTGCTTTGAGAGTGCTGAGCTCCTCATTCCAGGCTGGGCAAAACTCAAACGTATATTAAGCCGTAGCCAGCGGGCAACTGTCACAATGGCACACACAGCCGACACCTCCGTACCTACGATACGAAACAGCTACTCACCGAAGCAGTCATGCCCAGTGAGTAGTTGTGGCTGAACTGTAGTAGTGAGTGTTTAGATATTTTTGTAGCGGGAAAGGCTTTGTAGGCGGGCAAAAACGCGAACTAAACCTAGTAAAATTTAAAAATAAATAATCACCGATACTAAAAATCATAAATAGATAAATAGTAAATACCATACACTGCAAAACTTGTCGATTTTGTAAATATAAAAATACATCCGCCATTTTGATTATGATATTTAAATATTCGCATTAAAATAAATGATTTTTTTATTAATTAAATCAAATTTGCAATTGACTTATTGTAATATTCAATTTTCATACTTTCTTTTTGAAAAATGTTAATTTGAAATAGTATCAACTATTTTATTCGAAGTATAATGACATCGCGATCAATTTATTACGTATTTATTTTTTTAAAAAAGTTGTACACCCGTGCTTCCTCGGCCGCGTCTCAGCGCGGAATGACAGCTCGAAATAGGAAAATGTATGAAGAAATTCAATTCAGGTTATATTTTTTCTCATAACTGGAAAAGTATTTAAATTTACTTAATAATATTTAGCCATAAAGCAAGAAGACTATATAAGCCAGCATATTATTTCGGTTTTATATTAAAATGTTCATTAGTCTTAGGTATAATGGTTCCGATTCAGACCCTATTTTTCGTCATTTTCAGCGATTATTGCTCCAGAATAAACGTATTTACGTGTTAATATTGTATGGGAGCATACAATTTCTATATGCCATAAGCAAAGAGGAATGTTTAATCTTTATTTATATACCAAGATCTCTTCATAAGCGTGACTCCTGATTCAATAAATGGTACCTCAAAACCATGGAAATTTGTAAATGCGCCCTTAAATTAAAATACGTACCACTGCTTCATAAGTAGTAAAGTTTGGCTTCAAGTCTTTTCCGTTCATTGTGATGAAAGCACCGAGGTTGGCCATTGTGTCGCTGCAAAATATAATGCCATTGATATTTTCTTATCAAATCAAATCAAATCAAATTCTTTATTTGTAAGCATAGGTAGTTTACAGGTGTTATTGAATAAGTACATAATATTTTGTTCACTATGCTTTGCCGTTGCGTCAGCATACAAATATATTAGTTTTATGTTGACTATTACATCACATAAAGTCATTTGTTTTTATTACTTGGCTAAACTAAACTACATAAAACATAGTATAAATTGAAATAAAACTATTTTGCGGATTTTATCGCGGTTTTTTAATTATTATTTTCTCCCGACGTTTCGAAGGTTTTGCAGCACTTCGTGGTCACGGGGCGGACTGAGGTGTTGGTGGTTCGAAAAGAACCACCAAGAAGTGACCACGAAGTGCTGCAAAGCCTTCGAAACGTCGGGAGAAAATAATAATTAAAAAACCGCGATAAAATCCGCAAAATAGTTTTATTTCAATGTCTAACATTCGCGTAAATATAAGAAGTCATTACATAGTATAAAACAAAGTCGCTTCCCGCTGTCTGTCCCTATGTTCCTATGTATGCTTAGATCTTTAAAACCACGCAACGGATTTTGTTGATAGAGTGATTCAAGAGGAATGTTTATATGTGTTTGTAATCTATACATATAAATAAAATTTGAGTGTCTGTATGTAATATTGAAATAACCGTTTTTTACTGCATGTATATGAATATATATACGGTACATACACCAAAATAACTTTTTTCCAATTTTTGTCTGCCTGTCTGTTTGTTCCGACTAATCTCTGAAATGACTGGACCGATTTTGATGACTTTTATTGGCAGGTAGCTGATGTAATAAGGAGTAACTTAGGCTACTTTTTATCCCGGGAAGTCATTCACGCGGGCGGAGCCGCGGGCAACAGCTAGTGTGTATATATTTATATAATACATGCATAATCTTAATATATATAAATCTCGTGTCACAATGTTTGTCCTCAATGGACTCCTAAACCACTTAACCGATTATAATAAAATTCGCACACCATGTGCAGTTCGATCCAACTTGAGAGATAGGATAGTTTAAATCTCAAATTATAGTCGCAATTTTAATTTATTGCTAATTATTTGTCGGTTATTATTTGACAGTCACAATTATCTGTTAACTCCAAATGATTCTAACAGATGTCGATACCTTTCGACTGGGTTGAGTAAGTAATCAATAGATGGCGCTGCTATGGTAAATCTACGAACTTTCGACTGGGTTGAGTAAGTAATCAATAGATGGCGCTGCTATGGTAAATCTACGAACGTGTCATATAAGCTACATTTTAACAGTATAATTACCACGTGTTGTTGACGCTATAAAATTAATTAAATTTATTTTGTAGTGAACGAAATACCGTATAATTCAATTATTTCCACTTTTAATAACTTTTCGATTTCGATGAAATTTGGCACACGGGTAGATTATGTATACTTTTTATACCGGGAAAATATAAAACGGGACATTTATACCGGGAAAACTCATTCACGCGGGCGGAGCCGCGGGCAAAAGCTAGTATAGTATATAGTAGAGATATAATTTTTACGTTCTATTGTGACTACGAGTGTCAGAAACCAAAAGTCTGGGATCCACTTATATTGGACGGAAAGGCGTTTTGTACCAACGTGTCGCTGATCGACCATATTGCAAGATCTCTCGATCTGTATCAGTTTATTGTCCCCTGGTACAATATAAAGTGACTTTTATACTTATTTTTTGCGTGGGTTCATGGTGGTTCTCTTCAGGTGGATTCGAGAATGGTTTAGATAGAGACTTTTGTCCAGGAAAAAACCTTTCGTGCGGGCGAAGCCGCGGTCAAAAGATAGTGTATTATAAATGCAAAAAAAATATGTTGTTTTGTCCTTTCTCATACCAAAGAATGGACATGATTTTTTTAATAGAAGGAGCTACTGTGCTTTATTTTTCGACGGGTCATATACGACCCTTTAAGTTTTTCTAACACTATTTCCGTTCTCCCACAACGACGTCATTCAGACGGCCTGGGTAAAAACTAAGTCAATATATTTTTCACCAGGTATAAAACGGGTCTTTTCCGACCCGCACTTGGAAAATTACAGTTAGATGATACAACCAACTCACCAATAGTTAGGCGCCGAGAACACGGTGATGCACTTGCCGTCGTGCGCGAGTTCGTACCCCTCGTTTTTGACCTCGTGGCTGCGTATGATGTAGTCGAGGTTGTTCCGCTGCAGGAACGTGTTGGTCACGTCGGGTCCGAACTGACACCCGACGCCGCGCTTGGACGGCGCGCGACCGTACATCGGTTGCGGGTCAGACCATAGCAGCTCGCACATTATGCCTGGAAAAATAACAGAAATTTTAATACCTTTTGTTTTTTTTTTTTTTAACAAGCCGATTAGAGTCGCCTTGACGAGATAATCATTCAGAAATTATGATAATTCTAAATTTGTTGAATATAGGTAACTATAAATGTTCGAGTGCAATATGCTACAACCGACAGGCGAAGCAGCAAACATAAAAGGTTTAAATAGAAGTGATTCTTTGATTAATTATATACCTAGATAGACACTGAACGTTTCAAATGCGTCGAAAAAAAACAGAGGCGAACTGTTCCGCACTAAATCAGTTCGAGTGAATAATTTTTTGTTGTTTTTCATGGATATAATTATCGCCCCGTTTTAATAGAAACTATGTAACAACTGGTATCATTATGCGCGCACACAAGGATACGCAGAATGATGCAGCGATAGCGTATGACACAGCTGTCACGCATACTAGCTTAAGAAAAGTTGGCCCGTTTGTTTTAGTTTCATTGCAATGCGTCACTCTATCTAGGTATATAATTAATCAAAGTGACTATACATTCGCAACTGCCTTTTACTAGGAAAATAAAGACAGAGATATACTCAAACACTCACCTTCCTCAGGCGGTTGCTTGTTCCTCTCCACGTTCCTGATGTCGTCGAGTGTGACGTCATCCCTGGAGAACAGACCCCCGTGCATGACCAGCACCCTGCTGTTGATACAATGGGCGAGGGGCAGCCAGTTATACACCTCGGTGAACAGATCCGCCATCTGCGACGTGTATTTCGCGGTAACCTCGCCCCGGAAACCGTACATCCGGTTCATGTCTATGGTCTCGTGGTTTCCTGTTGGATGATTTTTATAAGCCTTAACCCATCAACGCCCGCTTATATATAGCTATAAGCTAATTTCCTTATATAAATGGACACCGGTGTCCACAGCGGGCGTCTAAGGATTAAGTAGCATCGATGGTTTGAAAGAAAGAAATTCGTTTTTTTATGGTAGTCTTTTAATAGATCGAAAAAGTTTTTGTATCCATATAATACTTATAATAACACGCATACTCACGCCTTTTATCCCCGAAGGGGTAGGCAGAGGCGCAACTAGTGCACCCACTTTTCGCCGTGCGTTTTCGGTCCCATGATGTGATAGGGGGCGAGCCTATCGCCATATCGGGCACAAATTCCAGACTCCGAGCTGATACTGATTAGAAAAAAACCCAATATCACTTTGCTCGACCCGGGGATCGAACCCGAGACCTCAGCATTCCAGCCGCACCGTAATACAACTTTCTTTTTTTTTTTCCCTCTTCGGCGCATTAGGGACGGCTGCGGGCTTCCTCGGACGAAAAGTGTCTAAGTTGTCGTCCGCAACCGCCCCTGCTCCGCAAACGCCCCTGCACCGTTATACAACTACGCCACCGAGGCAGTCTTTATAATAACACAAATACTGAATTATTTTTTTTAAACTTTCATTATAAGTGTAAGTTTTAAGCAAAATAAAATTACATAAATCTCAAAATAGGACGATTTTAAAATTAAACGATTTATTGAGAACGGTTAGTTTTAGAGAGTTCTATCCATCACCGGCCTTATTCATAAACACTTTATAAACCTATTTTAATTATCGAATGTTTTGTCTTCTTCGAATGAATTTTGAATTGAGATCGAAGGAAGAAGACAAAACATTCTATAACTAAAATAGGTTTATAAACTCTATGAATTAAGGTTGTATATATCGCACCTTTAGGACGAAAACGACACAATTAAAAAAAAACGAAAATTGAGTCATCGTCATAAAATTACTTAAAACAACATTTTCAATACGACAATAGTTCCAACACCGCCATATTCAAGCGGGAAAAGGACAAAACTATTATATCGGTCCCTTTTTTATTATATTTTCATAAAAAAGGGACCAGTTTTACGTCATTTTATAACGATAACCCAATTTTTATTTTTTTTAATTGCGTCGTTTTCGTCCTAATGGTGCGATATATACTATCTTGGTTAGAATTTTTTACACGTTTTAGGACATGTCCTTTAATTTAAAATCAATTACTAATATGCTCCTGTGATAAATATTTGAATTTTCAATCAATTTTTTAAGTAGATGGCGCTGGCGTCGTATAGATGGCGGTATGGTGATTTTTATAGTGAGAAAGGCTTTCCACGCGGACGAAGTCGCAAGCAACACCTAGTACAGTCAGCCACATAAGTAGCTGAACAAATTCAATTTTTCATTCCTTTTTTTCAGCTATTTTTGTGGCTGACTGTATAAAGTAAATGCGATTCTGCTCCAGTCGTCGCGTCACAGCTCTTAAGTATCACTCGAGTTTTTGGCGGGAACTTGGAAGTGTCATGAGGTGCTCTTGTTTTAATTTATTATTTTGGTGATATTTAGTGTTATATTGCATAATTATGGTGGTATATTATCCAATATAGTTCTATGAAAGATCTCAAATGAAGTGAATTGAAATAATTGTGCTAATCAAGTGTTTTTTTTGTTGCCGCCAAAACTCCTCGATAAAGTCTCGGTAAGGTAGCCACTGCTTTACTTCGACATACTACAGATAATAAAATAGACGAACCAAACTTGACATTGGCAAAATGTGAACACAAATGCCATTAAAAAAAAAAAGCTCGTTCGCTAGTATATAGCTATACATAACCCAATACCTGAGCTAAACTTGATTCGCACAAAAACCTTGACCTCCAAATAATTCTAATGTGTAGATCACACAAAAAACACACACACAATAAACCAGTTAGCTTCAACACGTTTTTTATGAGGATAATAATCTCAATATAGCTTGTTATATAACTATATTAAGTGTTGTTTATGGCGTCACTAGCATGAAATAACTTTCGCGGTACAATGGTTGCACTGTGTACTTTTCCGGGATAAAAAGTACCCTTTACATTTTTTTTATTGCATTGAATGACGAGACGAGCATGCCGTTCGCCTGATGGTAAGCGATACGACCACCCATAAACAGTAGCAACACCATCCAGCTCCTTGACTTAGTAAGCACTGTGTGGCATTCCACTGCGCTCGTCATCCTGAGACATAAGATGTTAAGCCTCATTATGTCCAGTAGTTACACTGGCTACAATGTCCTTCAAACCGAAACACAACAGTGGATGCACACTGCTGCTTGACGGTAGAAATAGACATTGCGGTGTTACCCACCCACACAGACTCTTACATTATATGAGAGACCTACCACCAGTGAATATATACAAGATATGGTCCCTTTGTATGCAATATTTCATTCAAATCTATTACTCTGTATTTACCACTTACATGCAAAAAAAATCGCAAACTTTCACATATTATGATGATATCTCATCATAATATGTTAAATAGTTTTTTTTAAGTTTTAACCATGCAAATGATGCTACCCGCACTAGGCCAGCGTGGTGGACTAAGGCCTAACCCTTCTCAGTAGTAGAGGAGGCCCGTGCTCAGCAGTGGGCAGTATATAATACAGGGCTGATTGCATTGCATTGCAATGATGCTACACTATACCTGGGGATTATTCTCACTAAGTAGACATTTATGATAGACTAGACTTCTGCTCGCGGCTCCGCCCGCGTTTTTCCGGGATAAAAATATTTTCCCGGAATAAAAAGTAGCTCATAGCACTCAAGAGTCATGTAGCTTCCTATTAGTGAAAGAATTTTCAAAATCGGTCCAGTAGTTTTTGAGTTTATCCATTACAAACAAACAAATCTTAACACTTTATAATATTAGTATAGATATCATCATCAGTCACATGAAATCCACTGCTGAACATAGTCCTCCCCTAAAGATTTCCAGATGAACCTGTCAAAAGCGGCCTGCATCCAGCGTGTCCCTGCGACCTTTATCAAGTCACCTGTCCATCTTGCTGGACGTTCAACGCCTACCAGTGGTCTCCACATCAGATTTTTTGTTTTTTTTTTTAATGTAAATTTTGTACATTTTGCCAATTTCAAGTTAAGTAATGACAGACATATATCGGATTTTTTTTCATAATACAATGGATAAAAACTAACCTCTAGACATGAAGAAGTGGTCCGGGAACAGCAGTTTAAAACTGAACAGTGTGAAGATACACTCAACGCTGAACGACCCCCGGTCCACAAAATCCCCATTGAACAGATATGGGTTGGTCTCCGATGGTAACCCGTTCAGTGCAAATATGTTCAGCAGGTCGTAGTACTGGCCGTGAATGTCGCCGCACACCGTGAACTTCTGGTTGTCCGCCACTTTGATGTCGACTAGCGACGGTTGCGTCTGCAGATACGCTTTCACGTCGATCAGGATCTGTTGGTAAAAGTATTATGTAAATTCAAACACAAACAAAGATACGAAATTGCCTCGGTGGCGTAGTTGTATTACGGTACGACTGTAGTGCTGAGGTCTCGGGCTCGATTCCTAGGTCAGGCAGAGTGGTGTTAGGTTTTTCTACTCAGTATCAGCACGGAGTCTGGAATTTGTGCCCGATGTGGCGATGGGCTCGCCCCCTATCACATCATGGGACGGAATACGCATAGCGAGAAGCGGGTGCACTAGTTGCGCCTCTGCCTACCCCTTCGAATTTAATAAAATTATATTCCGTCTCATGATGTGGTACGGAGGTGAACCTATCGTCATATTGCACACAAATTTTAGACTCCAGGCCGATACTGAGCAGGAAAATATTATGTTCATTTTTATCCAATTCATGGATTGCACCCAAGACTTTGGGACTGCAGTCGTATATACAATTTTATTTATGAGAAATGTAAACCAGTAAATGCAGTTTATGGAAAATAAAAACTGAATTAACTTACCTTGTAAGCATATTTTTTGTGTAATTTTTTCTGTTGTCTGTAGTGTTCCATCAGATCTGTTGCGAATTTGAGGGTAACTTTGCCATCTTCAAGAGCTGGGCCATTGTATTCATCTTCAATTGCTGTTGAGAAAGTGGCATCATGAATGAAATCATTTTGTTTAGTTCGGGTAAAAAGATGTATTGATGTGTTTGTTCAACTCTGTTAATATTTGTTTTAAACCAAAGCCAGGCATATGGGTCTTGTTAAATGATTCCCTACTGCCCATGTTCATAAGCCTCAAGTTCAAAGAATCATGAAAAGCTGGTAGCCTTAAAGGAAAGAAATAGGGATTCAAGGGTAGGCAGTGGGAGTTGGAGGCAGAAGGAAGTTAAGAAATTGATTTTAATTTATTTAATATCTTTTATCTGTTAGTAGATTTTGTATTTTACTCGAATTTCAATAACTATCTAAATTTGTATGCTATATTCAACAGTTATACAATAACTAGCTTAAACATGTCTTTTACTGGTGGAAGGTCTCTTATATGTAAGAGTCCGTCTGGGTGGGTACCACCGCAGTGTCTATTTCTACCGACAAGCAGCAGTGTGCATGCACTGTTGTGTTTCGGTTTGAAGGACATTGTAGCCAGTGTAACTACTGGACATAATGAGGCTTAACATCTTATGTCTCAGGATGACGAGCGCAGTGGAATGCCACACAGTACTTTGTAAGTCAAGGTGCTGGATGGTGTTGCTACTGTTTATAGGTGGTCGTATCGCTTACCATCAGGCGAACGGCATGCTCGTCTCGTCATTCAAAGCTATAAAAAAAAAAGACTTGGTATTTATACTATAAACATCCAATATTTTTACCCACATTTCAATATAAAAACAAACAATTTATATCTAATTAGGTTTACAGATATGATATCTCCAAACACATTTTATCTAATATATTTATAAATCTAATCTATGAGTTGCACATAATTTTATGATCTGTTTATGTGGTACTATTTGGGGCCTTCCCTATCTTTCGATGAGGCAATCTAAACCACATGTCACAATAAGGGCTATAATTTAGACTTGCAGTGAGTTACTAAATGCGTTTGGCACTAAACACATTTAAAACCTCATGCTGACCGTCATCTTTAAGGAGTTGACAAAGACAGCTCTATGATTAAAATATATTTAACATTAATCATATTTAGTGAGTCATTTAGCACGCCAGTCTTAACATACAGCAATTAATCTAGTGTCAAAATCTTTTTAGTATAATCTTTATATAAAAGCGAAAGGTCACTCACTCATAAACAAATCTCAGAAACTACAAGCGCTAGGAGTCTCAAATTTTGCATGGAGGTACCTTTTAGAACGTAGGTGCTCACTAAGACGAGATTTTGCGAAATTCAAACCCTAAGGGTGTAAAAATGTGTGGTAAAGTTTGTACGCGATAAACTCAAAAACTACCGAACGGATTTTGATGAAATTTGGTATGGAGATAGTTCGAGACCCTGGGAAGGTTTTAGGCTACTTTTTGTTCCGGGAAAATGTTTAGCGGGACTTTTATCCAGGAAAAATTCGGGCGAAGCTGCGGGCAAAAGCTATTTAATAAATACATTAAAACAGTCAGTTTGCACATTATTTAAATTTCATGCAGACAAAGTCGCTTGCACAGTTAGTAGGTTAACTAGGGAATTGAACCCCAGACCTCATCACAATGCGACAGCCGAGGCAGTCATAAGCTCCATAAGTCAAAAATTAGCATAAACTTAAAATTAAATTATTCCACTAAGCCTATATTATAATTAATCATCATTTGTTTCCTAATAAAATTATTATGTTTAAACAAATCATATTTATATTACATAGTTATATTCATTTACTGTTCAGGCTGCACGCTTGTGGAACGAGTTACCTTTGTCGGTAAGAAGGGCAAAATCTCTTTCGACTTTTAAAAGGCTTGTTAAGCATCACTACTTGTCACTGTGATATTGTTTTCCTCTTATATTTTTCTGTTTATCACTGGATTATATGTATGTATCGAATTTTAACTGTATAGTTTATGTATTATATTATGTAGTTATTTTTATTTTATATATTAATTAGTTGTTTTTATGCTATATGTAGGTACTATATTATATATTTTAATATTTATGTACATCAGATTTCCACCCCCTTTTATTACTTGATAATGACCGCCCGCTCTCTTTTTCCTAGTTAACTAAGTCCATCCAAAGGTTGTCTGGAAGAAATCGCCGATTGCGATAAGACCGCCATTTGTACTTCTTGTTTAAGTGTAGCCTCTATTGTATATGCAAATGTTTCTTTTCTGTGTGTGATGTACAATAAAGAGTTAAATAAATAAATAAATACATATGTGTATGTTTGTTTTTATCCTGGGAATATGCATGCTTTGTGGGAATTTTATTTCACACAAGCAGAATCATGAGCAATATCCAGCTACATTGCTCGCAAATCATTTAACTTACTATATTAATAGTTCGCAAAGCATGCCATCATGTAATAATGTTATTAAGACAATAGAAATAGGTAATGCGTTGAGGATTGTGTCATGTGAGTGAAGTCATCGGCAAAAGCTAGTCTCAATAAATTATACTTACTCATAGCATCCAAGTTAATGGAATTGGCTATGTTCATATCCATATTATCAACTGAGATGGCCTTTTCAAACGCAATCTTCTTGACAATTTTATTGCACTCGTTGTATTTAAGTTTTGCATCTTCATCATTTGGCCTAACTTTGGTTACCTGCAAGAAGGATGTTAAGTAAAGAAATAATAGTGTACTTTGGTACACATATTATGGTTTATAATTTTTTTATAGCATTGAATGACGAGACGAGCATGCCGTTCACCTGATGGTAAGTGATACGACCACCCATAACACCATCCAGCACCTTGACTTACAAAGTACCTACTGTGTGGCATTCCACTGCACTCGTCATCCTGAGGCATAAGATAGAGACAAGTAGATAAAGTTAAGTAAACAAATATTTTGTATCTCTATTTAAATAAGTTGCAAAACAGAGAATTTATTTTATATATACGGGCTGTATGCTTCTTGTACCTCTTGCTCGTTTCCATAAATAAACCTTTTCCTCAGATTTGTGGTCACCATTATACAAAATTTCCATCATCTAGCAAATTTTGGGGGACGATGTTACTCGCGTCCGTAGGATCATACCACCTTGTCCTAAGACCCACCCTACACGTGTCCCCTGGGTGGTGCTAAACGAGTAACAACGCCGTGTCTTGGGCGGCGGTTAAAAAACCCGATCAAACAGGCCTAAAAAGCTTGCTGTTGAGGGTAGGAAATGACCCCAACATCCCGGTCCCTGCGGTCATGTCTCGTGAGGCTGGTGGCTCTGGCTTAATTGCCCGAACCGCGAGGAAGACAACCTCAATAAAAATAACCCCAATCCTAAGGTGAGGACTGCGCCGAGAGGATGAATAGCTGGAGGGTTTCCAGTTGCGAGCACCACCCTCGATGTGACAGGCCAACGTCGTTGTATTGTGCCTTCTTGCAGGAATGGGCGTCACCCTGTGAGCGAACGTTTATATCGGCCCTACTCGTGGGAAAAACATGGAAAAACCCAATAAAAATTGTAATAATCACACAACTGTCAAAAAAGTCATGGCTCAACAAATCTTTCATCCAGGACTTTTCAATAAACAGCGATCAAATTCCCTCTGTGAACTATCAACTAATCCACATTATGAGGAAACAGCTACTAGCTCAGCTACGTTTGGGAAACTCCCAGATGCCAATCAAAATCAGGTAACAGAGGCTCGAGCACTTGGTGCAGAACAACAGCCTCCACCATGGCAGCGTATCCCTTCTTCAAAAAAACGCAAAATATCTGAACATACTCCACCTTCAGACATCACCCCATCGCATAACCGTTTTACTGGATTATCTATCGATCCTACAGACGACGCGGAGAACCAAGCTAAGCTACCGCATAAACCTCCTCCCATTATACTCTACGGAATAGATGATCTGAACGAACTGACCAGACTCATTGAATCTGTCATCAGCCCAACTGAATTCAGGTTCAGAATAGTTAATAAGAACCTCCTCCGTGTCCTGATAAACACAACAGAGAGCTACAAAAAAGTAATCAGTCTTATAAGACAAAAAGGCTTAATTGGACATACTTTTACTCGGAGAGACACCAAACCATATCGCGTAGTTATAAGAAACCTTCACCACACTACCCCACATGAGACCATTATTCAGGAAATCGAAAAAACTGGCAACAAGGTCAAAGGCGAAATTATAAACGCTCGATATGGCCCTGATAAGAAGCCAACATCAACATTTTTCGTTAACCTTGAACCCAGTGTTGACAACAGACTTGTTAAAAATATACAATATATCCATCATCAAGTAGTCAAGATAGAAGATCCACGCAAGTCCAGGACCATAGTACAATGCCAAAGGTGCCAACAGTATGGCCATTCAAAAAACAACTGTATGAGGCCATACAGATGTGTTAAATGTGGCGAAGGCCATAAAACATCAGATTGCGCCAAAAAAGACCGAAATACGCCAGCAAAATGTGCCCTCTGCCAATCCGACCATCCGGCTAACTACAAAGGTTGCCAAGTATATAAAGAAATAGCCTCAAGAAAATTTAAACACAGTAACACTCCACCGAAAACGGCGAACACCAACGTCAAGAATACACGGCCCATAGAGTCAACCTCAGGGAGAGAAAATTTTTCCCAGGCCACAAAATCTCAACGAAGAACTCAACACTCGTATTCAGATAAAACTGCTGGCACTGCAAAAGAACTAACATCGAACAATGCAAATACTATCCCACAACAAAGCACAATAGAAGAACTTCTACTCAAACAAAATGATAAAATTGAACTACTCCTTCAACAAATCAGCACCCTGTTGGGTATGTTGACAACAGTTATAACCAAACTCACTCAATAAATGGCCTCACTACGAGTTGCGGCATGGAACATCAACGGATTAGCACCCAACGTCATCGAGCTGGAATCCATCATAAGAGCCAATAAGTTGGACGTGGTTTTCATTTCAGAGTCACATTCTACAGCGAAGAGCACCTTTCGCATCAAAGGATATAATATCTACGTCACCTCTCATCCGGATGGCAGGGCGCATGCCGGAACGGCCCTTGTTATAAAATCTAATCTTAAACACTCAATCATGGAGCCATATCGTACTGAACACCTCCAAGCCACCTCCATAAAACTGGAAGACCGAGCCGGTCACATTGCGCTCTCCTCCATATACTGTCCACCGAAACATAAAATAACCTCTGAAATGTTTACCAACTTCTTTCAAACCCTTGGCCCGAGATATATAGCTGGTGGGGACTGGAACAGCAAACACACCTACTGGGGCTCTCGTTGCACAAGCACCAGAGGTCGAGAACTTAAACATTGTATAGATACTAACCACCTAAAACCTCTGTCGACTGGTGAGCCAACTTACTGGCCTACCGACATAGGAAAGTTGCCTGACCTTCTAGACTTCTTTATTACTAAAGGCATAGCTTACCTACACACAGCCATCGAATCAAGCTTAGATGGATCCTCAGATCACACACCAATAATCCTGACAGTGAGTACTACTGCACTATATAGAGAAAAACCAGAGTCATTAACAAATCGCAAAACGGATTGGGATGGCTTTAAGAACTACATTAATGAAAAAATCAGTCTGTCAGTATCTCTTAAGGATCAAAATGAGGTAGATGAGGCCTGTAAATATGTTACTAACCTAATCCAGGTTGCGGCCTGGATCAACACGCCAATTCAAAACGCAAGTCATAACCTGTGCTCCAATCCTCTTGACATAAAAGAAAAGATATTAGATAAGCGACGTTTAAGAAGGGCATGGCACCAATCTCGACACCCCCTAGACAAAACAAGATTTAACAGAGCAGCCAAAGAACTTAAACTCATACTCAACCAGTTGGCAAATGACACGGTCAAAACCTGCCTTCAGTCACTATCTCCGTCGGGTGTCGGCGAGCGTTCGCTGTGGAAAGCGACTAAAAATCTAAACAAACCACAACAATCGTATCCTCCGATTAGAACACTTACCTCCTGGGCCAGAACAGATGCTGAGAAGGCAGCGACCTTTGCAGCGCATCTAGCCGCTGTCTTCACTCCAAACGAGAACTCCACTGATGAATCCGATCTCAATGCAATCTTGGAACAAGATCTACAAATGTGTCTCCCAATAAAACCAACCTCACCAAAAGAAGTCACAAAAGAAATCGGACTTCTCGACTCTGGTAAAGCTCCGGGATATGATCTGATTTCTACCATAATATTAAAAAACCTACCCAGGAAATGCATTACATTCCTTGCTTGTCTGTTCAACGCAATCTTCAGAACTTCCCACTTTCCGACCCTCTGGAAGATATCTCAGGTAGTCATGATCCACAAGGTGGGCAAACCTGAAAATGAAGCCTCATCATATCGTCCCATAAGCCTAACGCCTGCACTATCCAAGCTTTGGGAGAAGATTTTTCTCGTCAGATTGCAATCAGCTATGGACGAATACGCAGTTATTCCACCCCACCAATTTGGCTTTCGTAAATCTCACTCTACTATTGAACAAGTCCACCGAGTATACCATACTGTTAGGCAAAGCTTCGAACGCAAAAAATACTGTTCGGCAGCCTTCCTTGACGTGCAGCAGGCTTTTGATCGTGTATGGCACAAAGGTTTACTGGTAAAAGTAAAGGAAAAACTACCTCACTCCATGTTCTTACTCATTGCATCATATCTGTCTGGACGACTCTTTCAAGTTAAACAAGGAGGATCAAGATCAAATCTATATGACATCAAAGCGGGAGTTCCGCAAGGCTCAGTTCTCGGCCCTGTACTTTATAACATATTCACATCAGATCTCCCAACAAGTACAGACGTCACTGTGGCAACATATGCTGATGACATAGCTTATTTATCAGTCCATGAAACCCCAGACATTGCTAGCAACAAATTACAGCTGCAGCTAGATGCAACTCATAGATGGCTTTGTAAATGGCGTATACGAGCTAGCGCAGCTAAATCAAACCACATAACCTTTGCTCTAAGAAAAGGGAACTGTCCCCCCGTCAGACTAGGCAATGACACCTTGCCACACTGTGAATGTGTAAAGTACCTAGGTTTCAGTCTTGACAGGCGACTTACCTGGAAGAACCACATCAAACAAAAGAGAGACCAACTCAACAACCAGCTTCGTAATCTTTATTGGCTTATGGGAAGAAATTCTGTCCTATCAGTGGATAACAAACTGCTCATATATAACATGGTTCTAAAACCAATCTGGACCTACGGAATCCAACTGTGGGGCGTCGCTAGCAAAAGCAACATATTATGTTTGCAGCGAGTACAAAATGGCATCCTCAGGGCAATTGTCAATGCTCCTTGGTTCACCAAAAACGTTGAGGTTCATGAGTACTTGAACGTACCAACAGTCCTAAGCGAAATTCAACGGTACAAACTACAACACAAGGAACGATTGTCATCTCATTCAAATCCGCTTGTTGCTGAGTTATTGGACTTGTCAGCGGTGGTCTGTAGACTAAAAAGAGACCACCCTCTCTAATTGGTAGGTGCGGCAATGGCCGCCCCACCACAAAGCTTCCCAAACTTACAAGATATTTGCTTATGGTCTGTCGACCGATCGTAAATAACACCAACAGAAAAAAAAAAAAAAAAAAAAAAAAAAAAAAAAAAAAAAAAAAAAAAAAAAATCTAGCAAATTTATTTAATTTAATTTTAATTAGAACTATACCTATGTTAAAATATTAAAAAATCAATAATGTACTAATAACTTCATCAAATATAACCTATCATAAGTTTATTTCACAATAGTGCAACCATTTATACTGGATCACATTGCAATCAGCCAAAAATACTTCAAAATGTGATGCGCTGTCAAGGAGGGAATTAAGAGCGTTGAGGGTTCACGTATGTACGATGTACATTTTGAATCTTTTCAATCCATTCCAATCTTTTTATATTGAAGACTTTTAATATCACATTATATTTGTAGTATTTATTTGCCCAGCCCCAAAAATAATCTGATGGGAAATATATTATGCACAAATTATATATTGACATTTGGGACACAGATTAGTAAAAAGTAGAATTAGACAGATAGAAAAAAATGTGTGAAATTTTATCCAGTATATAAATTATGAATTCAATTTGAAGTTATTGATTTTGCTTTACTTTATTATAGAATGTACATGTCCATTTATTGTTAACCTTTTATATATTGTATTAAAGTCCATTTTTCTTGTGGCTTCCCTATGTAAGTCCCTTTTCAGAATAATAGTTGACTGTGTTTTTACCTGAGACAAGTAACTTATTACTTCAGAAGTCAATTTTAATTTTAATATCAATCTGATAAGCATTTTCAATGCAATCAGCCCTGTATCATATACTGCCCACTGCTGAGCATGGGCCTCCTCTACTACTGAGAGCGGTTAGGCATTAGTCCACCACGCTGGCCTAGTGCGGGTTGGCAGACTTCACATACCCTTGACATTCTACAGAGAAATTTCAGGTATGTAGGTTTCTTCACAATGTTTTCTTTCACCGTTAAAGCGAATGGTAATTGTTTAACAATACACACATAACTTTAAAGTCAGAAGTGTGTGCCTTGGGTTTTGAACCTCCAGACATTGTCTCAGCAGACTGTTCCATTCCCAACTACGCTATCGTCCACTCCAGCATTTTCAATATTTACTTTCAAACATACAAAATTTTTTATGTTAGTAAGATATCTTGGAAATCATTACGAATGTCATAGTTTGAGGGCTGTAATAGTGAAAATCTCACATTATTTTCACTTAATTGTAGACCCATTTTGGCATGTTCACGTCTGTGTTCCATAAGGAAGATATAAGCATAAATATGACTGTTCTACAGTTATTTACTTACAAATTCAAAATCCTTAAGTGCTAATTTGTACTTTCCAAGGGACATGTGGGCCGCAGCCCGTCTGTAGTACGCCTTGGTGTAACCTTTGTCCAACTCTATAGCCTTGGAAGCGTCGGTTAGCGCGTAACCAAAATTCTCCAGCCGCAAATTCGATATACTCCTATTCGCGTAAAACACCGCATTATTTGGATTCTTCTCTATTGCTTTTGTATATAACTCAATAGCACCGATGTAATCTTGCTCTGAAATTTTGAGGTTATGTAAATTTTACACACCATTTCTGTCATACCAATTACATACTTATCGGAAATGGCTAAAATTGTTTGTTCTGGTTTCATTAATGTATTCAATGACTTACTTTTAAAATATTCATTAGCTTCATTTTTCAATTTATCCGCCGCCTCTATGTCTTCTTGCGAGACGGGCCCCGTAATTTCCTCAGTATTAGCCATCGCACCGAGTCAAAGTTAATGTTAAATTTATAATGTAATAAAGTAAATTAATTGGCTAATCATATGAATTGTGATATTCTCACATTCATTTACATGCTATCCGCAATTCATGAAAAATTAATTGACATTAATGAATGAATAGACTGAATGGTAGGTATGTCATTTGTCAATACTCAATTGTCATGTGAATGAAACTATGAATGAATGACCGTTGATGTTGCCAGTCCTCTTATACTTACATTGATTTTTGATGTTATGGACTGAATCGATCATCATTACTTCAAGGCATTTTTTTTATTTGTTTATGACTACGTGTATATTGCGGTTTCGCCCGCGTGAAAAGCCTCTCACTCTAGACTCGAAATCACTAAAGCAATCCTAAGTCAATCTATATTTCGATGGGTCCTATGTATAAAGGCCAAAATGCCAAATCACAACTTTACAGGAGAGGCTCACAAAGTTTAAATATGTTATAATTTTAAGATGGCTAAACCAATGTTTAATATGAAACTTTGCATCCTTACTATAATAGCTATCCTCCTTATTTACATCA
Organism: Sphinx pinastri; assembly: GCA_947568825.1. Lineage (NCBI taxonomy): Eukaryota > Metazoa > Arthropoda > Insecta > Lepidoptera > Sphingidae > Sphinx > Sphinx pinastri. Next base: position 12,779,340 of record OX387632.1, read on the forward strand.
TAGTGTTTTATTTTATATATTTTAGGTTGTTTTTAATTGCACGTTGGCCCTTATACGTTAGTTTCTTCTATATTTATTTTACTTTAAAAACACTCTAAAATGGTCCATGTGTCAATTGGCCGTTATACGTGTACTACGCAAATTAAAAGAAACGTATATATGTTTAAATGATCGCTCATAAAATTGATTACAAATTAAATGTTAAGAACTCTGTAGAAAGCTCCGTGTTCACATATTCATTGTTTTCATAGCCTAAGTCGTCATTCCGGTTACTACTATTTATACTTCCTATTGCCAAATTCACTAAATTTCGACTTCTACTAAACGTAGCATTATAATTGGACGTCATATTTCACTTATTCATATAACAAAGAACGTAATAACACAATTACAAATTTTGACATATAAGTGTCTAACCAGCTGATTGGCCGAAAGCACGAAAAAACGCGCGGGAAATCCCCCCGTATAAATCTCATAGTACCATTTGGCCCTTGTACATTTAAATTTATGCCACATAGGCCTTTATACTGCAATAAAAAATGGTGTTTCCATGCAGAAATTATTTATTTTTATTTTTATTAACACACATGATTAACTATACCCATTAGATGCGTTTACCACAAAAAAGTTAAAATGGCCAAATTGTTAGTTTGGCCGTTATATATAGGACCCATAGATTTATGTATTATATTTAACGATAAAAGGTTTGAGGAATAACGTTAAATAGTTAACGTTACTTCTTCTTTTAATTTATGGCTTCCACCGATTATTTGTCGGTGATTTCGCCAATGTCAAGTAGATTATCGTCAAGTAATAATAGCAGATACAATTTTTTTTTCCCTATCTGGCTCTGTCCTTTAGGACAATTTTGCCAATGTCAAGTGAGGCGGATATAAACGTTACTTATTAATTACCAAAGAAGAAGTACAAAAGTTCACTGAATTTCGAAGGTATGTGAAGTCTGCCAACCCGCACTAGGCCAGCGTGGTGGACTAAGGCTTAACCCCTCTTAGTAGTAGAGGAGGCCCGTGTTCAGCAGTGGGCAGTATATAATACAGGGCTGATTGCATTGCATTAATTACCGATACCTGTCTCTAGCAGCCATAACGATACCAACTTTTTAACGATATTTCAAACCCTGCCTGAAACACGTATTTATTAATTTGTAATAAGAATTCCCCCTAATTTACAGGGGGGGGGGGGTTTGGTGATTTACTAAAAATCCTGAAATATGTATTTTATCATTTACAACAAGGGGTCCCTATAACAATTTTCAGACATCTAGCATCAAAATTTGCGGAAGTTTCGTATAAACTTCCAACTCGGGGTTGGGGAGTACAAGTTCCAATTTTAGAATTTTTTTGTTGTTTGTGTTCTAATACTAGCAGACATACCAAATTTAAGCTATCTGGACTTCAGGAAGTATCCTAAGAATTTTGATGATCATCAGTGTTTAAGTCAGTGACGAAATCGGGGTTTTTTAAGATATCAATAAAATCTAAACTATAAGAGCTATGTAATAGAAACTTTATATGTTTAATAATTCCACTATTGACATCATACCCCAAGTTTCTTTTTTGTCTGGTATAATCCAAACCTAAGTTATGAAGGTTCAAAAAACGGAGATGCGCTTCGAGAAAAGGTAGATAGTGTCCTTGTGTTTCGCTCAGCTCGTCTTGGCGGGGCACTACCGTGTCCCCACATAAGATCAATTATAATTAATAGTCATGCACGTTTATAGAATTAAAATATTCGTGTGCGTAAAACGGATAAGCGTTAAAGATTTATTGTTGGGTGTGTGGGTATGGTGAGGTCTGCAGCGCTAAATGAAACTCCACAAGATAGTCCACTGTATTTTTGGTGGTGATATAAGTGATATGTTTGATGGAACCAGTGAGACCTTTGTTATGTGCTCTGTACCGTGTACGTATATGCAGTCGTCCGCAAGGAGAATCGTCTCAACTTGTCTGGACTTGTTTTTGGCGGGATCAAGAAGCTTATACCCAAATGGAGATTGAGGTACACACATTTTTTTGAAGACAAATAATTACCTTCTGTGTTATCTTCTATCTCACTCATTCTATAACCTATGTTGCCAAACTTTACGGATAATTTCCTCAACAATACAAAAAAATACAGTTATTGTCGTCTAAATCATATTATCTAATCGAATATTTCAAATATATCTTCTATAATTATTTTTTTCATTCAAGAATTATTCTTGTTAAGTAATGTAATCTTAAGGTTTTTTATCCTTATTAATATTTTAGTTTAACACAATTTCCTCGTTTAATTGGTAATTGCGAATACATACTTCGGCAACACTGTTATAAAACGTTAAGTTCGAATTCAAGATGGTTGGAGTTTCGGCGGGAACTTGGAAGTGTCATGAGGTGCTCTTGTTTTAATTCATTATTTTGGAGATACTTAGTGTTATATTGCATAACTATGGTGGTATATTATCCAATATAGTTCTATTAAAGAGCTCAAATGAAGTGAATTGAAATAATTGTGCTAATCAAGTGTTTTTTTTGTTGCCGCCAAAACTCCTCGATAAAGTCTTGGTAAGGTAGCCACTGCTTTACTTCGACATACTACAGATAATAAAATAGACAAACCAAACTTGACATTGGCAAAATGTGAACACAAATGCCATTATAAAAAAAAAAAAAAAAAAAAAAAGATGTTTGTCAGAAAAATGATTACTTCAAAATTTTTTGTGTAATTATCTCACAGAATAAATATGAAGTTATTTATTCTGTGAATTATCTACAATAATAAGTGTGTTTTAGTGATATTCTAATATGAGTTGTGTAATTCATGATTCTAGAAATATTTGGCATCCATCATTTAGTCCGAAATTCCACAGGTAAGTTTATTGTAATCAATATTGTGTAAATATTTAAATTTTACAAATATTTATTATAATAATAATAAAATACGTAGATATTTTATAATTCATCAATAAAAACATCTCAATTTATGTGATATGCAATATATATGACTACTTTTTTCATACTAACGTACCTAATGTTAAATGTGATTATTTGTATTTCAAATAGTTTATGTATACAAGAGACTAGGGTGACCATGGTGCAAGCTTTGGTGATCTGGTTTAACGATGGTGCTAGAATAGTGTTAACACTAGCCGTCTAATCAATAAATATTTATCAAGATTATCTTAAATAATGATCGTAAATACAAATTGAGGATCAACAGTGACTATTGAGTTCTGTGATTAATAGCTTTAATTTAAAATAAAAATGAGTTTGTATTTCTTTTTACAGTTTACCTAAAGACCCAGATAAGCGGAAAACGTGGTTAAATGTAATACCATTAAAAATAACTTTTTATAATTCTGCAAGAATTTGTACTCAACATTTTAAGATAGAAGATTATGACCCTGAGAGGCCAGGATGTCTGCTTAAAGATGCTGTACCATTTTATGCATATGAATTATGTATATGTTGCAATACAACAGTAAGCAATAGATATTATGTGCTTTTATGATTCTGTTACATCTATGTAAAATATACATATATCTCTTAAATATGTTTTTTTAGGTATGTGATAATGTACCTTCAACTTCCCGGAATATGGCAGAAGATGTCAAAAATAATTATTTATTACCAAAAACTCAAGCTGTAAGTATAATATTTTTTATTCATCATTATTTCATTGGTGTAATTGTAATCTACTTGTGCTTTATTATTCATGGGGCATTAAGCTTACCAACAACCACATTTTGGTACGGAATTAAGTAGTCATGGGCGTATATACGGGGGGGGGGGGGGGGTTCAGGGGCCCGGTCGGAGATAACAGGCATGAGTGTATGTGTGTCAAACAAAAAAATATTGTTTGATATTTACTTTTTACATTTGATGACAGGAAAATAAAAATGAATCAGCATTGAAACGCCAAGCCTTATAATATTTGAATATACAAGTAAATCTGAAGACATCCCGTGAAATAAATTTAGAGAAAGAAAATAAAGTATTGCAGCAGAACGTGAAGAGAGAAGAGAAAAAAAATAATGATCGAAGTCTCTTATTAAAGTTGTTCAGGATTATACTACAGTCTGACATTGAAAATATTTTAAAGGGAAATTTTGCTAACATTTGTGAAAAATTCCAAAAAGTTAGTTCAAATAATAAAAAAAAAGATAAACAGTATATAGTTTATTCGCCAAAAGCATATAATTTCTTTACAAAAAAATATCTATTTGCCGCATGAGTGCTCTCACTGTGGTGATCTTTAGCACACGAGACTGAGATTATTAAATATATCGCAAATCAATTCCTACAGATTAGAATTTCATCATATTTAAAAAATTATTCCCAGAAAATATTAGGACACATAAGAACAAAAAGACAAAAACTTCATATATGTGTATTATTTTCTCATGTATAATTGCTTATAACCTCTCAGGCAGATGAAATTAATTGACAATAAACATAAATGTGTTTTGTCATGTAGTTATTTATTTTTATTGATAAGTATTATTTGTTTTCTCATAATTATATTTAAACTTAACAATAGCTGCAGTTTTCATTTTCATATATCCCAATGTTTTCCTGTGTCTAACCTTACAGTCTCGATATCTATACTAATATTATAAAGCTGAAGAGTTTGTTTGTTTGTTTGTTTGAACGCGCTAATCTCAGGAACTATTGGACCGATTTTGAAAATTATTTCACTAATAGGACGCTACATTACTCCTGAGTACTATAGGCTATTTTTTATCCCGGGAAAAGATTTTTATCCCGGGTAAAACTGTTCCACGCGGGCGGAGCAGCGCGCAAAAGCTATTTGGTTATAAAAGCCGGCAAACAACTTGAACACATCCAGTAGCGACCTTAACAAACGCGAGGCCCCGGGCGAAAGCAAAATAAATCTGATGCAAGGCTCTGTGCAGAGCAAAAAAACTGACGCAAGGCGCCGAGCGGAGCCAAAAAAGCCATCCGATTTTAACAGCTTCGTAGGTAAGATGCTAAACAAGGTCCTCTAAGGCACCGCAAGAGGCCCTTATAAGCGCGAGGCCCCGGGTAGTGGTTGTAAGTGCAGCTAAACAAACTTACAAAAAGTATATAGATGTGCCAATTTAGCAAAGCTAGCTCTGTTGGGTATAAACTTTCTAGCTAATATTATATTTTCTAAATGTCAACTTATTTCTAGCCACTGTATTTGGTTTTCATTTTGAATTTAAACCACGTTGCTTGGTTTGTATTGATAAATACAATGGATAAAGATAAATATTATGATTCGATATCATAATATAATATTATAAACAGTTAAATATATTACGTCCTGGTTTTCAAAAGAAACCATTGTCACTCTAAAGAAAGAGACACCAGATAACTGTGACGTCATATTTTATTCTTCAGTTTGTTAAACGGAATGCAATCTCCATTTGGGTATAAGCTTCTTGGGCGGGATGGTATGACATCCCGTCTGTGTTGCCACCCGCATAAACTATATACCGTACTCAGAATAAATAAAGCATATGCGTAGCATCTATAGTAATCTGTGGTTCGTATCTACAGTCGACACAATACCTACGGCATGCCTATGCGTATTTCGTATTATACAGTCAGCCACATAAATAGCGGATAAAACTGAATATGGCCTGTATACTTTTGTGTTCTGTTACAATCCTGCCTTATATGTAATGACTAGCATTGCGCGCGGCTCCGCCCGCGTGGAATAGTTTTCCGGGATAAAAGTAGCCTATAGCACTCAGGAGTAATGTAGCTTCCTATTAGTGAAAAATTTTCAAAATCGGTCCAGTAGTTCCTGAGATTAGCGCGTTCAAACAAACAAACAAACAAACTCTTCAGCTTAAATATTAGTATAGATTGAAACCTCAGCATTTGTCTTTGCATTGTATTGCTTTTTGTAATATTCCATTGTAATAATGCTGAATTATGTTTTTTTTCAATAGGCCTATAAGTACTTAATTCTGTTTAATTTTTTGCAGTTTGTTATTGGATTCGCGATGAGTGGTACTCGCTTCTTAAGGGCTTAAGTTACGTAAAACTCGATTTTATGCCCACTTTGAAACATTCAAATAAGATCGCTCACATTACAATCTCTGTGTTATTTATTTGATTTTACTATACTATGACTTAATAATTAATCGATTTTTAAAAAAAAGTTGTTGTTCTCTTTTTTAAAATATCGATATATAACAAAATATTTAATTATTTCTCAAAACACGACTCATTTCATTTCTCAAAAGACTGCCTCGGTGGCGTAGTTGTATTACGGTACGACTGCAAGGCTGAGGTCTCGGGTTCGATCCCCGGGTCGGGCAAAGTGATATTGGATTTTTCTATTCAGTATCAGCCCGGAGTCTAGAATTTGTGCCCGGTATGGCGATAGGCTCGCCCCCTATCACATCATGGGACGGAATACGCTTGGCGAAAAGTGGGTGCACTAGTTGCGCCTCTGCCTACCCCTTCGGGGATAAAAGGCGTGAGCATGCGTGAAACATTCAAATAAGATCGCTCACATTACGATCTCTGTGTTATTTATTTGATTTTACTATACTATGACTTAATAATTACTCGATTTTTTAAAAAAAGTTGTTGTTCTCTTTTTTAAAATATCGATATATAACAAAATATTTAATTATTTCTCAAAACACCTATGGTCCATGGGCCAGTCACACATTTCCATGACCAAGTTCCTCTCAAACGATAATTGGTGAGACGCATCAGAGGAGTGTATCATAAAGCCTCGTGAAAGTCAGCTGCGGTTCCGTGGGGGCGGTGAGCGGTGGTAGCCTCCCAAACACGTAGAAAAATAAATATATTCATCATCATTTCCTCCCAACTTAAAATTATTTTAAATTGTAGCTGTCCCGATACCTTGAAGAAAAAAAATAATCAGCTGACTGTAACTTGGGGCATTATGCGTCAGCTGGTCGATCAAACATGTAAAAAAAATATATAATTTCAGTGATTTCCTCTAAACTAAAAATTACCTGATGATAGCTTATACGCAACTATGAATAAATATATATGTCAGCTGGCTGTATAAAAAAAAAACAATCAAATAAAAAATCTAAAATCGTCAGCTGATGCCTTGAAAGTTATAACGCAGGTGTTAGGCAAGAACTTCTATTACATATTTAAATGCATCAGCTGACAATGTTTCCCTTGACTTACTGATAGCAGATTCTTTTTATTAATTACAGCATTATATTATTAACAATCTATACATATAAAATGCTTTGGCCTGAATGACTGACTGACGGTAAAACGCGCAGCGTAAACCTCTAATCGTAGAGACCTGAAACTTGGAGGGTGTGTTCTTATCTCTTAATGAGCAGCAGAATTATCTGTGTGTCAAAAATTCATAGATGGAACACGGAAATCGAACAATTTCGATTTTTCCAGAATATTCTATGAAGTTGAATTTCCATTAAATTCCTTCTGGATTTCTGAGGTATTGACAAATTGCCCCATTTTCGTCATAGGTAGTCCCGCTGTAACACTTTACACTACCTGTCAGGTAGGAATGTCATACAGACGATGCAACGGTATTAGGGACTGTCGCGTTAAGTCCTGCCAGCTTGCACGTGATTCACGTTACTTGCTTCGTATTTGAGCCCCCTGACTCTGTCTATTAATCCACACTAGGCCAGTGTAGAGTTCAGTGGGATAGTACAGAATACTTACTTATATCATGATATATTATTAGGGTTGGTATTTATACCATACCATACCAGCCCTGTATTATATACTGCCCACTGCTGAGCACGTGCCTCCTCTACAACTGAGACGGTTTAGGCTTTAGTCCACCACGCTGGCCTATTGTGGGTTGGCAGACTTCACATACCTTCGAAATTCAGAGAACTTCTCAGGTATGCAGGTTTCCTCACGATGTTTTCCTTCACCGTTAAAGCGAGCGATAATTCACAAAGAATACACACATAACTTTTTAGAAAAGTCAGAGGTGCGTGCCCTTTGGGTTTTGAACCTGCGGACATTCGACTTGGCAGTCCGTTCCACTCCTAACTAGGCTATCGCCGCGGTATTTATATGGTATGGTATTTATATTTGTATGTATTTTAAACATAAGATTTTATTTATTATATTGCCTTCTATGTCGTGGGTAAAAGTATTAGTTAGGCAGAGATGTTCAAGATACCTCATAAAAGTATCTAAAATACAAGTTACAAGATACTTGTAAATAAAGGATTTGAGATACCAGATACAAGATACTTTTGAAAATGGTATCTAAATACTAGATACAAAATACGTATCTTCTAAATACTTTTTTCAAATAAGATACCTTTTGAAATGAAACATATTTTCATTAATTTTGATAACCTTTCAAGCGGTTCTAAAATTGCAATAATGAATACGTATAACAGTCAGTTTTTTATTAGTTTACGTGCAATATTCATACTACCATATTATATTAGTTCCAAATACGCTCTCCGGGGTGCTGTTCCATACAAAAAGTTACTTAAACTGCATTGCTGAGGTCTCGGGTTCGTTCCCCGGGTCGGGCAAAGTGATATTGGGTTTTTCTATTCAGAGTCAATATACATCAATACAATTATGTTTAGGTGATTATTGCTAAGAACCGACAACCGCTGGGGTAAACGAGTTCTTGAATGGAGACCGCGAGTCGGCAAGCGTAGTGTAAAAATATGAGTAAAACGTATTAAAATTAGGTTTTGATGAAAATCAAAATTATAAGACTCACTGCCCTTATGTTTTCAAAAGAAGAGAGAAACCAGTTGAATACAATGTTTGGTTAACCAATTATAGCATGTGCCATGGTTTTTACACAAACAAATCAAGAATGTTACGTGTTGATTATTTAAACCATGCAAGTTAGGTATATATTGCTTCAATTTAATTGTATGCAACAGACAAGAAACTGGCAATGTGTATAAGGGCCTTAAATGAGACGTTAATTTAAAAAATGCATAGGTAATTAGTAAAAGTATTTTAGCAAATTAAGTATTTATAAAATACTAAGATACTTAAAAATTTTATCTAAATACAAGATACAAAATAAAAATTAAAAAAGTATCTTAGATACAAGATACTAAATACGTATTTTGTATCTGTATTTCAGATACTTGTATCTAGATAAATCACATCTCTGTAGTTAGGTCGCAAATGAGACAAAAGATATATTGTGTATATAAAAATAATTTAATATAAATTTACTAAAATATAATTTAAGCTTATATATTATAATGTTTGGTACACAGATTTCCTATAGTTATTCCTGATAACTATAGGTATAAATGTAGGCTATTTTTCTCCTTTAAAATATTTTAACATGTTTCATTCATTCAATAGCTATCAGAAAATCCGTCATCTTATTTACTTTACAGTTAATTGTTCTCAAAAGACAATTCACTCGAGAACAAAATTTACAGTAATATTTACAATGACAATTGTAACAAGGCACATACAAGCAACATAATAATACTGCTCTTGACAATGAGACCCGAGCTGGGCTCCTGGCAGTCGGCGCTTTGCTCAGTCTGTTCGAAGAAGGGATTGTGGAGTTCCTCCCGTCGTTGGATGACGTCGTCGATGGCAGCTGTGCCTGCAGCTGGCATGGTCCTGGCGCGACTGAGCTTCCAAGCTCCGACTGGAATGAAAAAATGGTTATTTTTAGATAAAGTTCATTATTTAGGATTGCTTTTTGGAATATGGTAGGCGACTCTACGGCACTAGTGACTTAATAGATATGTACTTACTAGTTCTCTGGAAGGAGTTGATATTGTAACAGCTATATGCTAATGAATAAGACTCATAATCTGTCGCCAGCACATAGAGACTCGTCGTCACCGTATCTAGAAAGAGTAGCAAGTCAATTAAAAAAGGGTAACACATTGAAATAATAGTACCAGGTCTAAAAAGTAGCTTTCGGTGACCTAACTTAGACCGAGTCAGGTAAAGTTAAGGCTCTTATTACACTGGTGAATTGCAAGCGAGGCAAAGGCGCTGAGCGTTCTTCTAGCGTAATAAGGCCGTTTACTATACTTGACCACGGATGAAACAACCCGAGCTTATAGGTACTTTGTAATTATATTGAAAAAATTGCGAGTTGAGAGACTTGGACATTTCAATTTGGAATTGCATAATAATTAGAATTAGGAACACCTACTGTTGGTGCCAACAATAGGCAGCGTGACCGTGAGTCGAGCTGATCCATCAGTAAACTGAGGTACCGCCGTTCCGTTAATAGTCTCCAAGACTCCATCGATGACCTCCCAATTGAGGACGGTGACAACTCCAATATCTTCGTCCAGGATGTACCTGGCGCCGACACAAGAGCCACTCTCGTGGATTTGAGGGTACTTCTCGATTTGGTACCATGTGCCACCGTACTAAAAGAAGATTGTGCTGTTAAGGATTGCTTAGGTATTGCCAAAATAAATATGGAAGGTAGACAAGATCTGTGTTTTAATAAATGAACTACATAACATGAGTTTTTTGTACGAAGTAATCTTTGCAACTACTGAACTAATTTCGATGAAATTTAGCATCGAGATAGTTTATATTCATGGGAACGACATAAGCTTTTTATCTCGGGAAAATATAAAGCGGGACTTTTATCACGGAAAACTTTTTCGCGCAAAAGCTAGTTCTTTATATCCAGAGTTGAGCTAAACTTACCGCAGCAACATCAAAGTTCTGCACAACAGGAATGTTCAAGTCGCACTGGCCTGGCAATATGATTTGTCGGCCAGTCTGCTCGGGGTAGTGGAAGCAGGCGCTATCGCTCTGGTCTACTTGCAAGTAGAACCTATCGTAGAGCACTTGATTCGAGTCTATAAGTGGCGCCATTGCGTCTTGTGCTGCCTGCGGTAGCTGTCTTGACTTGCTGTGTTTCGCACTCCAGACTGAAAAATACGTAGGATTTATTTGCGGTGCATGGTTTTGTTAATAGTATGTTATATTAAATGGCAGAGAATTATAGTAAGCAGATGGACAGATCGACCTCGTTGCATTCCTTCTGCTATATAAATATGAATTCTCTATTATTGTTCTCGGCACTTGATAGGATGTATCAAACTTTTAGGTACATTTGTCTTTGACAAAATTCCTTATACATGAGCATGGTTTATTCAATACAGGATAGATTACGTTAATCCTACTATAATAATATTATAAACGCGAAAGTTTGTAAGTATGGATGTCTGGATGTATGGATATTTGTTACTCTTTCACGCAAAAACTACTGAACGGATTTCGATGAAATTTGGCACACGGGTAGATTATGTCCTGGATTAATACATAAGTTACTTTTTATCATGGGAAAATATAAAGCGGGACTTTTAACCCTGGAAAACTCATTCACGCGGGCGGAGCCGCGGGCAAAGCCTAGTATTATATATTTTACTCACCGCGCCTGTGTTCCGAGTCTACGTCGACACATGAGTAAAGAAGCGCGTATGTCTCGTAGTCCGTAGCAAGCACCAAGATTTCTGAAACACAAAAGCATTTGAGCAGTCATACATTAATTGTTAAATCGTACTATCTGCTTTTTCGACATATTATAATATTGAACTATCCTTGCAAGATTTTTGGATAATTAATTTGTCACAGATAGATTATTTCAAGGTCGTAAGTCATAAAAATCCGGTTGCAATCATTCGCAGCGTAATCTTGCACATGTTCTTTAGATTTCAGAAAAAAAAAAATCGAACAGGAGCTCTAATCTTTTTCTTTGGAATTATAAATAATCCCATACCTTCCACTTGTCCATTGGCCAAAGTCCTAGTAAGTGTTCCATTAGCAGACGCGACTACAGTTCCTGTGACTATGGTAGCATTTCCGTTGGCCACACTGGTGTCAACCACGACGTATTGGTTGCCAGACTGTTGGTATTGAGAGCTGACACAATCTCCTTTAGGATTATCTACTGGGAAGCTCTCGATCTCGTGCCACCAGCCAAGGTACTGTAAACATGGTAAAGCGTCAGAATCTATGTTTGCTTTGGAAAAAAAAATTTGCAATTCTTTGAGGTGCTATAAAGGAGAGGAGACTTGCCATGTACCCTAACTAATCAGGCACATGTCCATGACTTTTGTATGGTTCACTGAATTCTTATCTTATATCAGTATTTTAGCATATTTAACAATTATAATTCACATTTGGAAGTATTACCATGCAAACTTTTTTATTTTTTTATTTATTTTTATTGCATTGAATGACGAGACGAGCATGCTGTTCGCCTGATGGTAAGCGATACGACCACCGATAAACAGTAGCAACACCATCCAGCACCTTGACTTACAAAGTACTGTGTGGCATTCTACTGCGCTCGTCATCCTGAGACATAAGATGTTAAGTCTCATTATATCCAGTAGTTATACTGGCTACAATGTCCTTCAAAACGAAACACAACAGTGCATGCACTGTTGCTTGGCGGTAGAAATAGATATTGCGGTGGTACCCACCCAGACGGCCTCTTACATAATGAGAGACATACCATAGTAAATTTATTATTAATTATTTAGTTTTGGATTATCACAAATCAAAATTTACCCTTTGCAAATCGAAGTTTTGGACTGCTTCAATGTTTTCGCACTGTCCTCTAAAGACTGGTGCACGGTTAGGGTTAACTTGTGGTATGTAGAAGCAAGATTCTGCGGACTGGTTGGTGGGTTGGTAGTAGTCTTCGAGAAGACCCTGGGTTGACGCGATGACGGTATCTATGACGTTGTTAGCTTGGGTGCTGAGTGTGGGGGTTCTGCTGAATTTCCAACTAGTGACTGCGAAAATGATTAATTTGATTAAATCTTCATTAGCTACTAAATCTACAATTAACCGAGATATAAAGGTTACCAGATTAATATAAATAATACGGTAAACTAAAAAAATGTAATAATAATCTTAACTAAAGAACTGGATGTAGTCAAGGTCAAGGATAAACATTTTATCCTACTGGTTTTAATGGCAAAAGTAAAGTTGTTTGTCCGAATTCTGTAGTTATTTATAATTCTAAATCAACTTTATTCATCAATCACATAAAGTTTATTTATCATTACTGAAATGACGCAAATAATGATATCTCACGTGATTATCAAGATAGTCTTAACTCGAAATTGTGCGGTTGGACTTTTTAATACGTCGATATAGTATATTTTTTCTCTACAAACTGGTAAAAGAGTGGTAAGTATAATTACTTTAACCACCATGATAATATGTACACAAGTCGAAGATGAAAATTACCTTGTCTCCAACCACTGGCCAAGTTGACACAGTTGTATAAGAGGGCATAGTTGTTGTAATCAGTTACTAATATGTAGAGGTCAGCGACACGGTTGTTACCTGTAAAAGCCAAAATATATTTAAAATTATTGATTTGGAATTCAATACTGCTATTAATTAGCACCTATGTAATGCATAAGTTTAATGTGAAGAAAGACAGGGTACAGATCGCATAAGACTTGATTTCGTTCTACTGAAAGTAAAATAAATGATCCAGTCAAAATTCCTGTTTGGATTTTAGCTTTTGATTTTGGGACATTGCATTGAGATAAATATTTGACAAAGATTATTTGAAGGTATCATTAACTTGAAGTTCGTAGTAGAATTAACATTGTTCATACCGGTAGGAAAGGAAACCCGAAGTACCCCGGTGCTGTCATTAGAACTAACAACAGCGTTCAGAGAGATGGTGGACAGAGCGGCGTTGGTAACTTGAGAGTTGGTGATGTTGATAGTGTCGTTTCCAGCGCTATATTCTGCTCGGTTACATTGTCCCTGTTGTCTCCGTGTAGGATACCTTGCGACATCAAACCAACGGCCCAAGAACTGGACAAAAATGGCAATTATTTATAATCAGTAAAATTATGTTACAATGAATGAAATTCAGAGAAAGTCAAGTGGAGTTTTTGAGTTTTTGACATTATTGAATATTAAGAAATCTGGTCAAAAAGCAATAAGTGAATGATTAAAGTTTTTAAAAGCATACAAAATATAATTCATTCGTTAGTAACGTACAAGTTCATAAGTTAGTAAAAATGGCTACAACAGATCAAAGAGCTGAAGAAATCTGAATTAAAGTAATCAAAAATAAAGGGGGTGAAAGATTATAACCACTTCAAATCTCACACTAACTGAATATTTGCAACTCACCGCATCTGTATTGAAATTGGGAACGCCACGGATGCTTGTGTCACAAGGTCCCGGTAGAGTGATGTATACAGGCAAGACAGGGAACTCGGGGTAGTAGAAGCAGCCATCATTGCTTTGATCAGTGTATCTGTAGTATCCTTCGAAGAGATCGATGTTGTTGGAGACGATCTCATCAATAACCCTGCTAGCGTTTGCAGATAGACCGGTACGAGACCTGCTGAGTTTCCAACTGTAGACTGGATAGAAAATGGTTATTAATTTCAATAAAGACGTCTTATATGTCAAACATAAGAGGTAGTACATCGCTGCTCATTTTAAAAATGATACCAGGGACTTGATTGCAGATTGCAGGTTGGGTTGACATAGTAAATTCAATTTTTTATGTTACGCAGTAAAAGAAATAAATTCATATTGTATTTTCTTACTCTGTTTCGTGTTCGCTGTGAGATTCCTGCAGCTGTACGCCAAAGCGTATTCAGTGTAGTCGGTCGCCAAGATGAAAAGATTGTTAATTGGCACTGGAAAAAATTAAACATTTTAAATCTGAAATACTTACGATAGTTACGAAATACTGTTTTACCTAGCAACTAATTGTAAAAAAATTGCATTAAAAAAATAATTTAAGCCACACAATATGAACCAAACTGTTCACGGCCTACGATTCGGCTTGAATTAGCCCCTACTATTTTAGTGCATTGTAAATAAATACACTCAATAGTTTGATTGCTAAGAGCGCACTTATCGCAACATATCTACTTAAAAACTTTAACACTGACTATAAAGGCTATAGCGACCTGAAATTTGCACACGAGATATCTCATAAATCATAGGCAGGTCGAAATATACTCTAATATACTCAGAAAGCATATTGAAATAGCCCACAAGAGACTGAAAAGAGATTAAAGTTTATACAGGCAAACTGAATTCTATCAAATTGTATAACTCGATCAAGTTTTCTTACTAATGTTGCAATCATATTTGCTTGCTTACCTCCACTAATAGTAGCGCTGATTACGCCCCTATCACCGGTTACTGTAGCAGTAGGAATGAGCGTGCTGAGCAGTCTTTCGTTCCTGACGATACTCTGGGTGACATTAAACGAGTCTGTTCCACTGACACTGTACTCAGTAGCCGCGCACTCGCCATTTTGAAGGTCTGATGGGAATCTTGCAACTTCATTCCAGATGCCGGCGAACTGAGGGTAAAAATTGTCGTTAAGGCAATCTTGTCTCTTGGAAATCTTTATGGGAGGTCTATTTGCAAGAAACTGCTTCTACAATCAATACAATGTTGCCCTTCTACAATCGCGGTAACTATTAAGTTGCCGCAATTGTAGAAGGGTTCTTGTCTAAAACCCCTGGGTTCGTAGCCAAGATGCCTGTCTATAGTTAATCGTTATGCTAACGTTATGTATGGTAATGACATATCCTAGCATTAGTTAGGATATGTCATTCCCATATTTTTTTTCTATTAGCTAAAACAATTGTAGCAAGGCACCTTGGCTACGGCTTCTGGTCTCGTTGAGTTTGTGATCCAAAACTCGCAGGATCGTCGCTATGGTATTTTTTGTGGAGTTAAATAAGCAAGAGACCTATACTTACATCATTAAGATTGAAATTAGTGACAGCTTGCACTTGGTTGTCGGGCACACATTGCCCATCCAAGATGACGTCACCACCAAAGTTGTCTGGATAGAAAAAGCACCCGGTGGCACTGTGGTCCCTTTCGATGTAGTAGTCTTGTCTTATTACTGGGATGTTGATAATGACGCTGTTGATAGCGATATTAGCAGCTGGCGTCAGGCTGCGAGTCCTGCTTAACTTCCAACTGTTGACTGTTGAAGGAAATGGTATATTTATTATACGTTTTTTGGTTTTTGTCTAAATTCTTTTTCTGAGATTCAGGCCTGTATTCACAAACGTAACTTAGCTAATTACTGCACAATGCTATGATAATAGGTCTGTTTCTAAGTTCTTTTGGCATGACAGTCTTCGCAGGGCATAGGCAAAGAGCTGTTGTGATTGGCTAAGATTGAGATATAACTTTACTTCAGTTGACTCATCTGTCACATAAAAAACTGAATAAGGCCAAAGAAAACTATGAAATTGCCGACGCTATGCGTTCGGGCGCATTGTGCGTCCTCATAACATTGTTTTTCAATACGGGTGCTAGTTCTAACTGAACAAAGTAATAATCCACTGGGTAATTAGGACAATTTTACTATGATCATATACTTCATTAGGGGGTTTTTGCCAACTTACTGGGGTTTTGACAGGTCCGTCTGGAAATCTTTAGGGGAGGTCTATGTTCAGCAGTGGACGTCATGTGGCTGATGATGATGTATATACTTCATTATATTTGATATGCTCACGCTTTACGTATGGGGGCCCAGCATAAAGACTCTAAGGGCATGTTTCACCAGTTTCCACTTTCAAGTCACTTTTATTTGACAGTTATCGGATTAAACAACTAATGTAGTACCTACTCATTTACCATTTATTTGAGAGCATAGATTCGAATGTGAAATTAGTATTTGGTTGTCTTATACAATTATGTGACGAGTAGCATTTACTTAGATGCTGTGAATCAGGCCCTAAATGTAGATAATATTATGATATTCATCTGTCTAGCCTTCAAAAGGAACGATGCTAAATGGATACCTATATAATTTAGTTAATATTTAAAACTCTTATTATTACCTTGACGATAGTCTTCATCGAGATTCCGGCACGAATATACAAAGGCGTAGGAACTGTAGTCAGTAGCCAAAATCCAGTAATTTGTTGTAACTGAAAATGAAAAATAATTCTATATAACGAATGTAAAATAGGACATGTTACTAACTTGATGGCGTAGTTGTATATCGATCTCAAGTTTGATCTTCGAGTCGGTTAAGTTGATATTAAGTTATTCTGCTCAGCACGGTCGTAGTTATAGCTTTCACATAGGGGGATCCGGGGATACCAAAATGTCAGTGGCGTTGCGTGGGTTCTTGCCGCCTCATGACACAAAATCTTCTTTCAACAAATATGTCATGTATACACAACCGCCCTCCCCCGTCGCCAAAACCAAATGTGTACATGTTATGTGGCCCGGATTATTTTTGTTGTAAGTTTAGGGGGGGGTCCGGACTTCCCTCCATATACGCCCATGCTACTCAGAATCAGTCCGGAGTTTGTTCGCTGACATCGTGATTGGCTCGTCCTCTATCATACATACTATAATGGAATACGCATGGAGAGAACTGGGTGCACTAGGTGCGCCATTAGTCTACCTCTGAGTGAAGGCGTGTGTGATTGCTTACCTTGTACACCTCCTACAATGAAGGAAACAGTGAGCTTAGCGCTGCCGTCAACACTAGCCAAAGCAGCGGATCCTGACATTGTGCGTAGTTGTTGGTTGACAACTTGAGTGTTCACCACCGTGATGCCACTGGTCAAGGAAGTGTACTCAGCTGTGTTACAAGTGCCACTCTGGAAAGGCGTTGGGAACGATTCTATGTCGTACCATGTGCCCATGTACTGTAAAATAACGATATTCTTTAGTATGAAAGTTTACTATTTCACACATATTTTTTTTTATGGCATTGGTCCGCCAACCCGCACTAGGCCAGCGTGGTGGACTAAGGCCTAAAACCCTCTCAGTTGTTGAGGAGGTCCTTGCTCAGCAGTGGGCACTATATTATACAGGGCTGGTATGGTATGGAATGACGAGACGAGCATGCCGTTCGCCTGATGGTAAGCGATACGACCACCCATAAACAGTAGCAACACCATCCAGCACCTTGAGTTACAAAGTACTGTGTGGCATTCCACTGCGCTCGTCATCCTGAGACATAAGATGTTAAGTCTCATTATGTCCTGTAGTTACACTGGCTACAATGTCCTTCAAACCGAAACACAACAGTGCATGCACACTGCTGCTTGGCGGTAGAAATAGACATTGCGGTGGTACCCACCCAGACGGACTCTTACATATGAGAGACCTACCACCAGTACATACATTTATCTTACTAATATTATAAATGCGAAAGTTTGTGACAATAGTGAAAGATATAGAAAACCTTTTAAATTGCAACATATCGCTAGTTATTATAAAATGTAATAATAAAAAAGAAGTAATAAAAATCGTAGTATGTTGCTACAATACAACACAAAGAAACATGGATGGTCAGCCATGTTAGAAACCAGGTTATGTTCGATCACACCACTCTATAAAAATATATGCAACATTATGTAACATTCTATAATATCATTTTAGGCAGAATAGAAAAGACAGAATATAAAAGTCGGTTACCCTAGACGACTCAAAGTTTTGGACGACAGGAACGTTCTGGTCGCATTGACCACGGAAAACAACGGGGTCATTGCTGGGCTCTGGGTAATAGAAGCACGCCGCGTCAGACCGATCCACTTGTTGGAAGTATCTGTTGTCCAAGACGTCGACGCGATTTATCGTTTCGTTAATGACGGTGTTCGCGGCTGGCGTCAAGCTGTTTGTACGACTCATTTTCCAACTCCAAACTGTGAAAAAATGTATAAAAAATATTTATTGTGAATTAATAATATACCTGTTCACGTAAGAAAATAGCAGATACGCACCTCTTCTTCGGTTCCCTTCGAGGTTCACGCAACTGTAGATAAGACTGTAGCTTTCGTAATCCGTCGCCAGAATATAATAGTCGATTGGTGCAGGAGCTAAAATTAATTCAAGAATGTTATATCGTTTCCCTATAACGTAGATACGTATTAATAATAAAAATATCTAATCTGTAAAAATTGATTATTTGGAACTCACAGTTGGGGAAAGTGACTGTCAGTCTGCCGCTGTTGTCTGGCGCAGCGACGGCTGTTCCGAATATCTGACTGAGTGTCTGATTTACGACTTGTGTATTATGCACAACGACTGCTCCGCCGTCCCCGAGCGAGTATGTAGCCTCGTTACAAGTGCCTCCTTGGAAATTTGAATAGTAGCTTTCTATCAACCTCCAACGACCCAAGTACTGGAAGACAAAGAGAAGATTTAATAAAGATTTCAATTATAATAAAGTGAAGTCGGCGATAGCCTAGTTGGGAGTGGAACGGCCTGCCGAGACGTATGTCCGCACGTTCGAAACTCAAGGGCACACACCTTTGACTTTTTAAAAAAGTTATGTGTGTATTCTTTGTGAATTATCGCTCGCTTTAACGGTGAAGGAAAACTAGGCTAGCGTGGTGAACTAAGGCCTTTACCCTCTCAGTAGTAGAGGAGAAACGTGCTCAGCAGTGGGCAGTATATAATACAGGGCTGGTATGGTGTGGTATGGAAGTCAATGAATAAAGTTACTGTGAAAAAAAAAATACGTCCAGCTTCAATATTAGAAGGCACAAAAGGCGTACTTACTCTGGCGGCATTAAAGGCTTGTACGACAGGGACGTTAGTGTCACACTGGCCGACGAACTCGACGGGCTCCCCGGGTCCGAGGTCCGGCAGGTAGAAGCAAGCGTTATCGCTCTGGTCGATGCGCTCATAGTATCTGTTGTCGAGCACGTCGATGTTGGCTATGGCGTTGTTGATGGCCGTGTTGGCTGCCACCGGCATCTCCTGCGTCCTGCTCAGCTTCCAGCTCCAAACTGTGCAGGTGCATCATGAGAGATTTGACTCGATATAAACAAGAGATCAACAAAAATATCGGAATATACGAGCTTACCTCCTCGGAAGTCGTCGTTGAGATTAACGCAGCTGTAAGCCAAGGCGTAGGTGGTGTAGTCCGTACTCACGATCCAGTAAGGGATCTCTACAGCTAAAAACACGTGTTGCATTTATTAATACATTGTACATATAGTTTTGTAATATAACGCATGCCTAGGCATTCTACAAGTTTTAATAACAAAGAATTTGAGGTCCTTACTGGTGCCATTACTCGTGATGGTGATGGTCAGTCTGGCACTTGTGTCGTTGGACGCAAAGGAGACGCTGCCGTTGGAGACGCCTAAAGTGAGGTCTACAACGTTGTTCGAGATGAGGCTGAGTCTATCGTTAGTATCTGCAGTGAACTGATGGTTGATGCACTGGCCGGGCTGGTCATCCTTCGGGTATGCCTCGATCTCGTGCCACGTTCCTTGGAACTGTATATAAAATACATTAATTTATATCACTGTTATTGAGCTATTTTGATGAGTGCAACGCTTAAAGTGAATGTAAATCGTACCTGGTTCATGTTGAAGTTCTGCACGATTGGCATGTTGAGGTCGCACTGTCCGGGGAATACGACCTGCACGCCCGGTTGTGGCTCAGGGAAGTAGAAGCACCCGTCACGAGATTGGTCCCTAGCCAGGTAGTAACGTTGGTCCAACACATCAATTGTGTTGATAACAGCATTTATGGCCGTTGACGAGGCTGCTGGTAGCGCTTTGGTACGACTGAGCTTCCAGCTTGTTACTGTATGTGAAAAAATCTTATTAGCCATATTTTGTTTTAACTTTAGTTAAAGTTGGTTGTTATTGATTAAAGGTCAAGCATGCTGTCAACTCTTTGTACCGAAATTATGATACCTGAAGCGGTAGTGTGCTTTTAATATTTTATTTTCATTTAACTATGAATTTGTAATATTTTTTTGCATTGCATGCAATTGTCAGTTAGGTACTTAAACCGGTTCGGCAACGCTAATAAACTCAACTTTGACTACAGAAGGTTGCATACGTCGCTAACAAAAAAAAAGTATTTTTCCTTCTTATGCATTATGATAATTTCTGAAGATGTCTTAAAGGTGACTACAACTGCAATGCTGGGGTCTCGGGCTTGTTTGCCGGGTCGGGCAAAGCGATATTGGATTTTTTTTATTCAGTATCAGCCCGGAGTTCGGAATTTGTGCCTGACATGACGATAGGCTCACTCCCTATAACATCGTGGAATGGAATACGCACGGCGAACAATGGGTGCACTAGTTGCGCTTCTGCCTACCCCTTCGGGGACAAAAAGGCGTGAGTGTATGTATGTAAGTCTTAAAGTTGTAGTTTCGACCATAGATCGTATTATAATGTTGTAAGGAAAGTTTATTAACATTTTATTCTGGTATTTTATTATACTTAAACTGATGCAAGTTTTGTGGTCAGTGGTAGGCATAAAAACATACAGTAATATAGATTTCCGAACTGTTATCAAAGTTGTTCGTAGAAAACAGAGATGTTTCTGTCGTATAGTTTTCTATCGATCGTCCTGTTTAGGTAATAAAGTTGATATCTGTGCTACATCTTTGAGTTATCAGTTTACTAACCTTGTCTTCGATCTTCGTCTATTTCAGTACAGGAGTACACAAGAGAATGCGTTACGTAGTCGGTTAACAAAACCCAATAGTCAGTCGCTTGCGTATCTGAAATGTGTGAAATTCAAAAATGTTCATGTCATAATTCATAAATATTAGAGATACAATTAGACGAGTCGACTGATCATAATGCATCCACATACCAATTTCAGAAATGTGTACATCTATAACAATTCACGTAGGTTACACATTAATATTTATGGAGCCATTGAATAAAAAAGTGCGCGTACAATTGCAGTAACTCTAAGCGAGCGGGTGCGTGCCGAGCATTCGCCATATTTATATGGAAACCCTTAATGACTTTACAAGACTTTCCGGCTCCTATTCTTTTCTGTATTTGTTTTCTTAATGATTATATCAATTAATATGCTTAAACAGTTTGTCTTAATGCTTACCGTTTGTGCCAGCGATGGGGAATGTGACGGTCAGCTTGGCACTACCGTCGACACTAGCCAGAACCGCCTGACCATTGATAGAGGCAAGAGTTTGGTTGATCACTTGAGTGTTGAAAACATCTACTACTCCGCCATTCAGTGTGTAATACGCATTGTTGCAGGTACCACCTTGGAAAGGCGTCGGATAAGACTCAATATCGTGCCACAAGCCCATGTACTGCAAAGTAATGATTAGTATGTTATAACTGTTATAGTCTAAACATAATATATCGACTTATAAAAGACTAAAAATTGATCCAAAAGTAACAAATTTAATACTTACTCTGTCGGCTTGGAAGTTAGCAACAACTGAGATGTTTTGGTCGCACCGTCCGCGGAATATGACCGAGCCTGTGCCGGGCTCTGGGTAGTAGAAGCATGCGGCGTCGGACCGATCCACTTGTTCGAAGTATCTATTATCCAAGACGTTGACGCGATTCATCGCTTCGTTAATGGCGGTGTTCGCGGCTGGCGTCAAGCTGTTTGTACGACTCATCTTCCAACTCCAAACTGTGAAAAAAAATATAAAGCATATTTATTTTGAATTATTATACATGTTCACGTAAGAAAATAGCAGATACGCACCTCTTCTTCTGTTCCCTTCCAGGTTCACGCAACTGTAGATAAGACTGTAGCTTTCGTAATCCGTGGCCAGAATATAATAGTCGATTGGAGCAGGCGCTAAAATTAATTTAAGAATGTTATCGTTATATAATATTATATCGTTAGAGTCTGGAAATCTTTAGGGGAGGCCTACGTTCAGCAGTGGGCATCGTGTGGTTGATGATGATGATGATATCGTTAGGCTATAATGGAGGTATTTCTTATAAATATAATGAGTAATAATTGATTATTTGGAACTCACAGTTAGGGAAAGTGACTGTCAGTATGCCGCTGTTGTTTGGTGCAGCGACGGCTGTTCCGAATATCTGACTGAGTGTCTGGTTTACGACTTGTGTATTATGCACAACAACCACTCCGCCGTCCCCGAGGGAGTATGTAGCCTCGTTACAAGTGCCTCCTTGGAAATTTGAATAGTAGCTTTCTATCAGCCTCCAAAGACCCAAGTACTGGAAGACAAAGAGAAGATGCAATAAAGATTTCAATTATAATAAAGTGAAGTCATTGAATAAAGTTCTTGTGAAAAAAAAAAAAACGTACAGCTTCAATATTAGAAGGCATCAAAGGCGTACTTACTCTGGCGGCATTAAAAGCTTGTACGACAGGGACGTTAGTGTCACACTGGCCGACGAATTCGACGGGTTCCCCGGGCCCGAGGTTCGGCAGGTAGAAGCAAGCGTTATCGCTCTGGTCGATGCGCTCATAGTATATGTTGTCGAGCACGTCGATGTTGGCTATGGCGTTGTTGATGGCCGTGTTGGCTGCCACCGGCATCTCCTGCGTCCTGCTCAGCTTCCAGCTCCAAACTGTTCAGGTGCACCATCAGAGATGTGACTCGATATTAACAAGAGATCAACAAAAACATCGGAATATACGAGCTTACCTCCTCGGAAGTCATCGTTGAGGTTAACGCAGCTGTAAGCCAAGGCGTAGCTGGTGTAGTCCGTACTTACGATCCAGTAAGGGATCTCTACAGCTAAAAACACGTGTTGCATTTATTAATACATTGCACATATAATTTTGTAATATAACGTATGCCTAGGCATTCTACAAGTTTTAATAACAAAGAATTTGAGGTCCTTACTGGTGCCATTACTCGTGATGGTGATAGTCAGTCTGGCACTTGTGTCGTTGGACGCAAAGGAGACGCTGCCGTTAGAGACGCCTAAAGTGAGGTCTACAACGTTGTTCGAGATGAGGCTGAGTCTATCGTTGGTATCTGCAGTGAACTGGTGGTTGATGCACTGGCCGGGCTGGTCATCCTTCGGGTATGCCTCGATCTCGTGCCACGTTCCTTGGAACTGTATATAAAATACATTAATTTATATCACTGTTATTGAGCTATTTTGATGAGTGCAACGCTTAAAGTGAATGTAAATCGTACCTGGTTCATGTTGAAGTTCTGCACGACTGGGATGTTGAGGTCGCACTGTCCGGGGAATACGACCTGCACGCCTGGCTGTGGCTCAGGGAAGTAGAAGCAGCCATCGCGAGACTGGTCCGTAGTTAGATAATAGCGTTGATCTAACACATCCACCGAGTTGATAGCAGCATTGATAGCTGTCGATGCAGGAACTGGTAGTTGCTTTGTTCGGCTAAGCTTCCAACTTGTTACTACAAAATGAAACAATTGGTTTAGGAGTGTAAATTATTAATTTCATTTAGTACGACGAGTTACGCGATTGTAATCTTCTGTTGTAATACCTTGTCTTTTTTCTTCAGTGATGTTTCTGCAGGAATATACAATGGAGTAACTTGTATAATCAGTGCCGAGGACCCAATATTCAGATTGAGATGTTACTGGAACGACAATTAAAAAATCGTAAATTTTAATCAACGCATACACTAACCTGTTGTGTAAAAATAAGAGTTATTAGAACTTACGATTTGTTCCAGGAATGGGGAAGTTAACAAGGAGCTTGGCACTTCCATCTGTAGTAGCTAAGACTGCGGTTCCCCTGATAGTATCCAGGGTTTGGTTGATAACTTGGGTATTGAAGACGTCCACGGTCCCACCGACCAATGTATAGTATGCATTATTGCAACTACCGCTTTGGAAGGCAGCCGGGTATTTTTCGATCTCATGCCATAAGCCCGTGTACTGTAAAAGTAATTGGTGCTACTGTATTGATTTTTTACCAATTATAAATTAGAATATGTAAGATTGATTTATTTCTTAAACGTTTTTGAACACAATTTAATTGATAAATATATAAAAAGAACTAAATCCCGGCTGCTATAGTATCTTCGGTTGTAAGGGCTTCAGCTCCGATCCCCAAAAAGATACTAATGTTTATTGATATAATTGTATGATTGTAGTGTGTACCCAAAAATATTTGTTTCGTTTGTAGGTATTTGAAACTAAAAATGCTTTGTAGTTTCAAGACACAAATACATATATATCCTTAGTTAAGAATATGTGCGCGAATATTAGTTAGGTTGATTTTATTACTAATAACTTAAAATATTTTTTCAATTAAAATGAAATACTAATTTTACTATACAACATTCATCATATTTTGAAAGTGATAGCACAAAAAACTACTAAGCATGGTCACTTCAAAGGCAATGCAGATAAATCATGGAACATGCATAACAATAAAGAAGTTGTCAAATACCCTGTCAGCCATGAAGTTCTGGACGACAGGTACGTCCTCGCACTGTCCTCGGAATACGACTGGGTTGTTGCTCGGTTCCGGATAATAGAAGCATCCGGCGTTAGAACGGTCGATAAGTTCGTAGTATCTCTGGTTCAGAACCTGTACACTTCTTACGACGCGGTTTATGGCAACATTAGCATTCTCTGACAGAGAACCTCTGCGACTCAGCTTCCAGCTCCAAACTGAAAAAATATATAGTAATTTACACCTACCATCTCCATTAAAACATTATATGTTACCCTGAATACCTATCATGGATAAAAAAAAATCGATATAAAAATTGCGGCAGTATCTTTCGGGCTCGAGTTCGAAAGGTCACCAAAGAATGTGTACATTAAAATAGATTTCTTACTTATTCATCTCAAGTAGTTGACATGTTATTTGTAGGGATAATTATAGAGTTGGTGTATTATTATAAATATCGAAGCTTCTAGATTTTGCAATTCATTATCTTTAAAAAGGATCAGAAATTGAAAGACTTATTCTAGATCTTTTGTCTTAAAACTTACTTCTTCTGCGCTCGTTGCTGACGTTAACACAACCGTAAACCAAAGCGTAGTCGTCGTAATCCGTATCAAGAATCCAATATTCAAAAGGAATTGGAACTGTAAATAAAAATAATAAGACCTAAATATCGCTTTAACAAAATTTTGGGAATTATAAGAAACATTAAAAATACTTGAAGATATCAAATTCGTTTATTTTGTTTTTAGCGTAGGTAAGTCATAAATTGTAATATAACGATTAAGCTCACATATTTCGACTCTTCTATCTATTAGTAACTGTGCGTGTCATATATGTACCACAAATTACAATCTATAAATTATAAGAAAACATCGGTACAGTTTATCTGAATATTGAAAGAAAAGCAATGAAAAAGTAACGGGTGAAAGAAATACACAAAGAGACACAACGATATCTCGTTGACGTCATCACGCATTACGATCCGCGAAAGAAAGAGCGCGCTATCCCCACTACGCGCACATTGCAATGTATTTCAAATGAATTACTGTCCCATTTCTTAACCAATTTTATAGCTGATTTCACGAAACGGGTTTTTTTAGTTTGATTTGCTATAAAGTATGGAATAATTGTTAAAATCGAACATAGTAAAATAGCCTATTCTTATCGCTTTAATTTAAGCTGTTTTATTTTTACTGTGCATGGAAACTGACTGTAAGAGTGAATCTAGGTAGACTAGTTTAATGATAAAACAACGTACTGTTCGGGAACGTCACGGACAACTTTCCACTGCCATCAGTGGAGGCAACGACTGCTTCACCAGTGATTGATTGCAAAGTTTGATTCACCACTTCAGTGTTGAAAACTATAACACTGCCAGTAGGTCCGAGCTCGTAGTTAGCTTCCTGACACGTGCCGTTTTCGGAGTCTGATGGATAACCTTCGATGAGCCTCCAGCGGCCGAGGTACTGGAATAAAAAAAGTTCAGATTCTATATAATGATGCTTCGGTGGCGAAGTTGTATTACGCTACAATTGCAGCGCTGAGGTCTCGAGTTCGATTCCCGGGTCGGGCAAAGTGATATTGGAATTTGTACCCGATATGGCGACAGGCTCGTCCCCTAACACATCACTACATAACAAAGCACTCCTACCCCTTTGGGGATAAAGGGCGTAAGTGTTTATGTATGTATGACTATATTATTATGTTCCCTATGGACTCCAAAACGGCTGGACTCATTTGAATGAGATTTTTTACTCAACATCTTATGTTTCAGGATAACGAGCGCAATGGAATGCCACACAGTATGTCAATGTGCTGGATCATGATGCTACTGGTTATGGGTGGTCGTATCGCTTACCATCAGGCGAACCGCATGCTTGTCTCTTCATTCAATTCAATAAAAAATAAAAGAATATTGAATAATCTTTAGATTAGCCCGTTGTCATCGGAATCTGGCTATAGATAGTTAGTGTTACCCGTGCGAAGCCGCGGCAGATTTCTAGTACAATACTAGAATATCTCACTCACTAGACTATTAAAGCTGAACAAAGCCATCAAATTTATGAAATTGCCGATGATACTGTGCGTTCTCATAGTATTGTTTGTGGTGTGTACGTGTGTAAAACTGTATTATAATTTTAATTACCCTGGCTGCGTTAAAATTCTGCACCGTGGTAATATTCAGATCGCACTGCCCAGGCAGTATAACCGGTTCTCCTGGCCCCAGTTCAGGGAGATAGAAGCAAGCCTCCTCCGAATGATCAATCTCCTCGAAATACCTATTGTTCAATACCTCGATGTTCGACATTGCTATATTAATAATGTCTCTCTGTTGCTGTGTCAGACTTCGGCTTCTGCTGAGTTTCCAACTATAAACTGAAAAGGTTTGTTTTTGTTAATTAATGATTATGCGATTTTGTCTTTATTCTATACTAGACTTCTGCTTGCGACTCCGCTCGCGTGAATAAGATTTCCCAGGATAAAAAGTAGTCTATAGCACTCAGGAGTAATGTAGCTTCCTATCAGTGAAATAATTTTCAAAATCAGTCCAGTAGTTTTTGAGTTATCCATTACAAACAAACAAACAATAAAATGTTTCCTCTTTATAATATTAGTATAGACATTGGCCACGACTTCAACTTCGTGAAAGACTGAATAAAAGTCCTGTTTTGAATTTTTATTGGATAAAAGTATATGTTAATTTGGGACGTGGTCCAAGTGCGCAATTTTGTCCAAATCGACTCTGTTTCAACATTAAATTCTGACGAACTTACAAATCTCTATTGTCACCAACATTCACATTTATTTTATCCTACTTTTAATTCTTACTAAGTATCTACATATTACAAATGCGAAAGTTTATGAAAATATTTCGATCTATAGAAGTTTACTCTGGAACAGCTGAACGGATTTGAACGAAATTAAGCACACCCATAGACCATGTCCTGGATTAAAAGAGTTTATCCAGGTAACTTGCTCGTATGAAAATATTGAACTTTTTAATCTGATTTTTTAAATAGATGGCGCTATGGATCATTTGATTAAGGACTTTTTAGCGAGAAAGGCATTTAATGCAGGGAAACCGCCATCCCTAGTTACATCAGTAATTTTTTTAACTTCTATTTATACTAAACTTACTTCCTCTGAAGTCGTCGGATATGTTTACGCAGCTGTAAACCAAGGCATAGTTGGAGTAGTCCGTAGCTATTATCCAGTAGGGGAAGGATATTACATCTGAAACAAATATTATAATTTATGTTTTTGAATCTTATACTATTAGCCAACAGTATTTATTAATTAAACAAAATAAATAATATGATTGAACCAAGGTATTATAAGTATAACTTTAATTTACAAGAATATTATAGATACATTAGTGGTCTTCCCCGAGACAAAACTGGAAGCTGGCAATGGATAAATACAAGACACTAGGGCCTGTTACATAGGTTTCAAGTAAAGTTTATTTGACAGTTATTGTGTATGTATGTATTATTATATGTATTAAATAGCTAATGTAGATAGTACTCTTTTTATTACCATTCATTTGGTAGCATAGCTTAGAGTGTCGCTTTTGTATTTGGTCGGCTTATACATTTACGTGAGACGATTACCATTTATCAGCAAGCGGTGAAATAGCCCTTAAGAGACACGATATAGGAGCCTATAATATGAAATTGACTACCTAACCTACCTACATATTATTATTAACCTTGTAGTTTATTTATGAACTTAGAATGTACTGAGTTGCTATTTGCAAAATAGGTTATACCTGAGCCGTTGACTCTAATAGACATGGTCAGTCTTCCACTGACTTCGCCGGCAGTTTGCGAGGCTGAGGCCTGAGTCAAGCCCAGGAATTGGTCATAGACATTCGAAGACAGGACGTTGAAGGTATTGGCACCTCCAACAGTAAAATCATGGCTGATGCAGTGTCCTTGCTGTTGTTCCTTAGGATATGTTTCGATTTCGTACCACGTTCCCGCAAACTGTAAAGGAAGATGTAATTTATTATATGACTATATTATAGTTTCAACTGCGTAATATTTAAACACATAGTTTTTTTTTAAATTTTACTTTGAAAAGATTTGGCCTGTGTTCACAAACTTTACCTAGCTAAGTACGACGCAATGTTATGATGATAAGGCTGTTTTTTAGTGCTTATGGCATAACAGCCTTCGCATTGTGTAGGCTGTGATTGGCTAATATTGAGATACAACTTTGCTTCTATTTTCTGTCAATTGAACAAAGCTGTACAAGGCCAAAGAAAACTATGAAATTGCCGACACCGCGTTCGGGCGACCTGAGCGTCCTCATAGTAGTGTTTTTGAAAACGGGTCAAAACTGCGTGTTCAGAAATAGTTGAGTATTATCAGTCCTTTATTATTATTGCATAGCTGCGCACGGGATTCTAATAATACTGTGGGCTTAAAATGGCAACTTGTAAGACGATGTCGTTTAATTTTGATGTTTGTGATTGATCGAGAGACCAATACGTCAGTCACGTGTCAGTCTCTCAACCAATTCCAATAAAACGAATCGGAGTCGTGTCGTGTCTTTTTGCCACATTCTAAGCCCACTGAGAGTTTTTAGGTTTTAGATCACTTTCGAAATCGAATTACAGAGAATTTTCGAGTTCCTATGTAAGTTTCTCGTGATATTTTTCTTCACCCTTAAAGTAAGGGATTAATTAAAAAATATTATATTATATTAAGTACTTAATTCTATCAAGTGTGCCAATACACAAATCTTTAATACAAAGACATTTAAGAGAAATACGTTGTTAATGTTGCCTGCCTCGGTGGCGTAGTTGTATCACGGTACGACAGCAATGCTGAGGTCTCGGGTTCGATCCCCGGGTTGGGCAACGTGATATTGGATTTTTCTATTCAGTTTCAGCCCGGAGTCTGGAATTCGTGCCCGATATGGCGATAGGCTCGCCCCCTATCATACCATGGGACGGAATACGCACGGCGAAAAGTGGGTGCACTAGTAATGTCTCTGCCTACCCCTTCGGGGATAAAACGCGCGTATGTGTGTGTGTTACGTTGTTAATACTTCGGTTGCATTCTATAAAATCTTAATATATATAAATCTCGTGTCACAATGTTTGTCCTCAATGGACTCCTAAACCACTTAACCGATTATAATAAAATTCGCACACCATGTGCAGTTCGATCCAACTTGAGAGATATGATAGTTTAAATCTCAAATTATACTCGCAATTTTAATTTATTGCTAATTATTTGTCTGTTATTATTTGACAGTCACAATTATCTGTTAACTCCAAATGATTCTAACAGATGTCGATACCTTTCGACTGGGTTGAGTAAGTAATCAATAGATGGCGCTGCTATGGTAAATCTACGAACGTGTCATATAAGCTACATTTTAACAGCATAATTACCACGTGTTGTTGACGCTATAAAATTAATTAAATTTATTTTGTAGTGAACGCAGATGTCGATACCTTTCGACTGGGTTGAGTAAGTAATCAATAGATGGCGCTGCTATGGTAAATCTACGAACCACCGGTAGATTATGTATACTTTTTATACTGGGAAAATATAAAGCGGGACTTTTATACCGGGAAAACTCATTCACGCGGGCGGAGCCGCGGGCAAAAGCTAGTAAATCTATAAATTCTTACTTGATTGAAATTAAAGTTTGTGACTGTTGGCACAGTTACATCACATTGTCCAGGAAAGACTACAGGGACGCCCTCCTGAGGCTCAGGGATGTAGAAGCAGCCTTCAGGGCTCTGGTCCATAGACTGGTAGTAGCGCTGGTCTAGCACGTCCACAGAGCTCATTACATTGTTGATGGCGGTCGCTGCTGCAGCCGGCAGCACCTTCCTACGGCTTAGTTTCCAACTTGTCACTAAAATTTAATATTAAGTTGTAAACTCATAGACCTGGAGTATTATTGGAAATTTTGTGAAGGCATTGATCCAATAGATATGCCATATCGAATATAATATTCCGTTCGTAGACATATTTGACATTGATGTGTCTTGTGGAAGAGTTGAAGTATTTAAACCAATACGAACATAAAGTACCTATCTACCTCTTTATTTTACTATAATTTTATTCAAGTGAAGATGTCATAAAATGTTTCAAATTTCAAATTCAAGGTATTTTTTCTCATGGTTCCAACAAATCAAAAGTTTAAAGAACTTTTCCTCACACTCACATTAAAAGAATATCTTAGTAATTTACACATGAGTCGAATATTTTTCTCTGTCGCAAATATCTACTTCATAACTTCGCAATATTTGTATACTCGGTTGATTTATTTCATTGGTTATAATATAATAAAGTGTCACATTGCTTTATTATATCTATAAGCAAATGATTGTGATTCTTAATATTATAGATCTATATTATATTAAAATGACGTTATTTACCTTGTCTTCGACTGTTTAAGAGGTCCGTGCAGGAATAAACTAAAGCATAATTATCGTAATCCGTGGCTAGTACCCAATAATCTGTTGTAATTGACACTGAAATAAAAAATATTCATTGGTTCCATGATCAACATAACGCGCCACGCAGACGCTAGATACACTAGCAGGTAGTGTAGTGTTTCTTAGCAACAACTGGATAGCGTCTGTGCAGTGCCTTACTCTGCTGTAATTCTAATTTCGGGTTGGCAGTTGGCACAGCATAGTTTCAAGCATATAGAAAGGATTTGGCTTAAACCCCAGCTGACTGACTTTTTGCGAATATTATCGAGAATTTGTTACGTAATTATGATTTCATATAATGAACACATTCTCATACATTCATACCACTCAAAGTTATATAGGTTTTCACGATAAATGATCATTTAATTTTTTACTCTTAAACACGTCATTTTGGCGGCAATAAAAATAACTCATATTTAGCTTGATTTACAATAAAAATTTGCCTAGCATTTCGTTTAGTAAACCATAAACTCTGTGAATTATATTGTGTTACAATCACCAAAAAATATATAATTCTTGTATAATAGCTAATTTACTTGGCGAAGATAAAAACTTGCAGGAAAAATTGCAGGTAATCAATTAAATGTTGAGATTGCATTTTGTGATATGTGTAAGCATTAAAATTATCTTGAGCCCCAAAACAAGGCTATAATTTTTTAGTTCTTGTGATAACAAATGTGTTATAATGAATCAACTTTTCCGCTATCTGAGTAAGTAGGTACATTTATTATCAATTACGATTAACGACAGAAAACCGTTACCTAAGTTGTTTTCGAGCTTCGGTTTGAACAATAAATATTTATAGTTAAAATTGCAATGATTATTACAAAACTGAGGTTCGACAACATTATTGAAGTAGGGTAAGTTTATTTTATCATCCGAAAAATACAGTAAAGTATCGCTTATAAAAAAATAAAATAAAGAGATAACGTAATTTTCTAAAATGAATATTCAAAAGGCCGAGTAGTTCCAAAAAAATCTACAATATTTATACGTTCGGAGATGTTGTTTTTCGTTTGTTGGTAGATTTATTTTGAGATATTTGACTTAACGTCAAGTTCACTGAGGCAACTACGTCGTAATCTTGATAATTATAGGAAGACATAATAAATAATACTCACGGTTTGTACCAGCAATAGGGAAAGTGACACGTAATTTAGCACTGCCGTCGGTGCTCGCCACAACCGCCAATCCATTGATGGTGTCCAGGGTTTGGTTCACAACCTGGGTGTTGAAGACTTCAACACCTCTATCCGACAGACTATACTGCGCATTACTACAAGTTCCCCCCTGGAAGCTGGTAGGATAGGACTCGATGTCATGCCATAAGCCCATGTACTGAAAATAATTGCATTGATACATTTTTACAAACAGAGGTGGAGTAAAATTTTTATATATACAACCAAAAGTATGTATTAGGAATTTTCATAAAAATCATAATCGATTTTAATTCCGTATCATCATCAACAGCTACAGGATGTCCACCACTGAACACGGACCATATAATGAGTATATTTATATTATAATCTACACGTTTGTATACAATACTCACTCGAACAGCGTCGAAGTTTTGAACAACAGGTATGTTTTGATCACACTGTCCTCTAAAGGTGACGGGTTGGTTCTGAACGGGTGTGGGGTAGTAGAAGCAAGCGGAATCCGAATGGTCTGCATCGACGTAGTAAGCATTATTGAGCTCCATTATAGAGTTTACTACTTGGTTCACCTGCTCCGCAGCGCTGGAAGGTAGCTGTGGGGTTCTGCTTAGGATCCAGCTGTAGACTGAAATGTTAGATAAGGTATATAAGCTAACACATCAAACCATGAAGGTTAGAACAAGATTCGACAAATGTATCTTCAATTAAACAAGCTTAATTTCCACCTCATGATGTCATGGAGGGATGTTGCCGTATCTGACAAAAAATATGGTGCTTTCTACTCTAAATCCAATAATTTGAGAGTTGAAGACACAAACTATGATGCCATTCTGATAATATTAGATGATGTAGATAGATCGTTTGTGGGTCGTTAATCACATTTGCATAAACTTACTTCTTTTCGAATTGTTGCCGATATTTTCACAAGTGTAGGAGATTGCATAGCTACTGTAGTCGGTGGCGATAACCCAAAGGTCTTGCTGCACAGTTCCTGCAAACAAAAAATTATAAAAATATTTCTTTGTACCTGTAGGAATTTAGTCCTATGCAATAAAGTCGACTTTTGTACTGTTATTTTTTTTCGTTCGTTTATCATCTTTAACATAAGAAAAAGGCTTTAATGAATTTATGTTAGTTACCATAGTACATATTTTTTTTTTTACTTAATGGCAAATAATTAATTGATTACGTATAGAATACGTCACTTATAAGCTTCTCCTATAACTTTATGGGGAGACCATACAACTTTTAATCTTCATATCGTTGGTGCATAGAAGACAGAAAGTCATGGATTAATGGACAGCGCAAATGCAATGTTACGCGAATTTTCTGGGAGCCAATAATCCCAATCATGCCAACCTATTCCAAAAATGTTTATGGCGCGATGTGATTCAACAAACTATATTTAGGTTGACATGACTTCACTTCATACCAGATGCAGTGAAGATAGCTTGCGGAGACATGAATAAAAAAAACAAAAATCGAGCAACTTCTAACAAACATTGAAAAATCTTCATAAAATGTCGCTTATATAAAATACCACAGGCGAGGGGCTGTAGCCAAGATGCCTTTCCATAAAAGTAAACGCTACCGTTTTGTATGAAAATTAATTAATGTTAGGAGAGCCTAGCAATAAACATATCATTCCCATATTCTGGTTTATATTAGCGTTAACGACCGTAGAAACCTCTTGGTTACAGCCCCAGTAGTATTACAAGCCTAAACGGAAGTCTTAGAGCATTCTACATTGTTCGATAAGCCGTACAGATTAGTAATTATTATAGTTTTATCAGAATAATCACATTTTCCAGTAGTAAAATTAAGCGGCTTAATATACGGAATTGGACTGATTTATGAATTGTCACAATCAGGCACTGACTAGTGACTATGTAACGTTCATTACCTTTTAACTTAATTATGTTTCATTCACATTGTAAATGAAGATTAGGACGTAAAAATAACGCAATAAATTTTGATGTAAGTTCATTGAATTTATTTTATATGGCTTTACAAAGTATGTTCATAGCTGAACGTAAAATAAATCTAACTTTATCTGTATAGAAATGCACCTGCCTCTGGGCAATTTAAATTTATATAATAATATTGAAAATCTTATGCGATAAACGTATTTCATAAGTTTATTGATGAACTATAGATACCATTCCCTATGCACGATTGTCAAAAGAAACAACAGAAGTACACAATATACTATTTAAAATAATAAACGACAAACACAGGGATAGATCTCAACAGCAAATCCATGTAGCTATAGTTAAACACATCTGTATATATTTATGACAAGTTGAAGACTAAATCATAGTTGTGATGACCAACATGCAATGCCACTAAACCAATAAGCCATACATAAGACGACCATTATCCTCTAAAAGAAACTGATCTTTAACTAACGAACAAAGTGAAAGGAAATATCTTACCAGATCCTACATTCAACACAACAGATAACCTCGCGCTGCTGTCGTTACTGCTGACTGTGGCGTAACCACTGATGCTGAACAAGGTCTGGTTGATGACCTGGCTGTTCATCACGTTCACAACACCGTCACCGAGACTGTACTCAGCCCTGTTGCACTCTCCGATCGCGTTGGCGGAATGGTAACTAGCGATCTCATGCCACAAGCCGAGGAACTGAAAATTAGGTTTGTCATAATTGTCCTTGTTATTGAAGGGAGCTATTATATATTTTAAGATAAAATGTAACTAACCGATGCTGTTTTTTAAATTATGTAGTAAAGGAACTGAGTTGGTAAATGAAGATGTGACATAAAAGTTTAAGGAAAAGATTTCAACAAAGGAGAATATCTTTCAACCTTTTGTAATTTTCAAAACTTCTTATAGAATTGAATTCATATCTCAGAATCTCATTAAGAAATGAAATATTACCCGTGGTACATCGAAGTTCTGAACAACAGGGATATTGACATCGCACTGTCCAGGGAGAATGACGGCTTCACCCTCGTTGATGACCGGTAAGATGTAGCAGCTGAAGTCACTGTGTGATACGCTATAAAGCTGCAACGCGTTGATGCCTAGTACATTGCTTAAGGTGGTGTTCATCAGAGCCGGTACCATCTCGTTCGGATACGCATTGGTACGTAGCAGCTGCCATACGTAGACTGAAAAGGAACCAGCAGTTTAGCCTCAGTTGAATAATTTTATATTATGGATTATAAATTTATTGAAGATGCTATTTAAAATACTTGAACATCAATTTTTTTCTGTATTCGCCATCGCAGATACTAAATGATTATTCCTCAAAAGTCGATACAATTATTCCGGCCTGTTCGAAACTGGATACTTATTTAATTATCAAGGTATCGTATTAAGATAGACATAATTTCTTTAGAATTTAATCGAAATTTAGAGGCAAACTTAGTTAAATAGAAAACTCACTGTTTCTTTGCGTCAGACTGATGTTTTGACATGCATAGAGTATAGCATATACACTCGGCTGGAAGTCCAGAACCCAAAAATCGACAGCTGAAAAACAAATACACTCTAAGTCGATTGAAGTTGATTGATCAAGTTAAAATATATTTTTAGTGCCAAGAAATTATTTTTGATATTTGAAAATAAGCTCGAATAACAAGAGACACGAGAGAAGATATTGCTAGCGAGATCAGTGATGAAGACATGCTTTTCTATAAATTACTTAAGTAGCTAAAGCCTTAACAAAAACATGTTAAACTAACCGACCACAATGCAATGAATACATACATCAAATTAAAAATGTATTCATTCATAAAATCTTCTAGACGGAGTCGATATACTTTTATTTCGTTTCGCGGATAAAATTACAACTACCGCCTGCGGCCTGGCCTTTGTGGGGGGTGACCGATCGGTTATGTTGGGTTCACCGTGCCTTACGACCCGGTATTGAGCCGCCCGGAGAGATGGAAACATCGGGCGACCCCCGGGCCGAGTCCCTAAACCTATGTACAAACGCATGGCATACCAACCAAAACTCCGCGGTGGCCGTGGTCGGAGCATTAGGGACGGCTGTGGGCTTCCTCTGACAGAAGTGTCTAAGTTGTCGTCCGCAACCGCCCCTATCGATAAATATACTGAACATATTTAGGTATTATATAAAATAACTAGCCCTGTATTATATACTGCCTACTGCTGAGCACTGGCTTTTTCTACTACTAAGAGGCTTTTAGGTCTTAGTCCACCACGCTGGCCGTGTTAGCAGACTTCACATACCCTCAAAATTCTTATGAAGAATTCTCAGGTATACATACATTTCCTCACGATGTTTTCCTTCACCTGAACATACTTACAATTATTAAATCCTGGGAAAGTGATTGACAGTCTGGCGGTTCCATTTTCGTAAACAGCTGATCCATTAAGTTCGACCAGGAAGTTCTCTCTCACAGACGAGCTGAATACTCTTAACTCAGCAGATGAGTTTGTTTCGGAGACGATGCTGACCTCTAGGTTGGCGCAGTCTCCCTCATGCCGTGGGGTCCAGGCTCTCGCTACCTCATACCAAGTGCCTACGAACTAAAATAAGAGATATTCTTATTAGAAAGCCGTCAGATTAAAGGTAATCACAGTAAATTCTTTAATTGAATTTTAGAGTAATCTTAAATGTCATATAACGTTTTCTTTTTATTAAACGTCTGGCAAAAGATTCGATGCCTATCTTTGTAATAAATGATCACCACCCTTAAACACTCATAGAGCCATAAAGTGACAGCTTGCTGTAGCGTATTGTATAGTTAGTGAGATTTTCGAAGGACAGAACATTTTCCCTTCCTTCATAATCCCTATTTGCTTGCTTGATACCAAACCAGCGTTAAGATCCATAGTCTATGGATATAATGAGTCAAGATCAGCGCTATCTTGTCTTTTCCGATTAGCCTTGTCTTATCTTGGATAAGTTATTTTTATGTATTATCCAATTTACAAATGAATTAGTAAGACAGAGTAATACCCTCATCCTGAGGTATTATTGGAAATTAATTGTTTTAAGACATACACACTCGCGCCTTTTATCCCCGAAGGGGTAGATAGAGGCACAATTAGGGCACCTGCTTTTCGCTATGAGTATACCGTCCCATGATATGATAAAGGGAGAGCCTATCGCCATGCGCACAAATTTCAGACTCCGGGCTGAAACTCAATATAATTTTGCCCGACCCAGGATTTGAACCCAGGCTTTCAGAGCGGTGTCGTACTCCGTACGCAAAACAGTCATGCTACCGAGGCACTCAAGTTAGACTTTAAATTTCGGGTAGGGTAATTTGTATATTTTGGTGATAATTATACGATTCATATTTGAATAAATTAAAACATTCATTCATCACATCTAGGGTACCACAAAACAGCAAAAAAAAAACAGTTTAAAAATATAAAGTTTTTCAATCTTCATAGATTGAATTTTTTTTTTTTTTTTTTTATTGCATTGAATGACGAGACGAGCATGCCGTTCGCCTGATGGTAAGCGATACGACCACCCATAAACAGTAGCAACACCATCCAGCACCTTGACTGACAAAGTACTGAGTGGCATTCCACTGCGCTCGTCATCCTGAGACATAAGATGTTAAGTCTCATTATGTCCAGTAGTTATATTGGCTACAATGTCCTTTAAACCGAAACACAACAGTGCATGCACACTGTTGCTTGGCGGTAGAAATAGACATTGCGGTGGTACCCACCCAGACGGCCTCTTACATAATGAGAGACCTACCACCAGTAGGTAGGTATTGAATCAAGTATCAAGCAATTATTTTCGCTCTTGATGGGAATCTTTATGACGAGAGGCCCTGGTGACATGGGTCGATCCATAACTGTTATTTTAATGAACAGTGACTAAAGAATGAACGAGAAATTCATATTTTAAATAAAACTAGTGACCGTCAATTAATGGTCGAAATTCGACCGTCGATTTTAATATATTTGTAACACTTATTACACATTTTGATTTCTCAGCACTTCTACTACATATTATAAACTTTAAAACTGCCAAATCTCACACTCCTCCATGCGCATTATGTGCTTTAAAAGGGATACAAAGTTTTTTATTCACGTATAAATTATGTTATAATATTACATATTCACTGGTGGTAGGTCTCTAATTATGTAAGAGGCCGTCTGGGTGGGTACCACCGTAATGTCTACTTCTACCGCCAAGCAACAGTTTGCATGCACTGTTGTGTTTCGGTTTGAAGGACATTGTAGCCAGTATAACTACTGGACATAATGAGACTTAACATCTTATGTCTCAGGATGACGAGCGCAGTGGAATGCCACACAGTACTTTGTTAGTCAAGGTGGATGATGTTGCTACTGTTTATGGGTGGTCGTTTTGCTTACCATCAGGCGAACGGCATGCTCGTCTCGTCATTCAATGCTATAAAAAAAATATAGGTTATATAAATCTCGTGATAAAAAAATCGTATTATTCTTATCAAGTTAGCAGCAAATTCTACGGGTATTAGTGTCACTTTAAATAATAAGATATACTTAACTGATCGAGATACTGATTTGATGAATATTATAATACTGATTATTTTACCGGCTTCTTTATTAGATTTAATCAAGTGTGTTTTTGGTCTATTTAACCCCCGACAGAAAAAGAAGGATGTTATTTAAGGTATTTAATTTGATGGTTTTGAAGTATGAACTACTAAGTAAACGATAATTTAGAAGTATTAGGCATGAGCCTAGGAAAGCTTTAAGGGAATAATTGTTGGTTTTTATTTGGCGGTCGAAAGGTCGTAGCAAACATGGACATATTGTGCGAAATTTACATTTAAAGTTGTTGTTTTGCATCTATCTTTAATTTGAATAACAATGGAACTGATACTAGTGAAATTAGAAATAACGCCAGTTAAGAGTCATCCCACTCTACTCCTAGTATCAATTTATTAAAATGATTTGCATTCATTGAATTCCTCACACAATATTTCGTTTAGGCAAAAAAAAAAAACGCCATAATCCATATTGGCTCGTTCCGGCAAAACATGTTCCTCGATCGAAAGGGTTCAAGCTGCCATTTCTTGCCTTATGTAGACGGACACAAAGTCTAGTTGGTTGACATTATACTTCTATTATTATTGGTCCTTCCGCCGTAGCGTGAAGAAGCAGCTTAGTAGGCCGGCATGATTGTGTCGAATGGCATGAGATAACCATACTCTATCTGGACGGCATCGCGCTTACCGTCAGGTGAGGTGCAGTCACATTGTAGTGCCGGAATAAAAAAATAAAAAAATTGCCGAGTCAGGAGGATAATGTCATTTTAAGTACCTATAAGCTTGGGTTATGACAACCTGCCATATTAGTAGAGGGACACAAAGTCTTGTTGTTTGACATTATATTTGTATATATCCAGCCCAATACACTCACTTGCTGTAAGATGACGTACAGCATATTAAAAAATTAAGTACTTTATAATGACGTCATCGAACGTAACACCGGTATCTTCGACCAACGATAAAAAATGTGGTCTCTTCACAATTTTCGACACACTAATTCGTTTTTAATGTTGGTACCGATTATCGTTTCTCGGCAAAGTATTTTCTATTAGTATTTTTTGGGTTATCATTTTCGGTATTTTATATTTTTGATAGATTCGGTTGTGGAAAGACGGTGAATAGATTTCAAAATCGGAGTTTTCTATTATAAATTACATATAAATCGGAAATAAAAATCGTATAAAATTTTTAAGGTATAGATGGCCCACGTTTTTTTAATCAAGCTCTGTTTTGAAGACCATAGTACCAAAAAGAATTTAATTATTATTGAAAGATCCGTAAAACGCTAAAAAACCTTTTCCTTACTTATTTTCTTTGAATTAACAATTCTTTTTCTTCGGACAAAAATATCTCAGTACTCATGCGTAACTTTGAGTAATTTAACTTAAATCTACTTAAATAGCTTTTTGTATCAATAATATCTTTTCTTAGAATTCGAGGTGGTATTGAATATTGTCAAACTATTTCACTTTTAATTCGTCGCCCTAAGGGAACCTGTTCTCCATCAATACTGGGTCATTTATACTTCTAGACAGGGAGAGACGCCATTTGTTTAAAAAAAACTTTGCTGCTAATAATGAAAGAGAAAATATATCCGTTGAACATACTAATAACAATGCCATTTAACAAAAAAACATTAACTCTTAGCGATTCAAAATCTGCATTCGACGTTTACAAAATTTTCTTTCCTTGATTGCCACTGAGGTCATATTTAATCCTCTCAGCTGGCTGGAACGCACCGATGCGTGGGCGCGAAGCACCATCCTAATATGGCGTTAGACTTGTTGAGTGTTTCTAAATATGTTAGGTAATGAGCGGGTCATCTATCCTCCTTGGGCATCTATACCAAAATTCCTATATTGAAGTATGTAGCTATTACAACCTTATCTTTAAGGAAAAAAAAGTAAGTACCTACACTAAGAGTAAAAAGAAATACAGGATACTAAGATATGAAGGAAAAAATTTACCTCTTTGCTCGCTTATTTTTGTGAAATATTTATTTTTAATTTTATTTATTTATTTTATTTATTTAGCCTGATAAACTGGGTGAGATTAATCTTTATGACTGTGTTGTTTGTTTCGTTTGGCTATAGGATGTCTCTCAACTCAGTTTGCCTTTTGGCAAAGGCCTCCTCCAGTAGTTTCCATTGCTTCCTGTCTTGAGCAACCCTCCTCCATTTGGGCCCCGCAGTAAGTTTCAGCTCATCTTCCCATCGCTTTTGTTGTCGTCCTCGACATCTCTTGCCATCTCTTGGATACCAATTCGTTGTAATTTGGCTCCACTTTTCTTGTATAGATCTCAACATATGGCCGGTCCATCTCCATTTTTGGAGGTCTATTTTTTCCAGGATATCGGTTAATTTGGTTTTTGCTCTTAACTGCACATTGCTAATTCTATCTTGCCTTCTTGTTCCTGTCATGCTTCGTTCCATACTATTTTTAATACCATAGATCAAATAAACGGTTCCTTTTTATAACTAGACTTACTTTAAATTACCCTAAAGACTAGCAGAGCGGACGGTGAAGTTGAAAACCACATCTCCGCACCACTCCAACTTACTTACACTGACATCTCCGCATTTCTACTATACCATTTTATAAATAAATCTTACCTGTGACACATCGAAGTTCGCGGCCAAAGGTAAGTTAGAGTCACATTGTCCGGGCTGTACAAACTGTCCCACACACACACCAATAAGTCCAAAAAGACTCAAAACTAGTAAATTTACACCCATCATGAGATCATATTTCGTCACCGTCAACAACACACTACGCTAGTGAAATGAGGATTCATCAATTAATTATCACCTTTATACACACATCTTATCAATGTCAATTTTTTGTTATCTTTATATACCGGCTTTGTGTTAATCGGAATTCGTATTGTTACTTATAAATTAATTAAACGATAGCCTATCTACTTATCAGACCTTTACAATTTTTTGGTCAGTATAAAACGATCGCTCCCTATACATTATTCAAACGAACGCTTTATTATGTTTCTGTAAGCGTATAAAATCTCATTTTAAATTCACAATTAGGTTTTTATTGGAGAATAACTGTGACTGCGATCGACCGTCCAGCAATCTGCGGGACCGTCCCGTAATGCCAGATGTAATCCCATACACAAATACATAGCATAACGAATTATTCCCTATTCAGAGGTAGGCAGAGGTGTAACAAACTCACATTTCCTCAGCTATGTTAGGTCCCATGTAATAGGGGGCGGGCTTATTGCCATTGATCAGGCACGTTTCCAGGCTCCGGGCTGTATTATTATTTGTAATTTTAAAAAAAATACATGGCGTTATGTATGTTTTCCTTTGGCAGCTGCTTCAGTTGCGCAAACCCTGTGGTGGTCGCAAAGAGTATATTATAATGTCATATTACCTACTTCCATTGCATACCGTTTATTTTTATTTTAACGCGTTATTTATTAAAAAATAATTTTAACCGACTTCCAAAAGGAGGAGATTATCAATTCGTGTGTTTGTATTATTTTTTCATGTATGTACAGCAGCATAAATATCTGTACAAAATCAAAATTTCAAATCGCCTTTATACGCGTTTAGTTAAAGTGAAATATTATTTTCTTCGTTTGAAGTAAAGTTAATACCATTTATTTTATTTTTGTGAAGAGAAAAAAAAGATTAGTAAGAACACAAAAGTATGTAGGCAATTTGAAATTTCGAATTTGCTCAGCTACTTATGCTGCTGACTGTACACTGATTAGTCAGATTTAGACCGTGTTAATTAATTCTCTTCATAATATGATTTTTCTGAAATTTATCAGTGAAAAGTGATTTCATAGAGGTGAGTTCCAACTCTCAATTTATTGTGAATAGAAGTATGTTTGTCTTGTGCGCGCATCGACAACTAATCCTTTCGATAGTATTATAAATTATCTTTGATTAATGCAATCAAGCGGCGATAGCCTAGTTGGGAGTGGAACGGACTGCCGAGACGAATGTCCGCAGGTTCAAAACCCAAGGGCAGATACCTCTGACTTTTCTAAAAAGTTATGTATGTATTCTTTGTGAATTATCGCTCGCTTTAACGGTGAAGGAAAACATCGTGAGGAAACCTGCATACCTGAGAAGTTTTCTGAATTTCGAAGGTATGTGAAGTCTGCTAACCCGCACTGGGCCAGCGTGGTGGACTAAGGCCTCTTAACCCTCTCAGTAGTAGAGGAGGCCCGTGCTCAGCAGTGGGCAGTATATAATACAGGGCTGGTATGGTATGGTATGGTAATAAGAAAACTAATAAGTTAACACAACATTCATTGATTCTGAAGCGATACGAAGTTCGACGGGCTAGCTAGTTTTAACTATAAATGTATCCGCGAGTTCTGTGTCCTCAAATCAATCAATTTGCCTATCGCCGTCCACTGCTGTACGTAGGCCTCCCCAAGTGAGCGCCAACCATGACACACAAAATAAACATAGTGTTGCTATATAGGTATCTGTAATGATCTACGCAGCCGAGACCTAGACACTTACCATTGGCCTGGTCCACAAGTTTAAAGTCGCTCAGCGTGCTTTGTGTCCTGCTGGATGGCAATTATATTCCGGAAAAAATTGTAGGC
Organism: Sphinx pinastri; assembly: GCA_947568825.1. NCBI lineage: Eukaryota > Metazoa > Arthropoda > Insecta > Lepidoptera > Sphingidae > Sphinx > Sphinx pinastri. The sequence goes on from OX387632.1 coordinate 12,823,153, forward strand.
TGGACATTCCATGGGAACACCTTCGACTGAACTCCTCTCCGCCACACTGCAGCGTCACCGTGGAGCAACATGGGCAGACCCCATAAAGCCAGTTCATCGCTGACCATCGATCACTCCTCAAATATTTTAACGGAGTCTATGAATGTTTCAACGACCTCGGGGTCCTTGAGCGTCGAAGTGCGATGCACATTTCATGTTGCTTGATTTACTTATTGGCAATGTGCATATGAAATACGCGCCGGGGTCAGCGAGGGCTGCTAATGATCTACCTCTTTCTTACGTTGCCATGAGGGATTCGACAAGCTGCCGATACGCTACCGCATAAGATTTGGCGAATAAATAAGTAATTGAGACTTTTATCATCAGGCCTGCTCTTAACCCTCAAACCCTCCCAACAAATCTCTTTTTTAAAACGCTGACTATTTCAACTTGCATAAATCAAATTTATTACTCTTCAAGCTTCGATGGCGTATATGTATTACGGTACGACTGCAGTGCTGAGATCTTGGGTTCGATCCCCAGGTCGGATAGGGTGATAATAGGTTTTTCTACTCAGTTTTTTTTTATGGCATTGAATGACGAGACGTGCATGCCGTTCGCCTGGTGGTAAGCGATACGACCATTCATAAACAGTAGCAACAATATCCAGCACCTTGAGTTACAAAGTACTGTGTGGCATTCCACTGCGCTCGTCATCTTGAGACTTAAGATGCTAAGTCTCACTATGTCCTGTAATTACATTGGCCACAATGTCCTTCGGTAGAAATAGACATTGCGGTGGTACCCACCCAGACGGACTCATATGAGAGACCTACCACCAGTATTCTGGAATTTGTGTACGATATGGCGACAGGGTCGCCCCTCATCAAATCATGGGACGGAATACGCATTGTGAAAAGTGGGTGCACTAGGTATGCCTCTGCCTAGCCCTTCGGGGATAAAAAGGCGTGAGTTTGTGCGTACTCTTCAAGTGAGTCATGAAACTGTCATTATATATTATCAGCGTTGTCGGACCTGTCTATAAATGCACATAATATGTTTATAGCAATTTTTATTATACTGGATTAGTTATCGATCATTGATTTTATAATTCTAAGCATTGCTTTTGACTTTCAAAGTCCTATAGAATTGTCATTCTTTTAAGGTCATATTTATTAATCTCTCGTACGATATTACTTTGGATAATCGTCACTAGTTTCTTTGTTTCTATCGTCAAGCAACAGCGTGCAAGCACAATAAAATCCATTTTCAAAGACATTAAAGACTCAATATTTAGTGTATTGTTATAAAAGTATGATTTATCGTTCAAAAACAACACACAAACACAAACGACAACAATTTTGAGATTAATTTGCTCGACTTCATTCGATTGCAGTTAATTGTATCAATGAATATAATAGATATCGGTTTTGTTTAATGTTATTTGAAAACTGATATTAAGAGAGATTTTGTCTTGCTATTACTACTCACTGATGTATTGGTAATTATAATCATTATCTCATGCTATCGTGATCTAAACACAGATCTTCAAAATATGTCAATCGGTCAATTAGCCTGTCGCCGTCCACTGCTGAACGTAGGCCTCCCCAAACATTCCGGTCTTGAGCAGTCCGCATCCGAGGGGATCGGATGGTCCGCTTCCCGCCGCCTTTACCAAGTCGTCGCGTCGGTCCATCATGTAAAATATTATGTCAAATTTGATCATATTATGCCTCCGTCTGTGCAACCATATCCTATATCCTTCTTTTCAACGAAGTATTATAATAAGAAATAGGAATTCTGGATCTTGCTGCTTTATAGCAGAAGTCCACTGAGCCAGCAAGTTTGAAGCATATTAAAAGACCACCGTTACCTGATGAATACTAATAAGAGGAGAGGAGTTATGAGTGTAGGAACCATCAGTGCTACAGCAACCTTTAAATAAAGGATAAGGAGAAAAGGCATTGCAGAAAGTGTGGAAGGGGGGAGTAATGAATAATCGATAATTGAGGTGTGTAATTAGCAGGAAGATCATTTAAAGGCAATGCTACAAAAACAAAGATTTTGGAGCATATATAAAATTCCCAAACAATAGTTCCCTGTCGATACCCGTCATGCTCCTGGAGATCCGCACAAGAACAAAAGTCACTGACATAGCCCAGCGGATTCGCAAGCTGAAGTGGCAGTGGGCAGGGCACATAGTTCGAAGAACTGACGGCAGATAGGGCAAAAAAGTTCTCGAGTGGAGACCACGTACTGGCAAGCGCAGCGTCGGCCGTCCAACTGCAGTACGTGGTTAGAATTTGATAGAATGAATGTTTTAAAAGACAAAAAAGAACTACAGATGAGACAGTAAAAATCGCAATAATAATTCGTTTTCTACTTTCGTACTTTTTCGTTACGTACACTTATTTGGAGAAATACTCATAGGAGTGACCTACCTAACCATGCGATAGATTTATTGATCATATAAGTCATGCGCATATTTTTTTGTTTTCTATTAGCATTAACGCTTGTAGAAAGGCATCTTATGCACGGCCCCTGACTTTTTTACTATTGTAGGATTAATCAATTTTCTTCCATCACCTTCACTCTTTTGATAACCGAATGAATTTCATCTTAACTGATAGTTTGTAACACACAGAATATGCCAAGGTTGGCTTGCCTATTGATTTCTGGTCATGGCTACCTGGCAAGCCGATGTGAACGGGTAAGTCAATATAGGTAACTACACCGATCTGTTAACCAATCGAAATTGATATCATAAGTAAGATAATTCAATTACAAAACCATTCGTATAGGCTTGCCTGCAAAAATCGCACATGATATATTATTGCCAAGCTATAAAGTTTTAGAATTGGAGCAATTTGATCGGTGCGACAGAGAAAGTAGAGTGTCCGAAGTCCGTGTGATAGACCAGGACACAACATAACAGCTGCACGCTGCCTGACCGTTGAATGTATCCGAGTGCGCATGCTCGTGTACAGTACAAAATCATTTATTAGTGACAACACGAGCTAATCTTAATATATATAAATCTCGTGTCACAATGTTTGTCCTCAATGGACTCCTAAACCACTTAACCGATTATAATAAAATTCGCACACCATGTGCAGTTCGATCCAACTTGAGAGATAGGATAGTTTAAATCTCAAATTATAGTCGCAATTTTAATTTATTGCTAATTATTTGTCTGTTATTATTTGACAGTCACAAATATCTTAACTCCAAATGATTCTAACAGATGTCGATACCTTTCGACTGGGTTGAGTAAGTAATCAATAGATGGCGCTGCTATGAATGATTCTAACAGATGTCGATACCTTTCGACTGGGTTGAGTAAGTAATCAATAGATGGCGCTGCTATGGTAAATCTACGAACGTGTCATATAAGCTACATTTTAAGCGGGACTTTTATACCGGGAAAACTCATTCACGCGGGCGGAGCCGCGGGCAAAAGCTATCTAATATATAAAATTCTCGTGTCACGGTGTTTGTAGTTAAACTCCTCCGAAACGGCTGGACCGATTCTCATTAAATTTTGTGTGCATATCGGGTAGGTCTGAGAATCAAACAACATCTAGTTTCCATCCCCCTAAATGTTAAGGGTAGTCCACCCTAAATTTTTATTTTTTATATTTTAAATAAAAAAAAATGTTTTTATTTTTTTATGATACAACATTAAAAAATACAAACAACCCTGAATTTTCAACTTGCTACGATCAACCCCTATTTTTTTAATGAATTTTAACCCCGGTCGGTAACTAATGGCTAAACAACGTTTGCGGGGTCAGCTATACCTTGGTCACGGCATCACGCGTGAACGGCTGGTGGACGGATTTCGTTTTTTTATGTGTTTGTTATTGTCAGGAGAAGGTTCTTATGAAAGAAAAAAATAAGAAAATTTAAGAATACATAGCCACCATATTAAAAATGTAACTTTAGTGCTTTTGACAATATAAACTTTTTTAATTCAACCTCATGGCGTTTAACATAATGCGTGCTGCAAATATCGTCAAAGAGGTTGTATATATAATTTTTCTTTGCGTGTGTATGTCACTGAACTCTTAAATGGCTCGACCGATTTTAATGATTATTTTGTGTGTCTTTAGGTGGATTCGAGAATGGTTTAGATTAACAATTGAATCCGGTAGGTGGCGCTGTACTCGAGTTCTAGGATTTTATTTCCTTTTTAGGGCAGGACAACATTTTTTGTGTCTTCGGGTGGATTCGAGAGTGGTTTAGATTAACAATTGGATCCGGTAGGTGGCGCTATACTCGGGTTCTAGGATTTTATTTTCTTTTTAGGGCAGGACAACGTCTGTCGGGTCCGCTATTATATATAAAAATTTCGTGTCACAGTTTTTGTTACCATACTCCTCCGAAACGGCTGAACCGATTTTGATGAAATTTTATATTCACACTTTGTAGGTCTGAGGTTGTTATCTATTTTTCATCCCCCTAAGTGACAATGGTGGCCCACCCCAAATTTTTTATTTTTATTTTTCGGACAGATTTTTTTTTCTCTTTTTATGATGTAGCATTAAAAAATACATACAACTCTAAATTTTCTACCTTCTTCCATCATCCCCTATTTTTTAATAGCGATATTAGTAATTTAATAACTTCTAGCCCCGGTCGGTAACTGATCAATTATTTCTGATCAGTTATAGCTAGTCGTCTGCCGGTGTCACTTCTCATTCAGTAAACAGTTTGGTGTAGGGATGAGACCGAAGTGCGGGTCACCTGTGCTTCTTCCACTCATACACTACATCTTCGTGTACTTACAATAATTTATTAATTTTTTCTACTAAAATAATCTCTAAAAAGAATTTATACAAAATGTTCATACAATTGCCACAAAAAACAAAAAAAATATGTCAAAACAACGTTTGCTGGGTCAGCTAGTATAAATAATATTAATTGCGATGTCAGAAATAAGTAAAAAGTGTTTTTGGTGTGATACGAAAAAAAAAAATTGATTTTGATGAAAATTAATTTAAAATGTGCTATTTAAAATTGGCTTTCCGTTAAATACAAAATATTAAGTTTGGAGATATTCAATTAAGCAAAGAAGCATTGGATTTTGTTGGTTATCACACCACGTGTTACACCAAAGTTACAGTTTTAAAAAATAATACAAGGAAGAATTTGAAAATTTCGTGAAAAATTATAAAGTAAGTAAAAAAATTTGTTTGTACTTATTAAAAATCTACAATTGGCTATTTTATTTCTATAAATTTTTGCTTTTAAAAAAACCGTACATTTAATTTCTAATATGTTACTCTTGTAAATGGAAACTTTTTTTAAATAAAATTTTACTATTTTTATTGCATGCGCACTCGGATACATTCAACGGTCAGGCAGCGTGCAGCTGTTATGTTGTGTCCTGGTCTATCACACGGACTTCGGACACTCTACTTTCTCTGTCGCACCGATCAAATTGCTCCAATTCTAAAACTTTATAGCTTGGCAATAATATATCATGTGCGAATTTTTGCAGGCAAGCCTATACGAATGGTTTTGTAATTGAATTATCTTACTTATGATATCAATTTCGATTGGTTAACAGATCGGTGTAGTTACCTATATTGACTTACCTGTTCACATCGGCTTGCCAGGTAGCCATGAACAGAAATCAATAGGCAAGCCAACCTAGGCATACCTACTCTGTGTGTTATAAACTATCGGTTGAGATGAAATTCATTCGGTAATCAAAAGAGTGAAGGTGATGAAAGAAAATTGATTAAAATTAATTCAATAAAAAATAGCTATAAACACTTTTCGATAGGCAAGCTATCATAGGCATGTTTGTTAATAAATTATATTTTATAAAAAATATGTCTCATCGAGTCATCTGATGGGTGAAGGTCGATCTACCACGGTCTCCTCTACTATGAGGGTGTGTGTATGACGAGACGAGTAACCCGGTTTCCTGATAGCTATACGACTTCAAAAACAAAAACATAATTAAGAGCTTTGGGTGGTATTAATAAATCAATCTGAAGTTTGAGTTAGGTACATCTCAAGTAGTAGACATAACGTTATGTTAGGTTAGGTTAGGTTATTAATAAATTCATTAATATACTCTCGGCTGTCATTTCCAAACATACGAAACTTATCCCAATTCCAAGGAAAAAAAGGATTCTAAAACCATGGATCACTCCCGGCCTTTTACGATGTATAAGAAACCGTGACAAATTGCACATGAAATCGAAAAATGCGCATACCGATTCTGTGATCAAAACTACTTATATACGCTATCGAAATTTTTGTAACGCCTTACTACGCAAATTAAAAACATCCTACGAGAAAAGTGAGCTGGATAAGGCTAGTAAAAATCCTAAAGCTTTGTGGAAAACTATCAAACAAATCACAAACACAAATAAAACATGTACTAGCGCCGCGGAACTGTTGGAAGTAAAAGAAAGCCCTGTGTCGTCGATTAACGAGGTATGTGAATATTTTACTAATGTGGGTAAAGATATGGCATCAAAAATAAAATCTCAGGCCCTTAACGCTCTAAGTCCATCCTCCACCGTCACAAATGCCCCTCAAATCCCCTACTATCCTCACTCGCCATCAAACTCCTTTGCTATTCTGGAAGCTGATCACTCAGAAATTGACAACTTGATACAACAACTACGTAACGATTGTGCGACTGGCTGGGATGGCATCTCATCGACACTACTAAAAAAGTGTCATAAAACTTTGGTCGCGCCCATTACTTACCTCTGTAATATGTGCCTCCGTTCAGGTGTGTTTCCGGAGCCTCTAAAAAGAGCAATAGTACACCCTATATTTAAGGGAGGGAGCAGGGATTGTGTCAGCAACTATAGACCTATATCGGTCCTGCCCGCTATCTCCAAAATCCTGGAGAAAATCCTTAAAAAACGTCTTCGAAATTACCTGGAGCGTTTTCACCTCATAGCTGATAATCAGTACGGCTTTCGCACAGGTGTCTCGACAGAGGATGCAGTTCTTGATTTTGCACAAACTGTCGCTAGGAATTTAGACGGTAGTAAGAAATGTCTGGGAATATTCCTAGACCTTTCAAAAGCTTTTGACACAGTCTCTGTTCCCCTACTAATCTCAAAACTTGAACACATAGGAGTGAGAGGTTTATCATTGGAAATCTTTAAAGACTATCTCACTAACCGGAAGCAACAAGTAAAAATTGACACGTATTTGAGTGATGAACAACTACTAACTTTTGGAGTGCCGCAAGGAAGCATACTGGGTCCAACATTATTCCAAATTTATATAAACGACCTGTGTAAGCTAAACCTGGCAAATTGTAAAATATTCACTTATGCAGATGACACAGCGATCCTTGTTTATGGGCCCTCATGGGACATTGTTAAATTTAATGCGGAGAAGGCACTAACTCAAGTAATGGCGTGGCTAAATTCGAACCTGCTCACCCTTAACTTAAACAAGACTGTCTACGTCCCTTTTAGTATCCGATATAACACTGCACCACCCCCCACATATGAAATAACTGCGCACGCGTGTCCTACCACTACAGCGACTTGCATTTGCCCAAAATTAACGAGATCTGACAGCGTTAAGTACCTAGGTGTTCACATAGACAAAGGACTAAAATGGGATGTACATCTTGACAACCTGAGCACCAAAACCATGCGGCTTATACATATATTTAAGTCCCTAAGAGAGGCGGCATCTTTCGAAACCCTCAAAATGGTCTATTACGCCTTGAGTCAATCGGTTTTAGGGTATTGTATATGTGTTTGGGGGGGCGCAGCAAAAACAAGTTTCATGAAAGTAGAACGTGCGCAGCGGGCTCTGCTTAAAGTTATGTGCAGAAAACATTATCGCTACCCATCCTCACAACTGTACTCTGAATGTGGGGTGTTAACAGTACGACAACTGTACATACTACAAACTGTTCTTAGAACACATTCTGTCACCCCACCTTCTAACTATAATAAGCGCAGACCCACCATTCTTTCAAACATTTCTCATAAGACCACGTTTGCCAGGCACCAATACTTTACACTAGGCACTTATATATATAAAAAAATCCACAAACAATTGAATATATTAGACGCTAACAAATATACAGTTAAACGAAGAGTTATTGAGTGGCTATTACAGCTAGATCATAACTCTACAGAAAATCTACTCACCTTTTTAGCCTAACATGCTCACTTAACTAAAAGTCACAAGCCACAACCCTATGTAGGAAATATGCTATACACACACACACACAAACACACACACACACACACACACACATACAAACGCGCGCGCGCGTACACGCTCTAGCTTATCTCAGTAATGTATGTAATGGTAGACTGACTCAATCCAACTGTAATTGCTGAACTGTTTGTTACCCGAGCTGAACACTGTCTCTCAAGATACAGGTTTCCCTAGTTTGAGAGGCAGGGTTAATTAATTATGTCAACCGAGAAATATCATATTCTTCTACCTATTGTAACAATGTTTTGTGAATTTCTGTTTCTATTTTGTATTAAATAAATATTATTATTATTATTATTATTATATGGCCGGTATGACATGATACGGTTTTGATTTTTTTGGGTAGACGTTCTCACAGAGTTATCGCGTCGGGAAAAAAATTGAATTGTCATACCGGCCAGCTTAGTTTGTCCGAACTATAATTACATTGGTAACGATGGCCTTCAAACCGGAGCACTGTACTGCTGCTTGGCGGTATAAATAGACATTACCACGGAACCTACTGATGGTAGGTCTCTCGTATGCGAGGGGCCGTCTGGGTAGGTACCACTGTAATATCTATTTCTACCGCCAAGCAGCAGTGTGAATTAACTGTTGTGTTCCGTTTAGGAGGACATTGTAGGTAGCGTAATTACTGGGCATTATAAGACTTAACATCTTATGTCTCAGGCTGACGAACGCAATGGAGTGCCACGCAGTTCTTTGAAATCAAAGTTATGTGCGGCGATGCTACTGTTTATGGGCGGTCATAGCGCTTACGAGACGAAGGTGATGCTCGTCTTGTCATTTAACAGCAATAAAAAGAGAAAAAAAAAACCTATTCAGACTCTCACATATGAGTCTACTACCTAGAAACCTGGTTAATAGGTTTATCGATTCTTGGATATATTTAATGAAGTCATTAAAACTTTTAATACTCTATTTCATTTTTGATGCCTTTATAGATAAACACTCGGAGTCATTACATGTAATTTTATCAAGTACGTGAAATAATTTGTACGATTAAAAGTCGGTTTTTCATATTATATAGATAAGCAGGAAGGTATGTAGATAGCGGCGATAGCCTAGTTGGGAGTGGAACGGACTGCCGTGACGTATGTCCGCAAGTTCAAAAGCCAAGGGCACGCACCTCTGACTGTTCTAAAAAGTTATGTGTGTATTCTTTGTGAAATATCACTCGCTTTATCAGTGAAGGAAAACATCGTGAGGAAACCTGTATACCTGAGAAGTTCTCTGAATTTCGAAGGTATATGAAGTCTGCCAACCCGCACTAGGCCAGCGCGGTGGACTAAAGCCTTAACCCTCTCAGTTGTAGAGGAGGCCCGTGCTTAGAAGTGGGCAGTATATAATACATGGCTGGTATGGTATGGAAGCAGGAAGGTTAATCCCTTTGATTAATTATATACCTAGATAGAGTGACGCGCTGTAATGAAACTAAAACAAACAGGCCAACTTTTCTTAAGCTAGTATGCGTGACAGCTGTGTCATACGCTATCGCTGCATCATTCTGCGTATCCCTGTGTGCGCGCATAATGATACCAGTTATAACATGGTTTCTATTAAAACGGGGAGATAATTTTATCCATGAAAAACATTGATGTATTAAAAAACCCTCAATGATGACTAACAACAAAAAAGAATTCACTCGAACTCATTTAGCGGGGAACAGTTGGCCTCTATTTTTTTCGACGCGTTTGAAATGTTCAGTGTCTATATAGGTATATAATTAATCAAAGGTTAATCCTTTGATAATATTGAATCATACTACAATATTTTTATAGTGTCGGTAAATAAAGTTCATCTTTAAGTTCATACATACACTCATGCCTTTTATCTCCGAAGGGATAGGCAGAGGCGCAACTAGTGTACCCACTTTTCGCCGTGCATGTTCCGTCCCGTCGCCATATTGGGCCCAAATTCCAGATGATAGTGAGTAGAAAAACCCAATATCACTTTGGCCGACCCGGGGATCGAACCCGAGACCTCAGCCTGCAGTCACACCGCAATACGACTACGCCACCGAGGCAGTCATCAAGTCGAGTCTTTAACTTAATGGAGCAGGGTTTGTTTTTATACAACCGAAAAAGCTGTCAACAGTCCTGAATAGACTGATAGAGAATTCCTCAAAACTTGCCATAGGTTATAAAATACATCCCATACTTTATTAATATTATTTTTTTAATAAGTAATACAACAATGTAATTTAATTTTAATATGGTTGGCCCGTTTCTGGAGTCGATGGGGATGGATCAAGATCGTTTATTTATTTTGGCCATTAACAAGCCACTATGGGTTTTCTATCTTGGGTACGAAGGTCGCTATTTAGTGGCAACAAATATATTTCGAACACCTATACCCTCCCATATTGTAATGCCATTGCTAATTATATACCTTTATCAAAGGAACTTCTTCATTTTCAGCCTTTACAAGTCCACTGCTGAACATAGGCCTCCCCCAAAAATTTCCAGACCAACCTGAAGAAGAAGCGGCCTGCATCCAGCGGGTTCCTGCGACGATTACAAGGTCGTCTGTCCACCTTGTAGGAGGACGTCCCACGCTGCGCTTGCCAGTACGTGGTCTCCACTCAAGAAATTTTCTACCCCATCTGTTGTCAGTTCTACGAGCTATGTGCCCTGACCCTTTTTTTTTTTTTTTTTTTTCGCGGGGAAAAACGCGTTATCGCTACCACCACTGGGGGGTGAGTGGAACGGTTATGTTGGTTTCACACAGAGCCACTTTAGCTTGCTAATCAGCTAAACGGACATGATTAATACAAAATATCTTTCCTTAAAACTTATCTAAAATATTTTGTATGCGTATTTAAGTTAGTCACAGATATGTGTAATAGATTATTAAGAATTTATTATTATTAGTTCTGGTACATTTTGTACGAAGGGCAACATTAAAGCCTGTACACCAATAATTTTTACACGCTTTATATTAGCTTCACTTGTATGTATGTTTGTAACGTAAGGAACGTAACGAATGTAAGGAACGTACAGATATTTTGGAACTATCTATTGAGCGCACTGCTGAACTATCCTGTGTTGAGCTTGAGAGTAGTAAGGGATTCACCGATACTGGAGCAGGTTCGAGGGCCGGTCCGCGGCGCTCCGGCGGCTGATGGCCGACGTTTTCGATTGCTCCAGATTCGGCCCGCGGAACCCGCGAATAAATCCGCGGATTACTTTAATACCTACCGCGAATTAATTTGATACCTACCGCGGATTAATTTGATACCTACCGCGGATTAATTTGATACCTACCGCGGATTAACTTGATACCTACCGCGGATTAACTTGCTACCTACCGCGGATTAATTTGATATCGACCGCGGATTACTTTGATAACACCCGCGAATAAAAATAATATCGTCCGCGGAATCCGTTTCATATCACCCGCGAGGTAGGTATGAACCACGAATTTGTTCATGGTCTACGGTTCCCTTAAGCTTGTACCTTTTCCCTGTTCGTTGTGCTTTTAACTTTCTACTTTCTATCGGCGATCCTTTTTTTTATTTGAAGGATGCAAAGGTCTTTGTCGCGTATTTCTATTAACTCGTGTTTCTACGCAAAAGCCGTTTAAAATTACTTAATAGTTACCCTTTACGCATTACGAGCATTGTTTATGATAGATAAAGCAACATTTTCCCTGTTTCGTTGTGTTATTGACTTTCTACTTTCTATCGGCGACCCTTTTTTATTTGAAGGATGCAAAGGTCTTTGTCTCGTATTTCTATTAACTCGTGTTTCTACTTAAAAGCCGTTTAAAATTACTTAATAGTCGCCCTTTACGCATTACGGGCATTGTTTATTATAGATAAAGCAATCGTTACAATACACCATACCTTTCTCAAATTCTAGGTAAAACCCTTTGGGTCTTCTCATTGTCATAATAATTACGGTTCCCATTATTCACATTACCTGATATTACGTATTCAACGGAACATTTAAGGTGAAAGTCGAAACATGTTGGATCTTGTCTGCAAGGAAACAATACTCCCTCTCCATATAAAAGACCGACGCAAAATCACATGGTATCGTATTCCACTCTGTGCTCTGCTCGAAGTGTGATCTCCAGTTGTTTGTAACAGTGAAGTGATAGTAAAATTGTGAAATAGTTAAATAGTGAAAGTGTTATAAAAATGAATGTAAGTACCTTTATATACTTTGATCTAAAAGTGTTGTAACCAGATGTTTCATTAATTGTTTATGCCATGTGTTGTCCACCAGGTTAATACATTTTAGCTATCTTTGATGTCTTATTAATTTATCATTGTTACTAATGTGTACATGTATACTCTGCATACCTATAAGTATTTATCATACAGTACTTACTTAACCGATAATTAAAACAGTTTCATTTCATTTTGTTACAGTTTTCTGAAAATACTTTCAAAAACTACTATTATGCTGAAGAAATCGACGAACCTAGTGATGAAGAAGGTACACTCGCCTTTAAAGTCAAAAAAGCGATATTAGCAAATAAAAGACCGATCGAATGCAACAGCATTGATGAGTTCTTCGAAAAACCAAAAAAGAAGAAGACAACAACAAGAAAGTCATCCAGTGTTGGTCGATCGACGAGCGGTGGTGTTTCATACATCCGATCAAACAGCGATGACAACAGTTCTGCATCACATCTCATAAAAATTGAGGTGTATGAAGTAAATAAAATAAAAAACATCGCACCGACGGAACATTGGAAACACGCTGATGTGCGAGTTAAATATTACGCGGAAAACGACAGTGATAAGAACTTGCAAAGTGTCAAGGACACTATATACAATATAACCAAACAGTTGGCTAGTAAGGACGATTGTGTGAAATATTTTATAGACACAGACAAATGAACAAAAGTGCCAGTGCGTGTCAATGTTTTAATATCATAACTTTAATCATATGCTTTGTACTACTATTATTGAAATAAGAAACTATTATTGTATTAACTGTACTTAAGAATCTACCTGTTTAAATTTAACTTACATTGTATTGTATTTAAACTTTGTACTCTTTTAAGTTACATACTTAATAGATTAATTTGTTTTTGATTCTAGAACTCTTTGTGAATTGTGTTATTGCTAAGTATTATTGTAAATAGTTATAAGTCTTTTTAGTGTTTTTTCATGCTCATGCTTACGATTGTAAAGTTATTGGGAACATTCATAAATTGTTTGGAAGAATTATAAGTATTGTATGGGGTTATTAATCTTCAATAAAGAAAAATCATTCATTCATTTTCATATTTCATTTATTCACCTCAAAACATGATTTAAATAAACCATTTAAAAACACATCATTGCATATTGTATTATCACTAAATAATACTTGAAAATCTTTGAGACTCTTACCATAGTATTTATAATACAGATACATTAAACAGTACTCTCCACAAACTATAGTAAAGTCATTTTGAATTCGACTTGTATTGTAATTCCACATTCTAGAATTTCTCGCTAAAAACATTCGGTGGTATCCTTGAGGTGGTCGACCGTATGAATCAAAGTACTGTCCAAAACCATTCTTATCTATGTGTATGGCGACCCAGTGAGAACCTGGTTTGTTATCAGAGTCTAAGTTGCTAACTACGTATGTAGGAGTTACCACATATATTGGTAGACGATTGGCTGCATATACATTATATTCAATACTTGGATCAATTTTCTTTAAGTAATTCTGTATTTCTATTGTATTCATTTTTATTCACCGTATCGCTGCAGAATCTTATCAGGTCGAATGATAAAGTGGTAATGTCTCATATAAGGTTAACAAGACACTATTATGGTACTTATCAGCCAAGTTGACTCTTGTTGTGGGGTTGCAAGGATTATAGTTAAACAAAGAACTTAATATTTTATGAATTCGTTTTATTGGTAACTTAAATCTAACAACAAATCTGAATTACATTATTCACGCTTAATCTAATCTTAAACAGTTAATTTTGTGTTCTTAACTACTATAATCTACTGAAATATTGCGGTTTTTATCTATTTCAATAACATTATCAAACTCCGCATAAACAATGCAATTAATAGTTTGTGATAAAGCTGTTTCAAAACGCACTTCTAATCTCACACTACCATGCTTTACAAGATTCCAATGACTTGCAGAGTTTGCTGATAAATCAGGTGTCAAATCAAACGCTAACATACAATACCCTTCAGCGTATTGTTCTCGGGATATCCCATTACCTTCATTGAGAAAGTGTATACCTGTTCCAGAAAACAATGTATGATATACTGAAGTAAAAATTTTGTTCTCAAATGAGGGTTGTAAAGCCTTTGATGGTATTTGTTGACCGTCTATACATAAACTAAAAGTATTGATGTCGTAATTTTGAAAGTTAAATGGGTTCTTAGTGAGGTTTCCATTGAAAGCAGCGTTATTTACAAATCCCACTATACACCTTTTAGGTAATTGTCCTAAGAAAATGTTATCTAGAGTTTTTCCTTGAACACCTGATGGTATTGTTAAAACTTTAACTTCAGCTCGAGTAATGGGGTATTTAGCTGTGGTAGAAGCTAAGACCTTTTGATGAGCAAGTAACACGCTGGGATTGATTCGTGCTCTACGAATAATCAAAGATGCATCCGTAATAGATACCTTTAATTTAAGGTCACCTGTAGAGGCCATGAGATTGAAATTTTCTCTAGAACGAATTAACTTAACACATATATCAACACCATTGATTAAAAATTTTTCTTGATTGAATAAATCACCATGTAAGTGACCAATCATTTCCATTTCTTTACTTTCACTAGATAATTCTTGCCTCTTAGTAAATCCTTTATTAGTATCATCGGTGGAATCCATTTTTCCAGCTGTATCTTCATACCATAAACCACAGGTGAGGTGAGATTTTTTTGCTGCAGGAGCATAGTTCAATAAGTTTTCTATATACGCACGATAAGCATATGTGTTATTGGGTGGTGATACAAGTTTTTGATTTAAGTAGACATCAAGTTGACTGAAGAGTGAGTGCAACCAATTATTCACCGGAGCAACGACTGTAGATGCGGTTAGTTTGGTGTTATCTTGATTTACTATTTTCGCTTTCAAGTGAAGTAACGTATGAGATAAATCTATGTAGTCATCTCCTGCTCCAGGAATTTGAAATTCTATAGGACCATCATCGGCAAGAGATGAAATTGGTTTATAATGGATCCAAATTCCACTTTCAATGCTAGTTTGAGTTGACGGCAATGCAAACAAATCCAATTCGGACTTTATACATTCACAGGAATGACTATGTAAAAAAGACATTTTGATTAATTGTTAGAAAATATGTCCTTGATTTGTTTTTGAGTAATTTTTGATTTTTTTAGAGCTTTCACTTTCGCGGTCAACGACGGACTGACTCCAGGTAGACGTTTTCGTTTTGTTATATATCCGGATCCAGACATATTGATTTTATCTATTTTTTCATCAGCCTTGCGTTTCAAGTTGGAACCAACTTCTTTAAGACGTGCTTTTATTGAATCTTCCATTGGTCGCGCACTAACCATATCTGTCAATAGACCAACACCAGCGCTCAATGCCTCTTTACCAACAGCTCGAACACCGCTAGATAATAATGGTAAAACTGACCTAAACAATCCCCCAAGAAAACTACCAATTCCATGTCCTTTTTGATAAGGCGCCCCTTTATATACCACCCCTATACCTGAACCAGCCTGATGAGAATAATAGCGTTGATAAGGACATATCATGTTGGAGCGTTCAAAATGCATTATAATTTTTTAAAATGTAGTTTAACACACACCGTTC
Organism: Sphinx pinastri; assembly: GCA_947568825.1. Classification (NCBI taxonomy): domain Eukaryota; kingdom Metazoa; phylum Arthropoda; class Insecta; order Lepidoptera; family Sphingidae; genus Sphinx; species Sphinx pinastri. The sequence continues at coordinate 12,839,121 of OX387632.1, forward strand.
CAAATTGAAATGGTATCTTTTGTCCGGTGCTTGACCTTATATCTATTTCAATTGTATCGAATTCTCTTCGCATTACCGATAAGTAATGAGGAGGTGAAAATACATGCATTTTATTGGCACCATAGATGTATTTTGAAGGATCTAATGGTATTACTCTCAGAAGAGGTGTCATTACATCACCTACAATTTGAGGTTCAACTATATCACAGTAAACGAATAGTTGAGATGGTAACCCTAAATGTAAATTAGCTGGACATTTAGCTAAATTCTTTTCAACAAGGTTTCTGTTTGGTTCAAATCCCAACTGTAAGCCTAGTTTAGGAGATAATGTTACAGATTTTATTGATTCGTCTAACACAGAAACAGAAACGAATTTAGATATATTATCGTAGCGGAATTTGATTTTTTCTCTTATATTATTTAATGCTGATAAAATATGGTTAATATTATCATAGTTTGTGGCAGGTATGTGGGTCTTATAATAAACTGTAGATAGTTTGTCTTCATTGGGCATTTTCATGATTTTTGTTATGTAAATAACATTCTCATGATCTTGAACAGTAAACATGGTGCATGGATATTGGAATTCAACGATTCCTACACACCATTCTCCTTCCAATATTATGGGTTTGGGTAATTTTGTTGAAAAAATTGATGTTTTGTTCTCAGGAAAATATTCCATTGAACTATTGCTAAGTAAAGTTAAATAAAAATCTTTAATCATATTTTTTTTAAACTGGAAGCTAAAATCCAACTATTAAATTTGTTTGGATAACCTTTCCACTTAACTAACACTTGTTGTCTGCTGCCAGAGTAACGAGAGCGAATTATTTTATCAATCTTGTGTTCAATGGTGGGGTCATAAATGACCTTTTGTAATTCTCGTTCATAAAACGTTCCTACTATCTCCTCACCATCTAAATCTTTTATGGTATAAACGGGCCACGGAGTACGTTCTATTATAGAAGAAATCACAAATATTTCATCGCTCCAATTAGATTCATAACCTTTTTGGAATACATGTTTATATTTAGTTATTCTGACATGGTCACCGACATGAAACATAGGTAGTATATATAGTTTTTGATGATTTTTCAGATTTTTCATATAAATTACTCCAAACTGTCATTATATTATTAGAATTAACATCTGAAGGACACATTTTAATACTAGAATGGAAACTATGATTGTAAGAGTGTATCAAATTCTGCAAAATATCAATATATTTATGTGTATTCTTGTGTGTAAAATAGCGCCACATCTTCATTTTTAGCGTTCTTTGAAATCTTTCTACAATGCTTGCTTTGATGTCTGGATTATTTGTCGTATAGTAATTTATGTTTTTTGTTTTAAAGTATCTTTGAACATCTTTCGATACAAATTCAGTGCCTTTATCAGATTGAATGTGAGTGGGTGTAGTATTAGCTTCATTAAATATACTGTCGAAACACTTTTTTACGGTTTCTGAATTTTTCTTTTTCAAGGGTCTAGCATATGCATATTTACTAAAAACATCAATAACACAAAGAATGTAGTTGAAACCTTTATTATCTTTAGAATAAGTCCGCATGTCGCTTAAGTCAGCTTGCCAAAGTTCATTGAGATTAGAGAGAACGTATTTGTTCCGAGGGAATTTTCTATGTACTGGTTTGTGGAGTGTATACGTAGATTGGGATTGCAACCAGTTTTTAACTTCTTCCTTTTTCATTTTACCTTTCATAGCTTTTGATAATTTGTCGATATTGCTATATCCAGCTGGGTGTGATACATCATAATAAATTTGATCTAATTCTAATAAGGGGTCCATTTTTCCCAATCAATCTTTTTCTTAATTTTATTTGCGTGTTTATCTTCGCTCGTTGGCGTCAAATATACCTCTGTGTTTTGTGGCGGTTGTTCTTCGATGGCGTTTTGAAGTCGAGCTATGTACTCACGTCTTTTTGGATTGCCAATATATGTTAAAGGTACTTTTAAATCCTTTAACGCTTTAGCAAATTTTTCCCAACCAGGTGGGTCGTTGTTTTTTAATGGTCGCAGTGTATCGCTTACTAAATCGATAATGTTACTGTTAGGAATCACTTCATTATCTACAATCACTGTGCCAGCATCATTCCAATAAATTTTGTTTTTATTTAGTGACACCGAATTCAATAACAACTCACCTTTTTTTACATATGTTTTTGGTATTAAATTTAAAATTTGTTTTGTTGAGTAGGAAGGTTTTTTTTCGAGTGTAAAACTTTCTTGTTGCTTCTCTTCATCACTCAGTGTCTGACTGACAACTACATCTTTATTCTTGATATCATTATTTATATTAAAAAATTTCCATTGTGATCAGATGTGGGTTTAATGTTATCGTCATTTGAAGTTATTATAGGGAGTTCAATGGGACGACGATCTTCTTCCATAAAGTGAAGATATCTTTGTAAAATTTGTAAGTATAATTTACACTTTTTTCGATCATCCATATTACTGTCGAGTATTTTTTCCATTTCACTATCTAAACGAGAGGTAGGATTTTCATTTCTTTTTTGATTTAACTTATCTATTAAGCTTGGATCAACTAACAGCATTTTTTTGGCGTGTTCCATTTTTAAACTAGTCCACTTATCAATCCACTCAAAATAGAACCCAATATAATCGGAAGAAATGCACCACCTTTTTGAACTATAATATTCTTTCTTATTTTATTTGTACTTTTACGTACCAATTTTCGTAGTAGATTTTTATACTTTTTTAGTTTACTCTTTGATTTTTCTTCAAGTTTTATATTTCCTTGTAAAACGTTATGAATACATTCACATATAAAATTAATTTCGTTTTCGTTACAGACTTTTAAAAGAGCTTGTTGATGTTTTGGTTTAAGTTTATAAAGAGCATTTAATAAGTGTTCATGCGTCTTTAAGCGTCGATCCATCATTTGTAAATGACGGGTATTGGTTGGTTCTTGACATATTTAAACTCTTTTGTGGGAATGTACACTGTAGAATGACCATCAGATGGAAATATCTTTGATTTAATTCGACACATGTCAAAAGTGTCTTGTTTTAGATCTATCATCAAATAGCCATGTGCTTCTTTTGTAGCATCTCTGTAAGCATCTTCTATGAATTTGCTATTTTCTGGTGATACTTGTCGTGCTAAGTAACGTATTTGAGTTTTATCACGTGGGTTTTTAAAATAAATTATGTAGTTTGAATTCAAAGAAATGTCTCTTTGTCCTTTACCTTGATGAAATAAATTTTGAGTAATGTAAAATACACTCAAGTTCCTATGATGACTACCTTTGGTAAATATGTCAACAATGCGACCATCAGATTCCCTCATGAGATCATCCATAATAATAAGGTTAGCTTCCTTTCCATCAAACATATTCAAATCTGGTATACCCTGATAATAGTTTACATTTGGTAAATTATATAAGGGCTGCATTTCATCAAAACACCAAGTAATTTGATGAAAATTGGTGTTGCACACCTCATTAATATGTTTAATAAAGTTTGTTACAAAATTAGACTTTCCACATCCACTTGGACCTGCAACTATGGCAGTAAAAGGATGATAAAAATGAAACATTTTTAAATGCACGTGTGAACTCGAAAAGCGTTTCGGAATGAATAAAACTAGAAGTTACGATTGAATGTATTATATTTGATTTTGTTTTATATACAAAGATTACATACACAAATACTTTGAAAAATGATCACATACAGTTCATAGCTGTTTTGAAAAATATTACAGTAAGAAAATTATTATAAAATAAAGTTAAATCAGGTATAACAAATAACTAACTACATACATTAAAATTTACATCTAATTTTTCATGATATTATACAAAACAGTTGTCATAGTAAAAAAATAAAGAAAAAAGATAGTACATAATAAAGACAGAACTTTAAGTTATTAAAAACCACAATTAAAACACACACACACACACACATTAACATACATATTTTCGTTGTACAGAAATCGTTGATAAAATCAAATGTCCTTTATTTTATAATGCAAGAGTATCTGTTGAATTTTCTATTAAATAACGTTTTGTGTCATTGTGTGATAAAGATATTTTATTAATTTTTTGTGTATATATAGCATGTTTAATTGATTTAAATCTTATCATTTCACTGTATTGCGTTTTCTTTTCATATAAACATGATTTATAATCGGTAAGACAAAATTTTTTTGTTACACTTTTGTTAATCCCTTTTGCTTTACATATACATTTATTCTGCACATCCATTGCATACATTTTAGAGCGAAGACCTACAAACTCTTTAAGAATTTTACCGTTATTTTCGTCTTTAAAAAAACCTAACCGTTTTTTATTCAATAATGGTAAACCATATTGATTATTTGGTGGATAGTCGGACGTATCAAAGTAGTTGACTAAATCAAGTTTTATATCAGCATAATAATTTTGCGTAAATATTTGATATATTAAGCTATCGGTATCAGTATATAGTAACTTAATATTATCTTGATATTTCATTTTCATATAATCGTAATGGAAATCGTATAGTAATGTTTTAGATATATCTAAAATACAAAAACCGAGGTAAATTGGTTTATTATATAAAACGTTAGTTTTATTTAATTGTATTGCAACTAAGCTCTCTGAGAATATAGATAAACTATGGAATTCTGGTCTTGCTATCAAAGATTGAGCACCTTGAGTTTTGCCACGATTTAACCAATGATTAATTAATTTGACATTAACTCGTTTTCTTACATTTTCCATTGTTTTACCAAAAACAGAATTATTCATAAGTTTAAAAAAATCTTTCTCAAAATCTGAAGTGGCTAATGAACGCATATGAGTATTCAAGTCTATGTAACTTTTCAACCACGCGGATTGTTCAAATTTTAAAATTCTATGTACTTTAACCAATCGGAGACCATTTTTTAAACATTGCTTAAGGTTTCTATAATGAATGACGTAATTTTTTTAATTTTTTAAATTTGGGATCAGTTTCCTGTCTTTGCTGTTTCCTAAACATACGTTTTCTGGACAAAATGGAAAATCTGAATGAAAATCATGTAAATTTTTTGAATATTCTAAATCTACTTCCAAAATTAAACCATGTTTGGCATCATCGGCTATATTAAAATCTGTATTTATATCGACCCATTCAAATTTGCCTGTTGGGAGACATTGGGACATAGCCCAACCATAAAGGTTATTTGCGTCTAAGTACATCAAAAATGAAGATGGTTTATCTGAATCGTATTCCGACATAAACATGTTATTTGCCACTGCATGTCTATTGCTGCATTGTGATATACCCCCCCGAATATTATTCGCTATAAACGTAACCTTGTCGATATCTGTTAAAAGTTCTAAATTTATTTTGGTAAAATTTAACATAGCATCCCAACTTAAACCAGGTGCTGTATAATAGTGGGCAGGATCTAAACCGTATGTTTTAAGACAGACATCCCTAAAGTTTTCAAATATATCTGCTAACAACAATACATCTGTTTTTAAATACAGGTCTGAATATTCACCCATGTTTTTACAATTAAAATGATTCCACACGTCTTGAGCATGATGGTATTCACTTTCTGTAATGTGACTATCATTTAAAGAACTATAAAATTGATCGCGAGTGGGAAGAGAAGTTATTTTTAAAGAATCAAATGTCGTCATGTATTCGTATGGATAAACACCTTTTCTTATTAAACGTTTAAAATCTTCTTCACATGGATATTTTAATTTGAGTTCACGAAATTGTTCAAGTAATAAGTTCTGAGCTAATTTGTTAAGGCTACTTGACATAAATTTAAAAGAATCAAGAAATCGTAATTTTATAACTCTGTTATTGATTTGTAAAACTTTAGAAAAAGAAATATATTTTTCCTTGTTCTCAGGAATAAGTTCAATGTCACCTTTCTCGAAATCAAGACCATGCACTATGAAATGAGCGTCATAATTACTTAAATTATGTAAAAACACTGGCACAAAATTAGGAGCTTTGTATTTCTGAGAGCATACTCTATGAGCTACACCTTCATATGCACCAGTATGCCAATTATAAGATATTGTTCTATCCACGTTTAATTTAGTAGCACAAATGTAACAAGACTCACTTTGATTGATATTTATTTTATTTTCTTCAGTTAACGGTAATGGTGATTTGACAAAAGAATTCTTTTTACAAATATTTTCTAAATCTGCGTAAATGAATTGCATAAATTTTAGCGCACAATCTTGCCCTGTATAAGACCTATATACTGAAAGATTATCATCATAAGAACATTTAACATAATACCCAAAACTATACGTTTCATGTTTTTGAATATTAACAGTTGATGATTGATTTGGATTGTTAGAACAACTCTCTATTGGTTTTAAAAATGCTTCAAAGTCAGCATACACAACGAATGGAACTCTTAATTTACGTTCATAGTTGTTAAATGAAATGTGGTTTGATGGTATTAATTCATTAAACCAGTTTCTTTTTCTATCGTTTTCCGATGGTAAATTTGTGCACACATTGAAACAGTCATTTTCTTGGTGTCGTTTTAAATTATCTAATGACGTGAAATTTAATAAACACCCATCACAAATATGAACTGCATGTTCAGAAGTCGATAACTGTTTAGATAATAATCTCGAGAGGTTTTTAATATAACAGAAATGACCTTTAGAACCTTGAGATATATACAATAAGTTTAAGTGAGTATTTTTACGGTGTTTCGTAAAGTGTAATGGACCCACAACTTTATTTGATTTGCTTATTGAATCATATTGTAATCCAAAAACATTAATACTTATACTATTTAATTTTTCAAACTTATGGATGTCATTAATTTTTATAGGAAACGATAGGTTATCAAATTTTAGTTTGTTTTTGTGTATTATATAAGATGATACCCTATTGGAACTATGAGTAGCTGGAAATAATCCTGACAAAACTGCCCAACGAAAGCATTCGTGATCGTTATTTTGAACATTGATTACAGCTTTCTTATGTTTTATATCTAACGGTAGGTCTATGTATGAAGATCCACGCAATGGGTTAAATTTGTTGACATTCATATCCAAGTGATTTATTTTAACTAAACTCCATCCACTACCTTTTTTTTGAAAATTGGTCATTTTGTTTGTTATTTCGGTAATTATAGATGAGAAAATAATATCTTTATCATCACCTTGACAAACAAGATAGTTTGAAATTTGAAAATCAAAAACATTGTGTAGATTTTTTGTTTCTTGTGTGAAATCCGCATTGAGAATAAAATTAACTTTTACAACAGAATATTCTAAGATAGATCGTTCTAGTAATGTATAAATTATTTTTTTAATATTTTGTAAAAATAATTCAGGTGATTCAAGCTGTGTATCAGAAACTAAACTAGATTTCACTCGATATGTAATAATTCTATTACCGAAAGCACTATCAATGAATTGAACATTAGGTAGATTATTATCTCTTCTAATTAAATTATTTTTATGTTTATTGCTCTTATAGTGACTGGTCATATATTTTTTTGATACATATATGTGACACTCAGGACATTCAATTTTATCATTATGCTGTTCTGTACTTACATTTAAAATGTTATCCAGCGACGATGTAGATGTCGAAGGAGCTTCAAGATGAATATTTTTTCTTCTCTTTAATGGATCCTCTTCAAACAATTCAGTTGGCGCTAATCTTTTCCTGCTGCCTTCTCCATTCTGCATAGATCTGATGGATAAGAAAACTGTTAAAAAAATGTTATCGCACGAAATAAATATGCTACTATGTTTCTATTATTTAAATAGATACTAACATTATTTGTTATTTACACTGCAAACAATATGCTTTCATTGATAATACACCATCAATATCATCCTCATCGGAATGAGTTTGTTTTGAGATTTTATGTCCACTACATGGTGTATAATAAGGAGAAATATCAGGATCTCCCAACATTGATTCTGGCAAAACATTTAATATATACCAAAACCGTATGAAACGATGATATTTATGTAAAATTATCTTTTTATCGAAACTTGCAATCTCACTCTGAGATAAACTAGAAATATCAAGTGAGTGGTACATTTTGGTTGCACTTCAATGTTAAAAATATAAACGGAAGAAACAAGTTGAATGATTGTGCAAGATGTTCGAACCATTATAAATACTTTAAGTGTATCCCCTCTTCATGGATTCCCAAAACATGTTGCAACTAGTCTTAAAATAATAAAAAATGTTTTACTCACGTTTCAACTTGTCTTTGTTCCATTTTATCACAGAGCTCGTACAGTTCTTTGTCGTATTGCGATGACATCAGATCCATTGATTCGATATTTTCGAGAAGTGCGACGAGTTCCATGTTGTATAAATCACAGCTTGTATCCATGGTAAGGAATGTCTCAGTATTTTTAAAAGTTATTTCAACGCTTATATACTACCCAAAACAATGTAATTACATTCTAAGCTATCCACTTTTTTCCAAACAATTTATGAATGTTCCCAATAACTTTACAATCGTAAGCATGAGCATGAAAAAACACTAAAAAGACTTATAACTATTTACAATAATACTTAGCAATAACACAATTCACAAAGAGTTCTAGAATCAAAAACAAATTAATCTATTAAGTATGTAACTTAAAAGAGTACAAAGTTTAAATACAATACAATGTAAGTTAAATTTAAACAGGTAGATTCTTAAGTACAGTTAATACAATAATAGTTTCTTATTTCAATAATAGTAGTACAAAGCATATGATTAAAGTTATGATATTAAAACATTGACACGCACTGGCACTTTTGTTCATTTGTCTGTGTCTATAAAATATTTCACACAATCGTCCTTACTAGCCAACTGTTTGGTTATATTGTATATAGTGTCCTTGACACTTTGCAAGTTCTTATCACTGTCGTTTTCCGCGTAATATTTAACTCGCACATCAGCGTGTTTCCAATGTTCCGTCGGTGCGATGTTTTTTATTTTATTTACTTCATACACCTCAATTTTTATGAGATGTGATGCAGAACTGTTGTCATCGCTGTTTGATCGGATGTATGAAACACCACCGCTCGTCGATCGACCAACACTGGATGACTTTCTTGTTGTTGTCTTCTTCTTTTTTGGTTTTTCGAAGAACTCATCAATGCTGTTGCATTCGATCGGTCTTTTATTTGCTAATATCGCTTTTTTGACTTTAAAGGCGAGTGTACCTTCTTCATCACTAGGTTCGTCGATTTCTTCAGCATAATAGTAGTTTTTGAAAGTATTTTCAGAAAACTGTAACAAAATGAAATGAAACTGTTTTAATTATCGGTTAAGTAAGTACTGTATGATAAATACTTATAGGTATGCAGAGTATACATGTACACATTAGTAACAATGATAAATTAATAAGACATCAAAGATAGCTAAAATGTATTAACCTGGTGGACAACACATGGCATAAACAATTAATGAAACATCTGGTTACAACACTTTTAGATCAAAGTATATAAAGGTACTTACATTCATTTTTATAACACTTTCACTATTTAACTATTTCACAATTTTACTATCACTTCACTGTTACAAACAACTGGAGATCACACTTCGAGCAGAGCACAGAGTGGAATACGATACCATGTGATTTTGCGTCGGTCTTTTATATGGAGAGGGAGTATTGTTTCCTTGCAGACAAGATCCAACATGTTTCGACTTTCACCTTAAATGTTCCGTTGAATACGTAATATCAGGTAATGTGAATAATGGGAACCGTAATTATTATGACAATGAGAAGACCCAAAGGGTTTTACCTAGAATTTGAGAAAGGTATGGTGTATTGTAACGATTGCTTTATCTATAATAAACAATGCCCGTAATGCGTAAAGGGCGACTATTAAGTAATTTTAAACGGCTTTTAAGTAGAAACACGAGTTAATAGAAATACGAGACAAAGACCTTTGCATCCTTCAAATAAAAAAGGGTCGCCGATAGAAAGTAGAAAGTCAATAACACAACGAAACAGGGAAAATGTTGCTTTATCTATCATAAACAATGCTCGTAATGCGTAAAGGGTAACTATTAAGTAATTTTAAACGGCTTTTGCGTAGAAACACGAGTTAATAGAAATACGCGACAAAGACCTTTGCATCCTTCAAATAAAAAAAAGGATCGCCGATAGAAAGTAGAAAGTTAAAAGCACAACGAACAGGGAAAAGGTACAAGCTTAAGGGAACCGTAGACCATGAACAAATTCGTGGTTCATACCTACCTCGCGGGTGATATGAAACGGATTCCGCGGACGATATTATTTTTATTCGCGGGTGTTATCAAAGTAATCCGCGGTCGATATCAAATTAATCCGCGGTAGGTAGCAAGTTAATCCGCGGTAGGTATCAAGTTAATCCGCGGTAGGTATCAAATTAATCCGCGGTAGGTATCAAATTAATCCGCGGTAGGTATCAAATTAATTCGCGGTAGGTATTAAAGTAATCCGCGGATTTATTCGCGGGTTCCGCGGGCCGAATCTGGAGCAATCGAAAACGTCGGCCATCAGCCGCCGGAGCGCCGCGGACCGGCCCTCGAACCTGCTCCAGTATCGGTGAATCCCTTACTACTCTTGAGCAACATATTATAATTTGTGTGTACCGCCCACCGTTGAGCAATCTTAATGTATTTGAAGGTGTTATGGAAGATGCTCTAAAACGTATAGGTTCTAGTAATAAGCATATAATAGTATGTGGTGACTTTAATATTAATTTATTGGAACAGTCATCCTCAAAAGATAGACTGATTAATCTATTTATGTACTTTGGCTTGAAAAATTTATTTTGTGAGCCTACTAGAATCACAGCTACCACAGCAACTTGTCTGGATAACATTTTCTGCAGCTGTCCATGTCTGAGTAAAGCTAATTTGAGTGATTTAACATCTGACCACTGTGGTCAAAAAGCAGTATTTTGTGTCTCAAAACAGACCAAACCATCTAATATTACAATTAAAAGCAGACTGTTTACTGCTAATCGCTTAGATAAGTTTAAAGAAAGTATCTTTTCTAAAGTTAACAAAATAGAGTCAGAGGGCCATCCAAATAGGCTTTATGGTGAGCTTTTTAACTTAATAAATATAGAATTTAATAAGATATTTAAAACTAAATCAGTGAATAGGACAATAAAAACTAAGTTTTGTGATTGGGCTACTGTAGGTTTACATAGAAGTAGAGCTCGACTGTATGAGTTATATGGTATGAGGCGATATAAGCATGACCCGTCCTTTGTTACTTATGTTAAAAATTATTCTAAAGTATTCAAAAAGGCCTGTATTGCAGCAAAATCATTGTTCATAAGTAAAAAAATTGAAAAGTCATATAATAAGGTAAAAACAACTTGGGATATTATTAATTCCGAATCTGGACGGACTCAGCTACGCGATCATAATTTTGAACTGAATGTTGATAATAAAATCATCCGTGACAACGTTCACATAGCTGAATCTTTTAATAACTTTTTTGCTAGTATACCTATAACCACTACAAGTTCTTTGAATTCATGCCCATCTCAAGCTGAATTACTTTTAAAAAATAATATAAATGAGTGCTCGGTAACTTTTTGCTTTAAGCATATAAATCCTGGCCACATAGTAAATGTCTTTAAGTCGATTAACCAAAAAAAAACCTCTGATTTATGGGGAATTTCAGTCAGTTTATTTAGTAATATTATTCATATTATAGCTCCAAATCTAGCACTAATATTTAATAAATGCGTTGATGAGGGCAGTTTCCCAGACCTCATGAAATATAGTAAAATAATACCTATGTTTAAAAGTGGTAATAAAAGCGACCCAAGTAATTTTAGGCCTATTTCTATATTACCGGCACTGAGTAAAATATTTGAAAAAATTATACTAGAACAAATATTACAACATTTTAAAACAAATAAATTATTGCACAGTCAACAATTTGGATTTAGTAAAGGTCGATCAACTACTGATGCTGGTGTTGCTCTTATACAACACATTTTTGATGCCTGGGAAAATTCGCAAAACGCAATTGGTATTTTTTGTGATTTGTCTAAAGCTTTCGATTGCGTTGAACATGCCACTCTATTGTGCAAACTCCGCCATTATGGCATTAGAGATACCGCTCTGAATTTAATAGCATCCTACCTTAGTAATAGATCACAGTGCGTCGATGTTAATGGAGTCCAGTCTTCTGGCTCCCCAGTGCGTATGGGGGTTCCACAAGGCTCGATTCTAGGTCCTTTTTTGTTTTTGATTTATATTAACGACTTGCCTTTCTTCGTTAGAGGTATGTGTGATATTGTGCTATTTGCTGATGATACCTCCCTTATATTTAAGATAGACCGTAAAAAATCAAACTTTGACGACGTAAATAGCGCACTGTCGCAAATCTCAGATTGGTTTACTACCAATAATCTCTTACTGAATACAAAGAAAACCAAATGTATTCGTTTCACGTTGCCTAACGTCCAAAATCAACCGTTGGATTTATTTTTAAACAATGAACCTTTGAAACCAGTCGATTCCACAGTATTCTTGGGAATAACATTGGACCCCAAACTTCAATGGAACACTCAAATTTCTTGCTTGGCGGGGAAACTCAGCTCAGCCACGTTTGCAATACGCAAAGTGAGACAATTGACCAATGTCAACACTGCTAGGCTTGTCTATTTTAGTTATTTTCATAGTGTTATGTCCTATGGAATTTTGCTTTGGGGCAGAGCCGCTGACATTGAAACAATTTTTATCCTACAAAAAAGAGCCATAAGAGCTATTTATAACTTAGGGGCACGAGTTTCTCTTAGGGAACGCTTTAAAGAAATAGGCATCTTGACAGTTGCATCACAATACATTTTAGCTAATATTATGTATGTAAAACAAAATATTGAATATTTTAGTAAAAATAGTGATCATCATAATATTAACACTAGAAATAAAGATAAATTAACAGTGCCAGGTCATCGATTGCACAGGGTACGCTGTTCGTTTGTGGGATTGGGTATACAAATTTATAATATAATACCACCAACTGTCTTAAATTTACCTTTGAACAAATTTAAGCAATTTATAAAAAACAAGTTATTAAAAAAAAGTTACTATACTGTTGACGCGTATTTTGATGACAAAAATCCATGGGAATAGTTGCTCGCTACGCAAGGATAAGATCTATTGTATTTAGGATAAGTGATTTGTGAGAGATGGATATGTGCGACTTTCCCGGATAGTCCTAAGAGTATATTTTTTACATACTACGTTAGTCATTTGATATACTCCTTTGTTGCATCTAATTTTTCTTGGTTAGCCACAATCTGAGTAGTCTTGCTCGCTTTAACGTCTGTGCTTGCGGCGGCGTCGTGTGCCGGGTCGGTCACTTCCCTGCAACATGGTTGAGGAGGCCGATGGCTGGCACATGCGTCATATTCGTGAACGGGTGCTGCTTGCGTGGACTGGTCTGCTCTGTTTGATGGTTGACTCTATTGTTTACTTAATAAACATGTAGCTGGTTATTTGACTTAGGTACTCTCCGTTAATTTTCGCATTTCATATCCATCTTTGAAATTGAATATTTATTGTTACTAGCAATTTGTAAAATACATATATAAAAAAAAAAAATATGAACATTAAAAGACCTACGCTGAGTTTCTTGGTGCTTCTTCTCAGGTCAGTGGGCTTTTCCGAAGCACTGGTAGAATCTTTTAGATGATAATAACATTGTAAAAAATTTTTGACCCACTTTAAACGGTCAGATTTTATTAAAACTTTGTAGGTATGTCGAGGACCGATAACAATACACTTATTTGATAAGATTATGCCATTATTCAATTTGCAAAATGAGATTTTTGTCAATTAATATATTTTTTAGTGACATTTGTTGGACAATAGTAGAACAGAACTAAAAAAATAAAAATAAATAATAGTTGAAAAAAACTAGAAAATACGCTTTATAGAAAATCCAACTAAAAATAGAAAATAAATTTGAATTAAGAATAGTGTAAATAAGAAAAAAATGTATTTTATTGTAAAAAAAGCGTGGGGTGCATGGTGACAATAGTTACAAATATTTTATTGACAGATAATACGAGTAGAAGTATTATATATCATTTTGATAATATCTTAAAAAGCACCCCACGCTTTTTTTTTTACAATAAAATACATTATTTTCTTATTTACACTATTGTTAATTCAAATTTATTTTCTATTTTTTAGTTGGATTTTTTATAAAGCGTGTTTTTATATTGTAAGTACTGACAAGTGACGCGTCAACACACAGCATAAACGGATGGTTCTAGAAGCATGCAATTTTGCTCACGAGTTCATATTTCGCTCAACAACATTATCACAGATCATCATCATCATCATCGGCCACATGATCTCCACTGTTGAACATAGACCTCCCCTAAAAAATTCCAGACAGACCTGTCAAAACCAGCTGCATCTAGCGTGTTCTTGCGATATTTATCAAGTCGCCTCTCCACTTTGTACATTATTACATATCACGAATTGATCCCCGAAGGGGAAGGCACAGGCGCAACGAGGGCATCTACTTTTCTCCATGTGTGATCCGTCCCATAATATGATACGAGGCACAAATTTCGCTTAGGGTTGATACTGTGACAGAGGCGCAACTAGTGTACCCACTTTTCGCCCTGCATATTCCGTCCCGTCGCCATGTCGGGCACAATTTTCAGACTCCAGGCTGATAGTGAGTAGAAAAACCCAATATCACTTTGCCCGACCCGGGGATCGAACCCGAGAGCTCAGCATTGCAGTCATACCGTAATACAACTACGCCACCGAGGCAGTTAGAGAATCATGGATTCATAAATAACACTTTACTGATTTGGGGATACAATTTTTTTTTTTTTTTTTTTTTATTGCATTGAATGACGAGACGAGCATGCCGTTCGCCTGATGGTAAGCGATACGACCACCCATAAACAGCAGCAACACCATCCAGCACCTTGAGTTACAAAGTACTGAGTGGCATTCCACTGCGCTCATCATCCTGAGACATAAACAAACGACTGGTACATGCTGGTAATGGGATATACCTCCGTACACAAGTTGTAAGACCCGCCATAGTGACCGACGTAAGTGTGTCGCTTTCCGGGATCAGCCTGTGTATATCTGGTGTACTACATTTTTAAATACATTTATCAAAAATGTATGACTACTTAAATCTAGCGGAAAAAGAATTTTCAAAATACAGGCAATAATAAACGAGTTATAAAGCTTTGAATTTTGTATAAGGGGCATCTGTGAGATAACGGAAACCGAAGAATGTGACGTCACTGAGTGTCGCTAGCCGTAATGCTGCGTGAGAAAAAGACAGCGCGATATCCCCATCACGCCCCCACTTTAGCTCACAACAATATGTCAAATATGAATAACTGCTTAATTTTTCAACCAATTTTGTTGCTGATTTCACAGAAGATATTTTTTCATGTTAATTTCTGTTACACATAAAATAATGTGTCGAGTGACGAGGTTGAATCATCTCTTCTCAATCGACACTCTATCTGGACCCTTCTCTACTCACCATCAGATGCAGTGGTCACTTGCCTGTGCTCGAATAAAATATAGCTTTTGCCCGCGGCTCCGCCCGCGTGAATAAGTTTCCCAGGATAAAAAGTAGCGTATGTATTAATCCAGGACATGATCTACCCGTGTGCCAAATTTCATCGAAATCCGTTCAGTAGTTTTTGCGTGAAAGAGTAACAAACATACATACATTGTTAAAACTTTCAGGTTTATAATATTAGTATGATGGGCTACATATGTGATCCAATCCCAGGAAAATCATGTTGTGAAGATAGGAGTAATGCTTGAACTATACAATTTAAAGCACATCGTGTTAAGTAAACCCATAATAGTTTAGGAGAATTCGTAGTATTAAGTACACGACAACGAAGTCACGTGTTTATCAATTATCGTCCGCTTTACAGTGAAGGAAAACACCGTGAGGAAACTTACATGCCTGAGAATTCTTCATAAAGAATTTCGAAATAGCTATGGGATGGTTAATGGTGTAACACTGTGACTTATTAGCTCTGTTGTATAGCATCCCACTGCTGGACACGGGCTTCTTTCTGATGGGGTTTATACTACAATTGCCCCTTTATACTGATGGACATAGATATATTTCTCTCCATACTTGTATAGACAAGTACTGTACAATACCAGCCATGTATTATATATTGCCCATTGCTGAGCACGGGCCTCCTCTAGGAGTGAGGGGGTTTAGACCTTAGTCCACCTCGCTGGCCTAGTACGGGTTGGCAGACTTCACATACCTTCAAAATTTTTATACAGAACTTTACAGGTTTGCAGTTTTCCTCACGATGTTTTTCATTTACCGTTAAAGCGAACAATAATTCAGAAAGAATACACACATAACTTTAGAAAAGTTAGAGGTGGGTGCCCTTGGGTTTTGAACCTGCAGACATTCGTCTCGGCAGTCCGTTCCACTCCCAACTAGGCTATCGCCGCTGGGCTATAGACAAGCACTTGTACATAAATATATTTATGATTAGATTAGATAGTAATACGATAAAAATGCTAAATATTTATCAATAAGCATCAAATTGGCTGATTTCCGCATGTAGTAAAATTTATAAAGCAATTTATAACATTTTGAAAAAAGAAATACATTTTGCCAGATCGTGTTGCTGAGGAAGTTTCGTGCGCCGCTTCTTCTTCACAGCTATAACACGTTCCGATTCGGTGGTAGATTCATGACGGTTCAAAAGAGCTTGTGAAAGACTATTTTTTGAGTTTGAGTTGGAAGATAAAAGCCACAAATAAATAAAAGCAATGCATCTCTGTGCCCCCTGGTATTGCAGATGTTCATGGGCGGCGGTGATCACTTACCATCAAGTGAATCGTATGCTCGTTTGCCCCTATATATATATATAAAAAAACCTGCAGCAGCGTACTTTGAAGATCTGGGTTCGATTTCCAGTTGTGTAACTAAATATTGGGTGGGTTTTGCTTCGAAAACCCTTAACACGCCGCCCTAGTCAGCTACCCACGAAGTGATACAATATTTTATTACACGTTGTTGGGCAGAACATGTTGATTAAAACTTACGTTTAAAATTTCAAATGTATTGCACAGATCACATTATGCGACCAAAAGTAAGCTTATCGAAATGTAGAGGCATTAATTGTTGCTCTTCTGCCTACCCATTAGCTGTTAAAAGTGTATGAGCATTGTATGTATCCTTTGCACTACAAACATTATAAAATTACACCCAATTGACTGTTTACACGAACGGAGACGCTCGGAATAAGACTGTGGAAAGTTTCAAGGAAGACAGTGATTCGACAATTTGACGAGTTGCTCAATTGAGTAATGCGTGTTACGCGGAGGGCGTTCGCGACAATTCTACATCGATCTTGAAATTTGCTTGGTAACACGGGATGTATAATCACTGGGATTCTATAAAAAATGTGTGTTCGCAAGTTTCCAGATATAAATTTATGGAAAATTTACTTAGCAATTTTTGTAAATTTTGTCTTTGTTGTAGTCAAAATAAAATCCACCCACAAGATGAAAATATTTTTAACCCCCGACAGAAAAAGCGGGGTGTTATAAGTTCAGGGTGTCTATCTGTATGTCTGTCTGTGGCATCGTAGCTCAAACGAATGGACCAATTTTGACGCGGTTTTTTTTGTTTGAAAGCTGATGTGATCGAAGAGCGGCGATAGCCTAGTTGGGAGTGGAACGGACTGCGGAAACGAATGTCCGCAGGTTCAAAAGCCAAGAGCACACACCTCTGACTTTTCTAAAAAGTTATGTGTGTATTTTTTGTGAATTATTGCTCGCTTTAACGGTGAAGGAAAACATCGTGAGGAAACCTGCATACCTGAGAAGTTCTCTGAATTTCGAAGGTATGTGAAGTCTGCCAACCCGCACTAGGCCAGCGTGGTGCACTAAGGCCTAAAACCCTCTCAGTTGTAGGGGAGGCCCGTGCTCAGCAGTGGGCAGTATATAATACAGGTCTGGTATGATGATATGATGATGTGATCGCGATGGTTCTTAGCTATAATTCGTTTGAGAGCTACGATGCCACAGACAGACTTACTGATACACACCCTAAACTTATAACACCCCGCTTTTATGTCGGAGGTTATAAATGTAGCATCACGCGCCGGATCGAATAATATGTTGACATATTATGAAATAACTGCTCCCAATATCGTAGCTACTTTCTAGTTGCGCTTTCATCATCAGCCACATGACGTCCACTGCTGAATAAAGGGGTCCCCTAAAGATTTCCAGACGGACCTATCAAAAGCGGCCTGCATCCAGCGCGTTCCTGCAACCTTTATCAAGTTTACTTTTATCAGTTGAGCTTTACTGATAGAAAATTGTATCAATCTTCCGTTCCTGACCTTTCAATAAAATATCAATGGATACAAATCTAGCATATATGACTGCCTCGGTGGCGTAGTTTTATTGCGATGCTACTTCAACGCTGACGTCTCATGTTCGATCCCCGGATCGGTCAAAGTGATATGGCGTTTTCCTATTCAGTATCAGCCCGGAGTCTGGAATTTGTACCCGATATGGCGATCGGCTCGTCCCCTATGACATCATGGGACTGAATTTGCCCGGTAAAAAGTGGGTGCACTAGTTGCGCCTCTGCCTACCCCTGTGAGGATAAAAGGCGTGAGTGTAAATGTATGTACAATATATAGCACCTTATTGCACAGTAAAGAACTTGAATACAGCAAAAAATTATTGTAATTCGTCGTAGCTGACCACAGTCAACACGCAGAGTCCAACGTCATGTATTGTTCAATAATAGAGATCCATCATTGTGACTGCACCTTGAACTGCAATGTTTGCGTAACAAACGCAAGCTTTTGTCAATTCCCATCTTCAGTCAACCATAAACTCAATCATTTCAATATTACCTCGGTGGCTTAAGCCTCATTTATCCGACAAAATGATTGCTATCATTTTTTTTTATTCCATTGAATGACGAGACGAGCATGTCGTTCGCTTGATGGTAAGCAATACGACCCATTCAGCAGTACTGAATAAACAGTACCAAAACCATCTAGCACCTTGAGTAACAAAATACTGTATGGCATTCCACTGTGCTCGTCATTCTGAGATATAAGATGTTAAGCCTCATTATGTCCAGTAGTTACACTGGCTACAATGTCCTTCAAACCGAAACACAACAGTGCATGCACGCTGCTGCTTGGTGGTAGAAATAGAAATTACAGTGGTACCCACGCAGACAGACTCTTACATATGAGATACCTACCACCAGTAAGCAATAATTGCATGCAATTTGATGTTACCCCGTCTGAACATGCACAATGGTGAGGCAATTCTTGCCTTCGTTGACGTACAATTTGGTGCTAGTACTCTTTCTCAAGATAAAACGTCCATTTTCATATTTCACCAAGCAGGTGTGGTCGTTTCGGAGATGTAAACAGGAAACAGCAGATAACTCTTATTGTCTACTTTAGTTGTAAGTTGCATGTTGATGACAGACGACGCGCAAGCGACTTATTGGTGGTTGAGCATACACTTGTTTGATGCACCTACATACGAGTCTTTTGACATACATTAAAAAAAAGAATACAACTAGCAATTATTTCTAGCAATAATTGATCCGTCTAAATTAGGCTTAATCGTATTGCATTACCATTGCCTTGCTTGATATGCAAAAATAAGTCATTCAAAATGACAGCGTCCTGTGTGAGTTATTAAATTGGGAAAAACCCATGGATGACTTTTGAAGTTGAGATTGCGATATTTGCCTATCTGCCACGCATCACTCAAAGACACTTACCGAGTGTCACAGATTAAAGAATTCAGATGTGACACTCATTTGTTCTTATGCGTAAATCCATTTACTGGTGGTAGGTCTATCATATTATGTAAGAGTCCGTCTGGGTGGGTACCATCATAATGTCTATTTCTACCGCCAAAGAGCAGTATGCATGCACTGTTGTGTTTCCGTTTGAAGGACATTGTAGCCAGTGTAATTACTGGACATAATGAGAGATGTCTTAGGATGACGAGCGCAGTGGAATGCCACACAGTACTTTGTAACTCAAAGTGCTGGATGGTGGTACTACTGTTTATGGGTGGTCGTATCGCTTACCATCAAGCGAACGATATGCTCGTCTCGTCATTCAGCGTAATAAAAAAACAGATGCATAATTTTGTAGAGTTCAAAGGTAGAGTGAACAATGAACTCCAATTGCTTCAGTAATCAAATTACATTTCTGTGAATTACGACGTCCATTGAATAATCAAGACAAACATCTGGACGAGGAAAAAAGATTTATAATCGTAATACGTTTGTGTGAAGCGATAAAAAAACAACGGGTTGCACTCCGGGAGTGCCGGCAGAAGTGAAAACTTGAACATTATTGTGCATTTTTGAATATTTTGGAATGGTTAGGGAATAATTTCGCACAAATTGCTTTATTTATCGGTATAAAAGTACTAGCATTTATGTGGTTAAGGGCGCATTTACAAATTTCCATGGTTTTGAGGTACCATTTATTGAAGCAGGAGTCATGCTTAAGAGGAGATCTTGGTATATAAATAAAGATTAAACATTCCTCTTTGCTTATGGCATATAGAAATTGTATGCTCCCATACAACATTATCACGCAAATACGTGTATTCTGGAGCAATAATCGCTGAAAATGACGAAAAATAGGGTCTGAATCGGAACCATTATACCTAAAGCTAATGAATATTTTAATATAAAACCGAAACAATATGATGGCTTATATAGTCTTCTCGCTTTATGGCTAATTATTTTTAAGTCAATTTAAATACTTTTCCAGTTATGAGAAAAAATACAACCTGAATTGAATTTCTTCATACATTTTCCAATTTCGGGCTGTCATTCCGCGCTGAGACGCGGCCGAGGAAGCACGGATGTACAACTTTTTTTCAAAAAATAAATACGTAATAAATTGATCGCGATGTCATTATACTACGAATAAAATAGTTGATACTATTTCAAATTATTATTTTTCAAAAAGGAAGTATGAAAATTAAATATTACAATAAGTCAATGCAAATTTGATTTAATTAATAAAACATTCATTTATTTTAATGCGAATATTTAAATTTCATAATCAAAATGGCGGATGTATTTTTATATTTACAAAATCGTCAAATTTTGCAGTGTATGGTATTTACTATTTATCTATTTATGATTTTTAGCATCGGTGATTATTTATTTTTAAATTTTACTAGGTTTAGTTCGCTTTTTGCCCGCGTTCAAAGCCTTTCCCCCTACAAATATATTTAACACTCACTACTATAGTTCAGCCACAACCACTCACTGGGCATGGCTTCTTCGGTGAGTAGCTGTGTCGTATCGTAGGTACGGAGGTGTCGGCTGTGTGTGCCATTGTGACAGTTGCCCGCTGGATACGGCTTAATATACGTTTGAGTTTTGCCCAGCCTGGAATGAGGAGCGCAGCGCTCTCAAAGCAGTCGTCGGAGGCGGCCTCTCGTTACCGGCTGTGGTCGCTCCCATGGTCGGCAGTCAGGAGGTCTGGCGTGTGTTGGCCCACTTCTGCGAGATACTCCTCTCGTAGAAGAAGAGTGCCGAGAGGGATCTGGAACGCGAGAATTCCTCCCACCGTCAGAGGAGACGTTGGAGGCGCCGGGTGGTCGACTGACCGGCGTCTCCCACCCTGTAGATTGAAGGTGTTTGGAGAATTCAACCACGGTATCCCCTGCGTGTCGTAAAAGGCAACTAATAGTGGCCACCTGGGGGTCGCGGGCGGGTGCCTTCTCTAGTTTTGTCTTTTTAGCACATTGTTGGGACCCCCCTGATGGACAGCAGTGTGGCAAGTAGGCCTCACGCTGCCGTTGACGCCGAGAGCGCCGAGATGCGCGGGGGCTCCTTAGAATAAAGCGTGGTATATTCCAGGGTCAGGCTACAGGGTACGGCCTGAGACCATTGTGGTTCTGCATGGCCCTGAATCCTCTCAGTACTCTGTTGTTGGATTCAGGGTTAGGATACCGTCTATGGAGAGGGAGTGAGCCTATATCTCACTTGCTTTACATGGATGATCTCAAGTTGTTTGCATCAAAACAAACAAAATTGATTGCGTCGTTAAAAATAACTGAAAGATTTAGCAACTCAATCAATATGGAGTTTGATGTAGATAAATGTGCGGTTATCCATGTAAAGCGAGGAGAGGTCGTGGTCTCTGGTGACATACAAGTCTTAGAGACTGTAAGACTCAGATCCCTTTCTGAGACGGAAACTTACAAATATCTGGGTATGCCTGAGGCACCTGGTATTATGAGTGCCGACGTAAAACAATCGGTGAATGACCGTTTCTTCGGCCGCCTGACTTTTGTTGAATACTTTTGTATTTAACAGTTTTTTGTCAGGTGGAAACAAGATTTGTGCTTTCAACGTTTGGGTTACTCTTTTGGTATACTCAGAAAGAAGGACTCAGACTGAATTGGACGCCCTGGATCGAAAGTTCGGGACCCTACTGACTGCATATCGTATGCATCACCCACGGTGGGCAGTGATGAGGTTATACATTCCGCGGAGATGCGGGGCCGAGGCTTACTTAATGGAGTTGCATAACCGCGAGGTATGCAATCCTAGGGATTATATCCTCCACAGCGAAGTGGGCATGTATAAGATTGTAGTCATTGTGGATAAAGGATTTATCCCACTTTCCTTGGCGAATGAGAACTGGTGAAAACCTATGGCGATGGGCATTAGGGAACGCGAGGTGATACGGAAGAGCAAAGAACTATACGGTCGGTTCTATCGGGGCCTTCAGCTTGCATCCGTATCTTGGCTAGGTTTTGGTAACCTATTTGGAGAAACTGAGGGTTTTGTCTTTGCAATTATGGACAAAGTTATGAAGACGAATAATTAAAGGAAATACATCCTGAAGGACAGTACGGTCGATATCTGTTGGGCATGCCACGGTCCCGGTGAATCAATCGGGCATGTGATTTCGGGTTGTTCGTATCTTGCTAACGGCGAGTACTTGCATAGACAAAACCTAGTAGCCAAGGTCTTGTGTCTCCTGAAGTGCCATATTACCAGTGTGTGCCTCAACCAGTTCTCAAAAATGATCATGCAACGCTTTACTGGGATCAATCTATTATCACGGACAGGACTATAGACAGGAGGTTTGCCTATAAGCCTGATATTGTAATAGTAGATCGATTGGCGCGCCGGGCAATACTTGTTGACGCCACCATTCCGCATGACGATAACCTCGTTAAGGCCGAAAAGGACAAAATGTCTAAATGTTTAGATTTGGCACACGAGGTTACCGACATGTGAGAGGAGGACTCCGCAATTATTGTTCCGATTGTCGTTTTTGCTCATGGGTTGATACCAGAGTCTCAACCAACAGCTGCATAGGCTCTCAATTAGTCGTTGGGTCAAGAGCCAGATGCATAAAGCAGTACTTCTGGCCACCGCAATGTCAATGTCTTTTTCTACCGCCAAGCAGCAGTGTGCATGCACTGTAGTGTTTTCGGTTTGAAGGACATTGTAGCCAGTGTAACTACTGGAGATAATGAGACTTAACATCTTATGTATCAGAATAACGAGCGCAGTGAAATGCCACACAGTATTTTGTAACTCAAGGTGCTGGATGGTGTTGCTACTGTTTATGGGTGGTCATATCGCTTACCACATGCATTGTGAGGAGATTCCTCACTTTGAATCCCTGCCTACCGATGGCTTGGGTCTTTAGCCATCCTTTACATTTTTATATGTATTAATGTTTTTTTTGTACCTGTATATAAAAATGTAAAAAAAGGAACATTCAAAATAAAGAGATAAAAATGTCTATTATATGATGAAATTATAATAATAATTATTATTAAATATAATTGTAAACATTCGACAATTCCAAAAAAATAAATATGGATGAGTAAAATAATAACTTCAAGTATTAAGATTAGCTCGTTCAAATGGAAAATCTAGTTTAAATCGGTTTCGATGTGTGCGCGTGTAGTAAAGCGCGTTCTTGTCATTCAAATATCTAAAATCGAACATGTCAAAAATGTAATAACGTCCTTAAATACAATATTTATTTATTGCGCTATCGTACACAAAAATGTCAATTTCACTATTTCTTCGTCACTTAAAAAAAAGATTTCCTTTGCCCATTTGAAAAAACAAAACTGAATGAGCGGCTGTTATTGCGACATCGATACACAATTCATTGCATATAAATGAAAATTTGAAAAAAGAACGTTACGCTCTTTTATACTCGTGCGGTACCAACGCTGGGGAAATAAATAAAAATGTACTCGTTTAAGAATTATAGCTTCTACGCATTGTATTTAAGGTTCGTATTAGTAAGGGATGGTATTAAAGAAGTAAATAAATAAAAATGTACTCGTTTTAGAATTAAAGCTTCTACGCATTGTACTTAAGGTTCATATAAGTAAGGGATGGTAAAACCTCCTACGCATTTCCGATCAGGGTCACATGATCTTGACGCGAGTTTAACATTTTATACCCATCCCAAAAAGTGCTCAACGCCGCTAAAGAAGTTTTCACTTCATAAAAAATTTCATGTACGACGCTATATGAATGACGCTAGATCATACTTAAGCTACGATTGACATGAAATATGGATGAGCGAACGATAGCCTTGTTGCGAATGGAACGGTATGCCCAGACAATGTTCGTAGGCTCAAAACCCAAGCCACACAGCGCTAACTTTTCGAAGTTACCTGTGTATTGTTTATCAATTATCGTTCGATTTAACGGTGAAAGAAAACATCGTGAAGAAACCTACATACCTGAGAATTCTCCATAGGAATCTCGAGGGTATGTGAAGTCCGTCAACCCGCACTAGGCCAGCGTGGTGGACTAAGGCCGAACCCCTCTTAGTAGTAGAGGAGGCCCGTCTAGTCTGTCATATTTCAATTCTTCTTCTACAAATAATTTCTATTTGACATATAAAAAACATTCTTTAAATAACGGTATCCTGTTTTTGGTTGTTATCTTTAAAACTCTAAAAAAACATACCTATACCTATAACAAGGAAGACTGTAAATTCTTATTACAATGTAGACACTAAGGGGTCTCTTAAAATGATGCAATTTGCTAAATTGCTAAAGTGGCGTGAAGGTGAATAACCTAAAGAATACGATATGAAGTTTTTTTTGTCAGCTAATGTAAGCAATAACTGTTGTGTAGGATTAAGGATGTCCTTTCGATAGCGAAAAACATTGCAAGTTATTTTACTATACTAGTTACCTGTTTGATATTTCATTAATATCTTAAGTTCCAAGTACTGGTGGTAGGTCTCTCATATGTAAGAGACCATCTGGGTGGGTACCACCGCAATGTCTATTTCTACCGCCAAGCAGCAGTGTGCATGCACTGTTGTGTTTCGTTTTGAAGGACATTGTAGTCAGCGTAACTACTGCACATAATGAGACTTAACATCTTATGTTTCAGGATGACGAGAGCAGTGGAATGTCACACAGTACTTTGTAACTCAAGGTGCTGTATGGTGCTACTACTGTTTATGGGCGGTCGTATCGCTTACCATCAGGCGAACGGCATGCTCGTCTCGTCACTCTATGCCATAAAAAAAAAAAAAAAAAAATTTAAGATTTATCCCGAATTACATTAAATATTCTTTACTAGTTTTTTCGGGATAAAAGACCTGTTATATGTTTTGCCGGGATAAAAAATAGCCTATTTCCTTCCCAGTCTCAAACTTGTAGTTGATTAAATCGCGATATTTTATAACCAATTTCTTTTTAACTTATTCTTGTCATACTGTCTTCACTCGTAATTATGAGCAAATATATTATAATACTAACATTGCGCGCGGCTCCGCCCGCGTGGAAAAGTTTTCCCGGGATAAAAAGCCTATAGCACTCAGGAGTAATGTAGCTTCGTATTAGTGAAAGAATTTTCAAAATCGGTCCAGTAGTTCCTGAGATTAGCGCGTTCAAACAAATAAACAAACTCTTCAGCTTTATATATTAGTATAGATATAATGTAGCTTCCTATTAGTGAAAGAATTTTCAAAATCGGTCTAGTAGTTTTTGAGTTTATCCATTACAAACAAACAAACAATCAAATATTTCCTCTTTATAATATTAGTATAGACAATCCGTGGACCGTGAATCCGTTGTTTGTATTTTTGTAACTAACTTATACTTATTTCTACAATTCTCAATGTATAACTGTTTGTTTGTTGCTTAAATATAAAAAAAAAAATAATAATATAAGAAGTCATTATAAAAAAAATAAGCTATCTCCATACCAAATTTCATCGAAATCCGTTCAGTACTTTTTGAGTTTATCACGTTAAGAGACGGGGGAGGGGGATTTTGTTTCATAATATTGTGTATAAGGATATTCACGCAAATAGCTATGTTTACTAATAATCATAATGATATGGTAGAAGTTATTTTTTCCTTCATTACACTCATAGTGATAATTTTTGGAAAAATATTACAGCAATGAACCACACACTCATAATTTTAGTATTACAGATTTCCATGTAATAAAACCACGCTAAATTAATTTTCCCTAGCTTGAAAAATCTAAAACTGCTAATCCCTACAAGAATTTTCCACTAACCCAGCAAAATTCTAGAAGCTCATGCAGAACCCCGGTTCATCCTCCAATCATTGGCCAATTAAATAATCCCGCGTTCGAAAATGGAATATCGTCCCTGACCTCGGCTCGAGATGGGTATATAAAGGAGATACAGTGACGCCCGGTTTAGTACGTTTCTGACTCTCGACCGGTGAGAATCGTAAAAATGTTGACCTTTTTCATCATGAGCATCGTCGCTGCGGCGTCAGCGAACGTCATCCATGAGGGTGGCTGTCCTGAAATCAAGGCGGTTGAGAATTTCAACCTGACAGCTGTAAGTAAAATTTTTCGCGAGACTAATTTTTATTTGTAAGTTTTTATGTTTTGATCTATTTTGTAAAGAAAATAATGGTAAGATATAATAACAACGAAAAACTGTTGTATTGATTTTAGAAGGGCCAAAATGAATAAATTTTTATTTTATTTCACAATTTTCTAATATATGTTGTTTGTTCAGAGTTTGTGAAATATATTGATAATATAACACTATCGCGTTTGTCATCTCGTATCAATTCTGAGTCATATTTATCTTAAACGAATTTCTATGTTCTATAATTCATGAAACAATGTTTTTCGTGTATCTATAGGTAATTTTAATAACAGTGAGCTACGCATACTACGCATACTCACGCCTTTTTATCTCCGGAGGGGTAGGCAGAGGCGCACCTAGTGCAAACACTTTTCGCCGTGCGTATTACGTCCCATGATTTGATAGGGGGCGAGCCAAAAGAAAAATCCAATATCACTTTGCCCGACCCAGGGATCGAACTCGAGACCTCAGCATAGCAGTCATACCGTAATACAACTACGCCACCGAGGCAGTTTACAATGAGTTGTTTGTTATTATTAGCATAGAGTCGAGTCCTGTTGTTTCTAAAGCATCATTGGTCCAGGCTTCATTGATAGCATCTGGGCCGTTAATCGTGGGCTTCCAAGTATGATTTTGAGGGACAGAAGTTTTTGTGATGAAAAAAATATACCTATATGATTTACCCTCATTCTAAATTGTGATAGTATGAAAGCCTTTTACTATCATTTGGGAAAGAATGGGGTCGATAAGGATTTTGCGTCTATGCCTACTCCAGGGATAAATCACGAGCTTATGTATGATATAAGCCTTTTGCCCGCGGCTCCACCCGCGTTTAAACGTTTTTCCGGGATAAAAGTCCCGCTTTATATTTTCGCGGGATAAAAAGTAGCCTATGTGTTAATCCAGGACATGCCGTGTGTCAAATTTCATCGAAATCCGTTCAGTAGTATTTGCGTGAAAGAGTAATAAACATCCATACATACATTCTTACAAACTGTCGCGTATATAATATTAGTAGGATTTATGGTCATATTGTATTGTTTTGATAACATAATCTATTACATAATTATATTTATCATACATAATAACTATAAACTTATCCAGAGCAATATGTTTCTATCATCAAGAGGAAAGCTTATCTGGCGTAAAATTGGATGTTGGATTATTTCTTGCAATTGCAAAATTGAAATAAGTCTGGTTGGTAACTTTTGGCGGAATAGAATTAATTAAAAATTGCGTGTAGATATTGCAGCACTTTAAAAACCCGTAATCCTTCAACGCCCGCGGTGGACACCGGTGTCCATTTATATAAGGAAATTAGCTTATCTATACTAATATATAAAGCTGAAGAGTTTGTTTGTTTGTTTGAACGCCCTAATCTCAGGAACTACTGGACCGATTTTGAAAATTCTTTCACTAATAGGAAGCTACATTACTACTGAGTGCTATAGTATTTTATCCCGGAAAAACTTTTCCACGCGGGCGGAGCCGCACGCAATAACTATATATAAGCGGGCGTTGACGGGTTAATTACTAATTCTAAATAGAATAATATTATCAACTATAACAAAGTTAAGGGCAACATAAAAATGTCCATGAAAATTATTGATTTCCCAAAGTTACTCTAGAGAAAGCGGAGTGCAAAGTAATGAGTTGAGCCGGCATAGTTCTGCCAACCGTCAAATGATACTTTAGTTTCTTGTCGGTCGTAAATTTCCTTGAGCATCACTTTCAATCCTATCCCCCCATCAATACCCAAAATATCAAAAGAATGTCGTGGAATCCCTGCCAGTTTTAACGGAAACGAATAAAAACAAAAAAACACTCATCACGCCTTTATTCCCGAAGGGGTAGGCAGATGTGCAACCAGAGCACTAACTTTTCGCTATGTGTTACGTCTGATGACGTAATAGGCGCGAGCCTCTCACCATATTGGACACAAACTCTAGATTCCGACCTGATACTAAACACAAGCTGAGGAATGGAGCAGGAATTACAAATTAGAGGGTATATACCCTCTAATTTGTAATTCCTGCTCCATTCCTTAGGCTTCGGAGAATCTTTCTTACCTTATGAATCGCAATATCAATGCCTAATGCAAAGATATTTTCGATGAAGTTCAAGTAATAGTCACCACAACAAGACCCGTAATTGATAAGAGGTGAACTCACGTATAAAGAAGATAATTTTGTTATTTATCACACTCAAGTGGTTTTTATTCCCGCGAGAGTTACATAGAAAACTTTAGTAATCTCCATTGATATATTTGACAGTTTTGATGAGAGTAAATAATTTGCGTATTTGATCTTTGAACCTAGACAAATGTTTGTATGAAGACAAACATTTGTTTCGAATTTATGGAGTGGGAGTTGGGACTTAGGACTATAAACAGTTGATATGTTACTGTTTTACTGTTATCCTGTGTGATAAATATTATAGCCAGGGTGATTTATGTCTAGTAATTTTGAGAATAAAGATCTGATGTTTGAGGATGATGGTATAATTTTTCTGAGTGGTGTTGAGCACTATTATTTTGAAGGTGACGCTTACAGTGAGCGATAGGGGACCTAATTCTGATAGAGTTCCTACACTATATATGTCTAATAGATCTAATGTTGGACTAAAATAAAAAGAAACATCCGTTTATTGCCTTATTATCCAGTGGCATAACTATGGGGTGGCAGAGGTGGCAGAGGTGGCAAAATGCCACGGGCACCCGGCTCGAAGGGGCCACGGCCGCCCCGACCCGAAAGGCCGCGACAGGGGGGGTGACACGGGCCTCACAGGATATAGTTACGCTACTGTTATTATCTTACATACATACAAAGTATCACGTCTGTTTCCCTTTTCAGGGGTAGGCAGAGTTGTATCACACCCACATTTCGCCAGCTATCTTAGGTCCCATGTAATAGGGGGCGGGCCTATTGCCATTTACGGGGCACATTTCCATACTCCGCGCTGGTACTGAGTAGAAAAATCCAATATATCTTTGCCCGACCCGAGAATCGAACCCAAGACCTCAGCACTGCATTCATACCTTAATACAACTACGCCACCACGCCAAACGTTCATATTTCACGCAGTAATTACAGACTATTTACTTCGTTAAATATGAACGTTTTTGTACGACAACTATAATTATCATCCGACATAATATGATGTAGATTTAGAAATAAATCTTTATTCTTGGGAGTAATCCTTTTCCATAAAAATACCACGGCTGTTAAACACACAAGTACAACATTTGGATTGTTTGCCGTCGAAAATTCGTCGAATTATTTGTTGACCTCATCTATTATGTTTGTTTAGAGCGTTTTTATTACTCGTTATGTATTCAAGTTGTGATTTCGTCTATTATGTTTTTTAGATCATATTAACATACATTGTCGTATGAATGTGTGAATTGATTTGCTAATTTTGAATTGTACTGGGAATTTTGTGTTATTTCAAAGGTATAAATAAACATCACGCGCTCCTTTTTTATTCTTCGAGTAGTTTAATGAAGGATGTTGCAGAAACAATTTAATGACCGACCGTCGGTCCGAAGTCAACTCCATCATGTAGCTAGCACAAGTTTACGCACTATAGTATAGAGGGAAACTTATAAATTTGTTTTTATTTAATCTTCCTCTATCAAATCACCTTCTTTTCTACAGAGATGCTTCTGGACTTCAAACTTTAAATAAAAAAAGAATATCCATTTGAAACAAATTGTCTTTAGACATGAAAATCTTAGAACACGTCTGAAAGTATTTGAAGATCAGTAATTGGGTACCGACAGTATTCAGTATTCATCTTTGTAGGTTGCATTTCATAATATTGCTAACATACCGTTTATTAGCCTCACAGACAGAATGAATCACCAGTTAAACTAACGTTAAATGAAGTAATTTTCCAATAAAGAACCGATGATAATGCATAAGCCGCTCCCTGGCCACTAAATGAGTTGATGAATTGGCCAAACCTAATCGTTGATAGACCATGAAGGACGGATGTCCTGTTCAAGACTTAAAAATGAATGTGATGAAACTTGAAATATTTTTTTTTTATTTTGAATTGAAAGTAGCTTTAAATCTACGGATTTGAACTGAAGTTAAAGGTAATGAAATATTGGTGTTCATTTATTTCGTTGCTAAACGAATTCAAATTCTTACTGACTTGACTGGGTGGCCACTGAAAACCAGTGCTGTGTAATGGCTCTCATTATTATACAGCGTATGCTGAGATGGCCACCTATTTGCCACGGTATGGGTGCGCTTGTGGTAATAGGTATACAGTGTTTTTTTTTTGCTTTTACCCTTGATTTTTTTTTGTATTTTATTAATTACCTATTAGTTACATGTTCTTTCATCTGTGGCAATAAATGTTTCTTTCTTTCTTTTTACTTATTAAAAAGTACTTTGTCGTAGATTGCTGATTGATTGTAATCACTCTTTCCCTTCTGGGGATGATTTTTTAGAAAACCTTTCTTAGATTTGTAGGATTTACAGCTGACTTAAGCTGTACGTTTCCTGTTAGTGGTTAAAAATTAAGAATACATAAATTGTGTACAATTGTGGCCTCATACATTCATGTTATTAAGTTGAGTTTCAAATAATCGATTAAGTAATAATAAATCTTAGATTTTTTCATATTATTATAAAACCATAATAATCGGCATTGCCATGTAATTTAGTTCCTGTTTTGATATTGTTTATTAGTAGACGACAAGTAAAAGTCGTTTGCTCAAAAAATCTTTTGTCTGTGATAGCTTATAGCTTAGACAAGTTAAGGAACCTTAGTATATCAAAACAAAGGAGATATCCGCTTTTTGTTTGGGTGTTGGACCTCAAAATTTAACCAGACTAGAACTTTATGGGTATTAAAAGGGGTAAACATATGGATCTTGGATCCATTAAAATAATATTTCTAGACCCCTCCATTTATAACTAACTTTTTAAAACGGTGTAATTTTCAAGCCAAATAAAATTACATAAATCTCAAAATCGGAGGACTTTAAAATTATACGATTTATTGCAAAGGCCTAATTTTTAGGAGTCTTATACAAATAAAATACAAATCCTATACAAATTTGTATTAAGTATCTGGGTTAGAATTTTAGGCCCGTTTAGACATGTCCTTTATTTAAATCGTCACAAGGCACACCTTAACTAAAGCGGGAAAGTCCCAGATCAAAACATAGCAAATACATTTTAGTTTAGCAAACCACTATAGATTAAATAATTGCGTTCGAAGGTCAGCACTTACAAATACTTGTTCAGCTTACATCATTTGTAGCTAGCGTGTTTGTTTAGTGTATTTTGTTTTTAAAGGTTAGTACAATTCATGAATTGTACAAAAAAATATGGAGTTTAATGTTGTTAAATATTTACGACCGATCGTCCGTGCATCTCTGTTAAAAAAGTCCACAATAATTATTGCCCTACTTGTGTCTAAGTCCTGGGGTACCTAAATCTTGAATCAGAAGGTCCTGGTATATTAATATTATTCGCTGTCTTCACAACAGACTGTTACTACTACAATTGTAATGATAAAATGATAAAGATTTTTAATAGTGCATATAAAGAAAATTGAGACAATATTTTGGGACAGACATACGAAACAACTATGTTTTTTTAGAATACCATACCAGCCCTGTATTATATACTGCCCACTGCTGAGCACAGGCCTCCTCTACTACTGAGAGGGGTTAGGCCTTAGTCCACCACGCTGGCCTAGTGCGGGTTGGCAGACTTCACATACCTTCGAAATTCTTATAGAGGACTTCTCAGGTATGCAGGTTTCCTCACGATGTTTTCCTTCACCGTTAAAGCGAGCGATAATTCGCAAAGAATACACACATAACTTTTTTTTTCGAATAATCAGAGTTGTGTGTCCTTGGCTTTTGAACCTGCGGACATTCGTCTCGGCAGTCCGTTCCACTCCCAACTAGACTATCTCCGCTTTTGTTTAGAATGTGATATGTCAATTACTCATCAACCACACCTTAACGGCATTTGTCATGTTTATCCATTGATATATTACAAAATCCTTTTTATCTTATATTTTTATCAAACAAATATTATTTAGATACATTGTACAAATATTTATATTGCAAGTTATATAAGTACGCGGATATAGATAAAACCAAAAAAGAATGTAAAAAGATATGTGATATGATGTGTATGTTCCAATTTTGGTTTATTGATCAAGTTATTTTTATTTTATTTTTCATTTATTTATTACATTTTACAATTATTTATTACAATAATTCACGGCGGCCGCTGCACTAGGCTCTAAGCCTGTATCGCAGTGACCAATAAGAATTAACAAAATATATTATATTTTTAATTCGGCGACAAGTCCGATACACATCCTAAAACCATCGCTATAAATAAATAGATTTAAGCTTATTAACTAAGTACACTTGTATAATATATGTGTGTTTGTATATGTGTGTGTGTGTATCTGTGTGTGTGTGTATCTGTGTGTGTGTATGTGTGTTTAAATGTGCCCTAAGCAGAACCTACAAGAATTTCCTCAGTATCCTCGTAGTTCATACCCTGCAGCCATTTTTCTAACATATATTTTGCTTTATTACACGTTAAAGACTTTATATTCAACTGACGACAGATTTTATTGTATACAAAAGAATGCATATAGTTTGGTAAGCGTCTAGCAAAGCTTGACTTTATGGCTGGCAGCGGAATTTTGTATGTGCGTCTAGAACTTAGATTATCAAATTCTTCAGAGTTTATAATGCGCTTATGAATTGCGATAGCTACTTTACTGATGTATAATTGGCGAACCCGTAACACATTGCATTCCTTGTATAAGTCGTCTGTAGGGTATCTAAAAGGTTTTCGTAGCATTACTTTTAACACTGCTCGCTGAGCTCTCTCCAGTTCTACCAAAGTAGATTTTACGGCCCCGCCCCAGGCTGATATGCAGTATAAGAGACTTGATTGACATATAGCTTTATAAACTAAAAGTAAGATAGATTTGGGTGCAGAATTACGTAAGGATTTTATCAGATAGATAGATTTTCTTAGTTTCCCGGATAAATAAGATATATATTTTTTGAACGAGAGGTTTTCGTCCAGGAGGACGCCTAAGTATTTAATGGTATTAGCATATTCAATGGAGGGGCAATTGCAGCTAGATGGCTCGAGGGGGTAATTTAGATATGATGTACAGGAATGGATAACAAGATTAAGAGGTATGTGGGGTCTTGAAGCGCGCGTTTTATGGAAAGCAAGATATTTTGTTTTGCGGTTATTTATAGTTAATAAGCTTTCATTCATTCGATGTGCTAATGTCGCCATCCCGAATTCTGCCGTCTTAAGTACTGCTTCCCATGAAACGCCTTGAAAGATCACAACCGTGTCATCAGCGTAACATATTGTGTCGGCGGCCTCTAATGAAATGTTTAGCAAATCATTCATATATACTATGAATAATGTAGGGCCAAGTATGCTACCTTGTGGTACACCGTAACTTGTCGGGAGCGCATGGCTATAATTCGTGCCTATTTTAACACATTGCTGACGGTTGGATAGATAGCTGTGAAACCAATCATGAGCTATACCCCTGACACCCATATTTTCAAGCTTTTTAAGGAGGATAGGAACAGAGACCGTATCAAAAGCCTTAGTGAGATCCAGAAACACGCCGAGACAACTTTTATTATGATCTAAAGCTGAAGTGACTATGCTTATTAACCGTAGTACGGCGTCTTCCGTGGATTTGTTACGTTGGAAGCCAAACTGGTTGGGGGAGATAAGGGAGTGTTCTTCGAGAAAGTTTACCAGACGTTTGTTTATAATTTTTTCAAGTAACTTCGAAATAATACTTAAAAGTGTGATAGGTCGATAATTGGTTGGCATGGACCTATCACCTTCTTTAAAGATCGGGGAGACAACGCCCATCTTCCATACATCCGGGAATGTTCCTGTAGCTATGCTTAGATTAAAAACGTGTGTCAAAGGTTCAACTATAGATGTTCTTAAAAGCTTTAATAGAGATGGGGTACACTGATCAAAGCCAGGAAAATCAAGTAGGCGCTTAATGGGTTTTATGTACAGTCAGCAGCATATGTAGATGAACAAATTCAAAATTTCAAATTGCCTACATACTTTTGTGTTCTTACTGATCTTTTTTTCTCTTCGCAAAAATAAAATAAAATGTATTTACTTTACTTCAAACGAAGTAAAAATATTTCAGTTTAACTTAACGCGTATATAGGCGATTTGAAATTTTGATTTTGTACAGATAATTATGCTGCTGACTGTACAATGTGGCTGTTTAATATGTGTAGTTATCATAATGAAGTTTTGGCGGGAACTTGGAAGTGTCATGAGGTGTTCTTGTTTTAATTCATTATTTTGGTGATACTTAGTGTTATATTGCATTAAAGAGCTCAAATGAAGTGAATTGAAATAATTGTGCTAATCAAGTGTTTTTTTTGTTGCCGCCAAAACTCCTCGATTAAGTCTTGGTAAGGTAGCCACTGCTTTACTTCGACATACTATGATACTACAGGTAATAAAATAGACAAACCAAACTTGACATTGGCAAAATGTGAACAAAAAAAGTTATCATAATAATGTAGCGGGACAGTAGTTTGAGCACCCCGCGACCTTCGATATAAGGGAGTCAGAGTAGAATGGCGGGGCTTTAGTAGATAAGACAGTTTAGAACGGTGAGTCCGGCAGGAATCTGTAAATTGATTTCACTATGTTAAAAAACTAGGAGAATAGTTTGGTTAATAAGCAAGTTACGCCCTTATTTCGGCGCTCACTTAGGTAGGGAAAGTAACATTTCGTCGGGGATAGTGCAATACCGTGTAGTAACTGACATTGGTAAATACCGCGTAAGTGAAAGAAAAAAAGTATAGCATTATCAATCATAAGTTTAGTGTAGTAAGTATCAATTTCATATAAACTTTTTTCGTCACTTACGCGGTATTTATCAATGTTAGTTACGCGGTTTTGCACTATCCCCGACTATTTTTATTCAATAGGAAAAACACACAAGTATTTAAATTAGAATTCGTCATCAATGTGGTGCTAACTGAAATGCTATGGTGATACAGAACTATGGGCACTAGTTAAATTTCTAGCTACCTTTTGAAGGAAACACGCGTGAACTCTACCTAATTTATTCCCTTATCAATTCCAGTACCAAGGCGTGTGGTATGAAATATCCAAGCTGCCTACAAACGCTGAGGCAGGTGGCAAGTGCGCTAGTGCAGAGTATACCTTGGATGGTGATGTCGTCAAACTAAGGAACAAGCACGTGGTCGACGGAGTACAGAAGTATCTAGACGGCACCGCTAAATTGGCAAACGACGCGAATAATGGTGGCAAGGTTGTCGTCACGTTTAAGTTTGGAGGTGAGTATTTTAAATATGTTAGAAGAGGGTGGAAACAATCAGTTAACCTAATATAATAATACCATCCCTGTATTATATACAGTCCCACTGCTGGGACCGAGCCTTCTCTACATCTGAAAGGGCTTAGGCCTTAGTCCACTACGCTAGCCTAGTGCAGGTTGGCAGATTTCACCTACCTTCGAAATTCTTATAGAGGTCTTCTCAGGTATGCAGGTTTTCATACAATGTTTCCCTTCATCGTTAAAGCAAGCGATAATTCACAGGTAGGCTATTTTTTTTTGATTTGCCGTATTTCGTTGTA
Source organism: Sphinx pinastri (assembly GCA_947568825.1). Classification (NCBI taxonomy): domain Eukaryota; kingdom Metazoa; phylum Arthropoda; class Insecta; order Lepidoptera; family Sphingidae; genus Sphinx; species Sphinx pinastri. The sequence goes on from OX387632.1 coordinate 12,875,686, forward strand.
TTTAACGTAGGGATATACTCTTAGGGAAGTCCCTAATTTGTCTGGAAACACGCTAATTTAGTTCAACAGGGACATTAAACAGGAGAGAAAAATCCTTGCAAGTCGTACGATCGAGAAAGTCATCCATCTAGTTTGTAAGGAGGCAATTCTCAAATTGTATTTGGTTTTTAGGATATATTTGTATTGGGAACAAAGATATAGTTAATCTGCTTTGAACTGAATTGTAGAAATATTTGATATCTTTGTCATTTTTATCTTTGATATTTACTATCTGCCGGCTTGTAGGAAGTCTGGGATGTTTATAGATAAGTACCCGCTACCAGGTATCTAACGGGAGCAAAAGGAATATTCTTTTATACCTTAATAGTTAAGATCCGTTTTGGCTTGTATCCCATAACTTATGAATTAAGTAGAGAGCCAGGTTTTTATATAAGACTAGACCAAGTCACTCTCCCGGTGATAAGCATCTCCCGAAAGCAGTATAAATATCGCATGGAAATTGTAATCAAAATCTAACTGCCTATCACCAAATTCCTCTCGTCACCATAAGACATTCAAATAGATAAGACGAATAATCTCCAGTAATAACAGACGGATGTTGTTAAAATCGTAATTCAGCTGTAGCAGTTCTCTTCTTCATCTTCTTTGCCCAACCCTGTTATTTGAGGTCGGGTCTCCACACTAGTTCGCGCCAGGTTAATCTATCCTGTTGTTAGATGTGGTAATTGGGCTTTCTTGAGGTCTCTCTTTATATGAGACCACCAGGTCGACGGCAGGCGGGCTCTAACTCTTTTCTCCTCTGTAGTTCAGCTGTAGCAGTTCTCGATCAGCTGATATGTAGATATACACTAGTATCTCTATCACTGGATAGAGCTTATTCGTACCTCAAAATCCCGCAGCGCATAGATGACTCCTTTGGCATCGTTGATTTTATAGGCGGCGATGATAAGTTGCCATGACGATGGGCTGGCTTGTTTTCCACATCTATATCTATATCTCTATCTCGCATACTAGAGACCCACCATTCCAAATAAATCATTGAGGCGCTGATGGACTTAGAGAACAGAACTAAGATAAGAAGAATGCACCATTTACGACCGTACCACTCGTCATGAAGTTCGTTCCTTCTATGTTGTACTCCATCTATTGTAGCACGGTGCTAGTGCAGTTTTCAACGGTCTTAATTACCGCGCACGTGAACTTGAATGAATGAATGGAATGAGCTCCATGCATAGGTCTGTGTTCCCCAACCTGTCCTTTAAACGAGGCTCAAAAAGAGTGCTCAAATCCCGGTTGGAAATGACTTTACTGTTTTCTAGGTATTGCTACAGTCCATGAGCTAAGGATGCCGCTTGTCATCAGGCTGATCAACTGCTCGTTTAATTAACTAAGTATAGCAATGAGAAGACGTGTTTTTGGGCCTCCAGGAATACCAACTTACGGAATACACCAAACTGTTGTTTCATATTATTTTTGTGAAACTATGAATGTCTATAGTAAGGCTGTCTCCCACAAGTAAAGTTCATGACAATCGCAAAATATTGTTAATATGTTGTGCCTGAATAAATGACTCGCAATAACTAAGCCATCTGATGCATGAATCAATACAAGGATTATGTTTGATTCATTCCATTAATTTTTCATTTATCATTTTTGTAATGTGATTCATATCGTCGTCAACGAAAGAAATGAAGGTGTTAACGACAATTGTAATGAATAAGAAGCTATAAATAATTCTATAGCTAAGGCTCTGAACAGACGCTGTCGACTGTTAACACAAAATGGCTGCGAAGAGCAATTAAAAATTCGTTTTGCTGCAGTAAATAGCAATATATCCAATTTTTATGCCTTTATTTGTGTTTCATAATAATTTTATGAAAACGAAATAATAATGACACGTTACTTTTATATTTATTTAAATGACATTGGTAAATACTCAAAGAATAACAGCAACGAGTATCTAAAGCCAGTACTTTAGTGTGATACTTTGAATACTATAGTATAATACGTGTGTGTGTGTCTGTATAGAGCTTTATTCTATACTTAAATAGCATAAATTCTACGATGATTAATATTAACATCTGTGCATTTCAGACCTTGTAAACGAGAGCCCCCTGTCTGTTATCGCTACGGACTACAGCAACTACGCCGTCACCTACAGCTGCAGATATGACGAAAAGAACAAATCCCACCAAGGTAAATAATAGCTTAGGGTCTTCTTCATACTAATAACTATGATATAATACATCATTATCTGAATCGTACGTAATTTAGGAACTATGGGCGACTTTTGGTCTATTGGAGTTTCTTTCCCGTTTTTTCTAGAGGAAATTATATTATTTATCTCTGCACCACCCACAGGTTGACTGGGAGAGAATGCCTTTGGCATTAAGTCCGCCTATATACTTTTGTATATAAAGTGCATAAATAAATAAATAAATAAATTGCTAGCCAAACTGATGATACCCTAAAAGTTGTTACATTATAAATAATATTAATTGAATAGGTTTAACAAATAACTTTCATAGGACTTCCAGATATCTGTACCAATGACACAGATGATCCAACCCGCCATTGTTCGTTTCACTTCCAAGTTTCATAATTGACTGACGATAGTCTAAAAATCAGTGAATTCTATTATACTGCTGCACCTCTGCCAAACACCTTTTGCATTAATATCTAATATATTTAAACGAGCAAATATATGTATATATATATTTATTTATTTATAACCTGAATCTCGAAAACGGCTTCAACGATTTTCATGAAATTTTTATGCAGGGATTTTCGGGGGCGATAAATCGATTTAGCTAGGATTCATTTTTAGAAAATGTCGTTTTATCTGTGTTTTCAGTAATTCAACTTAAGTGAAAAATATGATACTAGATGGCGTTGTTAAGCACATAAACTGAAAACTCTTCCTGTCATCTAATTGGGAGCAACTGACTGCTTTAACGACACAACAGTAGATGACATTGTTTTTTTTTCTTCTTTGTGGCTTCGCAGTTCAGTTGCATTTAGCCAATGTCAGGTAGATGGCGTTGTTAAGCAACATTAAGCCAATGAGTGTTTGGCTTGAGGTTAGAGTATATATTTCGTATTTAAATATAATTTTTTTAAAACACAATTTACCAAAAATAACAAAAAAACCGAGCAAAGCTCGTTATCCAGGTACTACTTGTATATAAATACAAAATTCTGTCTTAGCAGCAATGTGTACAGTCATGCGTGTATAATATTCGTGACAAACAAAATGTTGTTTGCGACTCTCACCATTCAGATAAAGACGATAATTATATCTGTCACGTTGGCCCACACGTTGGAAATTCAGTGATTATTAATGATAATAAATATCAGCCCATATATTGTTATCCAATAGACATTACATAATTCCGTGCTAGATTGTTCCGACGTGTGTTCGTCGTCAGATTTTCTGTCTGAGACTATTCCAGATTTGCTTTCGCTGTAGATACACATACTAATGCAACTCCTGTCAGCTGGGAATTATGATCGACAATGGAATGCATTTTGTGATCAAATCGGCAAAGCTCAGCTAGTGTCTGGGACCTTTAGTCAATTTAAACCCACAAACAAATAATATATATTACATACACACTTACGCGTTTATCCCCGAAGGGGTAGGCAGAGGCGCAACTAGTGCATCCCCTTTTAGCCGTGCGTATTCTGACCCATAAAGTGTTAAAGGGCGTGGGTATGGCCATATCGGGTACAAATTTCATACTCTGGGCAGATATTCAGTACAAAATCTCAATATCATTTCGCCCGACCCGGGGGTCGAACCCGAGTCTTCAGCACTGCAGTCATACCGTTATAAAACAACGCCACCGAGGAAAAAATAAATAAATGGAGATATAGCAGTTTCAAATATCTTCATTTCTTCTTTGTCTGTTTTAAAAGTGTCTCGGTCTACAGCCATACTTTAGACAAAAAGGGTCTCGTAATTTGCCACTACGATACCTCGGCTCTACTAACAAATTATTCGTTTGACATTGATTCATAATTTTGATACAACTTCATCATGTTTTGATTAGAATAAATTGTATCATAAGTTATTATAATTTGGAACACAATTGTAAGTTATCTGTTACATCTGTAAAAATTACCTCAGCTGTAAAAAAAAAACAAAATATGTTTCCAAAAAGTTGAAATCATCAGTCTGGCTCTTGCATAATGATTTTTACGAGTGGCACAGCATCTTGAAAGACATCTTTTTATTACATAGGTAGCCTTTATTAATTTAACTCATGCTATCGAGAAAATAAGTAATTAATATATAGCCATATTCGATGTATACAAGTACAGAAAGCACCTTGAATGTAACGACATAAAACTTATGTCATGAATTTAGACTTCATGTCCAAAAGAGACCTATCCGAACAAAGAAGAGAAAAAAAGTAGTTAGGTAAAAGTTCCATTTATTACTCACTGATTTGAAGAAACGTACGTTGTAAATGTAATAAAAATTAAATTAAAATTTAAATAGCGTAATTTAATAGTAGCGTCGGGGACCGAACTCCGGACCAGGGAGATGAGAATACTTCTTTCGCGGCAAAATATTGCTAGTTAGTTAAACGACAAAAAACACTTTTATTGTTTTACTTTTTAGAGTTTTTTTGTGTCAGGGGTTTTTAAAATTTCAATTTAATTTTTACTTTATACTTTTAAAACTACTATACTTCTCCATCATGGGGCCTTGATACTCAACTATCTAACATCTACTCATTAAGACCATTCTTATGAGCATACACACGCTATATCTGCTATAAGTTGCTAAAGAGTTGGGTATCCCGCATACTTGATGCTGTAGCATCAGCTCAAGGTTAACATGTCTTATAAATATTGTCGAAGGCACTGTACACCGAATTTTAAGTCAATCGGACTTGTGAAAGTTGGAAATGAGCTGATAATCTTCAAACACCTGAACAGATCTTCATAAATTAAGACCAATCTCGATTACATCAACTTTTAAACAAAAAAAAAACCTCGTCAAAATCAGTCCATTCGTGTCAGTGCCTACATACAGATTAACGGATATACACCCTAAACTTATAGCAACCCTCTGTTTCTGTCGGGGGTTAAAAAATAAACGCAAAGATACTGAATTTATATGTGTTGATAAAGCATACGAAAGGTTTTTATCTGTCTAGTTTTATTTTACTAGCTACGTGCCTGATATAATTTCATATCGGATACACGAATTAAAAGGAACTAACTTCATCATCATCATCATCAGCCACATGACGTCAAAATTCACTCTTCCAGATTCACTAGTATGTACAAGTTCTACTTTGTCTGCTAACTGCAGTGTCACGTTTTTAATTAAAAAAAGATTGCCTGGACTTTAAGATTAAACTTCAGATAATAATTTATCCTGGAATCTTATTCTACTTCTTCATCATCATCATCATCAGCCACATGACGTCCACTGCTGAAAATAGGCCTCCCCCAAAGATTTCCAGACGGACCTGTCAAAAGCGGCCTGCATTCAGCGTGTTCCTGCGACCTTTATCAAGTCGTCTGTCCACCTTGCAGGTGGATGGTCGACTTCTTACTAATATTATAAATGCAAAGCGAAAGTTTGTGAAAATAGATGTTTGTTAGAAGCAAACACAGAAACATCTAAACGTATTGGGATGAATTTTGATAAACGGGTAGACCATGTCTTGAATTCAAATATAGGCTACTTATATCCCGGTCATCTTTTTCCGTGGGATTTTTTTTTTCTGATTTTTAAGTATATGGCGCTGGCGTCGTACAGGTGAGGTTTGAATGTATATAGTGTTTTAGAGACTTGTGCCGGGAAAGGCTTTTATCGCGGGTAAAATTGTGAGCGAGTCTTGAATCAATTCGAATATTGATCAGCCGCTTTTACTATAAAAAACATTCACAGCTTTTACTAAATTACACACATGTTTCGGATATAGACTCAAAAATATGCTTCATTAATTTTAATCGACTGCCTCGGTGGCGTAGTTGTATTACGGTACGACTGCAAGGCTGAGGTCTCGGGTTCGATCCCCGGGTCGGGCAAAGTGATATTGGATTTTTCTATTCAGTATCAGCCTGGAGTCTGGAATTTGTGCCCGATATGGCGATAGGCTCGCCCCCTATCACATCATGGGACGGAATACGCTTGGCGAAAAGTGCGTGCACTAGTTGCGCCTCTGCCTACCCCTTCGGGGATAAAAGGCGTGAGCATGCGTTTGCGTTTGCGTTTAATTTTAATCGCATTCACGTTCAAGATAACATACATAAAAATCAGTTCTTAATTGTGTTCTTATCATGTAACACATTAAAATTAAATTTCTTGTAGTTATTATCTTTTGGTCAATAACATAAATTCACACGTTGTTTCTAGTTTTCGCCTGGATCCTGTCAAGAGAGAAGAAGTTAGAAGGAGATGCAAAGGCAGCAGTTGACGCAGTCCTTAAGGACCATTCAAAGGAGATTGACCAGTCAAAGCTGATCAAAACGGACTTCTCCGAAGAAGCATGCAAGTTCTCCAGTTCGAGCCTTGTCACAGAATCTGGCAGGCCATGAAGACTGAGTATCCAACCATCAAGGCATTGTATCCAAAATTGATAATTTTATATTACTTTTTTAATTTAAATCACAACAGTATTTAATTCCAAAGTTTTTGACACCTATGAAGTCAATTGTATTCCGTTTTTGTAAGGTATCTTTTGAATTTTTTTCGTAGAAGCATTTTACAGCTTGAGCTAGTCACTATTAAAAGATCACCAAGAAATAAAAGATGTGATATTAAAATTATTTTGTTAGTACTTTCTTGCATTTAAAATTCCCCCATACTTACATAGTAATATACTTCAAACTTCAAAATGCCTCTACGGATTTAAGAATAAAAGACTATAAAGGACCAAATGTAATAGATTAGCACAAAAACATATACTAACTTATTAAGGTTATAATAGATGTCATTATGTGATATAAACGCACTGAATTTAATGTCCATAGATATATTTATTGGATAATTAAATTAATTTAATTACCTACATGTTTTATTATTGCTATATGGTTTTTCCTAGAATTATCCACTTTCAAGAATTATTATCATTCGCATTTTTTACATTATCTTTAATCAAACGGTAGCAATGCTTCGAGAAAAGGCTTATCGTAATACCTAAATTAAACATTATAATTATCAAGACGGTCAGAATAAAACCTTCGGGTCACGCCTAGGTGGCAGAAATAGACAATGCAATACTATTTAGCTAAAGGAATATTCTTATACGAGAGTTTTTTTTTTTTTTTTGCCTTAGTAGGCAAACGAGCGAGCGGTCCGCCTGATGGTAAGCAGCATCCGCCGCCCATGGACTAAAGCAATGCCAGAGGCACAGCCAAGCCATTGCCAAGAGAATGAATAATGTTGCCAAAGTAATGAGACGTTTTAAATGCCACGTCAATGACATGCTGGAAGCTTCTTATAGGCAGAAAAAAAGGTGGTGGAGAACCATGGACATTTTGATACGAGGATTCTGCTACCTAGTAATGTTTGTGGGTTAGAACATTTTCAGATTATCATCAACGCCTAATGCATTACTACTAACGATAAACGCAATCCTACATAATCGATCAGCTCAAGATGTTGATAGAATCAAATGAACTTTATAGATTCATTATTGCTGACTTAAAATAGTGTATTTAGTTATTGCTTATTAATAAGCGGTGCTATTTTAATATTAGATAGATAACTCTTTATTGAACACCACACAAGTAAAAGTAAAAACAAACAAACATACTTAATAACTACAGCTACTGTAATAATAGGCGGTCTTATCGCTAAAAGCGATCTCTTCCAGACAATATTCTTAACTTTGAACGCTTGAGTCTACTTTTTTTTTACTGTATGACAAGAAGAATAGGTCGGGTCATTGATAAACGTTGCGCATTATCACAAACTGAAGCAAAATACTATAAATCAATGACTGGTACAAATAAGCCACCGTCATGGAAAAAAATGAACTTCCAAAAATCTTTACATATGTTATAATAAAGCAGTAGAACCCGTGTGTCTGTACATCTAAAGAATTGCGATAAAAAGAAAGGGGGTGACTAAGGAAGAGTAATGGAAAACAAATCAGCGATTTTTACAATTATTTCCTGTCTGTCCACCTGCAAGGTGGACATAGACATTACGGTGGTACCCACCCAGACGGACTCTTACATATGAAAGACCTACCACACAATACACACATAAAAAACACAAGAAATATAAATATCTTTCGAAAATATCTGTGCACCTAGCTGGAATACGGTTCCCCCCGCGCTCTCCGCACCTCGCCCCGTGTTCGCGTATGTATTACCGGTAGCAGCGCAAGCGCGACTGCACATATATTTCCGACGGGTTATACGTTGTCTAAAGTATTACCACTGTCATCCACTGTTGATAGATTAAGATGGGCATTTATAATCTTCCAAATAAAACTATATTCACATTACCAATAATTAGATTTGAATACTTACCTCGCTGCAAAAAAATCTAGCTAGTATGTTAAATAAAACCGATTCGTCTAAAAATAGTGCAAAAAATAAATCAATTAGTATTTCAGGTTGTAATGAAATGATATAATTTTATTCGAACCCATCAAATGTTATACATTATTTAGATTCCGTTAATATTAACTCTACCATCAGTTCGGAAAGCAGTTCTCCCCAGAGAAGAACGGGAAAGAAACTAGTGTTTCTCTTTTCAAAAGCAGTTCAAGGTATAAAGTATAATGTATGACACAGAATAAAGTACAATTAATGTAGTTATTTATTTTTCTTAGAGCAGTTCATTTATATACTCGCAAAATAGGTACTAAAATCGAGAATAAAATAAACTTGTAGTACATACTCGTCTCCATAAAATAGGCAATTCTTTTGTTGGTCAATGCGTATGCTTCTTCAATAAAGTTCCTATGCATATTATTAATCATCCAATAAAAAAAATCAAAACTACTGTCAAAGAACGTCTTTCCAAAAAAGGTTATTACAGTGTAAGAGATTTACTGGAAGATACAAATGCTTGGGATTAGGTCGCTCTGATTCACACATGTTCTATAATTAAATTGTGTCTATTACGTTATTTATTGATAGTATTTGATGTTACATGTTAAAAAAATAGTACTATGTAATTGTTGGAAAAAATATATAACATTTTGACAGATCGTGTTTCTGAGGGAGTTTTTGTGCCGCTTCTTCTTCACAGCGATAAAACGTTCCGAAGCGGTGGTAGATTCATGACGATTCAAAAGAGCTTGAGAAAGATTATTTGAATAAAGAAAATTTTGAGTTTGAGTGTACAGCTCTCTCAGGAATCATGAAATAATTTGATCTGAAATTCTTCAAGATATACCTCAAATACTTAGATATAGTAAGCGAAAAGGGCAGACCAGTCCACATAAGCAACACCCGTGCACAACGTACTAACTACTACGAGATTTAAACTTATTAGCTTATCCTACTATCCTACTATAATATTATAAACGCGAATGTTTGTAAGTATGGATGTATGGATGTTTGTTACTCTTTCACGCAAAAACTACTGAACGGATTTCGATAAAATTTGGCACACGGGTAGATTATATCCTGGATTAACACTTAGGCTACTTTTTATCCCGGAAAAATATAAAGCTGGACTTTTATCCCGGGAAAACTCATTCACGCGGGCGAAGCTGCGGGCAAAAGCTCGTAAGTAATATTTAACTGTAGTATATGCATGCGGGTCATTGTACCCGCCCGTTGTGCTAACTAACAAAAACTACTCGTTAATCAAGTTTTAAGATAATCTAGACCTAAAAAAGTGTATAAAGATTTTGACATGTCAATAAAAAAAAGAATAAAAAGCATAGATATCATAGATTGATAGATATTTCTTAATTAGTCTGACGGTTGTAGTGGTTTGAGATTTGTGAGGCCAGTGGATTTATTTTGGGTATCTCGGTTTTAAAATTTAAAGGACTAGTTTGAAGTTTTGAGCGAGAGTATGTAAAAGTTAGAACACACACATCCCCTAAGGGGTAAGCAGAGGAGCAACCAGGGCACACACTTTTCGCCTTTTGTGTTCTGACTCATGATGTGATAGGGGACGAGCATATCGCCATATCAGGCACAAAATTCATACTCCGGGCTGATAATGAGCAGAAAAACTCAATATTAATTTACCCGACCGGGGATTCGAACCCGGGGCTAAAGTGCGATGTTCGTACCGCGTACGCATTCGTTACAACAAGAACAATTGCATAACAGAAAAGTGATGAACAGTGAATACATTTTCACCTTACGCCCAATGACGGTAGCAAAACGGCCAAGCCACATATTTTGACTGAGGTTTAGAGTTTGTGAAGTTAGGGCTTGTAGACTTAGAAGCTTGGCTATTCATGAGAGCTGTGGGCTTAGACTGTGACACAAAGACGCAACTCGTAAAACGATGTCGTTTAATTTTGATGTTTATGATTGATCGAGAGACCAATATGTCAGTCACTTGTTAGTCTCTCAACCAATACCAATAAGACGAAACGGAGTCGTGACCTGTTTTTTGTCACATTCTAGACAGTGTTTGGACTAACCCGAATCTTGCGCAGCAGGAACGTACACCTTTTTCGCATAAACTCGTAAAAGCAATCTCAGCAATTAGTATATGATCTCGTCTTGGCAACATTTTACATGACAATGTGTTTGGGGAAATTATTTTTGGTATGTTTATTAAATTATATATTATTAAAAAAAATGTATATTATTGCTTTATTTGAACAAAAGTATTAATTATGAAATCCACTGATTATACAATTCATTGAGATACGACATTCTCTACATCGTCAATGTTATAACTTATAAAACATCAAATATACTAAAATACTATAAATGCAATCAGAGACATACTACTATGAAACAACAAAATAAATCCATATATATAAAAATTCCATGTCACAGTGTTTGTTACCATACTCCTCCAAAACGACTGAACCGATTTTGATGAAATTTTATATTGACACTTGGTAGGTCTGAGAATAGGTTGTTATCAATTTCCATCCTCCTAAGTGATGAGGGAGGCCCACACCAAAAAATATTTTATTTTTTATTTTTCAGACTGAATTTTTTTTATGATGTGGCATTAAAAATACATACAACCCTAAATTTTCTACCTTCCATCATCTCCTATTTTTTAATAGCGATATTAGTAATTTAATAACTTTTAACCCCGGTCGGTAACTGATCAATTATTCATTTATTTTTAGTAAAATAATCTCTAAAATGAATTTATATGACAAAACAACGTTTGCTGGGTCAGCTAGTGTTTCTATAATAATATCAGACCTGTATTATATACTGTCCCACTGATGGGTACGGACCTCCTCTACTACTGAGAGGGTGAAGACCTTAGTCCACTATGCTGATCTAGTCCGGGCTGGCAGATTTCACATACCTTCGAAATTCGTATAGAGAAGTTTTGGGTATGCAGGTTTCCTCATGATGTTTAGCAAGCGATAATTCACACATGACATTAAAAAAGTCAGATGTGTGTGCCCTTGGGTATTGAACTTGCGGACATTCGCCTTGGCAGTTCGTTCTGCTCCCAACTAGTTCAACACCGCTGTTCAAATATCGATAAAAATAAAACAAATATTTTTTGTAAAATAAAAGTAAAGAATCTTAATTCAAGTTTTACGTAAATAGTCCTTGCTCTGCGACAAAAAAAAAGCAAATTTTGTGAGATCTAACACAATTAAGCTTTGAATATACTGGCCTGTACGAGGCTTTTATATTAAATATGTTATTTAAAACATTAGCAAATGCTAATGCAAACGTTGTTAATGTTTCATTTATGCGAATGTTTATAGAAGAAACAATTAAATTTACATATATAATACTTTGGAATATAAAATAGAAAATCGTATTATCATAACATAAATAAGTCTATTTGAACTGTATACGCTGAATAACTGGTATGTAGAACATTATAGAGGTCATTTACATTTAAATACTAAGGCACAGTGCGTCAGATTTTATGCCGCCGATATTCGGTAGCGTAATCTAAAATTATTCTATGAGGTTATAACTTTAACGAAGTTACGTCACATTTAAATATTATTTAAACAATTTGAAAATAGAATTCAGTGATATATGCTTTCAAGATACAGTTGAATCCGCTTATGAAGACATATACGAACAAATAATAAAAAGAAAATCAACACAATCGGTTGAGGGTAACTGCTTCAAAATTGACTTGCAAGTTTCCACCCGAACAAACATAGTTACATACATACATACATTGCAAGTTAAATAAAAGCTCGTAAAAACATAAAAAATTATTCATAATCTATTTTAGTGACCAAGTTATTTATAAATAATGCTATTAACTCGACACTAAGGCCCGTATTAAGAGGCCGTATACGAAATTTCAACTATAACAGTCAACTTTTCATCGTGATTATTCAAAAAATAAACTGATCTGATTAATTCTAATACATCATCGGAAAGACTATTTCAACATTAATAAAATAAACGAGCCACATTTTTCATATTTTTCTTTAATTTCAATCTATCCACCAAGTTCCAACGTCTGTTTCGGAAATTTTGTTGTACGTAGACTTAAACATGTTGCCGTTTTCAATCAAAATCGTGCTTTAAACTGACTAACGAAAGTTACTGTTTATTGGTATAAAAGTCGCCTTAGTTATGAAAGAGACAATTTCTGTATTTTCAATGTAAAATCATACCCAATGATTTTTTTTTTATACGATCACGGCAATTGACCCCCTACACTGATAGTAAATTGAGTGGGGTTCATATAGTGTCAACTGACGAGAGAATATCACTCGTCAGTTGACACATTTATGCCGGCCTGTATGAACCGGATACACACAGGCTGATTCCGGAACGGAAACTGACGTGGGCCATTATGGTGGGTCTCACGCCTTGTGTACGATGGTCAATATGTATGTGTAATACATTTAATTAAATCAGAACCCAAAAGACCGGCTGCCAGACTTCAAGACACCGTGAGCTTACCGTAGATTGGACCGTTAAAAACTAATATTTTTAAAAATCTTATAATTGTTATTTTTTTTTTATTGCATTGAATGACTAGACGAGCATGCCGTTCGCCTGATGGTAAGCGATACGACCACCCATAAACAGTAGCAACACCATCCAGCACCTTGACTTACAAAGTACTGAGTGGCATTCCACTGCGCTCGTCATCCTGAGACATAAGATGTTAAGTCTCATTATGTCCGGTGGTTATACTGGCTACAATGTCCTTCAAACCGAAACACAACAGTGCATGCACACTGTTGCTTGGCGGTAGATATCTATATCCACCGCAATGTCTACATTGCGGTGGTACCCACCCACACGGCCTCTTACATAATGAGAGACCTACCACCAGTGTAGGTAAATATTGTAATTTTTATTTTTCGGACAACCAACACCTCGGTCCGCCCCGTGACCATGAAGGCTGCAAAGCCTTCGAAACTTCGGGAGAAAATATAAATTAAATATCCGTAAAATAGTTTTATTTAAAAAATATAAGCAACCATCAAAAGTCTTTATAGCCAAATATAGTTTCCTAGAAGTTGTATGAAAACTAAACTAATTCTACAATTTTGATGCGGTTGGTGAACATGCTTTGCAAAGTCATTTCAAACACATTATACTGTAATAACAATATTTAAAGTATCTAGCGCTGCTTTATTTTGTAAATTGTTTTAATAAAAAATGGCACCAATATTGGTTTGTATTGATGCCGTTTTTTTTTTGCATTATTTATTTGTACGACCAGATTTGTCGGCGCGTCTGTGGGCTGTGTACAGTCAGAAGCATAAATATCTGTACAAAATCAACATTTCAATTCGCCTATATACGCGTTAAGTTAAACCTAAACCTTTTTTTCTTTGTTTGAAGTAAAGTAAATCTCTTTTATTTTATTTTTTGAAGAGAAAAAATGATTAGTAAGAACAAAGAAGTATATAGGCGATTTGAAATTTTGAATATGTTCAGCTACTTATGCTGGTGACCGTACTTAAGAGTGGTAGAATTTATAGTGAACATTCAAGGAACGTGTTTATTTTAAATTCAATTAGAAATGTATATATAAATTGAAATGTTTGTTCTAAATATATTGTATAGATTTGCATTGATTAACTTACGTAATAACTTGGTGAATGAGAATTATTCCGGGTTTATTTTTTACCAACTTCTACACGTATTTTTGATCGTATATTATTTATAATTCCGCAGGGCAAGCCATATATGGTTTCAAGTAAATTTCTACATAGGGTGAAATATCTAAAGGTCTATGCAAACAGTGCGTTTGAAACGAGTGCTCGTTACACATTTTCAGCGCTCAGAGTTTAATATAAAAGTGTTCACGACTACATCGCGTTTACTGCGCTTCGACGGATCGTTTATCGTCGATCGATCGTCTTTAAAACACATGAGAAAATCGTCTGTTGCTTACTCTACATTCAAATAAAATAATATTTAAAATCATACATTCCTAGACACTCACGCCCTTTATCCCATAGGGGTCATCGGTGTACGCTCTCCTCGGGCGTTCCCTTCCAGCCGTATCATTCACATTCGCTCGATAAATAACTTACGTGACCCATAAATACTCATAAATTATAAGTTATAAAAGTAAAATAATACGAATAAAAATGGAATTATCGTCATAAAATAAATATATTGACTTTATTAATTAATTGTTCAAATACGTGCTCTGATACGTGCACTGATAAATGTTTATTGTATTCCTTTTATGAAGATTAGACTTAGATTTTACATTAATTTTGTAACGGTTTTATAAAATGGCGAATTGTGGAGGAATTAAAGTGTTCGTTTTTTTTATTTAAATTTAGCAACAATTAAGCTTGAAACACAGAGGACAGGTTTTTGAAGTTATACTTCTTTTGGCGCGTTAGGGAAAAATTATGAGAGTAAATTTTTACGATGCGCGCGCACACCGTCACGAAAACCGGCACCCTGAAGTTAGCTATAGTCAACATTTTAGTTTTGAATTTTGAACGTAGAATAAGGCGAAAGATATTGAAGATATACTTCTTTTGGCGCGTTATTTAAAAAGATTTTTATCTGGTTACGCCAAAGAAGTATAACTTCTAACGCGTTGTACATAAGTAGGTACACACACACTTTTTTAAATTATTTGTCATAAATCCAATGCCTCGGGTAAAACTGCGAGAAAAAGTTAGTGACGTACGAATTGTCGGTAAATCTCATTAAAATACATTAGCATGAAATATTTTTGGATTTATTTTTGGACCTGATGAACCACCAAATAGATGTTAATAATCATTTTGCATAAGTAACTTTACATAAAAAAAATATAATATTTTATTTATTTTCAATGTACAGAAATATCAAGCTTAAACATTTTATTTTAATGTTAATATTTAAATTTAATAAATATTGGTAATAGCTTCACTGATCATTTATTTTTTAATTTTGGTTGATGCAATAAAACGTAAATAAGCACTATTATTCTACGCCAAAAGACGTCAAAGCTTCTTCGCAGAATTTCTAAGACTATCGTAAAGTTGTATACACATAATTATGGGAAGATCGTGCCGTACGTTCCTTAATTACCATGAATACCTATAGCTCAATGCCAAAACGAGCAAATAGCTCGTATAACTAGATTGTCTATAATAAAAATGTAACGTATCCGAGAACTTTGTTTAATCACTGCATTAATTACTGGTGGTAGGTCTCTCATATGTAAGAGTCCGTCTGGGTGGGTACTGCCGCAATGTCTATATCTACTGCCAAGCAGCAGTTTGAATGCACTGTTGTGTTTCGGTTCGAAGGACATTGTAGCCAGTGTAAGTACTGGACATAATGACACTTAACATCTTATGTCTCAGGATGACGAGCGCAGTGGAATGCCACTCAGTACTTTGTAAATCAAGGTGCTGGAAGGTGTGGCTACTGTTTATGGGTGGTCGTATCACTTACCATCAGGCGAACGCCATGCTATTCTCGTCATTCTAAGCAATAAAAAAAATAAGATTTGAACATAATGTACTTACCTATAATTTTATGAAACATATTTTTTAAGTGCTTTATTTTTTTTATCGGGACCGGTACAGTGACCCCTGTATCTGATGGTAGGTCGAATGGGGTACATATAGTGTCACCTGATGAGAGATTATCACTCGTCAGTCGACTCAATTATGCCGGCCAGTTTGAACCGGATGTACACAGGCTAATCCCGGAACGCAACACTTACGGGGGCCACTATGGTGGGTATTAAAACTAGTTTATGATGGTCGCTGTCAATTCAATTTTTCAATTAAATCATCTTTGCCTTCTGAACGTAAGCCAACCCAAGCGAGGGCCAACCAACCTGAGTAGTTCTCCACAAGAATTTCGAAGATATGTGAAGTCTGCCAACCCTTACTAAGCCAGCGTGGTAAGGCCTAAGTCCTTTCAGTAGTAGAGGAGGCCCGTGCTCAGCAGTGGGCAGTATGTCATACGAGGCTGGTATGGTATGCAGATGTATGCTGGATGCAGGTCGCTTTTTACAGGTCCGGCTGGAAATCTTTGGGGGAGGCCTATGTTCAGCAGTGGACGTCATGTGGCTGATGACGATGAATGAATAAACAGACTTTCATCTTTAAAAAAATACTCATACGCGCACGCCAAACTGACACTGCACCTGATGGTAAGTAATAGGAATGGAGTCCTTATAAAGTGTCGACTGATGAGAGAGGACTGTCCTTTATAATTCCTTAGTACTTACACACACACCTTTTATCCCCGAAGGGGTAGGCAGAGGCGCAACTAGTGCAACCACTTCTCGCTATGCGTATTCCGTCTCATTATGTGGTAGGAGGCGAGCCTATCGCTATATCAGGCACAAATTCCAGACTCCGTGCTGATACTGAATAGACAAATCCAATTTCCCTTTGCCCGACCGGGGGTCGAACCCGGTACCTCAGCATTGCAGTTGTTCCGTAATACAACTACGCCACCAAGGCAGTCCTTAGTACTTAACCAGTTTATATACTGACACGCAGTTTTCCTGGGTTGTAGGTACAGCGCAAAGTAAATTTTGAACCAACAACAGGCGTAGTTCTCAGTTTTCAGTCATGCCCACCTAACGGTAGAACGAGCTCCTATGGCTTCACTTTCACCACGTCTGACGTGGTCACTATTCAATTAGCTAATCACACATTCAAGCTTTGATTAATAATATACCTAGACTAGCATTGCGCGTGGCTCCGCCCGCGTGGAAAAGTTTTTCCGGGATAAAAGTAGCCTATATTGTTAATCTTCCAATAAAATTTTTTAAAACTACTGTCAAAGAACGTCTTTGCAAAAAAGGTTATTACAGTATAAGAGACTATCTTGAAGATACAAATGCTTGGGATTAGGTTGCTCAGATTCACACATGTTCTATAATTAAATTGTGTCTATTATATTGTACTTGCAATTTGTAAAAAATATAATAAAAGACCTACGCTGAGTTTCTTGGTGCTTCTTCTCAGGTCAGTGGGCTTTTCCGAAGCACTGGTAGAATCTTTAGATGATAAAAACATTGTAAAAATGACGTGTAAAAGTGCCCTTAGGGGCCTAATTACTGAATAAATGATGTGAATTTGAATTTGAATTATAGCACTCAGGAGTAATGTAGCTTCCTATTAGTGACAGAATTTTCAAAATCGGTCCAGTAGTTCCTGAGATTAGCGCGTTCAAACAAACAAACAAACAAACTCTTCAGCGTTTTATATTAGTATAGATAGACACTGACCGTTTCAAACGCGTCGAAAAAAATAGTTCTTTTCATGGATATAATTTTCTCACCGTTTTAATAGAAACCATGTAATAACTGGTGTCATTGTGCGCGCACACAAGGATACGCAGAATGATGCAGAGATAGCGTATGACACAGCTGTCACGCATAGTAGCTTAAGAAAGAAGAAAGTTGGCCTGATTGTTTTAGTTTCATTGCAGCGCGTCACTCTATCTAGGTATATAATTAATCAAAGCATTCAAGTTTTGAAAATTTATAGAACACCGCCTCACCAATGACGTGGGCACTATCCAGTTCTTAGCTAACCAAACATTCAAGTTTTCAAAATTTATAGAACACCGCCTCACTAGTTATTTTTATTTATAATTTATTCATGAGTAAATAACAAGTGTTCATTAATTAGACTAAGAACATCGAGAAAAAAATCTTATTTTTTGTAGATATGAAAACATGTGTAAAGACAAAATTATGAATAACGTGGTACGCAGACGACTGTAATTTCTCGGTTAAAAAATAATATAACACGCTATGTTCCGATTTCAGCGCCTGTTTGTCGCGTAAATGTATAAACTGACCTAATAAAAGTCACATTCTAATCTATGCTCCTAAATGAGAGTGTGCTTTTGTGTTTGGTCAGCTTATACATTTATGTGTCATATAGCGTTTATCAGCAAGCGATGAAATCGTCCCTAAGAGCAAAATGCTCGTAAAAAATAATATACTGCTAGGTATACTTAATCTTATAAAGCTAAAGAGTTTGTTTGTATGGTTAAACGCGCTAATCTCAGGAACTAATAAACCGATTTTGAAAATTCTTTCACTATAATGAAATTACATTACTCCCGCGTGCCATAGGCTACTTTTTATCCCGGAAAAACATTTTCACGTGGGCGGTGCCGCGAGCAATACTAGTCTTTAATGAAAGCTAGGTGAAGCTTGCGATTTTTCCGCTATCAAAGATATTTACTAAAATGAAATACTGTATACTCTCCGGGATAAAGGAGATATGTTTATCCAGGACTTGATCACGTGCCAGATAAAATCCAAATCTATTCAGGGGTTTATTTCTTTTTCTACAATTTATTTTTTTATTTTTCTACAAACATCAATACATCTTCGCCACCCTTCACATTTATAATATTAATAGGATTAAAAATAGTTTTGGCCAGTTTTAATTACCACTGAATCAGTCATTACTATTAAATCCGCATCAGATAAAGAACGGTGGTCTGCGTTCTTCGTAATTATTTGGAAGCAATTTATGCGGCTGCAATTTGAATATAATATTAAATTATATTTTTAAATATGAATTGTAAGCGGGACGTTTATTAGTGAAGTAGAAATAGAAAATACTGGTGGTAGGTTTCTCATATGTAAGAGTCCGTCTGGGTGGGTACCACCGCAATGTCTATTTCTACCGCCAAGCAACAGTGTGCATGCACAGTTGTGTTTCGGTTTGAAGGACATTGTAGCCAGTGTAACTACAGGACATATTGAGACTTAACATCTTATGTCTCAGGATAACGAGCGCAGTGGAATGCCATACAGCACTTTATAACTCAAGGTGCTGGATGGTGTTGCTATTGTTTATAGGTGGTCGTATCGCTTACCATCAGGCGAACGACATGCTCGTCTCGTCATTCAAAGCAATAAAAAAAAAAAAGAATAGAAATAGTCAATAAATAATTACTAATGATTGGAAATGAAAACTGACTATAACAGGGACAGTTTTCTCTATTTTTAGTGCTTTATAATTATAATTATCGGTACTTTATGGTATATCCGTGATGCTTTCGACTTTCTAAAACGTTGCACTACTATGTAACTGGTAATTGTTGTAGTTTTTGAAGCCTACGTATGTTTTTGTTATCGAAGGTTCGGAAAAAAGGATTATATGCACCTGATTTTAGGTTTCATAGTAGTTTAACGTTATTCGACAGAGCATCTGCGCGGTGCCTAAGCCAGCATACTACTCCTAGACGAATGAGACTAAGAATGCTACTTCCTGTACTTAGACGAAGTGCATAATATAAAAGGGGACGTAGCGGACATGCTTTTCTACAAGGGTTACCGCTAATCTACACATATTATAATAAAGCAGTAGAACCGGTGTGTCCGTACATTTAAAGAAATGTGTTAAAAAACAAAGGGGGTGACTAAAGAAGAGTAATGGAACACAAATCAGCGATTTTTATAATTCTTTTCTGTCTGTCTGTTTTTCTTTTCGTTTGTTACTGCACATCTCCAAAATTACAGAACGGAAATTTGGCACACGGGTAAATCATGTCCTGGATTAACGCATAGGCTACTTTTTATCCCGAAAAATATAAACCGGGACTTTTATCCCGGGAAATCTTATTCATGCGGGCGGAGCCGCAGGCAAAGGCTCATATAAAATGAATTACAATTAAAACGATTTTACAGACAAATTCGTAATATAACGTAACAACACTCAACATAGAAAAAATTACAAGGCAGCAAACCATAATAAAACTGCACTGTTTCTGTCAAACAATGCAAATAGTTATGCAAATTAGATTGATATCTACTCGTAACAAGTTTGGGTCTAGCAACAAAAGTTGATCAGGTTTCTATTTGATTCTAATGAGCGGTTTTTGCTCCCGTTGATACCGAAAAAGCTACGATATGCAAAAACCTATGTAGGAGGCTTATTGTTACATTCTTTATAGGCTTCATTGAATATCTATTTGCCTATTTTATGATGTTATCAAGAGCAATAGCGCCATTTTGTTTATCGATGCTTCGACGATGTGGCTCCACTGCATCTAATGGTAAATGATGCGCCTATTTTTAAGGTAGCTCATGATTATTTTTTTGTGGGTGTGTTTTGGTAATAAATAGTCCTAAGTATCTAAATGTGTTTGATAAAAACTATGATAACACGAAAATATTATAATATGCGCGAAAATAAGTCGCAGGAACACGATAGAAGAGGCCGCTTTTGACAGGCCCGTTTGGAAATGTTTAGGGGAGGCCTACGTTCAGCATTGGACTTCATGTGGTTGATGATGATGATGATAATGCTTGGCAATTAATCACCCATCTTCTTTATTTGTCGGTATCACTCTTGATAGAGTGGTCGTGGTCATCACTTCACGCCGCCACTCTTCTCTGATCGCCGCCTTCCTTTTGCATTCATGTAGTGATGATGAACCATTTACTGCCGCTTTTATCTGGTCAGGCCACCTCATAGGCGATCTTCCTCGTGGCCTGGTACCCTCAACCTTTCCCTGGACCACAAGTCGCTCAATAGCCACCTCCCCTCGGCGGCATACATGACCAATAAAGATGAGGATACGAGACTGTACCAAAGATGATAAACGCTGCTTGATGCCGAGATCTCGAAGTATAGACTCGTTGGTCCACGATACTCCGAGCATTCTGCTACAGCACTACATCTCTCGGGCGTATTTCTTCTTCTTCTCTACTTCCCGCAGGGTCCACGTTTCTGCGACGTACAAGAATATGGGGATTACAAGTGCCCGAACTAACCGAATTTTTGTGGCTATATATTATGTATCTAGTCACCCACATTAACAAATAAAGAATCATGAGTTTCCGGGACTTATTAATAAACTCTATTTTAAAGGTAACAACCCTAGCTGTCTACAGTTAAAAGTATTGCAAAATCTGGCCCGGTGTTTATTTAAAAAAAATATATGACCTTAGTTTTTTCTAATAGTACCCTTATGGCAGAATGGTATGGTAAATTAATATGTTGTAGTTAACGGTTCAAAACAAAATAACTGCGGTTCAGAGAGGCATGGAACGCAAAATCCTAAAGGATAGGAGGTATAAAAAAACCGGATAAGTGAAAAAAACAAAGCGGTTCTTTTTGCAGTCGAATGACGAAGCGAACGTGCCGCTCGCCTATATAAGCTATACGACCGTTCATAAACAGTAGCAACACCATACAGAATATATAATTACAAAGTACTGCGTGGCACTTCACTGCGCTCGTCACCCTGAGACGTAAGATGTTAAATCACACAATGCCCAGTAATTACGCTGGCTACAATGTTATTCAAACCGGAACACAACAGTGCATGCTACCTGTCTTCGGCTTTCCTCAAGGCAATGGTAATATACATGCTTGGACTAACGTATAAAATATGTTTCAATAAGTTCTAAAACAGACAACAAAAACTGAATTAACAATGTTACTGGCCATCATGCCATAAGGAAACAACGCTAAATTGGATAGCCTAGTCAGAAGGCAGTCAGCTCTATAGTGCCGGAACATGTCAATTTGCACATTGACATTTTGCAATACACAACAAATCAACACGGAAGAACAACTTTGTAAATAAATGCGGCAGACAGGCAAATTCTTGTTACGTCTCGTATATTTTTTATGCACAAACTTGTAAGAATTTGGCTGTATACTAAGGTTTTTATATGTTAATTATCGCCTATATGTCTCATGGCTCTTGTCATAAAATAACAATAGTAAAATTAAATGCGTTCTGAGGTACAGAAATGATAAACCACTTATATAATATTTGGATTTCGCAACGCAAAAGTAACGTCACTTCGCTACAAACGTTAGCCAGAAAAAATACAGTGGGCTTAGAATGTGACAAAGACGCAACTCGTAAAACGATGTCGTTTAATTTTGATGTTTGTGATTGATCGAGAGACCAATACGTCAGTCTCTCAACCAATCCCAATAAGACGAAACGGAGACGTGACGTGTTTTTTTATCACATTCTAAGCCCACAGGTGTTGCTTATCTTCGCGGGCGCCAGAGTTATGCTGCGGTGCCTTTACTGGATCTTCAAAACCAGCCTGAAACCTCTGCACTAGGTCTCTCATATTTGAGGAGCCGTCTGGGTAGGTACCACCGCAATATCTATTTCTACTAGCAAGCAATAGTGTGCATGCATGCACTGCTGTGCACCGGTTTGAAGTCGATGGGACGGAATACGCACGGCGAAAAGTGGGTGCACTAGTTGCGCCTCTGCCTACCCCTTCAGGGATAAAAGGCGTGGATATGCGTATGCATGGTAATTGGGCACTATGAGACTTAACACCTTATGTATCAAGGTGACGAGCGCAATGGAATGCCACGCAGTACTTTGTAATTCAAAATTCTCGATTGTGCTGCTCGTATCGTTATGATTAGGCGATCGGCATGCTCGTCTCGTCATTCAAATGGTATAATATATAGTCTACTGGTGGTAGATCTCTCATATGTAAGAGTCCGTCTGGGTGGGTACCACCGCAATATGTATTTCCACCGCCAAGCAGCAGTGTGCATGCACGGTTGTGTTTCGGTTTGAAGGACATTGTAGCCAGTGTTACTACTGAACATAATGAGACTTAATCTTATGTCTCAAGATGACGAGCGCAGTGGAAAGCCATACAGTACTTTGTAACTCCAGGTGCTGGATGGTGTTGCTACTGTTTATGGGTGGTCGTATCGCTTACCATCAGGCGAACGGCATACTAGTCTCATCATTCAATGCCATAAAAAAAAATACAGATAGACCATATGATGGATTAATGTAATTGCTACTTTTTGCCTCGGAAAGGTATGTACCTAGTATGTACTAGGAGTCTTATTTCGGGAAAGATATTCCACGTGAGAAGTCCCGTGAAAAGTAATGTAAAGTAATAAGTATTATAAAAGGTATTTATTATATGTTATTGCCACCGCGCACGACATATTTTAATAATGATGTGATGACTTAGTAATATATTTCACAACATTTCTTAATATTTTAATAATAAGTGCCAAAATAATAATAGGCGTTTATTGTTTTAAATAGTGATGTCCGCTTTTTAAATGGGTGCTGGGCCCAAACTTCAGAGATATTAAAGGGGCATTTATAAATAATTTTAAAAAGCTTCACTTTTTTAAGTGTAGTTTTTAAGAAAAATATAATTACAATATCTCGAATCGGAGGCCTTTAAAATTATACGATTTTATCAAACGCCTAGTCTTTGGGAGTACTATCCAAATATACCTAAATATAAAGTATCTTAGTTATAATTATTATAAGCCCGTTTTTGGACATGTCCTTTGTATATACTATGTAGGGATAAAAGCTTGTCGTGAGATTTATTTGCGTAGATATTTTATTATAAAAAAGAAAATTAAGATGTGCCTTCACGTAGTATTTGGCTTCCACAGCTTCCTATTGCTTGCATTCAGTCTGGTCCTGCGAATTTCATGAAAATATCTTCCCACTTCTTCATTGGTTGACCTCTCTGGTGTTATATCGTGGTGTCTTTAGTTATTTATTTTTCAATATTTTTTATCTTAGAACCAATTAAAACAACCAATAGTTTTTTCTGATTGGTCAATTTTCACTATCAATTCCAGAGGTATCGGCTAGGATAATTTATTGAGACCGGCCGTAAATATCACTCGGCCTATCGCCGTCCACAGCTGAACGTAGGCCTCTTCCCAGTCTTGAGCAGCCCGCATCTATTCGCTACTCGCCTCCTTTTTCATCATCGATCCATCGTGCAGCAGGGGCTGTAACCAAGATGTTTTTACAGTCGTTAACGCTATTATTATGTATGACTATATCAATAAGTATATCGCTAGGATTTGTTATCTCAATATATTTTTTTCTGTTTCCTCTTAGCTTTAACGAATGTAGAGAGGCATCTATGCTACAGCTTCTGGGCTTGTCACGCTACGTCAACCTAATCGTAATCTCCACTCAAGCTGTGCTACCTGCCTGCTCCATTGACCATCTGTCCGCCTATAGACATGGCCGATCGTAAGTATGATTTTCAACTCCAGTTACTGTGTTACAAAAGTCTATTTCTAAATTTATAAATTATAGTAATAATAATAATCCATTCCCAGCCGATTTCAGCCACGGCGGCCAATCTCAACGGAGATCAGCCAGGTGCGCAGGAGATATTATAGTGCACAAGTGTGTGCGCAATACACAGGTGCACTCGCTATTCCTTCAGTCACATAGTTCGGTGAGACGGCAATCCGACATGACCGCAGAGAGATTAGGCGCAGGACCAACGGCTTTACGTGCTTTCCGAGGCACGGGGGTATCACACCGCCAACTTCCTGACTCCGAGCTGCGTCTGAGTAATTTGTTTAAAGATGCAAAAACCCAGTCACAATGTTTTTGGCCCGACCCAGGATTCGAACCCAGGACCTCAGCGCGCAAATCGTACTCGTAACGCGTACGCAATACAACTACGCCACCGAGACAGTCGAGGCAGGCAGTATAAATCATAGTACGACGTTTTACATATGTTTAGCACTGAACGTGTTTAGCAGATCATGAAAGCAAGATACTTCAGACAAAAAATTATACATTTTCGTGTGATCTACACGATCTACATGTCTTTATCGTCGGTGATTTTTTGTCGCATTGTTTATCCTGTGTTTATAATTAAAACCAATAGGTTTTAATAACAAACACTAACATTTTACGATAAAGCTTATTAAGCTTTATCGTCAAATGTTAGTGTTTAATGCAGTCGATAAAAAACTCTCGACGAAATGTGTACCGATAATGGTAATGTTTCCAGTTGATACTTCTCGTAGTTAATCAGAGGTTAGGTTTCTTGGTGTTTAATAAAAGAGAGAATTAAATGCTATAATGATCAAAATTAAAGAAAAGACGGTCATTGAATAATTGACTTTTAAAGGTTTTTTTTTATCATGAACTCTGAAATTAACTAGGAATGAAAAGTAAAATTAAAAATCTATGAAGTGGACATTAATTGAAGTGTATTATAATCAATTCCAATTCAAATACGTAATCGGTGTAAAACCAATAATTATTTTATAGCTAAGAAGTGAATTTGGCATGCTACAATGTCCCGGGAACTGATGTCAAAACATCTCAGAGGTAAGATCTAGAAGAAGACTATTACTGTAACACCTCGAAACATTAAGGCACTTATTCATAAACAGTTAATAAACCTATTTTAATTATGGAATGTTTTGTCTTCTTCTTTCAACCTCAATTCAAAATTCGTACGAAACAGACAAAACATTCGTTTAGTAAAATAAGTTTATGAACTGTTTATGAATAGGGCAGTTAATGTTAAATTATTACACTAAGTTAACTAAGTTAACAGTATGGCCTCAGCCTCCGGGAGTATGGCATAGGTTACATGCTGATTTTTTTGGGATTTCTGTATTAAAAAATGTTTTTAGTAAAAATAGATGCCTATTCTAAGTGGCCAGAGGCAGTTCTCATGAGTAATATTACTGCACAAAAGACTATTGAAGTATTTAAAAACATCTTTGTTCGTTATGGGTACCCATTACATCTTGTCACTGATAATGGCCCTACATGGACTAGTGAGGAATTTAGATGTTTTTGTAAAATAGTGGGAGTTAAACAGACTTTCACCCCAACATACTATCCAGCCACAAATGGACTGGCAGAACGATTTGTAGAGTCATTTAAGTCACATATTATAAAAATTGTAGAGAGTGGGCAAAAACTGGAATATGCTTGTAATTTGTTTCTTTTTGATTATGGAAGTACAGTTCATAAAACCACAGGCCAAAGCCCAGCAATATTAATGTTAGGAAGAGAGTTGTGATGTCGTTTTTCACTATTAAGACCAAATCCAGTAAATGACAAAATTGACTGTGAACAAATTATATCAACAATAAATAGTAAAGATAATTTTAAAGTTTTTGAAGTGGGCGAAAAGTAATGGTAAAAGATTTTAGAGAAAATAAAAAGAATTGGTCGTTAGGAAAAAATTGTGAGATTTTAGTACCAGGTGCTTATATGGTAGAAGTGGATGGATTGTTGTGGAAACGACATGCCAACCAACTTCTTAAATGTGGTCAAGAGTTAGAATAAGAATACCTATTGATTTTGTTACGCATGCTCACGCCTTTTATCCCCGAAGGGGTAGGCAGAGGCGCAACTAGTGCACCCACTTTTCTCCAAGCGGATTCCGTCCTATGATGTGATAGGGGGCGAGCCTATCGCCATATCGGGCACAAATTCCAGACTCCGGGCTGATACTGAATAGAAAAATCCAATATCACCTTTGCCCGACCCGGGGATCGAACCCGAGACCTCAGCCTTGCAGTCGTACCGTAATACAACTACGCCACCGAGGCAGTCTTTTGCGGAGTGATTTTGTTAGTAGAAGATTAAATGTTTTAGTATGTTTACGTAAAGTTTTTGGTTTGTTTTAAAAGTGCAGGAGAGAGTTACGTAATTTGTTAGTTTTGTTAATATTAGTTAGAAGATTATATTTCTCTTAAAGTGTGGGAGAGTGTTATATACATAAGAACATGTGGTGATTTTCTATTTGACATGAGCTGTCAGTTTTTTGACATCGTTTACGGAATTCTGCAGGGCATAGTTTTTTTACAGGATGGTAATATGTTTTTAGTTTTTCACATATATTTTCATATGTTTCCTTTACTGGTGATGTCGGCGTGCATAATGTTATTAACAAATCATAAACTTTCGTGCTTAATTTTGTAATAAGTAATGGCACCCTTTTTTCTTTCGTTATGTCGTTTAATAGAAGAAAACATTCGAATTGCTGTTGATATGCATTCCAACTTTCACCAGTAAATAACTAAAGTTGTGATCGAGTTCATATTTATGCTCTTTGAATTTTTGTCTATGCATTCACGTAAGTATTTTCTAATGTCTTGGATGGAATAAGTATCCAAAACTAATTTTCTGTGCTAGATTGTTCGCAATTACTATCAATTCTTCTTTAGTTTTCTCTTGTATCCATGACTTCTTTCCTTTTAACCGACTTCCAAAAGGAGGAGGTTATCAATTCGTGTGTTTGTATTTTTTTTTAAATTAAAGCTTCAATACAATCCATTTATTATAACGACACATGAGTCACCTTGGTTACCATCACTACTTTTTATTTCGAAATTGATTAAATATATTGCTATAACTCTCTTTATTATTATTTTTTATTTCCGGTTCGTTTCGTACTCGTCGCCAAATGTTATATTTTGCATGTAATTAATTAATACAGCTTTTTTTTTTTTTTTTTATAATGGCATTTGTGTTCACAGTTTGCCAATGTCAAGCTTGGTTTGTCTATTTTATTATCTGTAATATGTCGAAGTAAAGCAGTGGCTACCTTACCAAGACTTTATCGAGGAGTTTTGGCGGCAACAAAAACAAAACACTTGATTAGCACAATTATTACAATTCACTTCATTTGAGCTCTTTAATAGAACTATATTGGATAATATACCACCATAATTATGCAATATAACACTAAATATCACCAAAATAATGAATTAAAACAAGAGCACCTCATGACACTTCCAAGTTCCCGCCAAAACTCCTACAGCTTTTTTGTAACGACACGTTTTATTATCTCATAAAACTGACAGCTCATGTCAAATAGAAATTCACTACAGAGTACAATGCATACAATGTGTTCTTATGTATATAACAATAATAACATAACTATATAGCAACATTCTCTTCAAATATCTGATAATTTGCTATTATTAACTGTGTATAGTTCGTACACTTGAATAATATGATGTTAGAGTGTGTAGAGAAAATTCACCTAAGACGGAATAGTACCGTTTATTTGTATGGTTATGTTAAAAATTAAAGTCACCAGTCAAGTCAAGATACGACCTGGTGACCTTCAAAAAAAGAGCGTATTCCCACCTAAAAGGCCGGAAACGCATCTGTGTATTGCAGATGTTCATGGGCGGCGGTGATCACTTACCATCAGGTGAACCGTACGATCGTTTGCCCCCTATATCATAAAAAAAAAAACTCTCTTGTATATTTATGTGTTTGAGTCTACGGTTATAGTAAGAAGGTTATAATTTCGAGGATATAATATATAATTATCGTGTGAGCTGCATTTTGTATCACGCCGCGTCCGAAAAATATGTGCAGTTGAAACTGTACAAGCTGCTCCAGCTCATTCTGGAAATTAATTTTCTTGGACCAATAAAATTTTAAACATTATTCTGATTCCGAAGATTTTTACTCTACCGCAAGTTCGAAAGCAGTTTTCACCAGAGAAGAACTTGCAAGAAGCTTTGGTGTTGCCCTTTTCAAAATTAATTCAAAGTACCTACAGTGAAAAGAGAGAATCTGCTTTTTATCATATTTAGAGCAATTCATTTATGTAGGCTGTTGATAAGCTTTGTGACTAAACTGACACCTGAAGATAGCTAAATGCTGTAGACATTCCACTTAAATTTTTGAAACTGAAAACACTACAAATAGTTTAAATTTAAACAAAATTCAATTGGATAATTTATCAATTAAGTACTTAAACCCTTATCTGTTGCGAGTTGCGACTCATTATTTTGAAGTGATAGGATCCATAAAAATGTTCGTTAATTATTGATAAGGCGTAGCAAATGTAATTAAGATAGTTAGTGGAAGTTCTAATCCGGTTGGTAACAAGAAGTTGTTGGCAAAATATTTTTTATGGAATTATGTAATGCAAATTGCGGTTATCATCTGAACTTAAACACTACCTACAAGTTCGCATTAAAAAATTATAAATTGTTTACAATCTTTGATTAATTATATACCTAGATGGAGTGACGCGCTACAATGAAATTAAAACAAACAGGCCAACTTTTCTTAAGCTAGTATGCGTGACAGCTGTGTCATACGCTATCGCTGCATCATTCTGCGTATCCTTGTGTGCGCGCATAATGATATCAGTTATTACATGGTTTCTATTAAAATGGGGAGATAATTATATCCATGAAAAACAACAAAAATGAATTCACTCGAACTCATTTAGTGGAGGACAGTTGGCCTCTATTTTTTTCGACGCGTTTGAAACGTTCAGTGTCTATCTATGTATATAATTAATCAAAGTTTACAATATCTTTATGAATTTTCATCTCGAATACCACGGCTGGCAGCGAGAGGTCTCCCCCGACGACTGCTCTAAGAGCGCTGCGTTGTAGATCCCAGGCTGGGCACTCCTCGAGAGTGTGTTGGACCGTGTCCTCGGGATCACTACCACAATGGAGGCACAGGGCGGACTCCTCTTTTCCGATCCGACACGGGAACGAGCCGTGGTCCGTTAGCACCTGTGTCAGACGGAATGGCAGCGCACCGTGGCGCCGGTCAAGCCAGCTGGCAAAGACAGGTCGCACTGCCGCGACGGTCCTCAAGCCCGCACTCGGGCTCTCCAGCCTGGTATGCCACACCTCTACGACAGCACTGCGGATGGAGGCCAATTGGGCCTTGACCTCCCTCGGAGCCAGTCTCCGTCCGAGAATACTGTTCTGTTATGGCCAGTGTAAATACTGGGTATTATGAGACGCTAATGTTCCGAGGTTTAGGTGGTGTTGCTAATGTTCAAAGGCAGGAGTATTGCTTACCATCAGGAGAGCTTGCTCGTCTTCTAATTCATTCGTATACCAAAACTGTTTAAATATGAAATGTAAAAAATCAATCAGTCATATCTTCCTATTTTTTACTGAAACAAATTAGATTTTTTTAGAAGCTAGTTATAAAACTTTTATTACTTCTTCTTCTTCAGCCTTTAGAAGTCTACTGCTGAACATAGGCCTCCCCCAAAGTTTACAGAGATTTATTACTTCATTAAGTAATATTAGACACTTAGAACATAATAATTAATTTCAAGCATTTTTATCTGTTTTCTGATGGGCATCGCTAATAAATATACAGGATGGATTTTAGAGATGGGGCAACAAAGGCAGGTAACCCGCTGTAGCTGCAAGAAAACTTTCATAGGAGACTGTTCACTATTTTTGAATATATTAGACCTGCATTCACAAATTTTCAAAAAAAATTACAGTCACCACGAAAATGGGCAATTAACGCAACAACCAATGCCATGCCATTACCATTTTGCATGCCAATGGATCCGCTTGCTTATAAGGATCAAAAATTCTATGGGACCATTCGAGGTTTGACTACTTTTAAGGTCAGAAATTGAAAATTGAAATTAAACTATTATAACGGATTTTATCGCGGTTTTTTATTTTATTTTCTCCCGACGTTTCGAAGGCTTTGCAGCACTTCGTGGTCACGGGGCGGACTGAGGTGTTGGTGGTCCGAAAAGTTAGTGTTACAAATCTACCTTCAATTTACAATTATACAATTTAAAGATGTTAGTCATTGTTTGCGGTCCGGTCTACGCAGTAAGAGCTCACAATGTCTTGAGGTCTGGCAGCAGGTCTTTTGGGGCCCGATTTAATTAGATGTATGACCGGGTCCCAGGCTTGTGCAAGTTTCCAACCATCTTCTCTATTGAAATTAGGATGTTTTTTGATCTCAATAGCCTCGCGGATCATCCTAGGCAGGAATCGGTGTTCTTTGGCAAGGATTTGTGGCTTGTCGAATCTAAGGTAGTGGTTGGAGCCTTCTTCTGAGTGTTCAGCTACTGCAGACTTCGTAGAGCGTCGGTGTTTAACATCAGCTATATGTTCTTTTACGCGGGTCCCTACATGTCTTTTTGTTTGTCCAATATAAGAGAGGCCACAGTCGCAATCTATCTTGTATACGCCCGGTTCTTGTAGAGGTATATGGCACTTGACAGGTGGTAAAAATTGACTAATCTTCTTAGGCGGCTTAAAATAAGTTTTTATGGAAGCGCGCTTCAGGATGTAGCCAATCTTGTCGGTGACTCCTCTTACATAAGGTAATACAACTGGGACACGATCAACTGTGGCTGGTTTCACTCGGTCAACTGTGGCTGGAAACGTCGGGAGAAAATAAAATAAAAAACCGCGATAAAATCCGTTATAATAGTTTAATTTCAATGTCTAACATTCGCGTAAACATAAGGAATCATTATAGAAATTGAAAACTTCCTCCATAGATACATTTTGTAGGAAATGCCATTTCAATTCGGTTAAATAATAAATTCTTGTATACAGACTCGAATAATCTACGAAAAAAGAAAATAAACGTATTCAGGAACTGGAAAATGCAATAAAAACAATATTCACTTTTTGTATAGATGTGCATTTTTCTATAAAGTTCAAAACCATCCTAGGTTTTGAATTCTATAGGTCGCTCTGTCGAGATTGAAAAATATGAAAGCTAGCTTAAATAATATATTGTGGTTTAAAGTAGGAAATTTTAAAACTTAAAAAAAATGATATAATATGGTGTAATAACATATTTAACTGGTGGTAGATCTCTCATATGTAAGAGTCCGTCTGGGTGGGTACCACCGCAATATCTATTTCTACCGCCAAGCAGCAGTGTGCATGCACGGTTGTGTTTCGGTTTGAAGGACATTGTAGCCAGTGTTACTACTGAACATAATGAGACTTAATCTTATGTCTCAAGATGACGAGCGCAGTGGAATGCCATACAGTACTTTGTAACTCAAGGTGCTGGATGGTGTTGCTACTGTTTATGGGTGGTCGTATCGCTTACCATCAGGCGAACGGCATACTAGTCTCATCATTCAATGACATAAAATAAATATGGTGTAATAGTCATACTCGTAGAGTTTTATTTGAAGTCGAGACGACTATGGGCATTGTCCTTTATTGAATCGCTTGAAGGTCGATTTGGCACTATAAAAAATATTAGGTTTTATTTCGCTGGTCCATTTTTAATCATGCATAAAATTAATAATCTATACACATAATAAAATCGTAGATTTTCCGTGTCTGTACATTAAATATTTTTAGAAAAAATATCTGTAAGACGCGAGGAACAGATAACAGAACGAAAAAAAACAACTTTAGAATTATTTTTTGTTTGTTTTGCTTAAAGTTTTGCTGGAGTAACACGCTAAAGGATTTAAAAGGATTCAAAGTCAAATTACTGAAAAATATTACTAAAGCTTTAATTAAATATTCTATGTAATATTGGGTAAGTCTTTGACAGATGCCACACACGTTACTGTTGTTCTGTATTATGGGAAAGTTTATTGGGAGGGGCACAGAACAAAGATAGACACTGTGGGGAGGGGTGTAAGATAGGTTCAGGTAGATCTAAGTCCACAATGACGTTGTGGGTACATCTAGTTTTTAACCCCCGACGCAAAAAGGAGGATGTTTAAAATATCCCAATAAAAACATTTTCATGTAAAACGTTGCCAAGACGAGATCATAATACGTCAAAAATAATAATCATAATCAAATCATAGTCATAATATGTCAGTAAAAAAGTTAGATGAGAAAGATCTCATGTAGAGCCGAGCTTTTAACTCTACACGCCTTAACTTTACAAACTCTACGACTTAGTCAAAATATGTGGCTTGGCCATTTCTAATATTTAACATCCGACTGGTAAAAAAGGCTATATTATACCGTTAAGTCAAGACGATGCTCCCCTAATCAGACATTTTATGATTTAAATATTGGTCAATGCTCGAACAAAAAGCAAGAATATAAATCATACTTATTGATGTATTTTAAACAATGATTTATCTTCAATTAAGATTCTACTGTATTCAAATAAATATAATAATTTATTCTATGAAGCTCAAAACGATATCATTGATATGTAAAAAACCCATATGACAGACTTATATTTATGAATGCAAATTGCTTGTTTAATAAATAAGTTACAACGTGTTCCTACGCGCCAATAGTTAAAGCGTCATTTACACAAGAAGAGTTTCTCGAACGCGAGCGGTGAAAAATCGTAAGCGATTATCGTATGTGAGAATTCTCCATACGATTCTCTCCTGTGGATGTTTACATTAGAATAAAATCTTGTAGCAATAAAGCGATACTCGGATTCGAGTGTCAAAGGCGAGACTCGCTCCTCTTAAATCGTTTACTCTACAGGCAATTATTCGTTGGGCGAGATTCGCATGAGTTGATGCGAGCCTCGAACAAATCGTTCTGTACTGATTTTGTACGAGACTCGCCATTCGAAATTTGAATGGCGAGATTCGTTCGATTTGTTTACACACGCGATGACCAAGGAGAGTTTATATAGGGCGATATTTGCTTTCGAAGACGACATTCGCACGGTTTGTTTACACTAGGCGATAGATTATAATCGCATAGCAAGTAACTGCTGCTCGTATATGCGAAAAACTCTCCTTGTGTAACTTCGGCAAGAGTTCAAAGGAACACGACGGCCTTGATTATATCTGCCAATATTTAGCATAAGTTGTCGTTAACTGATCATATGAGGTATTTATTATAAGGAAATCCAGTAGCTGTTACATTATAAATTAGGTCTAAGAATATAAAAATAATTATACACATAAATACACAACATTTTAAGCTGTCACAGCATGCATTATATTATATAATCTATACTAATATTATAAAGCTGAAGAGTTTGTTTGTTTGAACGCGCTAATCTCAGGAAATACTGGACCGATTTTGAAAATTCTTTCACTAATAGGAAGCTACATTACTCCTGAGTGCTATAGGCTACTTTTATCCCGGGAAAAGATTTTTATCCCGGAAAAACTCTTTAACGCGGGCAGAGCTGCGCGCAAATGCTAGTATTATAATAAGATTGGCCCTGTTTATACTCATACTGCCTGCTGAGCACGGGCCTGATTTACTGAGAGGGTATTCCTTAGTCCACCACGCAGCCTAGGGTGAGTTGGCAGACTTCACATACCTTCGAAATTATTGTTGGAGAATTCTCAGGCATGTAAGTTTCCTCACGGTATTTTCCTTCACCGCAAAGCCCACGATAATTGATAAACACGTGACTTTGTTATGGTGCACTTATTACTACGGATACTCCTAAACTATTATACCATACCATACGATACCAGCCCTGTATTATATACTGCCCACTGCTGAGCACGGACCTCCTCTACAACCGAGAGGGTTAAGGCCTTAGTCTACCACGCTGGCCTAGTGCGGGTTGGCAGACTTCACATACCTTCGAAATTCAGAGAACTTCTGAGGTATGCAGGTGTCCTCACGATGTTTCCATTCACCGTTAAAGCGAGCGATAATTCACAAAGAATACTTACATAGCTTTTTAGAAAAGTTAGAGTTGTGTGCCCTTGGGTTTTGAACCTGCGGACGTTCGTCTCGGCAGTCCGCTCCACTTCCAACTAGGCTATCGCCGCTCACCTCGCCTAAACTATAAATCAAATCAACTCATCTCAAATCAAATCATTTATTTGTAAAAGTAGGTACGTATTTACAATAGTTGGTATAATTTTTCTAATATACGTAGATGATTTGTATCGCCTTAACATACCCGGAGCGGAGTTAACTATGTATGGTGATGACACGGTAATACTTTTTCATGGAAATTCTTGGCAGCATGTAAGAGAGTTATCTCAAACAGGCCTTAGCGAGGCTAAAACTTGGTTGGATGAAAGCTTATTAGCTTTGAATACTGCCAAAACTAAATACTTATGCTTTTCAAAAACTAACGCATTAAGCCCCTGTAATGATTTCAAATGTATATTGCATACTAAAACATGTAATAAAGTGGAAAACTGTCACTGTTCACAACTAGATCGTGTGCGTTACATTAAGTATGAAAGTATTAGACTTGTTCATTTGTAATCTTGGATCCACTGGAGGTCTCACTTCAAATAAATGGGCGTGGGATTTGCTTGAATTTGTATGTTCCAATCATTACTCATATGTTCATAACATGCTTTTCCTGGGATTGGATCACATATGTAGCCCATATTTTATAGGAGCACAGTCAAGTGACCACTGCACCTGATGGTGAGTGGAGAAGATTCCAAATAGGGTTTAGACTGACGTCAGTCTATACAGTTATATCAGCCTGTTTGTATCCGTATATATACTGCCTGATCCCAGAACGCAACACGGTTACATGGGCCACTATGGCGGGTTTTTAAAGGTATCATTTCTTACCTAGCAAATATTTTTAAATTCTCAGATGTACAGTCAGCCACATAGGTATCTGATAAAATTCAAAATTTCAAATCACCTTTAAAATTTTGCGTCAGTATCAACAATTGTTTTTTCTTTCACTAAAATAAACTTTACGGGGTTTAATTTATTTTAGATAAAGAAAAAAATATATTTTGACCGAGATTAATGTGTAGAAGCGATTTGAAGATTTTAATTTGTGCAGCTACTTTTGTGGCTGACTGTACCTAGTGGGGTCAGACAAATATGTAATATAACAATTTTCCTATATAACGCCAATATTTTAACTTATAATTTTACATACCAGAACTTTTGTGATCCAAAACTCACGATGTCATAATAATAAAACAAGATAACAAAAAAAGATTTCCATGATATATTATTCCATTTTTTTCTCTCATTCATATAACAAGTTAGAGGTCGTAAATTAAGATTTATCGTTTTACGATCGAATTATGCCGCCTTTAACCGATCACTTCAATTAATAGTTTTATTATAGCAATTACTATTATAAAATGGTTGATTAGGATGAAAGTTTTAAATTGTCATATTTTTATTGATCTAAAAATGACTGCCTATGTGCCGTTGTTGTATTACGGTACAACTTAGGTCTCGGGTTCGATCCCCGGGTCAGGCATAGTGATATTGAATTTTTCTAGAATTCAGTAGGTATCAGCCTGGAGTCTGGAATTGGTGCCCAATAAGGCGATAGGCTCGCCCCCTATCACATCATGGGAAGGAATACGCACGGCGAACAGTGGGTGCACTAGTTACGCCTCTGCCTACCCCTTCGGGGATAACAGGCGTGAGTGAATTTGTGTATGTGTGTATGTGTGCCAGTGCTTGTTATTCTTCTGAGGTGTGCCATTTTGTTCGACGACTTTCTGCCATCTTGTACGTAGTGACATTATCCCGTTGCTCTACAACAACACGTTTTTTTATCAGTAGTCCCAAAATTTGTAGAAATTTAATACTGATCACAAAAACGCCAACGACAACTAGTTTTAGCAGTCCTCTCTTGATGTTAACTTGACACGGCTTAAATAATTCTGAGGGGACCGAAACAGGTGGAAATCTGAAAATGCAAGGTTAGGGCTATATGGTGAATGCATTAACACCTCCCAGCCAAACTATTTGGCTGAGTGTCTAAGTATAATATGTATGGTTATCGTGATAAGAGAGCACACCCTTTCTATTGATAAATTCCGCCGCTTTCTCTCAACTTCTTGCTTTAATCTCATCAGTTGTTTGCAGTAGAGATCCGAATCGATGGTTCTGCCCGGCAGTAAAAGCTCATAATGGATAATGTCTCTCCAATCCCACCATACACACAGCATCACCTTATTGCTAGTTAACCCAGGTTCTCCCATAGTCTATGAACCTGACCGACCTTTGACCACGACCTTTTTCGTACGTACTTGTTGTACGTGGTCCACGTTTCATCAATCAATCTCTTCAAAAACGATTCGGATTCATAACGTCTCAATAAAGAATCGCAAATGAGTACACGGTTCATTCGGTTTCTTTCAGTGAGCTCGAGTGGCGCCCAAATATTGAGCATTTTTGTGTACCCAGCTTTTTCAAATGGGTCTAAACTGTTTTGTGGCAAATTCTCAGTTCTTCAGCTATATCGTAACTATATGCGGAAAGACTTTTTCCCCGACCTATTATATAATTTTTATTTCTAGTAAAGCATTTTTATTTATTGTATTTGTTTTTTTTACCTGACATAGCTGTAATACCTTGATGTAACGCCAATTATTCAAAAAATTTAGAGTCAAGTTTGTCATGCAAGTATCTCAAAATATTACGCACGTAATAGAAAAAAATATGTACAGTTTTTTTTTTGTTCTGCCTCAAAACATTTTATTAATTATTTTTATTTTATTTATTACCTTTTATACAATAATGTATAAAGGCGGACTTAATGCCGCATGGCATTCTCTACCAGCCAACCTTAGGGTGATGCAGAGATAAACAATACAGGTAGGTGTAATAAATAAAGATGTTACTTAAAATGAGAAAAATAATAAAAAAACCAAAGTTAAAAAAGCATAAATATAAAAGTAACACAATTACACTTAGCATTATGTACTTGCTTTTCGAAAGAACGTGTTATTGTACCTACACATTTAATTTTAATTCTATTAATTAATTATTATTTTGATTTAAATGTAACATTCAGTTTACTTAATTAGAGTAAAATATTGATAAAACAGTAATCTAGTTACCATTCACAGGGTTCGGTTTATCAAATTAAAAAAAAACTAGCTTTATCACATTCATTAGAAAAATATTGCTACTATCCTAACGTTTGATGAACTCTAACCCTATTTTTATCGTTTTTTTTCCGTTATATCATGTTTTTTTTTTTTATTTTTTATTTTTTTATTGCTTTGAATGACGAGACGAGCATGCCGTTCGCCTGATGGTAAGCGATACGACCACCCATAAACAGTAGCAACACCATCCAGCACCTTGACTGACAAAATACTGAGTGGCATTCTACTGCGCTCGTCATCCTGAGACATAAGATGTTAAGTCTCATTATGTCCAGTAGTTATACTGGCTACAATATCCTTCAAACCGAAACACAACAGTGCATGCACACTGTTGCTTGGCGGTAGAAATAGACATTGCGGTGGTACCCACCCAGACGGCCTCTTACATAATGAGAGACCTACCACCAGTCTAGATCTAGTGTTAGATTATTGGTGGTTACTGTTATGCGCCATTTAGATTATTGGCGAATAATTCGCCGAATAACTTGGCAAATAATTCATGCATGATTATGACCGGGTTTTTTCGACTGTAGTTAGGGTAATCGTCGGTGTTATTAAGTTGGACGCGCTCGCAGAGCTTCGAGTGCTCCAGGTGCTGCGAGCTCGTCCAGCTTAATAAGACCCTGACAAAAAGATAACTACAGTTGAGAAAACAGGGCCTTATGTAACGAATACATCCGAATAAGCTGTTTAGTCACCCGTATTCGTGACTATTAGTCTAACAACAAAAAAAAATACAAAATACAAATCATTTATTCGTACAACACCATGACAAAATGACAAAAACAAATTACAAGTAAACAAAAATGAAATACATATTTTAAAAAAGTGTGTGTGTACTTATGTTACACGCGTTAGAAGTTATACTTCTTTGGAATAACAAGATAAAAATCTATTTAAATAACGCGCCAAAAGAATTATAACTTCAATATATTTCGCCTTATTCTACGTTCAAAATTCAAAACTAAAATGTTGACTATAGCTAACTTCAGGGCGTCGGCTTTTCGTGAAGGTATGCGCGCGCATCGTAAAAATTTACTCTCATCATTTTTCCCTAACGAACCAAAAGAAATATAACTTCAAAAACAAAGTTTAAAACTAAACAAACACCAGTATACATAAGAGAAAAAAATAGAATTAAAAACCAAGAAAGAAACACAGTACTAGTATATGCCGTCTGTACTCGGCAAATATTTAAATAAGGGATTAAAGTAGAAGGGCAATGGAATAAGACGCTCATCACCCATAGCTTTGCTCGCAGAAACTCTGGATGCAGACCGCTTCAGGTTGGTCTGGAATTTGGGGAGACCTATGATCAGCAGTGAACTTCTAATCACTGAAGATGATAATTATTTCGATAGGCTTGCTTCTCATGACTGCCTCGGTGGCGTAGTTGTATTACGGTACGACTGCAATCCTGAGGTCTCGGGTTCGATCCCCGTGTCGGGCAAAGTGATATTGGATTTTTCTATTCAGTATCAGACCGGAGTTTGGAACTTGTGCTCGATATGGCGATAGGCTTGCCCCCTATTACATCATGGGACGGAATACGCTCGGCGAAAAATGAGTGCAACTAATTGCGCCTCTGCCTACCCCTTCGGGAACAAAAAGCGTGAGTGTGTGTATGTATGTATAATAACTTAATTAGGCGTTATTTAATTATCACAAAAAACATCCGATTATTTATTATAGAGTTCAAAGGCGGAGTACAACGAACTTCGAACTGATAAAAATAACCTTCGAAAACACAATATTGTGTTACTAGTTTTACTATTTTCAAACATCATAGGTACTAATATTATGAAGAGACTATCTATCTGATAGGTTTTTACGGTTTTTGATTAAATTTGGCACGGAGTTCAAACGTAAGTAAAGCTATAGACTACTTATTAACCGACTTTAAAAAAGGAGGAGTTTTTTTTTATTTATAAAAGGCAATAACAGAACACAATCTAGCCACCACTAGAACTCATGCCAGGATCAAAGAACTAAACTCAAGCAGGTAAGTCCGGTCCCTGGGAATAATTAAGGGGCTGCACACACGTCAATTTATTGCGTTTTTTCGGGACTTTACCCCAACCACATATGACATGAAGGTAAATTACATGTATGTGCCGTTTATCCATATTACTTTGTATGTTTGGTCGTGTTAAGTAGTAGTACCATACCATACCAGCCCTGTATTATATACTGCCCACTGCTGAGCACGGGCCTACTACTGGGGGAGTTAAGGCCTTAGTCCACCACGCTGGCCTAGTGCGGGTTGTCAGACTTCACATACCTTCGAAATTCAGAGAACTTCTCAGGTATGTAGGTTTCCTCACGATGTTTTCCTTCACCGTTAAAGCCAGCAATGTAGTAGTATCAAGTGCAAATAACTTTCAAACGATAATAAAGTAATATTGGTTAATAGTAAGTGAAAAAAACCGGAGAAGTGCGAGTTAGACTCGCGCACCGAGGGTTCCGAACAAACTTCATAAGTAGCTACATTAAGAAATCATCTAATATTATTGCTCTAACTAGGTTAAAGGACAAACTTAGTTTTGCCGTTCGATCCCTGGACACTGTTATTGCACCAACCGCAAATAAAGGTTGTTTTTTTTTTATCGTCGGCTTGACAAAGTGGCTTCACTGCACCTGATGGTAAGTCAAGTGAAGCCCAAAAAAATACCGACCGGCAAGAGATAAACATCCCTGGTCGGTCGGTACAGCTATGCCGGCCTGCATAATTGTTTGTAGTAGCAAACTCGCTTTTTTGTTACTAAGTACTTAGTACATATTTACAGTTTTCAGATTTTGTTCCTAAATATTAACTGTAGTACTCTGTTTACTGTTACTATGTTTTATTGGAGTTTGGAATGGGAAATGATAATGAAGGTGCTTGAGAAGTAAAAAGATGGAAAAATATTTTTTTAAGAAAAAAAAAGAACCCGACTGCGTCAATATCTGCCATCTTTATTAAATTGATTGAATCTAACTGAAAAGATAGAAACAAGATGTTAATTTGAATATTTTAATGTGGTTTTGAATTTGTTAAAAAAAATATAATATAATGTTTAGGCAGTGGATTTTTTGTTTCTATCGAATAAATTGATTTAGTTTATTTTTGTTTTCAGATTGAGTACTAATGCATTTACAAGTTCATTAAAAAGATAATTTACAAATGCAAATTAAGTGTTTTTAACAATAATTCATGATAAGAACACGTAATTATAATAGTTAATATCAAAGACGTTAAACATAATATAATCTTAAAACTCTTTGTAGTTAATGAATGTAGCTTGGTACTTATTGCAATTACCTATATAATAATAAATGTGTATAATATGTATGTTCCCTAATCTCTATGAGCTCCAAAACGGCTGGAGCGATTTTAATGAAATTTTTAGGTAAAATTTAGTTTAGCCTAGGGAATGATCCTGTGAAGTTTGGTACCAAAAACATTTTTTTTGCTTTATAGCTATTTGGTGCCATTATCGGCATATTGCTATAGACAATTAAATTAGTACTAATCGAGCGTACTCGGGATGGGTCGTTAGTTACCTATAAATAGGAGTGAGGCATATTTATCGTAACAGTTATTTATAACAGGTATAAACAAATAGCAATCGATAACTGTTTTGAACAAATTGAAAAAAGCAGTTCCAGTTTCACACCTCGCAAAGTGACCAAAACTTTCGGTCCAAAAGTTCCTTTACACAAAATAACAAGCTTTTCTTTATTCTTGCTTATGATATTTTCATTAATAAGAAAGGGATAACATCTGTTACTAGTGACAATCTGTTATAGACAGTTCCATATGTTCCAGTTTGTTATGATAACAAAACGTTCTATACCTTTTGTCACAAGCTTCTCTCTAGTCTTACTTGCGACGTTCGTCTTAGTAAGAAAGAGATAACATATCTTAAAGTGACAGCCAGTTATGCTCAGCATCGATATAGGCGGATTGGACCGCAACAGTGTGGCGAGCATTTTTGCGTAGTTGTCAGTGTTTCCACTTTGTGGGATTTATCCCTTTTTGAGGGGAAATGGCCTAATTTGTAAGGAATTTTTTGCCATAGTAAGGGATTTAGGGAAGTTTGGGGGAAAATCAAGCTAAAGGTTTAAAAAAAATAGACTTATAGACACCACCCTATTTATATGTTTTGAAGGAAATTCAATCGATTTGTTGTAAATGTTTTCTATTAAATCAAATTTATCATGTTAATTTTTCTATTGCCAGTTGCAAGGATCGTTTTGAAACGATATAAAAGTTGATCCTGGTTAAGAGACCCTATAGAACAAGTTTTATTCGTACTTAAGTACCTATTTTCCGTTATTAAATTCGTGAAACGCCATTTTTATAATAATGTTCGCTCATATAGGGTTTTTTTAATCTGAGGAATTTCAGGATATCTCTACTAATATCTAGGGTAAACTCCAAATGACAAGGTGAAACCACTGGTGCTGCTTTCATTTTGTTTAATTTTCGAGTTGAGCTGCGACCGCGGCTCGGCAGACGGATTTTGATTTAAAGTTTTGAAGCTTCTGTCTAGTCTGACATGCGATATTCCTATGAGTAAGAAAGAGATAACCAGTTTCCAATAATAACCTGTTAACTACTTTTTTGGTACAATCACAACACAAACGGTAACAAGTTCTAATAGTCACTATATAGTAATAAGTAACAACCTGTTATTTTGGAACTGCTAT
The DNA here is from genome assembly GCA_947568825.1 of Sphinx pinastri. Taxonomy (NCBI): domain Eukaryota; kingdom Metazoa; phylum Arthropoda; class Insecta; order Lepidoptera; family Sphingidae; genus Sphinx; species Sphinx pinastri. The sequence goes on from OX387632.1 coordinate 12,918,242, forward strand.
TTCAATGTAACTGGAACAGATGTAACAAGTATCTAATTTTGCCTGTTATGACTCACGCCTACCTATAAAATAGGTGTGACCTACACAATGCGATTCAAATAAGAATAGGATCGACTTTGCGCCATATTGTGATTTCTAAATAATTAAATATTAAATTTAAGGTAATTTAGCAATGAGGATTTTATTTCAATTTGATGTAGGGGTCAATTACACAAAACTTTTTAACAAAAAATTTAAACCGCTGAAAAAACAGAAAACCAAAAATAATAATCATTTTTTATTTAACCTTAATAATTAAGTTCTTAAACGAATGTTTCTAACAAGTTATGGGCCCAGAACGCAAAGAAGCAAGAAAGTTTCAGGCTATTGGGGAACCGTTAAAAATGAACCAAAAATACATAGAAAAGTTGAACGGCGTAAATTATGATACTTGGAAAGTGCAAGTACAGGCAGTACTGACGAAAAATCAAGTATCGAAACACGTAAATGGTTCGTTACCTAAGCTGGACACTGTAGTAGAAGCGAGCGCATGGTCTGACAAAGACGATATGGCAAAAGATGATTTAATTATAGCAATGTGTCCAGGTGAGCTGAAACACATTAGAGGGTGCGACACTTCACACGATATAACGTGGAAGAAACTGTAGAAAATTTATGCTTCTAAAGGATGCCCAAGAAAGGCAAGTCCATTAAAGAAATTAACATTGAATCGCATGAAGGAAAGAGATGATGTACAAAGTCATTTGAATAATTTCTTCGAAGCCGCAAATATGTTAAGCGGTATGGGTGTAGAAATACACGATGACATGCTGTCAATTTTATTATTATATAGCTTGCTAGAAAGATACGAAAACTTTAGATGTCCTATGAGAAAAAATTCGGAGAAGGCAAGCACAAGTGTCAATGAAACTAAAAATAATGAAGGAGCTATGTATGCGCAAAGATAGGGATTTAAAAGGGACTCGAAAACTAAGCAACAAAATGCAAAGAATAGTAAATTATTTGTAAAAATGCTTCAAATGTTATGAGTTTGGACATAAAGCTTCGGAGTCCAAGATGAAGCGAAACAATGATGACGCATGATGCACCACGGATTTAGACAAAGATGGCTATTACTTTGGATATTCATTTTAACTGTACAATTTCATATTCTTTTTTATCGTTTTTTTTTTTTTTTTTTTTTTTTTTTTTTTATTGCATTTAATGACGAGACGAGCATGCCGTTCGCCTGATGGTAAGCGATACGACCACCCATAAACAGTAGCAACACCATCCAGCACCTTGACTAACAAAGTACTGTGTGGCATTCCACTGCTAAGTGCTAATAATGTTTTACATTTCACGACTGAAGTCAAATGAGTCGATTTCTAGTTTCTTCTTTTACATATAATTGATAACTTGTGAACTTGTAATTCCATTTGGCATTCACTTGTTATTTTATAAATATTTTTTTTTTTTTTTTATGTTTAATCACTTTTAGCTTTACCAATAGCATCTACTGTACTGTATAATAGCTTTCTATAAGTGGAAACTTTATTGATTTCTGTATGTATTATCTTACGTAGCTTATAAGAATTAAAATATTGTAAGTTTCCCAAATAATAAATAAATAAATAAATAAATAAATAAATAAACAAATAAATAAATAAATAAATTAATAAATAAATAAATAAATAAATAAATAAATAAATTAATAAATAAATAAATTTATTTCTTCTAAATAATCGGTTCAATGGTTTATATTCTTTCCTCATTTAACCTTCTTCGTGTTTAATAAAAAACTGAATGTCATATTTATTTTCAAATTTCAAGAGATCCCCGTAACAAATTTAAATAGAATTCCTTCAGTGGTTTAATTTTTCTCCCCTTTTACCCCTCTCATTTTGGGGTTAGTGAAAAAATAATTTCTCATACTAATTTTCAAGGTTCAAGATCCCCAATCCCCACACTGCAATACAATCGGAGCAACAATATTTTCTCCCCTCTTTTATCCGCCTTAGTTAAGGGTAATGAAAAATACCCCATAGTTATCATTAATGTTATAGATATCCCCATACCAAATTTCATTACAATCGGTTCAAGAGTTTAGTTTCTCTCCCCTTTTATCACCTTTAGTCAGGATTTAAAGAAAAGATTTAACATCCCATATTTACTTTCCAGGCTGAAGATATTCCCATACCAAATTTAATTACAATCTGTTCAACGGTTTAATTTCTCCCTCTTTTACTCCCTTAATTATGGGTTAGTAAAATAAATAAAATCTTATGTATGTTTTCTAGGTTTGAGACATCCCCATGCCAATTGTGCCAATTTCTTTACAATCGGTTCAGCGGTTTAGTTTTCCCTCCTTTTACACCCCTTAAATAGGTAGGTGATAAAAAAATAAATATCCCATAATTGTTTTAAACGTTCAAGATATCCCCATACCAAATTTCATGACAATGGGTTTAGCGGTTTAATTTCTCCCTACTTTTATCCCCCTTAAATAGGAGTTAATAAAAAATGAATATCCCATTTTTGTTTTAAATGTTCAAGATATCCCCATACCAAATTTGATTACAATCGGTCCAGCGGTTTAGTTTCTCCCTCCTTTTACCCCCCTTAAATAGGAGTTAATAAAAAATAATATCCCATATTTGTTATAAACGTTTAAGATATCCACGTGCCAAATTTCATTATAATCGCTTCAGTGGTTTAGTTTCTCCCTCCTTTTACCCCCTTAAATAGGAGTGAATAAAAGAATTAACATTCTATATTTGTTTTCAACGGTCAAGATATCTTCATACCGAATTTCATTACAATCGGTTCAGCGGTTTAGTTTCTCCCTCCTATTACCCCCCTTAAATAGGAGTTAATAAAAAAATAACATTCCATATTTGTTTTCAACGTTCAAGATATCCCAATACCGAATTTCATTACAATCGGTTTAACTGTTTAGCATCTCCCCCTTTCTAACCCCACAAGTTTGGGGTTGATAAAAAAACTAAATACCCCAATTTCATTTCTAGAGCTCATACTATCTAAATCCAAAATTTCAGCCAAATCGCACGAGCAGTTTCTGATAAACCAATTACATATATATATACAAGTTTAGATAAGATAGTGATAAGTTTAAGTATATATATCGACGCTGGAAAGCAAACACGTAGTAACTGACACATACGCAATTTTCTTTTTATTATGTCATTGGAATCAGAAAAAAAAAAACACGTCGAATGGTATTATCCAAGTAACTGTACGATGCATAATAACGAAAAAAGGATTTTAAAAATTTACCATTTTTTTCATTTTTTGTACCATAAAACGCTGTAATTAACAAAAAATCTGGTATTATTTTTTGCTTTGTTACTTACGACAATTCGTTTTCTGTAAAAACAATAAACCTACAACTTACATCATCAATAATTCCATCTTAATACATTTTTGCTGCTCGCAAATTTCGATTAATTGCGTTTACACCATTGAGTGGACGATATTTTTTGAAATGATGGTGTTTACGACGCTTTGCACGGTATTAAGTTTTTATGGTCGTGATATTTACACTATTTACAAGGATCCAATTTTACATTACCTACCTGTAAAAAATTGTTGATTCTTACCATTTTTCACTTAACATTATCCATATTTATTAAATAAAAAGGAAATCAGATACAAAATTCTTAATAAGTAAGAATAAAGAAAATTATCATTTGGGGCATTCATAGAAAAAAATAAAGTTGTGGTCAAATTGCTGATATTTTTTTTACAGTTTGGTATGTTCCATATTTAGCGTCTCCTCTTGCTGACAAAATTGCCTGTATTTGTGTGGCCTTGCTTATTTCTATTTATCAATAAAAAATGTGACACGTAATTCCATTTTCTTGACCAAAGGACTATTGGTCTCTTTATGTTACCTGGTGGTGGATTTCCTTTTTAATTTATCTTCCAAATTTATCTCATACATGTTCCATCAGATTGAGTTTCGGGAAGCATGCTGACAATACCAAAACTTCGATTTCAATATCTCTACGTTATTCTAAAACTGTCGCTAACGTATATAGAGACCACCCGATATACCATGTGCTAATTTAAAAAAAAACTGAGCAACAAATGGTACCAAAAACTGTTTTCAGATGTCCGTTACCTATTGCCTTCTACTCAGAAATCCATTTTTCACGACGTGTAGCTCCTTAGACGCTCCCAACAAATTTGTCACCAAACTATCTTATCCCTTGAACATAAAACTCTTCTAACAATTTAACATTAAGTGTATCTTTATCTTTCCCTTCCACCATCTGTCTTCAGACAACATGAGGACTATTCAATGAAAAGAACTCTTCGCCAAGAATCATCATCCTAATTTTGACGCGGTCAGCAAAATTTTACCGCACTACTTGTTACTCTAGTGCAATTATGGGTAATCTAGTGGGCAAGAATGCTTCTTGTCAAGATGCATTAAGTCTTTTTATTTTAGTTTTAGTCCTAATTGCCACTTGTGGAACTTTCTGAAGGTTAGTTTTTACATCAGCAGAGGTAGTAATACGATTTTTTAGCATTTTGGTAACATTAAATCTGGCTTCCCAAACAAATCTTTCTTTTTGGTTAGGTTTCTCTTTAAGATTCTTATACTCCATAATCTGGTGCTATCGCTTATCACTACAGAAAACGACAAGATTAGAGACCCTCCATGTTTGAGGCAACCAATTGAAAGCGAAAAACATTTCAGATAAAGTTCAACTATGGAGATTTATGCTACCCTGGGATCCGCCATTATTACTTCAATTTATCAATATTAACGTAATAAAAGTGCAATACATTTTTGATGATAAAATTGTAAAGGAAACTGAAATTACAAAAAAAAACCTGAAGGTCAGCATATTTTCTTACGGTACAATTCCATTAAATTGAGACCTAGCCGAAAAAAAAAACAAATAAAACTCATAAATTAAAAACAGTTAAAATCTTAACTTTATCCACCCCAATAAACCGAGATAGATAGCACATACTTCACGTGAAAACATTTTATTGCGATCCGCTATATTTGACCATGAGTGTATATTTCAAAAATGATTGTTTTAGTTAAAGGTTTAAAGTCCTAATTATGCAAAAATACTGTTTTGTTCGTGTTTAGTTGTAAGCACAGAAGTATAAACTGAGTTGTGTTGTCAATGTCGATTGGTCAAACTGTGGACCAAATATTAAAAATTTCCAAAACCTAACCATTTTGGTAAAAAATACTTTTTGATTGTATTAAATAAACATTTCAAAAGTAGACTAAACTTTTTTTCCTTGACTCTTACAGCAGTTTATTTAGCAACCTCAGTTTCATATATTTATGCTCAGAGCAATCCACTTTTCCAGAATTCGAAAAATAATGCTAGTTGCTACATACTGATGACGAAATATTCACAGATTTTTATTATTGTGAAGTTTTTCTAGGTAATGTTGCTTAAAGTAGCGTAGGTTACTACATTTTTGCTCTCCGTAAAAAAGGCCGGTTTGCATTGTTCCATATATTTACTCTCTACTTACTACATTTTGATGGATTGAAAAAATAAATTCCATATGTCGTAACCCTCAAAATATTCCTTTAAACAATCTTTAGGTTAAAGGCGTTCAAAAAATCTTATTCAGCAAAAAAATATACATATTGTGTCCAAAAACGGTAACTCTAGGTCCATAAATAAGAAAGTTATGATTTTTTAAAAAAAAAATGAAAAGTTTTTCTGCTCTGGTGAACAATTTTGGTTTTGCGGGTTACTACGTGTTTGTTTTCCAGCGTCGATATAATGTATTCGATAGGGCATACAGATTACCTAGTCATTAAGAATTATCGATTTTTACTGTGTATTATTAAAAAAACAAAAAAGAAGCAGAGAAATGAGAACGAAATACAAAGAGTTACAAATGCCTGGAAAACGTTCTGGAGTTTAAAAGAAATTATGAGTAGTGATATGCCGACCATAATTAAGCAAAAAGGTTTGAATATCTTTATACTACCATCATTAATCTACGCTAGTCAAACTTGGAGGCTCACGCATCGCATAAAATCCAAAATCAGATCATGTCAAAGAGAGAATTTTATTAAAAATCAAAAAATATCGCATAAAGCTAATTAAAAAAATATTATAGATGCTCTGTATCACTGTAAGAAACTTAAGTGGCGCGCGGCTGGTCCCATAGCGTGACTAACAGACAATCGATGGATCCACAGGATAATTTATTTATTTATTTACACTTTATACTTAACTAGCTGTTGCCCGCGGCTCCGCCCGCGTGAATGAGTTTTCCCGGGATAAAAGTCCCGCTTTATATTTCCCGGGATAAAAAGTAGCCTAAGTTACTCCTTATTACATCAGCTACCTGCCAATAAAAGTCCCGTCAAAATCTGTCCAGACATTTCAGAGATTAGCCGGAACAAATAGACAGACAGACAGACAAAAATTGAAAAAAAATGTTATTTTGGTGTATGTACCGTATATATATTATATATATACATGTAGTAAAAAACGGTTATTTCAATATTACAAACAGACACTCCAATTTTATTTGTATGTATGTATGTATGTATGTATAGATTACTACAAAATAAAAAAAAACCCTAAAGATAATAAAATTTTACAAATTCTAATTAAAGTATTATACGATGATGCGATATCGCCTAATACTCCAAAATCAAACCCAAAAGATAATTAACCCCTCGGCACCCGGCCTGGACACCGGTGTCCATATATATAAAGTATATAAATGCAATTATGTACCTTATGTACATCCTTATATACCTTATTTACACCTTATATACAATTTTGAACCATATTGCTGTGCATTGAAGGCCCATTTTAGCGTGAAACCTGTGAAAATGCGACTCAGATTCGCTACTTACGTTACTTATTTGGCAAAAACACTGATACTTACATACACAAATATCGCGATATCTTTTGAATGAAACGTCCGAATTGAATAATTCAAAAAGTTCTAGAAAGGTGTTGAATTCCTCTTGAATATGGAGTAATTTATTGTGATAAGGATTAATACCAAGGTACAAAATAAAGAGTTTTTGAAGCGACGGCATTTTAATTATTTAAAAAAATAAAAGAAAACACTTATTGTGAGACAACTACAATATTTAGACGTATAGTTACGCGATATTTTTTGTAGACAATTATATGTTCTGCAAAGTAGTAGTACATTGTTTTGTTCTATAATCAATAGTTTCCGCAGCGCACGCCGTGTAAGGATTTTTTCGGGTAATTTTTTTACACCTTGGGTTACATTATTGGACTTTTAGTAAGGATCCCAAATTTTTTTGAAAATATAATATAGCCTATAGCCTTCCTCGATAAATGTACTATCCAACACTGAAAGAATTTTTCAAATCGGACCAGCGGTTCCTGAGATTAGCGCGTTCAAACAAACAAACAAACAAACTCTTCAGCTTTATATATTAGTATAGATTAGTAGAGATACATAGGCATTATCTACCAGTCAGGATAACATGTTGGAGCGGACCGCCAGACGACATGATTTAAGTGGCTGGTGAACAGTGGATGGAGACATCGCAAAACAGAGACACTTGGAAATCTCTAGAGGAGGCCTTCACCTTTGAGAACGAGGGGTCCTTGCTAACATAGAAAGTTAAAAGTTAATGATCGTAGTAATAATTCGTTTTTTATTTATTTTTATTAAAGTACCTATGTATTTTCTTGTTGTTATCTTTCAGTAAGAAATTTAATTCGTTTTTTTTATTTGTTTACAGTGTATTATAATACTTAGCACCTATAACTATGTACTGATACTATTGTAAACTCTTGTCACCTATAGTTAAAACCTCAGTAGTTTAATAGATGCTATTATTGTAACTCTTTAGCTCCTGTTTAAATAACAATAATAAAATAAAGAATAACTAAATGTTGCTTGTTAGTCTGTCTAGCTTTTTGGGGACAAAAAGCGCGCGCGCCTGTGGGTGCGTGTGTGTGAGTGAGTGAGTGAGTGTGTATGTAACATAAGACAATGTAGATAGTTCACCAATATGCAGGTGGGAGGGACACATTAACATAGACACTAGATATCTGTGGAACTTTGATTTATTCTTTCCGAGGGTAGTCAACTTAGCTGGTGGAGGGGATATTGTATTATTAGATTAAGTATATTCTACAATATTAAGCTATAATATAACATAATGTAATACCTAATGTGAAAATCGTTGGTGGCCCTAATAAAAATATATAAATAAATCATAATAATATTATCTTATCATACTAAGTGGACGATAGTCTAGTTGGGAATGGAAAGATCTGCCGAGACAATGTCCGGAGGTTCAAAACCCAAGGCACACACCTCTGACTTTTCGAGGTTACGTGTGTATTGTTTATCAATAATTATCGTTCATTTTAACGGTGAAGGAAAACATCGTGAGTAAACCTACATACCTGAGAATTCTCCATATGAATCTCGGGTATGTGAAGTCTACCAACCGGCACTACGCCAGCGTGGTGGACTAAGGCCTGACGCCTCTCAGTAGTAGAGGAGGCCCGTGCTCAGCAGTGGGCAGTATATAATACAGGGCTAATTGCATTGCATTGCATACTAAGAAAGTTGTGAAAATGTTGGTATGTTTCTTAGAAGAAAACGCAGAAACCACTAAACGGATTTCGATGAATTTGGCACACGGATAGATCATGTCCTGGAGGATATATAGGCTACTTTTTATCCCGTTGCAATCAATGCAATGCAATCAGCCCTGTATTATATACTGCCCACTGCTGAGCACGAGCCTCCTCTACAACTGAGAGGGGTTAAGGCCTTAGTCCACCACGCTGGCCTAGTGCGGGTTGGCAGACTTCACATACCCTCGAAATTCTTATGGAGAATTCTCAAGTATGCAGGTTTCCTCACGATGTTTTCCTTCACCGTTAAAGCGAACGATAATTGATAAACAACACACACGTAACTTCGAAAAGTCAGAGGTGTATGCCTTGGGTTTTGAACCTCCGGACATTGTCTCGGCAGACCGTTCCACTCCCAACTAGGCTATCGTCCACTTATCCCGTTAATTTACTCTTATGGAAAATAATAGATATTTTTAGTCTGTTTTTTTAAGTAGATGGCGCTGGCGTCGTACTATGGTTTGGGGACTTTTGAAGCGGGAAAGGTTTTTCACGCGGGCAAAGCCGCGAGCGACACTAGTTTATAATACATTTAAAAGTGTCCCCCGACTCAACACAGACAATTCTTATGACATCGTATACGAAGGTCACCTTAGAGAAAGTTAAGGAAAGATACGGCTTTTTTTATTGCATTGAATGACGAGACGAGTATGCCGTTCGCCTGATGCTAAGCGATACGACTACCCATAAACAGTAGCAACACCATCCAGCACCTTGAGTTACAAAGTACTTTGTGGCATTTCACTGCGCTCGTCATCCTGAGATATAACATGTTAAGTCTCATTAAGTATATCCGCTCGCTCGGATGATGCAATACTCCCGAGTGTCGACATTGGGCCGTAAGACCGTGTGAAACCAACATAACCGTTCCACTCACCCCCCAGTGGTGGTAGCGATAACGCGTTTTTCCCCGCGAAGAAAAAAAAAAAAAAGTAGTTGCACTGGTTATAATGTCCTTCAAACCGAAACACAACAGTGCATGCACACTGCTGCTTGGCGGTAGAAATAGACATTACAGTGGTACCCACCCAGACGGACTCTTACATAATGACCTACCACCATAAAAACTGGATAACTTAACCTAAGCCCACGAGAATCCATAAAGAATAGCTGAAGCATAAGACGATGTAGGTGTAGTGAAGAAATCCATAATCTCCGCCTAGTCTGTAGAATACAAGTGTTATATAAATCATGCTACATTGTAACAAGCTGTAATAAAAATATTATCATTCTCAAACGGATACCGGTCACCAAACGTTATTGACAGATTGATATTATTAAATTGTTTGTTTCTAATTAGGTTTCTTGTTTAGAGTTACATTATCATATTTATCACTGAATTCCAAGAATAATGATCCGATATAAAAAATACTTGCAGGTGGGGAGATAAGTTACGAGTTCCGTGCTAAAATTGTTTGCTACGAATTTCTGCGAACAATTTACAAGTGATCATCGAAATGATTCGGAAGAAGTTTTCAATTGTGGTATCTGGGCTATCTGGCTACAACTGTTTTCTGAAACTAAATGCCACAATACATTAATATCTGCATCGTATTAAACATCGAAATAGTCATATTAATTAGACAATTTCGATGGAGTAAATGTTGTTATATGGCTCTTTTTTCATCAATCGTGGTTGTATTTATTTATTGTACACGTCACTAATTGGGCAGGGTTCACTTATTTCTAAGGAACTCAAATATTAAAGTAACGTTACATTAAATATGCGAAGAGTTAATATGAATATACCGAAAGAGCTTCGCTATAAAGAATTCGAAATCAGGTTTAACCAGATTAAGATATACGTTCTAGCTTTGCGCATAAACGCTTTTTTGCTGTCTGTTGGTAAATAATTACCATAGTTATTCACAAATATGATGCAAGAGTATTCAATAAAATAGAAATGAAATATGGACTTCTTTGGATTCTTTCTGTGACTGCCTCACTGGCGTAGTTGTTTTATAGTACGACTGCAAAGCTGAGGTATCAGGTTTGATCTCCATGTTGGGCAAAATGGTATTGGGTTTTATATTCAGTATCAGCCCGGAGTCTGAAATTTTGTGCCCGATATGGCGATAGGCTCGCCCCCTATCACATCATTGGACCGAATACGCACGGCGAATAGTGAATGTGCACTAGTTGCGCCTCTGCCTACCCCTTCGGGGAAAAAGGGAGTGTGTGTGTTTCTGCGTAATGCAAAAATAAAGTTTCACGTTAGTTTTATGTAAAATATTATTGCTCCCTTAGTTGAAACCAAAGCGATGACAGTAATTAAGAATGAAAAGGTAAAATAATGTTAAAGAATTTGAGGACACGAAAGAAAAGCGGGACAGACGAAGTGACGATTGATAAACATGTATGGGAGAGAACACGTAATGCGCCTACGCCGATATGTGAATGAATTAATCTTGATAGACTATACGGGATGCAACAAAAAAAGAAGTCCAGCTTTTTTTTTGGGATAGACGATCTGACAAAGATTTTTTTTTTTCTTTTTTTATAGCATTGTATGACGAGACGAGCATGCCGTTCGCCTGATGGTAAGCGATACGACCACCCATAAACAGTAGCAACACCATCTAGCACCTTGACTTACAAAGTACTGTGTGGCATTCCACTGCGCTCGTCATCCTGAGACATAAGATGTTAAGTCTCATTATGTCCAGTAGTTATACTGGCTACAATGTCCTTCAAACCGAAACACAACAGTGCCTGCACACTGTTGGCGGTATAAATAGACATTGCAGTGGTACCCACCCAGACGGCCTCTTACATAATGAGAGACCTAACACCAGTAAACAAACTAGTTTTCAGGAACTCTGGGATTGGCTGTATCCAGCGAGTCAGCCTGGAGATTTTGCCCTATATTCATTAATGGGCGTCTTGTGGATGTCGATGAAGATGATGACGATGATGATGATAGTTTATTAAATGCAGTTTTGCGTACTTCGTTACAACCGGGAGGTTACGTAGGTATTGCACATATTTCTTAAATGTTGACTAAAAGAAATCGCCCAACAATAAGATAAGACTTTGCGTTAGATAGTATTCTATATTATTATCTGAATGTTTTGAAATTTTTGAAGAATGGTATTGTTTTTAATACAGCGATAACCCTTTAATTATAGCAAAAACATTTTGACCTGAGATTATAGTAATTTAGGCATTTAAAGATAGTGTTGTTTTTGTACACGTGAGTAATATTGTTTAATATTATTATATCTTTCCTGTGGAATATCACAGCACAAAGGCCGGTCCTTTTGGAAGGCTTGCGTGGGGATACAGATCCAACACGTAGAGGCCCCTTAAAGATACTTTAATATAGTTGGGATATGTACACCATGCAGGTACTATCTCTGTCTGCATTTATGGGAGAAATACAACCAAAGACAGCGCCTGCAAGGTGTAAGGACTATTTCAGAGTAGATGGGAATTAATTGGGTCTATGGATGGGATCTAGCTGGACTGGTTGCTGGGCTATTGATTGAGACAAGCGGACGCCTGCCTAGTAAAATGTCTCAATCATTTGTATTCAAGGCAGACGGTGACTTGCCCCCCACTAGTTGGGCATCCCAAAAGCGGCGCATGCCAAGGACGCAACACCGGTGTGGGTGGCTAAAGGGTGTCGAGAGGTGTGCACCGATTTCACCATCGCGGGTCGCTAAAGCGTCCCGGAGAGGGTTTCCTCGCTATTATGCAGCTTGGGCACTTCCACCCTGGAGCTCAGGTTTTAGCTCTTGCGATTTCCACCCCTAGCCGGCCAGTAAAGGCAAGCCAAGGGTCAGGGGTCTCATTTAGCCCCCACGGAATCGGGGTACGTGGTGTCGCCACTCACCGTCGGCTCGCCACAAAGCCGCCCCTGCCCCCTCTTATTTAATATTATTATCATTATTAACCTTGAATAATGAATAATTAAAACTTTTTATGACCTTATTCGATCTACAAGGGGTTTTTTTTTTGACCTGACTAATCCGGCCAGTAGCCTGACGAGGGTCGGCTTTTCTGACCACACCGGACTTTAGGGTGAACGCTGACGCGCTCGCAACCCTGAGTTAAGTGACCATGCTGAGGGCAACCCACTAACGGGTTACGAACCTCGGCTCAGGACGGTCACTGAGGGGAGAATGAGACATTCAACGATTAGTGGGGGGAAGGTTTTTTGACCTAATCCTATCAGTTCGGGTTGTTTACATCGGCACCCGGGCCGGAACTGTCATGGGGGTCGGGAGGGCGACGGGGAACGCGGCGAGGTCCTAGACGGCGAGGACGGAACTGCGGTCGTGTGGAGTGTAAGAGTTTGATAAACTCGTTCTTTCTACGAATCGCCAGAGTGATGTCGTCCTCTGGATCGGTGGAACGCGGCCGTCTCTATTTGGCGCAGTCAAATGGAGTGTATATCGACGCTTTACGGATGAGCGTGTTTGGATGTTTTTCCGCCCGATCGAAGTAGCGTTTGCTGATGTTTTGCATGAAATTCCTGATGGTCAGCATGTTGGTGTCCACGTGGAGGTTGCGATTGCGAACGTACCACGGGGCACCAAGAGCGTATCTAAGAAATTTGTTCTGCAACACCTCCATACGCTTAAGTCGAGCGGGTGGCATATGGGCGAATACAGGTGACGCGTACGTCATTATGGGCCTAATACATGCAGTATATACCCTAATCTTGTTGCGGATGGACATTTTACTTTTTTTGTTTATGAGCCAATGCAATTGGCTCATCGCGAATGCGGCTAGCGCACGTATCGCGTTGACGTGTGGCAAGAAGGTCAACCTCTGATCAAGGGTCACTCCTAGATATTTGGCTTTGTCCTTCCAGGGGATGACCTGGTCGGACATGCGGACAGATGTGTGAGGCACTTGGACCATCCTTTTCCAAGTAAACAGGATGGCCTGGCTCTTGGTGGGGTTGACGGTGATTTGCCATTTGCGAAACCACTCACCGAGCTGGTCGTCGGCGGTCTGCAAAATGCGCACCACTTGGTCAGGGTCTCTACGTGGGGCGTAGATTGCTGTATCGTCCGCGAAGAGTGCCAGATGGGCGTTCTTCGGTTTCGGGATGTTGCTGGTGTACAGCGAGAAAAGAAAGGGGGAGAGGGCGGAGTCTTACGGGACTCCGGCCGTGATGGGGTGTCGGGAGGAAAGAGTTCCCTCCACGCAATATTTGAATCCGCGATTCGACAGGAATTCTCGTATGATGTGCACCAGATGAGTGGGCACGTTGTGGGTGTACAGCTTGAAAAGCAAGCCGCTGTGCCACACCCTGTCGAATGCTTTTTCAATGTCGAACAAGAGAGCACCGGTAGGCATGCCGATTTGGAATTTGTCATGAACGTGCTCCGTGATGTGGAGCGCCTGGTTGACACAACTGTGCCTGGTGCGAAAGCCAAACTGTTCCGGAGGGATCAGGTTGTTATTGTGGGCGACTATCTTGAGGCGGTCGAGGACGATCCGCTCGTAAAGTTTGCCCAGCGTGCTGAGCAGGCTGATTGGCCTGTAGGAAGATGGTTCGGATGCGGGTTTTCCCGGCTTGTGGATGCCTATCACCACTGTCTCTTTCCAGACCTCTGGGAAGAGGCAGTTAGAAAACGCGGCGTTGTAGATCGCGGTGAGAATTTTGACTAGATGCTCCGGGAGCATCTTGATCATGCGGGTGGGGATACTATCGCCCCCGGGGGCCTTACGACGTTTGAGTGCCTTGATCAGGTCGATGACTTCTTCGATTATCACCGGTGCAAGGGGATCGGGCGGCAGCGGGTCGACGTCCGGATCGACGTTGACGTTTTCGTTTTCGTTTGTCGGTCGCGAATTAGAGATCGGCGGTGGCCGGACCGCGTTCCTACTTTCGACTAAAGAATTTACCGCAACAAGATGATCGTCGTCTACGGGTATTGTTGAGAGGGAGCATTGAGACTCCAGACTGCAGGCCAGCAGTTCCGCTTTCTCGTCGTCATCAAACGCCGGCCGTTGATTCGGACGATTGAGCGGAGGCATGGAGGTCACATCGTTTCTCCTGAAGGAACGACACAGCTGCCAGAAGGCCTGGTGTGTCGGGTCGAGTTCGGCTAGGCGAGTTTCCCATCTCAAATCGACGAACTCTTTTATGCGACGTCTAACCTCACGTTGGAGGTAGCGCGCAAGATGTCGTCGTTCCGGAGTGGGGCTCGTCGCGCAGGCTCTGAGCGTGGAGTTACGCAACCTCTCTTCAAGGGGAATAAAATGATTTTCATTTTAATAAGTAAGTCGCTCGAGATTATAATTTTTGTCCTATACAGCGATACGCTCACCCTCCCTTTCTAATAGGACACGCAGCAAACAGCTTACATCGAATCTTAGGGTGATTATTAATATAGCGAAGGACTTTGAAATTCTGGACGGTGTTGCTAAATGCAATTTTTTTTTATTCTTATTTTAAGGAGCTTTGTCGAATGTTACGACCAAGTCGCTCCATACGTCCACTTAAATATATGTCTACAGACTAAACATTCACCCTAGTACATTTAAAATATTTTTTTACCAAAACCCTAGCCCCTTCTGACATAGGAGCCGACAGCATACTATTAAAATCCCCTATATTACTAACTAAAATATGAGGTCCACTCCCTACAGACTCTGACAAAATATGGTGTGCATCTTCCTTCACTCCACAGTCAGTTTGTCAGTTTGGTGAGTCTGACGTCCCCACAAGATGTTTAAACATATTTATCGGAATCTTTGATTAATTATATACCTAGATAGACACTGAACGTTTCAAATGCGTCGAAAAAAATAGAGGCGGACTGTTCCCACTAAATGAGTTCGAGTGAATTCATTTTTGTAGTTTTTCATGGATATAATTTTCTCCCCGTTTTAATAGAGACCATGTAATAACTGGTATCATTATGCGCGCACACAAGGATACGCAGAATGATGCAGCGATAGCGTATGACGCAGCTGCCACGAATACTAGCTTAAGAAAAGTTGGCCTGTTTGTTTTAGTTTCATTGCAGCGCGTCACTCTATCTAGGTATATAATTTATCAAAGATCGGAATGTGCCCGGAGCGGAGTCTCATCACTGCCACTAGCTCCCGTCTGCTTAAAACACAATCAGTAATCCTTGGAGATTGTAACGGTTCAGGTTGTATCGTGCGGTACAACTTCAACCCGGTTTTACTTTTTTTTTTCTTTTTTTTTTACTTGGGTATTATGGATTCTGCCGCCGCTACAAAAGCAAATTTGTTCAGATGAAAAATATCAATGTCAGAGAATCTTGTATAGTATGTTTCAACTGCTCTGGTGAGAACAGAGTTTTGACCATAGTTAGTAGAATGAAAGGGGATTTTAAAAAGAGCTGCTTGTTGAGTACGCCGCTTAGGAACATTAAACATGACACGTTCAAGCAATTCAGGAGAATCTAATCGGCCAGATAATATAATGTCATGAAGAAACCCCATATCCAACGTTACCCTACGTTCTTCTAAGATAAATAAATTGTTTAAGTGACAGATATCCTCACACGTTACAACGGACGAATTATTTTGAAATTCAAAAACTTCAGAAATTTATTTTGAATCTGCTCAATACTTATTTTATACTTGCTATAAAATGAGCACCAAATTGGACTTGCATAATATTCTAAGGTACTACGCACATAGGCATAATATAGTACTTTAATAGTAAGAGAGCTATTGAAAGGTTGACATGTACGCATGACGAAACCAAGATTACAAATATATTTCGCACCTTTAGGATGAAAACGACGCAATTCAAAAAAATATAATAAAAAAGGGACCGATATAATAGTTCTGTCTTTTTCCCGCTTGAATATGGCGGTGTTTGAACTATTGTTGTATTGAAAATTTCGTTTTAGGTAATTTTATGACGATAACTCAATTTTTTATTTTTTTGAATTGTGTCGTTTTCGTCCTAAAGGTGCGATTTATTGGAAATAATATCACTATGATTTGAAAAGAGCATTTTACTATCTAGATAAACTCCTGGATCTCGTACTTTTTCAATATAGATATTATTGAAGTGATAATTGTAATCAATACGCTACCGCGGCAGTCTTTATAACCTCTCTAACAAAACATAAAAGTACTAAACAAGTACTTACTAGGTGCACGATTTGATTACTAATATAAAACTAAATCACTATTACTGTGATTTTGGTGATTTGACTGTTATGTATCATTAATTAATACGAAATATATTTTTAAGTTAATTACATGCCTGCTTTGATTTTCCGCCATTTTGAAATGCAATAGATTATTAATTGAATTCTCCACCGAATACCGCCAAGCTGCAGTGTGCATGCAATACCGTGGAGACCACTCCTCCACCGATGTCGCCACCGGGTGTGGCGTCATCGTCGATTGAGAATCCGGCAAGGGATATCCCAAAGGTTTCGCCCGCAGAAATGCGGGCGGTAGTGCTTCGGCTGCGGAGCAAAAACACAGCCCCAGGGCTCGACGGCATCCCCGGAAGAGCCTGGGTGCTAGCCCTCGACCACCTGGGTCCGAGGCTCCGCAGTTTATTCACCGCCTGTTTGGAGCAGGGCGTCTTCCCGGCGCGTTGGAAAACCGGGAAGCTCGTCCTGCTTAAAAAGGAAGGACGACCCGCAGAGTCGCCGTCGGCCTACCGGCCCAGCGTGTTGCTCGACGAGGTCGCCAAACTCTTCGAGCGCATCGTCCATGCTCGCCTCGTCGAGCACCTCGAGAGGGTTGGACCGAACCTGGCCGACAGCCAATTTGGCTTTAGGAGGGGACGTTCCACCGTCCACGCGATTCTGCGGTTGAAGGCACAGGCGGAGGATGCAGTGGCCGGAGGCGGAGTAGTTGTCGCGGTGTCCTTGGACATCTCCAACGCGTTCAACACGCTGCCCTGGCCCTGCATTCACGAGGCACTGCGGTACCACGTGGTGCCGCCCTATCTTCGGCGCCTGGTGAACGCGTACCTGTCTGACGTTGTGTATCCGGGCGCCGACGGGTGGCACCGAAGAGCGATGTCGTGCGGTGTTCCACAGGGCTCGGTTTTGGGCCCTCTCCTGTGGAACATCGGATACGACTGGGTGCTCCGTGGTGCAAATCTTTGGGACGTCGGCGTGACGTGCTACGCCGACGACACATTGGTCACAGCGACCGCCAGGACGTTCCGGGACGCCGCCACCTTGGCGGCGGTGGGCACCGGCCAAGTAGTAAGTCGGATTCGACGGTTGGGTTTAAAGGTGGCCCTCGAGAAAACCGAGGCCATTTGTTTCCACGGGCCTCGGAGAGGGCCACCGGCCGGTGCCCACATCGTGGTTGAGGGGGTGCGGATTCCCATCGGCAAAGATATGAAATATCTAGGCTTAGTCTTAGATAGCCGATGGAAATTCCGCGCCCATTTCAAGAAACTGGGGACGAAACTGTCTCGGGCAGCGCTCTTTCCAGCCTGCTGCCCAACCTGGAAGGTCCTGGCATCCCTTGCCGGAGACTATATCACAGAGTCGTGCGGTCCATGGCCCTCTATGGCAGCCCCGTTTGGGCTGACTCCCTGAACCGCCCCTGCGTCGCCCTCTTGCGCACTCCGCAGAGAGCTTTGGCGCAGCGGGCGATCAGGGCGTACCGCACGGTCTCTTTCGAGGCGGCTTGTTTGTTGGCCGGATTCCTGCCCTAGGATCTGGACGCCAAATCCCTCTCCGATGTCTTTCATTGGCGGGAAGAGGCGTCCAGTCGCGGGCAACATCCGGCCCTGAAGGAGGTGGAGGCCATGAGGGCCTCCCTACGGCGAGCCGCCGTGGAGGAGTGGCGTCTCAGGCTGGAGGCCCCGTCAGCGGGGCTCAGGGTCGTCACGGCAGTGCGTCCTGTCTTTGCCGAATGGCTGGACAGGCGCCACGGTGCGGCAACGTTTCGCCTGACGCAGGTGCTCACCGGGCATGGCTGCTTCGGTGAGTTCTTGTGGCGGGTAGTGCGGAAGGAGGTGTCGGCCGTGTGTCACCACTGTGACAACTGCCCGCTGGATACGGCCCAGCATACGTTAGAGTTTTGCCCAGCCTGGGATGAGGAGCGCAGCGCTCTCAGAGCAGTCGTCGGAGGAGACCTCTCGCTGCCGGCTGCCGGCCGTGGTCGCTTCCATGGTCGACAGCCGGAGGTCCTGGCGTGCGGTGGCACACTTCTGTGAGGTGGTCCTCTCGCGGAAAGAGAGTGCCGAGAGGGATCGGAGGCGTGGAGATCCCTCCCGCCGCCAGACGAGACGTAGGAGGCGCCGGGTGGACGACTGACGTCTTCCGCCCTGTGGATTGGGAGCGTTTGGAGAATTCCACCACGGTATCCCCTGCCTGTCGTAAAAGGCGACTAATAGGGGCCACCGGGGGTCGCAGGCGGGCGGCAGGGGTCCGTCTTTAATTTTTGTGTTCTATTAGCACATTATAGCGATCCCTGTGATGGACGGCAGCATGGCTGGTAGGCCTCACGCTGCCATTGACGCCGAGGGCGTCCTTCGGTGCGTGGGGGCTCCTGAGCCCCCCCACAACAGGATACGGGCCGCACTAGGCGGCAACGCGCAGGGGCGGCTGCGGACGACAACTTAGACACTCCCGTCAGAGGAAGCCCGCAGCCGTCCCTAATGCGCCGAAGATGGCCACCGCGGAGTTTTGGTTGGTATGCCGTGCGTTATACATAGGTTAGGGACTCGGCCCGGCGGTCGCCCGATGGTTACATCTCTCCGGGCGGCTCAACGCCGGGACGTAAGGCACGGTGAACCCAACATAACCGCTCAGTCGCCCCCCTTGAAGGATGGGCGGTAGTAATAAGTCACTTTCTCCGCGAAAACAAAAACAAAAAAAAAAAGTGTGCATGCAATGTTGTGTTTCGGTTTGAAGGACATTGTAGCCAGTGTAACTACAGGACATAGTGAGACTTAACATCTTATGTCTCAGGATGACGAGCGCAGTGGAATGCCACACTTATGGGTGGTCGTATCGCTTACCATCAGGCGAACGGCATGCTCGTCTCGTCATTCAATGCCATAAAAAAAAAAACAACAACAACAAACACTTGTGACAGACTCTTAACAGTGCTTTAATAATGTTTAAATTTATGACTAAAATTATGAGAAATTCGGTTTAGTGCTTAAAAGATGTCCAAAAACAAATGAATAATGAATGAACAAATAAATCAAAATGTAATGAAATGGGAATTGGTTTTTACGTAAAATTATTTCAGGTTACATTTTTTATGGCATTGAATGACGATACGAGAATGCCGTTCGCCTCATGGAAAGCGATACGACCACCCATAAACAGTAGCAACACCATCCAGCATCTTGAGTTACAAAGTACTGTGTGGCATCCCACTGCGCTCGTCATCCTGAGACATAAGATGTTAAGTCTCACTATGTCCTGTAGTTACACTGGCTACAATGTCCTTCAAACCGAAACACAACAGTACATCGACGGTAGAAAGCGGAAATGTCGTATCTCGGAAAATGGCCAAAATGACTTATTACTATATTATTGATCAGAAAAAAAAGCCGCATCGAATGGTCTAGGTCCCGTCTTCTTACGACGAAAAAAAATTAAGATACGCCATCGATTTTTTCCTAGTTTTTGTACAGTTTACACAAAAATTTGCTGTAAATAGAGAAAAAAACGTTACTTTTGAAAATAAAAGAGATACAACAATACGCCCAGTGTAAATAATTGTTACAACATTATTTTTCAATTATGGAGATTGATTTTCGGAGATACAGCATTTCTGTCGGCCCAAAATTTTACGTTGCCAGAGATGTGCGTATAATTATTGAAAAGTTACTACATTTCAAACATTGAATCGGATAGCGAAAATCACACTTACGTCATAGGAACAGAGTATTGTTTTTTTGTACAGTGATTAATACTTTGTCAACACGTCACTCTAGCCAGACCCGCTCCCGTCACTTCGCTCCTACCCCAGCGTGTACCTTACCTACGCCATTCCGAACCAGCTTCTCGACTTCCAAAGCACTTCTTGAGCGACCGCTGCATCGCTCTCTTGCTAAACCCATAGTTTTGGCGTAGCGGGTGATCAGGGTGTACCGCACAGTTTCTTTCGAGGCGGCTTGCTTGTTGATCGGTTTCTTGCTTTGGGATC
Source organism: Sphinx pinastri (assembly GCA_947568825.1). Taxonomy (NCBI): domain Eukaryota; kingdom Metazoa; phylum Arthropoda; class Insecta; order Lepidoptera; family Sphingidae; genus Sphinx; species Sphinx pinastri. The sequence continues at coordinate 12,938,977 of OX387632.1, forward strand.
TGGTCGCCCTCTTCGATGCTTTTCATTGGTGGGAGGAGGCATCCGGACATGGGCAGCATCCGGCCCTGAAGAATGTGGAGACCATGAAGGCTTCCCTACGTCGAGCTGACGTGGAGGAGTGGCGTATCAGGCGGGAGGCCCTGACAGCGGGGTTCAGGGTTGTCGCGGTAGTGCGCCCGGTTTACTGCATGGCTGGACAGGCGCCATGGCCCGGCTACGTTTCACTTGATACAGATACTTACCGGGCATAGCTGCTTCGGTGAGTAACTGTGTCGAATAGTAGGCGCAGAGGTTTCGGTTGTTTGTCATCATTGTGAAAACTGCCTGCTGGATACGGATCAGCACACATTGGAGTTTTGGTCAGTCTGGGACGAGGAGCGCAGCGCTCTCAGAGCAGTCGTCGGAGGAGACCTCTCACTGCCGGCCGTGGCCGGTTCCATGGTCGGCAGCCAGAGGTCATGGCGTGTGATGGCCCAATTCTGCGAGGTGGTCCTCTAGCAGAAGGAGAGTGCCGAGAGGGATCAGGAGCGCGAAGATACCTCCCGCCACCAGAGGAGACGTAGAAGACGCTGGGTGGAGGACTGATCGGCATCTGCCACCGTATGGATTGGGGGCGTTTGGAGAAGTCCACCACGGTACGGTACGGTGCCTGTCGTAAAAGACGACTAATAGTGGCCACCGGGGGTGACGGGCGGGCGGCAGGGGGTACTATACCATACCATATCAGCCCTGTATTATATACTGCCCTCTGCTGAGCACGGGCCTCCTCTACAACTGAGAGGCTTTAGGCCTTAGTCCACCACGCTGGCCTAATGGGGGTTGGAGGACTTCACATATCTTCGAAATTCAGAGAACTTCTCAGGTATGCAGGTTTCCTCACGATGTTTTCCTTCACCGTTAAAGCGAGCGATAAATTACAACGAAAACACACATAACTTTTTTAGAAAAGTCAGAAGTGGGTTTGGTCAGAACCCTTGGGTTTGGAACCTGCGGACATTTGTCTCGACAGTCCGTTCCACTCCCAACTAGGCTATCGCCGCTTCAAGCAGGGTAGTTCGTCTTTAATGTTGTATTATCTTTTAGTACAATGTTGCGATCTCAGTGATGGAAGATAGCGTGGAAAGTAGGTCTCACGCTGCCCTTGACGCCGATTTTTTCCAACTCCTCCCTATGTTTCTATTTGATTGATTTCATTGCGGGTTAAAGACAGATTAGTGTTCCCTGAGATTCGCCGAGCTTCACCGCTCGGTATCATAAAATGCGTGACACTGCTGATCCTGGCTTACAAGAGTTGCAGTGGCGGGCGTGAGGGCGGGATAGTCACTGCCATTGATGCTTAAAGCGTAGTTCGATGCTTGGGGGATTCTAAGCAAACAACAGGAGACGAATATAGTTAGAGTTGAATAGAAAAATTACTGTTTATTTTGTTTATTTATTTGTTTTTTTTGTCCTTACATTCTTAAAAAGAAAATAAAAGCGTTTAGTAAAAGATACAGCATTTTATTTTTATAACTTTTATGATACTGCTTGTATGTAAGACGTGGTTTTTTTCATAAACTAGTTCGAATAAATCATATACAGCAAAATAAACATGATTCGCATGGTTTTTATTTGAGATACAGCAGATCCGTCGCATCGAAATCTTTATGTATCTTAGTTGGTCATACATTTCACCTCACAGATAAAACATTTCTGCTGCTCGACATTAAAACATCGACTGCTGTAACTAGTACAAAATCAATGAAGTAGTAACTTTAGGATATTTCGGTTAACCGTGAAAAGTAAGGTTTAGATTTTTGGAAATATGTTCCAAATCTCAACTTTCTATCTTCATAAATTTACGAGTTATGAATTTTTTAAATCGTTTTTTGGCTCTGGTGTAAAGTTGGATATTTCGAGATACGACAAAATCGCTTTTTACCGTCGACATGCACACTGCTGCTTGGCGGTAGAAATAGACATTGCGGTGGTACCTACCCAGACGGACTCTTACATATGAGAGACCTACCACCAGTAATTTTTTACAAAATTACCACCGATTGCGCAATGAGCAGACCGTTGGCCGGTAGAGATCCTACACCGCTTCTGTCGTAAAAATAATGTGCAGTCCATTCATAAATATGAATAAATTTGAATGATTTTCGCTGAGTAACATGTTGCGATGCGAACTCGTTCTTAAGTGGATTTTGACCGATTTAATGAAAAGAGGATTGAACATTTTCAATAAAGCCATATTCCTGTTAAAGGTTCATTAAGTGGTGTTGTTTTTTTATCCTTTTACCGGTTTTTTTTTAATTCATTGAATGACGAGACGGGCATGCCGTTCGCCTGATGGTAAGCGATACGGCCACACATAAATAGTAGCAGCAACATCCAGCACCTTGAGTTACAAAGTACTGTGTCGCATTCCACTGCGCTCGTCATCCTGAGACATAAGATGTTAGTACTCATAATGCCAAGTAATTACACTGGCTACAATGTCCTTTAAACCGGAACACAACACGAACCACCATTAAAAGCACTAGTGTGTTCATTGTATTGCTGCCAGGCATACAGATTCATCTGCATTTATAGATTTGAAGTGGAAGCAGGTGTTTATATAGATTTGTACAATTCGGGAACAATTTGTAAGTTTTGTATTTTGTGGGTTTTGAACTAAAATATAGCTATTAGAAAAGAAATTAGTAGCATGGGGACCTAAAAAAAGGTAGGTGGAACAAAAATTTATGCAGATTTTATACAGATTTTTCATGTTATAAATACAGATAATACGGCTCGATAACTTGGCAGCACTAGTTCATTGAAATAAATGTGTATTATTAGAAACGAAAATCTTAATTTTGTATTTCAAAAGATTCTGCTAAGCTTGTCGATGTAAGATAAAGAAAAAATAATGCTCGTTCATATTTTGATACAAATGAAGGAACAAGCTTGTAGAAGCTTATGACCTACGTCAATTACAATATTTTGACTTTGAATTTGTTACTTTAAATAATTATTTATGAGAGCAATATCAAGTAAGAAACCAGACATAGCAGAGTAAGGACGAGGTAGAAGACTAAGGTCAATTTTTTATTAATATATTTATTCTAAAAGACAACATATTACAATAAAACACGTCGAATAATTAAAGTAATATAATAATACTCTCTCGGAGAAAGATATATTCATCAAATTAAAACGTTTGGATTCTAGCAAAAGGGCTGGGCCTGATAAGATTCCACCAGTCTTCATAAAAAGATGTGCACGAGTGCTGTCATATCTTCTAAAGGATTTTTTTAATAAGTCAGCCTCTACTGGTATATTTCCAAAACAATGGAAAAAACGCGCGGATAGTGCCAATATTAAAAAAAGGCGACAATAGTAATGTTAAGAATTAAGGCCGACTTCAATCTTGTCTGTTTTTGCTAAGGTATTTGAATCAGTTATTACTCCAATACTTACTAACCACACGAAACCTATTCTGCGTCTCGAACAACATGGTTTTCAAGAAAAGAAATCAGTAGTAACCAACCTAACTTCATATCTCACGACTATACTGGAAGGACTAGACAGATTGCTACAAATAGATTCTGTTTATACAGATTTTGCTAGTGCTTCTGACCTTGTCGATCACAAAATCTTGCTGACAAAGCTGCACGACCAGTATGGGATTTGTGACAACCTTCTAAATTGGTTCTCATCTTATCTCAGCAACCGGGATTTAACCGTAGCAATAAGCGGTTATGAATCTTCTACATATATAGCAACTTCGGGAGTGCCACAAGGGTCCCACCTGGGTCCTATCTTATTCTTACTCTTTATAAATGATATCGTTAATGTCGTACATCATTGCCGGTGTTCCCTGTTTGCAGACGATATGAAAATATCACGAAGGATTGACACATTGTTGGACTCATATTTATTGCAGTCTGATATGGATCGTGTTTACATATGGTGTTGCCAAAATAAAATGAAAATAAACGCCTCCAAATGTCAATAAATACTGTTTTCTAAAAAGAGAAAGGTCATTGATACTCATTACATCATCAACCATGATAAGATAAACCTCGTTAATTATGTTCGTGATCTTGGACTCTAAATTAAGCTTCAAACCATATTATAATAAAGCCGCGAAATTGCTAGGGTTCATTAAGCGCAGCACAAAAGATTTTAGAGGTACTGACTCAAAAACAAAAGAACGGGTGTGCTGGCAAAAGTGAAAACTTGAACATTAACGTTGTGCATTTTTGAATATTTTGGAATGGTTAGGGAATAATTTCGCACGAATTGCTTTATTTATCAGTAGGTATAAAAGTACTAGCATTTGTGTGGTTAAATACAATATTTATTTATTGCGCTATCGTCCAGGATTGAGTGTCGCCATCTAGCAGTATTATTGGGCGTCATCTGCTAATTGTCGATATCTCTGCACTTCGATGTCCGATGGATGAGTGTCGGGTCATCTAGTTGACTACTTAATGTAGTAGTTCCCAGTTAATATTGGTAGGTGGAGGTGTTGTTAATTATGCCGCCACAAATAAATGGATCTGCGTCAGAGGGTCATTCTGGTGTCTACCTTTCCGGTTGGCTCTAAGAATGGCACGGGTACGCGACCTCGGCCCCTCGAGCCACCACCGCCGCCCTCCTTGTCCTTCCGCAGCTCTGGTGTCCTTCTCCTCTACCCCTTGTCCTGGTACTGGTGGTAGGATGATTCCGAACGGGTTGGTACCACCACCTAGTCTATTTCTACCGTCAAGCAGTAGTGCGTTCCGGTGGAAGGGCTAGGCAGCCGTTCCTATCTTCACTATCCTTCCTCGGAGAGTGATGGGCCAGACGTTTCCAGGAACATGCGGAGACTTCGTCCGGGCCGTGGTGCGGTCGTGGGGGGGCTGGGGCGTGGTACAGGGAGAGCCGATGGGAACGGTTTCCGTCGGCTGCCTGCCGGTTAGTAGGGGACCTGAACCCGGGGGCTCCCTTTCAAACTCCCTCCCCGGGAAGCTGTCCCGCCAACCGGCGAAAATCCCATCGGGCAGTCGACATGCCCGAGTGGGAAACGGGAGTGGATCCTGGCGGTTGCACATGGGGGGGGGGGCATCGGGGGCCCTTCCGTGCTCCGCACCTTGTCCTTTTTACGGGCTGCGCAACTGCCTGGCTCTATGCTCCGAACCTCTTTTTCTTGGACATCGTTTTGGCTCCATCATGGCCATCTCTATTCCTATTACCACTCTAAATATGAAGGCTAAAATTAAAAACTGCAGGCACACTACGGCGGCTACGTTATCCACACTTAAAGTGGACTTCTGCAATGGCAGGGGTCTACATATCAACATCGACGCCGTCCACTACCACCTTGAGACGGCGCGGCCTGCCCTGCTTTTTTTAACGGAGACTCAAATATCTACTCCTGATGATGTTTTGTACCTGAACTACCCCGGCTATGTGCTAGAGCACTGTTTCCTACGTAAAGCCGGGGTGTGCGTCTTCATCAGGGGTGATATTTGTAGTCACCGCCTTCGGGACCTCGAACATCGGGACCTATGAATTTTATGGCTATGCGTAAACCAAGGAGGTCGTACCCGCGTCTACGCATGCCTCTACAGGTCCCATGCCAGTGAAATGGGATCTTCTCAACTAATTGAGAGCGTCCAAGTGGGGACTGACCGTGCTCTCGAACAGTACCCAACCGCGGAGGTGGTGGTCCTTGGTGACTTCAACGCTCACCATAAAGAGTGGTTGGGGTCTCGGACTACCGACCTCTGGGGTAGGTCTGTCTACGGGTTGGCCTTGACATATGGTTTTTCACAACTGGTGACACAGCCCACCCGTGTACCAGACATTGAGGGCCATAAGCCCTCTCTTTTGGATCTTCTGCTGACCACAAACCCCGACGGATACAGTGTCGTGGTCGATGCCCCCTTAGGATCATCTGACCACTGCCTGCTCCGCACGTCTGCCCCTGTAGATTATCCTGGCCGCCTACAAGCGTCTGGTTCCCGCAGGGTCTGGAGGTATGGGTCAGCAGATTGGGATGGACTCCGTGATTTCCTTGCGTCCTTCCCATGGAGGGGATACTGTTTCTTCTCTGATGATCCCGACATCTGTGCGGACTGCGTCAGGGATATGGTGATATTGGGGATGGAAATGTTCATTCCCAACACCACAATACCGATGGGGCGCCGTAGTCGGCCTTGGTACAACAGTGTCTGTGCCGCCACTGCGCGCCTTAAAAAGTCCGCATACTTATCTTGGCAAGTCGCTAGTAGGTGTCGGGCTCCTCACACTCAAGAGGAGAAGCGGAAGTTCAATGTCGCCTCCAGATCCAACAAGAGGGCTATCGTTAAGGCCAAGGCACACCACATTTGCCGGTTTGGTGAGCGTCTGAAGAGCTATCCGTCAGGTAGTCGGGCTTTTTGGTCGCTTGCCAAGTCTGTACAAGGCAATTTCTGCCTGCCCAGTCTCCCACCACTGCGTAAGTCTGATAACAGTCTGGCTCATAGTGCAAGGGAGAAGGCCAACGTCTTGGCTGAATCCTTTGCCTTAAACTCGACTTTGGACGACGGTGGAGCCGAACCACCGGAAATTCCCCGGTGTGAGTGCTCCCTGCCTGAAATCCGCATCACCCAGCGTGCTGTCAGGCGGGAGCTCCGGCTTCTCGATGTCCATAAGTCGAGTGGGCCCGACTGTATTCCCGCAGTGGTTCTTAAGACGTGCGCCCCTGAGTTGACTCCCGTTCTAACGCGTCTGTACCGTCTATCTTATAACACTAGCCGGGTTCCATCTTCGTGGAAGACCGCTCGTGTCCATCCGATCCCCAAAAAGGGTGACCGGTCGGACCCTGCTAATTACAGGCCGATAGCGGTTACGTCCTTGCTATCCAAAGTCATGGAGCGAGTTACTAATACTCAGCTCCTGAGGTACCTTGAGGATCACCAGCTGATTAGCGATCGTCAACACGGTTTCCGTGGTGGTCGTTCGGCTGGTGATCTTCTGGTGTACCTCACACACCGCTGGGCGGAGGCCGTGGAGAGCAAGGGCGAGGCTATAGCTGTCGGTCTCGATATAGCGAAGGCGTTCGACAGTGTATGGCACAGAGGTTTTTTAGCGAAATTACCTTCCTATGGAATCCCCGAGGGACTCTGCAAGTGGATTGCCAGCTTCCTGGATGGTCGGAGTATTAAGGACGGCTGGAGCTCTGAGACCAAGTCAATTAATGCTGGTGTTCCACAAGGCTCGGTGCTATCGCCCACGCTCTTCATTCTGCATATCAATGACATATTGGACTCCATAGACAGCATGCATTGCTATGCAGATGACAGTACGTGTCATGCGCGATACATCGGCCATCAGAATGTCCCTCGGCACTCAGTTGAAGAAAGACGGTCACAACTTGTGTCTGAAGTCGGAAGCTCTCTGGGGCGGGCTTCTGAATGCGGTGAAAGAAATCTCCTCCAATTCAACCCGTCGAAGACACAAGTTTGCGCATTAACTGCTAAGAAGGACCCATTCGTCATGGCGCCACAGTTCCAAGGAGTTACTCTTCACATGTCGAAAAGCATTGGGATCCTCGGTGTCGAAATTTCAAGTGACGTTCAGTTTAGGAGTCATTTGGAGGACAAAGCCAAATTGGCCAGCAAAATGTTGGGAATCCTGAACAGAGCTAAGCGGTACTTCACGTGCGGCCACAGACTGGCGCTATATAAAGCGCAAGTCCGGCCGCACGTGGAATACTGCTCACATCTCTGGGCAGGGACTCCCAAACACTTGCTTAACCCACTTGATTCCTTACAACGACGGGCACTTTTCATCGTCGATGATCCCAATCTTGCGGACAGAGTGGAGGCGCTGGGTATGCGGAGAGACATTGGATCTCTCTGTGTATTGTACCGCCTCTTCCATGGGGAGTGCTCTGAGGAACAGTTTAATATGGTGCCCGCTTCACCTTTCTACCATCGTACCACTCGCCATCGCAGTGGAGTTCATCCGTACTACGTGGACTCCGTTCGTAGTAGCACGGTGCGTTTTCAGCGGTCTTTTCTGCCGCGCACGTGCAAACTTTGGAATGAACTCCCTGCATCGGTGTTTCCCGAGCGCTATGACTTGTCCTTCTTTAAACGAGGCTTAAAAAGAGTGCTCTCCTCCCGGTAGGCAACGGCTTGGCTGTGCCTCTGGCATTGCTTTAGTCCATGGGCGGCGGATCTGCTTACCATCAGGCGGACCGCATGCTCGTTTGCCTACTAAGGCAATAAAAATGTCAGAAATGCAATGGTCATCACAACCAAAGTAGAATAAATCAAAATTTTATAAAAGAATGTTACGTTCGATTCTTTTGTACTCTTGCCGTGCCAACGTTGGGGAAATAGCTTCTACGCAATGTATTTTAAAATCATATAAGATTAGTAAGGGTTGGTTTTAATGACGTTAATAAATAAAAATGCACTCGTTTCAAGAATTATAGCTTTTACGCATTGTATTTAAGGTTCATATTAGTAAAACCTCCGGATGCATTTTCTTCAGATTCGGTCACGTGATCCTGACGCGAGTACGCGAGTTTAACATTTTATACCCATCGCAAGAAAAGTGCTCAACGCCGCTAAAGATGTTTTCACTTCAATAATATTATTTAGACGCTTGTTCGGAGCGTCCTTGAATTTGGAAGCGTCATCTGGAACCCGTGTTACGAAGTTCATTCACAGCGTATTGAGTCTGTCCAGCGTTCTTTTACTAGACACCTGGCATTCATTACTCCTCGAGTAAATAGCAGAAGTTCGTATGAGGACAGGCTCACCATCTTCCGATTGAACACCTTGTCACAACATAGAGAAGAATGCTGGACTTATTATTCCTTCGCAATGTACTCAACAGTTCCATAAATTGTCAAGAGTTTTTGGAACGCATTGAGCTCTGCGTGCCTAAAATAAATTCACGCGTAAAATATAAAACGTTTTTCATTGTACCTAAATACAGAACAAATCTCGGACGAAATTTTCCCTTAGCGAGGCTTACTACCACATATAATAGTTGGCACAGACTGCTTGATCGTGATATTTTTCATGACCAGACCACGTCATTCAGGAAAGAAACTATTAGCAGTGTGATCGAGATGGGAAGTATTCTTCCCATGAATGTCGAAATGTCTTGTTTTTGTTTGTATTGTTTGCTATTTCTTCTTTATTCTTCTCTTTCTGTCTCCTGATTCAGACTTCTCTCTGAGTCGTATTATCGATTTGAATGGAAGAGAGGGAGAGGGGTTGGTAAGGAGGAAAACTTAGTTAATACTTTAGTTGGTTAAAAATGTTGTGCACGTCTGTCAAAAATGTAAGCACTAGTAAAAAGGATGTTATTGTATAGTTAATTTATATGTCTGTGTTCACATTGGTGATGTGCCTTAATAAATATACAAATATATATAAAATCTATAACAACGAAGGAATGTGCAGTCTGCCAACGCGCAGGCCAGTGTGGTGGCCTAAGGCCTAAACCCTCTCGAAGTAGAGGAGGCCCGTGCCCAGCAGTATAATATAGGACTGATTTATTATCATATAGTTTTAGCCCACGACTCCGCCAGTATTAAAAAGTTATTCCGGGATAAAAGTCCTGCTTCATATGTTCCCGGTATTAAAAGTAGCGTATAACACTCAGGAGAAATAAGAAGCTACTTCTTATTAGAGAAAAAAAATCTAAATCGTATATGTAGGTCCAGAGATTACTTCCTACAAACCTGCCAACAAACTTTTCATCTTTATAATATTAGTAGGTATAGATGATTATTGTTCAAATCTGTCGAGCAATTGATACCTCAGGTGTAATGGTACCACTCTCCCATAGAAAACCGAAGTAAAGTGACAGATATAATTCACAGCTTAAACACCAAAAGCCTCAATTTTCGAGCACTTTCTGGTCTCACATGTGTGCTCTTAAAATAACATAGAAAATTGTCCTGCTTAACATAATGGTGAAGGAATTCTTGCTAGCATTGACAGGCGAGACTCGCCTCAGGAAACTTGCGCTTTTTGGGGCTTGATTAATTCTCATAAGCCCATTAGTGCATCAATGAATGTTTATTATGGATGATTCTCGATGACGTAGGGCACTTAAAATTAGGTTACCATAATCGTTTGCTTGCCTAAGTTAAAAATCTTTGCATGGTTGATGGATTAGGCAGAATTATTTATAGTGCTCTTACTACACACAATTTATTTCCACGCCATTATGCGATAAGGAGTAACCTGTTGCAATCTCCGTCAAAAACTTATGAAAAAAACTTTAATTTGCATTTCCCGAATTGCTAATTGAACGTAGGATGTGTCAGTCAAGTTCGCTGACACATGTCCCGTTTCTTAAATTTACTTACCCCAACAAATACATACAAACACTTGCATGATTTGATTCCCGATAACTTTACGAGTTTTAAAAAAGTAAATATAATCACAGACACTTTTAATTTTAAATTAATAGATACTCGGACTTCTTTTACGTATATCATGAGTCTGAACTTGTACCGAAGACTGTACTTCCTGTAACGACACGTTATGACGTAGAACTTTGTTACTTACCGTTGAGCTTTGATCGTTAAAAAAATCAGATAGTATGAGCTCTAAAAATGAAATTTGGGTATCCAGTTTTTTTATCAACCCCAAACTTCTGGGGTTAGAAGAGGGGAGATGCTTAACCGCTGAAACAAATGTAATGAAATTTGGAATGGGAATATCTTGAACGTTTAAAACAAATATGGGATATTCATTTTCTATTAACTCTTTAATGGGGGTAAAAGGAGGGAAAAACTAGACCCCAGAACCGATTGTAATGAAATTTAGTATGGGGATATTTTGAATGTTGATAACAAATATGGGATATAATTTTTTTCATTAACTCCTATTTAAGGAGGGAGAAACTAAACCGCTGAACTAAGTGTAATGAAATTTGGTATGGGGATATTTTGAACGTTTAAAACAAATATGGGATATTCATTTTTTTAATAACTCCTATTCGAGGGGGGTAAAAGGGGAGAGAAATTAAACCGCTGAACCAATTCTATTTAAATTAGGTTTGGGGATCTCTTGAAACTTGAAAATAAATATGACATATTCAGTTTTTTATTAATCCTTAAATAAGAAGGTTCAAAGGGGAAGAAAATAAACCATTGAACCGATTATGGTGAAATTTGATATAGATGTACCTTGAGTATATATATGGAATATTCATATTTATTAACCACTAACTTAGGGCAGCTAAAGGGGGGAGAAATTAAACCGTGGAGCGTTTTATTTAGACCAAATTTGGTGCGGATATAATTATCTGCAACCATGATAATAAATTTAGGATATCCGTCTTTTATCAATTCGTTACTAAGTGAGACAACGGATGAGAACTGAACCATGTATCTGCTCGTGATGTAATTCAATATGGAAAAATTATGCAACCTGAGATTTAATTTAAAACCTGAACCGATAAAGAACTGTTTTTTTTAATTATTAAGGTAACTGTAGGTATCGACTCATTTGACTTCAGTCGTGAATATTTTCTTAAAATGGAAAATATTATTAGGACCTACTTTAAAGTAATGAATATCATGTATAGTATTAAAAAATCACCTGAGCAAGGCTCGTTCACCCAGGTACTAATTAAAATAAAATGAACACGGCCTAATGATGCGCTATGCAAACAAGATTACATTTTCTAAGTCGCGCGGCAACGTTTCCTTCCAACGTACAATAATGATCTTCGACATCCCTCATTACTTTGGTTCGACAATTGCTATCATTTCGATAATTAAATAAAAAATAAATAATCATATGTTCAAAAAAATTGACCCCCGTTCATGACCTCGGAGCCGAGATGGGTATATAAGGTGTCAGCAGTTGCGATCAGCATCAGTAGTCATCTGGCATTCGATCAGTAACCACACTCGCACAACAAATCATGCAGAATTTCCTTGTCTTCGCCATCGTGGCTGTAGCCACCGCAGCTGCTGGGGACATCTTGTACCCTGGATACTGCCCCGATGTTAAGCCCGTGGACGATTTCGACCTAAGCGCTGTAAGTTGTATTTCTTTTACCCATATTCTGGTACCATAACACAGGAAGCCACTCATGTATTGGTTCCTTAAATTTCGACACGGATCAAAGAATTCCCTAAAATTTGCTACGAGAATTTTGAATGGCCTAGAAGATAATTTTAGATTAATTAGTATCAATTGATCATATTCTTGTTAGCGATTGATACTGCACAAAAATTGTTGAAATAGAAACAATATTAATGAAATTAAACGAGTTTAGTAAACAAATTAGCATAAGGGGGAGACTGCATCGTAACCAAATACATTATACAGTAATATATTAAAACGAGTAATTATTGCAATATATATATATTTATAATCTGAATCTCGGAAACAGCTCCAACGATTTTCATGAAATTTAGTATGCAGGGGTTTTCGGGGGCGATAAATCGATCTAGCTAGGATTCATTTTTAGAAAATGTCGTTTTATCCATGTTTTCAGTAATTCAACTTAAGTGAAAAATATGATACTAGATGGCGTTGTTAAGCACATAAATTAAAAACTCTTCCTGACATCTAATTGGGAGCAACTAACTGCTTTAACGACACAACAGTGGATGGCGTTCTATTTTTTTCTTTGTGGCTTCGCACTTCAGTTGCATTAAGCCAATGTCAGGTAGATGGCGTTGTTAAGCACATAAGCTGAAAACTCTTCCTGATATCTAATTGGGAAGAACTAACTGCTTTAACAACAAAACAGTAGATGGCGTTGTTTTTTTTTTCTTCTTTGTGGCTTCGCAGTTCAGTTTCGTTTAGTCAATGTCAGGTAAATGGCGTTGTTAAGCAACACTAAGCCAATTAGTGTTTGGTTTGAGGTTAGAGTATGTAATTCGTATTTAAATATAATTTCTAAAAAACACAATTTACCAATAAAAAAAAGCATAGCGAGCGAGCTCGGTCATCTAGGTACTAGTTATAAAGCGGCCATCAGGTCCAAATTTTTTGTCCAAAAGTTATAACAAATTGGTAATAAGTCGCTGTCTTATCTGACATGTCCACGTAACAAGACGTCTCGGTATGCTTAAATTTTGTAAAGAAAACAACATTTTGGAAGGAAATATGCCTATATATGCATTACGACCATGTCAAAGTATGTTCTAATGAATTTTACATAGGTATTTTGTTATTTCACGGTGGATTGAGTTACTGACGAACAGGCTGAAAATTTTTGTATGACAATTTTCCCAATGTCCGCTCTATAATATAATCTTAGAACTCTTCGATCGTAACAAACCCCGGTGAAACATGTTTTTTATTTATTATAAAAGTAAAAGACGTAAATTAGAATTTTCTTTAGAAACGCCGTATATAACATTCAAAATCCAAATTTTTTTTTAATCAGTGAATAATTTAAAGTGATATAACGTGTTATAACGGGTTTTTCTACTCAGTATCAGCCTGGAGTCGGGAATTTGTGCCCGATATGGCGATAGGCTCGCCCCCTATCACGTCATAGGACGGAATACGGACGGCGAAAAGTGGGTGCACTAGTTGCATCTCTGCCTAACCCTTCGAGGATAACGGGCGTGAGTGCGTGTGTGTGTGTGTGTGATATAACGTAACGTAAACAGACAAATGATTTTAAGCAGTACAAACCAGTTAAATAATTGATTATAAGTTGCGCTGCATTTGGTTTTCTACTTTGATGAGGTTTGGGCTACACCCCGACGTGAACGGATTTTATTTTTCTCTCACGTGACTGACAATCACTATAAATAAATTGATTGCATCGACTGACGCGACTCGTGGCTCATAAATGATATCTGTCTCACCTCAGCTTTAGATTCCTTCTCTTCTACACTCTCTATTATGAGCTTTTATCTTTTTTATTCTACTAAATGTAGGTATACTATAATAAATTTTGTAGATCACGCATTGTCCTAGAAACATTAATATAATACGACTCCATAAGTTAGTAAAGGTGATGTAATAACTTTTGAATATATTAGGAGCATAGGCTTCTAAATTTTGAATGCTATGCAAAAAATGCCTTGACCTTCAGGCCTAAACATGTCAATCGCTTTGAAGTTATTTAAATTGAATAACATATATATATATTAAACAAGAATAGTTTCGCTTGGCGCGACTATGTTCCTTTATCATTATCTTCCAGGGGATTAATTATAGGCTATGATGTACACCACCAAATTCCAGAAAAAAGTTAATAGTCATAAAAATCCTTATTCAATATGTACAAGGTAAATTAAACTAAAGGATTTTTTGTTCCCTCCAGTTCGCTGGCACATGGTACGAGATCGCCAAATTGCCCCTGGAAAACGAGAACATTGGAAAATGCACAATCGCTGAGTACAAGGTTGAGGGCAAGAAGGCTTCCGTCTACAACTCGATGGTCGTCAACGGAGTCAAGCAATACATGGAGGGTGACCTGGAAATCGCTCCTGACGCCGCATACACCAAGCAAGGCAAATACGTCATGACCTTCAAGTTCGGAGGTAAGTTCGCAACTTTATTCTGAATAAACCTCACTGGTGGGTGGGTACCACCACCACCACCGCAATGACTATTTCTACCGCCAAGCAGCAGTGTGCATGCACTGTTGTGTTGCGGTTTGAAGGACATTGTAGCCAGTGTAACTACTGGACATAATGGGACTTAACATCTCATGTCCCAGGATGACGAGCGCAGTGGAATGCCACACAGTACTTTGTAACTCAAGGTGCTGGATGGTGTTGCTACTGTTTATGGGTGATCGTATCGTATCATCAGGAGAACGGCATGCTCGTCTCGTCACTCAAAGCAATAAAAAAAAATACATTGTAGCGTATGCAGTTAGTGATTGTTATACATTTAAAATGTACTGGTTTTCTCGAAGAATAGAATGAAGAATAATAATGAATACATTTTTTTATAACCCGCAACTTTCAATGTTTTTAGGACTGTTGATATTTTTGATAAAGTGGCCGAAGATAAATTATCCGGCCGATATTTTATTAGTTCCGTTACGCTAGTCTCTAATAATATATCTACTAGATAACTGTCGAAGAGTATATTAGACAGTCGACGTAGGAATATTGCCTTTGCGATTACTAAGAACCTGTCTAAGCACTTTTTAAAGAGGCTCACTACTCCAATCGGTACAAATGTATCTCTTCAATTCAAATACTTACTCAACAAAAAATTTATAATGGTACAGATATGGCGAAGCCCACGAACTTTAATGTTGGTTTTTTAATAAGTTGTTTTCCTATTATAGAAAGAGTGAAGACGCAGGTCCCATGGGTGTTGGCTACTGACTACAAGAACTACGCCATCAACTACAACTGCAACTACAACCCCGACAAGAAGGCCCACAGCAGTAAGCATATTTCGATAATAATTTTAAGAAAATATTGTAATGAGATAAGGTCAGGTTGAAGAAAAATCGAGGAAAAGATTTAAAATTTGCAATGTCCCCTTTGTCATAGGGTAGCATTGGCTAATTTGCTCATTGTTAATATGAAGTATGTTATTTCTTAATGGAAGAATGAGTTGTATGTCATTACTTGTAACAGTAAAATCTGTTATTAAGTTTCAGAGCCATAAGAATGTATAGCTTATTAGGACATATATGATTAGTGATATACACAGTGTTTAGGCCCATATCTGAAAATAAACGTGTTATATTATGTGACCCTATTACATTTTCTTTATCTAGAAGATCTAATATTTACAATTACCTTTTATTTCAGTCCACGCCTGGATCCTATCCAAGAACAAGGCTTTGGAAGGCAACAACAAGGATGTCATCGAGAACGTGCTCAAGACCTTCTCCCACCTGATCGATGCCTCCAAACTGGTGCGAAATGACTTCTCAGACTCTGCCTGCCAGTTCTCCACCACATACAGCCTTACTGGCCCCGACAGGCATTGAGAAGAAGAGTGAAAGAAGCTAGCGTTAAAATGTTTGCCAATTGCCCGTAGTGTTATAATAGTTTAAATATTCGTTGTCTTACAACGTATCCTTCAATAGTTAAGTCCATGAACCAACATAGATAGGGAGAAATGTATTGAATTGTTTATGTTGTAAAGGTGATTTTTTGCATATTGTAAACAGAAAATAGAAAGCACACTGTGTTTAAGGAAATAAAGGAATGGTTTTTACATACTTTTGTGTTATCATTTACAAACTGTTGCTTAATTTTTTGGCTGTAAAGGTTGCCATGTATTGCAGGTACAGGATCCTTTTTATATGCAGCAATAACAATAATGTTATTGCACTGGATTGGAGCGCTTCGGTGGCAACTACGCCACCAACAGCGTACAACGCGGATATGATAGATGCACGAAATTCATTATGTTTTTTTATTTTTCTTGGAGTGAAATGACGAGACGACATTGTTTTCGCCTGATGGGAAGCGATATGACCGCCCATAAACAGTAACAACGCCGCAAATAACTTTGAATTAGAAAGTACTGCGTGGCACTCCACTGGTCTCGTCGCCCTGAGACAAAAGATGTTAATACTCATAACGCCGAGTAATTACACTGGCTACAATATCCTTCAAACCGGAACACAACACCAACCACCAGTAAAAGCACCAGTGTGTTCATTGTATTGCTGCCAGGCATACAGATTTATCCATATTTATACCGTTTTTAAACCCATGATACAGATTTGAAATGGAAGCAGATGTTTATACAGATTTGTACAATTTATTTTTGGGTTTTGAACTAAAATATAGCTATTGGAAAAGAAATTAGTAGCATGGGGATCTAAAAAAGGCAGTTGGAACTAAAATGTATGCAGATTTTATACAAATGTTTCATGTTATAAATACAGATAATACGTCTAGACAACTTGGCAGTACTGGTTCATTGAAATAGATGTGTATTATTAAATAAAAAATAACCCTCGACACAAAAAATCTCTAAAAAGTAAAATAACAAAAGTGTCTTTGTCGTAAATAAAATGTCTTTGTTGTAAATACTTCTTTAGCGGTCCCCCGACGCGACGACGCTTGGGTCAAAATATTACTAGGTATGGTGAACACACTAAATTCGATACAAAACGATACGAAAACGATAATCCAGTCGAAAGGTTGAAATACGTCAAAGCCAACTCACCGGAGTCCCGTTCTCGAAGCTAGATGGTCGGCGCCGACGATGGTGGTTGTTGTTGGATCCACCAGACACTATCTTGTACCAGTTTTTCCACAATTAACGAACGAAATTAAGCGAAAGTTCAATTCAAACGACGAACACGCACCATGCGTTCCGGCGCGCATACGAGACTCCCACTGAGTGATCCAGCGAGAAGGCAGGCGACGACAAACCACCCTCAACTGGATTATATACGCGATAAAAAAAAAAGTAGTAGGGCTAGATCATCGTGAAACTGTATTTAAAACGAAATATTGTTAAACTTATTGAATTAAAAATACGCGGCTGCAACATTCCGCCCACCAAAATACGAAGTATTTTAAAGCTACAAATTAACTACTTATTGGAAGAGGACACAATTTGACTAACGGTCGTCGCAATAGACCTGATTGTGTCTTGACGGTAGCGACGCGAGAGATACCGTCTCTTCCGGGATGCAATTGTACGATACGACCGAGGGACCAACGAAGAGGTTTAAGTTGCTCTTCTTTAATAACAACTAAAGATCCTAACTTAGGTTCCGAGGTGTCAGTAAGCCACTTGGCGCGCTGACTTAGCGTGTGCAAATACTCCACATGCCATCGCTTCCAGAAATCCCGATGGATTTGCTGCACTAATTGCCAACGATTTAAACAATTAGGATCGACGTTCAAAGCATCAGATTCTGGAAGCGATGTCAGTGGTTCCAAATTGAGAAAATGACCAGGAGTCAATACCGATAGGTCATTGGGATCCGATCCCATTTCACACAACGGACGAGAGTTAAGCAATGCTTCGATTTGTGTTGCCACAGTCAAGAATTCTTCGTAAGTTAGGATTTGATTACCAATAACGCGAGCGAGATGTGTTTTGAATGATTTAATATTGGCCTCCCAGAGGCCACCGAAGTGTGGCGCAGCAGGGGGTATGAATGAAAATTCGATTGCCTCAGAAGCGGCAGCTCGTTTCATGAGTGACACTAACATATTGTGGGCACCGACAAAATTAGTACCATGATCGCAATGAATACGTTGGCATCGGCCACGCCGAGACATGAATCTGCGGAGTGCACCCAGAAATGCTTCACTTGTCAGACCAACAACAAGCTCAATATGCACCGCTTTCGTTGCGAAGCAAATAAATAAGCAAACGTAAGTTTTAAAAGGTTTGGCCCCACGACGACGTTGTATGTGCGTAGGAAAAGGTCCAGCAAAATCAATACCGACACACGAAAAAGGTTTTAGCTCCGACACCCTTAATTTAGGAAGATCTCCCATACGAGGAATGAAGGGCTTTGGGTTGGTGCGGTAACACTTTATGCACTTCGATAGACGGTTACGAATAGCACGACGAGGTGACAAGATCCAAAAATTTTGTGCTAGCAAAAAACTAAGTGTTCGAAGTCCAGGATGTAAATTGTCATTATGACATTGATCGATAATGAGTGAAGTTAAGCGATGTTGACGAGGTAGTAATAACGGATGCTTACAGTCGTAATCCAGATTCGAATGAGTCAGTCTACCGCCCACCCTGATCAAACCATCTTCATCAAGAAAGGGGCACAATTTTTGCAGCGGTTTAGACAAGGGTATGCTTTGCTGTAGACTCTTAATCTCATTACCAAAACTGGCAATTTGAGCGAGCTTGACCAACATCAGCAACGACTGCTGAAGTTCCGAAGCGACAAGATGATCCAACTTACGATTTTTAGGATTGCGACAATTATAAACGAAACGAAGGATGTAAGCAACGATGCGTTGAACTCTAATTAGACTCGAGTGTTTATTTAGAAACTCATCAAACTTATCGACGACGACAAATAACGAGATTTTGGAATCGCGTTGTTCAGAGATCATTTCAGGAGATTCCCCAATGGCATGCTGTGAAACAGGCCAATGAACAATGTCCTGGGACAACCAATGTGGTCCATGCCACCACAAGGCATGATCAAGAAGCTTACCGATGGTAAGTCCGCGTGAAGCGCAATCGGCGGGATTGTCGGAGGAGCTAACATGGTGCCAGTGAGAGGATGGAAGCTTCTCCTGAATACGAGCAACACGATTGCTAACAAAAGTCTTCCATCGAGCTGACGGTGATTTCAGCTAAGCAAGAACGATAGTCGAATCTGACCAACAAAAGATGTCATCGAAGTGAATACGGTTTTGGAACACTTCGCGAATGTATGCGACAAGATCTGCTAAGAGAACTGCGGCACACAATTCTAAACGAGGAATGGAAATTCTTTTTAGAGGGGCGACCTTGGAGCGAGAGATGATTAAGCACGTAGTGACGCGACTGTCACTATGTTTTATGCGAAAGTACACTGCAGCTGCATAGCCTAGCTCGGAGGCGTCACAAAAGCCGTGTATCGCGGTACTATTTGAATTTGATGCAGAAACGAAACGAGGAATAACGAGGGACGATATTGCATTAAATTCCGAGCGATAACGAGACCAAGTTTGACTAATTCTATCAGGTGCAACTGTGTCCCAATCAAGCCTGAGACTCCAAAGATTCTGTACGATACATTTAAATGCGAATGTAAGTGGGGTCAGAAAACCAAGCGGGTCAAAAATGCGAGCCAATTCCGACAATACATTTCGCTTCGTGCACTGTTCATGAAGCGATGTGACGGTAAACGAGAATGCATCAACGTCAGGCTTCCACCTCAATCCAAGAATCATGACCGATGAGCAGGGATCCGAATCGAATGAAAGCGAATTCCGAACGTCGTGACAATGTTCAGGAGGAATGTCTTCGAGCAAGGAAGGACAATTGCTTGTCCATTTCCTTAGCTCGAAACACCCTTTACGCAGGATATCACTGATTTCCTTCATCAATTCGCGAGCCGAATTTAAGGAGCTGGCCCCTGTCACTATATCGTCAACGTACATGTCTTCAGTCAATGCAGATACTGCTAAGGGATGATTGCCACCTTCATCCTTTGCCACCTGCAAAATGGTCCGAAGAGCCAAGAAACTTGAAGACGTCATACCATAAGTGACGGTTTTTAGCCGGAATTCCTGAATAGGATCCTGAAGGGAAAATCTAAACAAAATTCGTTGGTAGTCTTGATCAGTATCGGCCACCAGTATCTGGCGATACATCTGCTTAATATCCGCGGTAAATACAACAGAGTGTAAACGAAAACGAAGGAGAATCGACCCGATGTCCGATTGCATTCGGGGACCAACAAGTAACTGCTCGTTAAGCGCAGCCCCATTGGCTGGCCTAGCGGTGGCATCGAAAACCACTCGCAGTTTTGTGGTCGTACTGCTCGGCTTGAGCACGCAGTGATGTGGTATATAATATGGGTGATCCGACCGTGGCTGGTCGACCACTTCCATATGTCCAGATTCGAGGTAATCTCTCATGAAGGCGTTGTACTCTTTACGAAGTTGAGAATTACCTGACAAACGTCTCTCAAGAGACCTCAAGCGACGATAGGCGAGATGGTATGAGTCTCCGAGCTCGGGCCGTGGTGTCTTAAACGGTAAGCGGACAATGTACCTTCCTTCGGCGTTTCTACTATGTGTCTCATCGAATAGACGTTCGCAACGCAATTCCTCGTCCGTGATTAGCGAGGATTTGGGTAGCTCATCAATCTCCCAAAATTTACGAATTTGGAAATCTAAACTATCAATCGAAGAAAGTAGGGAGATGCGTGGAGTTGATGAATTGTAGGAAATCTTGCCCATCACTATCCAACCGAGCTTAGTTTCAAAAGCTGTGGGTCCGTCCGGCCCACAATCAAGACGCTCTCCTACAAATATTCGACCAAATATGTCAACGCCAAACAGCGCGTCAATTGGAGCAGGTGTGTTAAAATTAGGGTCTGCTAATGTAAGAATCTTTAGCTGTGGCCATTGAGCGATATCAAAATTATCATGTGGCATCTCATTACAGATGCTCGGAATAACGAGGGCCTCAACAAGTATATCTGAACCAGAAGGTCCACCGCGCATATGGAATGAAGTGGAATCAGTTGCCACAGATGTCGATTGTCCAATGCCTTCGACATATGAAGTAGTCCTTTTTAAGGCCAATCCAAGTCGATGGGCGCACTTCTTAGTGATAAAGTTTGTTTGACTGCCACTATCCACCACGATGCGAATTGTGCGATAGGTGCCACAGTTGTCTAAAACCTGAACCGAGGCCGTGGGAAGAAGTGAAATGTGCGTAGAGGGCATCGAACCGCCCACCAAACATGACGGGGCTACGAGTGAGGCCGTATTAGCATTCGAAGTTGCAGATGTAGAAGGGGGCGCGTCATTGACTTTAGATGGCACAGAATTTTCGAAATGCAATGTGGTGTGATGAGGCGCATCACATTTTGAGCAACGAATTTTGGAGCAGCAATATTTTACAATATGCCCATGCTGAAGGCAGTTGACACAACGGTTGTGCTCCTTAACTATAGCGAATCTATTACGTGGGTTATGGTCACGATAAATAGGACACTTAGATAACGTGTGATGTTCTTTGCATAAAACACATGCGTCGTTCAATTTCACCTGTGAGTTTACCACCAAGGATTTTGTGGCAGGCGTAGGATTGCGTCGGTTATAACTCGTCTGTGCACCTGTAGGGAGGACAGCGCGCTGGTTTGAGACCGAAGGCGGGAATGTCGCCGAGCCGGAAGTCCCAGGACGAGAGGATCGAATAGGGGGAAGCGCTGCGTTTGCAGGGGGCTCCGCCAGTTCAAGAGCTTCACTAGCCGCTCGAAGGTGCTCCAGAAGGGAGTCGAAACTGGGAATATCCTTGTTGTCATTTTGTAACTCAAAACGCTGTCGAGTATCGCGATCAAGTTTATTAAATAACAGATAAAATAAAGGAAAGTCCCAATCCTTGACCGGCAATTTCAAATTTCTCAAAACCGCGATATTTTCGTTGAAAGTATCTACGAGGCGACGCAATTCACTGGGAGAATTAGACTTGAGGGTCACATTTTGTAACTCCTCCCAATAACGAAAGGCTAACTTTCTCTTGCATCGATAGCGATCAATCAATGCTGAGTAGGCATCCAAGTAGTTGGTTTCTGACAGAGGATAACCTTTCAATAGTTGAAGAGGCTCCCCTGAGAGAAGCGAAATCAAAATTGAGAAACGTTCGATGTTCGATAACCGTTTGTTATGATGTACCATAGTATTATACATGTCATAGAACGAGCTCCACAACGTGATATCACCGTCAAAATGCAATAAGTTCAAACGAGGTAGTTTTACAGATAGGTCAGTTTTGAAAGTATCGAGTTCCTGTCCACTTGATAGGGGAGATGCCGTGAGCATCGAATGAATTTCGATGATTTTAAAATATTTATCGTCGACCTCTTGCCGAATAACATCTTCTTCTTCCAAAGATGTTGCGTCTGAGATTTCGGAGCAAATCTTCAAGTGATGCGATTCGAAGCTAGCACAATTATTTTCGAGACGACTAAACCGAGTCAAAAAAGTCTGTAAACGTGCGACGTCATTTTGAGCCTCTAAGGCTGCCGACAAACATTCATCAATCCGACGGATAGCAATAGATCGTTTCAATTCAAAACTACGGCGTACTGCGGCCTTCGACATCTTATATTTATTTTTCTAAAAAAATCGATAACAATATTATATATAATGTAAAATGTGACTGTGTAAATAAAAATGGACTGTGGACTGTAAATGAAATGCATATATTGTAAAGATAAAATGAACGGTAAATAAAGTGTATAAATTGTATAAATAAAACGAACTGTATATTATTTTAAAAAGGCAAACTGAAGCTATGAGTAAGTCTCGCTTTCATTATGAAATTGCGGAAATACTATAACTATAATTCAATTATAATTTCAGTATCAATAAAATGTACAAGTTGTGTAAATTAATTGATTATAATAAGTTATTAGATTATAATTGATTTATTAACAACAAATAAATATGTTCAATTTGTGTTACAGCTACTATCTTTAAATAGGAGTGAACACTTAATTGTATTCCATTCAAATAAATAGTTAACAAAGAGATAAGAACAAGAGACAAGAACGGGAAAAAGAATCAATAGATAACAATTAACAACAACAGTTCCCAATGCTCGTACACTTTATAAATATGCATATGCAGGTAGGTACGTTTAGCGCCTGTCCGCAGCTCGACTCGTGTTGAGATCGTTATATCAAATATAATTACGCACCTACAGATTATACCGTACCGATATTATCCTACCATACGCGAAACGATGCGATAACAATTCAGTTCTTAGGCGATGTACGTGCGATGGGTGTACTACTTTAATTGGTCACTTAATAATGGGACCGCGTGGCTATTAAAATAATATTAACGAAATAAATACGATTAACGAAATTAATTATTAACTCATATTCAACCTGTACTTTGTTAGTTTTTTGTTTTGTGTTTAATACGACAAATAACTAAACGAAATTGAGAAATTACGAACGTGGGTACCACTACTAGTTCATGCGAATTGACTACGACGTATTTGTGAGGCGATATTATGTTGCAAATAACGATAACAAAATTATGGAAGAATAAGCTTAGGGCACGATGCACCTACTTATTCCCATACGAAATAAGTACGAAACAATACGATACGAAATCACCAAACAGTTTCACGATGAAAATGCTATGTATGTAAACCGCGTGGTATTACGTCACTTCTGATGATGGGACAGCTTGGCTGTTTCCACCATAAGAAGGATCCACGGCACGAAAGGACCAAAAAATGGTGAACACACTAAATTCGATACAAAACGATACGAAAACGATAATCCAGTCGAAAGGTTGAAATACGTCAAAGCCAACTCACCGGAGTCCCGTTCTCGAAGCTAGATGGTCGGCGCCGACGATGGTGGTTGTTGTTGGATCCACCAGACACTATCTTGTACCAGTTTTTCCACAATTAACGAACGAAATTAAGCGAAAGTTCAATTCAAACGACGAACACGCACCATGCGTTCCGGCGCGCATACGAGACTCCCACTGAGTGATCCAGCGAGAAGGCAGGCGACGACAAACCACCCTCAACTGGATTATATACGCGATAAAAAAAAAGTAGTAGGGCTAGATCATCGTGAAACTGTATTTAAAACGAAATATTGTTAAACTTATTGAATTAAAAATACGCGGCTGCAACAAGGTACTTAAAAAAGACACTTTTATTATTTTACTTTTTAGAGATTTTTTGTGTCGGGGGTTAATTTAATTTTAATTTACTTTTTATTTCAAACTTTTTAAATTACTTTATTCTCCGTCATGGGGCCTTGATAATCAACTATCTAACGCTTACTCGTTGAGACCTTCTTTATGAGCCCAAACACGCTATATCTGCTATAAGTTGCTAAAGAGTTGGGTATCCCGCGGACATCATGTCTGCGGGATACCCATGCTATCGCTCATGTTTAAAAATATTGCCGAAGTCACATTACACCAAATTTAAATTCAATCGGGCTTTTTAAATTGGAAAAGAGCTGACAATTTACAAACGCCTGAACAGATCTTCATAAATTATAGCTAAGAACCATCGCGATCACATCAGCTTTCAAACAAAAAAAAACCGCGTCAAAATTGGTCCAATCATTTGAGAGCTACGATGCCACAGACAGACATACAGATACACACCCTAAACTTATAACACCCCGCTTTTCTGTCGGGGGTTAAAAATGATAATCATAATTTTGTATTATAAAAGTTTATCAAGCGTAAGCTTGCCGATATAGGATAAGGAAAAAATAATGCTCGTTCATATTTTGATACAGATTAAGGAACAAGCTTGTAAAAACTTATGACCTACGTCAATTATAATATTTTTACTTTGAATTTGTTCCTTTAAATCATTTATGAGAGCAATATCAAGTAAGAAACAAGACTTAGCAGAGTAAGGACGAAGTAGAAAACCAAGGTCAAATTTTTATTCATATATTTATTCTAAAAGATAACAAATTACAATAAAACACGTCGAATATTTAAATTGCTTTAAATTCAATTTATATTCAAATCTATAACAACGAAGGTATGTGAAGTCTGCCAACGCGCAGGCTAGTGTGGTGGTCTAACGCCTAAACCCTCTCCTCTCGGAGTAGAGGAGGCCCGTGCCCAGCAGTATAATATAGGACTGATTTATTATCATATAGTTTTTGCCCGCGGCTCCGCCAGCATCAAAAAGTTTTCCGGGCTAAAAGTCCCGCTTCATAATATGTTCCCGGTATAAAAAGTAGCGTATAACGCTCAGGAAAAATAAGAAGCTACTTCCTATTAGTGAAAAATATCTAAATCGTATCAGTAGGTCCAGAGATTACTTCCTACAAACCTACAAACAAACTTTTCATCTTTATAATATTAGTATAGATTATTATTATTCAAATCTGTCGAGCAATCGATAACCTCAGGTGTAATGGTACCACTGTCTCATAGAAAACCGAAGTAAAGTGACAGATATAATTCACAGCTTAAACACCAAAAGCCTCAATTTGCCAGCGTTTTTTGGTCTCACGTATGTGCTCTTAAAAGAACATAGAAAATTCTCCCGCTTAACATAATGGTGAAGGAATTCTTGCCCGCATTGACAGGCGAGACTCGCCTCAAGAAACTTGCTCTTTTTGGAGCTTAATTAATTCTCATAAGCCCATTAGTGCATCAATGAATGTTTATTATGGATGATTCTCGATGACGTAGGGCACTTAAAATTAGGTTACCATAATCGTTTGCTAGCCTAAGCTAAAAATTTTGTATGGTTGATAGATTAGGCAGAATTATTCATATGCTCATATTACACACAATTTATTTTCACGCCATTATGCGATAACGAGTAACCTGTTGCAATCTCCGTCAAAAAACTGATGAAAAAACACTTTAATTTACATTTCTCGAATTGGTAATTGACCGTAGGATGTGTCAGTCAAGTTCGCTGACACATCCTGGTGGTAGGTCTCTCATATGTAAGAGACCGTCTGGGTGGGTACCACCGCAATGTCTATTTCTACCGCAAAGCAGCAGTGTGTGCATGCACTGTTGCGTTTCGGTTTGAAGGACATTGTGGCCAGTGTAACTACAGGACATAGTGAGACTTAAAATCTTGTTCTCAGGATGATGAGTGCAGTGGAATGCCAAACAGTACTTTATAACTCAAGGTGCTGGATAGTGTTACTACTGTTTATGGGTGGTCGTATCGCTTACCATCAGGCGAACGTCATGCTCGTCTCAACATTCAATGCCATAAAAAAAAACATTCTGTTTCTAAAATTTACTTAGATCAACAAATACACAAACACTTGCATAATTTGATTCCCGATAACTTTACGAGTTTTAAAAAAGTAAATATAATCACAGACACTTAAAATTTTATTATAATAGATACTAGGACTACATCACTTTTACGTATATCATGAATCTGAAATTGTACCGAAGACTGTACTTTCTGTAACGACACGTTATGACCTAGAAGTTCGTTACTTACCGTTGAGCTTTAATCGTTAAAACAATCTTCGCTCTTATCTTGAATGGGTAGGCAGAAATGTAACACTGTGTTATATAAACTTTGATTCCGCCCTACACCAGATTTACTACTATAAATACACACACACACTCACGCCTTTTATCCCCGAAGGGGTAGGCAGAGGCGCAACTAGTGCAGCCACTTTTCGCTGTTATTCCGCCCTATGATGTGATAGGGGGCGAGCCTATCGCCATATCGGGCACAAATTCCAGACTCCGGGCTGATACTGAATAGAAAAACTCAATTTCACTTTACCCGATCCGGGGATCGAACCCGAGACCTCAGCATTGCAGTCGTACCGTAATACAATTACGCCACCGAGGCAGTCGTTATCTTGAATGGGTAGGCAGAAATGTAATACTGTGTAATGTTAACTTTGATTTCACCCTAAACCAGATTTACTAATAAATAGGCCACTTATTCCATCAAGATTAATTTCGTTGCTGTAAACTGGAAAAAAATTGTTGAGTTACCTAAGAGGAAATCGAGGCTCAAATATTCATACTTATAATATATTATAATTTATACGTTGCGAATCGGCCCATGTGAAAATATTATTATTTAAATTAGAAATAACAAAACACGCTTATATTATAGTTCAACCCTAGCCTATATTACAAAAATCTCAAGGTAAAGCTTCTAAAGCACAACCTAATGAAATCCGAAATATAATTCATGCAAATGTAAAATTATTAATTATTATAAAATATAATTTGTTTTTTTTTTAAAGAAAATGGCCTAATAATGCGCTGTTGCAAACAAAATTACACTTTCTAAGTCGCGCGGCAACGTTACCTTCCAAACTACAAATGATCTTCGACATCCCTTATTACTTTGGTCCTACAATCGCTATCATTTCGATAATTAAATAATCATGTGTTAGAAAATTGACCCGCGTCCATGACCTCGGAGCCGAGATGAGTATATAAGGTACCAGCAGTTGCGATCAGCATCAGTAGTCATCTGGCATTCGATCAGTAACCACACTAGCACAACAAATCTAAACATGCAGAGTTTCCTTGTCTTCGCCATCGTGGCTGTAGCCACCGCAGCTGCTGGGGACATCTTCTACCCTGGATTCTGCCCCGATGTTAAGCCCGTGGACGATTTCGACCTAAATGCTGTAAGTTGCATTTCTTTTACCCATATTCTGGTACCATAACACAGGAAGCCACTCATGTATTGGTTCCTTAAATTTCGACACGGATCAAAGAAATCCCTAAAATTTGCTATGAGAATTTTGAATGGCCCAGAAGATAATTTTCTATTAATTAGTATCAATTGATCATATTCTTGTTAGTGATTGATATTGCACAAATTTATGAAATAGAAACAATATTATTGAAATTAAACGAGTTTAGTAAACAAATTAGCATAAACAGGAGACTGCATCGTAACAAACTCCGGTGAAACATGTTTTTTTATTTATTTATTTAGTGGTGGGATTGTAAACTTATGATTGTTCGTTTTTTAGAGTCTTGCCTTGAATTATTAATTAATTACCAACACGTGTACGTAGTGTTTAACTTTAGTGCAAATTAATAAATTGAAAATGATTATCGAAATAGCCTAAAACACACTTTTTCATAAATTTGATTAGTTAACTATTTTTAATATTTTACGAAAAAAATGAAAGTACATACAATTTTGATTCCATAATTTAAAACTTACAAATTTCATAACAGTGATAACGATTCTTGAATTACACGGGGCACAATTTCGAGGCTGTCAAATGAGTTAACTGCGGGCAATAAGACGTTATGCACTGATCATTTCTTATTTTAAATAATTTCATATTTGCTTTTCTCGTTAAATTATTCTCTAGGATTTTTAAATCTAAAATTTTATTTTTTTACGCTTATATATTGCTTTTACTCCAACGACTGCCACGTCTGCGTACCACGTGACCACATAATTTTAAAGATTCTCGTTTAGAAAATGGTGTTTATCGTTTTATAATCTATTTAAATTTTTATTTGTTTTTCCTGTATTCGATATTTTCTTCGATATAGCAAGAACCGTTTGTCGTTTAAAATTTAAATTATATTAATTTCATTCAGTATAAAAGTCGAAGACGTTAATTAGAATTTTCTTTAGAAACGCTGTATATTATGTTCAAAAGCCAACAATTTTTAAATTAGTGAAAGAGATTTAACGTAAAGTATAAAACAGACAAATGATTTTAAGCACAAACCAATTAAATAATTATTTTTAAAGTTGCGGTGCATTTGCTTTTCTACTTCGCGGAGGTTTGGGCTATACGCCGACGTGAACTGATTTTGTTTTCGCCTCACGTGACTGATAATCACTACAAAGAAATTGATTGCATCGACTGACGCGACTCGTGGCTCCTAAATAATATATCTCTATTGTGAACTTTTAACTTTTTTATTCTACTAGATGTATACTATTATACATTTTGTAGATCACGCATTGTCCTAGGAACATTTATATAATATGACTCCATAAGATAGTTACAAAAGATGATGTAATAACTTTTGAATATATTAGGAGCATAGGCTTCTAAATTTTGAATGCTATGCAAAAAATATCTTGACCTTCAGGCCTAAACATGTCAATCGCTTTGAAGTTATTTAAATTGAATAACATATATATATTTTTAAACAAGAATAACTTCACTTGGCGCGACTATGTTCCTTTATCGTTATCTACCAGGGGATTAATTATAGTATAGACGCAAATCAAAAACCTTTATAGGCTATAGTGTACCTACACTACCAAATTTCAGAAAAAAGTTAATTGTCATAAAAATCCCTATTGAACATGTACAAGGTAAATTAAACTAAAGCATTTTTTGTTCCCTCTAGTTCGCTGGCACATGGTACGAGATCGCCAAATTGCCCCTGGAAAACGAGAACATTGGAAAATGCACAACCGCTGAGTACAAGGTTGAGGGCAAGAAAGCTTCCGTCTACAACTCGATGGTCGTCAACGGAGTCAAGGAATACATGGAGGGTGACCTGGCAATCGCTCCCGACGCCGCATACACCAAGCAAGGCAAATACCTCTTGACCTTCACGTTCGGAGGTAAGTTCGCAACTTTATTCTGAATAAACCTTATACATTGTAGCGTATGCAGTTAGTGATTGTTATACATTTTAAATGCACTGGTTTTCTCGAAGAATAGAATGAAGAATAATAATGAATACATTTTTTTACAACCCGTTACTTTCAATGTTTTTAGAACTGTTATTATTTTTTGATAAAGTAGCCGAAGCATAAATTATGCGGCCGATGTTTTTTCTGTTTCATCACGCTATTCTCTAATAATATATCTACTAGATAACTATCTAATAGTATATTAGACAGTCGAAGTAGCAATATCGCCTTTGCGATTACCACGAGTCCACCACCTGTCTAAGCACTTTTAAAAGAGGCTCACAACTCAAATAGGTATAAATGTATCTCTTCAATTCAAATATTTAGTGAACAAAATCTTATAATGGTACATCATAAGTTTTTGCTAGAAAATTCAAATATTTCCTCTTTTTATTCTTATTCCAATGTTAAATAGAAAATTTAAGATTATTTTGCAGACAAGAAATAGGGAGAGTCTATCAGTGGCGAAGCCCACGAACTTTAATGTTGGTTTTTTAATAAGTTGTTTTCCTATTATAGAAAGGGTGAAGACGCTGGTCCCATGGGTGTTGGCTACTGACTACAAGAACTACGCCATCAACTACAACTGCAACTACAACCCCGACAAGAAGGCCCACAGCAGTAAGCATATTTCGATAATAATTTTAAGAAAATATTGTAATGAGATAAGGTCAGGTTGAAGAAAAATCGAGGAAAAGATTTAAAATTTGCAATGTCCCCTTTGTCATAGGGTAGCATTGGCTAATTTGCTCATTGTTAATATGAAGTATGTTATTTCTTAATGGAAGAATGAGTTGTATGTCATTACTTGTAACAGTAAAATCTGTTATTAAGTTTCAGAGCCATAAGAATGTATAGCTTATTAGGACATATATGATTAGTGATATACACAGTGTTTAGGCCCATATCTGAAAATAAACGTGTCATATTATGTGACCCTATTACATTTTCTTTATCTAGAAGATCATATATTTATAATTACCTTTTATTTCAGTCCACGCCTGGATCCTATCCAAGAGCAAGACCTTGGAAGGCAACAACAAGGTAGTCGTCGAGAACGTGCTCAAGACCTTCTCCCACCTGATCGATGCCTCCAAACTGGTGTCAAATGACTTCTCAGACTCTGCCTGCCAGTTCTCCACCACATACAGCCTTACTGGCCCCGACAGGCATTGAGAAGAAGAGTGAAAGAAGCTAGCGTTAAAATGTTTGCCAATTGCCCGTAGTGTTATAATAGTTTAAATATTCGTTGTCTTACAACGTATCCTTCAATAGTTAAGTCCATGTACCAACATAGATAGGGAGAAAGGTATTGAATTGTTTTAGTTGTAAAGGTGATTTTTTGCATATTGTAAACAGAAAATAGAAAGCACACTGTGTTTAAGGAAATAAAGGAATGGTTTTTACATACTTTTATGTTATTATTTACAAACTGTTGCCATATATTGCATGTACAGGATCCTTTTTATATCCAGCAATAACAATAATGTTATTGCACTGGACTGGAATGCTTCCGTGGCAATTACGCCACCAACAGCGTACAGCGCGGTACGACCGAAAGGATTTGTGACCGATATGGCAATAAGATTTCCCTTTATTACATGATGGGAGGGAACACACACGGCAAAATGTGGTCCCCTTGTTGCACCTCTGCCTACCTTTCAGGTAAAAGGCGTGACTTGTATGCGTATTGCACTCGATCTGATGGTGAATAAATTATTATTCAAATATAAAGTTGACTTACGATAGTCGTTGTGTCCATGGTCTCTAAAACTCAATCGGCCTATCCTGATGGATTGGTTGATCACTGGACGTGACTCATATGCAACGAGCGACTATGGCAAACATCAGGTGTAGAGTTGTGTAGATCACGTCTTACAAATTATTACGCCTATTTAACCTAGTGAGAATATATATTAAGTGCTGTGTACAGATACCTGGATTCGTTTCACTATCGTCATCATCATCATCATCATCATCAGCCCGTTGCAGTCCACTGCTTGACATGGGCCTCTCCCAGGATACGCCACAGAGGCTGGTCTGCTGCTTTATGCATCCAGTCGCTGCCGGCCCTCTTGTGCACCAGTTGGGTAATAATTTGTGCGGAGTTTTAATACAATTTTCATGGAAGTAGATCCTTTAAACTCTATGTCGAGTGGGATAAGCCTAGGAAGTAAAGAAGAAGACAAATTATTGGCAATTATTAGTCTATGAAGGAAATAATCTCTTCTGAAGAACACTATTAACGGACGTCAGAAATCTAATCTATTCAGTAGGTCTGAAGAGTCATAACGTAGACATAATACAAGTAGTTGACACGTACAATTACCACGAGTCGTAATGTATAATACCAGGCAGATGCGGCTTTTCAGAAAAGAGGTGACTGTCATATATCAATACTGGTAGTGACATTGTAAATGCTGGCATGACCTTTAAATTATAAACCATACCATACCAGCCCTGTATTATATACCGCCCACTGCTGAGCACGGGACACCTCTACAACTGAGAGGGTTAAGGCTTTAGTCCACCACGCTGCCTAGTGCGGGTTGGTAGACTTCACATACCATTGAAATTCACAGAACTTCTCAGGTATGCAGGTTTCCTCACGATGTTTTCCTTCACCGTTAAAGCGGGCGATAATTCAAAAAGAATACACACATAACTTTTTTAGAAAAGTCAGAGGTGTGTGCCCTTGGGTTTTGAACATGCGGAAATTCGTCTCGGCAGTCCGTTCCACTTCCAACTAGGCTATGCTTGCTTCTATTATAAAGCACTGGATAAAACGAATGAATAGTATTTAAATATTATAATATTAAAAACATAGGTATGCAAAATCATGCTCCAGCTGATTAATGCAATGTGTAACCTCTACAGAAAATGTTTGTTTTTTTTTAATATGCCATCTACTTAAGGAATCAGATTTAAAATATCCATTATTTCCCATGGGAATCAACTGCCGGGATAAAAAGTAGCCTATCTGTTGTTCCTGGACATGATCTACGCATTTTCACCCAAATCCGTTGTTGTTGTTTTTGAGTTTACTTCTAACAAACATCCAAACATCTTCGCAATCTCTCGCATTTATAATATTAGTAAGAAGTAAGATAAGATGTTTCTGCTCATCTGTTGATAAGCAATCTTCATCATCCATAATTACATCTAAATAACCTAGTAAAAAATTAAATGCAAATCTGGGAATGCCAAGCGGCTTTTTGGAATCCAAAGCTAAAAAATATTACCTTAAGGTCGAAATTACGATCTTAGCTTCACAGTTTATAAGAAGATAGCTCACATGTAGGGAGTGGGCCCATTACGATCAAATAAAATTTGAATTAAGCAAATTGTGTGTACAAATCAAATTCAAATTGTTGCTACTAAAATTGTAGTTACCTTAAGGCCTACATTAACATATAATGGCACGTAGACTGCCTCGGTGGCGTAGTTGTATTGCGACTGCAATCCCGGGGTCTCGGGTTCGATCCCCGGGTCGGGCATAGTGATATTGGATGTTCCTATTCAGTATCCGCTCGGAGTCTGGAATTTGTGCCCGATATGGCGATAGACTTGCCCCTTATCACATCATGGGACGGAATACGAACGGCGAAAAGTGGGTACACTTTAGTGCTGCTCTGCCTACCCCTACGGGGATAAAAAAAAGGCGTAAGTGTGTGTGTAGAGTTTTTGAAGGTCAAACTTGTCAATCGTTTGTCTTTATAGCTATCTTAAATTAAAGATGAAAACACGTTGCACGTGTCGTATTGAATATTAATATAATAATTACTACACTAAATACCTATAATTCTGCAGGTTGCTATAAGTTATCGTGGAAATGTCAACAAAATAATTAAAAATAATCTATAAAAACATAATTATTGATAGCCTAAAGTAACCAAAAGTAATAAGATACCGAGACTTGTATTTATTTTATTAAGGAAAAACAAACAGTTGTACATTAGATGCGACTAAATAAGCACATACATACAATTATATTAATATACAACCAACTACGTCCTTCACGGAATATAAACTAAGTATAATTTTCAGGAACGAGCGCATAATTTACAATACAAAAAAGAAAAAAATTGATTATGTGGTGACACATTAAACTATAAATAATATCTACTCATCTAAATCTAACAGCATTATAAACATGTTTTTGCGAAACTTATACTGTGATGAAGCAAACAAATCCAGTTCCAAAAATAATCTTAATATATATAAATCTAGTGTCACAATGTTTGTGTTCAATGGACTCCTAAACCACTTAACCGATTATAATAAAATTCGCACACCATGTGCAGTTCGATCCAACTTGAGAGATAGGATAGTTTAAATCTCAAATTATAGTCGCAATTTTAATTTATTGCTAATTATTTGTCTGTTATTATTTGACAGTCACAATTATCTGTTAACTCCAAATGATTCTAACAGATGTCGATACCTTTCGACTGGGTTGAGTAAGTAATCAATAGATGGCGCTGCTATGGTAAATTTACGAACGTGTCATATAAGCTACGGGTAGATTATGTATACTTTTTATACCGGGAAAATATAAAGCGGGACTTTTATACCGGGAAAACTCATTCACGCGGGCGGAGCCGCGGGCAAAAGCTAGTTCATTATATGTTTTGACAAGGCGACGAAGAGGTGCACGTACCCTTGCATTGGTTCTACTGGTGGTAGGTCTCTCATTATGTAAGAGGCCGTCTGGGTGGGTACCACCGCAATGTCCATTTCTACCGCCAAGCAACAGTGTGTATGCACTGTTGGGTTTCGGTTTGAAGGACATTGTAGCCAGTATAACTACCGGACAGAATGAGACTTAACATCTTATGTCTCAGGATGACGAGCGCAGTGGAATGCCACTCAGTACTTTGTAAGTCAATGTGCTGGATGGTGTTGCTACTTTTTATGGGTGGTCGTATCGCTTACCATCAGGCGAACGGCATGCTCGTCTCATCATTCAAAGCAATAAAAAAATAAAAAAATAAAAGACACATGGTAACTCCAAAGACAGGCCTTCTGCATACCTCACGTCTTAAATAAAGGTCGTTTATTAAACTTACACAGTCAAACTTGCCATTACACAGATTATAAAGAGACATAGTGTCGAGATAAATTCGTCTAGACTTTAAACTTAACAATTTATAATGTCGAAGAAGGTTATTGTAGGGAAGTATAGTGCGGTGGCACCGGTAATGCATGGTTCTTAGATATTTGCGCTGTACGCCCTCCAAATTATCACTATATTTTCCGTAAACAGGGTTCCATACTTGTACTGCATATCCTAACTGACATCTTATAAGAGATTTGTATAAATGAGTGTAAGTGGCGTTGTAATTGAAATCAGTTAATGATCGCATAACAAACCCATACATGCGATATGCCTTTTTAATAATCATATCAACATGTTCATCCAAATGCAATTTACTATCGAGCAATACACCAAGGTCCTTAACTACAGATACCCTAGACAGAGATACGTTTGAAATACTATAAGTATGGATTGTGGAATTTATATTTTTTGGGAAAGAAATAGCCAAGCATTTAGGGATGCTAAGTTGAATTTTGTTGTCTATACAATAATTAGAAAATCGAGTAAGGTCTTCCTGTAGAAAATTACAGTCATGTTGGTTATTTATACTTTTAAATACTTTTAGGTCATCAGCGTAAAGTAAAAAATTATTATTAATTGTATTAATTTAGAGCCGAAACACGAACATTGGTTCATGGTAATAAGAATTTTGAAGGTATGTGAAGTCTGCCAACTCGCACTAGGCCAACGTCGTGGACTAAGGCCTAAACCCTCACAGCTGTAGGGGAGGCCCGTGCTCAGCAGTGGGCAGTATATAATACAGGACTGGTAAGGTTATATTATATTTAATGTGTAATTATTTTAAATCTTCTGAATTTTAGGTACGATTTTATGTTATACGTGTCTCTGAGTCCTGAACTAAAATTCAGTCATCACCATTTTTGATGCTCTTCTCCTTTTGATCGTGTCTGGCTTTCATTAAGAAAATCAGCCAATAAGATATCCGAATACCCTAAAATTACTTTCCTTGAAAACAGACATGATTCCTCTGGTTTAGTGAAGGAGCTTATGGTTTCCTGATAACAAATATCACGTGACCCATTTGGCGTGATAGTCAACTGACCTGATATAAAAACATTATTGGATGGAATAGTGATAACAGGCCCTGACAACGATTCATTGTAGTCTAAAATATATTGAAATGTGGCTCTGGAACACAATTTGGAACGAAACACTATGGAACTTTTAAGTAGACTATGATTCAGTCAATTAGATAATACCAATAGAAACCAGAATTTTGGGATAGTTAGTAAAAAAATTTTTTTTCGTAAATACGTTAATTCGATGGCGTAGTTGTATTACGGTACAACTGCACTGCTGAGGTCTCGGGTTCGATCTTGGGGTCGGGCAAAGTGATATTGAGTTTTTTAATTCAATATCCCCGTAGTCTGGAACTTGTGTCTGATGTGGCGATAGGCTCACTCCCTTTCACATAATGGGACGGAATACGCACGAGGAAAAGTGGGTGCACTAGCCGCGCCACTGCTTACCCCTTCGGGGATTTAAGGCGTGACTGTGTGTGTGTTTCAGGCGTTGGTAAGTACGGCTAGATTCCTGGACGATGCTGTTAAGATACCTGATGTTTAATTAACTATGCAACCGTTTTTATAGCTTTTTCTCCTAATATTCTGCTACGACCCTTTATTAGACACAATTGTTAGCATGAGAGTAAATTATTTAGACACCAATGTCACGACTCACAGCAATTTTCAAATAACCTTTTCTGCCATACCGAAAGTCAATTGTACCATCGGGCAAATCTCCAATTTTGATGCTTTATCATTCAGGTTGTTGTATAACGAATTTGTTGCACTGCTATTATTTACGTGTGTCTATCTAACAGCGAATATCTAAAACAATTGTTTTACCTACGAGTACTTCGTATCAAGAATCCGGGTGCAGATTGTTCAAGTGTATTGCAATCGTAAATTTCTCGTAACGACATAAAAATAGAATAATCTTTTTAAAACTGATCCTATGACCTGTGACGTCTTCAGTATATAAAGTAAATACTGATTACATTCCCAGTAGTAGTCCACTTACCCGCGATTTGTGACTACGAAAAAAGTTGTTCAAGATGTTTAGTTTGATTATAATTGCATGTTTAGGTGCTGCATCAGCTGATTTGTTGTACGAAGGGCAATGTCCTGATGTCACGCCAGTGGGAAATTTTGATATAAAGGCCGTGAGTTGATCTATTGCTACTTTATTATCATTGTCTAACGCGATTTGCTTATCACTCCTAATTTGTCTAATTGTTCCATTATCTTTGTTTATTCTGTACGTGAACTTTACCTTGTCATAGAATGTGTTGTGTTCTAGTATGAAGGCACGTGGTATGAGGTTGCTATGCTGCCACTCTATAACCAGATGAACGGCAAATGCTCCACCTCGGTGTACACGGTTGATGGTGATGGACTGTCGGTAAGGAACTCCCATATAGTCAATGGAGTGAAGCAATATCTGGACGGGAACGTCAAGTATGCGGACGAGTCGAAATCTGGAAAGCTTATTCAATCATTCAAGATTGCAAGTGAGTTTGATTTATGATTCCAAATAATTAGTGGTGTTTAGATTTCTGGTACTCCTGTACCAGAAATCAGGAGGTTAATGTTACGCTGTTTGAAGAAATAAGCCAAATTCTTTCTGCAATATGCGCGAATAAAATGGTGCGCAGGTACTACTTCGATAAGGATTGATACCTGTTAAAAGTTAGTGTTTATATGAATTATATAACATCCATAAAGACAGTCATACTCAAAGAGTTTTATATGTCGATGTAGATGTAAATGATATAAAAACTCTTTCACTTTGAAAAGTCCTTTACTCTTGAAGTAGTATTTCTAGGTTTGTATCTATTGTTTGATCATCAAAATAACTAATCGAAGCTACTTAGTTTTGGGAATTCCACTTATTATAAATAAATTACAAAATTTTAATATATAATAGCAATAATTATAATACGTAACTCTTTATTGCATTACCTATTTACTTAAAAGTGCAAAACAAAAACTTTTTAACAAAAAATAGCACCGACTTCAAAAACCACTATAATGTAAAAAATAACTTGTACGTATATCGCTTATGGGTTATAAGAAAATTTAAATAATACCAATATTATATACACTGCCATTCGTGTAATTATATTTATGAACAATGAACAAATGTTAGGAGTCATTGCAATTGTTGGGTTTTTATAGTGGTTTTTGAAGTCGGTGCTATTTTTTGTTAAAAAGTTTTTCAATATAGACTTCATTAGTCTAATAGCCGTAAATAAATTAATGGTTCAATAGAAAAAAAAAAAGTTAATAATTATATTTTCTTTCAGACCGGGTGAAGGAAGTTCACCCATACATCCTGGCGATTGACTACCAAAACTACGCAATCGCGTACAGCTGTAGATACGATGAATCGAAGAAATCACACTACAGTAAGTAAAATTACCGTTGGAATTTTATAACGCCAGTTGTGAGCCTTAAATTCGATATTCAATTCCAGGGTGGTAGTTTCGACGTAAATTAAATGTCGTGAAGCCTATGGATATACGAATTCATAGGAATTTCCAAATGTCTAAATTTTGACTGTTAAATCACGTCGAAAGTATTCTTCGATTGCTAACTTATACAGAGAATGAATAAGTTTTTTTTGTGGGTTTTGCCATGTCAAAGATGTTTTGCTCGGGATAAAATGTATATCCTATATGAAGATAACCCAAGAGACAAAATCAAATGCAAAATCTTTAGCTTTTATCGTACAAAATAGTTACTTTAAAAAGCTAATTAGAAATTAGTCATAAAATACAATATAGATTTGGTATACACCAATGACCAATATTATCAGTTCATGGTACACTTTTCGAGACTGTCTATGCATTATGAGCAGAACCTTCAGTTGGTATAGATTTTAATGCAATGCAATCAGTCCTGTATTATATACTGCCCACTGCTGACCACGGGCCTCCTCTACTACTGAGAAGGGTTAGGCCTTAGTCCACCACGGTGGCCTAGTGCGGGTTGGCAGACTTCACATACCTTCGAAATTCTTGTGAAGAATTCTCAAGTATGATTTTCAAGTATGAGGTTTCCTCACTGTAGGATAAGTGGACTGTATGGGTTCGAAAAAAATAAGGGGGTTATTTGCATATGGAAAATTTTGCAAGAAACAGCGTGCCAAGTGGGGCAGTTGACGAGAGTATATATGTATGCACTGACCTGGGTTCGCAGCTCCTTGCCTGGAATTTCCTTATATCGTGTTCTCCCTCGGTTGATATTCCACGTATCAGCTCGACTCGAACTAGCTAGCTAGATACACGTTCTTGAAGATTATAAACGGGCACATAGAAACCGATCGTTCTTGGCACAGTTATGTCCGGAGTCACATCGAACTCACGACGGAAAACGGAATGATTGAATCGCGCACCACGACCACAACGACGGCCGAGGCGCGGGGCGCGGGGCGCGGAGCACTCGCCTCAGGCAGCATACAACTCCGCAACTACCCACGACTTTGGCTAGCGAAAATAATAAAATAAAGATAGTCTACCCTACAATAAGGAATATGAAAAGATGTAAACAATATCCAACACTGCCCACCGTTAAAAGGTGACTTTTAACCAAAGTTGCAGTGCCGGAATGAAATTTGAGCAATAAAATTTAAATCCTCTTAAAGAGAGAAAATAAAAATAAATAAAAAAATATGTATATATATCTAATCTAAATAATCTAGGATTTTGAACTGGCAAAATCTAGTTATTTGATGGAAGGGGGCATAATTTGATAACGGGACGTTTAAGGATCCCGTGCATAGTTTTAAGGAAAACGGCACGAACCACGCCATCTTTGGACGGAATTAGTTCAGTCACTCGTCCCAATTTCCACTGTAATGGTGGAGTTGGTTCTTGTATGAGAACCAATGCTCCAATTTTAATATTATTACGGTTATGAATCCATTTACCCCGTTGTTGTAACGTATTAAGAAACTCATTATGCCAACGTTTCCAAAAGCGTTGGACGAAAGATTGTAAAAGCTGCCAACGAGAAAGGCGATTGGCATTTATTTCTGTCAAATCCGGAATCGGCAAGGCATTTAAGGGTTCCCCGATTAAAAAATGACCTGGAGTCAAAACTTCAAGGTCGTTGGCGTCGGAGCTCAAAGGACATATCGGTCTCGAGTTTAAAACACTCTCAATCTGAGTTAAAACTGTTGTCAACTCTTCGAAAGTAAGAATGACAGTGCCTATTATCCGAACTAAATGAAATTTCACAGATTTGACTGCGGCTTCTGCCATTCCGGTGAAATGAGGCGCGGCTGGTGGATTTAAGTGCCAGGTGATTTTAAATTTTATCAACTCGCGTGAGAAATCCCTTTGATGTGATTCCACAAACCGATATAGTTCTTTGAGCACTGCCGTGGCGCCGACGAAATTACGGCCGCAATCGCTGTATACGTCCGAACATAGTCCGCGACGACTCACGAATCGGCGGAATGCCGCTAAAAACGCGTCAGTAGTGAGATCGGAAACCAACTCAATGTGCAATGCCCGAGTAGCAAGGCACACGAAAATCGCGATATACGATTTTTGAATAATCGATTTACGTTTTAAGTTGCATTTGGTGGAAATTGGACCTGCGTAGTCCACGGCGACCTTAACGAAAGGACGGAATTGTTGGGACCTAGCTATAGGTAGGTCTGCCATTAAAGGTTCGATAGGAACGGGTCGATTCCTATAACACCTTATGCACTTGAAAATACGTTTCCTTGTAGCGCTTCTCGCTGACAAGATCCAATAATAAGCACCGATATGCGCTAGTGTCGCAGCTAAACTTGAGTGGAGATTGATCAGGTGAAAATGATCTATAATAAGTTGAGTCAAATGACTATTCCGTGGCAGTACAATGGGATGTTTCCGACTGAATGATAGATTTGAATATTTGAGACGTCCGCCCACTCTTATAAGCCCGAACTTATCAAGGAAGGGGTTCAGACGTTGAAGTTTAGTCGAACACGGTTTTGACCCTTTGAGAAGCTCCAAATCCTTCGCAAACCAAATACCTTGGATGCATTTAATCCA
Organism: Sphinx pinastri; assembly: GCA_947568825.1. Classification (NCBI taxonomy): domain Eukaryota; kingdom Metazoa; phylum Arthropoda; class Insecta; order Lepidoptera; family Sphingidae; genus Sphinx; species Sphinx pinastri. The sequence goes on from OX387632.1 coordinate 12,979,868, forward strand.
CACATTAGTTGCATTTTCAATTTCTTGGACCGAAATGTCACCGAACATCCCTTTTGATCGACAATTCGATACAAATCGCAATATGTAGGCAGTAACCGCGCAAAGCCTATGGAAACTAGAAAAACGAAGAAGTTCAGAAGGCTCTTCAACGAGGCCGGAAGCGACATGAGTAGATATAGCCTTGCGGCGCTTTTCCGGAATTTCGCTTGAGGCAGGAATGGCGGCAGTTGGCCACGAGCGCTCCGGCGTTAGGAGCCATGCCGGTCCTGACCACCAGAGTGGGTGATCGCGGAGTTGCGCGGGGGACAAACCTCGCGAGGCGCAATCAGCGGGATTATCGAGCGAACGGACATGTCGCCATTTATCCGGAGAAATGATAGATTGGATTTCAGCTACACGATTGGCTACATAAACATTCCAATTGTGTGGTGATGCCTTAATCCAGGTTAAAGTGATGGTGGAGTCTGACCAGGCAAACTCACCATGGAATTGTAGTCGAGAAAAAGAGCGACGAACAAACGCAAATAATTTACTAAGTAAGAGCGCTCCATTTAGCTCCAAACGAGGAAGAGAAAGAGTTTTCGTCGGAGCAACTCGAGACTTAGCTGCAAGAATACGAGTGGAAACATTACCCTCCGAATTGGTAAGTCTAATATAAATAACAGCGGCATACGCTGCTTCCGAACTGTCACAAAACCCATGTAACTGAATTTGTCTATTATCGTTAGTGGAAATGAATCGAGGTATTTGAATGTCCTGCAAAGTGGGAAGTTCTTGGACGAATTTATTCCAATGAACACGAATATGCTCAGGTACCTCATCATCCCAACCAATGCCCAGTAACCAAAGCTGCTGAATAAGCATTTTTGGTGCGATCACTACTGGACATAAGAAACCGACTGGATCGAATATCCGTGCGATTTCTGCTAGAATATTTCGCTTTGTAGCTGATTCACCTACATGTTTTACCTTATAGGAGAATATGTCCTTGCTTGGTTGCCACACCATTCCCAGAACTTTAACGACGCAATCATCGTCAAGAGTTACTGAGGCAACATCAAGAGCTCGTGTCGAAGGTGGTAATTGGTCCAGAAACTCTGAACTATTGCTGCACCATTTCCTAAGTTCAAAACCGCCGGCTTTGAGTAAATTAATCAGTTGACGCTGGAGATTCACAGCTGAGATCAGCGAATCTGATCCTGTAACTACATCGTCCATATATGTAAACCGACGTAAGACATCAGCTGCTTCTGCAAATTGTTGGTTGTAGTCTTCAGCAAGCTGTTGAAGAACTCGAATAGCTAAAAAAGGAGAAGACGATAAACCATACGTAACAGTTTTTAATTTATATGTCTGAGGCTCATCACGAGGAGATTGGCGCCACATTATATATTGATAAGCTTGATGCTCATCTGCCACCAGAATTTGGCGATACATCTGCTTTACATCTGCCGTGAAAGCAATTTTGTGAAAACGAAAATGAAGAAGCAGCTCAGTAAGGTCCTTCTGAAGTTTAGGACCTACAAGCTGACAATCGTTCAAGGAAATACCAAGATCGGTTTTTGCTGAAGCGTCAAAAACCACTCTAAGTTTGGTGGTAGAGGAAGAATCTCTTAACACTCCATGATGTGGAATGTAATAGTGTTTCTCTGGAACAGGCTCACGGCTTAGCTCCATGTGTCCAGACTCTAAATAATCGTTCATAAAATTAGTGTATAGCTCACGATACTGAGGATCTCGGATGAATCGACGCTCGACCGATAACAATCGTTTGAGTGCTAATGAACGGGAATTACCTAGATCAGGCGGGCTGCCGCGAAATGGAATAGAAACTATGTACTTTCCAGATGTTGTACGCGTGTGAGTAGAAACGAAAATTTTCTCACAAAGAGCGTCATCTGGAGAAAGAAATGTTTTTTCTGGAACAGATTCTGTTTCCCAGAATTTTCGAAGTGTCGAATCTAAATCTAATTGAACATGAAACGAAGAAAATGGATTTGTCAGATCCTGGTTGACCACGAATTTGTCACGAACTTTGCCTACTAGCAACCAGCCAAATTTACTGGAAATTGCTAAAGGCGTTCCAGGAGGTCCTCGAATAGAATCTCCAACGAAGATATCATCGTATAAGTCACTGCCAACAAGCAGGTCGATAGCCGATGGTACATGAAAGTTAGGATCTGCAAGAACTATGTTCTTTATATAAGCCCAAGATTTAGGGTCCAATGCAAAGTTTGGTTTATCGCAAGTAATTTTACTGAGGATAATTCCACGGAAGGGAAAGATTGGAGAAAACACATTTTTTCCCTTTACGTGAGTCTCAACGAAACCTTGCGATTTTGTTAAGACGTCCCCAATTCCTTGAATCGGTGTCAGCAATCTATTGCGCATTAAACCAAGTCGCAATACTAGCTTATTGGTGATGAAAGAACTTTCTGACGCTGGGTCAATCAGTGCCCGAGCGGGAATATACGAACCAGAAGAACTACGAATAAAAATTTCCGCGGTTGAGAGCAAAACTTTATGTGCTACCACATCCGACGATACAAATGAAGAAATTGCAATATCCGTTGAAACGGGAGTTTCTTCGGCTTCCCCATTAGAAATCTCAACTTCCTCTGAGGGTGGGGAACCTCCCGAAGGGGAAGTGGAAAAATGCAACAATGTATTGTGATGGGCTGCTTGACAGCTCCCACATCGAATTTTGTCACAAGATGAATCATGTTGTTTGTGAAAAGGCTTTAAGCATTTTAGGCACAACTTATGTCGTTTGGCCATGCGGAACCTTTCATAAGGCGAGGCGTTCTTAAATAAACTGCATGCCGTAACTATATGACTGCCCTTCTTACAAATGATACAGCTCGTATTCTTTCGATCCGCTGTCACAAAAGAAGAAGTCGTACGCTGGTGACGAGAAGATGACGCGACAGCAACAGGTAGACGGGACCGAACCCCGGACTTGGAGCTCTCATATGAGACAATTTCCTTGTCTATAAATTCACGCAAATCCTTAAATTTTGGAATTATGTTAATAGGCACGGTTCTATCAAAGTTACGCCGAGTATCACAATCAAGACGCTTATAAAGCATGTGAAAAACGACGAAATCCCATTTATCCACAGGAAAACCTAAAGCGCTTAATGAGCTAATATTTTCCAAAAATCCGGTTACTAGACTCCGGAGGTTCGCGGCATTCGGGGTAGCAATCGTTGGTAACGCACACAACGCATCCATATGTTGCATGGCGACAATGCGTTCATTGTTATAATTATACTCTAAGATGTCCCAAGCCTTTCGATAATTATTATCTGTCACGGATATGCCTCGCAATAATCTACTGGCATCACCTTTTACGAAACTAGTTAAATATTGAAGTTTAGTTACATTAGAGAAATTCGGATTGTTATCAATGAGCGACAAAAACAAATCACTAAATGACTTCCACTGTTTGTAGCTACCTGAAAAACACGGGATAGAAAACTGCGGTAACAACACCATACTCGACTCGGATTTTCTACAACACTTCGAACTATTGTTATCGTTAAGTTTTTTCTCTAAGGATTTACGAGACTCGCACTCTAATTTTAATGCGAGAATGTCCCTAATCATATCATTAAATGCTGACCGAATTTCAGCATGTTCCTCCGCGATTTCATTCGTATCTTGCAATTCCAAATATTCGATATTAGTTTGGATACTCTCGAACTGATCTTGAATGCGAGACAAATTGTTACAAGAAGCCATAAACTTGTGATACGCATCTTCATCACTAGAAATATGTGAACTAATAGAAATCATTTTATCCAACTCCTTCTCTAAAGAGTTTCTTTTAAAAATTAATTGTTTCATACTTAACTCCATAAATGATAACGATAACAATAAATGCAACCGTATGTTTTCACACCGCTTATATCTACGTTCGAACTACAATAGATATAACTTAGCGACGTGCTACCTGGAGCGGCCCGTACACACTCGTAACAAAAAAATAAAATAAATATAATACCGCTCGGAACAGGTAGGTAATGAAAGAAAGGCAAGACCGTATATTATTTAACCTGACCTAATGATGATACCTTTCACTACTCAATTAAAATGAAACGTATATCGTTTATAAAATATTATTTATTATTTAAGTAAGTATTGGAAAATATGAAAGTCTTATTAGCACATAAAGGTTATATACTTTAATTGAATTATGTACGAACGGAAAATTCATACACGTTACATTTCAATTTCATACGAAAATATGAAAACGTAAAAGTACGTAATGAAAACGAAATTCAAAATATTTACTGCGAATTCAAGTAAAATGTAAATGTGCTAAAATACCCATATAATAAGAATTGAACGAGATCACCTTATTGTAAAACAAAAGGCAAGAGTACCGCGAATAATATAGGCACACGTATATCTTATACCTATATACAAGTACGCACTAAATTATGTGCCTCCGGATCGTTATCACGAAAACCCCTAAATCCTAGTGCCGATGTAGAAAAAATAATAATTGTATATATATATATATATAATATACGGTATCAAAATTATTTAATTATAATTATTAAATTCAATACCTAAGTCACGACCACCATTTTATACATAATGATACGGTACATCTACGAACACGAACAACATCGGTCAATGGATTCAATTTCGCAAAATATAAATGATCATCAATTAAAATTCACAATTATTTTACGAAATGAGATCTACTAAATAGTACGTACACGAATAAGCATTTATTTTATGTGTACATGACATGGAAATTAGGGTTTCGACTGAATTTTTCAGAACACGATGTAGAAGGTTAACCAAGGTGCACGATATATATGCAATTAAATGCAATCGGCTCGGTAGGACCAAATTATGTAGGATAAGTGGACTGTATGGGTTCGAAAAAAATAAGGGGGTTATTTGCATATGGAAAATTTTGCAAGAAACAGCGTGCCAAGTGGGGCAGTTGACGAGAGTATATATGTATGCACTGACCTGGGTTCGCAGCTCCTTGCCTGGAATTTCCTTATATCGTGTTCTCCCTCGGTTGATATTCCACGTATCAGCTCGACTCGAACTAGCTAGCTAGATACACGTTCTTGAAGATTATAAACGGGCACATAGAAACCGATCGTTCTTGGCACAGTTATGTCCGGAGTCACATCGAACTCACGACGGAAAACGGAATGATTGAATCGCGCACCACGACCACAACGACGGCCGAGGCGCGGGGCGCGGGGCGCGGAGCACTCGCCTCAGGCAGCATACAACTCCGCAACTACCCACGACTTTGGCTAGCGAAAATAATAAAATAAAGATAGTCTACCCTACAATAAGGAATATGAAAAGATGTAAACAATATCCAACACTCACGATGTTTTCCTTCACCGTTAAAGCGAATAATTGATAAACAATACACACGTTACTTCGAAAAGTCAGAGGTGTGTGCCTTGGGTTTTGAACCTCCGGACATTGTCTCGGCAGACCGTTCCATTTCCAACTAGGCTATCGTAGCTTCAGCTAGATTTTAATAGAGCCATAGAAATCTGGAAGAGTTTTCTGACATAAGATGTTCTTGTTTTCAGCTTTCGCCTGGGTCCTATCTAGAAGTAAGACGTTGGAAGGAGATGCGAAGACAGCAGTTGAAAACTTCCTGCAGAACCACAGCAGCATCATCGAATCCTCGAAACTTATACCAACAGATTTCTCTGAAGAAGCTTGCAGTTTCTCCAGTTCGCTTTCCCTGTCTAGTCCCAAGATGTTTAGCGGTGCAAGGCACTAAGTAGAAAAACAGTGAAATTCTTGCCAATTTTTTTTTATTATATCCTGTAACAGTAATGTATTTTTGTTGATTGTTGTGTACTTGGAGGGCATTCTTGGTTGATCTCTACCTTGCTTTTTAAATTTACTCTTTCCTGAGGGGTTAGAATAGTAAAATAAAAAATACAACAAAACAAAATAATTGTGTCTGATATTAAAAAACTTCTTCGTTGTACTTCATTTGATGTTACATTTTATGAGGAAACAAAACTACATAAAAATACAAACACACGAATTGATAACCTCCTCCTTTTGGAAGTCGGTTAAAAATAATTTCGTACGCAAGACTGAACATGTTGACACCTGTTTTATTAAGCCCCGATAGAAAAAGAAGGGTGTTATAAGTTTAGGGTGTGTATCTATGTGTCTGTGTATCTGTATATCTGTCTGTGGCATCGTAGCGTCTCGTCTCGTCATCTCAAACGAATGGACCTGTTTTGACGCGGCTTTTTTTTGTTTGAAAGCTGATGGGATCAAGATGGTTCTTAGTCATAATTTATGAGGATCTGCAGGCGTTTGAAGATTATCAGCTCATTTCCAACTTTCATAAGTCCGATTGATTGTAGATTGGATGTGCTGTGACTTCGGCAATATTTTTAAGACATGTTAACCTTGAGCTGATGCTGCAGCATCAAGTAGTCTGCGGGATTCCCAACTCTTTAGCAACTTATAGTAGATATAGTGTGTGGGCTCATAAGAATGGTCTTAAAGAGTAGGTGTTAGATAGTTGATTATCAAGGCACCATGATGGAGAATATAGTGATTCAAAAAGTTTGATATGAAAATGAAATTAAAATTTTAATAGCCCCCAACACAATAAACCTCTTTAAAGTAAAAAAAAAGTGTATTTGTCGTTTGAACCAAGCAACGGCGCGTCAGAGGACCGCGAAGAAGTATTTTCATCTCCCAGGTCAGGAGTTCGGTTAATTTTTATTGCTCCAAATAAATGCTGATAACATGGTCTTTAAGATAAGCAGAGACAACAACTATAGATATAAAATTAAACATCTTATTTAATTTCAAATCTATGAATAACGTTAATACAAAAATAAACATCGTTTATTTGAATGAGGCTTGCTCAGTGCATACAAATTTAAAATAATTTATTGTCTATTTCGTATTTATTTGATTATATGAATTCAATAAATAAAATAAAATCAAACACAATTAGAGTATATATTATGTATACTATTAGTTTTGTACCTATTACTTTATTATATAAAGTTTTACTTTAATAAGGTATAAATAAGCATAAGGTGTTTGAATTCAATAAATTTAAAAGATAATGTATCAATAATAGAAAAACTCATAAAATCTATACATATAATAAAATCGCATAATTTTCAATGTACAGTCAGCCTCATAAGTAGCTGAACAAACTAAAAACTTCAAGTTGCCTGTACACTTATATGTTCTTACCAACATTTAAGTAGTTTTACTTTACAAAAATAAAATTTAAGCCATTTACTTTACTTCACAAAAATAAAAAATAATGTTTTAATTAGACCTAACATGGAAAAACGGTTTGAAATTTTGAATTTGTTCAGCTACTTTTGTGGCTGACTGCACATTAAATATTTTTGGAAAAAATATGAAACAGATCATATAACACCTTTGTAATTTTTTGGTCTGTTTACTCAAAAGATTGTTGGCGAAATTGATTGAAACCAAACTGATAGATTCATAGAATGATGAATGTCCGCAGGTTCAAAACCCAAGAGCACGCACCTCTGAATTTTCTTAAAAGTTATCGTGTGTATTCTTTGTGCATTACCGCTCGCTTACACGGTGAAAGAATAACATCGCGAGGAAACCTGCATATCTGAGAAGTTCTCTATAAGAATTTCGAAGGTATGTGAAGTCTGCCAACCTGCGCTAGGCAGTGGCGCAACTAGTGCACCCAATTTTCGTCGTGCGTATTCCATGCCATGATGTGATAGGGGGCGAGCCTGTCGCCATATCGGGCACAAATTTCAGACTCCGGACTGATATTGAATAGAAACATCCAATATCACTTTGCCCGACCCGGGAGCGAACCCGAGACCTCAGCTTTGCAGTCGTACCGTAATACGCTACCGAGGCAGTCATATAATAAGTATCTCTTATTCTTTAATAATATTGAGTATTGGATACTTTGAAAAATTATAGATATTTACGAGCGATTGAAGATTTTTGGTAGAACTTAAAAGCGTCAATGGTAAGTGTCGAGGGAAAGAAAGATTTATTGTTGGGACGATAAACTATATAAAATTATGCAATACTATAATATAACATGTACGGCCGTAGGCCAGCAGTAAGGGCGATAACAATAAACCAATCTTATCTTTGAGTAAGCTCTTAAATAAACATTTAAGGGCTGTAGCCAAGATGCTTTTTTAAAATAAAAAAAAGAAATAACAAAATGCAATTTTACGTCGTTTTTCAAATAAATAGTTGTAGCAGTTATGTTTCCGTCCATTATAATATTATATATACACCTATCATTACCCCTTACTCCCTTTTAACGGGTGGCAGAAATGAAATCTCATGTCATCATGTAATAGTGCAAGTCCTTTGTCATTTAGCAGACATAATTCCAAACTCCGGGCTTTAATTGAGCAGAAAAACCCTAAAATATCAATTAACGTCGATATTGGGGCCTGTAAACAATTGAAAATCCTATTATTTATAGCTAAACACACACTTTAGTTCTCCAGAATTGGACTTTGTACCCAATTTATCGATTATAAAGACGCTTTACCACTTACCATAACAATAAATAACAATCAATTTAAAGCCATTAGGAATTAACATTTTTAATAATATTTTTTTTTATGTTAATTTTATTAGGCCCGACTTACCTTATCCTCTAACGTTATTCTATTAGTAATAAATTCTATTAGTTTTATATTTTTATGTATTTTGATATAAATGTTTCTAGAATGGTAACTCCCTCGTTAGAGATTCCGGCTGGCAACTACTTCATTAAATTGTATAGAAAAAATAGATATTACCACACTCAAACTAACAGTGATTGAAATATAATGTTACATGTCTTCATGGTCTCTGGAATTATATGCCTCTCTGACTGCATGTTCGCCGGGTAATGTAGGAACTTGTTTTCAGGATACCAGCTGTTCTAGGAAACCGATTCGCTGAGTCCGCTATAGATTTTTTTTACCACATGTGCGACTGTTGCTTTCTCATAAAATAATAAAATATAAATATCCGAGCAGCTGACCATGCTGGATTATCGTTTTAAAAAACAAACGGTAAAACTTTCGAGCTTATATTACTAATCGAAAATAAGATGGGGCAAATAAACGCAGAAACAATTGTAGATTTGGATGAATTTTGACACATAGATATAATGTTCTAGATTAACATATAAGTAACTTTTTCTTCTGGCAAATTTTCAGTTCGGCTTTATTATGAAAATGGTCTTTCCGAGCGTGAAACATAGTGATTAATGGAACTATTGGTAAGACTCAAGCAGTAAGCTCTTAGACGAGAATTGTTATAACCACTGAAAATTTCGCTTTGCTGTTTATACGTGCGTATGATCCAGATTCGGTAGCGAAATGTACCTTAATAGTATTTTAAGATGTTGTTCTGAAAATCGAATGACTCTCAATGTAAATAAATCCTTCTTGATAAAATATACTAGAAAGAAAAAGCCGCTTGTGTCGACTTACGAGCTTGGCAGCGCAGTTATTCAACAAGTACAAGAAGTCCGTGATTTGGGTGTGATACTAGACAACAAACTTAATTTAAATTCGCATATTAATCATATAGTCAATAAAGCCTCAAAAATGTTAGGTTTCATTAAACGTAATAGCATAGAATTCAAAATTGGAACAAAAATTTTACTATAAAATATGCTCGTGCGCAGCCGAGTTTGCCAGTGTTGTGTGGTCCCCTTTCTATAGCGCTCATTCACAACGCATTGAGAGTCTTCAGCGTACGTTCACAAGACATATAGCTTTCAACACCTCAATTTTCTCCCACAGAAGTCCATATAACATGCGTCTCAATCATTTTCGTATGATCTCCCTTCATGATAGGCGGAAACTACTGGACATGTACTTTTTGTATAAAATCTTAAATGGATATGTTGAAAGTGCGGAACTCTTAGGCCGTTTTTCACTGTCGGTTCCTTATCACTATCCCAGATATCAGTTAACAAAAAAATTTCCTACTACGCCATCTCGTACCAACCTTGGGTTACAAAATCCTGTTACGCGCATGTGTAACGAGTACAATGACTTTGTTAGCAAAATTAAGGAGCTCGATATTTTTAGTGATAAATTTCGAACGTTTAAAAACAAATTATTAAACTTTTGTAGTCCTCTTACATAATTAGTTTATTTTAGTTTACATATCTTTTTTTTGTAGTTTAATCTTGTTTTGTATATTTTTCAACTTTATTTGTAATTGGATATAGCTGCGTATACCTGTAATGGGCATATATATCAGCCCGTAATGATTGCCTTGTCTTAGACGTCTTAATTTTGTTATAATATATATGCTGTTGGTGTACCATATAAATAAATAAATAAATGCTGTAGCGAAAGTAAATTAAAACAAACAGCGTCTCCATCGTATAGGACTAGGTATTATTGTATCCTGTTTCGACAAAATTTGACTGGTGGTAGGTCTCTCATATGTGAGAGTCCGTCTGGGTGGGTACGACCGCAATGTCTATTTCTACCGGCAAGCAGCAGTGTGCATGCACTGTTGTGTTTCGGTTTGAAGGACATTGTAGCCAGTGTAACTACTGGACATAATGCGACTTAACATCTTATGTCTCAGGATGACGAGCGCAGTGGAATACCACACAGTACTTTGTTAGTCAAGGTGCTGGATGGTGTTGCTACAGTTTATGAGAGGTCGTATCGCTTACCATCAGGACAACGGCATGCTCGTCTCGTCATTCAATGCAATAAAAAAAAAGTTGTTGCTGGTGGTAGGATTAGCATCCACCTGGATAGCGACCACCGTACGAAAGGCTTAAGCGCCACAGTGGCACACGTGTTTCGCGTAAGATTACCTCAGTAAATCCAGTTCCAAAGAGGCCGGCATAATTATACCGACTGGCGAGGAGAATCATCTCTCGTCTAGACCCTACTCCATTTATAAACAAGACAAGTGTAGTCGAGTCATTTACCCATACCAGCCCTGTATTTTATACTGCCCACTGCTGAGCAGGGGCTTCCTCTACAATTGAGAGGGTTTTAGTCATTAGTCCACCACGCTGGCCTAGTGCGGGTTGGCAGACTACACATACCTATCGAAATTCCTATAGAGAACTTCTCAGATATGCAGGTTTCCTCACGATGTTTTCCTTCACCGTTTATCGCGCCCGTATAAAGACATAACACTTTTCAATAGTAGATTTAAATACATAATATGGTATGTCTGCAGAATGGATATGTATTTAAGTAATCCTCCTAGCCAGTTTCGGCCACGGCGGCCAATCTCAACGGAGATCAGCCCAGTACGCAGGAGATATTATAGTGCACAAGTGTATGCGCAATACACAGGTGCACTCGCTATTCCTTCACTCTCACAGTCCGGTGAGACGGCAATCTGACATGACCGGAGAGAGATCAGGCACAGGACCAACGGCTTTACGTGCTTTCCGAGGCACGGGGGTATCACACCGCCAACTTCCTGACTCCGAGCTGCAACTGAGTAATTTTTTTAAGATGGAAAATCCCAGTCACCATGTTTTTGGCTCGACCCGGGATTCGAACCCAGAACCTCAGTGCGCAAATCGTACTCGTAACGCGTACGCAATACAACTACGCCACCGAGGCAGTCAGAATGGATATAACAGCGTAGCTATGTTCTGGTTGGAAGGACATTATGTCCAGTATAAAGGAGATGTCCGCTTTTTGTATGGCCTGTTTGTATTTTGTATGCTCAAAATTTAACCAGGCTCAAACTTTATGGCTATTAACGGAGCAAAGGTCTGAGGTCTCGGGTTCGATCCCCGGGTCGTGCAAAGTGATATTTAGTTTTCTACTCCGTATCAGCCCCGAGTCCGGAATTTGTGCCCGATATGGCGATAGGCTCACCTCCTATCACATGATGGGACGGAATACGCACGGCAAAAAATGGGTGCACTAGTTGCGCTTCTGCCTACCCCTTCGGGGATAAAAGGCGTGAGTATGCGTATCGCATTATACGATCTTTAAATTATGTAGTAACTGCCGCTATTGAATAGTTTTGTTATGTTTTATGGGCGGCAATTTCGCCTTGTACCAGCGCCTTTCTTGTCTTTCAATTGCATTAAAATATATAGGATTTTACATTATAAACGTTGGCTTGTTCCAATTTGCAGAATGGTAGATAATTATTCTACAATTACTCTAGTTCTCTTTGTATTAGTAAAGAACCTCCTTTTTTAAAGTAGGTTTAAAAGGCCGATTCACCGATTAGATGACAGATATCGGTCAGCCCTGTCTAACACGAAGGCTATGCATCGGAAATCCGCTATAGCATGGGCTTTGAGAACTAATATCAATTTTCATGGAACATAATACTTTTTTGCAATAAAAAGAAACTAATCAAATACTTAGTTTATTGAGTATAATCAATCACAGTCCATGAATTACGATCATTAGAATTCTACCAGAAGTTACTTGTAAAGAAGTCGGTCTCAAATTTGCTGGAGTAAGCGCAGCTGGCTTCGGTGAAATCCTTGAAGACAAACGCCTGCCGATGTTCAGCCAGCTCAGAATACTTGGAGAGAGTGTTCTCTACCATTTTTAATGTGTCTCCTTGGAGCTTCTCCTTTGTACGGGTCAGAACCCATGTGAATACTGAAATTTAAATGGCAAATATAAGAAAATTGCTAAATGATATTGTTGGTAACATGATTAGTGGGCTTATAAGACTGGTAAGGAAGAAAATGATGCCTGAATTAGGACATGCATAAAAATTAAAATCAGAGCATTCATTTTGGAGATATATGAAGGCGTTTTTAATATGTGAATAATTACATGACTCTGGTGGTGATTCTCAAAAGATACTTTGTAGGTTTTGGAAACGTAATATATATCAAAGAAATAATATATAAAGGTCGCAGGAACACGCTGGATGCGGGCCGCTTTTGACAGGTCCGTCTGGAAATCTTTAGCGGAGGCCTATGTTCAGCAGTGGACGTCATGTGGCTGGTGATGATGACACTAAAATACTAAGGGCTAGTTCCACGGGTGTCAAGTAAATTTTATTTGACAGTTATCGTATTAAATATAACTCAAATGACATATTAAAAAAAATGGAGGAAAGGTCTCAAGTCGACGTGTGTATTTTTTTTTTATGTACGACCACGCATATCTTTTTATGGAGTCGGCCGATTTTAATAATAATTTGTTTTATTGCAGGCTTCCCAAACTATGCGTCGCGACTGCACTGCTATGCATTGTACCATAAGTAGGTACAATTTGTATATTTTGCTGCCAAATAGTAGCTTGAAAATATAATTGCGTTGAAAGCTAAAGAACATTATAGGTAATATTCTGTATTTTGTAATTAAAGGCAGTTTAATTACTCAGTACATGCATTGGCATCTGATACCGCAGGAGCGCAGTGCAGCGCCATTAATTTCTTTGTTATACAGATTGGTGGATGCTGTTGTTTACTGGTGGTAGGTCTCTCATATCGCACCTTTAGGACGAAAATGACGCAATTCATAAAAATCAAAAATTGGATTATCGTCATAAAATGACTTGAAAATATATTAAAAAGGGTTTGATATAATAGTTTTGTCCTTTTCCCGCTTGAATATGGCGGTCGTTGAACTATTGTTGTATTGAACATTTAGTTTTAAGTAATTTTATGACGATAAGTCAATTTTCGATTTTTTTGAATTGTGTCGTTTTCGTCCTAAAGGTGCTATATGTAAGAGTCCGTCTGGATGGGTACCACCGCAATGTCTATTTCTACCGCCGAGCAGCAGTGTGCATGCACTGTTGTGTTTCGGTTTGAAGGACATTGTAGCCAGTGTAACTACTGTAGATATTGAGACTTAACATCTTATGTCTCAGGATGACGAGCGCAGTGGAATGCCACACAGTACTTTGTAACTCAAGGTGCTGGATGGTGTTGCTACTGTTTATGGGTGGTCGTATCGCTTACCATCAGGCGAATGGCATGCTCGTCTCGTCACTCAAAGCAATAAAAAAAGAAATATACAGTCATCGCCGATGCTTACTTACAGGCGAGTGGCTTACTCGTCTTATAATTTAGAGTATAAAATTTAATAGAGTCCATACCGTAATGTGTTCTGGCCTTTTTTTTCATAGTTTTGCAGGTGTAGGCAACAGCGTAGTTATCGTAGTCCGTGGAGAGTATAAAGAATGGGAACTGCAATACTTTATCTGAAAGTCAAAATTCATTTATTTATTCACAAAAACAAAAGCTTTACTTCTTCTTTCTATTTCAGCATTTAGAAGTCCACTGCTGAACATAGGTCTCCCTCAAAGATTTACAGACCAACCTGTCAGAAACGGCCTGCATCCAGCGGGTTCCTGCGACCTTTACAAGGTCGTCTGTCCACATTGTAGGACGACGTCCCACGTTGCGCTTGCCAGTACGTGGCCTCCACTCGAGAACTTTTTAAAAGATTTTATTTTAACAGCTTTACTATAAATAACTAAATTATAAAAGTAAACATTTGTATAATAAAATAAATATACCACGCCTTTGGGCTGCTAATTGATATCAAACTGGGAATTGGGAGCGAGTTCAAAGCGAGGTGAGAACGCTGCGTGCTCACCAGAAGTTTTTGGCGGCGAAAGGGTCGTCGCCACAGTAGAGGAACAGATGGTTGCGTTCCTCTATGGAAGGGGAAGATTTCCAATCAGGCAGATGTTGCGCCTGACCGGCCGCGGCCCCTCCGGTGGTTCCTACTCGGAGGTGGTATATATACCGCGCTTCGCGCGAATATTGCTATCGCAATTCTGGATCGTTCAATGCCATCTGTTGTAGATTTTGGGCGTCATCTGCTAATCATCGATACCCGGTCATCTAGTTGACAATTTACTGAGGTAGTTCCCAGCCATGTTGATAGGTGGCGGTGTTGCTAATTATGCCGCCACATCACTCCCCCCCGGAGACCGGAGGTCGAAAGTTCAGTCGTGAATGCTTGCGCCAGTGCCAGAGAGTTGATGCCCCAGTGAGTCGGGGTGTAGTTGATGCCCCAGTGAGTCGGGGTGTAGTTGATGCCCCAGTGAGTCGGGGTGTTGCCGTTGCCCCAGTGAGTCGGGGTGTTGCAGTTGCCCCAGTGAGTCGGGGTGTTGCTGTTGCCCCAGTGAGTCGGGGTGAAGTGGTCCCAGTGAGTCGGAACCGTGCGCAATTGGCCCTAGTGAGTCAGGGCTGTGCGCGGGTAGTCAGCTCCTTTGAAGCGAAGCTGAGTGTTGCGTCTCTGCGATGACTTCGGTGCGTCACGTGGCTGTACCGCGACAACCGGCGAAAGCTGCCTGAAGAAGGTCCGGCTGTAGCGCAGTTGTGCCGTGACGATGGAGCCGAAGACCGTGCAGGAGTGCTGAAGGTACCAGACGTGCATAGGCAGCATGCATGTGGTAACTTGATGGCGAGAACGCTAACTGGCTGGGCGAAGTGACGACTGGCTGGCTGGAAAGGAAGTGGCAGATGGCGATGCGATGTGATGCGTTGCGACGATGATGCAGGTGCGGCTGGACTCGATGATGACGGTGCGATGATGTTCAGCGTCGGGGTCACCACTTTGGCGGCGAAAGGGTCGTCGCCACAGTAGAGGAACAGATGGTTGCGTTCCTCTATGGAAGGGGAAGATTTCCAATCAGGCAGATGTTGCGCCTGACCGGCCGCGGCCCCTCCGGTGGTTCCTACTCGGAGGTGGTATATATACCGCGCTTCGCGCGAATATTGCTATCGCAATTCTGGATCGTTCAATGCCATCTGTTGTAGATTTTGGGCGTCATCTGCTAATCATCGATACCCGGTCATATAGTTGACAATTTACTGAGGTAGTTCCCAGCCATGTTGATAGGTGGCGGTGTTGCTAATTATGCCGCCACAAGTTCATAGTGGTGTGTAGCAAACGCGTAGCGAACATAATATTTTCATATTAGATGATGAACTTATGTGTACTTGCCAAACCGATTTCACATAAAGTTTGGTGTTCCTATACAAGAATCAATATCTCACAGTTTAAAGCCCAAGTAGGTAAACAATTTGACGAACTTAAAAATAATCAATTTTTCGACATTTATAAAGTCAAAAATAATACAGAAAAGAAGATCGATATGTTGTATCGTTTTGTTGCAATATTTACGATAATGGATGCCAATTGAGTATTCGCTGTTGAAATAGCAGTGATGTTTTTAGCTGCTTTATCTGTGTTGTATTCTAAAAATATACAAACCTCCATCCTCATGGCTGACAATGAACTGGGCTTTGTTACCAGCATCGAAAGTGGGGTCTACTCGCGCCAAATACGACTTCTGTGTTTTATTTCCCTGGTCTGAAGACACGTAGGTTTCCCTCAGGGTGTATCCCACATTGTCTTCTTGGAAATCTAGCGTTGCGCAGTCGTAGACAGGTCTGCCATCGCTAGCATAGCTCGCTACATTGTACCATACTCCTGAAAACTATATATAGGTATGTTGATTTTTTTTTAAATTTAATTTATCCAGACACCTTTGGCTGCTTTGAGATTCTGCTTTGCGAAGGTCGGTAGATTAAGAAGGTCTCTGGAAACCTTAATACAAAACACAACAACAAACAGTTATTACACGTAAGTTGTTTTCATTTATGATGGAGACAAATATACGTAGGTTAACGGGGCTCTGTCCCCCCAGTCATCGATATTAAAGATTAACTTCACGAGTTATTCAACAGGGACAGTGAAACTGTAAGCCATTTTTTTATTTTTAATTCGACAAAAGACTTTCATGCTTTACAAAGAGTCACGAGAAGAAGAATTGACTTTCATAATCCAAAAAGAATTCCAAAATAATTCACACACTATCCAGATAGAAGCCATTGTAAATCCCTCATAAGCAGCCACGGGCAAGTATCTGTCACTAAAGGAGATATCTTTTGAATTCAAGGATATAAAAATATTTGTTTTGCATCTATGTGTTGGTCAAATTATAATACTCACCAATGATGGTGGTCTCGACAATGGTGTCTCAACACTACTACTTACTTTTGTCTCGTCTTAGAAAAATGCGCATATTTTACGGCCAGAACTATATACACTGTCAGCTATATATCTATTTACTTATATATTCATTGAAATGACATTAATTACCTTATATAGTCTAACAAACCAGAATCGTAAAGAATTACCTTCGTATAATGCAAATTTTCCTGCAATTTGACATCAGGACACTCTCCAGGCAGCGTGAACTCCGCAGCCAGGGCCGTCGTGACACAAAACAAGATTAAGACATACATCGCAACTGTCCTGTACAGACGAGACACAATGAATGCTGGGCATTCGCGTCCCACACCGTAATTATCCAATGATACGGTAATAAAGACGTTTTATACTGAAATAGCTGTGAATTGGCTTTTTATTCTCATCCTTTGTTAGAATATGGGTATGCGCAGTTATGGCGCAGTCAAGGTTGTTAGGGACTATATTGGTATGTAATTTTCATGGAAGGATAAATATAAAAAATTTGAAACCACTTTTTGGTGTTTTGCTAGGATCTGTCAAGTACGATAGAATATTAAAGAAAGATCAATAGCTAATGGATTACCTGATAAAGAATGATCACTGCTAATCATATGTACAATACCAGATAAATGGTGAGAACCTTAAAATCTAAATGTAAGTACACGTTTGCGTTTGGCTTTTTCCATCTCTACATACGGTATACTACATATTTCCATAACTGCTGTATCTATTGCGTAGTGTCTAGGGGAGATGCAATTTACATTAATAGTGCTATTGTGTTTATTAATTCATAAGGTTCAAAATGGCTTGTAGTTTTTGAGCTTGTCGTTAATTTTCTAAATTTCTCCATGTCCGCAACGTTTCTTTTCATTAATCTATGATTACTGAAGATAAATGCCTATCTAATATAGATAGTGATATTAATATTCTATGTTTTGAATATTTTATTGGTGTGAAATGGTTATTACTTTTCACAAGGACCCATTAATCGGGTTAGAAAGTTAACCGGTTTTCTTATTAGCCTTTTAATTCGGTTAGACATTTTGCGATTTAAGATTTACACCAATAAGGGATCATCGTGAATTATTGCTGATTAATCCAAATGAATAATAGAAGAGTAAAATTTTTGGCGTAAAAATCATATGTATGAAATAGATTGTAAACCGATTAACAATAATATCAATCGTAGTGTTTTTAACTTAAGTCGAAGAAATAACCCGAATTAAATTCTCAAAAGGGTAACCTTTTCGGTTTCTGGTTTGTGATTCATCATCATCATCATCAGCCACATGACGTCCATTGCTGAACATAGGCCCTAAAGATTTCCAGACGGACCTGTCAAAAGCGGCCTGCATCCAGCGGGTTCCTGGGGTGATTATAACTGTATAATTTATATTATCACATCTCATTACTTAATTAGTGATATACTGGGCTCCGTGTAACTTTCTTATTAATGATCAATCTGTGAGCGGCTTGGGTATGACATATTACCTAACTGTCTGTGTCTGCGGCGGCGTCGTGTGCATAGTCGGCCACTTCCCTGTAATATGGTTGAGGAGCCCGATGGCTGGCACACGTGTCATACTCGTGAACGGGTTATGGTTGTGAGGAGTGGTCTGACCTTTTTGCTTAATGTGTCTAATATTAGGGGTTTATCTTGAAGAATTTCATATCAAATTATGACATGATTTCTGAGAGCTATCGCGCTATCTCTTTCGCACGCACGCAGCGTTATGGCCGGTGACACCCGGTGACGTCACAGTCTGATATTACTATTATTTGACAATTACCCCTTCTACCAAATTTCAAAACATTATTTTTATCATAGATTTTACTGCCAATAAAAATGTGTGTAGTTATATAAGTGACCTTTTGTATTATTAATAATTATTAAAATGTATGTTGACTTCCTTGGTGGCGTAGTTGTATTACGGTATGACTGCAATGTCAAGGTTTCGGGTTCGATCCCCGGGTCGAACAAAGTAATGTTGGGGTTTTCTACTCTGTATCAGCCCGGAGTCCGGAATTTGTGCCCGATACAGCGATAGGCTTACCCCCTATCATATCACGGGACGGAATATGTATGGCGAAAAGTGGGTGCACTAGTTGTGCCTCTGCCTACCCCTTCGGGGATAAAAGGCGTGAGTGTATATGTATCTTGACTTATCATAAGTGCAACTTTGTTCGCCTACCTGATGAATAAGGTATTTTTTATATAGTTTTACTATTTTTTTCACATTCCAAGGTCCAGAAAATGATATGGAATCTAGAAAACATGGTAAATTAATAATGTTGGTAAAGTGCAAACATTACGCCATTTTTTTGTAAAAGTTATATTTATCTAATGACATATCCTTTAAAATTATGTATTCTGAACGTGACTTTATATTAAGGTCAAAGTTAATCACATTTATTATACATTAGTGATAAAACACATTCGAAGAAAAAAGTGGTAAATAAATTATACTAAGAATAAACACTTATTTGCTTACAAACAAAATAATAATTAACTTGTATTATTTTTATTGATTGTGCGCGCAATTTAAATTTTACATATCGAGTTTACATATTGACTTTAATAAGTAAGAATATAATATTAATTTTATGCACCTAGAATTACGTTATGGCAATAATCAGGTTTATTACTTAATTAAAATCAAAGTCCTATATTTATTTATAGTAATTATTTTCCTTCTTTTATAAATATTATCTTTCCTCTGAAATGATATTAAACGGTAAACATTTTCTATTTTTTTTATCGTTATTCACGAGAAGCAGTGCAACAGATAACCTATAGATAATTATTAATTGTAAATAAATATGGAACAGTTAATTCTGAGCGATTTTACTCTACATTAAAGAGTAAGACGGGCAGCGTGTAAAATGTTGAAGATTGTAATAATTTGTGCTTGTGTTTGTAATGTGTATTGTTATTTCACTTTGCCGGGAAAATGTCCAGAGAATTTGAAGGTCCAGGAGGAGTTCCGACTTGCTGATGTATGGATTTTTTGTACTAATAGAGTTTAATACTGCTTACTCATTCAATTGTTTTTCATTGCCCCCGAAGACAGGTGAGTTAATGTCCGTTCTAAGGGTAAGTGTCCAGCATCGCCCATAGACGTCGGCCATGCCAGGGGCACAGTGAAGCCGCTGACTACCATGAAAAACTTTCATCAACTCCATTTTCAAGTTTACTATTTATGATCATCTATTCTATTATGTATATGATATAGTTGTTTAGTGTCGTCTCTTCAAACCCATGGTAATGACAAAATTTAACATAAGGTAAAATTACAGCTTGTATCCTAGAATTTATTTAACTTTTATAATCTAATGATAACGATGACACCATCCTGATAGTATAATATAGATAATGTAATTTAATCTATTACCGTCAATCATAATACTAGTAATTTCCTCAATACTTCAAAGTGACTGTTTTCTTAATTTTTCAGTTTTTCGGAAAATGGTACCAAAGCTACTACTACTCAAGCGACGGACAGTCTAAAAATAACTGTTCGGTGCTGGAGCTAGTAACAAAGCCGACAGGAATTTATCTGAACCAGTCCAGGATCGATCGCGGCTTGTTCCATCGATACAGTATGGGGAAACTGGAAATACCAACTAAAATCGAAGATGCCGCTAAACTGGATCTCACTTTTGTGTTTGATAATGCACCGAGAAGGTGTAAGTAAAAAAATAAATAAACCACAGCTTCGTGGTCTCTTCCATCCCGGCTCGAACCTAAAGGTTCGGTAACTCATATTTTTTCCGCACCATTAAGCTGTGGAACAGTTTGCCAGCATACGTGTTCCCTTCTTCCTAGAACTTAGGGTCCTTCGAGTGGAGCGTGGAGAAGCAATTATGCAGGCCGGCATAATTGTGCCGACCGACTAGGGATGATTATCTCTTGCCGGTCGACATTATTTTGGCCTTCACTTCATTAACCATCAGGTGAAGTGAAGCCACTTTGTCGAGCTATCGATAAAAAAAACTAGAAGTATAACCATACAATACTCCAGATAGCATGTTACCCAATATGGTGAAAACTGTATTAGCTGGGTACGACAAGTCGCCTCTGGCAGTCAGCCGTTTACCATCCAGTAAGAAAGGCCAACATAATTCTAGCTACTGATAGCGTGCTGACTAACGATCTCGATTGACAATTACTCCGTGTCATTAAGCATGCCATCGTCGATCTTGGCATACAATTATTGCGTTAAAAGCTTTTATTTACTTTTGGGAGAAAGGTGTGAGTTTATGTATATATGTAATAACTTTTAAGTGGGTAAAGATTCGCATTTACAATAATGTCTTGATAACTAATAATACATGGTCTTTTTTTTATTGTATTGAATGACGAGACGAGCATGCCGTTCGCTTGATGGTAAGCAATAAGACCACCCATAAACAGTAGCAACACCATTCAGCACCTTGAGTTACAAAGTACTGTATGGCATTCCACTGCGCTCGTCATCCTGAGACATTTAAGTCTCACTATGTCCATTAGTTACACTGGCTACAATTTCCTCAAACCGTAACACAACACGTGCACGCACACTGCTGCTTGGCTGTCTTCACTGTATTCTCCCATATGATCCGGTGTGGATACTTTACCATGTACTGTTTTATCAGAGTATTCCTATTATTCTTGGCGAGACCCTAGTTTGTTGCTAGGGTCAGCTCTAGTAGTAATAAACTTAACTTAATAAAAGTGAAAGTCTTCTGCACATTGAATAAACTATGTGAAATTAGCTAGGATCTGAGTTCGATTAACAAATCGAGCAATTAATGATTTATTTCTCTCTTGACGACAATTTAGTAATTGTTTAAGATTACAGTATTTGAAAGCTTATAATAGAAGATAGTGATCATATAATATTTGATAAATTGATGATTATGATCAAAGATTAACTAATAAAAGATTTGTATGCGGTATGAATCAAAGAATTATTTAACGGAATTTAAATATTATCTATAAATTGCCTCCAAGATTTTCAAGATAGTCTTATTGTGGAATTTTTGGAATTGAATCATATTAAAATACATTTTGTTTATTATATTGAGTATATAATTCATGCATATTTTTTTTAGTGAAAACCAGGAGATATCCTTTTCACGTTCTGGCAACGAACTACAACTATTATGCCACGGTCTATACTTGTGAATACAGTCCATTGATCAATAAGCATTTCAGTAAGTACTTTAAAACTTTCAAGTATTTTACATCGATATTTATAAGAGTAATAAACTCATACCAAAATTGGATGTAGATCCAAATTCCTTTATACAAGTTTATGATTCTATCGTTTCAAGTTAATAAACCTTATACATTGATTACTTTAAAGGAGGTTTATGTCCTGTAGTGGACTTCCTCTGCCTGATGATGATGATGAAGACACTAAAACTCAAACTACACCATGCTGTCTTTAACTAATGATTCATTATTACAGTCTACGTATGGATTCTGTCGAGAAATCAAATCTTGAACGATGTGTCCAAGGAACTCGCTGTTAAACCACTAAGTCAAATTGGACTAGACGCAGCAAAGTTAACAAAGGATGACTTTTCTAAGTGTAATCCAAAATATTATACTGATGAACCGACGGAACCTATGACGTTCAGATACCCCGTACCTATTTAATCAAGGACTTTTGTTAAACCAATAAAGTTTTTATAATGTGCTTATTATTGTTTTCATTTTGAAGAAATGCCTTTGTATTAGAATTTCAAATAAGGAAACTTTTTATGAGGTTTATACATTAAATAATAAAACCTAATTTTTTTATTTATTTATTTTATTAATAATTATTTAATTTAATTTATATATTAAAACCCTTACCTATATCACAATTTCACAAAGCCCAGATCTTCAGGACGTCAGCCAGCCGATTGTTCAAATTGTTTCGGTAACATGCATTAAAAGTTGTCGAAGTGTTTGTCAAGTATTTGAATGTGTTAAATAACAAGAAGTTTACGAAAAGCCTATGCTTCTAAATGTTTGAATTTTATAATTTTGAACTTTGTCTCCAGTTTGAGTAACAAGCTAGAGTTCAGCTTGTTACTCAAACTGAAGACAGTGGTTCCCAAAGTTGAATGAGCCGCGACCCACCTAATAAAAACTTTCTGGATTCTGGACCCACCTCTCGGCTGTCATGAAGTAATTTTTAATACCTTTTTCAAGAATTTTGTTTCTTTTCTCGTCCTACATTGGTCACCCAGCTGTTATGTCAGTCGGTTGATATATTGTTCTATTTCCCACGGCCCACCCAATATTCGATTATGACCTACTGACGGGTCGCAACCCTTAGTTGGGTAAGCACTGAGCTAGATACTTAAACTGATTGTCTGCCTTACCAAACGCTTTGCTAAGCCAAAAGTCTATTGTTCAACTGTTAGCACATAATTTCAAACACGATATTTAAACAACGCTACCATAGATGCTTCTATCAACATCTTTTTAATATCAAACTGATTTATCATAATCCCAGTACCGGATCAATAGATTAAGATAAGAAGAGGAAACTAGTCTTAATCTTCGAAAAGATCAATCAAT
Organism: Sphinx pinastri; assembly: GCA_947568825.1. NCBI lineage: Eukaryota > Metazoa > Arthropoda > Insecta > Lepidoptera > Sphingidae > Sphinx > Sphinx pinastri. Next base: position 13,003,396 of record OX387632.1, read on the forward strand.
AACTTTCATTGGATGGATTTACTTTATGTTCGATATGGGCACCTCATGTACCAGATTCAGAAGCGTATGATACAGGTAAATTACACTATACGATATCCGCGCTGAGGTCTCGGGCTCAAATCCTGGGTTAGCCAAAATTATATTATTCTTCTCAGTATCAGGAGTCTGGCATTTGTGCCGGATATGGCGATAGGCTTCCTATCTATCTACCTATCATATCATGGGACTGAACAGATACGGTGAAAAGTGAGGGCCTTAGTTGCACCTCTCTATTCCTTCGGGAAATAAAGGCGTAATGAGGCGTGTGCATAAAAATTTTGATACTGCCATCGCATTCATGTAAGTCTTTATTGAACATAGCAAACACTTGTTCGTAGCTGCAATTACTCCCTCTGGTAGAAAAAGCAGCGTGTCTATAATTTGTAACCAGTATACGAAGGACGTTGACGTGATAAAAAATTTCAAGTGTAAGAGAAAACAGAGTCTTAGAGACTGTTTTACAATATTCAAGCAAATTTTATTAGACAACCATCGTACTCAAAAGCTTACGTGGATAGTACTGATTGGATACATTTATTTTGGAGCGTAGATTAGAGTGTGATTTTTATATTTGGTCTGCTTATACGTTTATATGCATTTAGATACTAAAAAGTCGTGAAATAGGTCCTCAATTAGCCCTTTTAGATTGATAGAGACAGAAACACTTTTTTTAGCGAGAGTTTATTTTTGATCTTCATTTAAGTTTACAGCCTGCACATGCGCGGTCCAATGGTAGTTGCATTTCTCCGGCCTCTGGTCCACTTGCTGTAGATATGCGACGTCCGCGTTGGGTACTGAGTTCAATTCTATGTGCGCTTGACGAAGGAGATCAGGATCTAGGGTTGTGTTTCTGGATAAAATCCAGGCTAGAACTGAAAGACACATTTCATACTTTATATTCAGATTAACAATAAAGATCTCTCATTTGTATGATGATATTGAAGAAATTCGATTGTTTTATTCCCATATTGGAAGTGGAGGATTCAGTCAAAACGTAGCCCTGTTTGACTCCTAGTTTGATTGTGTTATTATAATAAAAAGATATTTAGATGTACGCAGATCAATTTACAGTGAGAATGCTATGAAAAATGGTGGTCCGTAAAATGGTACTTACTGTACTTGATACCAAGTTCTTCATTTGTTTTACAGCCGTAAACGACAGCATAGTTTGTGTAGTCTGTTGTAATGACGGAGAGTGGTATACCCACGGGATCTGTGAGAATAAATAAGAAAAATACGCTATTTGTATTTGGGCCTCAAAATCTAACCTAATCTAACTTTAGGGATATTAAAGGGGCAAAATATGGATATTGGATCCATACACACACACTGACGTCTTTTATTCCCGAAGGAGTAGGCAGAGGCGCAACTAATGTATCCACTTTTCACCGTGCGTAATCCGTCCCATGATGTGATAGGGGGTCAGCCTATCGCCATATTGGGCACAAATTCCAGACTCTGGGCTGGTACTGAATAGAAAAACCCAATATCACTTTGCCCGACCCGGGAATCGAACCCAAGACATCAGCATTGCAGTTTATCATAATACAACTACGCCACCGAGGCAGTCAAATCATGGGACGAAATACGCACGGAAGAAAAGTGGGTGCAACTACTTGCGTCTCTGCCTACCCCTTTGGGGATACAAGGCGTGAGTGTGTGTGTGCTATCGTTATGTAAGCGATAGACTCATCGATAGGAATTTCATTCACAAACATGTTTACTGTTTTCTATTAGCGGTAACGATCGCTGAAAAGCATCGTAGCTACGACCCCAGGTGACTTCATCATCATCATCATCATCAGCCAAACGACGTCCACTGCTGAACATAGGCCTCCCCTAAAGATTTCCAGACGGACCTGTCAAAAGCGTCCCGTATCCAGCATGTTCCTGCGACCTTTATGAAGTCGTCTGTCCACCTTGTAGGTGACTTACCAATACTATTCTCTCGTATAACGAAGACAGCTTCATCTCCAGGGTTGTAGGTGCTATTAACATGGAGTATGAACTGGATGCCATCCCTGATGAAGGCGTGTTGCAACTCCACACGCCTGTTGCAGTACTGGATCCGCTTATAGGCGCACTGGCCGTAGTCCTCAAACCAGGTTGGGAACCGTTCTATCTCATACCACTTTCCGAGGAACTGGAAAAATAAATCCCTAATTGTTATTATTGTTTAAATTTACAATTCGTCTTAGATGTCTGAAATGTGTTAAAATAAGAGCATTAAGGTCCAATTTCACCAATTACTTTTTTAACGGGCGTAAGTTAATCAGGCATTAAAATTAATGCGAATGTTAAAGAATCGCGTGCCCCATAAAAGAACGCCTAGTTATGGAAGATAATCACCTGTTAGGGCATGGTGGGAGACTCAAAACCTTAACAGTCCGTTAAGACAGTTACCAGGCTGTGGCGTCCAGCCACGTGTTTGAATTACGCGCTCTAGCCTACGCAGCGCGCACATTGACGCTCGGCGTAGGCTCGAGCCGGTTAGCGTGTGAAGCCCGAAAGCCATTACAAATTACAACTCTCCGCAATGGCTTCCATATAACAAATATTGTTATTTACATTAGTTATTTGTTAACATTATGTAACACGAAGCAAAGCAAAATACATGCATTTAAGTGGACTGCCTCAGTAGCGTAGTTGTATTACGGTACGGCTGAATTGCTGAGGTCTCGGGTTCGATCCCCGGGTCGGGCAAAGTGATATTGGGTTTTTCTACTCAGTATCAGCCCGGAGTCTGGAATTTGTGCCCGATATGGCGATAGGCTCGCCCCTTATCACATCATGGGACGGAATACGCACGGCGAAAAGTGGGTGCACTAGTTGCACCTCTGCCTACCCCTACGGGGATAACGGGCGTGAGTGTGTGTGTGTGTGTGTGTGTGCTAATTGGACTCAGTGTATAAATTCAACTGAAACCCCACAAGGCTGTTGAAGTAACTAACAGAGCATGGTAAAATTAGGCCTTAATGTAATATGTAGGATAGTAATTTTAAAATATCAGGTCTGCATTAATATGCTTATCCCATTGCTGGATATGGGCTGCCTGCAAATAGTGAGAGGATGGGCGTATAATACTATGAAAACAGAAAAATAAATTAATCTAAATAAATCCGTTTTATCTTACAAAAAGAGTTATATTTGGGGTAAATAATTGATAGGATTATATTAAGCTGCATGATTATAACTTTTCCGTTTGATTGATGATTCGTCATCAATATCTTAATTACGGACAAATATTTTTACCAAAACATTTTTCGGTTGATAATATTAGAAAAAAATATTGAAAATTTAGGTTCTTTAAAGCAAATATTATGAATTATTTTTGGTACCATACCATACCAGCCCTGTATTATATACTGCCCACTGCAGAGCACGGACCTCCTCTACAACTGAGAGGGTTAAGGCCTTAATCCACCACGCTGGCCTAGTGCGGGTTGGCAGACTTCACATACCTTCAAAATTCAGAGAACTTCTCAGGTATGCAGGTTTCCCCACGATATGTTTCCTTCACCGTTAAAGCGAGCGATAATTCATAAAAAATACACACATATTTTTTCAGAAACGTCAGGGTTGCGTGCCTTTGGGTTTTGAACCTGCAGACATTCGTCTCGGCAGTCCGTTTCACTCTCAACTAGGCTATCACAGGTAAAAAGGAAAGCAGGAAAGGAAAAAACAATATTGGCATGAAACATTATATTACTTATCAATGATAACCCACGAACTTACCCTAACTAAATCAAAGTATCTCATCGTCTCCACCGCGGCACAGTCTCCGAACTGCAACACTTGGCCCACACATCCTTTTAGCAAACAAAACGTGAGAAACACCAGTAACTTACTTCTATACATGTTGGTCTGTCTCAATAATCGAAGATTCACTCCTATCTTTGTCATTGTTATCGTGCAACTGATAATCGAGAATGAATAATGTTATCTCATATTGGGATAAAACATAGAAGAGTACATGTCACCTGGAAATACGGCAACTATCAATTCTAAACGATTACGTACGTTTGAGATAGCCTAGATGGGAATGAAACTGACGAGACGAAGGTCACTGGTTTGAAATTGAAGACACAGCTCTGACTTTTCGAAGTTACTTGTGTATTCTTTCCCAATCATTCCTTTTACTGGGATGTCAGTCGTATGCGCGGGGCCATCTAAGTAGGTAGCACCGCATTGTCTATTTCTAACACCAAGGAGCAGTGTGCATGCACAGTTGTGTTCCGGTTTGAAGGATATTGTAGCCTGCGTAATTACTGGGTACTATGAGACTTAACATCTTATGTCTCAGGGTGACGAGCGCAGTGGAGTGCTACGCAGTACTTTGTAATTAAAAGTTCTGTATGTTGTAGTTACTGGGTGGACGTATCACCATCAGGCGAGCGGTGTGCTCGTCACATCATTTAGTAACAATTAAAAAAAAATATAAAGAAAAATACCTTGAAGAAATCTTCATATTATAATTATGAGAATTCTCCACAAGAATTCACAATGTATGTAAAATCTGCTAATTCGCACTAGGTCAGCGTGGTGGATTGTGGCCTAAGCCGTAGAAGAGGCCCAGAAGTAGACCAGAATATGAACGGAGCTGATTTTATTGTTAAAAAGACAAATATTGCCTGGCATATAAAAGTGAATATTATAAATTGATGTGCAAGGCATAGAAATAGAGAATGTAATTTACTTTTAGTGTTGCTAAACATGTTTTGGGCACGAAAAAACGAACGTGCGGTCAATAATTGCCTTGTTCTAGAATTCTATGTGCTCCACGTCGTAGACATGACGCGGCTGAGGTATGCACATGCGCCATCCGCACTGTAGTTCATACAAAGTAAAGACATTTACTAGCCGCTCAGTCATTGTCTATTTCTTGTATTTAAAATCTATGATTTGTATGTTATTTATGATTTGTATCGTAATCGAAAATCAGCATTGCAGTACTACTCAGATGGTACTGTAGCGTCCAGCTGAATGAGAGGTTCCTTTGCTGGTCTTAATTGTAGTTTTAGTCTAAGGCAGGATATTTTATTTTGTGTATTTTAAAATTGTGCCAGCAATAAATTCTTTCTTCTTTCTTTCTTTCTATTTGTTGTTTGATTGTCAGGTGAAAACGCACAAATAACAAAATTATATATAAAACATGTTTTGCGGTATTTTGTCGGTGCATTTGAAATAAATGCGTTTTTTGTAACATTTATTTTCGTTCTGCAGTTACTGATATAACAAAAGAAGACCTTTAACATTTTTTGCCTTAGAGCATTTAACAACTTTTTTGCCAATTAGACATTCTATGTCAAATCAAAAAACATGCAACAATTACTTCCTGTGTGATAAAAAGTTGCTTAAAATAAAAATATTTTATGTATGAAAGATTAAAAAAAAGCAGTTGAAGCGTATGTCGTTGTAGTTTGTGTCAAATTACTTGGCAATATTATGAGACTGAACATCAGCTAACAACTAATCCTCTAAGTAGTAGAGGAGATCCGTGCTCAACTTGAATATTTATTAGAAATAAAACTTGTATAGAAAGACACAGACATCATGAGCCCCTATCACATCATGGGTCGGAGTGCGCACGGCGAGGGGTGGGTGCACTGGTTGCGCCTCTGCCTACCCCTTCGGGGATGAAAGGCGTGAGTATAGCCTGTCAATGCGGGTGAGCATTGCCTTGCTATTATTATTATGTTGTATCTTTCCTGCGGGAAATCACGGCACGAAGACCGCTCCTTTTGGAAGGCTTGCGGGGGGATATGGATCCAACACGTAGAGACCCCTTAAAGATACATTACTCTAGTTGGGATGTGTATACCTTGCAGGTACTCTCTCTGTCTGTACTTATGGAGGAAATACAGCCAAAGACAGCGCCCGCAAGGTGTAAGGACTATTGCAGAGAAGATGGGAACTACCCCGGGTCTATGGATAGGATCTAGCTGGACTACTTGCTGGACTATTGATTGAGACTACGGGACGCCTGCCAAGTAAAATGTCTCAATCTTTTATATTCAAGGTAAAAGGTGACGTGCCCCCCACTAGATGGGCATCCCAAAAGCGGCGCATGCCAAGGACGCAACAACGGTTCAGGTGGCTAAAGGGTGTCGAGAGGTGTGCACTGATTTCACCATCGCGGGTCGTTGACGCGTCCCGGAGCGGGTTTCCTCGCTATTACGCAGCTTGAGCACTTCCATCCTGGAGCTCAAGTTCTTAGCTCTTGCGATTTCCACCCCTAGCCGGCCAGCAAAGGCAAGCCAAAGGTCAGGGGTCTCATTCAGCCCCCACGGAATCGGGGTACGTGGTGTCGCCACTCACCGTCGGCTCGCCACAAAGCCGCCCCTACGGGCTTTTTTTTTTTTTATTATTATTTATTACATACTAATCATCACATCACTTAAAGTGTTACTAGAATATAAAATTACATAGGATCTATTAAAGGGAATGGTGCCCGATGTAGGCAAAGCCTGTGTTACAGTTCACCAGGTTCTAACTTCTTTGACGTACAATAACAGTAACAATCATAATATTTAAGGATGCAAAATTAAAATTTGACAATGTGGTAAATATATTTAGAATACAAGGTGTGTGTGCTTGTGTGTATGTGTGTGCGTGCGCTTCATTGGATGTATTTATGTTGATGTTGATGTTGCTATTCTGGATGCTTAGATCTTGCGACATGTCCTTCGAAAGATGGACGAGCGAGACGATAAAGTTGCATCGTCTAAATGAGACTAATTAGAATTCGGAATTTAGTTTTAAAGTAGCAATATTTACGCATTGCATGCATGACCTTTAGATTAAATAGTATATAATTTTATACCACGATTCTAAGTCCCTCGAAATCCGTCTTTTTGTCTAAATGAATATTCATTTATTTATAGTCAACAATAAATAACCACATATTTATGTTAAACAAATATTGGTCTAATGGAAGATGGCGATCGCAGAGGATTCCGTATCAATATTTACTATCTAATCTATCTTATGTCCAAGATAAAGTAACACGCAGAACAGTTTTGTTTACTCGAATGGACGGCAAGATTTCATGCGGCCCATTATGCCCTGAATGCCAAATTCCTTTCTTTGAAATGAGCTGACCACGATTCCTATGACTATCTAAGGCCGGGTTGGTTTATCCGGGGCAGGTAAAGTTAAGGCCATTATCATACTGGCAATTGCAAGCGAATTCACAGCGAGGCGCGCTCGTTCATTAGATAGTAGTAGTACATAGTAGATAAATAATGAATAATACCAGCATTTTATTGTATACTGCCTACTGCTGAGCACGGGCCTCTTGTACTATTGAGAGGGTTTAGGCCTTAGTCAACCACGCTGGCCTAGTGAGGCTTGGCAGACTTCATATATCTTCGAAATTCTCTCACGACGTAATCTTGCACCGTTAAAGCAAACGATAAGCAATACTCAAGTAACTTCAAAGTCAGTAGTGTGGGGTTTTCAACCGGTGAATCTTAATTTTGGCAGTCTGTTTCATTCTCCACTAAGCTATCGTGCCACAATTATAGTGTAAGAAGAATTACCTAGAATATCGAAACACTAAACATCAACACAAACATCTACTGGTGGTAGGTCTCTCATATGTAAGAGTCCGTCTGGGTGGGTAGCACTGCAATGTCTATTTCTACCGCCAAGCAGCAGTGTGCATGCACTGTTGTGTTTCGGTTTGAAGGACATTGTAGCCAGTGTAACTACAGGACATAGTGAGACTTAACATCTTATGTCTCAGGATGACGAGCGCAGTGGAATGCCACACAGTATTTTGTAACTCAAGGTGCTGGATGGTGTTGGTACTGTTTATGGGTGGTGGTATCGCTTACCAACAGGCGAACGGCATGCTCGTGTCGTCATTCAATGCCATAAAAAAAACACTACTGATTGATAGCACAAATATACAAAGCGTTGGTTATCGGGCTGACTGATACCTAGACTGATACTTGACCTAGACTGACTGATACTTGTAACTTAGGGTTTCTATTAATTTAGAACCGGACCTTAATTTGGGAACCCACAGACGCAAAAAATCCGGTTTGTCATCAAAGTCTTCTTATTGTAAATTCATAATCAGGTAAATTAAAGATCATGGATTATTTTTAGCTCAATTTGATTGTATTACCACCTCACCTATTAGCTATATTAATAATATAATGTTTTATGACCAGACCATTCTTGATTGATGAAGGTACATTAGAAGGTAGATTTACCCGACTGCGAAAGAAGGAGGGTTATGTTTTTCGAGTGTATGTATGTATGTTTGTATATTTCTTTGGCACGCCCTGCAGCCTAAACGGCTTGTCGTATTTTTATGTGAGTGGTGTCAATAGATTCGTCTTAGTTCTGAGAGTGAGACTGGGAACATCAAAATAAAAATAAAACAAAATTAAGGGTATTGGCGGCAAAAAGTAATCTAAAAAAAAGAAGGTTTTCATAATACATCGACAATGGTATCAAAATAAAGAATTTTTAACGGTGATTACGAATATATATATATAAGTTATATGTTTTAATGGAGTTTGGAATAGGAAATGCTCACTCCAAGATTTTGTTGCTCTACCTATATCACCAACCAAATTATGAGAAGTGAGCGTGTTATGCCTCCGACAGCATTTGTGAACACTGTCAACTAAGATTATTCAAAACCAAAATAAAATATTATAATTAAAATATTGTTTCCATCTTTTCAGTTCTTCAATGAATTTAATAAAGATGGCAGATATTGACGCAGTCGGGTTTTTTGTTCTTTTTTTGAAGTAACCTAATGTAAACCTATTGGAACTTTGTGGAGAAAATATCTTAGTAGGGGCCTTAATTTGGAAGTGGGACTGCGTATATCATTTTTTAACGCGCTTTTATTACCTTCATACGTATGTATGTATGTAAGGGAAACTTTGAACACGATTTTGACCCCTTTCAAACGTCGGATTAAATCGAAATTTGGCATGCTTATCAAGGACCGATGACAATTCAATATTTAAAAGTAAATAAACGCTTTTATAGAAAATCCAATTAAAAAATGAATAAATAATAGTTTATTTATTTTTAGTGACATCTGTTGGACTATAGTAGAATTATAACAAAACTGGCTACTCTTATGTGTAAAAAAATCTTACTTGTCACAAGATGGCGCTTTCGTCTATTTTTTGGTGGCATCTGTTGGACTATAGTATAACAGAACTATAAAATATAAATTAAATAGTAGTTTAAAAAATAAAAAAACACGCTTTGTAGAAAATCCAACTAAAAAGTAGAAAATAAATGGTATCAATTTAAATTAAGAATAGTATATAATATTATCAAAATGATAATCCTTCTACTCATATTATATGTCAATAAAATATTTATAACTATTAACACCATGCACCCCATGCTTTGTTTTACAATAAAATATTTTTTTTTCTGATTTACACTATTCTTAATTCAAATTTATTAACATTATTTTCTATTTTTAACCCCTGGCAAAAAAGCGGGGTGTTATAAGTTTAGGGTGTGTATCTGTATGTCTTCTGTGGCATCGTAGCTCTCAAACGAATGGACCAATCTTGACGCGGTTTTTTTACTGTTTGAAAGCTGATATGATCGCGATGGTTCTTAGCTATAATTTATGAAGATCTGTTCAGGCGTTTGTAGATTATCAGTTCGTTCCCAATTTAAAAAGCCCGATTGAATTTAAATTTGGTGTACCGTGAATTCGGCAATATTTTTAAGACATATTAATCTTGAGCTGATGCTGCAGCATCACGTAGTCTGCGGGATACCCAACTCCTTAGCAACTTATAGCAGATATAGCGTGTAGGGGCTCATAAGGATGGTCTCATCGAGTAGGTGTTAGATAGTTGATTATAATCAAGGCGCCATGATGGAGAATAAAGTAATTTAAAAAGTTTGAAATAAAAATTAAATTAACCGAATTCAGGACCAGGGAGACGAAAATACTTCTTTAGCGGGCCCCCGACGCGACGACACTTGGGTGAAAATATTACTAGGTACTTAAACGACAAAGACACTTTATTATTTTACTTTTTAGAGATTTTTGTGTCGGGGGTTATTTTAATTTTAATTTAACTTTTTTAGTAGAATTTTCTATAAAGCGTGTATTTAACCTATTATTTATTTGTCTACATTTAAGGAGTTTTGCCATAAGACAATAGATCTAGACACAAAAAAATGGACAAACCAATACCCCTACAAAATTGTCTATAGTAGAAACAAGCAAAGCGAATAAACGCCTTTTTTCTGTAAGCATGTCTGCTGCAGCAACTGTTGAGTACTAACCAACAACCTCATTGGTTCCAGCATATCATAAGACAACAATTTTTGCACATTTAATGTAAATTAAGAATTTTGCAGATTTACGACTAAGATTTAAAAGTAATAATCCCTTCCCAGCCATTTCGGTCACGGCGGCCAATCTGAACAGAGATCAGCCAGGTACGCAGGAGATATTATAGTGCGCAAGTGTGTGCGCAATACACAGGTGCACTCGCTATTCCTTCACTCTCATAGTCCGGTGAGACGGCTATCCGACATGACCGGAGAGAGATCAGGCGTAGGACCAACGGCTTTACGTGCTTTCCGAGGCACGGGGGTATCACACCACCAACTTCCTGACTCCGAGCTGCGACTGAGTAATCTTTAAGATGAAAAAACCCAGTCACATTTTTTTTTGGCCCGACCCGGGATTCGAACCCAGGTCCTCAGCGCGCAAATCGTACTCGTAACGCGTACGCATTAGAACTACGCCACCGAGGCCTCGGTCAGTCAATTTAAAAGTACATAGCCAATAATAATTTTGGGCATATAATATAGGGGACGATTACCGGACACATTTTAAATCATATTTACTATGCATACAACATTTCAGTGGTTGACACTCTTCGAAAGAATGGCGCAATATATATCATTGAAACAGTTTTAAAACTTATTAGAATGTTTATAGAGTTTGTATTCCGTTGACAAAGTTTTAATGAAATTATGCAAAGTGAGTTGAGCTAAGACATGGTTCACACTAAACGCCTGAATTAAATACGAACAAACGCGATGTGAGCTTCAGTATTGATGAACGACCAGACGCCATTGATGTATCTTTATTATACAATTTGCGCGCGGCTCCGCCCGCGTGGAAAAGGTTTTCCGGATTAAAAAGTAGCCTATAGCACTCAGGAGTAATGTAGCTTCCTATTAGTGAAAGAATTTTCAAAATCGGTCCAGTAGTTCCTGAGATTAGCGCGTTCAAACAAACAAACTCTTCAGCTTTATATATTAGTATAGATTAAACCTATATTTGAAGTTTGGAAGAGATCTCCGGAAACAAATTACCCTTCACATATGGATATTTAGTAAATCTTAGTTCAAAAAAAATGTTGGAAGGTGTTTTACAATTAGCCATAACTTCAATGATTTGGATGAAATGGAGTATGAAAAATTATAGGAGAAAATTATATTCTAGTATAAATAAATTTGGAATATTCTCGCAAGAAATATTATATAGTAATATTCTTGACCCGAACAAGGACTTTAGAGGTGTAAAACTACAGAAACGTTTGCACGAATTCCGCGTTCGAAAAAACGTTTAACCTAAACAATGCCTTATTCAAAATACGATAAGATTTAAAATATTTAAAGCTATGTCGTTTTGTTCATAGGTCCAGAGCATTGTGTCCAGAGGATGCAACTGTTACAGATATTCGTAATATAATAATTATTATATTTAACGATTTCAATTGATGATTACAAGACATTGCAAATAATATTGATTCTGCTTGCGACGGCTCATATAACGTCTTTTCTCATTATAACTGTTGGCTATGAACATAGAACTTAGAGATTGTGTAGTTTCCTATTACTTAATAGAATTATAAAAATCACGTCAGAGATTAGTCGAATAAAACCTGTGGTCGATAGAATAGGAAGAATAGATTAATGGATAATGGGCATCAAAACAAAGCTGTGTTGTGGTTAGCCACAGTATTATGTAAACTGCAACCAACTACATTAACGTGTCTAGGTAAATAGCTAATTGAACAGCTAATTTTAATGAAGTGTAACAAATTAACCCAACCGTTTTCTCTATCACATTAAAGTGTTTGATGGTTAAAAGTCATTGATGTAGAGTTTATCTTTTCATATTAGATAATCTAACCCTCCACGTCCTAACCATCATTTCAAGGTATTCTAGACCCATCGTCACCATGTTCAATAGCTCCATTCACAAAAGATGTTGAACAAAAATCAATCATTATATAAATGGTTGCATTTTTATTTGTTCTCAGTCGTTGGTCATCCGCCGTGGAGTCTGCGTGACAAGGTTCCATTATGTTCATCCTTAGTATTGTGCTGGGACTTGTGTTTGTTAAAGTGGAGTCGGTTGTGAGGAACGAAACATGTCCGGTGGTCGCGCCGAGGGAGCTCGATTGGAAAGAAGTGAGTCTTTATTTTATTTATAGAAGAGGGTTCTTATGAGTAATGGAGTATTTCAATGTGACCTTAGTATTATTATTTTACGATAAAAATGCCGGAAACGGAAAACATCATCAGATTGGAGACCGGAAAATTTTCAAATAAGAGTTATAAGTAAAACCTAACGCCAAAATAAGATTAACATAAACGAATTGAAATAATTTTAAACGCATACTCACGCCTTTTATCCCCGAAGGGGTAGGCAGAGGTTCAACTATTGCACCCACTTTTCGCCGTGCGTATTCCGTCCCATGACGTGATAGATGGCGAGCCTATCACAATATCGGGCACAAATTCCAGACTCCGGGCTGATATTGAATAGAAAAATCCAGTACCACTTTGCCCGACCCGGGGATCGAACCCGAGACCTCAGCATTCAAGACGTACCGTAATACAACTACACCACCGAGGCAGTAAATAATTTTATAATTACCTCAAAACTTTGTAATTATTATTAAACATTCGATACAACGATTTACTGGCGTGAGCCAAATCAATTAGACAAAACCAAAAACAGAGCGTTCAGAGGTAATGAAAGTTTTTATTAGTGATAGAATTTTCAGAATCGGATCTGATGTTAGCAGGATCAAACAAACATTTCACCTTTGTAATATTAGCTCGTACACAGCGACGCCTTTCATCCCCGAAGGCCTTTTATTCCATCCACTTTGATAGACGGTGATAAAAAAATAATATATGAAAATTATTACTATTATTTACGTTATTTTTCTTGGCATTTTCAACCGGCCAAACACATTTTTTTTATTTATATACCACGTATGCCTTCTGCTTTCATTGGTAGAATTGTCGAAAAACCATACGGCCAATCACAACAATTTATTGGAATTGGATTATTGCTTGTTATTTTTCTGAGGATTAGAATTATTGCGGTTTAAAAACATTTAAAAACGACGTCGTGTTAAACATACTTTAAATAAAAATTAAATTCTATGTCTACGAAATGGTACACCGAGGTGCAAGCAACTAATTGGTTTTCGTTACTCAATGATAGGTTTATTTATTTTATTGACTACATTAATGCACTCGTAATGTATATGATAAATAAAAAAATATCTCCTATGATAATTACGTCTACCTTACTGATTACAAACATAAATATAAGTTTAAGAAACTTAATATTTTACATTTTATTTAGGCCTTTAGTTCGACAGCCTCATCTATACTAATATTATAAAGATGAAAGCTTTGATTGTTTGTTTGTTTGTTTATAATGGATAAACTCAAAAACTACTGGACCGATTTTTAAACTTATTTCTCTAATAGGAAGCTACATTACTCCCTGAGTGCTATAGGCCCCTTTCTATCCTGGGAAAATATGTTTATTCCGGTTTTCACGCGGGCGGAGTCGCGAGCAGAAGTCTAGTATGTAATAAACAACCTAACTGGTAGTTGGTCTCTCATATGTAAGAGTCCGTCTGGGTGGGTACCACCGCAATGTCTATTTCTACCGCCAAGCAGCAGTGTGCATGCACTGTTGTGTTTCGGTTTGAAGGATATCGCCAGTGTAACTACCAGTAGTATGGCCAGACATAATGAAATTTAACATCTAATGTCTCAGGATGACGAGCGCAGTGGAATGCCACACAGTACTTTGTAACTCATGGTGCTGGATGGTGTTGCTACTGTTTATGGGTGGTCGTATTGCTTACCATCAGGCGAACGGCATGCTCGTCTAGTCATTTTTCTTCTTTGTCGTTTTCTTCATGACTGAAGGTCGTGCCCGGTTTGGTAAGCCTTGGTGGTGGAGCTGACGAGCTGCTTCCACTCCACCCTGTCTTGTGCCCGTCGCAGAGCATCCATGACTGGGATTCCCATGACCTCTCTGATGGTGTCAGACCATCGGGTAGGTGCTCGGCCTCTAGGCCTTTTGCCATCTACACCACCCACCACAACCAGCTTATTCGGGTTGTCTGACTGCCTTCGTGCTACATGGCCAAAGAACGAGAGGATCCACTGGTAGCAGATTGTGGAGAGTCTGGTTTTAATCTTTGGCTAGCTGAGTATGGATACATTGGTTCTCTTTGTTGTCCACTGTATGCGCAATTCTCCTCCAGCACCACATTTCAAAAGCGTCGATCTTTCCTGTCTATAGCGTCGATCGTCCAGGATTCGGATACATACAAGAAAACCAAAGTACGTACCAGTCTCATTTTAGTGACATTGGAGATAGTTCGACTCTGCCAAATTCTGGCGACCTTGCTCATTGCACCCTTAGCCATTTGAGTTCGCCGTCGTATCTCCTTGTTGCATTCGCCCTAATCACTGAGCAAGGAGCCGCGATAAACAAACTCCCTCACCATCTCCAAGTTGGACAATAATCCTGACTGCCGAAGCTGGCCCCCTCTGTCCACGCACATGACTTTAGTCTTTGCCTTATTAATTGAGAGACCGACCAGTTCGCTTTTCTGCTCCACTCTCTTAAACAATTCCGCCATCTTCTTCTCTGATGCCGCAAACAGTGTGGTGCCATCTGCATACCTTAGGTTGCTGATCTTTTTGCCCCTATTGTGATGCCTCCATCCCATTCATCCACAGCACCCCTCATTATGTATTTAATTGTATTGTATTGTATTAGCCTATAATGTCCCAATGTTGGGCAAAGGCCTCCCCAAGATCCTTCCATGAATCGCGATGACGCGCTATATTAAGCCAATTGCTGTCAAATGAGTCCAGTTCAACCCGCCATCTCTTCTTTGGTCTACGTCTACGTCTACGACCAGTGTCAGGGCTCCGCAAAGTGGTAGTCCTGGTCCAAAGCTCGTCAGGCATACGACTGATGTGGCCAGCCCAGTTCCATTTAAGCTTAGCGGCTTTCTGAGCTACATCGGCAATTTGAGTTTTGGAGCGCAAATCGGTGTTTCCAACGCGATCTGTTAACTTAACACTTAGAATGCTGCGCTCCATTGTCCGTTGGCAAACCTTGAGCCTGGACTTTTGCTGTTTGGTGAGAGACCAGACCAGACCTCATTATGTACTCTCCATAAATCTTGAAAAGGAGAGGAGATAAGATGCATCCCAGACGTACTCCTTTTTCAGCTTTAAAGGTCCTGAAATCACATCATTTATACTGATCATCGATTAACCATCTTCATACAGGTTCGTGACCAATGTTGTAAGATGATAGGGAATACCCATTTCCGTCAGAATACGCCATAAAAAGTCCCACCGCACGTGAAACCCCAAATAATATAATATATAGGCTTTAAAAATTCAATAAAGATGATGAAGAAGATTTGTGTAATAAGTATTTTAATAAAAATCCATGGCACCGCCGACCTAGTCAATCAAAAGCTGAATATCATATTATATTGATAAAAAATATAAGTAAAACGATTTCAAAGAATACCAAAACATTTACATCTATATCATTAACACGCAAAGGACTTCCACTTCTAAATATTAGCCACTATCAAAGACTTTCAGTGCACAATGGTCTAGTTGGGAATGGTACAGTCTGCCGAGATGGATGTCTGCAATAGATGTCTGGCGATAAGCACATATCTTTTCGAAGTAATGTGTGTATGCCTTATCGAGGATTGTGCACTTTACGGTGAAGGAAGATATCAAATCTACATACCTGAGAATTCTCCAAGAAAGAATTTCGAAGGTATGTCAACCCGCACAAGATTACGTTGGTAAACTAAGGCCTAAATCCTCTTAGTAGTAGAGCAGGCCCGTGCTCAGCAGTGGGCTCGTATTATTATTATTATAAAGTCTTACAGACCTACTTACTAGAAGCGGGCTACATCCAGCATTGTATATAGTTTCCTATATGAGGTATACACTTGATGTTACTTTACGTCACTAAATCTGAAATAAGAAAATCGGTAGAGTTACCGAAATCAATTCAAGTGAAATAATGATTTCTTCAAATCATGCAACTTTTTTATCGGATAGCTTGTTATGTATTTTTTTTTCTCTTAGTCATTGTTAATAATTAATTCAATCGATTATAGTCGATTAATTTGTTCATTCATTGCATAACATATTTTTTTCTTCATTGCGCGATTTATTGCATGATTCTTTATCTAAAAAATAGCTTCTTCTCGTAATTCTGCCTATTAATTCGGTCGCGGATATCTAATAGCACATAAAGTTGATATAGTTTTCTAATAGTGAAAAACTTTGTCAACCTGGTTCAGCAATATGACTCCAGTATATCTGATGTTAACTTCAGTAAGGTTAAAACAATGTACTAGCAAAGGTAGTTGCATCTCTCGGCTATGTGTAATTAGGCCAGACAGTTTAACCGCTTCCTCACAATCTGTTTATAAGACCATAAAAAGGGAACACGCGATGCGATACATTGTCCCTGCTAAAGACGCCGAAAAGAATTCCTGAGCTAAAAACATACCATTCAAAGGTAAAGACAATTTTCAAAATGTTTCTCTCTTTATTCTCCAGATGGACGGTACCTGGTACATATCAGCTATTGCAACAGATCTGGACGTTCAAGGCGACTGCGCAATGATCATCTTCGAACACCAAGACACCCTGGGTGTATCCATACGATGGATCTCGAATAATACCGTGTCATACTACAATGGATCAGTGGCTTTGACTCCTGACCCGAACAGTAACAGTACTGGAGGGGACTTACTGATGGTTACTTATAATGGTAAGATGATTAATTAGTGAATATAAAATTTCTTAATTTGCCTACTCAAGATTGTACCAAGTTAGTGGAAAGTCTAGGAACTTGCAAAGAAATTGCAAGGTTAAATTAAACATGTATTCTTTCTGATCGAATTTACTGAGTTAATAATATTTATTCAACAAAACGCAGAAGAGGATTTCATAAGAAATGAAATAATTTAGCCTATGCAATGATATAAAATTATGAATTTGAATTGAACAATTTATAATATCATTTTTCCAGTTAATAGTCCATCATTTTAAACTCCTACCTAATCTTACAATAATGTAATCTTATCACCTAATTGACCCCGATTATGTCATTATCAGTTAATTGATGTTACAGATAACAGAACGGAAACGTATTCTTTCCTGGACATAAGCTACGAGCACTATGCTGTTATCTTCGCGTGCTATGAAAATGATGATGGCAACAGCAGTACTTGTAAGTATTCTTCAGACAATATTTTAAGACTAGTCAAATGAGTAATTGAATCGCCTGATTTGAAGTAATCTCCACGGCGGCTTATTGTGGCTTTTGGATACTTTAATATATGATACTCAACGACAAACTGTTACGTTAACGGCTTTCTGTGAAATAGTGGACTCCAATTATATATCTATAGCGTAGCTATCGTGTTAATATTTGGAATAAAAGTGAGACGAGAAAATCATTTATAATTTAATAGTAGCCCTGTATGCTGTCCACTACTGAGTACGGGCCTCCTCTACTGGGAGGGTTTTTTCATTACAACACGCTGACCTAGTACTAGTTGGCAGACTTTACAGACCCTCGAAGTTCCATATATAATTTGCAGATATGCAGGTTTCCACTCCATATTTTCTGCCACCGTTAAAGTGAGCGATAAACGATACACACTTAACTTCAAAAAGTCAGAGGCGTATGCCTTGGGTTATGAACCCGGGAACAGTCTGTTACATTCCTAATTAGGCTATCGCGCACTAGCAGCTCATTATCTAGCCATAAATAGAAGGAAGTAGAATAATAATTATCCAGAAGACTCAATTTCCCTACTCTAATAGAAATTATCCAATTCCTCGTTCTTATTTATTTTCCTAAGTAAATCAACATATTCATAAGCATCATCCTACGGGTCTAAATCCGGTGTCCTTTATTTTATTATAGGTGGCATGTGTGGGCGTTGATCCACTTATTTCTATTGGCATAAATATGTTTATTTATAAGGGGAACTTGGTGTCGACGTACACCGGCAGATGAAAAATTAGGGTCCTGGGATTTTTATTTTGTAGTGATTTCTGGGAAATACAATACAGTCCATCGAGGTTTAAAGTTCAAGTGTCTTTTATATTGGACAAGGACTTTAACGTTGGCGAAATAAAGCACCAACACTTAGTACTTATTGAGTAACATCTAGTTTAGTATAAAACCACTAAAATAATTGTAATTACCATATCGGCTTGTGGCGTTTTGTCACGCTTTGTATAAAGGAAGGCATCAAAACGTGAACTGATGGATTTTTCCACGGTCCAACGAACATACGAACTTCGAGATCAACAGTTTTTTACTATCTTTCAGCATTCTTGATAATTATAATTTGCAATTGGAACTTATGATACTGAAAGAAAAGGTCTATGCTAAAAATTTCCTTCCGATATGAAGAAATCGGAGTAAAAATCCTCCTTCGCCAGTCCGATAAATAATAAATTTCTAAAAGATTCAGTAGGATAGCATTAATCCAAATAGAGAAACACCTAAAAACTTCTAGATTTCATAATTAGTTCTATAATAAACTTAATCCAAGATATGATTTCCTATCTAAATATCCTGAAGACATTGCCAATCATGCAAGAAAAGGACAGCACTATCTATTTTGAATAGTTCCTATTTTTTGTCGCTTTATATTTAATCTAGCCATTGTGCAGTGGCCAGTAGCGGTAGTGAGATAGTAATTTATTGGTTGAATGGAGGTCGAGGGCGTTCGTACGGAAAACCGCGTGATTTTGCTTTGTATCAATTAATTGTTTTGATTAGTTTTTCCTCTTATTTTTGTAATATAATTGTGTTTTTGTATTAGGCTTCGATTATCCCTTTGTAATGCGATTGATTTTTGGTGGAACGATTCTTAAAGGTTTCCTTAGAAAAAAAAATGAGAATCTTTATCCCTTTTGGTTAAAAAAGGAAAGATTTAATTAATTGACTTTAAAGCATGTCCTCTTACTAATAAAATCCACTAAATAAAATCCTGTATCTTCTTAGATGAAATCTGGAAGCTGACGAGGTCTCCTCATCTGAAAGACCTGGACGCAACGAAACTGGACCAGGCTATAGCAAACTACACGCTCCAAGACACGCCTTTCACCACCTTCAATAACACAGAAGACACATGCAGAATCAACAGGAGCAGTCAACTGGATTCTTCCGCGTTGGTTATGGCTTCCGCTGCCGCTATCGCGTTACTGAGGAGAATGTATTAGTTTAACAATCAGTTTCTCCAACAAAAAGGTAGCAGCTAAAGTAGAAGCCATCATCATCATGAGTCCGTTGCAGTCCACTGCTGGACATACGCCTCTACCAAGATACGCCACAGAGCCCGGTCTGCTGCTTTATGCATCCAGCCGCTGCCGGCCCTCTTGTGCAAGTCATCCCGCCATCTGGCCAGAATAATAGAATAGAACAGTAGAAGCCATAATAGTTGCAAAAACACAAACGACTTTAAAGTAATAGCTAAGAGTTACCAGAACACAAAATCATAATGTAGGCAATATGAATTGTAGCTATTGTTTTAAACAAAGGTTTTAAATGACGAAATGGGCTGTAAATGGTTTAGACTTTGGTGAATCTCGTTGTATTAGTAATTGTGAGTAATTTCCTAAAAGTATTTAAACCCAAATCAACCTTAGTGTAATTAGAGTAAGGCTAAGGGAATTTTGAACTTTATTGTGCTGATATCTAAGTTTGAGCATAGAATGCAATGAAGCATTAGTTGGGGATTGAAAGTAAATTAATTTTTATCTATTTGTTGAGGCTCAAGAATATTATTTGTATCATTATTGCTAAGTAAATAGTAGTAAATATATTTGTGTACTGAAATGAAAGCGTTATGTGTATTTGTGGTGTCATTTATGATATCAATTCACGAATCTAGAAAATGGACTGGTTCTATATAAATGTCAAGAAACAATAGTGTGAGAGACGTAAAACCAATGTGTGTCCTATAGTTGTAATTATAGAATTCAAATTAGTTCACGCCAAAGGTTTTTAGGAGCATAATATGAGTCCAGAAGATATGCCTTGGTCACTACATCGGTACAGAAAAGAGATATTTATTTGCCACTGAACAATGACATTCAAAATCTATAGATCTGCCATTAACACGCACAATTTGAACTCGAAATTGACTCTCTAGGGATGTTTCTAATCAGTACACGTAAATGACAAATATAAGCAGTATTTTTCGTTTGTTCTAGTTTGAATACGTCATCTCTTTTACATGACACGTGACGTCATAAATTTTTATGGGGCGTACTCTGTACGGAATTCTTTTTTGTCTGATTTGTTAGACTATGGCAGACCTACTACTCAGTCCTTTAGCTCAGTCACTTAGTCTATTTTTGAAGAGTGGAGTGCTCGATAGCCTATTTGGGAATGGAATGGCGAGACAAAAGTCAACAGCAGTGGCGTAATTTTAGGGTGGCATAACGGTAAAATGCCACGGGCCCACGGCTTCAGGGGGCCCCCGCACCCTGGCCCGAGGGGGTCCCGACCCGAGAGTAAGAGGACGGTTCAGGAGAACCTTAAAAAAAGGAGCCCGATTTTTCACTGTCGAGGGGCCCCATTCCATAAATTTGCCACAGGTAGTTACGCTACTGGTCCGCAGGTACAAAACTCGAGACACACCTCTGACTTTTCGAAGTTACGTGTGTATTGTTTATCAATTATCGCATTGCGAGGAAACCTTTACCTAAGAAATACCGAAGAAATACATACCTAAGAAATGTCCATAAATTATTTCGTATGTATGGGAACGTAACTGGGCACAGGTCCTCTCAGTAAAAGAGGAGGCCCGTGCCTAGGAGTGGAACAGTATAAAATACAGGGATATTATTATTTTATTAAAGAGTAGTGTATTTCGTAGCGGTATTACTCAGTCCATTCTATATCTATGTGTAAACCTAAGCTATGAATGACGCAAAAGTTATTTATAATTATCTAAGATGTAGTTTATCGCCATTGCAAATGTATTTCCTTTTTCATAATCATTAGTTAAGCAGCAGAGTCCTAAAACTGTCCTTAAATCGATGAAACCATGGCTTCGATCCACAGGTGTGGGAATTAAAACTTTACGTGTTTTTAGACTTAGCCATACTTCATATCATGAGAATAAATCGAATTATGCTGTAGTTTATTTATTTATTTATTTATACATCTATACTGATATATAAAGCTGAAGAGTTTGTTTGTTTGTTTGAACGCGTTAATCTCAGGAACTACTGGACCGATTTTGAAAATTCTTTCATTAATAGGAAGCTACATTACTCCTGAGTACTATAGGCTACTTTTTATCCCGGAAAAACTTCTCTACAGGTATACTAAAGCGGCGTTGTACAGACAAAGTTCTTTACTAATTGGCCTTAATACACCTGTAGGCCACTTCTATGAATTCTTGCAGGTTGCTGATAAATATATCCGTTCTCAGAAATAATATTAATCAATCGTATGGCCCGCGACAAAGGCGCAAATCAAAGCACATTTTTCCGTGGTGATCGGAGGTGGAACAGTTGTTCTTCTGTCTACCTCTTTCAGCGCTTATGGAATGTTGTAATCTGTAAAAATTAATGCTAGTTAGTAGATTTAAAGTGTTCGTTGAAATATATAAATTAAATGCTTATTTTATATTTGACTACCTTTTGCCCGCGGCATCGTCTGCGTGAATTTTTTTAGAGAAGGCTCACTCTGCATTATTGTATGGTGAAAAGTTCCTATGTTAATTTACAACTTGTTTTAAATGTGTGTTTTTCTCCCTAATTTAGGGGTGTGTGATAGCATGAGAAACATCCAAACATTTTCTCAATCTCATATATTAATTGAATACATATTTACAGTAAGTTTCTGGTCGTAGGCCTCTCATATGTAAGAGTCCGTCTGGGTGGGGACACCGCAATGTCTATTTGTACCGCCAAGCAACAGTGTGCATGCACTGTTGTGTTTCGGTTTGAAGGCAATTGTAGCCAGTGGACATAACTACTGGACATAATGAGACTTAATATCTTATGTCTCAGGATGACGAGCGCAGTGACGTGCCAGACAATACTTTGTAAGTCAAGGTGCTGGATGGTGTTGTTACTGTTCATGGGTGGTCGTATCGCTTACTATCAGGCAAACGGCATGCTCGTCCCGTCATTCAATGCAATAAAAAAAGTTAGATAATAGGGTTTGGAGTAGAAATCAACCCTAAATCTATACCAATATTATAAAGAGGTATTGTGAGTTTGCTTTTAGGAAATAATCTCTGGAACTATTGAACCGATTTCGATGGAATTGGTATGGAGATAGTTTGATATCCTGCGAAAGACATAAGCTTTTTAACCCGGGAAAATATAAACCGGGACTTTTATGCCAGAAAATCTTTTTCACGCGAGTGCAGTCGTGAGCTAGTCTTTTATAATGACGTGAATACAGCCGGTACGATCGCACCGGCCTAGTTGGGTATGGTACGGTCTGCCGAGATGGATGTCCGTAAGTTCAAAACCCAAAGCATACTGGTGACTTTTCGAAGTTATGTGTGTATTTTTTATCAATTATCGATGAAGGAAAACATCGTGAGGAAACCTACATACCTTAGAATTCTCCAAAAAGAATTTTGAAGGTATGTGAAGTCAATCAACACGCACTAGGCCAGCGTGGACTAAGGCCGAAACTCTCTCAGTAGTAGAGTAGGCCCGTGCTCAGCAGCGAACAGTAAATACAAGGCTGCTACTGTCATAGTATACACCCGGTACAGTCCAAATTAGTATGCACAAAAGTTACGGGATTTACTACAACTTATGCAATGCAATCAGCCCTGTATTATATACTGCCCACTGCTGAGCACGGGCCTCCTCTACTACTGAGAGGGGTTAGGCCTTAGTCCACCCCGCTGGCCTAGTGCGGGTTGGCGGACTTCACATACCTTCGAAATTCAGAGAACTTCTCAGGTATGTAGGTTTCCTCACGATGTTTTCCTTCACCGTTAAAGCGAACGATAATTGATAACAATACACACGTAACTTTGAAGAGTCAGAGGTGTGTGCCTTGGGTTTTGAACCTCCGGACATTGTCTCGCCAGACCGTTCCATTCCCAAATAGGCTATCGTCGCGTTTTTTACAACTTATACGTCAGACATATTTATAACATTTTGTCCTGCTTCCACTGATGGTAAATGTCATTCAACATAGCAAGACAAACCACTGTATATTACTGGTGACTATTATATTATAGACGTATCTACAAAACTTTTATTAGTAAGTCAGTAAAAATTATACTATAGATAACCCACGTTAAAATGTTAATATTGAAGAAACATAACAAACCGACATCTGCCGATAAGACGTAGTTGTTACTTAACCAAGTAAAAATTGTAACTGTGGTTCGTCTCTAACCGCTGTTAACTGTAAACATTTCCAATATACGCCGCTAGATGGCGTTGTTACAGAAATAGCGATACTTTAGGAAAACGGACTGCCAAGAGTACCAAGACTCACTTTTAAAATTATTGTGTATCCAAACACGTATTTTCTAACAGAACATTATTGCTGTATTCAATTTCTACCGCCAAATAGAAGTATACTTCTTCTTTTAAGAATGGCTCCACCGTTTCATCGGTGATAAAAAAGCAGTATACAAGTTTCTGTACAAGTTTGACATTGATATTGTAGGTAGTTATATCTAAATGTGGGATTAGTGACACTGGATTTTTTTCTACGGCCAAGTCGACCTCCAGTGTAGTGTCAGTATTTACCCACCGTACCTGGTACCGTCGGTAAATTGACACTACACAGTTTCATTCTGTAAACGCCTTCATCTATACTAGTATTATAAAGAGGACAGATTTAATGGTTTGTTTGTATTGAATAGGCTCCGAAACTACTGGACCCATTTTAAAAACTCTTCCACCAATATAAAGCTACATTATCAGCGAGTAACATGGACTACTTTTTATCTCGGGAAAATATAAAGCGGGACTTTTATCCCGGATTTTTTTTCTCACGAGCCGTCACGGCCAAACCACTGAACCGATTTCGATGAAATTTGGTAGGGAGATAGTTTAAGACCCTGGGAAGGACCTAGGCTACTTCTTATCCCGGGAAAATATAAACCGGGACTTTAATCTCGGAAAATATTTTTTTGAGGGTGGAGCGGCAAACAAATAA
This sequence comes from Sphinx pinastri, assembly GCA_947568825.1. Classification (NCBI taxonomy): domain Eukaryota; kingdom Metazoa; phylum Arthropoda; class Insecta; order Lepidoptera; family Sphingidae; genus Sphinx; species Sphinx pinastri. Next base: position 13,027,958 of record OX387632.1, read on the forward strand.
GTATTGAGATAGTTTGAGACCCAGGCAAGGACATAGGCTACTTCTTATCCCGGAAAAATATAAACCGAGAATTTTATCCCGGATTTTTCCTACGATTTTTTATCTTTTTATTTTTAAGGATATGTCCTTACATCACTACTTATTATAAAACAAAGTCCCCTTTCGCATCTGTTTGTCTCTTGAATGCGATAAACTCAAAAACACTACCGAACGGATTTTCATACGTTTTTCACCAAGGGACGAGGAAGGTTTATGCGTACAATTCATAAATATTTTGTACGACAGAAAAATAAATGTAGGTATATAATATTATGCTTTGCTACCTGTGCGAAGACAGGGCGGACCGCTAGTTTTAAATAATTATACCATTGAGTTTGTGGTCCAATCTCCGTGATAAATCTGGTGAGTTTAAAATCATCTGTCTTAATTATAACCGAACTTCTCAAAGTGATAGGGGGCAGTGCAGTGTCTATTACTCAAACTCAAACTCAAGATTTTCTTTATTCAAATAGTCTTTCATAAGCTCTTTTGAATCGTCTTGAATCTACCAGCGCTTCGGAACGTGTTATCGCTGTGAAGAAGAAGCGGCGCAAGAAACTCCCTCAGCATAACACGGCCTGTCAATTTGATATATATTTTTTCCAACAATGTCATAGTACCTCTTTTTTTAACATATAACAAATACTATCAATAAATAACATAATAGACACAATTTATATACAGAGCATGTGCGAATCTGGGCAACCTAATCCCAAGCATTTGTATTTTCAAGATAGTCTCTTATACTTTAATAACCTTTTTTGCAAAGACGTCCTTTGACAGTAGTTTAATTTTTTTTTATTGGAAGAATAACAATATGCTTAGGAAGTTTATTGAAGAAGCGTACGCATAGACCAACAAAAGAATTGCATATTTTATGGATACGAGTAGCATGTACTAAAAGTTTATTTTTATTTCTAGTGTTTTTATTATGAATATCGCATATTCGGTCAAAATTTGCAATATTTTTTCGAACATATATAAGATTTGCAAATATGTATTGCGATGTTACGGTAAGAATGTTAATCCCTTTGAACTTTTCTCTAAGAGAAACACGAGGTCCGAGACAATAGATAGCTCTAATAGCTCTCTTTTGCAACACGAATACTGTATTAATATCTGCAGCACTACCCCAAAGAAGAATACCATACGACAGAATACTATGAAAATAACTGAAATAAACAATTCTTGCCATGTCTAAATCAGTCAGACGCCTTTTTTTTTCTGGCTGCAAAACCCGCTGAACTTAGTCTACCAGCTAACTTTGCTATATGCGGTCCCCACTGGAGTCTCGCGTCTAATGTGATATCCAGAAAGTGTTGTTCATGGGCAGGCATATCATCATCATCAGGCACAAGCTATCTACTGCTGAACATAGGCCTCGCCTAAATATTTTCAATCTGACATGGCGTGGAGCATAACGTAAACCAAACGCCCTGCCCGCCTCAATCAGCAATTTTGCCAGCGATTAAAAACCGCAAGAACGGAAGAGGATATTTAAAAATCGCTTACAGGTGAAGAATAAAGTAAAATGGAGTCGGAAGAAATTATCCGAACCACAATGGCGGATAACGCTCGTATAAATTCAGTATCCAATCGAAAGAAACCGTTACTTATTATGATTGCACATGGATCGTTTTAGCAATTTACGATTACACGGTAGGGATGGGCCAGCAACGTGGCTTTTGGATAATTTTTCGGATATTTCGGATATAAATGGAAAGGAATGAAGATGGCAGATTTATTTCGAACTGATAGTAATTACGTATACCAGATAGATTTAGTCGCAATACGCAAAACTTTTGATCTCTTAGAGTCGAACACAACATCTGATAAACAAAAAAAAAAAAAGAAGCACACGGCCCTTGTATATGGTTTAATTTCCGTCTTCTATAAAGGTAGGCTTGCGCCTCTCCCGTGTGAGAAAATGACCCTAAACACTAATGACAATGTTTTTATCTCTACCTATATTTACCTGTAGACCACACACACATCCACGCCTTTTATCTCCGAAGGGGTAGGCAGAGGCGCAACTAATGCACCCACTTTTCGCCGTACGTATTTTGTCCCTGACTGCCTCGGTGGCGTAGTTGTATTACGGTATGACTGCAATGCTGCAATTTCTTTCTTTTCTTTCAATGCTGAGATCTTGGATTCGATTGATATAAGGTTTTTTAATTCAGTATCAGCCCGGAGTCTGGTATTCGACATGGCGATAGGCTCGCCCCCTATCACATCATGGGACGGAATGCGCACGGCGAAAAGTGGGTGCACTAGTTGCGCCTCTGCCTACCCCTTCGAGGATAAAAGGCGTGTGTGTGTGTGTATTCTGTCCTATGATGCGAACCTATCGCCATATCGGGGCACAAATTCCAGGCTCCAGGCTGATACTGCTGCATAGAAAAGTCCAAATAATATTGCCTGAGCCGGGGATCGAACCCTACACCTCAGCATTGCAGTCGTACCGTAATACAACTACGCCTCCAAGGTAGTCTACCTGTAGATATCGTAATTAAATTCTTTAATAATTTTCTCCGCGATGGAGATGGTAAGTAATGAGCCGTGTAACTTCTTTATAAAGGAAGGTTTGTTGGTTCTTTATCAAAATAATGGAAACTTATGCAAAAAAAATATTTTATTCTCTTGCGCAATCAAAATACTCTAGGCAACGTAATAATATCCAGTTTTATCCGATCGTATAACTCCAGAACTAGTTTTGTTTGTTCTTATCATTTGGATTAACAATATTTTGCAATATTAATAAACAAGACAAGGCCAATTATATTGAATATGTAGATCTTATGAGCTGAAGGTAATTTGTAATCTAACTTTAAAAATAGTTTTTTTCTAGGCTGGACGTGACTATAGTGAATATTTTAAGAGTCTATTTTTTACGCATAGTCCTGAAATGGCACATTGTACATCCTGTAATGATCACTAGAATTATTTCAGCATTGTGTAAGCCCTTTTTTATTTCAGTTCGAAAAATACTGTAGCTTATAATACTTACAGTATTTTACACACACACACACACACTCACGCCTTTTATCTCCGAAGGGGTAGGCAGAAGCGCAACTATTGCACCCACTTTTGAACATGTGTATTTCGTCCCATGATGTGATATGGGGCGCGCCTATCGTCATATCGGGCACACATTCCAGACTCCGGTCTGATATTGATTAAAAGAACCCAATATCACTTTGCCCGCAGGGTATCGAACCCGAGACCTCAGTATTGCAGTCGTAGAACTACGCCACTGAAGCAGTCAACGAGAGATCTACTAATAAATTATAGTGTAGGGTATTTATGGGGATAATGAGACTTATCAACTAATTTCTTAAGATGACGAGTGTAGCGAAGTGCCATGTACAATGCGAGTCAAATAAGAATAGGATTGACTTTGCGCCATATTGTGACGTCTAAATAATTAAATATTATAATTAAGTAGTAGAGGAGGCCCGTGCTCAGCAGTGGGCAGTATATAATACAGGGCTGATTGCATTGCATTAAGCTAATTTAGTAATAACATTTTTATTTAAATATATTCATATACGAGTCAATTAGACAATATAAAATAAACCTTAATTGATGCGCTAATAAGTTTTCTATGCAAATTTTTTACTTTTCAAGTGACATTTGACACATAAAGGTCATTATTATTTGAATTATTATTATTTTTATCGCATTGTATGCTTTGGAATTCAAGTTCTGAGTGGTGTTAGAGTTTATGGGCAGTTGTTTTGATTACTTTCATTCGAAACTATTGCTCGTTTGGTCATTCAGCTTTTGAAAATATGATTAATGTTAGAAAAGCGTTATTAATATCAAAATATTAGCTTTTGTTCGCAGTTCCGTCCGCGTGATAAAGTTTTTCCGTTAGTTTATTCATTCCCAAGGTATCAAACTATTTCCAAATTTATCGAAACGCATTCAGTAGTTTTGAGTTTATCGCGTTGAGATAGATAGACATACGTATAGCAGACGTAGCGTAGGTTTTTGATGAATATAGAAACCAGTTTTAAATCACACAATATTTTTTTAAGTTGAGAGATTTTTTTTTATATTTTTTGCCTGTATCAAAATTAATATACTTTTAACTAACGATTCAGATGACTAAGTTAGTTTTATGATTAATGGATAGTGAATTGTAGAAGTCCGCCAAAAAACGTGTTTAAAATTTAGCATGAAAAGAAAAATAACGTGTTCGTTTATTCATAAATATTCATGTTTTGTTTATTACGACTACTTCTAATACGTTCTCCAAAAAAAAAAAAACGTATTGGACTTACGAAATTAATTATAAATTGGAATTAATGGCTATTTGAAATAAAATTTCCTTGTTTTCTATTAACATGATATTTTTTTAAATCGGTATGAGGTTTCAGGGAGGAGTTGTTTAGATTAGAGGTGAAAAAAAAACGCTATCATCACTACCATCACTGGGGGGTCGATGGATCGGTTATGTTGGTCTCACCGGTCTTACGGCCCAATGTCAGCACTCGGGAGTATAGCATCATCCGAGCGAGCATTGGACCGAGTCCATAACCCTATATATACCCTACACCGGCATATCAACCAAAACCCGCGGTGACCTTCTTAGACGCATATAGTACGGCCTCGGGGTATCTAGTTGCACTAAGATACCTGCTCGGGACCGTCCCTGCGCGATGCCGTTGCGGCCCCTCTCTATACAAGGGGGGCTAAGATGCCCCCGAACTCTAAAGGACGCCTTCGGCATCTACGACAAAAAGGAGATCGACCATCCGCATTGTCGTCCACCTCATAGTTTATAGACCCGACCGATGGAGCGGCGATAGCGTAGTTGGGAGTGGAACGGACTGCCGAGACGAATGTCCGCAGGTTCAAAACCCAAGGGCACGCACCTTTGACTTTTCTAAAAAGTTATTTGTGTATACTTTGTGAATCATCGCTCGCTTTAACGGTGAATGAAAAACATCGTGAGAAAACCTGCACACTGGAGAAGTTCTCTATAAGAATTTCGAAGGTATGTGAAGTCTACCAACCCGCATTAGGGCAACGTGGTGGACTAATTCCTAAACCCTCTCAGTTGTACAGGAGGCCCGTGCTCAGCAGTGGGCAGTATACAGGGTCATTTTGACATTGCGTTAATAAATGAAACCACATACTCGTATTTGATTTTGCTAACATCGTGCCAAAAACTATCCATTTGAAACGAATATTTTCACCAAAAATCTAACTTTTATTTTCCTGATTTTTTTATCATTTCGTAGTTTAGTGCGAATATGGCGTGTGCGTGAGTGTTTTTCTGACTGAAAGTGTGATATTGCTCCAGCGACGAATCCTTCTAGAGTAATAGTAGTGGCATTAGGGCGTGTAAACTTAAAGTTACTTTTTATTGATATTTATTTTGTTCGAAACTTACACTTTTTTATTTTACATCTATGGTTAAAATAACTTAATGGAAAGTGTTATTTACAAGGAGATAGGTATGTGGTTTCATTTAGTAACGCAATGTCAAAATGACCCTGTATAATACAGGGCTGGTATGGTATTGTATATACCCAACCCGGCATCGAACTTGAGACTTCAGCACGACGTACTGCGCTTCCAATACTACGCCACCAAGGTAGTCATCAACTTTATTTTCTCCCACTAACTTTAGTACTCCTACCGGTACTTAACATGTCTCATAATAAAATGTTTAAACAGTTTTCGAGTCCGATGCAGTCTTTACAACACACGTATTTTATGGCTGCGCCCCTCCCGGAAAACTTGGTACAGTTTAGGCGGTCGTTGACTTTTATGGCAGTTTTTGCCACAGACGATGTGCTGTTGGTTCTATTCTCGGTGTACCTGCAAATTTCAGCTCACCTTTAATATTGTAGCACCTATGATCCTTAATACTGAGGAATAAAGGCGAAATTCAAATGGCAATTTTTGAAAAATATACAGAATGAACTTTATTCCAAAGTAGTAAGGTTGGTTTTTAAATGTTTTCTTAGTATTGAATAGTTTGCAAAGGGGTTGATTACGGTAATGCTTTGAGTGAAATAGTGTTGTGAATTTGTTCGCGTGGTAGTTTCGGTTCTGTACCCTGATAGTTACGGATTTGGTTAGCTGATCTGAAAGATATGAGATATTATTATAAGTTCCTAGAAGACATTAAATAGGGTCAGCAATATCAGCATAAAATACGTAATTTTTTTGAAGTGAAAACTTCTTTAGCGGCCTTGAGCACTTTTTGGGATGGGTATAAAATGTTAAACTGACACGTGACCCTGATCGAAAATGAGTAGGAGGTTTTACCATTCCCTACTAATATGAACCTTAAATACAATGCGTAGACGCTATAATTCTTAAACGAGTACATTTATATTTATTTCCCCAGCGTTGTTGGTACGGCACGAGTACCTACAAAAGAGCGTAACATTCTTTTTTTGAAATTTTGATTTATAAGCAATGAATTGTGTATCGGTTAATGAAGTATCGATGTCGCAATAACAGCCGCTCATTCAGTTTTTTTTTCAAATGGGCAAAGGAAATCCTTTTATTTATTTTTTGTTGTTTTTTTTTTAAGTGACGAAGAAATAGTGAAATTGTCATTTTTGTGTACGATAGCGCAATAAATAAATATTGTATTTAACTACATAAATGCTAGTACTTTTGTACTGATAAATAAATCAATTCGTGCGACATTATTCCCTGACCATTCCAAAATATTTTTTATAATATTTTCGTTTTTTTTTCTAGATACAATAATAGGATATTATATGCATCAAAACCACTGAGGCTTAGAGTTATGCTATATAATTGAGTTTTCATCTATTACAATTTGCTCGCAACTTTCTCAAAATATTGAAGTTTGTAACCAAGGTTACAATAATTGGATCAAAAAGACAAGCAGTTAAAATAAACTATTATAACGGATTTTGTCGCGGTTTTTTATTTTATTTTCTCCTGACGTTTGCAGCACTTCGTGGTCACGGGGCGGACTGAGGTGTTGGTGGTCCGAAAAGTTAGTGTTACAAATCAATTTACAATTATACAATTTGAAGCGTTAGTCATTGTTTGCGGTCCGGTCTACGCAGTTAGAGCTCATGATGTCTTGAGGTCTGGCAGGTCTTTTGGGGCCCGATTTAATTAGATGTATTACCGGGTCCCAGGCTTGGTAATCAGGAACTACTTAACCGATTTTGAAAATTCTTTCACTAATAGGAAACTACATTGCTCCTGAGTGCTATAGGCTACTTTTTATCCCAGGAAAATACATTTAACCCGGAAAAACTTTCTCACGGGGTCGGAGCCGCGAGCATCACCTAGTTATCATATCCTCGTTTGGTGTACTTTCATTTTAAGATTACATTAGATTTTTTAAATAGATAAATGTACTACTTTATCCTGTAAAGTATAAAAAGTGATTTTTATTCCGAAATAGCTCTTTCAGGCTGAATCATAAAACCTAGTATCGCATAACAAGTCTCCCATTGTCCAAGTAATGAACATTGTTGACTGCATGAAACAAATTAATATTCAGTACTTAGTTATCAGCAAATTGGAAAACACTCGCTACAGTGAGTTTTAAAATCGTTTGTATAATGCGTTGGGAAATGGTTATATTTAGAGCTTTTATGCAAAACTAAGAACTAAGACTGCCTCGGTCGTTGTATTACGGTACCACTGCAATGCTGAGGTCTCGGGATCGATCCCCGGGTCAGGCAGACTAATATTGGATTTTTCTAATCAGTACCAGCTCGGAGTCTGGAATTTATGACCGATATGGCGATAGGCTCGCCCCCTATCACATCATGGCGAAAAGTGGGTACACTAGTAGCGCCTCTGCCTACCCCTCCGGGGACAATAGGCGTGAGTATACAAAACTAGGTGTTGTTTGCGTCTTCGCTCGTGTGGAAAGCCTTTACTGAAGTAAAAGTCCCTAATCACGCTAACGATCCACAGCGACATCTATACGACGCCGATGCCATCTCTTTCAAAAACCAGATTAACAAATTCAAATATTCTCCACAAGATCAAATTACCGAGATAATAAGTAGCGTATATGTTAATTTATGGCACGGTCTATCCGTGTGTCAAATTTTATCTATATTCGTTCAGGTTACTGCGTGTACTTCTAACAAACATCTAATATTTTGCCAAAATAAAAAGTAGCCTACAAGGTTCCCAGGGTCTCAAATTGCCATACCAAATTTCATCGAAATTCGTTCAGTAGTTTTTGAGTTTGTAACGTACAGAGGCGGTGGGCAACTTTGTTTTCTAGCTACTATGTATAAGGATAAGGATGGGACCTTGGGTTCGAGTCCTAGGTCGGACGAAATTTTTTGGGCATTCTAAAACAATATTCCCGGGACCAGATCTTCTGAAAGAGTTTATGTGACTCGTAAGGTATGCAGCTGATCGTCAAAACTAAGGAAAATCTCATTCTTTTGTTTCCTTTTTTAAGGGCTTGGCGAAGTGACCCCCTGCACCTCATGGTGAGTGGAGAAGGTTCAGATAGAGTATCGAATGATGAGAGATGATTGCCCCTTGCTAGTCGACACAATTATGCCGGCATCATTGAAGTCGGATATACACAGGCTGATCCCGGAACGCGACACGGTTACCTAGGCGTCATAGCGGGTTTTAGATCTTGTCTACGGTGGTCACTGTCCTGGCGAATATAAATATTATACCACCAGAAATAACATTAGTAATATAAGATATTGGAGTGAGATAAGGGCTAGGGAAAGAAGACTAAAAGAACTAGATAATGTACTCAGCACCGCGCAGACTGTTGTGCAGTTACTGAAGTTGCTGAACTCAAGTTTCAAAATAGTATTTCGCGATAAAAGAGTCTGCGGGATGCCTAAAAGGGAAACTCGAAATTTCAATAGCGAATACTTCTAAATAGAGAGCTAGTAACAGAAACGTCTATAATTTCGCTCATGTACAATGCTAGATTGGTACAATATATTGTACGAATCGCCTCGGGGGACGCGTCGTTGTTCCACAATGCGAGCGAAATTAAATTTACCGATCGATGCCGAGACCCACCTATAGTTTCAATTATTAAGTTTATGTTATAGCATCATGCCTTTCCCGTTTTTGGTGACCAGCATCATATCATCATCATACCAGCCCTGTATTATATACTGCCCACTGCTGAGCACGGGCCTCCTCTACTACTGAGAGGGGTTAGGCCTTAGTCCACCACGCTGGCCTAGTGCGGGTTGGCAGACTTCACATACCCTCGAAATTCTTATGGAGAATTCTCAGGTATGTAGGTTTCCTTACGATGTTTTCCTTCACCGTTAAAGCGAACGATAATTGATAAACAATACACATGTAACTTCGAAAACTCAGAGGTGTGTGCCTTGGGTTTTGAACCTCCGGACGTTGTCTCGGCAGACTGTTCCATTCCCAATTAGGCTATCGTCCACGAGCATAGTAAAGGTAAAACCCCCCATAGTGACCCATGTGTGTCGCGTTCCGGGATCAGCCTGTGTATACCCGGTTCAAAAAGGCCAGCATAATTGTGTTGACTCACGAGGTGTAACCATTTCTCGTTAGTTGAATATCTGGGCTCCATTTCGCTTAACATCAGAAGCAGTAGTGTCTTATAAAAAAAATCTGGGCAGGTCATCAGTCCACGAGTATATTCGAAACAAAAAAAAAACTTGAACATTAACGTTGTGCATTTCTGAATATCTGGAATGGTTAGGGAATAATTTCGCACGAATTGCTTTATTTATCAGTATAAAAGTACTAGCATTTATGTGGTTAAATACAATATTTATTTATTGCGCTATCGTACACAAAAATGTCAATTTCACTATTTCTTTATAAATCAAAATTTGAAAAAAGAATGTTACGCTCATTTGTACTCGTGCCGTGCCAACAATGGGGAAATAAATAAAAATGTAGTCGTTTAAGAATTATAGCTTCTATGCATTGTATTTAACGTGCATATTAGCAAGGGATGGTTTTAATGAAGCAAATAAATCAAAATGTAAACGTTTAAGAATTATAGCTTCTACGCATTGTATTTAAGGTTCATATTAGTGAGGGATGGTAAAACCTCCTACGCATTCGATCGGGGTCACGTGGTCCTGACGCGAGTTTAACATTTTATACGCATCCAAAAAGTACTCAACGCAGCTAAAAAAAAATTCACTTCCAAAACTATTTCCAAATCTTAAAATCGAACCTAAAACCCTTGTTTCATAGTCCAAGTTACGATGCTTGATGAAAAAACGATAAAAAGCTAATCTCATCATACTCTTCCTATCCTGACACAAATAATTTCCTGTCTTTAACAACTTGGCTTGATAATTCCATTATTGCGTGGGCATTATGGAGATCTTCCTTTGTTTCCAAAGAAAAATGGTGGACATTGTCACATAATGACGGCAAATGAGGCTTGAAAAAAGCATTTAAGGCATTGTTTACAGGATTCCCTTTGGGCAAAGCTTTACCGAGAGAGTTTGTGTGGGTATTTTCGTTTGAGTGTAGATTTTTGTGTCAGAATTTGATGAGATTTTTCGTAGTATTTTTTATAGGATATTATGTAAGTTTTATTAAATGTGTTCCAATTCTTATATTTAATTTTGTTGTTGCACTAGTAGCTACTTACTATGACAAAAAAGGGTACAGTGGGACTTCTTCCTGTGTCTGCTTTTTGATGACTGTTTTCAAAAAAAACTTACGCGGACGGAGTCACGAACAAATACTAGTATTGCAATAAACAACCAACTAAATAACAAAAACAAATTCATCCCAGCACAAGTTAATACTAACTTCTAAACAAACCATAATTACCGTTTTTATTCTCATTACCAGACACATCCAACATACATTTCTAAATGAAGTAATTAATACCCTCATGAATATAAAGCATTTTAACCTAATTTACAGCCAACAATGGCATTGTGCTGGATAAAACGGTGCAAAGCTCAAACCCGGCGCGAAGTGAGAGCATTCTCAATAACGGTTTTTTCATTAGTAAATGCATTTTCACACTGCGAGGCCCCTACCTCTATTTCTCGCTATGTTAATTGTGTGCATTGTTGCACCATTTTATGATGTCGCTTTGCATTTCGCGAGTTTTTGAATACCGAATGAGTTTTGACTTGTTTTGTTTACTTGACTTTTTTTTTCTGCTGCCCACCCGTGACCCCCGGTGGCCCCTATTAGTCGCCTTTTACGACAGGCAGGGGATACCGTGTTGGAAATCTCCAAAGGCCTCCAATTCACAAGGCGGGATGCCGATCCACCTGCCGGACGTATTTCTTTTATCTTATTTTTTTATTGCAGATGAATGACGAGACGACCATGCTTCTCACCTGACCGCCTATGAACAGTAGCGCAACACCATACAGAACTTTGAACATTTAAGTACTGCGTGGCACTCCACTGTGCTCGTCACGCTGACACCTAAGAAGTCTCATAATGCCTAGTAATCACGCTGGCTACAATGTCCTTCAAGCTGGAACACAACAGTGCATGCAAACTGCTACTTTGAGGTAGTAATAGACATTGCGGTGATATACCCAGACGTCCCCTCGCATCCAAAAGATCTACCAGCACTAACAACTTCTCTGAATATCTAATCTTAAGAAAATTTAAGCAAAACTTCACACGAGGAGTTGCCTACTAAGATCTTCAAATCTAAGAACAAACTTCAATCACTTTCAGCAGTTTGAGGATTATAAGAATAATGTCACTGCACTGAAATTAAAACAATATTCCGATTGAAATGAAATGAAAATATCAACACTGGTCTATTTATGCTACATGGTTAATCTTTACGCAAAAATGCACCTGAGGTAACATGTTTTTTGTTTCTTCTGCAAGCAGTGGTTATACGTATTTCGGTTTTAAGCTAATTAAGCGGCGATAACCTAGTTGTTAGTGGAACGGACTGCCGAGACGAATGTCCGCAGGTTCAAAAACCCAAGGGCACGCAGCTCTGACTTTTCTAAAAAGTTATGTGTATTCTTTGTGAATTATCGCTCGCTTTAACGGTGAAGGAAAATATCGTGAGGAAACCTGCATATCTGAGAAGTTCTCTACAGGAATTTTGAAGGTATGTGAAGTCTGCCAACCCGCACTAGGCCAGCGTGGTGGACTAAGGCCTAAGCCCTCTCAGTTGTAGAGGAGGCCCGTGCTCAGCAGTGGGCAGTATATAATACGGGGCTGGTATGGTATGGTGGTAAATAAAATATGATGTCCCAGGGTTGTAGATATTCCCCGTGTGGAGTTGCTGGTCTCCCATCGGGCGCGTCTCCCTGGGTGGCGGATAGGGGAACGCCCCCTAAATTCGGGGGGTACCGGAAACGGCGTGGACCAAAACCAGCAAAGGGGGTTCTTCCACGTTCTCTCTGTTTAGCAGAAGGCACAGTGGAGGAACACAGACGGGTTCCGTGTGCATTCACACTGCCGCGGAACAGGCTTGGGTTGAATTCTTCTCCCGGGCCACCGCCGGTCTCGGAACCTCAGGGAACACTGTGGTCATGTTTCGCAGTGTCTCCTGGGGCTGAGGGTCTTGGCTTAACCGCCCGGACTGCGAGGGAGAAAACCTCTATAAAAGTTACCCCGAATCTCAAGCGGCGGCGCACCGCGAGGGGATGCATGGCCGATGGGTAGTTCGGTCTCTAGTGCGACCCCCGCCGGAGTACCGGCCGACACTCTTGGTGGGTTACCTGTAGGCTTACCCAGGTACTGGGGGCTCTGCCTGGGTGGACTCTTTCTTCCCCCATACTCGTGGGACCAATAATGGTATTAAAAAATAAATTAAATATAATGAAGGAGAGGGCATCTGTCCCGGGGGACGACTCAGTACCCGGGCAGATAAATGATGCTAGGCGCAAGTCCACAAAGGAGCCAGGCGAAATAATAGCATCCACCCCGGTCGTATCCGAACCAGGGCCGAGCGGCATTTGTTTACGGTCGAAGCGGGGACGTCCGGTTCGCTCGACTAAAATAGTTTCGAGCGACAGCGACTCCGAGCCGGCGGTAAAGGTGGTCGCCGCTTCTGCACCGCCATCAGATGCAGAAGAAGACGAGATGATGGAGTCGGCGGAAGCGCCAGTCGACCAGTTAGACTGGCGCCTGCGACTGGCGGAGGTAGTTCGGGGCGTATCCCAAAGGTCCCGGAATTTAAAAGGGACGGAGCAGCGGAAGCTGAACTTGGCGGCCAAGGAATTGGTGGAGAGAGCCGACGAAACAGCTTCCGCTGAGGTGGCCCGCCTAGTGGCAGAAAAGGCCGCAATGGCTCAGCGCATTACAGCCCTTGAGGCTTCCCTTGCGGCCCAAGGAAAAATCCTGGAGGAGGTGTTAGCGGCTATCCGTTCGCCGGGAGAGTCGCAGTTGGCGATTGAGGCAGGAGCTGCCTCTGATAAAAGTGATCGCCAAGATCAGTTTGAGCGCCGTCTCATCTCTATGATGGACGCGCGCTTTGAGGCGATCAATATGAGGCTGCCTCCAGAGCCAACAGTTCGTCCTCCTCTGGCCGCCGATAGGGCTAGAGCTAAGGAAGCCGGTCGTCTGTTGCCCGCTGACGAGCCTTTAGCAGTACTTACTACCGTTGCTGGGCCATCGCGTGATCCACCCGCAAAGGGTACGGGAAAAGGGAAGGGCAAGGGGGCCGCCCGGACTGCCCCTGATATCGTACCGGTGGCCACACCCACCGTCAAACTCCTCCCCCAACAACACAAGGGGAGGAACAGAAAGAACTCGCGTGCTACCCAGGCTCAACCCCAGATGGAGCCTCGTCAGCTGCCCCCGGCCCCAGCGTCTATGGACGAAGGGTGGACGGTGGTGGCAAAAAGAGGGAAGAAAAATACCCAGCCCGTGTCGAGTGCAGCTGTGCCAGCTACACAGAGCCAGGAACAGCAGCAAAATCGGCGAAGTCGGAGGCCTGAGCCAAAACTTCGCCTTCCCCGTAGGGCAGCTGTCGCCCTGACGGTGATGCCTGCTGCCTTAGACCGTGGCGTAACATACGCTACGGTCTTAAAAGAAATTCAGCGGAGGGTGAATTTGGCCGGTCTCGACATTGCTGAGACTCGAGCGAGGCTGATGGCCACGGGGGGGTACCTCTACGAGGTGCCTGGCCCTGACTCGGAAGCGAGGGCCAACTCCCTCGCTGAAAAAATGAGGGAAGTGTTCCGCGGAACGGAGCTGGCGGAAGACGTTCGCGTCTCTCGTCCGTTCAAGACCGCGGACCTGCGAATATCCGAGTTGGACCCGTCTGCCGACCCGAAAATGGTCGCAGTGGCCCTCGCAAGTGCTGGGGAATGCACAGCGGAAGATATTAAGGTTGGGGAGATCCGCCCCGACCGTTCCGGCCTTGGCGCAATCTGGGTGCGTTGCCCAGCCAAGGCAGCGGAAAAAATTGTTAGGGCCCGGCGCGTTCTGATTGGCTGGGTGGCGGCACAGGTCCGACTCCTTGAGCCCCGGCCTATGCGGTGCTTCCGCTGCCTCCACAAGGGGCATGTGCGGATGCGCTGCACCGAAGAATGTGACCGTAGCAGGATCTGCTACCGCTGCGGTCAAGAGGGCCATAAGGCCAAGGAGTGCTCTGCAGACCCACACTGTGCAATCTGCGCAGCTGAGGGCAAACCTGCGGGGCACCACGTGGGCGCCAAGGCATGTGTCGCCTCCTCGCGCCCCCGTCGCGTTAATCGCGGAGGGGGCGCCGGGGTTGTGACCCAGCTGGATCCGTCCCGCCGAGAGACCGCCATGGAAGTCGCCCATTAATATGGCGCAACGATTCCTCCAGGCGAATATTAACCACTGCGCCAGAGCACAGGACTTACTAGTTCAGAGCCTGGCACAGTGGTCGATTCAAGTGGCTGTGGTCTCTGAGCCGTACTACGTCCCACCCAGGGATGACTGGGCAGGGGACTTGGATGGTTCAGTGGCCGTCATCACACGGGGCGCTGCCGGCTCCCCGCCTTTCGAAAAAGTAGCGAAGGGCTCGGGATGCGTGGCGGTTCTGTTAGGAGGGGTCTGGATTGTGGGAGTATATTTCTCTCCTAACAGACCTCTGGCCGAGTTTGAGCATTTCCTCACTCGGCTAGGGGCCCTGGTGGTGCAAGGCAGTCAGCCTCGCCCCGTTCTCGTCGCCGGTGACTTCAACGCCAAGTCTTTGGCTTGGGGCTCGTCGGCGACGAACGCACGTGGCGTGGCCCTGGAGGAATGGGCGATCGCGTCCAGGTTGGCCGTCGTGAATCGCGGGTCGGTGGAAACATGTGTGCGGCACAATGGCGGATCGGTGGTGGACATTACGTTCGCCACCCCAGCACTTGCCCACCGTGTCCGAGACTGGAGGGTTCTGGTGGGCGAGGAGACGTTGTCGGATCACCGATACATTCGGTTCGATGTCTCCTCGATTCCCTCTCCTCGGTCTCGTGGTGATTTAATCGCCCCGCGATCGGACGGCCCGCGTTGGGCGCTAAAGCGCCTTGACGTCGAGGCCCTGAGGGAGGCTGCTCTGGCCCAGGCGTGGCTACCCGTGCCGGCCGGACCAGTACGGGTCGAAGAGGAGGCGGAGTGGTTTGGGGCGACGATGTCGCGTGTCTGTGACGCGGCCATGCCCCGAGTCCGACGCCTTCCCGAGAAACGCCAGGTGTTCTGGTGGTCGGCGGAGCTCTCGCAGCTGCGTGCATCGTGCGTAGCTGCCCTCCGTCGAGTTGGCAGGCACCGTCGTCGCCGGATTCGTTTACCCGGTGACGAGGACCAGGAGCGGCTTCTTCACGGCCTCTACAAAGAGGCCAAGAGAGCGCTGCACGTGGCAATATTGAGGGCAAAGTCTGCGGCACAAAAAGAGGCCCGGAGCACTCTCGATAACGACCCGTGGGGGCGCCCATACCGTCTAGCGATGAAGAAATACCGCCCATGGGCGCCTCCGCTAACGCAGAGTCTCCGGTACGAGCTGGTGGAAGAGGTCGTCGCTACTTTGTTCCCCGCCACTGAGGATGTCACTCCTCCACCGATGACGTCACGATCGTCACCGCCATCGTCGCAGAGTTCGGCAGGGGATATTTCGGAGGTTTCGCCCGCAGAATTTAGGGCGGTAGTGCTTCGGTTGCGGAGTAAAAACTCGGCTCCGGGTCTTGACGGCATACCCGGTCGTGCGTGGGTTTTAGCCGTCAAGCATCTGGGTACGAGGCTCCGCAGCCTGTTCTCCGCGTGCATTGAGCAGGGCCTCTTTCCATCTCGGTGGAAAACTGGGAAATTGGTCCTGCTCAAAAAGGAGGGTCGACCCGCAGAGTCGCCATCGGCCTACCGGCCTATCGTGCTGCTCGACGAGGTCTGCAAACTTTTCGAGCGGATTATTCACGCTCGCCTCGTCGAGCATCTCGAGAAGGTCGGGCCGGATTTGGCAGACTGCCAATACGGTTTCCGGCATGGCCGATCCACGATCCATGCGATTTTGCGGGTCAAGGCACAAGCGGAGGACGCAATCGCCCGGGGTGAGGTGGTCGTGGCGGTGTCTCTTGACATCGCCAACGCGTTTAACACCCTACCTTGGGCGTGCATACATGAAGCACTGCGGTACCACGAGGTGCCACCATATCTTCGGCGTCTGGTGCAATCGTACCTATCTGATAGGTATATTGTGTATCCAGGCGCTGATGGGTGGCACCGAAGAGCAATGGCCTGTGGTGTTCCACAGGGCTCAGTACTGGGCCCACTCTTGTGGAACATCGGCTACAACTGGGTGCTCCGTGGTGCCAACCCCCAAGGCGTCGCTGTTGTCTGCTACGCGGACGACACACTGGTGACAGCGACGGCTAGGACCTTCCAGGACGCTGCTCTGCTCGCCTCCTCTGGTACCGAGCAGATGGTAGGCAGAATTCGGCGACTGGGCCTGAAAGTAGCCCTTAACAAAACCGAGGCCCTTTATTTTCACGGGCCTCGTAAGAGGCCACCTTCGGAGACCCATATAGTAGTGGAGGGGGTGCGGATTCCCATCGGCTCCACAATGAAATATCTGGGCTTGGTGTTGCACAGCCGGTGGGACTTCCGTGCCCACTTTGAGATGTTGTCGCCGAAATTACTGCGGGCAGCAGGCGCGCTTGGACGCCTGCTGCCAAACTTGGAAGGTCCCGGTATCCCATGCCGAAGTTTATACGCTGGAGTTGTGCGGTCCATGGCCTTATACGGTTGTCCCGTTTGGGCTGAGTCCCTGAATGCTCGTTGCGCCGCTCTACTGCGTAAGCCGCAGCGTTTAGTGGCGCAGCGACTTATTAGGGGCTACCGCACGATCTCCCATGAGGCGGCCTGCGTCTTGGCCGGTATTCTACCATGGGAATTGGATGCCAAATACCTCTCGTCAGTATTTTTCTGGCGTGAGGAGGCGTCCCGTCTCGGGCAAAGACTGGCTCCGAGGGAGGTCAAGGCCCAATTGGCCTCCATCCGCAGCGCCGCCGTGGAGGAGTGGCATACCAGGCTGGAGAGTCCGAGTGCGGGCTTGAGGACTGTCGCGGCAGTGCGACCTGTCTTCTCAAGCTGGCTTGACAGGCGCCACGGTGCGCCGACATTCCGTCTAACACAGATGCTGACGGGCCACGGATGTTTTGGCTCGTTTCTGTGTCGGATCGGAAAGGAGGAGTCCGCCGTGTGCCACCATTGTGGCAACGGCCGCGAGGACACAGTCCATCACACTCTCGAGGAGTGCCCAGCCTGGGACCTACAACGCAGCGCTCTTAGAGCAGTCGTCGGAGGAGACCTCTCGCTGCCGGCCGTGGTGTCCGCCATGGTCGGTGGCTGGAGGTCATGGCGAGCGATGAACTCCTTCTGCGAGCGCGTCATCTCGCGGAAGGAGAGCGCCGAGCGGGATCGTGAGCAGAACGATCCCGCCCGTAGCCAGAGGAGACGACGGAGGCGCCGGGTGGACGACTGACCGGTGCCTCATGCCCTGTGGTCCGGGGGCATCTAGAGAATTTCGCCACGGTATCCCCTGCCTGTCGTAAGAGGCGACTAAATGGGGCTTAGAGAAAGTCGCGGGATGAGCAGTGAGGGGCTGTTCATTCCAATTCAAGTGACTTCGAGGTGGACGACAATGCGGGTGGTCGGTCTCCCGCTGTCGTAGACGCTATAAGCGTCCTTTAGAGTTTGGGGGCATCTGAGTCCTCTTGTATAGAGAAGGGCCGCAATGCGGCAGCGCGCAAGGGCGGTCCCGTGCAGATATCTTAGTGCAACAAGATACCCCGGGGCCGTCCCGTATGCGCTGAAGAAGGCCACCGCGGGTTTTGGTTGGTATGCCGGTGTAGGGTGTACATAGGGCTAGGGACTCGGTCCAATGCTCGCTTGGATGATGCTATACTCCCAAGGGTCGACATTGGACTGTAAGACCGGTGAAACCAACATAACCGTTCCACTGACCCCCCAGTGGTGGTAGCGATAACGCGTTTTTTCCCCGCGAAAAAAAAAAAAAAAAAAAAAAAAAAAGGGTTGTAGATATTCAGTAAATGATGGAAAATGACTATGACAATGACTATTCAAGCCACAAGCAATAAAATTCAAAACAATGCAATTCTAGGACCAATAACAAAATTATCATTAACTAGACTTCTGCTCGGGGTTCCGCCCGCGTGAATCAGTTTTTTTGGGATAAACGTCCTGATTTATATTTTCCCGGGATAAAAAGTAGCCTATGTTACTCGCTGATAATGTAGCTTTATATTGGTGAAAGATTTTTTAAATCGGTCCAGTAGTTTTTGAGTCTATTCGTTACAAACATACAAAAATTCAAATATTTCCTTTTTATTATATTAGTGTCGATAAATCTGAATCAGTCCAGATATTATGAACTGCTGCTTATTAATTATTTTTAATTTAAGTAAGAAAAAATTAAGATACATCCATTTACTGCGACTCATACTGAACGTAACAAGGGTAGGAGGAATAATGTATAGTGTTTCGTAGAATTCTTTTTATCAGCACTCATGGCTGTATACGTCGCTTCCAAACAAACACCGGTACTACAGAAAAAGGATTAAATCGATCCAATTTGGTACGATACCCGGCGCGGTGCAGATTTCTCGTGTACGAATGCGAACGCGAATGGACGACGTATGCGAATGCGAATTATCGATGTTAATTTTATCGTTGCCTTTTTGTTAAATGGCATGATTTCATCACTTTACTGGTGGTAGGTCTCTCATATGTAAGAGACCGTCTGGGTGGGTACCACCGCAATGTCTATTTCTACCGTCAAGCAGCAGTGTGCATGCACTGTGGTGTTTCGGTTTGAAGGACATTGTAGCCAGTGTAACTACAGGACATAGTGAGACTTAAATCTTGTGTCTCAGGATGACGAGCGCAGTGGAATGCCACACAGTACTTTGTCACTCAAGGTGCTGGATGGTGTTGCTACTGTTTATGGGTGGTCGTATCGCTTACCATCAGGCGAACGGCATGCTCGTCTCGTCATTCAATGCCATAAAAAAAATGAGGAAAGGGTCGCTTGTTTATGGTAAGTCCTATATCTTCTTTAAAAAGGACGTTTTACCCAGAATGTTGCACTATGAAGTAAATATTCTTAGTTTAAATACCCTGGATTAGGTATGTCTATAAAGATCAATAATCTATTTTACTAGAATTTAATAGTGCCCACACACTGTTTCGTAGCAGAAATAAAATTGGGAGTAGTACCTATCCATATGGCCTCCCATGGCGCAATCTCCGTCTCTGATTATAGGAATATAAATACTGTAATTATTGTAATTAATTTATGCTAACAAAATTCATGAAATATTCAATGGTGGATTAATTGATAGATTAATTTAGAAAATATTTAAAGCGTTTGACAGGTTCATTAGAATAACATAATAACGAGAAGACGTTATTATCCAACTGCGAAAGAAGGAGGGTTATGTTTTTACCCGACTACGAAAGAAGGAGGGTTATGTTTTTCGAGTGTATGTATGTATGTATATTTCTTCGGCACGCCCTAGAGCCTATACGGCTTGTCGTATTTTTATATGAGTGGTGTCAATATGCTACGCAAAATGATGCAAACTATCAAACAGCGCAAGATAGGATATCTCGGTCACGAAAGATATATCACACTGTCAACTAAGATTATTCAAAACCAAAATAAATATTCAAAGTAAAATCTTGTTTCTATCTTTTAAGTTCTTCAATGAATTTAATAAAGATGGCAGATATTGACGCAGTCGGGTATTTCGTTTTGTTTTAAATATTATTTTTCCCTATTTTGCGTCGTATCGTATGTAAAAGTTGACAGCGTCTGCGCGACTTCTAATTTGCTAATTAGGTGTGTTTAATTTATTTATCACTACACTTTCAACAATGAGACAATGCTCATCCAGTTCTATTCCCTGATATTGGTTCATCTGGGTTAGTAAAAAAATAATAAATCCCTTTCTAGCCGATTTCGGCCACGGCGGCCAATCTCAACGGAGATCAGCCAGGTACGCAGGAGATATTATAGTGCACAAGTGTGTGCGCAATACACAGGTGCACTCGCTATTCCTTTACTCTCATAGTCCGGTGAGACGGCAATCCTACATGACCGGAGACTCTCTGGGTTAGTAGCATGCCGGTTTTCTATAAGATTTACCAAAAACTGACATAAATTATCAGTATTGCTGTATTCATACGGTCAGTTAGATTACCGGAGATCCTTCCTCTATACCTACATTTTGTTCCTCTATATTCCTTTTCTTAGGTTGGCTACGTAGAAATAATATATTCCTACGTCTTTATGGATGAACACTGATAATAATGAACCTTTATCATCAGACTGCCTACCTGTTCATTTCTTACCTCCTGCAGTAATAAAACACTCAATTCACAGAAATAAACCGACCCCAGCACTGGCATTCATAAACCTCCATATAAAATTTTAAATATATTTACCCCACTACGCTCCCTGTACGCCCGCAAGTTTGTTTTCGCGGTCCGCTCTGCATTTTAACCATTAATAACACTGACATACAAAAACTCTTGTATTTTTATATTATTTGTATAAAAAATATAGCAATTTTCCACTGTCATACAAAATGCGGTGGTTTTTGACAGTGCTAAATCCGCGTGGCTGACTCCCGAATATAACTCTTTGAAATAGTGTGCAGTGTTCTGTGGACACAAAATAAATCCCACGTAGCAGCTCCAAAAATCGTTTCGGGTTAAATGAAATGGGGGAATTAATTTTGTGAATAGAAATTATTTGTGATTTACACCAGATATATTACTGTGAGGTCTTTGAGTGTACTTTTGTGTAGTCTTAGAGTACAATGCAAATAAATAATACCACCAAATTCAAAGTTTTTGTTGGTATTATTTCTGGGTATAGCTCTGTGCTATAGACCTATCATGTGACTTGTTCGTTCCATTCATTCGTTCTCTCATTACCAGATTAATTTTGATTACTTCACAAACATCAAGCATTTCAAAATCTTCTTCTGTTTAATTTTCTGATATTTGTAGGATGTGATCAATAAGATACCATCAGATTTTTGTCTCCAGAGGAACTCTATGCGATAGAGGGAAAATTAACACATTATCTGTAGTCACTTTTAATTTGAATGATACGCCATTGTTGTCGGTGTGATTCAAGTCAGTAAAATCAGTCTATTCATTATTATCATCCCACTCTACTTCTTATGCCATCTGGTAACCATTTACCCACATTTAAACCTGCTCATCTACCTTTTGCTATAAAAACCATTTATTTCACCAACCCTTCTGTACTAATTCGATACAGTTATCCGACATTGGAACAAAAAACAGCAAACAAAAGGTTTTCGCGGGAAAAAATTGACCAGCGTGAACGCAACGGGATTGGAGCCAGTGGCGATGTGTGCGCTTTGTGTGTGTTGGATGTGCACATTCAAGTCTGAATGGATTAAATCTAAGCTGAAATTTTGAGCCGGGGCTTTGTGAGTTGATTGTGGTAGTATTATTGTTAGTGAGTGTTATCTATTTTTTAGATTCAGCTTGTTAGAACTTGTCACAGAATGGCTTAAAGGAGCTTGGTTGCAGCGTAGGGTTCGTGATAAGTGTATTGAGTTCAACTGATCATAAAGGCATTATTTGGGAAGAAAGTCAGTAATATTTGTTTACATTTAGCTACAGGTGATGCAAATTGAGGGTATCAACTATAACCATTGGTGATAATCTATAATCTATAGGCGTCATGTGCCGGGTCGGCCACTTCCCTGCAACATGGTTGAGGAGGCCGATGGCTGGCACATGCGTCTTACTCGTGAACGGGTGCTGCTTGTGTAGACTGGTCTGCCCATTTCGCTTACTATGTCTAAGAACTAATGATTAATAATACCTGTATTGGACAAGTATAGATTAGAAAGAACGAAAGAATAATTTATTGTCGCGGTACACGTTATACATAAAAAAAAGCAAACAAGGATTATATAATTATTTCGTGATTCCTGAGAGGGTTGAACACTCGGATGGGAATTGAGAATTTATTATTATGCATGTAAATATATGAACTGCTCTAAACAAAATAAAAATCTGTATATATTTCTTTTTGTTTTATACACTGTACCTAATTTATACCTTTGAACTGATTTTGAAAAGAGGAACCCTAGAGTTTCTTGCCCGTTCTTCTCTGGTGGAAACTGCTTTCCGAACTGGTGGTAGAGTAAAATTTACTGAATCTAAGTAATGTGTAACATTTTATGGATTCGAATAAATGATTTCATTTCATTTCATTTTTATTGACCTCTATGCAGTAATCAGTAATTCAAATTTAACTCGTGGCTTGCCATTAAACAAAAAAGACTCATGATTGTGCAAAAAATGCCATAACCTCCCAAGGAACACAAATTACACTTTTCACTTTCAAAGCACTAAAAACGTCCGAGGCAAAATTTTATAATATCGCAATAGTTTCGATATTACGAAATATTGAGCAATATTTCCAATACACGAGATTTTACGTGGAAAACAAGCTATTAAAACTTGTATTACCAACTCGCGCGTGCAGGTGTTCTGAAACGACAAGTTTTCTGCACCGAAGTTTGTTTATGAAACTGAAAAAGCGGTTGAGGTAAATCGTGTTGGTGAACCGCTGTTCGGTTGGTGCTTTGAACTAAGTATGCTGTGAATAATGATGCGAATTTGGTAATTTTAACATATTTTCGTAAAACATGAGTTAAATTCGCCAAATGGTGAAGAAGCTGGCAATACTATACCAGCCCTTTATTACATACTGCCCACTGCTCAGCACAGGCCTCCTCTACAACTGAGAGGGTTTTTTCTTTTTTTTATTATAATATCTTTTTTTATTGTAATAAATCATTAGTTAATACGTACAGTATAAGTGCCAGTGAATTATTTGTCCTACATACATAACATGGACTTAACAAGTCGAAGAGTTGACGATGTAAGCTGATGGTTTTAATGCTGTTTATTGGAGTTTGTGGTGTTAACGCGCGTTACTCGTCTCGCTATTAAAAAAACACATATGTCACTGTTATCACTGAAGGGGTAGGCAGTGGTGCAACTACGGCACACACTTATTGCCGTGTATGTTCCGTCTCATTGTGTTATAGGGGCGAGCCTATCGCAATATCGGGCAAAAAATCGAGACTTAGGGCTGATACTAAGAGACACCCAATGTCACTTTGCTCGACCGGGATTTCGAAACCGAGACCTCAGAGCGGATGTCGTATACAATAATACAACTACGCCACCGAGGCAGCCCATTACCATTATCTCTATGTTTAGTAAAATTTTATAATATAAAATTTTGCTCGCGAAATATAATACTTGCGACCTTGAAATGTTTATTTTAGTTGACCTTATAGCATAGCCGTGGCATTGTTATAATTATACACGTGCTGCATTAATTAATATCATGCATTGACCCCTTGGAATTCTACAATAGGCCTTGTAAAATCTGTAGGCGGACACCCATCAAAATGGTGCGATATCGCAACAGAAAAATCATCGGTAGCGACGACGCGGCGAGGTGGGAAATCGCTTGTAAGTTGTAGCGTAGGTTCTATGTAATAGGACGTTCCTCTATATTCTTTCTAAACTTGTAACTTTAATTGAAATGACTGTCAATTAGTACATTGTTGATAAGTTTATCAATCTGGTGAAGTTACAGGCAATTAATAAACTTATTAACAGTTTTTTAGTTCAGCATTTGTTTAAGCAACTGACTTCATTGACAGCTCGTTGCTTGTAATTTTTCTCTAGTCAGTCATATTCTGTAATATGTGAGATATTACAGAATAACAAGTTCATTTCAGAATCCACAGTGTAATCTACACTAGCGCCACTAGGTGAGTATGTCAGTTAAGCGAACTACACTCACTCATAAGTGAGATCTTACATATATCACGCTAATCGGCATTCTGTAAACAAAGGTTTCGGTTGTCACACTGACGTTGTTGTCCTCTTATTCGAGAGATCGAAGTCTCTTCACTTCACGCCAACTTCGGGTTTATAGAATTGCACCACCGCAATAACTTAACAGCGATACATCTATCCTATCGCTCCGGTTTGATGTGTATGGGTGTTTATTGGGACAAAAAATAGCTCCGACTAATAAATTAAGCTAGATTGATTACCATCGTGACTACATTATAACGAAATGTTTGTCACATTCATGCCATATTTGATAGTAAATATGACAGAAGCAAAAAGACGGAAATGTAAGTTTGACAATTATGAATCTTTTTTCATTTTAGTTTATTTTTTCAAGGCTAACGGTTGGGAGCTGCAGTCGAACCGCAGACGAAAGCGAGGCGAGCCGCGAGATTGCTTATAAAAAATAAACTTTAATTACAGAAACAAGAATTTCGTTTTTAATTGCGCCCTCGCCGATGTGGCGCTGCCTGTTTACAGAGCGCGTTCTCTGCAGTAGTATCGATACCAGAGTAACTGAAATACTGGAAAAAGTGCTGGTACGCGGTGGCATAGTTGTATTACGATACGACTGCAATGACGAGGTCTGGGGTTCGATCACCGTGTCGGGCAGTGATATTGGATTTTTCTATTGAGTACCCGGATTTGTGCATTATTGCATTTTTGCCCGATACGGCGATTGTCTCGCCCTTTATCATGGGACAAAATATGCACAGCGAAAAGTGGGTGCATTAATTGCGCCTTTACTTACCCCTTCAGGAATAAAGGTGGGAGTGTATGTATGTATGTCCGTTTTCAAAGCTACCAGCATAATTATGTCAAATGGCGAGGGTTGATCGTCATTTGACAGTATCTTGACACCATCTCGCTTACCATTAGATCCAGTGGGGTCACTTTGACATCTACTTAAAAAAAATGCGTGCCAACGAAGCGTTTTAGTTTATAAAATAATCGCACAAGTTCTATCCCTGCGTCGATTTCTATTTCTGTAAGCGATTATTCCTAAAGCTAAGTTTACTAGCAAGTAATCGCAGCAATATATTGCGTGAGAAATTCCAGATGTTTAGGCTAGCGACCTTTGATTAATTATATACCTAGATAGACACTGAACGTTTCAAACGCGTCGAAAAAAATAGAGGCGAATTGTTCCCCACTAAATGAGTTCGAGTGAATTAATTTTTGTTGTTTTTCATGGATATAATTTTGTGTCAATATTTCAATAATTCTATACAAATGAGACTCGCTGCAAGTCAAGCTTCAAAATTTGCAGAAGTCAGCTTGCCGTAATTGTTAACACGGTAAAATCGCTTGTAAAACTCAAATGCTGCAAGTACTTTTGCTTATTTAAACCTCGCTTTACACGAAGTAGATTGCCCAATCTTAATATAATATACCATCACCACTATACCAGGTACCCCTGTATTATACTCTTGCCCACTGCTGAGCACGGGCCTCCTCTATTATTGAGACGGGTTAGGCCTTAGTCTACTACGCTGGCTTAGTGGGGGTTGGCAGACTTCACATACCTTCGAAATTCTTATAGAGAACTTCTCAGATATGCAGGTTCCTCACGATGTTTTTCCTTCACCGTTAAAGCGAGAGATAATTTACAAAGAATACATACATAACTTTTTAGACATTAGTTTCGGCAGGTTGTTTCCTAGACGTACCTTCATGGACCAAATTGGCGACCTCCTAAGGAAGAGCCAAATAAGGAGTTCTCGTAACCGACGAGCATGTATGAAGAGACTGATGACTGTAGAAGAAGCGAAAGAGGTATGCTTGGATCGTAGCACTTGGCGCTCCATAGTCTCTGCCTACCCCAATGGGAGAAAGGCGTGAGTTTATGTATGTATGTTGTTTCGGCAGTCCGTGCTACTCCCAACTAGGCTATCGCTACGCAATCTTAATGTATTAACTGCTACATAAAAAGTTACTAGAAGAAATTAATAACTTTAATGGACAAAGAATAAATAAGACAACAGGTTATACGAATACATTAGATAACATAGAAACAAATATATGAATAATACATATAAATTGGATTAAATTAAAATAGGCACATGTTTATTAATGTTATTTTAATATCAATACGCATCCGGTTTTAATTTTAGATTTAGCGGTGCCTTATGTAAATTACAAAAAACAAAAATACACTCTGACACTACAAATATTTCCACTGTTGCGAATATTAAGATTTCATGAATTTATAAGTGTTAATGGTAAGCTATATTAATATAGTAATATTTGAATTGTTAATTTGATTCACATTAAATTTATTCAAAACTAATCAACTAATTTTTTTTATGGCATTGAATGACGAGACTGGCATGCCGTTCGCCTGATGGTAAGCGATACCTACGACCACCCATAAACAGTAGTCGCCGCAAAAGCTAGTTTTTTTATAAAAAAAAATATAATATACATAGCTTTTATCACAGTTAGGTAGAGACGCAACTATTGCATCCACAATTCACCATATATCCGTCCAATAATACGACAGGGGGTATATCGCCATTTAAAAAAAAGCAATCTCGAGAAACTGTCTCAAGAGTATGAACTTATTAAAAATTGCTGAAATTTTATTCATATTTTCTGAGTAAGCAATAATCCATGAGGATCAATTTCAAATTCAAAGACCTTTTTCCTATGAAACACGTGGTAAATAGAGAGCTCAGTTAAGCTCCTAGAAGTCTGCCGGAGACAGCCTCTAACTGGGTAAACTACTTTTAATTGTTCCGGGCGTTTACAGGATATTGCTTTCATGTTCGGAACATGTTCGTGGGTATGGGAATACGGTAAAATTGTAAGGTGGAGTACGTTTAATATAGGCAAAGTTGAAGTATGAAATAAGTACCTTTAATATAGGCAATATTGCTGGGTTTGTTTGAATTACGTTTGCAAATATTGTAACAGGTTTTGTGGGATTGAAAGTACTTCGCTGTTACTATTCTGATACCTGTCTACTTTTTTTGGTTTTGGATATGTGTTGGTATTTTCTTAGACGTCGAGCATTGTGCTCCTCTGACTAATTGAAGGGCTGGGATTAAAGGATCGTGGAACAAGTTCTGGATGCTGTTTTCTGCTTATAGACAGTATTACCATGTTTCGATTCTGAAATATCGTATAACAAGAAGTAACATTTCTGAGCAGCACAGACTTTTATCCCCAGAGTCCAGGCTGAACGCTAAAGCGAGTAGATCCGTGAGCAGAAGCTAGTATCGAACATTTGTACTAACTGCAAACTTTCTCGCCGTTTGTAATAACCAAACATGATTTAGACCGCGAGAAATACCGATATCGAAATACTATTTTGCCGAGAAATCGAAAAAAGTACTTGAAGGCACCTTGAAGTTTTGGAATTGAATCGGCAAACTCCGCGATTACTGGCATATAACTAACCCGTCGTCTACAATACTTATGTATTATGCTTAGGACTCTTTACACTTATCGTGACATACGGCTGCAGAGGTTTGCGAGTGATTTTCCGAGCTACTAAACGGTTTTATTGTGGTGCCTTAAAGGGCATTAGTATTGTTATATTCATTGGCACCCGCCGATAATAGCGCTATTTACTGGCGACTATTGGAACTTTTTTATTGCTACTGAATGACGAGATGAGGATGCCACTCATCTGATGGTAAGCGATACGATAAACAGTAGCAACCCCATACAGATCCTATGATTACAAATTATTGCGTAGCACTCCACTCCGTTCGTCATCCTAAGACGTAAGATGTTAAGTATCATGATGCCCAGTAATTACACTGGCTACAATGTGCTTCAAACCGAAACACAATAGTGCATGCACACTGCTGCTTGGCAGTAGAAAACCGAATGTAGAAGGTTCGGCGATGGAATGTTTTCTAGAAATCTCGATGTTGCCAGTATGTCGTGGAAACTCTATAACAGACCTTAAATTACGAAAGAGTTCCAGACCATTTCGGATCTTTCGAGAACGGTCCTCATAATACGATGGAACAGGCTCGCGGGTATATAAGGGACGCGCAGCTGTCAGGAATGAGTCTTGTTTAGGACGCAATCGAAGCTAACAAAAAGCGACAACTACAAGCGATAGAGAAGCGAAAACTGTGAATTGTGTATGACCACGTAGTGAAGTGATTGTGGTATTTAGTGCAATGTTTGTTTTAGTATTTTTATAAATGATTTAGTGCTAGTAAAGAGCTTATTGGTGTTTTAACCCTCAAATCGGTATTAGTATTATTTACGCCGAAACCTAGCACGTAACAATATTATGAACTCTTCCAAGTCGATTTCGACTATAGGAACTGTTTGACTCGCTCTTTATGCCCATCGTAACATACTTTACCTACTGTGATAATCAACGGCCATATTTGCAAATACGAACCTATTAAGTTGGACATCAACGAAGGCCAAGAGCGTTCAATTATTCTTCTACATCTCTTTTTTCCAATCCAATGTGAGGTCTGTGCAGCATAGCAAATATGCTGAAAAAAAAATGTACTTAGCTTAGTTTTTAAAAATAAACGTAGAAACCGCTGGACCAGTTTGAATGGAATTTGGTGCACGGTTTGACCATGTCCTGGGTTAATAGATAGGTAACGTTTATCCCGGTAAATTGCTTCTGTAGGAATCTTGAATTTTTTAATGGTGCTTATGGAGCTATTATTAGCAGTAGGTAATTCAGATTATTTTTATTCATCTACGGTAGGTATGTTTTCGTTGATAATAGTAGGTCTGTTTCGAAAGGTGTTGGAGGAGAGTTTCCTCTATTTGGTATGCATCTTGTCGTTCAGTAATTTAGTTGGGTTAGCTTTATAAATTGCCTTCTATCTTTTTGTCATAATAATAAGTAGTAATCTTTGTGATAATACCAGGTAAGGTCTTTCAAGGGAGCGAAGCTGCAAGCAACATCTAGTTTGTAATACTTAAACTGCTCGTCATTCGCCATAACTGTGTGTACCATTTGTTTTCACCACTATTCTTTGCGGCGAGGCCGCTTGAGAACTTTCTAGCTTTCTTTACGGAGCCAATTCACCCGCTGAAGGGAGCTTCAGCAAAACAATCTGCGCAGCCACTTTTAAACTTTTTGTACTTCCGTGTGTAGTTCAATTTTGTGGCGTTTCTACAGTCATGCATGTACTTGGCATATTCATTTGTATTAGTTTTTCTTACTAATATAATACGAAAGTTTGTAAAAATTATTGGATGTTTCTTAGAAGTAAACGCAGCATCTATACGTTTTAAATGAAAATTATCACTCGGATAGGTCATGTACTGGATTAACACACAGGGTACTTTTTATCCCGGTAATTTGCTCCCAAGGAAAATACCATACCATACCAGCACTGTATTATATACTGACCCCTGCTGAGCACGGGCCTCCTCTACAACTGAGAGGGTTTAGTCCTTAGTCCACCACGCTGGCTAAGTGCGAGTTGGCAGACTTCACATACCTTCGAAATTCCTATAGAGACTTCTCAGATATGCAGGTTTCCTCACGATGTTTTCCTTCACCGTTAAAGCGAGCGATAATTCACACAGAATACAATACACATAACTTTTTTGAACAGTCAGAGCTACGTGCCCTTGGGTTTTCGTAGGGACATTCGTCTCGGCAGTCCGTTCCACTCCCAACTAGGCTATCGCCGCTAATAGGAAAAATATAAATAAAAAATATGGAAAATACTGGATATTTTAAATCTGATTCTTTAAGTAGATGGCGCTGGCATCGCACTGTGTTTTAGGGACTTTACGCGTACTCACGCCTTTTATCCCCGAAGGGGTAGGCAGAGGTGCAACTAGTGCAGCCACTTTTCGCCGTGCATATTCCGTCCCATGACGTGATAGGGGGCGAGCCTATCGCCGTATCGGGCACAAATTCCAGACTCCGGGCTAATACTGAATAGAAAAATCCAACATCACTTTGCTCGACCCGGGGATCGAACCCGAGACCTCAGCATTGCAGTCGTAACGTAGTACAACTACGCCACCGAGGCAGTCTTAGGCAGTTTTAGGGACTTTGGTAGCGGGAAAGCCTTTTCACGTGGGTGAAGCCGTGAGCAAGCCTAGTATGATACATTACCTAGAAGTAGTCTTTAGGACCTAAATATAATCATTGGAATTATTGTTATGAAAGTTTAGAAAACTATTTTTCTTTGCATTAGATAATAATGGTTTATTAGGTACTTAGTGCAACGTACTGGGTATTATGAGACTTATTATACGATATATCAAAGTAAGGAACGTAGTCAAATATAGTAATTGTATCAAAATTCTGTTTATACTGCTAAAGGTGTTTTCAAATATTATGAAACTAATCTAATTCACAAATACAGTGCAAAACCTGAATAGACCGAGCGTAAGCCATTTTATTTACGTTTTAGCGCGATTTTTGGAAACGCGTATGACCCATTGTTGTAACGATTTACGACGCACGGGGGCAGGGAACTCTCACGTACCTTATCAGAACCTTATGGGCACCGGGCACTCCCCTCGAACATTTTTGGAATTTATGCCGATAATAAAAAAAGTGTGCAGTAATGTTGCAGTTTAATTTCTGGGAATTTTAGGGCTTTTGAGGGGTGGTAACTCTAAATGGGTCGTAATTATAATAAATATATTTTAAAGACATTTTAATTACTGTTTAAACACATCATAAATGAGACTTAATATCTAATGTCCCACAGTTAGTGCTCAGTAATTTGTTTTGAGAAGTACCTATTATTCTCATTTTATAGCAGTAGCAGAGCCTATCATTAAAAGAGCAGCTTCCTTATTATCATAATCATCAGCGTTTATAAAAAATATATAAATACCCTTTCTAGCCGATTTCGGCCACGGCGGCCAATCTCAACAGAGATCAGCCAGATACGCAGGAGATATTATAGTGCACAAGTGTGTGCGCAATACACAGGGTGCACTCGCTATTCCTTTACTCTCATAGTCCGGTGAGACGGCAACCCGACATGACCGGAGAGAGATCAGGCGCAGGACCAACGGCTTTACGTGCTTTCCGAGGCACGGGGGTATCACACCGCCAACTTCCTGACTCCGAACTGCGACTGAGTAATTTTTAAGATGGAAAAACCCAGTCACAATGTTTTTGTCCCGACCCAGGATTCGAACCCAGGACCTCAGCGCGCAAATTGTACTCGTAACGCGTACGCAATACAACTACGCCACCGAGGCAGTCAGTCAGCGGCAGTCAGCGTTTATAAGTCCACTGCTGGATATAGGCTTCCTTAAATACTCGCCATTTCACCCTCTCATCAGCTTGTCGAATCCAGTTTCAGCCAGCGACCTTACACAAATCGTTGTAGTAGTATCGTGGCTGGTCTTGGAGGCGGAATAGTTGTCGCGGTGTCCTTGGACATCTCCAACGCGTTCAACACGCTGCCTTGGCCCTGCATTCACGAGGCACTGCGGTACCACGTGGTGCCGCCCTATCTTCGGCGTCTGGTGCACGCGTACCTGTCTGACAGGGACGTTGTGTATCCGGGCGTCGACGGGTGGCACCGAAGAGCGATGTCGTGCGGTGTTCCACAGGGCTCGGTTTTGGGCCCTCTCCTGTGGAACATCGGATACGACTGGGTGCTCCGTGGTGCAAATCTCTGGGACGTCGGCGTGACGTGCTACGCCGACGACACATTGGTCACAGCGACCGCCAGGACGTTTCGGGACGCCGCCACCTTGGCGGCGGTGGGCACCGGCCAAGTAGTAAGTCGGATTCGACGGTTGGGTTTAAAGGTGGCCCTCGAGAAAACCGAGGCCATTTGTTTCCACGGGCCTCGGAGAGGGCCACCGGCCGGTGCCCACATCGTGGTTGAGGGGGTGCGGATTCCCATCGGCAAAGATATGAAATATCTAGGCTTAGTCTTAGATAGCCGATGGAAATTCCGCGCCCATTTCAAGAAACTGGGGACGAAACTGTCTCGGGCAGCGGGCGCTCTTTCCAGCCTGCTGCCCAACCTGGAAGGTCCTGGCATCCCTTGCCGGAGATTATATCACGGAGTCGTGCGGTCCATGGCCCTCTATGGCAGCCCCGTTTGGGCTGACTCCCTGAACCGCCCCTGCATCGCCCTCCTGCGCACTCCGCAGAGAGCTTTGGCGCAGCGGGCGATCAGGGCGTACCGCACGGTCTCTTTCGAGGCGGCTTGTTTGTTGGCCGGATTCCTGCCCTGGGATCTGGACGCCAAATCCCTCTCCGATGTCTTTCATTGGCGGGAGGAGGCGTCCAGTCGCGGGCAACATCCGGCCCTGAAGGAGGTGGAGGCCATGAGGGCCTCCCTACGGCGAGCCGCCGTGGAGGAGTGGCGTCTCAGGCTGGAGGCCCCGACAGCGGGGCTCAGGGTCGTCGCGGCAGTGCGTCCTGTCTTTGCCGAATGGCTGGACAGGCGCCACGGTGCGGCAACGTTTCGCCTGTCGCAGGTGCTCACCGGGCATGGCTGCTTCGGTGAGTTCTTGTGGCGGGTAGTGCGGAAGGAGGTGTCGGCCGTGTGTCACCACTGTGACAACTGCCCGCTGGATACGGCCCAGCATACGTTAGAGTTTTGCCCAGCCTGGGATGAGGAGCGCAGCGCTCTCAGAGCAGTCGTCGGAGGAGACCTCTCGCTGCCGGCCGTGGTCGCTTCCATGGTCGACAGCCGGAGGTCCTGGCGTGCGGTGGCACACTTCTGTGAGGTGGTCCTCTCGCGGAAGGAGAGTGCCGAGAGGGATCGGAGGCGCGGAGATCCCTCCCGCCGCCAGACGAGACGTAGGAGGCGCCGGGTGGACGACTGACCGGCGTCTTCCGCCCTGTGGATTGGGGGCGTTTGGAGAATTCTACCACGGTATCCCCTGCCTGTCGTAAAAGGCGACTAATAGGGGCCACCGGGGGTCGCAGGCGGGCGGCAGGGGGCTGTCCGTCTTTCACTTTTGTGTTCTATTAGCACATTGTAGCGATCCCTGTGATGGACGGCAGCGTGGCTGGTAGGCCTCACGCTGCCATTGACGCCGAGGGCGTCCTTCGGTGCGTGGGGGCTCCTGAGCCCCCCCACAACAGGAGACGGGCCGCACTAGGCGGCAATGCGCAGAGGCGGCTGCGGACGACAACTTAGACACTCCCGTCAGAGGAAGCCCGCAGCCGTCCCTAATGCGCCGAAGATGGCCACCGCGGAGTTTTGGTTGGTATGCCGTGCGTTATACATAGGTTAGGGACTCGGCCCGGCGGTCGCCCGATGGTTACATCTCTCCGGGTGGCTCAACGCCGGGACGTAAGGCACGGTGAACCCAACATAACCGCTCAGTCGCCCCCCTTGAAGGCTGGGCGGTAGTAATAAGTCACTTTCTCCGCGAAAACAAAAAAAAAAAAAAAAAAAAAAAAAAAAAAATATCGTGGCTGGTCTGGTTATAAAAACCGGGCAAGCCTTTGACGAGATGGAGAAGAAGCTGGATGAGAACTGCCCTGGACAGAACACCATAGCGTGCAATTCAAGAGGCCTACACTCAGCATTAGGCTTGTCAACGTCAGCTTCCTTATCTATACTAATATTATAAAGCTGAAGGGTGTGTTTGTTTGTTTGATCGCGCTAATCTCAGGAACTACTGAACCGATTTTGAAAATTCTTTCACTAATAGGAACCTACATTACTCCTGAGTGCTATAGGCTACTTTTTATAACAGAAAAAATTTTCACGTGGGCGGAGACGTGCGCAATGCTAGTTCAGTCATATACAGTAAAAGCCGGTTATTACGTCATTGAAGAGACCACCTATCTAGACGCTATTTCCGATAGTCGTTATAAACGATACTCTTTTTCTATACATTTATTTGCCGGGACCGGTTTCTACTGCATTCAGTAAAAAATAATAGCATTACAGCTCGTAAGAATTCAAGGTACTTGCAATTTATCCTCTTCTTATTTGAACGTTAGTTTTCCGGAAACTGCCAAGAACTTGGTTCTTTATAAAACCTATAAAGTCACATGATTAGCCAAATGTGAAAACCAATTCAACTGTCCAGGGGTCGAAAGTGACACGGGAGCCAATAGGAGTGCAGGACAAGTGGCCCGGGATTACAAACGTGTATACGTGCCGTGAATTCGAACCCAGGACTTATATTATTCAGGGCTGTCCAATTTAGTGGTGTTACGTGTTACCCTTATCTTTGTGTCACCATATTAAATGTTTTGTATTTTAATTGGTCCGTTTTAGGGATGAAATTCTAATGCGTTCTGAGGAGCTTAGAAAATGTATTTGGTACTTTATAGGCCTTTATCGTAAATATCCATGGGCGTATATAAGGGCGGGGGGGTCAGGGGGTCCGGACCTCCCTGCTTACAATAAACCACGCTACGCCACTGACCGCTGACATTTTGGGGATCCGGACCCCCCTTAGCTTCTACCATGTGAAAGCTATAGCTACGCCCGTGTAAATATCTATGTTTTACCTCTCTAGCTGTCTAGAATGAGCTACAATGGGACTATTTCATCCACGTGTATGCTGTTCAGTGAGATTGCTGAAGGTCCAATAAATAACGAGTCAATCGTACTTCACGTTTGCTATACATACATCCAAAACAAAAATAAAAGGTAAGCATTAATTCATAATTGAATTATTCGAATAATATGATAATCGATCCAAAAACCGCTCGGACCGCAGTGCCTGACAATGCAAATGTACAAATTAAGTTTTAAATCATCTTCATTAACGTAATCCGATAATGCATTGTGTATCAAGTGGCGGAGGGGTTGCCAGGTAACAACAGTTCCCTAAATTTAGGGGAATGTGGGGATTTATTTGATTACGTGTGTAGATAATTGGAATGATTACAGTAGGTAGTCATGGTTTTAGGGTTCCGCAACCAAACGGCTCCAACAGAATATGACAGAGACTTTCTGTGTAAAATTTCATTAAATTAAGGAAGTGGTTACTGTGTTAATAATAACAAACATACGAAAATATTCACAAAATTTGAAATAAAGAATAGCTATTAGTAAAATAATCTATAAATATAATAAAGCAGTAGAACCAGTGTGTCAGTACATTTAAAGAAACGTGATAAAAAAGAAAGGGGGTGACTAAAGAAGAGTAATGGAAAAAAATCAGCGATTTTTATATTCTGCCTGTCTTTCTGTTTTTTTGTTTGTTTGTTATTTCACATCTGCGAAACTGCTGAACGGATTTCGATGGAATTTAGCACACGGGGAGATCATATCCTGGATTAACATCCTAGATTTACTTTTCATACCGGGAAAATATAAAGCGGTACTTTTATCGCGGAAAAACTTTGTCACGCGGGCGGAGCCACGAGCAAAAGCTAGCAATATAATATTTGCCTAAAAAATGTACATAAGGATATTAGAATTTTGGTCGGGGTTTTATTAATACTTAGATGATGTTTCCAACACGATGCAGACTAGATGAAGGATTCGTCTGCCACCAAGTTCCACGAATTAGTTGAAGATGCGATGAACAGAAACCGGTGGAGAAAAAAAAAATTAAATACGTGTGGCACTCGGAGACTGCCGCGGTAAAGCTATTGCATAGCATTTTTTATCACAAATTTTGATTGACTAAACACAAATTCGATCTTACGCTTACCACATAAAGTAGATTTTTAAACGCGAGCAACGCACGTTTAGTCTTGTTATTGATAAATGTCAGAAATGCAATGGTCATCACAACCAAAGTAGAATAAATCAAAATTTTAAAAAAGAATGTTACGTTCGATTCTTTTGTACTCGTGCCGTGCCAACGCTGGGGAAATAGCTTCTACGCAATGTATTTAAGGTTCATATTAGATTAGTAAGTAATGGTTTTAATGACTTTAATAAATAAAATAAATAAAAATATACTCGTTTCAAGAATTATAGCTTCTACGCATTGTATTTAAGGTTCATATTAGTGAGATAAAAAAGATGTCAGGTTATTTTCGTTACGGAATTTCTGGATTCGGTCTCCACGCTCAAGGCCCGCGATAGAAGCTATGCAATAGCTTAATAATCCGGTCCAAATGCGGTACATCCAATGATGACCGCGATCCTCAGGCATGAGAGACCGACTATAGAGAGAGAGAGAGAGAGATGATGTTTTGTCGAAAGTTTATATATACGATTGTTATGGTGTGAATTGAATGCGTACTGGTCCTATTATAATGGGAGGGATGTGTTTTGTCTAATCACTTCTTAGTCAGAAAAATTACGACCTATGTCATACAGACTATGTAACTACTTCGGTGGCGTCTCGGGTTTAATTCTCGGGTCGCGCAAAGTAATGTTGGATTTTTATAATCAGTATCACCTCGGAGACTGGAATGTTTGTCCTATATGGCGATAGGCTTGCCCCCTATCACATCATGGGACGGAATACGCACGGCGAAAATGGGTGCACCAGTTGGGCCTCTACCTACCCCTTCTGGGATAAAAGGCGTGAGTATGCGTATACCATCCAGGGACCATGAAGATATTTATATATTTATTTATAACATTTTACCATTGAACTTGTTATAAAAATCGGTTCTTAGCAACGCTATCTTCTAATATACTCGAAACCTGTAAAAAAACTATCCAGTGAACCCAGAAAGATGTCACCAAAGTGAACCCTATAATATTTGTCACAAAAAATAAATGACATAAAAAATTGGTGAGTAAAAAAACAGCATACTGGTTTGCAATACAATTTGCATACATCGCAAATTCGTCTGTAGATATGTCAAAGCATATGAATATTTATTAGTATACAAATATAAATCAAATGAGTGTGTTTTTTATAATCGTAAATGCAAACTAGTCACAACTGGCGTTTTATTAATCATGACAACTATTGCGCATTTAGTTCTTTGTTTTCCATATTTTATTTTATTATTTGAGGATTGCCAACAAAGTTTACAATAACACAAACATAATAATAACAATCAGAAAATAAAACTAAGTAATTGTAACTCAGACTACAGGCAACTACAACGTGCATAATATAATTTAACGATATAATTACTCAATTAAATATTATAAGGAACAAAACAAAAAAGAAGAATAGATTTATCAGAATGTTAGGGTCCAAGTTAATCAATGTCACCTAAAAGAGTTTTCCTAAATGCGTATAGTGAATCATGAAATATGTCAAGCTTAGTAATTTTTTGAAAAGGTATTCGAATATTTTTAGCGCCCGACAGAAAAACAGGGGTGTTATAAGTTTAGGGTGTGTATATGTGTATCTGTGTATCTGTGTACCTGTGTATCTGTATGTCTGTCTGTGGCATCGTTGCTCTCAAACGAATGGACCGATTTTGATGCGGTTTTATTGTTTTGAAAGTTGAGGTGATCGAGATGTTTCTTAGCTATAATATTTATGAAGATCTGTTCAGGCGTTTTAAGATTATCAGCTCATTTCCAACATTAACAACTGCGATTGATATAAAATATGGTGTACTTTGACTTCGGCAATATTTAAAAGACAAGTGAACTGTGAGCTGATGCTGCAGCATCAAATAGTCTACGGGATATCCAACTCTTTAGCAACTTATAGTAGATATTCCGTGTGTGGGCTCATAATAATGGTCTCAATGAGTACCTACTTAGGTGTTAGATAGTTGATTATCAAGGCCTCATGATGAAGAATATAGTGATTTAAATAGTTTGACTTAAAAAGGACATGTCCAAAAACGGGCTTGAAATTCTAAACAAGACAATTTATATATATTTGGATAGAACTCCTGAAAACTAGCCTTTTGCAATAAATCGTTTAATTTTAAAGACCTCCGATTTTGAGATTTATGTAATTTAGTTTGGCTTGAAAACTACACTTAGTATGAACGTTTTAAAAAAAGTTATTTATGAATGGAGGGGTCTAAAAATATTGTTTTAATGGATCTAAGTTCCATATTTTGCCCCTTTGATATCCCTAAACTTTGAGCCTGGTTAGATTATGAGGCCCAGCACCCATACAAAAAGCGGACATCTCCTTTAATTAGAATTTAAATAACCCCGACACAACCAGAGAACAAACAGATGTAAAATAAATAAAAAGTAAAGAAATAAAAGTTTCTTTGTTTGTCTTTTAAGTACATAGTAATATTTCGACCCAAGCGTCGTCGCGTAGGGGGACCGAACTCCGGACCAGGGAGATAAAAATACTTCGTTAGCGGTTCCTGTAATCCTGTATTCTTTTATGACCTTCCATTAACTAAGCTCATATTTCTTAATAATTACTTATATTAAAAGGCAATGTTTGTAAACACCTGTATACTAGCTTTATATAGCTATTGGTTAAAAGCTCACAGTAGTTTCGAATGCAATGAATTCGGAAATCCTAGATACTAGTCCTACTATCCTACTTTAGTTTAGGTATAAACGCGAAAGTTTGTAAGTATGGATGTATGGATGTTTGTTACTCTTTCACGCAAAATCCACTGAACGGATTTCGATGAAATTTTGCACACGGGTAGATTATGTCCTGAATTGACACATAGACTACTTATTATCATTTATAAAATATAAAGCGGGACTTTTATCCCGGGAAAACTCATTCACGCGGGTGGAGCCGCGGGCAAAACCTAGTACGCAATAAAAAACTATTTTAATTTACAAAGAATATGCAAATTCGTTTTAAACTCGGCAACACAGTGTAGGATTTCGACTGTATCGAATAGTCGCTAATAATCGAATAATCGTGTTACGCAATGGTTGCACATTTCAAAAAAGGAATTCCATTTGCATGGAAACGACTCTTTGAGTAAATTAAAGGTAGTATGGCTGCTAGAAAATGCCAATTAGTTTTGTTATTTTATTTAGTGAGTTGTCTTTTATATGCAAATATGTTTGTAGTCGTATTGTAGGAATATCAACTAAATTTGATTATACTTCAGGGTCATTTAAGTCGTTTAGTACTTACATGCTACGTGACCTGCTCATCTTAGTACCCCTAATTATATCTGTTACGAAGCTGTTAAAAACATTGACGTGAAGTGGAACAGTTGTCCCCGAATTATTTATACCTGTAACTTTGATTAATTATATACCCAGATAGACACTGAACGTTTCAAACGCGTCGAAAAAAATAGAGGCCAACAATTGTCCACTAAATGAGTTCGAGTGAATTATTTTTTGTTGTTTTTCATGGATATAATTTTCTCCCCATTTTAATAGAAACCATTTAATAACTGGTTTCATTATGCGCGCACACAAGGATACGCAGAATGATGCAGCGATAGCGTATTACAAAGCTGTCACGCATACTAGCTTAAGAAAAGTTGGCCTGTTTGTTTTAGTTTCATTGCAGCGCGTCACTCTATCTAGGTTTATAATTTATCAAAGACCTGTAAATTGTAATATATTACCTTAGGTGTTTGATTATGTATTTGTTTACTTGAACGCGCTAATCTCTAAAACTTCTGCTCAAATTCTGATAATTCATTAATTAGTCGCTATATTATTACTATTTCAAAGTCCTTTAGGTCACTTTTTATCACAGCAACGAACTTTTAAAGCGAGATCGAAGTCGTGAGGAACAGCTAGTCATAAATATAATTAATATTCCGTTAATGCCACAGCTCATTTAATATTTCAAAATTGTTTCATTAATATATATATATATTTTTCACAAATAATGCAAAACCTATTCGGTATTAATCTAAGGAATGGCTAAGTGAATCTAGAATATTAACATGCACTCGGAGAAACAAACAATAACAATCAAATAAAAACTAATAAAAAATAATATTTTAAATTTAGAACACCGACATACGGCCTGCATGGTTTTGCAAAAAAAATATAGCACTTTCGACATTCACATATCGATATTCAAATGCACATACATAAACGCGGGAAATCCAGTTCGCCACCTGATAGCACCATCGAGAAGTTCGAACGAATGGTTCCGTATAATCAGATTACTGTTTCGCAGATGACGCCCAACGATTCTTATTTGCATGGCTAATGTGGCGGAGTACTTTTAAAGTGGCACGCTAAGGAACGAAGTACTAAACTTAATTTAGATAGTTATGTGCTAGAATTTTTGGACACAGCAATAGTGATCAATTTGAACATCAATCAATTCCACAATTAATAAATAGTTATATTTCTTACATAGCTGGGTGACAGGAAGATTCGCATGGTTGAAATCATTACGCTATCTCTCAATTAGTTTTCTGAGACATGATAATAATATATTAATACTCAAAAAAATATTACACTGGATAGAGACTATTTAAATCCTTGAAAATAGTCATCCAGATGAGACCGAAGGCAAAAGAATAGATATAATATTTAGAGTTATTCTTAGTACTAGACTGCCTCAGTGGCGTAGTTGTATTTCGGTACGACTGCAATGCTGAGGTTCGGGGATATTGGGTTTTTCTAATCAGTATCAGCCCGGAGTCCTATCACATCATGGGACGGAATACGGACGGCGAAAAGTGGGTGCACTAGTTGCGCCTCTGCCTACCCCTGGCTGGATTTCAAGATTCACAATTACCATCTTTGTGTCTATACTTATAATTTCATTAATTATAATATCGATATCCTTTTCAAGTTCTTTTATTAGTAAATTACCCTTGCTAATAGCTTTTGCCAGCCGTGAAGAGTCATTACGCGAACGTGTGGGTAATGTCTTGCAGAGCCAAGTGCTTTGGATGGTCGTCCAACTTCAAAACGGTCGTTAAAGCACTTTTTATTATATCTTTTGCGAGTGGCGTTTGTTTGTCTGTTTTAATTTATGGTGCGAATTAGTCGGGAATAGATTTGACTAATTTTGGGTGATGGGTTGATTCATTTTGATGAAAAGGGTATGGTTTGGTGGAGAAGGGTTGAAAAACTGGTTGGTGGTCCTCAAAAGACTGATTTTTAGCTAGTAGAGCCTTACCGCTTACCAGCTGATGGCTCTGATAGTTAAACAACCGATCATTCTGCCGTGAATCAAGACAGA
The DNA here is from genome assembly GCA_947568825.1 of Sphinx pinastri. NCBI lineage: Eukaryota > Metazoa > Arthropoda > Insecta > Lepidoptera > Sphingidae > Sphinx > Sphinx pinastri. The sequence goes on from OX387632.1 coordinate 13,069,232, forward strand.
ACGTATTAGGACAGAAGAATATTGAAATGACCGCCACTTGAGTAAGTACAGCCCAAATACAATATTGACCAGTGGGAGATGTTGCAACAGTAATTGCTCGCATGAATTGTTAAAAAAACACACTCAAATCACGCCTTTATCCTCGCAGGAGTAGCTAGAGGTGCAAGGGCACCAAATTTACGCCATGTGTTCCGTCCCATTATGTGATAGGGGACGAGTCTGTCGCCATAATAATTATATATTCATATTAGTTATTTTCTAGTTTTAAATGTCTTCATAGTTATGTAATAGTATAAGTGTACGCATTACTTTAATTAATGCTGTCTACTCCTTTAAGTTGGTTGTGCATCAGAATAATATGATCATCGTTATACTACACTTGTGTAAACTCAATGTATAATGCTGGAGAAACTAAAAAAAATATCGGGCAATATGAATTATTTGACTTTGCCATAAAAACAATTTAAAAAGTACATTCATAATATTTATCATACGCGTATATAAGTTTTAATATCTTTTAAATATTTTCTTTTAATCTATCATCATTTACATTATAATAACGAGCCCAACAAAAGATTTAATCAAACACCAGCTTATTGCAAAATATTTATTAAAATATTTTATAGACTTTCAAAAGATATAACAGCTAAATTATGATTGAATGCTCGAATATCGTTAAATTGAGAATTTATATGCCTACTTCGTGAATATATTGTATTTAAGCCATTGATGCGAGTAATAAATATTATGTTGAGTACGCGAATAACAATTTTATTGGAATTCCATTATGTTTCAGAATCGAATGACTAAAGGGTTATTTGTTATTAAATTTTGATTTAATAAATGAAATGTCTATCACTTCTCTTGGGTTCGATCCCCGGGTCGGGCAAAGTGATGTTGGATTTTTCCATTCAGTATCAGCCCGGAGTCTTTTTTTTTTTTTTTTTTTTTTTTGTTTTCGCGGAGAAAGTGACTTATTACTACCGCCCAGCCTTCAAGGGGGGCGACTGAGCGGTTATGTTGGGTTCACCGTGCCTTACGTCCCGGCGTTGAGCCACCCGGAGAGATGTAACCATCGGGCGACCGCCGGGCCGAGTCCCTAACCTATGTATAACGCACGGCATACCAACCAAAACTCCGCGGTGGCCATCTTCGGCGCATTAGGGACGGCTGCGGGCTTCCTCTGACGGGAGTGTCTAAGTTGTCGTCCGCAGCCGCCTCTGCGCGTTGCCGCCTAGTGCGGTCCGTCTCCTGTTGTGGGGGGGCTCAGGAGCCCCCACGCACCGAAGGACGCCCTCGGCGTCAATGGCAGCGTGAGGCCTACCAGCCACGCTGCCGTCCATCACAGGGATCGCTACAATGTGCTAATAGAACACAAAAGTGAAAGACGGACAGCCCCCTGCCGCCCGCCTGCGACCCCCGGTGGCCCCTATTAGTCGCCTTTTACGACAGGCAGGGGATACCGTGGTAGAATTCTCCAAACGCCCCCAATCCACAGGGCGGAAGACGCCGGTCAGTCGTCCACCCGGCGCCTCCTACGTCTTGTCTGGCGGCGGGAGGGATCTCCGCGCCTCCGATCCCTCTCGACACTCTCCTTCCGCGAGAGGACCACCTCACAGAAGTGTGCCACCGCACGCCAGGACCTCCGGCTGTCGACCATGGAAGCGACCACGGCCGGCAGCGAGAGGTCTCCTCCGACGACTGCTCTGAGAGCGCTGCGCTCCTCATCCCAGGCTGGGCAAAACTCTAACGTATGCTGGGCCGTATCCAGCGGGCAGTTGTCACAGTGGTGACACACGGCCGACACCTCCTTCCGCACTACCCGCCACAAGAACTCACCGAAGCAGCCATGCCCGGTGAGCACCTGCGACAGGCGAAACGTTGCCGCACCGTGGCGCCTGTCCAGCCATTCGGCAAAGACAGGACGCACTGCCGCGACGACCCTGAGCCCCGCTGTCGGGGCCTCCAGCCTGAGACGCCACTCCTCCACGGCGGCTCGCCGTAGGGAGGCCCTCATGGCCTCCACTTCCTTCAGGGCCGGATGTTGCCCGCGACTGGACGCCTCGTCCCGCCAATGAAAGACATCGGAGAGGGATTTGGCGTCCAGATCCCAGGGCAGGAATCCGGCCAACAAACAAGCCGCCTCGAAAGAGACCGTGCGGTACGCCCTGATCGCCCGCTGCGCCAAAGCTCTCTGCGGAGTGCGCAGGAGATCAGCCCGGAGTCTGGAATTTGTGCCCGATATGGCGATAGGCTCGCCCCCTATCACATCATGGGACGGAAAGCGCACATCGAAAAGTGGGTGAATTAGTTGCGCCTCTGCCTACCCCTTCGGGGATAAAAGGCTTGGGTGTATGTGTGTGTGTGTGTGTGTGTGTACGTGTAATACAGATTACGTACCGGTAAGTGGATAGGTGGACAAACCTAATAAAGATCGCAGGAGATTGTTGTATGTAGGCGGCTTCAAACAGGTCCGTCAGGAAATCTTTAGGGAAAGCCTATGTTCATTAGACTTCCTGTGGCTGATGATGATAATTATGAATATCCAGGCCTTCCTTTAATTAATTTGCTTTAAGCCTTTTCTCTTCGGCTTCTTTCAATCTTTTGATATCGTCATTATCTATATCGACGGTTAACGGCCAAAACGTCGTAAGCGACATTTTTTACGAAATAGAGTTATATATACCGTTAGAATCGGCTTTTTTTTCTCCGTCGTTTGGTCTAAGTTTCATGACGCTACAAGAATTTTTTTGTCGCTTAAGCGGGCACAAATTTAGGGCAATACCATTAAATTTGTCGTCGTAAACGACGGACTTATTTGTGTTTTTTTTTATTATGGTAGTTGGACGAAAACAGTTCTTCAAAATTGACAGTTATGCTATTTAGGCTTTATGTAAAATATTGTTTCTTGCACGTTAACCTGTTTGGGCTGGAAACATTTTTTACAAATAAATAGATTACTCCAATTTTGCTTACATATTCTTGGTCTAAATTTCTGCTTAGGACATTAGGTCTCATTCTTAGAAAAAAATAATTTTCATTTAATACGTTTAGACCGAATTTTCAAGACTTTATTTGGCGTTTAGTCCTTTTTTTTCGAGTCCCTATGTCAATTATCCATGACGCTTAATATAAATCGCTCAAACAAACCTCACCTAAAATATTGTCGCTTATCCTTTTTTTTCCCCCCGATAAATTTTAACAGAATGGTGGTTAGATAAAAAGGTAAAACGAAAATTAATAGTTAACCCAATTCGAATAAATCTAATCGTGAAGAATTTGGCGATTGGCTTGTCCCAACAAAAATGAAACTCTTTCACTCGTTTGAATCAAATGGGGTTATAGTTGAACAGCGAACATGCAGTGCTCACACGACTACGGCATAAGCACCACATGTGCGCGTGAGTCATTTTGGCACGCGGTCTTGTGTCTACGTAAATTGTTAAAAAGGTAAGTTCATAGTTTGTCTTATTGATAATAATTGTATGTAAGTATTGCCATTTATTTATTTAGATATAAATCACACATAATGTCAATATGAGTGGTTAAATGCGTATACGCTATAATAGTTTTTGAATGCTTTATTTGTCAGGTAGCTTTGCTATGCTTTGATTTGGTTGTGATCATCATTATTTTAGCTAGAAAACGAAATATAAGTGTATGTATACTGTATCTTTAGAACAGGTGGTAACAGGTAGCGCAACTTGATGAAGACTAAGATTACTCCATGTTCAGGGGATCACGACCCTCAGCACTGAGGAATACGATGCAAGGAGGAGGAGGAGATACAATTTTCCTGTGTTACTGTAACGATTTTATTGAGATAAAAAACATTCTGCTTAGCTCAGCTCTCGGATTCGATTCCTGGGTCGAGTAAAATAATATTTTGATTTTATGCTCAGTATCAGCCTGGTAAATGGCAATTGACTGGCCCCCTATTACATGGGACCTAACATAGCTGGGTGAAAAATTGCTGTGAGAACACCTCTGCCTACCTTCGAATGTAAGTAAGTATGCATACTATTGTATATGTGCCTATATACCTCGCTATTACATAGTATTAGTGACGTCTTGAAAAACACTTGATTAGTAATTGGTAGATTGTTAGGACACCTTATCTTCTAGTCCTGGAGAGCATCCTTGATGTTTCAGCACTTGTTAGATTGTGATATTGTACCTATTATATAATACTATACAATATTATATAGACAAAATAACCCCCGACACAAAAATCTCTAAAAAGTAAAATAATAAAAGTGTCTTTGTCATTAAGTACCTAGTAATATTTTGACACAAGCATTGTCGCGTCGGGGGACTGCTAAAGAAGTATTTTCGTCTCCCTAGTCCTGAATTCGGTCCCCCGACGTGAAGACGCTTAGCTCAAACTATTACTAGGTACTTAAACGACAAAGACACTTTTATTATTTTACTTTTTAAAGATTTTTGTGTCGGGGGTTATTTTAATTTTTATTTCAAACTTTTTAAATTACTTTATTCTCCATCATGGGGCCTTGATAATAAACTATCTAACACTTACTCGATGAGACCATCCTTATGAGACCAAACACGCTATATCTGCTATAAGTTGCTAAGGAGTTGGGTATCCCGCAGAATACTAGATGCTGCAGCATCAGCTCATGTTTAAAAATATTGCCGAAGTCACAGTACACCAAATTTAAATTTAATCGGGCTTTTTAAATTGGAAACGAGCAGATAATCTTCAAACGCCTGAACAGATCTTCATAAATTATAGCTAAGAACCATCGTGATCATATCAGCTTTCAAACAAACAAAAAAACGCGTCTAGATTGGTCTATTCGTTTGAGAGCTACGATGCGCCAGACAGACATACAGATACACATCCTAAACTTATAACAACCCGCTATTGTGTCGGGGGTTAAAAATTTAAGTACTTAAATCATAATGTATCGCTTTGGATAGTTATCTGTAGTAGTATTAATATAGGTATATACCTAATTAGTTTAGTTACATACACCCATTTAGTACGTAAACCCATAGAGTATAGATGTTGCGCGACTTCATCCGCGTGAAAGACATTTCACGGTGTAAAAATCCTACTGTGTACTTTTCACTGTAGCTATCCATAGCGTTATCGGTACGACGCCATCAACATAACTGCCTCGGTGGCGTAGTTGTATTACGGTACGACTGCAATGCTGAGGTCTCGGGTTCGATCCCCGGGTCGGGCAAAGTGATATTGGACTTTTCTATTTAGTATCAGCCCGGAGTCTGGAATTTGTGCCCGATATGGCGATAGGCTCGCCCCCTATCACATCATGGGACGGAATACGCTCGGCGAAAAGTGGGTGTACTAGTTGCGCCTCTGCCTACCCCTTCCGGGATGAAAGGCGTGAGTATGCGTATGCCATCAACATCAATTACTATACTCAGATAAAAAAAAAACAAATATTGCCTACGAGTGCAATTAACCATGATTAAAAGTAGCATAACATACGCTAATCTGATATGGTCTATGTCTGTGCCATATATTATGCAAATCCATTCAGCAGTTTGTGTTTATTTCTCACAAACATCCTAATTCATACAAACTTTCGCATTAATATTAATAATTATTATTATATTATAGTAAGACAAGATTGTTCCGTTTCAGGCAGCCCATTTTGTCTCAAAAACATCGTGCATCGGACATTATCGGCAAACCATTACATAAATCAAACATATGCCTCCATACTCGAAGAAAACTTTATTTCGATAATCTAGAGAAAATAAAGATTGATTTAAGAAAAACAATATTTTTTTTATATCCCAGGTCTCTGGGTGTAGATCCTATGGAATTATGGTTATTTTATAAGAAAATCACACAAAGTGCTTTCTTGTTTTTTAAGGAGCTGAATGTAAGTTTTATAAACTGTTCATTTATTACAATTTCCCTGTCTGTTTGTCACTACCCAAGAGTCGGTTATATGATATTTCGTGCTACCTGATAAACAAAAAAACTCACAGTATGCTCTTTTTCCATCATTTAAACAAAATGAAAAAGGCAGTAACATCATTTAGGCTGGAAGAGGATCAGTGAGTTGTTTCATTTACGACGTTCTTCCTGTTAGTAAAATCAGGTACATTTGAGGGTAAGCGACAGTAAATAGTGTTAAAACGGTGATTTATATTAATTTAACAATGCAGTTTTGAAGAAAACCATTTAAAAGCTATATGGTTAAAATTTGAAACTTTTGGAATCAAAGGAAAAATTTATATGATTTTTTTTCGGTTATTTTCAACTTTAAACCACTCTCCTGTAAAATTTGTAAAGTGGCGGTTATCCCCTTTTGGCCGTTAACCGTCGATATATATAAAAAAATCGTGTCAATATTTGTTACCATACTCCTCCAAAACGGTGGAACCGATTTTGATGAAATTTTATATTCACACTTGGTAGGTCTGAGAATAACTGGTTATCCATTTTCCCCCTAAGTGATAAGGGTGGCCGAACCCAATTTTTTTTTTTCGGACAGATTTTTTTTAGGATGTGGAATTAAAAATACATACAACCCTAAATTTTCTACCGTCTTCCATCATCCTCTATTTTTAATAGCGATATTAGTAATTTAATAACTTTTAACCCCGGTCGGTAACTGATCAATTGATCTTCATTTTTTTCTACTAAAATAATCTCTAAAAAGAATTTATATGGCAAAACAACGTTTGCCGGGTCAGCTAGTAATTTTATAAATGCACCATAATTTTCTACCCTTTACTCAAATATATTTTTAAAAGCCGATGTTTACAACTTCAGTAAGACGATTTTAAAACTTTTAAATCAGTACATAACGTTTAAGGTCCAATAAAAGCCTACATCAGCGATTTGAATATGCATTAAGCTTATTTTGTTTGAGCGGATCGGAAGGACCCGAGAGGGCCCATTAGCCTGAGTGTTATTATAACGCTTACAGGCGTGTGGGGACTTACAATGATTTGGTATTGATGGTTGTAACATGTGCTTGGTTTTTTGTGTTTAAGTTTTGTTAGTTCAACCATTGGAATTGGAATTGAAAATTTATTATTGTGCAAATAAATATATGAACTGCTCTAAACAAAATAAAAATCTGTATATTTTTTTATACACCGTACCTAATTTATACCTATGAATTGATTTTGAAAAGAGCAACCCTAGAGTTTCTTGCCCGTTCTTCTCTGGTGGAAGCTGCTTTCCGAACTGGTGGTAGAGTAAAAATTGACTGATTTTTTACGGTAAGAGAGTAAAATGTGTTTATTCCAAAATATAAGAGATTTTGTTTAAGCGTGAAAGGATATTAAACATTATTTCGTACTTAATAAGCATTACAATTGGTAATCTATACTAATATTATAAAGAGGAAAGGTTTGTATGTAAGTACGTTTCTAACGAATAAACTCAAAAACTACTGAACGGATTTCGATGAAATTTGTCACACGAGTAGATCATGTCTTGGATTAACACATAGGTTACTTTTTATCCCGGGCAAATATTTTTATACCGGAAAAACTTTTTCACGCGGACGAAGCCGCGAGCAGAAGTCTAGTCACATATAAAAAACACCACGCACTTTTCAAAACTCTAAAGACCTCTTATTCAAAATAACATAAAAAGTTATAATTTACTTATGACTATTTCATGTATTATCGGCTTCACTTTTGACGGTTTAAAGTGTAAAGCCGACGAGAGGTACGGAATTAGCGCATTTTATAGTAGACTTAGTCTCTTTCTCATTTTCAATGCAAATCCATCGGGCATTTGGCGAGTTCGGGCAAAAAGGTGTTGTGAACATTTTCTAAATGGCGCTGGGTTTCTCTTGTTGATTTTAAAGCCAAAAATATTGGTTAATGGGAGAGTTAACATCTTATGTCTCAGGGTGACGAGCGCAGTGGAATGCCACACAGTACTTTGTTAGTCAAGGTGCTGGATGGTGTTGCTACTGTTTATGGGTGGTCGTATCGCTTACCATCCAGGCGAACGGCATGCTCGTCTCGTCATTAAATGCAATAAAAAAAAAAAAAAAAAAAAAAAAAAAAAAAAAAAGAGTTTATAGTATAAATAGAAGAAAGAAAGAAAGAAAGAAAAGTATTTTATTTGTCACAGACACAACTGACATACAATGGTATTAATTATAAACTAAGAAGTCACACATTATAAACTATGGACTGTAATAATATTATGTTGCATGTCGCGGCTGTGACAGGTAGGTGGCCACTCAGCATAATGCTGTGCTGCGGCATAAGTCACAGCACAGCGCTGATTTTCAGTGGCCACCTCAAGTGACGTTCGAACGCTAGCAAAACAATTAACATGTAATATTTCAATACGGCCGACGCGCGGGCCGCGCGCGGTCGCGTGCCTCGGGCTTACGCAGACGTTTTATATAAAAATAAAATATCGCGAGTACAGCGACACCCTGACGATACTGCTTGGAAGACAGAAGAAATCATAGATGCGTGCCAGTCTACGTGGTATAGTTGAGACAAAAATATGCCATGGTATTACCGCCACAAGCAGCGAGGACCGCTCAATGAAGCCATCTTACCTATAGGTCAAAAACATTTTGTAAGTAGGTCATTTCTGTTTACGTATAAGCGGAAGATTAACTTTACGGAACGGACGCATACAGTTACTCTCCTTAATTTAATTGTCGAAAAAGTGGTTAAAGTGAACGTTACAAGTCAAACTATACAATTAATGAAAGCTTATGAACTTATCTATTCAATGGTGTTTATGTGAATTTTGAATTCTATCTAATTTGTGAGTAATAGTCAAATTAAATTCAAAAATATCCTTTAAACGGCTGTTATTAACAGTGCAATTGTGCATCTCGCTCGCACTGCCGTGGTCTTGCAGTAGCGCTGTCTCACGCACGCGTCGTGTCGCTCCATTCACAGTGCAATTGCGTATCCCGCTCGCACCTGGGAGGCTTAGAGTTGTGTTGTCTCGTACGCACATCGCATCATTCATGTAACGTATGCCTACTCTTGCTTATTAGCCAAACTGCACGAACAAGACAATCACAATTTTATTCATTTCAACCTTATTAACTTCTAAGATTGCATGCGAATATGGCACCTACTAGTAATGCATGTGCAGGATGTCATGGAGCCTTAAATAATAAAGAAATGATTAAATGCTACTCTTGCGCTTTTATATATGACTTGCAATGTGCAAATATAACGCTTAAACGCTTCAATGTTATGAGACAAGAAAACAAGCGTACTTGGAAGTGTCACTCGTGTAAGAACAAGCAACCGAACAATAATATTAGCCTGGACACATCTGTAACTTCTTACAAAAATACAAAGCCCTCAGTGTCCCCGGATGCCGCCGCTGTCTCTTTTATTGATAAACAAAGCGCAACAGTTTCTATGGAAGAGGCACCTTTAAACATTACATATGTCACCGAAGATTCCTTGCGAAAAATCTTAAAACAAGAAATCACTATTGCCCTTAGGGCAACAATCAAAGATATGGTTATGCACGAGTTGTTGAACATTAATGAACAAATAAGCAATTTTCAAAACTCCATGTCGTTTTTTAATAAACAATATGAAGACATTAAAACCGAAATTGAAGAGAAATCGGCTACTATAACATTACTACAACAAGAAAACAACATTCTGAAATCCTCAATTAACGATTTATCCACAAGGCTTAGTTTGATGGAACAGCAATCCCGTGACAGCAACATTGAAATCAACGGCATCCCTGAACGCCGCACCGAAGACCTAGCCCGCACCATCATCCAGCTTGCCAAGTCAGTTGGTCATCAATTATCAGCTGACGACCTCACGCACGCTACCAGAGTAGCCAAGCTGAATAAGGAGTCAAACCGGCCGAGGTCGATTATAGCGAAATTACGAAGTCCACTTCATCGCGATGCCTTCCTTGCGGCTGTTGCTACCTACAACAAGAAAAACCCTCAAAACAAATTGAACACACTCCACCTCTGTCTAGACGGGCCATCTACCCCAGTCTTCGTAGCAGAACACCTCACTCCCAAGAATAAGGCACTGCACGCAGAAGCACGCCGTACGGCCAAGGAGGCGGGATATCAATTCATATGGGTCCGAAATGGCCGGATCTACATCCGTAAAGATCAATTTAGCCAAGCTATTTACGTTCGCAATACTGATAGTCTTAAATTTTTAACTAAATCGTAATATGCTCCGTAGCATATTATATGTTTTATATAACACTTATTTTATTATGAAACCTCGCCAAAGTTATAGAGACTTACTTTAATTAATTTAATGGATTTATATTATCAAAACACTAGAGGTATCCGTACAAAGACTAATGACATTTATAATAATATATTGCAATCTAACTATAATATAATTGTATTTACGGAGACATGGTTAAACTCAAATGTCTCAGATAGGGAATTTATAGACGAAAGATATGTTGTGTATCGGAGAGATCGTCTTTGTACTGCGGAGTCTAAAAAGGATGGTGGTGGCATTATGATTGCCGTTGCTAGGGAATACGAATCTCATCGTATGCAACAATGTGAGAGTGATTGTGAAGACCTGTGGGTCACAGTTTACATTAGTATTAACAATGTCGTGAAAAAAATTGCAATTTGCGCTGTTTACTTGCCGCCGCCAGCCAGATTAGATTCTTTATCTAAGTTCCTTAATAACTGTAATAATGTTTTAGAAAACGTTCAAGATGTCATTGTGTTGGGTGATTTTAACCTAGGTTCCATAATTTGGCGAAATGATAATGATGGTCTATCCACAGTCCCCTGTAACTATAATAATTCACTCGGATACTGTTTAACCGATTTCATTAGTGCAAATAATTTACACCAACTGAATACAATTAGTAATGAAGATGGTAGAGTCCTTGACCTCGTTCTGACTAACATATCATATGCAAATGTCTCATCCCCACTGGATTTGATTTCCAAATTAGACCCCAAACACCCGAACTTATTACTGCATTTACCCATTTCAAACATGAAGTTCCTTAGTCAAAAATCTCGAACTAGTTACAACTATTTCAAAGCTGACTTTAATAATATTAATGCCTTACTCAAGAACGTAGATTGGAACAAGTTGTTAGACTATAGCGATGTAGATGATATGGTTTCAGCATTTTATGATGCGTTAAGATGTATTGTAGAAAAGCATGTACCAAAACGTAAGCGTAATAATTCTAAGTTCCCTCCATGGTTTACGAAAGACCTCATAGCCCTGTTATCTGAAAAAAATAAATTGCGCATAAATTATCGTTTACATAAAAATCCGAGAGACAAATTTGAGTATGAACTTCTTCGCAAACGTTGTCATAAATTTATTCGCAAGTGCCACACTGCTTATAAGGACTTAATTGAATCGAATATCAAGAAAAACCCAAAGGCCTTTTGGCGCTACATTAAAGATAAGCGTAAGACCGAATCTTCTATACCAGCCCAAGTTTCTCTCGGTAACCAAACTGCTAGTTCCGGATCTGATATTGTCAATCTTTTTGCCACCTACTTTTCGTCTAAAAACACACCTCAATTAAGTCGTAATCTCACTAATATCACTAACACTACGGGTAACATTTCTGTACTTAGCCGCGTGCATATTAGTGAACAAGATATTAAAAGGAAAATAAAACAATTAAATATAAACATAGGCCCTGGACCAGATGACATTCCACCTTTTTTTATAAAACGTTGTGTATCTACCTTAACTCTGCCTTTATTCATTATCTTCAATAAGTCATTAAAAGTAGGTATATTTCCAACTGAATGGAAAAAAGCCAGAATATTACCTATTTATAAAAAAGGGGATAAATGCGCTGTGTCTAATTACCGTCCAATTTCAATCCTCTCTTCCTTTTCGAAGCTCTTTGAGTCACTCATATGTCCTCACATTACCCGTTTCTTTGGTCCTATAATTACTGAGTCACAGCACGGTTTTTGTCGCGGTCGTTCTACAGAAACAAATTTAACTTCATTTGTATCTGATGTGTCCCAGGTAGTTGACTCCGGTTCTCAGATTGACGCAATCTACACAGACTTTAGCAGTGCCTTCGATAAGGTAAATCATTCCCTTCTGATCGCTAAATTAGAGGCTTATGGGATTCACGGATCTTTACTAACCTGGCTCACTTCATATTTAGGAAAACGGTCACAGATTGTAGCACTTCAAGGATTCGAGTCTCGGGTATACTATGCTGATTCTGGTGTACCCCAAGGTTCCCACCTTGGACCTATACTATTTTCCATATTTATAAACGATATTACCCTGCAGCTACAATATTGTAAATATTCATTATACGCCGATGACCTAAAATTATACCTTAATATTAAATGCTTATCCGACGTTCCCCTTTTACAAAGTGACTTGAATAGAACTTGGCAATGGTGTGTAAATAATGATATGCAGATGAATACTAATAAGTGTTTTCACATTACATACACTAGGAAAAGAAATCCCATAGCTTCATCTTACACTCTAGCAGGCGAGAAACTGCAGGAAGTTGCAGAGATTCGGGACTTAGGTGTAACACTGGATTCTAAACTTAAATTTAATTACCATATAGATGCTATTGTAAAGAAAGCTGCCAAAATGCTTGGCTTTTTGAAAAGAAATTCTAAAGACTTTAAATCAAGCACAAAAATTATTTTATACAACGCCTTAGTACGCTCTCATTTAGAATATGCTTCCTCCGCATGGAATCCTGTCTATGTACAGCACTCTCAACGCGTTGAGAGTATCCAGCGCATTTTCACAAGACACCTTGCCTTATCGTCATCAGGAATCTCTTACCGAAGCCCATACCCTTTACGACTAAAACATTTCTGCATGTTATCTCTACGTACACGCCGTTCCATACATGACATTACATTTCTCCACAAATTATTTAATGGTACTTCCGAATGCAGAAATTTATTGGAACAAATTTCTATAATTGTTCCTCACAATCTCCCCAGACACCCACTAACCAAAATCCTTCAAGGCCCTCCGTACAGATCCAATTTAGGACTCCATTCACCAGTAAACAGGATATGCAGTAATTATAGTATGATGTGCATAAAATTACCTGACCTAGACATATTCTCAGATTCCTTAAAATTATGCAAAAACAAAATGTTAAAATTATTTTTCTCTGAACCGATAACTGACACGGATTAGTTATACATTTCGATTTTAATACATATAATAATATTTATAGTATGTTAAAAATGATGTTATTAAAGTATTATTAGGTAGGTTTTATTCCATTTTAAAAACTTAGTCTATATAAATTATTTGTGTGTTATTTATTTACAGTTTATATAAATGTTTAAATTTGTCAACCTTAGATAACAAAATATTAGTTTATAACTGTTTGTTCGTAAAAGTGTAACTGTGAATGTTGGTACATCTTTATTTGGTAAGCACATAAGAATAGTACTTATAGAATAAGAAAACTGTAGCAATGTTAGTTATGTGTAAACTGTTGATGTTCCTATGAATAATAAATAAATAAATTATTAGTTATGTGTTTACGTTTTGTTTTTGTTCCTGCAGTAGATATCTTTTTAAGTGTATCTTAAAGGTTTCTTTTGATTTTAGGGATCTCATAGGAGGTGGAAGATCGTTCCAGCACCGAGTGGCGGCATACTTGAGACAACCTCTAAATGCGGTGGTTTTGTAAAGTGGCACCGACAGAGGATTAGACGTAGACCGAGTGGTGTAGCTATAATGGTCCTGTCTCCAATCAAGTTTCGTGTACAGGTATTTTGGTGTGTGTGTACTTATAACACCGAACAATAAGGTAGATAAGTGCATTTTCCGGCGTGCAGACATTTTAAGAATATTGTTTTGATTAAAGTATGGCGTTACATGATTTCTTCGGGGTATTCTAAAACAAAAACGCACGCATGCATTCTGGACACGTTGAATTAATCGCTCTGTTCGGGACAGTAGACAGGGGCCGTAAACAGTGTCACAATAATTAAACTTTGAAAGAATAAGGCTATCCACTAGTCTTATCCTTACAGCGGTACTAAGTAAGTCTCTGATTCTATATAACACTTTCAGTCTATAGAAACAGTTTTTCACCACATTATTAATGTGTTCATTAAAACGCAGTTCAGGGTCGGTGATTAAGCCTAGGTTATTTGCGATGTCTACTCTTTGTATACTCTGGCCCAAGATTTGGACATCTGGTTTCGCCGAAATAATTGAGTTGATTTGGTTTTTGCTTCCTAAGACCATAAACTTCGATTTTAGAGAGTTTAGCACCAGGGAATTAGCTGTGGCCCATGTCGCTATACGGTTGAGATCCATATTTAGCATATTTATAGTGGAAGAAAGGTTATTAGCTTTGGATGATACATAAAGCTGAGTGTCGTCCGCATAAATATGGTATTTGCAGTTTTTAATGCATTTTGTTATGTCCGCACTGTACAAGATGAACAAAACTGGGCCCAAGAGAGACCCCTGGGGAACACCTCTAAGTATTGGGCGTGGAGAGGAACATAAAGTCGAACCATCTTTCCGATATATTATTACTCTTTGCGACCTGTCTCTCAAAAAGCTCTCAAACCATTTAATTGTCTGATGATCGAAACCATAATAGGAAAGTTTCGCTAAGAGTAAGGATATATTGATGGAGTCAAATGCACGCGAAAAGTCAAGGAGAGTTAGTATTGATCCCTCTCCGTGATCCCGAGCCTCAAGGATATTTCCCACGACATCGGCTAAGGCTGTGGTAGTTCCGCGTCCTTTTCTAAAGCCCGACTGCAGGTCCGGTAGCATTTCATTGGTTTCCAAAAAAAATATTAACTGCTTAAAAACAACTCTTTCCAACACCTTGGATAAACAGGGCAAAATGCTAATGGGACGAAGGTCCTTATAATTTTGTGGATTTTTGTTCTTCGGTAACGGCCTCACCAATGCTTCCCGCCACTGATAAGGAAAAATATTAGACGTAATAGATCTATTTATGATCTCTGTTATTACATTTACAGAATGAGGAAGAGTCAACATTAGCATCTCTTTCGATATACCGTCAACACCTTGTGCATTGGTGGATATTTCTTTTATAATATTAAGAATAACTTGTGAATTTGTAGGGTTCAGAGAGAAAGTTGATGTGCCATATCGATTTAGTTGGAAAAAAGATAACTGTTGACTGTCAACAAGAGGATCCCCCGGGACATCCAGAAATGCTAAATTTATCTTATCTGGATCACTATATAGGTCTAAAAAGAGACCATCATCCTTACAATTTGGAAGCACATGTTTTTTTAAGTTAAGCCATAATGATTTAGGATTAGCTATGTTGTCATTAATATATTTATTAAAAAATGCTTTTTTTTCATTTAGTAGCGCAGTTGTTGCAAAGTGTTTTAAATCTAGATAGTATTGTTTATGTGTTTCCAGTTTCGATTGACGGCATCGAATACGCGCCTCGTCTCGCAGTTTGAAAATTAATTTAATATTACTCGTTATCCAAGGTGTTGGTTGAGTTTTAAAAACACGAGTTTTTAGCGGTGCATGAATGTCAAAAACCTGCATGACATACGAATTAAAAACGTGCACCATGTCATTTACATCGTGTAATTCGCAGATGGAGTCCCACGGAATTGCACCTAGGTCCTTTTCGAAAGTGTCAACCACTATGTTTTTAAACGGTCTATATGAAATTAATTTACGTGATGGTTTTTCTTTACTAAAAAAAATTTCGCAAGTAATGAACGAGTGGTGACCCAGTTCTGCTCTATTGTCCACATCAACTCCCCGAAACTTCGCATCTGTGCAAATCACGTCGATAAGCGTCGCACTGTCTCCCATAAAATGAGTAGGCTTAGATACAATTTGCTCAATGTTTGAATATTGCAAAAAATCATTTAGTTTATTTATTTTGGAATTATTAATCGTATCAAGCATATTAATATTAAAATCTCCTAATAAAATGATGTTGTCGTAGGGTGCCAGTGCGCATATACTAACTGTGATGGCATCCAGGAATATTTCAATGTCTAGCCAAGGAGGACGGTAGGCAGTACCTATTAAAAGTATTTTGGTGTTAGTTTTGATCGACATCCATATTTGTTCCACCTGTGGGTGATGAGGATGCGCTCTGATACGGGAATTGATACCAATTTTAGTGTAAAACGCCACCCCTCCTCCGCGGCCCCCGCGTATTGTCTCTGGGCGCGGTGTATGACGTAATTGATAGCCGGGAACCAGTGGCGCACGACCCTCCTCCCCCCTACGTAGCCATGTCTCGTTAATTGCCATAATGTCCACGGAGTGAAAGTTCATGGCAATAATGAATTCGTCATGGTTAGTTGAGAGTGAACCGGCATTAAAGAGACCAAATTTATAATGGCTGTTACGTGGCATCCAAAAAAAATAAACCATACAAAATTATACCCTGACAATGGAGCCAGTAGAACGAGAGTAATACAGTGTTCAAAATTGACAAAACTCTGCGAACTATACAGAAACTTATATTAAAACAAAAACAAAAACAAGAACAATAAAGTGCAAAAAATCGAAAACATGAAAGCGTAGTTATGTAATAATTACTGTATGGACTAAAGATAAGAATTACAAAAATTAGTAACAGAACTTTAGCATATTTTAAAATAAACCTTTTCTTCACACGACCACGACATGCAACATCAATGAATGCAATCATATCAGGCAAAACTATTGAAAACATTTTAAAGATTATAAAATTAATAATAATAACATTGAGGACTATAATAACTAAGTCTACAATTAGGGTACTATTTGGAAGCCTTTTCCCTGTAGTCCGCGCCAAAAACACGTAGCAAATCTGCGTCGTCTCGTATATGGTTAATTTCCGCGTCGGGGTTTTGACGGGCAAGGACACGACCATGTTTTGTCCAAATGTACTTCCAACCGAGACGCTGACCAGCCTCGCGTGCATGACGAAACAACATCCGATTCGATTTTGTTAAACGTTCATTAACATAAAACCTTCTTGGTGGTCCGGGCATATCGAGATCTGCAGTAGTAGCCCCTCGGCGCACTCTAGAGGCGCGCATCAACTCGTCGCGCAAGTCGCGTCGCGCGAGTCGTACGACTAGGGGACGCGGCCTGGTATCCACTGCGCCCGCGGCACTCGTAGCGTTTACACGCCTGCCGCCGATGCGGTCCACGCTCACTATGTCACGTTCCTCAATGTTGACGCTTATCTTAGCAGCCACCAACTTAACGGTATGTACCAGGTTTTCGTGATTAGCTTCTGGCAGATTGGAAATTTCAAGGTCACTCGATAGTAATTGCTGATCCCTGTCGTTCAATTCCCGCTTTAATTGAGCTATCTCCCCAACAGCGTCAAACGAAGCCTCCTGCCCCCTCTCCTGCACACCAATTCTCATATCCATGGAGTCCAGACGACTCCTGCAAAGGTCTAAGGACTCCCTAAGTTGGTCCCTGTCCGCCTGGAGCTGTGTCAGATTCGATTGTAGCGACTGAAATTCCGCACGTATGAGTTGCAGCTCCGAACGCAGCTCTTCCTTAAAAATCTGACGCATCTCCGCCCGCAGATCTTCTTTAAAATCATGGAGAATTCTTGATAAATTGGGAACAGAAGCAGAGGTGGCGCCATCCAGTGAACTACATTGTAGCATGCCGGTTTCCAAAATGTCCGCCGTCGCAGGATCTTCCACCGATGCAGAGTCCACTTTACTTGTAGTACGTTTATTGCTACAGTTATGGCAGTTCCAGGCTGGATTTATAAGCCCCGAAGATGGCAGGAAACCGCATGCACGATGAAAGAGTGCCTTACATATATTGCACCTAGCGGCCCCTGTCGGTGATAAATATTTAGCGCAAGCCCCACACTTCGACGCCGGCATGCCAGGAATCGATCTCACTGAATGGCGTCGTAGAAACTCACTAGATGGCGCAGTTACAAAAACCGAAAACCTATGGGGAAAGGAACGCCCAAAGGTGCTGCAACACCATGCGACTCTGCACCGTGATTAAGCGGGGTACACACACACCAAAAATCACTTCAAAAAGCCTGATCTTATGTACATATGAAAATAAGAAAAAAAAAAAAAAAATGTTCACTTCCAAAAAGTTATTATAGCATAGGGTAGATAAGTTTTTTTTAGTTATAAATAGATTTAAGAGTTTATGTTTTTACACTTTTTCCGTTTTTCTTTTACCACTGAAGCACCATATAACGTTAGGCCTATACTTCCACTGTTTATATGTCTTTGTATAATAAATTTTTAAAACTTAAACGGTTCGTATTATTTTTAAAAACAAAAAACGATAGACCGTGCTCAAGTCAGCTGAGCGTCCGTGACGTCAATAGGATGGTAAATGTCAATAGACTAACCTCTGTTATATGGCAGCTAACGTACTTATTGAAATGTAGATGTGTGAACTCTTAAACGAGAAAAGGTATGATGATGTTGGCATATAAACCTTTCTATAGGGACTTTGGCGTGCCACTATGAAATTGCGTAAAAAATAATTGTATTAAAAAATTTGCTGTAAAAGTTCTGCTTATTTATGAAAGTAATCGCATTTCTAATGGGTATATTAAAAGGTAAGATTGATGTAATTATAACAATTTAACAAATAATACGACTAAATTTGGAGAGTTTATGAATTTTACTTTTTTTTTATAATGGCTTTTGTGTTCACATTTTGCCAATGTCAAGTTTGGTTTGTCTATTTTATTATCTGTAGTATGTCGAAGTAAAGCAGTGGCTACCTTACCAAGACTTTATCGAGGAGTATTGGCAGCAACAAAAAAACACTTGATTAGCACAATTATTTCAATTCACTTCATTTGAGCTCTATAATAGAACTATATTGGATAATATACCACCATAATTATGCAATATAACACTAAATATCACCGAAATAATGAATTAAAACAAGAGCACCTCATGACACTTCCAAGTTCCCGCCAAAACTCAAAATTTTACTTTTTATATTATCTTATTCTTACTTATTTTTTACTTACTTGTGTGCTATGTGCTAATATAATTGCGAAAGTTTATGAATTGTTTGGATGTTTGTTAGAAGTAAACTCAGAAACAGCTGAATAGATTTGAATGAAATTTTATCCTTGTAACTTGCTCCGTAGGAAATAATTGCTTTTTACTGATTTATTAAATAGATGGTGCTGGCTTCGTCGGATGGCGAAGTGTATGGGTACAGTGATTTAGGGAATTCGTAGTGGGAAAGGCTTTTAATGCGGGCGATGCCGTAAGCAACACCTAGTGTGAATACTGCCTGTTTACTATTTTTAATGAATCCAGACCATTGATTTATAAAAAAACCCATT
This sequence comes from Sphinx pinastri, assembly GCA_947568825.1. Taxonomy (NCBI): domain Eukaryota; kingdom Metazoa; phylum Arthropoda; class Insecta; order Lepidoptera; family Sphingidae; genus Sphinx; species Sphinx pinastri. The sequence goes on from OX387632.1 coordinate 13,088,508, forward strand.
CAGGCACATCCAATCCTACTTTATATTATAAACGCGAAAGTTTGTAAGAATGTATGGATGTATGTTTGTTACTCTTTCACGCAAAAACTACTAAACGGATTTCGATGAAATTTGGCATACGGGTAGATCATGTCCTATATTAACACATAGGCTACTATTTAGCCCGGGAAAATATAAAGCGGGACTTTTATCCCGGAAAAAACTTTTTAACGCGGGCGGAGCCGCGGGCATACGCTAGTATGAAATATAAAGACTAACCGACATCAGTAACACGAATACCGGAATTGTAATTGTAATACAAATAATTTATATAATATTATACCTACAGTTTTGCGTATGTGGATAACGTCTAACTGGAATACCAAAAATTGCGTATATTTTCGTGTAAAAACGTTTTAAGTGATATTAAGATCAAGACTGATCTTGTGATTTTCAAGGTAATCTATAACATACATATTTGATGATTAAGGCTATTCTTGAAAGGATGGTGTTAGGTCTCTCGTATGGGAGGGGTCGTCTGGGTAGGTACCACCACAATGTCAAACGAGCGCAGTGGAGTTGTACTTTGTAATTCAGAGTTCTGTGCGGCGTTGCTACTGTTTATGGGCGGTCGTATGGCTTACCATCAGGAGAACGGCATGCTAGTCTCGTCATTCAGTTGCAAAAATATGCAGCCTTATTTCCGTCACAGATGGCTGATTTTACACTTAGGTCATTAAAATTGCAATAAAGATGTATTTAATCCACAAACTTGTATTCCAGATTCAAAAATATCACAAATTTATTTCTTTCTAAGGATTGAGCCTACGATCCAACTCTTTCATGTTCAATAATAACGAGAAGATTAAAAATATCCGAACAACAAACCCCAACCAATACCCCCAAAATCAATATTACAACCTCTATCAAAAATATTCTTTGAAGTAGATACCTCAATATTACAAGAATCTATACCTTTGTTTTACACAAGGGACGGGCGCTTCTAAAGAGGGTTCAGTTAAGTTACAACCTCAGTTTATCTGTTATGAGCCGTGCAATCTGGCCCACCAGTTTTATGTCAGTAATCTATGGTATTGCAGCAGGGTTGGGTAGAAGATTTTGGTGGATTTCGTGTGTTATGTTGAACATTTTGTGTTGAGGAATTTTGCTTGTTTTAATGCCTTCTTGTATACATTGTACGTCATGTCCATAGATGCTTTTTAACACAAAATTAATAAAATATCTAAACTAATACTATAAATATGAAAGTTTGGATAGATGTTGGTTATTCAATCATTCCAGTCAGGCTGAATGGATCTGGATGAAGTTTGGAATATAGATATAGTCTGGAATAGCACATAGGATATTTTTATCTCGAGTAAATATAAAGCGGGACTTTTATCCCGAAAAAACGTTTTTACGCGGAAGAAATCGTGAACTAAAGCTAGTAATAAAGCCAATGTAATGCCATGTAGATTCATAATTCTTTATTAGTTATTGACTATAGGCCACCTAAAATGGCTCACGGTCACTCAGCGAGCTATGGAGAGGGCTATGCTAGGTGTTTCTCTACGCGATCGAATCAGAAATGAGGAGATCCTTAGAAGAACGAAAGTCACTGACATAGCCCAGTAGATTAGCAAGCTGAAGTGGCAGTGGGCAGGGCACATAGATCGAAGAACTGACGGCAGATGGAGCAAAAAGGTTCTCGTGTAGAGACCACGTACTGGTAAGCGCAGCATCGGCCATCCACCTGCAAGGTGGACAGACGACTTGATAAAGGTCGCAGGAACACGCTGGATGCAGGCCACTTTTGACAGGTCCATCTGGGGATCTTTGGGGGAGGCCTATGTTCAGCAGTGGACGTCATGTGGCTGATGATGATTGGTTAAAATATTATCTTCCAAACCGGAATACAAGAGTTCTCGTACATTAACTGTTTGTTGGCAGAAAGAGATTAATCGCTATCTAGTCAAACAGACTTCCCTCACGAGGATTCTACTACCACCTCTAATAGAGCTGGAGTAAGATTTTTAAACAAATCTCCTCTGTATTTGCACGAAACACAATTTTAATAGGTGCCTATTATACCTATGCCTATTATGCCTACATAATTTATAGAAGACCTATTTTAGTTGTTGCATCGTACCCATACCTAAATACATTAATGTCTATATTTTGATACAAAAAAGGAGCAACCCTATTACACAAAGAGATTTCTTTTCACAAAATTACAGACCATTGGAGGTAAAAAGTGGGAAGGGCGGTAGAAAGACGTAATTAGGGGTGTAACATAATTTTACTATTTCTGGAGACAGTTCTATGAATACAAAAAAGTTCTTTTGTTTTAGTGGCCGTACGTCATCCTGGATGTTCGTAGCTGTTCTTTTAGTCTTGTCTACTTTTCTGTGAAGGTAATTGTTATTACCACCGTCTCCCTATCTTTCTATTTGAATAATTTAGTTGCGGGCTATAGACGGATAAGCATAATATCCAGAGACTCATCGAGTTTCACTGTTAGGTGACTTAAAATGCATGATACTGTCGATCTTGGCACAGGATCTTGGCTCACAAAAGTACTACTTACAATGCCGGTAAGAGATCACGAGGTGTGATATTCTCTTGTCTGCTGTCATTTTTTTAAAGTAAATTCTTCTTTACAGAACTCCGCAGTGAAATAGATCATTGGTTAGCTTTTGCTTCGTAGACCGTTGTCTCTGCACCTTTAATATAATTAAAATAAAACAATAATGTTGTTTTGACTTATTGTTGACTCGCTGAGACTCTTTTGATTTGTGATACTTACCAATACTGCCAAGATTGAAATCTATTGGTTGCGGGAATCCGTTGCATATGGATATTCCATCTGTTGCTAACGAACAGTTTATAAGCCCTATTATTTCGATGTGTAGCTGGTGTGATTATTAAGCATTATAATAATTAGGAGATTACAAGAACGGTACAATATTGAGCTGAATTCAGAGCTCTGTGTATAATTGCTTATGGGTTGTGGCACTTATCACCAGGAGAGCGACTTCTTTGTCTCGTTATTGTAGTTTTTTTTTTTTTTTTTTTTTTTTTTATGGCATTAAATGCCGAGACGAGCCTGCCGTTCGCCTGATGGTAAGCGATACGACCACCCATAAACAGTAGCAACACTATCCAGCACCTTGAGTTACAAAGTACTGTGTGGCATTCCACTGCGCTCGACATCCTGAGACATAAGATGTTAAGTCTCACTATGTCCTGTAGTTACACTGGCTACAATGTCCTTCAAACCGAAACACAACAGTGCATGCACACTGCTGCTTGGCGGTAGAAATAGACATTGCGGTGGTACCCGCCCAGACGGACTCTTACATATGAGAGACCTACCACTGTACTTTGTAATTTAAAATTCTGTATTGAGTTGTTACTACTGAATTACAGGACGAGTATGCCGCTCACCTCAATAAATAGCAACACCATACAGACCTTTCAAGTACAAAGTACTGCGTGGACTCCACTGCGCTGCATCACCCTGAGACTTTAGATGTTAAGTCTCATAATACCCAGTGATTACGTTGGCTACAATGTCCTTCAAACTGGAACACAACAGTGCATGCACACTGGTGCTTGGCGGTAGAAATAGACATTGCGGTGGTACCCGCCCAGACGGACTCTTACATATGAGAGACCTACCACTGTACTTTGTAATTTAAAATTCTGTATTGAGTTGTTACTACTGAATTACAGGACGAGTATGCCGCTCACCTCAATAAATAGCAACACCATACAGACCTTTCAAGTACAAAGTACTGCGTGGACTCCACTGCGCTGCATCACCCTGAGACTTTAGATGTTAAGTCTCATAATGCCCAGTGATTACGTTGGCTACAATGTCCTTCAAACTGGAACACAACAGTGCATGCACACTGGTGCTTGGCGGTAGAAATAGAAATGGCAGTGGTACCTACCCAGACGGCCTCTCGCATACGAGAGACCTATCACCAGTTTACAGTACTCGTTTAGTCACTAAGTTGAATAAAAATATGTATGTATATACATTTAAGGGAAACCTCATCCATTCATCACAACCTATCTGTCATACATTAGAAACTTGAATAATATTTCCGTACATATAATACGTTATAGAATTTCATTTCAACTTCAGCGCCTCACGCCGTTCGCATTGCGATGCAGCGAATTGAACACCCATTTGAATAATGCTATAGCGTTTATATGAGATATTATTGTTCATGATTGCTCCCCAGTTGGATGGAGATGCTATATTCTTTTATGGAGATTACTAGAGCGATTTTCATTGAACTCGTAGATATCCTGAAACCCACTGGACGTAGGTTGGTCCTACCAGGTTGGTCTGGAAATCTTTAGAGGAGGCCTATGTTCAGCAGTGGACTTCCAAATGCTAAACGAGAAGACTATTTCATCAGATCTGCGTTCAATGTGGTAAATATTTTAAGGTATGATGACGTTAGGGGTAGAACAGAATGAGAATAGATTCACATTATGTATGACGCTGCCAGTGCCAGTATTATACACAGATTAAAAAGTCTATTAATTGTATTTTGCCTACTATACCGTGGTGTCATCCATGATGAAACTGATGATACTCATTATGGTAACGGCAACAAGTATTATTCTAAGAAATTGAAATATAATACACGTACACATGATATAAATATGACAATGACGTAGTGATATTGGATTTTTCTGGAATTCAGTATCCGGCCGGAGTATAGAATTTGTGCCCGATATGGCGATAGGCTCGCCCCCTATCACATGATGGGACCGAATACGCACGGCGAAAAGTGGGTGCACTTAGTTGCGGGTCTGCCTGCCCTTTCGAGGATAAAAAGGCGTATGTGTGTGTGTGTATATTGAAATATAAATTACATGGGACCTAACATAGCTGGCGAAATGTGGGCGTGATATACCTCAGTTTACCCCTAAAAAGGGAAAAAGGCGTGATGCTATGTATTGAAATATAAAATTAATCTGGAACATAGACTGTTCAATCTTCATGCTACCTAAGGCTTGGATGTAAGGTAACTTATCTGTAACGAACAACTACTGAATAATGTACGGAACTTATCGGTTTCTTGAAAGCGAAAGTTTGCTTGGATACCACTATTTTTTCTATTTCTACTGTCAAATAACAATGATGAATTCTGGTTGAAAAGATTTTGAATTCAATAAAGTCACTGGGAAATGAGCATTACGTCTTTAAAATCTCAGACAAGCATAGTACAGTATGATTCAGTTGTGTATGCTGTGTGATCTTGTGATTCAAAATTTTGCAATTATAATTCGAATTTTACATATTGCAATGTTGCTGGTACACTTTCTATTATCAAATAGCTTAGTCATCCAATTGAAGATTAAAGCAATAATACATCTATATCTTTAAACACATCTCCGACTGGAACACAAACCGAACAAGTCTCGTCCTCCAAGTTTATGACATAAACAAGTAACATCTGCTTTGTCTTATTGAGTTTGCAACTCAATATTGACTTTCAATAGCACACACGTACAGACGGCGTTCTCGCCGAGTTTTATGTACTGAACACTGTATATGACGTGACAATGTGCTTGCTCCGATCTTTTGTGACGCGACCGTGGATTTTCTGCCGAGTTATGACGTCACGATTTTGTTTATACGAATTGTACGTAAATGAGGAATTAGCTTAACGGGTAGTAGATACTGCCTACTACTATGATTGTGGATGTGTATTGTGTTTCCAATGGGAAGAAAGGATACTAGCGTAGGAGATAGATGAGTATTGTACATTGACTTGAATAATATCTCACACTATTAAATATACGATGCGATACATTGTAGAAAACAAACAAAAAATAAACAGCAAACACGTCACGCCCTTATCCCCAAAGGGTTAGACAGAAGTAAAACTAAGACACCCACTTTTCACCATATTGTGTGTTCCATCACATGATGTGATATTAACGAGCCTATCATCAAATCGGGCACAAATTCCAGACTCTGGATTGATAGTGAGCAGGAAGAACTCAATATCAGTTTGCCCGACTCGGGATTCGGACCCGGGAACACAGAGCGGTGTCTCGCGCGCCTAAAACTTAATGTAAAGTGAAAGTGATGTGTAATATTATCGGTCGCTTTATGTTCCACAACTTCTGAGCAAATTCCACTAATCACAAAAGAGTATAAGCCAACCAAAAACAATAGTCACACTCTAATCAATACTCTCAAATTAGTATTATATTCATTAGCTGTTTAATATGATAGTCATGAAATAAACTATACTTGACACTTGTGAAACAGGCCGGTAACGGTGAAGAAAATCTACATAGGTGAAAATTCTCTCAAGAATTTATGTCTGCTAAGCCACATTAGATTAGTGATTTTAGTAGCTGAGGAAACCCGTGCCCAGCCATGGGTATACAGGGCTAATGCTATTATGTACTAGGTGTTGCACGCGGCTCCGCCCGCGTGAAAAGCCTTTCCCGCTACAAAAGTCTTAAAAACACAGTACGACGCCAGCGCCATATTCTTAAAGAATCAGATTCAAAACATCCATTATTTCAAATAGCAAATAACGGTATAAAAAGCCTATGTATGTTAATCCAGGACATGATTTAAGCGAGTGACAAATTCATCCAAATAAAAGTCCCGCTTTATATTTTCCCGGGATAAAAAGTAGCCTATGTCTTAATCCAGGACATAATCTACCTGTGTGCCAAATTTCATTGAAATCCGTTCAGTAGTTTTTGCGTGAAAGAGTAACAAACTTACAAACTTTCACGTTTATAATATTAGTAGGAAGTAGGATTAAGAAATAATATTAGATTTGCGCCCTAAAATATGGGGGTTACTTAACAAGTAATTATTAATTGATGTATCTATTTAAGATATAATATGCTAATATTGACCTATTAATTCAAGTACAATTTTAAAAGCATATTAGTTTTTTTTGGCAGCTAATACGAAACCGGTTGCAAGTTGTTTGTTGCTAACATTAAAAGAGTGGTCTAAACTTATGAATAAATAAACAATAATTATCATATAAAACTAGAATGCAAGTTCGGTTCTTAGACATTATTATTATAACATCTAGCACGTGTAACATATGTCGTGTGTGTTATTGCGTAATATCATTTTTTATTTACTCAAGTCAACTCATTTATTGTTCTTGATGCGAATATTATCAACATGTTGCCTATTTTACAACTGCCAGTTTCATAATAATATTTTTCTTAATAATTTGCGTCTGCGCGATTCTTTATGACTGATTTTAACAGAGCAATTATTGCTAGCAATCATCGTTAAGAGAAATTTGCATCACACTCTTCAGATGCTTGCGATTTTTTGAATATTTGTCAAATACTTGTATTAATATACGATACTACGGTTGACCTTTGTCTTTGCGTAGAGACGTAGCGTCGCTATGCATTCTCTATCCCATTTACCATGGGGAGTGCTCTGAAGAATTGTTTGGACTTATCCCTGCTGCTGAGTTCCATCACCGTACAACCCGGCCAAATTCCAAATTCCAACCACATCACCTTGGCAATCCACCACAGTACGTTTCTGCCGACATGTTTTACCACGTACTACAAAATTATGGAATCAATTGTCGCCAGCAGCATTTCCGGACAGATACGACCTGGCGACCTTAAAAAAAGAGCGTGTTCCCACCTAAAACGCTGGCAACGCATCTCTATGCCCCCTGGTATTGCAGATGTTCATGGGCGGCGGTGATCACTTACCATCAGGTGAACCGTATCCTCGTTTGCCCCCTATATCATAAAAACACCTAAATAATAATACGATTATTGTTTAGGTCAGGCGACGTTCTGTTAACGCAGGCAAAAACTGCCTAATCGCAATTATTGCTAGCAATAATAGCCCCGCCTATACGAAGCTCTAGATTTCTATTAATTGTTGTAAGGAATTCTAAAGTATGATTTTTTTGCTATTAATCTTGCGCAGCTCTTGATATTTCGTCAGTCATGTTACATTAAGCATAAGACGAAACATGATATAATATAGTCTACAGGGAGGCTCACTCATATCGATTTGTCTTTACAGAAGCAGACTAAGCTACGGTAACCTTACGCTCAGCCAAGTGTAGCGATCTACATGTATCGTTGACGCAGGTGTAGATTACAAAACTCAAACCGGTCAGCAAAAAGAACAATCAAATCCTAGTGTTTTAAGTAACCATTATTAATTCTTCCTTTTTTTTATAAAAGTTTATACTTTTTAAGTGGCGATAGCCTAGTTGGGAGTGGAACGGACTGCCGAGACGAATGTCCACAGGTTCAAAACCCATGGGCACACACCTCTGACTTTTCTAAAAAGCTATGAGTGTATTCTTTATGAATTACCGCTCGCTTTAACAGTGAAGGAAAACATCGCGAGGAAACCTACATAACTGAGAAGTTCTCTGAAGTTCGAAGGTATATAAAGTCTGCCAACCAGCACTAGGCCAGCGTAGTGGACTAAGGTCTTAACACTCTCAGTTGGAGAGGAGGTCCGTGCTCAGTAGTGGGCAGTATTATAATACAGGGCTGGTATGGAATACTTTTTACGAGCTATGCAGATGGCGTTTTTTGTGCGCTACGATGCTCTTCAAAAAACACGCCTTTTACTCTCGAAGGAGTAGGCAGAGCTACAACTAGGGCACTTTCTTTTCGCTAAGTGTGTTCTGTCCCATGATGTCATAGGGTGTGAGCCTATCGCCGTATTGGGCACAAATATTAGTATGACACTACCCAATATTCCATATAGCTACAAAAAAAAACAAGAAATATGATGACTGGGAGGAAAATAGCGCAAAAAGTACCCCACTATTATCTATACACTAGTATTGCTCGCGAAAACGTTTTTCGGGGATAAAAATGTTTTCCTGAGATAAAAAGTAGCCTATAGCACTCTGGAGTAATGTAGCTTCCTATTAGTGAAAGAATTTCCAAAATCGGTTCAGTAGTTCCTGAGATTAGCGAGTTCAACCAAACAAACACTTCAGCTTTATAATATAAGTATAGATATAATAAAGCAGTAGAACCCAGTTTGTCTGTCCGTTTAAAGAAAAATAATAAAAATGTAAGGAGACGACTAAAGAAGAGTAATAGAAATCATCTCCGATTTTTAGAATTCTTTTCTGTCTGTCTGTCCGTCCGTCTGTCTGTCTGTTTTTCTGCTTGTTTGTTAGCGCACATATGCGAAACTACTAAACGAATTTCTAGGAAATTTGTTATGGAGATAGTTTGAGACCCTGGAAAGAGCAAAGGCCTAAGCCTTGCGAGATAAAAAGTATAGTCTAAACTAGACTTTTTATCTCGCAAAAAATCTTTCACGTGCTGAATCCGCGGGCAAAAGCTAGTTTAATATTATGAAGAAAAAAACCGGGAGTAGAGCGTTTAATATAAATAGCATTAAAATAGTATAAGATAAGATTTTTTAATAGGAAATAATGTAAAAGGCAAATTAGTATAATAAATCAATCCAGGAACATATTAAATGTAAATAAAACAAGAGACCATTACTTTGAAAAAACCAGTCCATTGGTATTTTATTGTATTTTTTCAATTCAGATGTTATCTATATGCTAAGACAATTTTAGGATTCCGAAACTTAATAAAAAATCCTTTTTATTAATGATAGAAACATTGCAGATACTTCTTTTTAGGGTTCCGTACCTAAAAAGGAACTCTGATAGAATCACTCTTTGTCCGGCTGTCTGTCAAGACCCTTTTTCTCAGGAACGCGTAGACATATCAAATTGAAATTTATATCAAATGCTCGGTTCTACAGTCTCTTCCAGCTGAGAAAAAATTAAACTTGTAAGTCAACGCGATCAAAAGGTATGACCGTTTATGTCGCATATTTTGCGATTTCGCAAGGGATTCTAAACCTATAGGGTACTTCCCGTTGAGCTTAAATCATGAAATTTGGCAAGAAGCAAGGCCTTCCAGCACATATAATGGGAAAAATCTGAAAAGTTAAAATTCGCTTTTTTTGTTCTTAAAATTCTAAAGCGAATTAAAAAATATTTTAAATTTGATTAGTGTATTAATTAATTTTGGCGAACCATTGAACTTATATTACTTAGATACCTCACCTACAAGTTTGTCGGAACCCTCTGTACGCGAGTCCAACTCGCACTTACCCGGTCTTTTTCAGTATGAACAGGCCAGTTTAACCGAAGTACCACTATCTGGTAAAAAAAAAATACCTTTTTTACGAATAGACGAAACTTTGTTAACAGCATGACCTGAGTACCATTGACGGTAGATCGTCGTAAATTAGCAAATTCGTTGCTGCTTTCGATAAGAATAATAAATAGGTCTGAATTTGTTACTAAATATCCTAAAACATCTATGAAGAATTACTATGAATAAATACTCGAAATGTATAACAAGCGACATCTAAAAAAGTTTTTTGAAACACATTTTATTGATACTTTATCAATCGTTTAATATTCAAATAGTCAAATAGCCATAATCAACATAAATAAAGATAAAAAACTCATCGGACCTAATAAATATGTAACAAAATCGAGAAAAGTAAATAATTAGCATATTCACGCGACTAAGCCATCAAATAAGTGAAGTGATCAGCAAGTAGCTCGCCTGACGTTAGTGATTATTTATGTGACATTTTATTGCCGAGTGAAACGAAGGTCTACAATATACTTATGATAAAAACTGTTTTATTATTATAATAAAAAAATGTCATGACTCACACACTGATGTCTTTTCCAACTAAGTTAAAAAAATCGTCGTAGACAGCGGCTTCCGTAATCCTCGAATTGCCAAGGTCCATGGGCTATCAACCGCTGGGCTCGTCTGCTGGAGGAAATCCAAAAATCACTAATACCATTGTAAAAATAACCACAAAGAGCAATTCTTAAAGCAATTTCAGCAGATATCTTAGCGCAGTTCGCGTTTGGTTTAATCTGTTTTTCAAGCATAACTCTTTGGTCGGTCAAAAGGAATCCTCAGAAAGTATTCGCTTCAAAGACGCGCCCCTCAAAGGGAGAAATAATATAAAATTTACTGGAAAAAATAAGGAATTTGAGCGGGTTTTCATACGCTAAGTTAGTTATTAAGGTATTGTTGCGCGAAATTGTATTGCTTTGTACGTTCAGATTATTTGCGGACGTTAAAACTTATTTATTGTGAAATCGGTCAGTAGTGCTCAGTGAAATAAATTATTGCAGTTTAAGTTGACTTATGAAGTCTTAATTAAGAAATTTATCTCGAGTTGGATTTTGGGGGATGCCACTCGTCGTCATTGATCATTATTCTATTTATTTTTATTACGCCGTACTAGCTTCACTAAATCTGATGTTAGGTAAATGCAGGTTATTTCTATTACAAAAACAAGCAGCAGAGTCCTTGCATTCCTCGACTGTCACCATAAATGCTTGTCTTAGACTATAACAACCGCTGATCCCGGAATGCGACTAACACTATCCCTATGATGGGGTTTTTCCCAATTACGATAACTGTTATTCCTGCAATATGCTTGTTTTGTGCCGACCCAGTATTTTGGTAACATAACAGTTGGAAGAAGAGGTGATGGCGGTGGCCTGGAGAGCCTGAAGAGTCCTCGCGTTTGAAACGGATTAAAAAATTACCCTACTTTGAAAACTGTATAAAAGGTTTCACACAGATCTGTCGCCCAAACCTCACACAAGATGAAAGCGCCACTGGATGATTGTAGCTATTCAGTTGAGTACAAAATACAATGTAACACTTTAGAAAAGTCCTTCGATCAGTGACAAGATCCAACTAGTAATGTAAAATACGTTTGCCATAAGTTGACACACGCTGCAAAACTTATGCTAACTACGAGTACCGATCGATACCAAATTTAGCAACTTTGTGTGACTAGTAACATCGTACTGAGCAAAGTGTGTCGTGGGAAACAGTTCATCAGGGCGAATGGCAAACGCGAAGCCGTTAACAATAGATGTTTGGTAAGTTAAGTTAGTAGTTGTATAGTGGGTGGGATTGAAAGACTGTGTTCATATAGCTATTATAAGTAATCAGGTACTGCTTACAGTATTTTTTTTTAGTATGGTTATTAATTTTATTCTGAACATGTGCTCGTTGCTGCGAAAAATCCTGTCATATTCAATGCAAATACTACAGATAGTGCAATACAGATACATACAGTCACTGACACATACTATACTATTTTATATCGTTACGAACGCACACAAATAAATCTTAAACACTTATCTGTACTCACACTACAACAGTTTTTATAAATTTGTGCATGAGCATTAAATTGGTTTGCACTTTAACAGAAAGAAAAGACCAGCCAAATTCTAATCCTAATCTAAAAATTATTATAAGTAATGCATTCCCTGAACACATTAATTATTTTCATTTATTATTATACTCATAAAAAAATTTACATGTCAATAAATTTGACAAAAGTTAATTCATCATAAACGACTATTTAAGACCTATATTGTACCAACTTTTTCGCAAATAAAGGATTCATTCATTCATTGATACAAGGCGCATCCTTTCTATAATATTGTCTAAGGCCTAAGCCAATCTATAATAGAACAATCCGGAATGTTTTTACAAGGGCAGCCGCAAACCTATCTGGATAAGCTAAGCAATTCTATAATCTATACATATAAATAAAATTGGAGTGTCTGTTTGTAATATTGAAATAACCGTTTTTTACTACATGTATATGAATATATATACGGTACATACACCAAAATAACATTTTTACATTTTTTGTCTGTCTGTCTGTTTGTTCCGGTTAATCTCTGAAATGGCTGGACCGATTTTGACGGGACTTTTATTGGCAGATAGCTGATGTAATAAGGAGTAACTTAGGCTACTTTTTATCCCGGGAAATATAAAGCGGGACTTTTATCCCGGGAAAACTCATTCACGCGGGCGGAGCCGCGGGCAACAGCTATAATATTATAAAGAGGAAAAGTTTGTGAGTTTGTAGGGGCTGATACCTGGAAATACTGAACCGATTACGAAAATTCTTTCACTAATACGAAGCTACATTATACCTGAGTGCTATAGGTTACTTTATCCCGGGTAAAACTACACGCGGGCGGAGCTGCGGGCATAAAACTTAGGATATAGAAAAACAAACACAAACATTAACTGCCAAGTCAATTGTGTTTCGCTTTACACCGTCTTAGTTGCGAACTTGGAGAATTAATAGCATTTAATTATGTACAGATAAAGAGCCCGAGTTTCTGCTAGTTTTAGTTTCCGCTATTCTAGTTGTCACTGTTTAGATTCTGAACTGTAACTTGTTTCAAACAATGCTTTAGGCGGCAGTGAGCGTGCGACTCTTTGTCGTTTTGAATGCTACAATTTTTAGTGGTATCACTTTATGTTTACGACTTCAAATGTAAAAGTTCTGTGAATAAAAATAGATGTGCGAATATTTCTAACAATTTTAATTCAAGTTATATCATGTGACAAGAACACTGTTTTTTTTAGGATAACAAATGCAATCTTTACTGTATTATGTTTATCTATGTTTGACTGCATATTATTATAGTATAGTCATATATTACTATATTCGTATTATTAACCATTTTTAAAGGTCATGTCGTAATCTATCCTCGTCTAGGAACTGCGACAAATGATTTCCTTCCTAAATAGTTGACAGTACTCGTAGATCTTATATGACATTGCAGAGGTACCTACCCAGATGGCCCCTCGCAAACAAGAGACCTACCACCATCACCATACCCATAATTTGAAATGACAAAATACTGCAACGCAATGCGCTACCCTTGTCATCCTGAGACACTCAAATAATAGTAAGGACCTCACACTATCATAAAAGATATTCGACTGTTATTGTATGAAGTAGCTAATGTTCAATCATTTGATTACCATTTATTTGGGAGCATAGAGTAGAGTGTGACTTGTGTATTTGGTCGGTTTATACATTTACGACCTTTTGCCCGCGGCTCCACCCGCGTGAATGAGTTTACCCGGGATAAAAGTCCTGCTTTATATTTTCCCGGGATAAAAAGAAGCCTATGTGTTAATCCAGGACATTATCTACCCGTGTGCCAAATTTCATTGAAATCCGTTTAGCAGTTTTTGCGTGAAAGAGTACCAAACATCCATACATCCATGCTTACAAACTTTCACGTTTATAATATTAGTAGGATTTACTGAGAAGTCGTAAAATCAGCCCTCAGTCTCGTAAAACTCGTAGTTTTACGCTACACTGGGCTACAATGATCACCTCACCCAAAACGTTGTTATATAAAACATATCACCCTGTTCAAATAAAAATTCTATTGTTATTCCGATAAAGTATGAATTTATTCAGAGGCTCAGACTAAATTGCCAAATGAAAAGCCACTATCAGTGAATAGCATTTTGTTGTCTCGATTGCGGGATACATTCGATGTTTATTTGATTTTTGGTAGAATAATAGGTGCGGTTTATGGCCAGCTTGTGATAGGGTTATTGATTATGGATTTAGTATCATATTTGAGCGGCGATAGCCTAGTTGGGAGTGGAACGGACTAATGGAAGATACAATAGCATTGAAGCCAGCGTTAGCTATGGGCATTGGAGACAAAACACTTATGTATCACTGCTTCAAACACAATTCAATCAGTGCTTTATAATTTAAGCAAGCATAGCCTAGTTGGTAGTGGAACGGACTGCCGAGACGAATGTCCGTAGGATCAAAAGTCAAAGGCACCTCTGACTTTTCTAAACAAATTTATGTGTGTATTCTTTGTGAATTATCGCTCGCTTAGCGGTGAAGGAAAACATCGTGAGGTAACCTGCATACCTGAGAAGTTCTCTATAAGAATTACGAAGATACGTAAAGTCTGCCAACCCACACTAGGCCACTGTGGTGGACTAAGGCCTAAAACTCTTTCAGTAGTAGAGGCGGCCCATGCTCAGGAGTGGGCAGTATATCACATACTAGTATTGCTCGCAGTGAAAAAGTTTTTTCGGGATAATAAGTCTATATCACTCAAGACTAATGTAGCATCCTATTAGTGAAAGAATTTTCAAAATCGGTTCATTAGTTCCTGAGATTAGCGCGTTCATCCAAACAAATAAAGAAACAAATTCTTCAGCTTTATAATATTACTAAGTATAGATATTTCTTATCATCTCCAATCCATCCAAAGGTTGTCTGTAAGAAATTGCGGAATGCGATAAGACCGCCAATTGTACTTGTGTTTTTATCACCTTAGTTTTATTTTATGTTTATACATTCACCTTAGTTTGATGTACAATAAAGTGTTAAATAATAATAAATTATAATAATAATACAAGGCTGGTATGGTATCATATTTAAGTGGTTAGGTTGGGTTATAATAAGAGTCGCGGGGCGAGCAGTGAGGGGCTTCTCGCTTGATTACTCCAAGTTCTGCGACTCCGAGGCGGTCGGTCTCCTGCAGTCGTAGACGCCAAAGGCGTGTTTTAGAGTTCGGGAGCTTCTTAGCCCAATCATTTAGAGAAGGGCTGCAATGCGGCATCGCGCAGTGGCGGTTCCATGCAGCTATCTTCGCGCAACAACATACCCCGGGGCCGTTCCGTATGCGCCGAAGGCCACCGCGGGTTTTGGTTGGTATGCCGGTGTAGAGTGTACATACTACAAAATGCCTTTGATGAGTATGTAGGCTCTAGTACACATGACTTCTTCAAGAAGGCCATTGAAAAATTACCACTGCGCTGGCAGAGATGCATCGGTAGCATGGGTGTATATTTTGATTGATAGAAATAAAAACTATTTATAAAAAAATGACTAACTTTCTGTATACTAAACGTCAATTTCATAGGTAAAGACCTAAAATAATAGTTGCTTATTGCCATAACTTAAAAAAAATCGTTGTTTATGCAGAAATATGTAGAAATTTGCTTTAAGTATACGGTAATCTATATTTCAACGAAAAGACACTATAATAAATAAATCACAGCCCGCTGCGGGTTAGGTTTTTTTTTCTGTCATGGCAAAGTAACCATCTGATGTTAAGCGAAATGGGGTCCTGATATAATCTCAACTGAAAAGAGATGGTTAGCTTGGCGAGTCGACTGCCTCGGTGGCGTAGTTGTATTACGGTACGATTGCAATGAGGTCTCGGGTTCGATCCCCGGGTCGGGCAAAGTGATATTGGGTTTTTTAATCAGTGTCAGCCTGGAGTCTGGAATTTGTGCCCGATATGGCGATAGGCTCGCCCCCTATAACATCACGAGACGGAATACGCACGGCGAAAAATGCGTGCACTAGTTGCGTCTCTGCCTACCCCTTCGAGGATAAAAAGGCGTGAGTGTGTATGTAGGTATGACATAATTATGTCGAACTGTTTGACGTACTACGCTCCACGAAAAACTATGATGGGCATATGAAAGACCAGCGTAAAGACCCACATTACTAGTGATTTAGCGCCTTGCAAAATTAATGGAGGCAGTCGCTAAGACTCTATTGTTTCATTCGTGGTCACGCAAAATTAAGGCTCCAATCGCACTGGCGAATTGAAAGCGAACTCGCAGCGTGGCGAAGGCCTGGCGCGCTAGTCCAGTTTAATCTTACCTTACTAATATAAATGCGAAAGTTTGTGAAAATATTTGGATGTTTGTTAGAAGTAAACGCAGAAACAACTAAACGGATTTAGATGAAATTTGGCACACGGGTAGTTCATGTCCTGGATTAACACACACTTTTTATCCCGGTAATTTAGTCCCATGGGAAATAATGGATATTTTTAATCTGATTCTTTAGATGGCGCTGACGTCGTATTGTGTTTTAGGGACTTCTGTTACGGGACTGGCTTTGCACGTGGGCGAAGGCGCGTGCAACACCTAGTAACCTAAAACTTTGCTTGACCACGAATTCAACAACACGGGCTTGTGATAAAATAAATAGAAAAACTGTTTTTTTTAGATCGACTTTATACGTTACAAATGAACTTTTTGCACATTCTCGTTTCAGGAAGCGAAAGCATGCATAAATAGTGGATTACACGAACTTTTAACTAGTTATTTTAATGAGATTATAAGTTTGCGTTCTGGAGTCGGATTGAACTAATTAAAATTAGTTTTGATCAGGCTAATCTTTTCCTTTTTTTAATCTCGTGGAGATTTTTAATTGCTTAGTGTAATATATAATGGCTTAAAATTATTTAGACATGTCTTAGTAGCAAAAACATTTTTTTTTGTACCTACTGAGTTTTTCGTTAATTTGGCACAATATAAAATTTTAACAAAAAAATATTAAATAGTCAGAATCATAATACTGATTAACGAATATATATTTTAATAGGTATTATATTCCGTAGTATCATACATTATCTTGGTGTATTATGTTATTTGATAAAAATGCAATAAATTAGTAGTCGACGTGGTAATTGGTGACTCATTGTCACCAATCTTTGACATTATAAATATACGAAAAAACTTTGCTACGTGACGTAACCTTTTTTATTGGGAAGGCAAATGATCTTAACCCATCCAGCGTCGTTATATTATTTGCTCAATATTGTTTCCGTGTTATTAAGCTATTGCATAGCTTCTATCGCGGGCCTTGAGCGTGGAGACCGAATCCAGAAATTCCGTAACGAAAATAACCTGACATCTTTTTTATCTTACTAATATGAACCTTAAATACAATGCGTAGAAGCTATAATTCTTGAAACTAGTATATTTTTATTTATTAAAGTCATTAAAACCATTTGTAACTAATCTAATATGAACCTTAAATACATTGCGTAGAAGCTATTTCCCCAGCGTTGGCACGGCACGAGTACAAAAGAATCGAACGTAATATTCTTTTTTCAAATTTTGATTTATTCTACTTTGGTTGTGATGACCATTGCATTTCTGACATTTAGCAATAACAAGACTAAACGTGCGTTGCTCGCGTTTAAAAATCTACTTTATGTGGTAAGCGTAAGATCGAATTTGTGTTTAGTCAATCAAAATTTGTGATAAAAAATGCTATGCAATAGCTTTACCGCGGCAGTCTCCGAGTGCCACACATATTTTTTTAATACACCCACACAGAAACGTAGGTGTACACGCACACTTCAGTGTACTTTTTATGTTTCTGGTTCTGGTAGATGTTGCTCTAGGGATCTAGATGGAAATTCAACCGCAGCGCCAAGCATTTCGCACCTTTAGGACGAAAACGACACAATAAAAAATAAATAAATAATTGAGTTATCATCATAAAATTACTTAAAACGAAATTTTCAATACAACAATAGTTCCAACACTGCCATATTCAAGCAGGAAAAGGACAAAACTATTATATCGGTCCCTTTTTTTATTATATTTTCATAAAAAAAATACGTGTGGCACTCGGAGACTGCCGTGGTAAAGCTATTGCATAGCATTTTTTATCACAAATTTTGATTGACTAAACACAAATTCGATCTTACGCTTACCAAATAAAGTAGATTTTTTTAAACGCGAGCGACGCACGTTTAGTCTTATTATTGCTAAATGTCAGAAATGCAATGGTCATCACAATCAAAGTAGAATAAATCAAAATTTGAAAAAAGAATGTGACGTTCGATTCTTTTGTACTCGTGCCGTGCCAACGCTGGGGAAATAGCTTCTACGCAATGTTTATAAGGTTCATATTAGATTAGTAAGAAATGGTTTGAATGACTTTAATAAATAAAATAAATAAAAATATACTCGTTTCAAGAATTATAGCTTCTACGCATTGTATTTAAGGTTCATATTAGTAAGATAAAAAAGATGTGAGGTTATTTTCGTTACGGAATTTCTGGATTCGGTCTCCACGCTCAAGGCCCGCGATAGAAGCTATGCAATAGCTTAAAAGGGACCAGTTCTAAGTCATTTTATAACGATAAACCAATATTTTTTTTTGGATTGCGTCGTTTTCGTCCTAAAGATGCGATTTACTGTTTGGCGTAATAATATGCTGACCTAGAATCTAAATCCTCTACACTTTTGTGTTGGGACATATATCATCCACACCGAGTATCTCAGTAGCCAGTACCCATGTTTCTTTTACCCATCGAACTATAAAAAAATATGTTTATTTTTTCTCTTTATTTATGCCTACCTCATAAATATCCTACTTGTTATAGATTATGTTGTACCACTCAAATAATTGCCAATAAATATTTTTATTTCTTATTTCTGTAATAAAACACCAGCAGTACATAATTTTCGTACAATTAAACACGCAAACACGCGATAATTCCTAAGCTAATTCCGCGAAATTACATAAATGATTTTGCCTCGTACTTTTTCAAGCTATACTCAACCCACTTTGGGAAAACGCGTTTGGAACGATATAAAACTCAGTTTCCATTTACCTCCGCGTGGCGGAGTTTTTCTGCTTCAGTTTTATTTTAAATTCACATCAAAAGTGCGTTTATGCGCGACCATTACCGTTATTAAATGAAATGTTTTATAATTGATACAAAATAAACTAGACTAGACTGCCTCGGTGGCGTAGTTGTATTACGGTATGACTGCAATGCTGACTCGGGTTCGATCCCCGGGTCGGTCAAAGGGATATTGGATTTTTCTACTCAGTGTCACCCTGGAGTCTGGAATTTGTGCCCGATATGGCGATAGGCTCGCCCCCTATCACATCAAGGGACGGAATACGCTAGGCGAAGTTGGGTGCACTAGCTGCGCCTCTGCCTTCACCTTTTTTGCAAGTTTCGCGGAAAAAATTCTGGAATAAAAGCAGTCTATGTCATTCCAACCGCATAATATTTTTATGCCACAGATATTTCGATCTGTATGAATCACTCTTTGTTTTTGGTAACTAGATAAAAAGGCAACTATAATTGTTTTATGTAAATAATAATAAATGTCATATTCCACAAAAATATTTCTATGTTCAAATCAACATCAGGCAAGTGATGTCTTAGAGCCGCATTAATAGATACAACTCAATATTGCTCTAAATGTGATATCAGCTGAGACGTTGTCAAATTAAGGTCAGCGTCTTACGATTTTTTTTATTGCATTGAATGACGAGGCGAGCATGCCGTTCGCCTGATTGTAAGCGATACGACCACCCATAAACAGTAGCAACACCATCCAGCACCTTGAGTTACAAAGTACTGTGTGGTATTCCACAGCCCTCGTCATCCTGAGACATAAGATGTTAAGTCTCATTATGTCCAGTAGTTACACTGGCTACAATGTCCTTCAAACCGAAACACAACAGTGCATGCACACTGCTGCTTGGCGGTAGAAATAGACATTGCGGTGGTACCCACCCAGACGGACTCTTACATATGAGACCTACCACCAGCAAACACCAGTAGAGTCGCTATTTAATGAACCCATATTAAGATCAGCTCAAATGATATCTTAAATTACAATATTTCGGATTTTGACAGCTAAGTTTTGTTTATGTAACAGCGCTTACTCAGCTGAGAACTAGCTCTTAAGTGACAGCTTAAGTTTGGTTTATTAAATAGTTCAATACATCAAATTCCACTTGAGATTTTACTGAAATGCGAGATTGATTTTTAATACTGCCCCTAGAGCCATTTGGAAGTCTGCAGTAACAGTCCTTATACCCTCTCATTGCTTTCCATCAATCCATTTCGCAAAGCAAATTCGCCTTACACATTCTCAACCTCAAGATACCCGAGATTAATCCCATTTAATAGGCGTTTGAAACGAAGCCCTTATTGATATGTCAATAAAGGCTACTGCAACCCCGCATCCAAAAGGATAAGGAGGTTCACCGGCCAATATCCTGCTTCCAATACAGGAATATTAAACTAATTGCTTCCAACTCTGGGACGTTCGGATACATCGGGAATATTCGGATACGACGGCATCTTTGAAGCTGGCATCATGTATTCAGATTCTGAGAATCGTCGTGCATAGCACAAAGGAATGGTGCATGGTTATGAGTGAAGGCTATGTTGTTATTGATTTATTTACAGTCAGCCACATAAGGTGCTAAAAAAATCAAAACTGTATTCAGCTACTTATGTGGCTGACTGTAGAACTAAATGATGATGTTCGATTGTGTACGCTGAGTCCGTTTATAAACGATATAAATTCGAAGCATGCAGCACTACCACATGAAAAACTACCTAAATTCGTTTTCCTTATAGTAGACGAGCTTTTGCCCGCGGCTCCGCCCGCGTGAATGAGTTTTCCCGGGATGAAAGTCCCGTTTTATATTTTCCCGGGATAAAAAGTAGCATATGTGTTAATCTAAGACATAATCTACCCGTGTGCCAAATTTCATCGAATTCCGTTCAGTAGTTTTTGCGTGAAAGAGTAACAAACATCCATACATCCCGACATCCATATATCCGTACTTACAAACTTTCGCGTTTATAATATTAGTACGATAATATTATTATTAAAATGTAGTCACAGTACAGTAGTTTATTCGTCCAATCAACCAAATTTACCGAAAATAAGTGACTAAAATGATAGCCCCTTTAATTCAGCTCTATTTTTATTACTTAAGTAAGAATCATCAAGGAAGACTGTATACTTTATGAACAAAGTTATTATTAGACTGGCAGCAAATATTTAGATACTCCAATACCAAGTGTAGTGGCATTACATATTTGCTAACACACGATGCTAAACTATCAGAACTCGGAAACGTTTTATGAACAGCAGTTCAAGCAAACGTTCGGTTTTTATAGTCCATCGCACTCTAAACTTTAAATAATCTAACAATACCCGAGTAAAACGGAACGTCTCGAACTCCGCCCGGAAAACTATAAAATTTCGTACTGAACATTTATGGTATTTTAATAATTGATACGGTGTTTCATTAAAGAGTTAAGGAGGATTAGCGTTGAGTTACTTTGTAATCTTAATAATATTATAAATGTGGAAGTTTGTGTAGTTGTTAAGATATTGTTAGAACTAACGTTGAAACCGGCGCGGTAGAGGGATTAAAATGAAATTTGAAAAAAATAAAACATGTCCCGGATTAACAAAGCAAGATTTTATCCCGCAGAACTAGTAGGACTTTTATTTCAAAAAGGCTTTTACGCGTGCGAAGCAAATCCTAGTTAATATTTTTTTTATGATATAGGGGGCAAACGAGCATACGATTCACCTGATGGTAAGTGATCACTGCCGCCCATGAACATCTGCAATACCAGGGGGCACAGAGATGCGTTGCCGGCCTTTTAGGTGGGAATACGCTCTTTTTTTGAAGGTCGCCAGGTCGTATCTGTCCGGAAATGCTGCTGGCGGCAATTGGTTCCATAGTTTAGTACCTAGTACGTAGCAAAAAATGTCGACTAAAACGTACAGTGGTAGATTGCCAACCTCCGAGGTGATGTGGATGGAATTTGGAGTTCTGCCGCGATGTACGGTGATGGAACAAGATATAACAAGAAAATAAACGATTTATACATAAAGATGACTTGATGAATGTCTCAGGAACACGCCGGATGCAGGCGACTTTTGACAGGTTCGTCTGGAAATCTTTAGGGGAGGCCTATGTTCAACAGTGACTTTATGTGGCTGGTGACGATGATGATGATGATGATGAAGACTAGAGTGAATTCTTAAAAATGCAGTGTAACGAAAAATTGAAAGATTTAACATCGAATGTACCAGGATGGTGAGCGTACTGCGGCACCACGCAGTTCTTTATTCTATGTCCTGTCTGAAGTTATATCTGTCTATAGGCAAGCGTGGCGAATGGCTTGTCTTGTTTTTTTTTTAAGTACGGGATACCCATTGCATCTGGTAGTAAGTACTTAGTTTATTCGAAAAAAAAACAGACTGCCTCGGTGGCGTAGTTGTATTACAGTACGACTGCAAGGCTGAACGAATTCTTCCTTTATTTTTGTTCTCATTATTGTTACAGATGCTTGTTTGGGTGAAGAAAAACATCATGACATCAGAAGAAAAGAAGAACTGTGCATGGTTGCATCATAACCACTACTCTAGTTCAACTCGTTGGTAGTTTCAGTGCTTCATTATTGAGCAGTATGGCGCGCAGAATGGACCAATATTAAGCTTAAGCTAGGTATATTAGGTATTAGCAAGAAAATTGGCTGACGTCAACTTTCGCAAGCAATTTTACCATGTATTTTCACGGCAAACTTTTGCAAATTTTGAAGCTTGCAGGCTTTGTGGCTAGTCTAATGTTGTTTGAACTATTGAAATATTGCGGCTTGTGTAAATGCATCTGGAAGTTTTTGCAGAATATATTTATGCAAGAACTTTCTAGTCTAAATTTATCAATAATTCCAGACTCCACAATTAGTTGGAAAGATCCTATTATTATGAAAGAAGACCAAAAGTTGTATTACTACTCCTTTTCTACCCATTTAATTGACTAATTTCGTCTGATCGAAGGCAGTACAATATTCTTAGTCTTCACTTCTTCTTATCACATCTTTAATCCTGGCTAATAGTAATAAACTGCCTCGGTGGCGTAGTTGTATTAAGGTACGACTGCAATGCTGAGGTCTCGGGTTCGATCCCCGGGTCGGGCAAAGTGATATTGGATTTTTCTATTCAGTATCAGCCCGGAGTCTGGAATTTGTGCCCGATATGGCGATAGGCTCGCCCCCTATCACATCATGGGACGGAATACGCTTGGCGAAAAGTGGGTGCACTAGTTGCGCCACTGCCTACCCCTTCGGGGATAAAAGGCGTGAGCATGCGTAAAAACAGATATTATTTCACACACACATCACGCTTTTATCCCCAAAGGAGTACGCAGAAGTGCTGCCAGGGCACCCACTTTTCGCCAAGTGAGTTCCCATTATGTGATAGAGGGCGAGTTTATTACCACATCGGGCATAAATTGCAGACTACGGGTTGGTAGTGAGCCAAAAAACCCAATACCACTTTGCCCGACTCGGGATTCGAAGCCGGGACCTCAGAGCAATGTCGCAAACGCAATACATCTAGGTTACCGAGTCAGCTATTAAAGCCTCGAAAATATCAAAAACACATTAAGCCAGTAAGAGTTGTTATTAATGAACAACAAAGAGATTCATAACGTGCAGCGGGTCGCGGGATGCGTTCGAGCGAATACTGGAAAAACACCTAGTGAGATAATGTAATCCGTCATAAATTATTCACGGAACCATGCGAATTAATTCGAGAGCTTTTTATTTCATGGCACGTGTTGTTGTCTGTGTGTACGGTTCGTCTGTTATCGAAGTGTCCGTGTTTCGGAATGGCTGATTCTTTTATTCCACAAGTCTGATGTCAAATTGTTTCTGTAGCGTTTGGGCCTGTTTCTTATTCAATGGAAAATTAGTATACTGTACCTGATGAGTGTAATTCAAATAAATAACTACAAAAATACGTTGCGTTCCTCAACGGCCTTCATAACTTTGTCGGCTAATCTTCTGGATATGCAGCCACCAATGCTGGTGGTAGGTCTCTCATATGTAAGAGTCCGTCTGGATGGGTACCTCCGCAATGTCTATTTCTACCACCAAGCAACAGTGTGCATGCACTGTTGTGTTTCGGTTTGAAGGACATTGTAGCCAGTGTAACTACTGGACATAATGAGACTTAACATCTTATATTTCAGAATGACAAGCGCAGTGGAATACCACACAGTACTTTATAACTCAAGGTGCTGCATGGTGTTGCTACTGTTTATGGGTGGTCGTATCGTATCATCAGGCGAACGGCATGCTCGTCTCGTCATTCCATGCAATAAAAAAAAATATAAGGTGCATGTAGGAGAACTAGTAGAATGAGGAATGTTATTATTATATTAATGGGAAGGAGGCAAGGAGCATATTATCCTTAACATTCTTTGGTACTTACATTTGAAGACTTGTAAATTATAATTAGGAAACTATATTGTTACGTTATAAGTGTAAGAACAACTCTATTGTGAAAGATAAGTACTATTTTTTTTATAAAATAAAATTAACTTAAAATTCTGCTCTTTAGAGACGAATGTCCGCAGGTTCAAACCCAAAGGCACACACCTCTGACTTTTCTATAAAAGTTATGTGTGTATTCTTTATGAATTATCGCTCGCTTTAACGGTGAAGAAAAACGTCGTGAGGAAACCTGCATATCTGAGAAGTTCTCTATAGGAATTTCGAAGGTATGTGAAGTCTGCCAACCCGCCCTGGGCCAGCGTGGTGTACTAAGGCCTAAAACCCTCTCAATTGTAGAGGAGGCCCGTGCTCAGCAGTGGGCAGTATATAATACAGGGCTGGTATGGTATGGCAGCTCTTTATGTGCCATCACGATCAGAGAGCGGCCCGTGCCGGCCACAGTCGCTCGGAATTTTTGTTGAAGGACGTGCGCTCGACATTTTCGGGCATCTTCAAAGTGACAAACATCAAAAATCAAAGGAGATATCCGCTTTTCGTATGGGTGCTGGGCCTCAAAATCTAACCAGGCTCAAACTTTATGGATTTTAAAAGGTTAAAAATATGGAAATTGGATGCATTAAAAAAAAAATTAGACCAACTTTTTTAGAAACGTTAATTTTAAGTGAAGTTTTTACCACCATATCAGCCATGTATTTTATACTGCCCACTGCTGAGCACGGGCCTCCTCTACTGAGAGGGTTAAGGCCTTAGTCCACCACGCTGGCCTAGTGCGGGTTGGCAGACTCACATACTTTCGAAATTTAGCGAACTTCTCAGGTATACAGGTTTCCTCACGATTTTCATTCACCATTAAAGCGAGCGATAATTCATAACGAATACACACATAACTTTTTATAAAAGTCAGAGATGTGTGCCCTTCGTTCTTGAACCTGCGGACATTCGTCTCGGCAGTCCGTTCCACTCCCAACTAGGCTATCGTCGCTATTTTAAGCAAAATGAAATTACATAAATCTCAAAATCTGAGGACTTTCAAAATTATACGATTTATTGCAAATGCTTAGATTTTGTGAGTACTATCCAAATATATATAAAGTATCTTGGTTAGAATTAAGCCCGTTTTTGGACATGTTCTTTCTTTCAAGTCTTCTTGGACTAAGATTACACTTAAATTAAAACATTACGAATTCTCAGGCATTTTATTTCCATTGCAACTAAAATTAAATTAGTAGCACCGCTACATGATTATTTCGCAGAACAGCTAAAAATCCTACTTCCACCACCACACAGGCACACCCACGGATCCGCTTTCATAAGGGAGTCTATGCATCTGCATTAAAAAAATGGCCGCTCGTAATGGCATTACATTCTTTGCTGCGTCGCCTCTCGCCTCACCGAGGAGCAATCTACATACATTTTGGTTCACGTAAAAGGTTCCAAGGGTTTCTTTTGAGCTCAAAAAATTAACAATTATGAGCTCTTTTCTTGTAAAGCCACATGTAAAGATGTTTGGATATGTAGCCGTGTTGATCATTTCATTTTTATATTGGTGTTGTAATAGATTGTACGTCAAATTATGTGACGTAAGAAAGTTGTTTAAATACCATTTACATCTTATAGACCTTTATCTTTTTTTATACGGCATAGTAACCCACTGGGCCTAATAGTAAGCGGAAACGGGCGCAGATAGAGTATCGACTGACGACCAATGATTATCGTATTACTATAGGGTAGTTGACGACTTTTCTTTAATACATTTATCAAAAATGTATGCCATCTAAAATCTAACGGAAAAATAATTTTCAAAATTGGGGCAATAATTAGTAAGTTATAAAGCTTTGAAATTTGGTGGAAGGGGTAGGTGTCAAATAATAGTCATATTACACTGTGACGTCACCGAGAGTCGCCGGCCATAACGCTGCGTGCGTGCGAAAGAGGTAGCACGATATCCCCTCCACGTCCCCACTTTTGCTCTCAACAATATTTCAAATATGAATAACTGCTTTATTTTTCAAACAAATTTTGATGTTGATTCCACAGAAGAATTTCTTTTTCGTATTATTTTCTATTACATATAAAATAATTTACAAAATCAAATATAGGAAGCTACCCTATCTTATTAGGCGACATTTTTAATGACAGTCCCAAGTCAAAAATCCTGTGATACTTACATTTTTATGATCTGAGGAACATTATTAGCTAATGCGAATTTATCTTAAGCTAACTTCTCGTACGAAAGTTAAATCGTAGATAGAGTAATGGATCGTTTTGAGATTTACGATCGAACGTCAATTTTATGACAAGCTAGTTTGACTTTCCAAACTCTTTCTAATGATCGATATGACTTTGCATAATATTGAGGGATATTAATCAATTCTTTTATTTTTTTTAATTGTAGCTCACATGTGTCTTTTTTAATAAATTTATCAAAAATATATTTCCAAAATCTAACGGAATAATAATTTTCAAATTCCAAACAATAATAAATAAGTTATAAAGCTTTGAAATTTGGTGAAAGGTGTAGCTGTCAAATAACATTAATAGCAATCTAAGACGTCATCGCGTGTCACTAGCCATTCGCTGCGTGAGTGAGAAAGATATACCGCGATAACCTCACCACAACATTTCAAATATAAATAACTGCTTTATTTTTCAACCAATTTTGATGCTGATTTCATAGAATAATTTCTTATAAGTATTATTTTCTTTTAGCGACGGCAGCCTAGTTGAGAATGGAACGGTTTGCCGAGACAGAGTGAGGAAACCTACATACCTGAGAATTCTCCATAAGAATCTTGATGGTATGTGAAGTCTGCCATCCCGCACTAGACCAGCGTTGTGGACTAAGGCCTAACCCCTCTCAGTAGTAGCGGAGGCCCGTGCTCAGCAGTGGGCATTATATAACACAGGGCTGATTGCATTATTTTTTTTTACATATAAAAAAAAATACAAAATTAAACATAGGAAACTACCGTATTAGGTAGGGTGTAACAAAAAATCTCAAAATCTAAACAACTTTAAAACTAAACAAGATCAGGCAACATATCTACATTATTAATTCGTAGCATAGTGAGGTCCTCTATTGACTTTGATTTGTCGAACAACTGAACAAAAATAATCTTCTTCTTCGTCTTCTTCATTAGTCTTTTTCAATATTTTCGGTGTAGGACTCTTTTAACATCTTCCATTCGTTACGGCATTGAGATCTTTTGATCTAGTTTAATCCGGTGACCTACTTCACGTTGTCTTTCCAGCGCATTTGTGGTCTTCCTTGAGGGCGTTTATTTCTCCATGGCTTCCACTCAAGGAGAGGTTTGCACCATGTTCAATTGTTCCGAGCAACATGTCCAACCCACTTCCATTTTAGGCGCGCCACCAGTTTCGTTACATCTGTGACTTTGCTTTGTTCTCTTATCCATTAGAACAAAAATAATATTAATAATTATTGTAATAAATGCTTCAGTTTTAATATTTTTATAACCCTCGTCCCAAAAATAGGCCCGTGTTATAGTTTACATTACACTTAGTACTGTTTCAATATCACATTGTCAGGATAAAAAAAAAGTTCACAGTCATTCGAGATAAGTTTCAGAAATTTTCAGAAACTAATTGTACGAGGTTCTCGTAATAAATTACATTTAAGGATCGGTGTATTACAAAAATGTTTGGAGCTAACACAAATTTCACTTAACCAGGCTTTTGGGGAAACTTTTATGGGACTTAGTATGGCTATAAAAATAACAATGCTTGCCTTGTAATAATAGAATTTCCGCCATGTTTCGTGTAAGTAAAATTTGTAAGGCGTTATTTTGAAAGGCCTTTTGTTGTTTGTTGGAGTATGTTAGTTAGGATCTAGATATTAAAATAAATTAATGTAAGGGAAGTAATAGTGCACGATGAACCGACGACTTGAAAAAGGCGGCGGGTAGCGGATGGATGCAGGCTGCTCAAGAGCGGGATGGTTGGGGAGGCCTACGTTTAGCAGTGGACGGCGACGGTGGATTGATCGAAGGAAAGCAATCTATCTGCTGCAATAAATTTTGTATCTATAATTATCATTTCGGGAGGTCAACATCAGTGGTTTCCTTTTTTCCTTTTTTGTGGTGAGGCGTGTAGCTACCAGTAATAAATTTGAAATAAGGACAGTAATGTATAATGACGTCGCCCGATCGTCAAAGATTAAAACCGCGATCCAATTATTCTAAATGCGGCCAAAACCTCTTATCTTAAGCGTAATATGAAATTTTATACAAAAATTTATTCTAATGTTTAAATTAAGCGTTTCACTTTAAGATATTCATATCTGAGGGATGGTTGTTTACGCAAATTTATGATAACTAATTTTTCTCGTCTTTTGCTTTGGCCAAAAAAAATGAATTATGCGCCGCACTTATTTATACCAAAAATTACGGTTGGCTATGTAAATTTTGAAATAAATGATAATGTATACGGGTTTACATTACTTGAAATGTTGATATTCATTTTATATCAGAAATATTTTAATATGATGCGATGATAAATCAAATTATTATTCATTGAAAATATTTGGCTGCGTCAAGTTTAATTTGTGAATTATTATATTCGGGATTAAAACCTTATCGATTACAATCGCAGGATATTTTATCCATATCGACTTAAAAATTATCAATCCGATAACTTCGGAATCAGCTAATTGGCTGCCGGCATTATTTTAGCGACGCGTCAAAGTCCACTCCTCAATTCTACGAAATACTCGAAAGATATTGTAAAATTTATGAAGTCATGTATACCCAGTACATTATATAATCAAACTATAGGTGAACATGGGTATTCGTACGCAGTGACCTAAACGATGCCTTTCAGAGCTAATGTCGAATGTGTGCCCACAGCTACGTGTACAAGCGCAACTGTCAAATATTATGTTTAAACTGGTCAAAGAATAAATAACAGATGGGACAGTCGCCTGCATTACTTCCCGCCTTTATACCAGAAGTGATTGGGGTGCAAATGGTGTACTTGCGAGGTTATTTCAGTCCTATGATGTGATAAGGAGTGTATCACTATATCGGTTATAAATTGAGGAACGATTTGTCATGTTTTCTTTAGATAGATTTTACAGAACGTTTATTGCGGTAGGTAATAACTTTGGCTTGGTAATAACTACAATTAGTATACGTGTCCCCGATTTATTTAAAATCTTAGTAGAGCCAATAGTTCCGCTGTAGTTATAATTGAGATGTTAAAAAATTTCGTTATGTACAAAACTAGCAGTTGCTGTTGGCAATTTAAGTGTGTTTACTGATGAAAAAGTAATCATTTGAAAATAATATAAAACTTATAGTTACTTAGGAAAAGTGTTTTCTTCAAGTAAACTGTTCCTAGAAACCTTCGGATTAGAAACCTTTCTATTTTTCTTTTTTTTTTTATTGCCTTCGAAGGCAGACGACCTAGCGGCCCACCTGATGGTAAGTGGTTACCGTCGCCCATGGACGTCAGCAATACCAAGGGCACAGCTAAGCCGCTGCCAACCGTAAAAACTTTTTGTAAGCCTCGTTTGAAGAAGGATAAGTCATAGCGCTGAGGAAACACCGTGGGAGGAAGTTCATTCTTTAATTTGAATTTTCTTTAACTACGTAGGTACAAACTATCAATCTTTACCTTTGTACTAGAAAAGATTTTCGTTAACCCTAAGAAACGATGGAGTTACATATCATTAACATTATATTACCGGAACTGGATGACATTATTATGCAGACGGTAATGGAGTTGCAGCAAATTTGACACCCGATGTAATCACATACGAGTTACCGAAACTAATCTGCTTTCGGATACGCCAAGTTTAAATTATGCTTCAAAAGCTTGGTTTTGGGATGACACACATTTGTAACATCTATGAGGTATTCTAAAGGTACTAGATAGTAAGTACCATATTCGACTGGTAAATAGTTGTAGTTTAGTGAAGTTTGCCATCCCAAACTAGTCCAGCGAGGTGGACTGACATAACTTTTTCAATTTCTATTATAATAATGATTCCTTATGTTTACGCGAATGTTAGACATTGAAATTAAACTATTATAACGGATTTTATCGCGGTTTTTTATTTTATTTTCTCCCGACTTTTCGAAGGCTTTGCAGCACTTCGTGGTCACGGGGCGGACTCACGCCCCGTGACCACGATATAATAGTTTAATTTCAATGTTCTATTATAATACCCAGTTCTAGATGACTACTGTCCATAGGAAGTCGTGACTCTTACCTACAGATGAATGTACTGCTAGTCTCGAGTCATATTACAAAGAAAACAAAATAGTTAAAATGTCTTAAAACCGAACACCGCAGGGCTTGTACATTGTACAATGGTACACCTTTTTTATTGCATTGAATGACGAGACGAGCATACCGCTCGCCTGATGGTAAGCGATATGACCACCCATAAACAGTAGCTACACCATTCAATATCTTGAGTTATAAAGTACGGTGTGGCATTCCACTGCGCTCGTCATCCTGAGACATAAGATGTGAAGTCTCATTATGTCCAGTCGTTATATTGACTACAATGTCCTTCAAACCGAGACACAACAGTGCATGCACACTGCTGCTTGGCGGTATAAATAAACATTGCGGTGGTACCCACCCAGACTGACTCTTACATATGAGAAACCTACCACCAGTAAAGACATAACTCGACGGCAGAAAGACATAACTTCAATACATTTATTTTAAGATGTATTTCTTCAAGCTGTCTTATTTTGTTGTACTATTCGCATTATTTTACACGCTTTATATTAGCTTCACTTGTATGTTTGTAACCGACTCCTTTGGGCGCGATTTTGACCCACTTTAAACGGTCAGATTTTATTCAAACTTTGTAGATTTGTCGAGGACCGATGACAATACACTAATTTGATAAGATTATGCCATTATTCAATTTGCAAAATGAGATTTTTGTCAATTTATATATTTTTTATTTTTAGTGACATCTGTTGGACCATAGTAGAATTACAACTAAACTGGCTACTCTTATGCGTAAAAAAATCCTACTTGTCACAAGATGGCGCTTTCGTTTATTTTTAGTGACATCTGTTGGTCAATAGTAGAAAGAACTAAAAAGTTAAAAATAGATAATATTTTAAAACAACTAAAAAGCACGCTTTATAGAAAATCCAACTAAAAAATAGAAAATAAATTTGAATTAAGAATAGTGTAAATAAGAAAAAAAAAATTATTGTACAAAAAAGCGTGGCGTGCATGGTGTCAATAGTTCTCCGAGGTGGACGACAATGCGGGTGGTCGGTCTGCCGTTGTCGTAGACGCCAAAGGCGTCCTTTTTAGTTCAGGGGCATCTTAGCCCCTTGGTGTAGAGAAGAGCCGCAACGGCATAGCGCAGGGACGGTCTCGTGCAGCTATCTTAGTGCAACAAGATACCCCGGGGCCGTCTCGTATATGCGCCGAAGAAGGCCACCGCGGGTTTTGGTTGGTATGCCGGTGTAGGATGTACATAGTGTTAGGGACTCGGTCCAATGCTCGCTCGGATAATGCAATACTCCCGTGTGTCGACATTGGGCCGTAAGACCGTGTGAAACCTACATAACCGTTCCACTCACCCCCCAGTGGTGGTAGCGATATGTTTTTTTAGCGATAACGCGTTTTTTCCCCGCAACAAAAAAATAAATGGTGTCAATAGTTATAAATATTTTATTGACAGATAATATGAGTAGAAGTATTATATATCATTTTGTAAATATCTTAAAAAGCAACCCACGCTTTGTTTACAATAAAATACATTTTTTTCTTACTTACACTATTCTTCATTCAAATTTATTTTCTATTTTTTAGTTGGATTTTCTATAAAGCATGTTTTTTAGTTGTTTTAAACTATTATTTTTTAGTATTTCAAATTAGGGTACAATTGACCCATCTGCGTTATTTAGAAATGATTCTATGCGCTGCAGCCCGAGTTATGCCTGCAGGGCGCGATAGGCCCGCACAATAGCCGTCACTGGACTGTGAACTAGATACGAGCCTTAAATTAATTAATGGAAGGGTTAGATACCCATCTTTTGTCCCATTACGAATAAAGGGCCCAAAATGCCATTGAAAATAGGTGTCTGGTTAAAATTATGCGGATTTTTGGTGTGTTATTTATAGCCGTTGAAATGTAATGCGTGAATGGTATTATTGTTATTGCTAATTTTAAAAAGTGTTATCATCATAATATAAATAATTATTGTCAAATTATACAGTGGAGCGATAGTATTACGTTTTTTTGTATATATTTCCAATCTATACATGTTATACTAAAATCGCAGATTTTGAGTGTTTTATTAAATATAGCTGTTGCTCGCGGCTGCGCCCGCGTGAATGAGTTTTCCCGGGATAAAAGTCGTGCTTTATATTTTCCCGGGATAAAAAGTAGCCAAGTTACTCCTTATTACATCAGCTACCTGCCAATAAAAGTCCCGTCAAAATCGGTCCAGCCATTTCAGAGATTAGCCGGAACAAACAGACAGACAGAAAGACAGACAGACAGACAAAAATTGTAAAAAAAAATATTTTGGTGTATGTACCGAATATATATTCAAATACATGTAGTAAAAAACGGTTATTTCAATATTACAAACAGACACTCCAATTTTATTTATTGTATTTATATTTATATTATATGTGGTATAGATGTATAGATTTCTGGATAAAAATAACTGGGATTTTTATTTATTTTATTTTATTTTATTTATTTATTTATTTATTTATTCCACATACTTACTACTAATTACAGGTTACACCCAATACAGTAGTGTAGGACATATATAACATTATAATAAATACAGCAACCAACATTTACTACATTATCTTAAGTATAACTAACTAAGATACAAGCGGCCTCTGTGAACTCCGTCAGTGAGCACGAAAATAAATCAACCCGGCTGGACACCGCATTGAGCACACGCAGCGCGCGCGTTAGCGGTGCGTGCTGCAGTAAGTTGGTGCGAGCTCGCGGCACCGAGAGCAATGGCGGTCGTCGCCGTCGCCCCACACACCCATCAGGGACACACAACCCAGCTGCTTGTAGGATGCTGGGATTGTGTATTTTCCCGCGAATCACTTTAAATACGTATTTGGCAAAAGCTACTTCCCTACGAACTTCCAATTTATAATAACTTGTCATTCCTAAAACAAATAATGTAGGATATAGTAAAGGGTAACCTGGGTAAACACCATACTGTTTTAAATATAAGAATCTAGTAAATTTATTTTGAATACGCTCTAACATTAACTTATATTTGTCTTCATGTGGAGACCAAACTGCTGCATTGGATTCTAATTGGCTTCTGACGAGGGCGTCGTACAATGCTCTCAAAGCCCCAATATTTGTAAATTGGTTTGCCTGTCGTAAAATTAACCCTAAGTTACGGTATGCTTTTTTGGTAACGTTAGTTATATGTTTCCTAAAATTCAAATTTGCAGAAAAGTGTACCCCCAAGTCTTTGACCTCAGTAACGCGCTGGAGAGGTATCCCGTTCATGTGGTATTGGTAGTAACTTGGGGATTTCGCGCGGGTAAACGATAATACTGAACATTTATCTACATTGAAGTATAACTTATTATCTAAGCTCCATTCTACAATCCTATTTATATCTTGCTGTAGAATGTTGTGATCCGACTTCCGCTTCACCTCAAGAACCAGCTTAAGATCATCAGCGAACAACAATGGTGTACATCGATTGACCGATTGTGGTAAATCGTTTACCATTATGATGAATAGTAACGGGCCCAGGTTACTCCCTTGGCTTACGCCAGATCTCGTTACATACGGTTTGGAAAGATATCCACTACAATCGATGTACTGGCGTCTTTCACGCAGATAGCTGGCAAAGAACGTTAACGTGCGTGGGGTGCAGCCTGCATTAGCCAGTTTAGATAAGAGAACGTCGTTATCGACTGTATCAAAGGCTTTCCGGAAATCAAAGTAGGCAACGTCCACTTGAAAACCAGCATCTACCCCCGGTAACAGGTGCGTCATCAAATCCAGCAAGTTACCCGCAGTCCCTCGTCCGGGACGAAAACCATGCTGTGCGTCAGATAGTTGAGCGCTTACCTGCGCATAAAGGCAACTGTGAATAGCCGCTTCAAACACTTTGGCTGGAGTGCATAGGATCGCTACTGGTCTGTAGTCACTGGGCGCCGACCCACCTCCACCCTTCGGTACGGGCACAACTCGGGTCAATTTCCAACGATCAGGAAACGTCGCGGTCTCAATACATACGTTGAATAAGTGCAGTAACGGATCCACTAATACTAAGCGACAGTCCCTAAAAATAAACGCCGGAATACCATCGGGCCCTGCTGCGCGCTTTGCCGGCAAGCGGGCGAGCGCACGCCGTACCTCGGCCGGTTGCAAGCGACTGAGGTGTACCCATGCGCCGGGCGCTTCGGTCGCAGTCGCGCTCGCAGCCGCCACGTTCAATGCGGCCGAATCGGCGTTATATACAGACTGAAAAAATCGAGCGAACTCACTGGCACATTCATTTTCGGTTAAAACACGACCGTCCTTTATTATATTCCGGTTATTCGTATTACCTTTTTTAGACCTTATGTAGTCCCAAAACTCCCGCGGGTTAGTCGCTAGATGTAATTGCACATGGTCTCGATGCTGGTCATGCGCCAGAGCAATGGCAGCTTTCACTCTGGCCCTACACTGCGAAAACACTTCATAATCACCGGATGTTTTACTGCACTTATAACGTTTATGTAATTGGTGTTTGAGTCTTATATCTTTGATAATATCAGCTGTGTACCACACAGGATAACTATATTGTCTATTCGTCGGTTTAACTTTTTTTAGCGGAGCACACAAGTCAAAAACTTTGTAAATGTGTTCATAAAATAAATTTAATACTAGGTGCGGATCGTTTGAAGAATAAATCTCACTCCAATCTATGTTACTTAATAGATAGTATAAGTAAAGGAAATCTGCTTTCTTGAAATTCCAACGATTACTTAATATTGGGGCCTGAGAGCATCCCACGTGCGCCGAGCTGGACGGATCAGTGGGCACGGAGGCGGCGGGCAGCGGTGGAGCGCGCGCGCCGATCGCGATGCGCACCTCGAGCGGCGGGTGATAAGCATCCACCGGCTGCAGCCCTTCGCTCGCCGCACTCACCGATACACCGCCGCGCGCGCTCAACACAATGTCCAACTGTCTATCATTACAATTTGGTATTGCATTATACTGACTAAGTTCACAAAAGGCCATAAAATATTCATAATAATTACAAACATTGTTATTGCACGAATGTAAGTTAAAGTCTCCTAATATAACTAAATTGCTTCCATATTTTAAAGAAAGTTTTTCTAATATGCTAAACATTATCATATATTCGTTTTCGTCAGATTGAGGAGGAATATACACAGTACAACATGTAAATAAAAACCTATTTTGAACATAAACGGCTGCACAAATCAATTCAAACTTATAACTATCTATATTAATATTATCCGGCATGCCCACTTGTCGCAGCTCGAAACGAGGTGTGGCCACTAAAAATACACCACCTTGCTTGCGTCCATCCGCCCTATCGCATCGTAGAATTTGGTAGCCCGGTAACAGGAATTCTGCATTATGAATAGCTACATTTAAGCCAGTTTCCGTGAAAGCAATTAGATCGGTTCCTGTTGACTGCAGCAAAGATAGAAACTGCGTAGTCTTTGTCCGTAGCCCCCTAATATTTTGATAAAGAATACTGAGGTATCTACTTTGCTTCTGGTTGAGTTGGTTTGGTTGAGCGACGAAACCATATCCATTCACTGAATTCCACATTGAGCGGCCAAGCTTGCGGATCACATAGCTTTCCAAAATTACCTTCAGTCACACCAATCTTAAACGAGGCGTATTCACGCTCAGTTTTAGGTTTTAATTTCTCAATAATAATTTCTGAATCATTTCCCAATAAGTTTTTAATGTACTCCTTTAGATTGTCTTCCGTTGTGCATTTATCTAATCTCCAAACATGTAGAAACTTCCTACGTTCAATTGCTTTTAAAGACACAAGTGAGGTATTACCTCCTCTTCTAATAGGGTTGCTCTTCTTTCTATTTTTAACTACTGTCCAAGTGTTATTATCATTAATTTGAATATCCGCTGCCTTTGCGGCCTTCACCGCGTAGCTGGCCGTCTTCAACGGCGCTTGCTCGGTGTTGCTAACGCTGGCGCTTGAGCGCTGTGGCTCTGTTTTGTCAAAAATGGACGTTCTATCAACAACATCTGATTGCTGCTGGTCCAGGACTACTGCTTCAACACTGTTTGTCGTCTTCTCTCCTCCAATAATTCGCTGGCCAATTCCAAGACCTACAATCTGTAGCTCGTAAGCACGACATTTGTTATTGGCTTCCTTTAATTCTTGTCTTAATTGACTGTTTTCCAATGCCAGAACACCCACAGTGGCCTTAATTTCCTCCATAATTTTTGCTTCGAATGCACTGATTTTAGCTAATACTACGCTGTTAATCTTATTCAATACGTCCATAACATAGCTCGACTCCTCCAATGCCAAAGAACGTCCAATTTTCCGAGAGGCATTATCATCAAAAGATTGGTCAAGTTCTTTCTTATCCATCAAGTCTGTGCGAACACCCCGTACTGGAGTGTCATCTGTTACTCGTACCCGCTGGGTTACGTTGGAACAGGAGTTACACTTGAAAGTACGTTTCAATTGTGCCTGTCCCTCCTTGAACGCAGCTAAAGTAATATTTACACATCTGTAATGGTAGGTGGCCTTACAACCATTGCATTTGATAACATCTCCTACTTCAATATTTCTGTTGCAAACAGCACAGTTCATTTTCGTATAATACCGCGCGACGGAGACGGTGCTATTCTGTCCGCGTGAGAATGAAAGAGCGCGGTGCACGGCTTAACACCTCACGCCACCCACAACAGTTTATTGTCACGTACGTTTATTTTCACACAAAACAATGCTTGAAATTGTCCAAAATCCATTGAATTATCACTGTACTACACGTTCAATTGGTGTACAAACGTAATAAGCTCAACTAAGGCGCATTTTTATCACTACACAGTCCGAGTTTACTAATTTAGAAAATAAATTGCCGGGAGCAATCCAACCGCGGGAACGGTACCCGCCAATAATTACACGGATACACGAGGAATAAATAATAAAATAAACACATAATATATTTTTGTCAATTTTGTCTGTTAGTCAAATGTTGTTTGGCATATCACGCTAAAACTACTTATTCGATTCAAAATCCATTTACTAAAAATACATTAAGATTTTTTTATTTAACATATCTATAGGGTAAGTCGGGAACAAATGGACACACGTGTGGCGCGTGTTCTGTGTCACACGCTAGTATATCAGGAGAAGTACGAGATATGTTATACTAATATTATAGTGGCAATAATGCAAGACTCGTGTTTTGGCTGTCGGGAAATACAAAATACTTTCATTTCCGCAATTCCTACTATTGTAGCCATCATTAAAATTATCTTTTTACAAAATTATAGTACAATATTCTGGCAATATTTTTAACTTTTCTGGTAAATCATTTGACACGTTAAAATTATAAAGGAGGCTGCAAAATAATTCTCGACTCAGTGGTCATAGTGATTTTATAAGAAAGGAACTTAGTGTATTCAGTAAAATAAAGTGTAACAACCAGTGAATATTGTGTTTTATTACACCTTCAACAAAGTCTATTTTAAGGTCACAATCATGTCTCAGGTCGGGAACAAAACTCACAACCTCTAGACAAGCCCGCATAATTCTGGCAACCGTCGAGGGACACAATGTCTCTCATTGTCATTATTATATTTGGACTACATGGTGCTTTTTATTTATAACTTTAATGTTTCAGTAAAATAACTGTTTCTCTGTACAACGAACGCAATGCACGTTGCAGTAATTACCCCCGACAAAAAAGCGGGGTGTTTAGGGTGTGTATCTGTATGTCTGTCTGTGGCATCGTAGCTCTCAAACGAATGGACCAATTTTGATGTCGTTTTTTTTTTTATTGAAAGCTGATATGATCGCGATGGTTCATAGCTATAATTTATGAAGATCTGTTCAAGATTGAAGATTATCAGCTCAAATCCAATTTAAAAAGCCCGATTGGATTTAAATTTTGTGTACTGTGACTTCGGCAATATTTTTAAACGTGAGCTGATGCTACAGCATCATGTAGTCTGCGGGATACCCAACACCTTAGCAACTTATAGCAGATATAGCGTGTTTGGGCTCATAAAGATGGCCTCATCGAGTAGGTGTTAGATAGTTGATGATCAAGGTCCCATGATGGAGAATAAAGTAATTTTAAAAGTGTGAAATAAAAAAACTTACAGTACAAAGTTGGGGTATTACTCCTTTTTTATTGTCAGGTCAGGTTTTATCATATTCTTTCTTCGCGTTGGTAATCTATTAAATGATAATACAAGCCCTGTATTATGTACTGCCCACTGGTGAGCATAGACCTCCTCTTCTGAGAGAGTTGAGACCTTAGTCTACCACGTTTGGGTTGGCAGAATTCACATACCCTCGAAATGCTTAAAATTCCAATGAAAAACCATTAGTGAACCAGCAAAAGTCACAATAAAATTAATGAAAAGAAATCAAGCATTTCATTACAAACAAAAGGCGGATCCTCATAAAATGTGTTGGAAGTTGCCGTATCAAGTTTAGTGAGCGTTTGTTGGTACATTAACCGCGGTCGTGTTAACTTGAGAGATCGCCCACAGAATGCCAGCCTACTTGCTTAGTTGCTTGTTTGAGACGATCGCAGATGGAGGAACACAGCTGTCAGGGTAAAATAGCTTTTGATATAAAATAAATGGGAACTACGATAAGGTTCAATGTAGTCAATTTGCCATGGCAGAATAGGAAAAACACAGGTACAACAATTATTAATATAATTTTTTCTTCCAGGTTACCACTACACCAAAAAAGCGACCAAATTAAAAATAAATAAATTTTAGGTAGTAATGGTATTTTTAAACGATAAGTATTTTTAAGTGTACCAGGGTGAATGTTTAGTATGTAGACATATATTTAAGTGGACGTATGAAGCGACTTGGTCGTAACATTCGACAAAGCTCTTTAAAAACTTCACTGATGGTAGGTCTCTCATATGTAAGAGGCCGTCTGGGTGGGTACCACCGCAATGTCTATTTCTACCGCCAAGCAGCAGGCTGCATGCACAGTTGTGTTTCGGTTTGAAGGACATTGTAGCCAGTGTAACTACTGGACATAATGAAACTTAAAATCTTATGTCTCAGGATGACGAGCGCAGTGGAATGCCACAAAGTACTTTGTAACCAAGGTGCTGGATGGTGTTGCTACTGTTTATGGGTGGTCGTATCGCTTACCATCAGGCGAACAGCATGCTCGTCTCGTCATTCAATTCAATAAAAAAAAAATATAAGAATAAAAAAAAAAGTAAACCGCAATCCAAACCCATATAACGGCCAATAAGAAACATAGCGTCAGTCGTTCGTGACCGAAATTATACCGGCCTGCCTTAATATACACTGCATGTTCCAGGAAAGCCACTGAGTTACAGAAGCCACTATGGAATTTGTATCCAAATGTGATCACTATCTAGTCTGTTACAAAATATTTCCAACTAGCTTTTGCCCGCGGCTCCGCCCGCGTGAAGGAGTTTTCCCGGGATAAAAGTCCCGCTTTATATTTTCCCGGGATAAAAAGTAGCCTATGTGTTAATCCAGGACATATTCTACCCGTGTGCCAAATTTCATCGAAATCCGTTCTGTAGCTTTTGCGTGAAAGAGTAACAAACAACCATACATCCATACATCCAGACATCCATACATGCATACTTACAAACTTTCGCGTTTATTATATTAGTAGGATTCCAATGAGTTCTTTTTAGTTGACTGAACTTCGCGGCCGTGTGTAAGTATCCTAGCCGCCCCATCACGTCCAGTGTTAGTGAATTGTTGAGGGGAAAAAACAGCTACAAACTTTGTAATGCGTGAATGGATTTACAATGTGTATCTTTTTGACCCTTAATAATGTTCTCATTGATTTCCTCGCTGATACGCTGAACAAATATAAAATTGATAGTATGATTTTATCTACTCAAATCTCACTGCAATTACTATTAGCCAGGATTAAAGATGTGATAGCCTAGTTGGGAATGGAACGGTCTGCCGAGACAATGTCCGGAGGTTCAAAACCCAAGGCACACACCTCTGACTTTTCGAAGTTTGTATTGTTTATCAATTATCGTTCGCTTTGACGGTGAAGGAAAACATCGTGAGGAAAACTACATACCTGAGAATTCTCGATAAGAATTTCGAGGGTATGTGAAGTCTGCCAATCCGCACTAGGCCAGCGTGGTGGACTAAGGCCTAAACCCTCTCAGTAGTAGAGGAGGCCCGTGCTCAGCAGTGGGCAGTATATAATATAGGGCTGGTATTATTATATTATTATAAAGATGTGATAAGAAGAAGTGAAGACTAAAAATATTGTACTGCCTTCGATCAGACGAAATTAGTCAATTAAATGGGTAGAAAAGGAGTAGTAATACAACTTTTGGTCTTCTTTCATAATAATAGGATCTTTCCAACTAATTGTGGAGTCTGGAATTATTGATAAATTTAGACTAGAAAGTTCTTGCATAAATATATTCTGCAAAAACTTCCAGATGCATTTACACAAGCCGCAATATTTCAATAGTTCTAACAATATTGGACTAGCCACAAAGCCTGCAAGCTTCAAAATTTGCAAAAGCTTGCCGTGAAAATACACGGTAAAATTGCTTGCGAAAGTTGACGTCACCCAATTTTCTTGCTAATCTATACTTATATTATAAAGTGAAGAGTTTGTTTGAACGCGCTAATCTCAGGAACTACTGGACCGATTTTGAATTTTTTTTCACTAATAGGGAGCTACATTACTCCCGAGTGCTAGTATAGGCTACTTTTTACCCCGAAAAATTTTTCTACGTGGGCGGAGCCGCGCGCAATGCTAATACCTAACAAACCTGGCTTAAGCTTAATATTGGTCCATTCTGCACGCGATACTGCTCAATAATGAAGCACTGAAACTACCAACGAGTTGGACTTGAGTCGTGGTTATGATGCAACCATGCACAGTTCTTCTTTTCTTCTGATGTCATGATGTTTGTTCTGATTTTCTTCACCCAAACAAGCATCTGTAACAATAATGAGAACAAAAATAAAGGAAGAATTCGTTCTAGTTTTATTTACCCAAGGCATATTCTGATCCTGAATTACTTTAATCCAGAAATTCACCTGCAAAGCTATTTATGTCCATTTTCTACGTATTTCCGGTGGGAGTCATAATGGAAGTAAGTCTCCATTCAATCACTAGTGATAAATAATTTAGGCAACAATAAATATTGTCGCGCGACACAAAATGCGAAGGACAAAATTCTGGAAACAGTTTGTGTAAGGGTTTGCGCGCACGGAGAACGCTTTATTAGATCGGATGATGAACTGACTGAATGTAGGGCAACATCATCACCATCATCAGTCATACTACAAATCGATTCACTAGAACTCAGAAGGAATCGTTAAGGTGTTTGTTTAACCATGTAAAGCCACTATTCAATCAATTTAAATAAGTACTTCATGGTTATCATTTTGAAATAGTTTATCTTTCTTAATTTATTAAAAAAACTAATTAGAGCGCCAATCGACCCGCTCGGGTGATGTTGAACAACACGACGTAAACAATTTGTCGATCGACTTTTAATCATTCGACTTTTAGTCAGACGTGTGCGTGTATAGAAGTGACATACGAGCACATTCGCGTCAGGTCACGTGCGCGCGTTATGGAAGCGCCACCTCGGGCCGGTTACTCAACGTCGTATCATCTCGAGTACGGACCATCTGTTCAGAGAAATATAGACAAAAGGTGTTCTCGGAACTTTTGGGTATTTGAAGGAATATTCCTGAGGGAATATAGTTTATTGGTAACGAAGTATATTTAGGGTTAGTTTAGGAAAAAGCTTCATAGATAAGTATTTAGAAACCTACGTATTTTTTTACGTGATGGTCCGTGTTTGTGTAATATCCCTTTATTTATTTTGGTTGTCTTACAGCTGTTTAGGTGCATTGTTATGGTCAAGCTTAGAGCAATTATTAGGAATTGTGAGACCTATCATTAAACTTCTCAGGGTAATGACATGCAGGGCTTTGTTGCTCAATAGACATGGTGGTGCTGTCGTCGGTTATGGTCAGACGTCATTTGTTCTTATTGTTGTTCTGTTGTACAAGACAATAATCTTCTCTCTTACTTATAACCAACGTTTCGATTCACAATAACAATATAATATCAAGTCTTTTCAGGTACAACGTAAGGTCCATTTTGTATTTTTTTGCATATGAAGAACGTAACGGCCATTTCGTACTTTTTACTAAAACGGCTTTTTCCTTTATTCATTCTAAAATATTTATAATGTATTTCCAGTTTTGTTATAGAATGGTTATATTGTGTCTAAATAATGCTATTATGCCTTAAACATTTTAAAATTAATACGAAAAAGCCGCTCCAGTAAAAAGTGCTAATGTCTTGAAAAGATTCAATAATGTTTTATTTAATGAATATGAGAATAAAATAGTCATTTTCGATTTAAAATACGTTTTTTCTTCTAAAACCTAAATATCATGGCCAACTCACTAAAACATTCACTCAAATCACTTGAAATAAACTAGAGTGCACTGTTTTAGTGCTGCACGCTAAACTTACCCCGGGGTGTAGTCACATTTAAACACCCCTTTACTGTCCAGCCC
Source organism: Sphinx pinastri (assembly GCA_947568825.1). Lineage (NCBI taxonomy): Eukaryota > Metazoa > Arthropoda > Insecta > Lepidoptera > Sphingidae > Sphinx > Sphinx pinastri. The sequence goes on from OX387632.1 coordinate 13,132,038, forward strand.
CCTCTCGGGCGATCCAGACGAATAGGGGCTAGTAACATCTTGTTTGGGAGTAAAATCTGTTTTCCGTAAACTAGAATTTCATATTATCTAATATATAAAATTCTCGTGTCGCGGTGTTTGTTGCCAAACTCCTTCGAAACGGCTCGACCGATTTTCATGAAAGTTTGTGTGCATATCGGGTAGGTCTGAGAATCGGTCAACATCTACTTTTCATACCCCTTAATGATGAGGGTGGTCCACCCCTTAATTTTATTTTTTAGACAAAAAATTTTGTTTTCATTTTTTTATGATACAGCATTCAAACTTTTCTACGATCAACCCCTATTTTTTTAATAACTTTTAACCGCGGACGGTAACTGATAGCAAAACAACGTGTGCGGGGTCAGCTAGTCCTTATATATTGCTGTTGGTATGATATCTTTTATATCCGCTCAGATAGCGACTACCGTACATAAGGTTAGACACGCCATAGTGGCCCACGTAAGTGTGCCTCGTTCCGGAATCAGCCTGTATGTATCCGGTTCAAAACGGCATAATTGTGTTGACCGACGACTGACGACGGATAATCATCGCTTGTCAGTTGGCAAAAGTAGCTTTGAATCTTGGTCTTAAAAAAATATACCTAATAGAACCCTCTCTAATTTCAGGAATGAACCATTACAGACATAACTATCTTATATTTAATCTTACTAATATTATGACTTCTAGTTTGGGAAAATGTTTGGATGTTTGTATGTTTGTTAGAAGTAAACGCAGAAACTACTGACCGGATTTCGATGAAATTTGGCACACTTGTAGATCATGTCCTGGATTAACACATAGGCTACTTTTTATCCCGGTAATTCGATCCCATGGGGTATTTCTTTATCTGACTCTTTAATTAGATGGCGCTGGCTTCGTACTATGTTTTAGGGACTTTTATAGCAGGAAAGGCTTTGCAAACACCAAGTACTTTATAACAATAGATATTTATTAGTAGTACAGTCAGCAGCATAAGTATCTGAACAAAATCAAAATTTCAAATCGCCTGTATACGCGCTAAGTTAAACTGAAATATATTTTTTCTTCGTTTGAAGTAAAGTAAATCTCTTTTATTTTATTTTTGTGGAGAGAAAAAAAAGATTAGTAAAAACACAAAAGTATGTGGCAATTTGAAATTTTGAATTTGTTCAGCTACTTATGCTGCTGACTGTACACAATAAAACCCATTATCATTCATGATATCTAAACTCAGATCTATATCGAAACCAGTTAAATGGGCAGGTTAATGGCAAATAACTCGTCAAATTGACCTCTATTAGCCATTACGTGGAGCGTTAGCCACGCCAATTGCACGGACAGTTTCTTTAATTAGGCAATGTTGTGTGATAATATAACATTGCCTATGTATCAGATATTCTGAAGGGTACGTCTGGTTTGTTAATTTTTTTGCTTTAAATAGTAAGGTACTGGGTACTTTTAGAGGAGGATATCCAATGTAAATATTGCGCATTAGAAATTACTTGGCAGTCACTTTCGGTGGCAAAGATGTATGTATACATTTTGCAAGTTTACCATATTGCTGTCTAGACTAATAACGTGTGTTCGTCAAAAGCAAAAATCTTTGGAATCCATACAATTCGCAATTCTTCTCCCTAATAAAATCTATAGAACAGGGATTCGTCAAATACTTGTTCTTGATCACACATGTTCAAAGGCAAAGTTACAATACTTTCACTCAATTTTTCCTTCTCTATAAAATTACCCACCAACCGACATTAAAACAAGCCCAAAGTAACTTTGATCACAGAAAAATTAATACCAGCCAAATAAATATCTAAAACAAATCCTTTCACATACATTCGAAAGTCTATACGCATTCCGCGCCCGTGAAAACTCATTTCGACTTAATCCTGCATATAAGGAACTTTTTCGTTTATTCGGCATACAGCCGGCGAACTAAATGTAGACGAAACTTTTTCTCCTAAATTATTTATTATGCTCACGAGTTTCATGTGCGAAAATGCATTCTTTTATTTTATGTTCTCATTGTTGGAATGTTCTAGTGTTTAGGTATGAGAATAGGATGGAAATTTTTAATATAAAACGCTCCAACATTGCCGTGATAAAAAATATCTTTATGATATACTTTGATGTTTTATTAATTAAGCATTTTTTTACCGTCCACTGTTTACGAATTTTAGAAAATTGGCATTGTTTCCTATTCTTAGGCTAATATATTCACCAATATTATGGACTTAAGCCGCAATTGATATACATACAAATACCTTCAACTGCCTCAGTGGCGTAGTTGTATTACGATAAAATTGCAGTATCTTTACTGGTGGTAGGTCTCTCATATGTAAGAGTCCGTCTGGGTGGGTACCACCGCAATGTCTATTTCTACCGACAAGCAGCAGTGTGCATGCACTGTTGTGTTTCGGTTTGAAGGACATTGTAGCCAGTGTAACTACAGGACATAGTGAGACTTAACATCTTATGTCTCAGGATGACGAGCGCATTGCAATGCCACACAGTACTTTGTAACTCAAGGTGCTGGATGGTGTTGCTATTGTTTATGGGTGGTCGTGTCGTTTAACATCAGGCGAACGGCATGCTCGTCTCGTCATTCAATGCAATAAAAAAAAAAGTCACGGTTTCGATCCCCTGGTCAGGAAAAGCGATATTGGGTTTTTCCACTCATTATCAGCCCGGAGCCTGGAATTTGTGCCCGATATGGCGATAGGCTCGCCCCCTATCACATCATGGGATGGATTACGCACGACGAAAAATAGGTACACTAGTTGCACCTCTGCCCACCCCTTCGGGGATAAAGGGCGTAAGTGTGTATGTATGTATGTACAAATACTTTCCTTAATATTTTCAAATCGCGATTTATTTCCTGTAAACTTCGACCAAGTCATCCACTTGAGAGTTTCGATGTCAGTCCGATATCGTTCCGATATCCATTACCGTCAGATCCAATGTAATGAAATAACGTCAGTATCTGTTGGTCTCTAATGAAATAAACTCTGGACATCAGGGGAGGATCTGGGCGTCAATTCTATAGAACTGAGTAGGATTTATGAAATTTGAAAAGTTCCCTTGGGGAAGAACTCGAAGTTCTGGCCACTGCGGTACTAACATGTAGATTTACTACTTACTTACCCGATATTGTCGGTATTTTTGAACATTGATGATCAAGTTTGTCTTCGTGTTTAAAATGTGGTACTCCATTTGAGATATTATTGAATCTTTACTGTGAGTAAGTACCACCAATATTTCTGGCAGTAACGAAGTATCACCATTGTATATGGGCTTAGAGGATATTAAAATTTTATTTACTGAGCAATAAGACTTAGTTATGTGAAGTCTGTCAACCCGCACTAGGCCAGCGTGGTGGACTAAGGCCCAACCCCCCTCAGTAGTAGAGAAGGCCCGTGCTCAGCGGTGGGCAGTACATACATACAGGGCTGGTATTATTATTATTTTTTAAAACCTAGTTTACAGGCTCAGTCGACATCGCATTTTTTTTATACTTCAAAGTGACCCCACTGCATCTCATGGTTAGCGGAGAGGGGGCAGAAAGAGTGTCAACCGACGAGCGATGATTATCTCTCCTCAGTCGACACAAAAGGGTAGTTGACTACATTTTTAATACATTTATCAAAAATGTATGTCATCCAAAATCTAGCGGAAAAATAAATTTCTAAATTGGGGCAATAATTAGTAAGTTATAAAGCTTTGAAATTTGGTGGATGGAGTGGTTGTCAAATAACACTAATATTACACTGTGATGTCACCGAGAGTCACCGGCCATAACGCTGCGTGCGTGCGAAAGAGATAGCGCGATATCCCCTCCTCGTCCCCACTTTTGCTCACAACAATATTTTAAATATGAATAACTTTATTTTTCAACCAATTTTGATGATGATTTCGCAGCAGAATTACTTTTTCGTATTATTTTCTGTTACATAAAAAATAATTAACAAAATCAAACATAGGAAACTACCCTATTATGCCGGCCTGTTTGAACCGGATATACACGGTCTGATCCCGGAACGGACACTTACGTGGGTCACTATGGCGGGTTTACACAGTTTGTATACGGTGGTCGCTATCCGGGTGGATACAAAATACAACGTCCCACCAGCAAACCTTCATCTTTGCTTGATACAAATCAAGACTACAATGTCCTTACCAAAATGAGGTCGTTAATAGTCATTTTGCTGGGTTGGTATAAAAAGAACATGAATGTGGTTTGAAAAAAAATAAAACCCATAATAATATAAAAAAATATTCCTCCTCCTCATTCCGTCGATTCACCAATGCTGGGAGTCGTGAGTCATCAGGGAATTGACTTTTCGTGCACGATGTTGTGCCAACTTTTCCGGCTTTTAGCGACATAGATAGCTGCAGTGGCATTTATGTTGAGTGTGGTGCGGATCTGATCAGTCCAGCGATTTGGGTTCCTGCCTCTCAGTCTCTATCCAAAAAATATTACATAGGCAAAATTCCAAAATGTATTCGATAAACCCACACCGACTGATTGCAACTCTGTTTTGTTTTGAGCAAAATTCTTGCAAAACTCGGTTGAAATACAAAACTTGTATATTTGCGCGTCGGTCGAGCCGCGGAACGAATTTAGTTTCATCGCCGTTTTGTTTGTAGGGCTTTGCGAGTTTACGTTTGAGTCAAATTAATTCCTGAGTGCATAGGGCGATGTGGGTCGAGAGACTAGTACCTAAATGTGCAGGAAACTAAATAATATTGTAAAATACAGTTGTAAATATTTTATTAAACACTTTATTGGCTGTATGAGTGATACCTTCGCATATTGTGTATGTGAAAATGTTATCTTTACATATAATAAAGCAGTAGAACCGGTGTGTCTGTAAATTTAAAGAAATGTGATAAAAAAGAAAGGGCGTGACTAAAGAAGAGTAATGGAACACAAATCAGCGATTTTTGGATTTCTTTTCTGTCTGTTTTTCTGTTTGTTTGTTACTGCACATCTCGAAAATTGCTGAACGGATTTCGACAAAATTTGGCGCAAGTGTAGGTCATGTCCTGGATTAACACATATGCTAATTTTTATCGCGGGAAAAATATAAAGCGGGACTTTTATTCCCGATAAACATTTTCACGTGGGTGGCGCCGCGACCAAAGCTCGTAAAAAATAAATACACAGTGTTATTTCCAATTTTTGTTCCAATTTATTGTAACTACATGACATTAATTATACTTTGTTTTTTTTTTTTTTTACTTTTTTCTATTATTCGAGAGCATACCAAGGCTGCATTTTTTTTAATAAATTTTAGTTTATCTTTTTGCGTAATGTTTATTGTAAGTAAAATAATATGCCTACTTATTGTACGCGATAAAATATTAAATGTAAATTCTTCAAAAAGTTTAAAATTAATTATTCAACTTTTTTATCAATAAGGGATTGGAATTTCATATTACACACACAATTTTACGTACATAAGGATTTACTCATCAAATTAAAAGTATTTTGATCATGGCTGTATTCAAGCTAAGAAAAAAATTAAGTACCTATGCATAATTCTGCACTCAAGCACTATTATTTTCTTAAATACCTTTATGGAAACCTTTATGTATGTTTGTAACTCTCCGACTCCGACTCTGACCCACTTATCGACGTTTACCAAACGATTCCGCGATGCAGAGGCCGAAGCGCGCAACACTCCGCTACACACGCAACATTTTATCATATGCTAATATATTGAGAAAAATATACATAATTTTATTGTATTTTCAAAAAATATATAATTTGTTTTTTTATTGAGTTATGAAAGAAAATGTGAAAATTTTAAGCTATACTAGCGCCATCTTTTGGCGTGTTTGTTAAATGGACAATAGTGAACAGAACTAAAAAATTTAAAATAAATAATAGTTTAAAAAAACTAAAAAACACGCTTTATAGAAAATCCAACAAAAAAATAGAAAATAAATTTGAATTAAGAATAGTGTAAATAAGAAAAAAAAGTATTTTATTGTAAGAAAAGCGTGGGGTGCATGGTGACAATAGTTATAAATATTTTATTGACAGATAATATGAGTAGAAGTATTATATATCATTTTGATAATATCTTAAAAAGCACCCCACGCTTTTTTTACAATAAAATACATTTTTTTCTTATTTAAACTATTCTTAATTTAAATTTATTTTCTATTTTTTAGTTGGATTTTCTATAATTTATAATATAAACGACTTTAAAAAAGAGGTTTGCAAATTTTTTTTTTATTATTGAAATGTGTAGCGCGCTCGAGGATATTCGGCACGGAGACGAGCCGGATATACTTGCAGTGCGCCGTCGCGCGCTCGCGAACGGTCCCGACTCCTCGCGAACCCTCGCTCGGCGGCCTCCCGTAACCCGCGCCGCTTACGTCGCGCGCGCAGCCGCGCCGGCGTCGCGACTCGGCGCCCGGCCAGTCGGCCCGCAGCTACGCAACGCGTGAGCCGCATTCGCACTCATTCTGTACACACCACTACGTATTAATATATACCACCGAAGTATATTATAAATGTAAATTATGTACTTTTAATATAAGTCCAACTACCCTTTTCTTTTTCAAATATATTAGGATTTCCATGGCACGATTCGACCGACTCCGTACTACAGTTTTTGTCTCTATTTCGTACGATACTACACGCTAAATAATCTGCATAAAACACAAAACCCATCCAACAATACCGAAAATGTAATTCAAAAACTCAAGGAAACCAGAATAGTCATAAAACCGAATGCACAGCTTAAAGCGCTGCACTTAGAACCGTATCAGTGATTCTGCAAGGCGGAACGCGTTGAATAATTGAGGATGCCTAAGTGCCGCTCTGTTTGTTTCTGGTTTCTTTGAGCGTTTATCATTTCGGTTATAAAACTACCCGAATTGTATGCACCTGAAAGACCTCCCTTCATAGTGAGCTTGAATAAAGCATTGCTCAATGAAAGCACAAAGATAAAAAAATCCAACACCTATAAAATTAATTTCGTTGCGATTTAGACAGATTAGTGGTCCCATAATTAACGAGCTAAAGTTTAATGTTATAAAATGTGTGCCACTGTTGATCATTGCATACAAGTATTGTTTAGATAGACAGATACATATTTGTTAGGAAAAATGCTTATGTCTTTAATCAATTTGAGCACCTCAATGTCTTGAAAACTTTAATTCAAAGTTCTAGATGCTACTTTTTAAGAACAGTCGCATAGAGCATCGTCATAATAAAACATAATAAATCTTGCAACGTGGGTTCCTGTACATTTTTTGCCAGAGCAAGTTTTCACATTAACCGCCAGTTGATAGGTAACGGTAGCAAACTTTTGCAAGTGTAGCTCTCATAGTTTACTCGCCAAACTCGGTTTACAGACGTTTTCCGTTTGCACAGAATAAACTTCGTGTTTGTGAATTTGGAGAGAAGCATCTGCTATTTTTTCTTTTTTGGTTGCTTTATGCGAAGATCCGTCTGCGAAACATTATATCTACTTCTACTAAGACTACCCTGCCCTCACACCCGCAACTGCAACTCCTGTAAGCCAAGATCGGCAGTGGCACGCATTTTATGACACCGAGCGGTGAAGCTCGGCGAGTCTCTGGGAACACTAATTAGTCTTAACCCGCAACGAAGTTAATCAAATAGGAGACTATGGAGGAGTTAGAAATATATTTTCCACTATATCTACTTCTACCGCCATGTTTTATGTCTCCTTTTTAGAGATGTGCTACGTTGCAAAGCTATGGATTTGTACACGGTCGCTGGATTTTCATAGCTTGGGCTATCTTAGCTCTACTGAGCTTAGCTATGAATATCAAGCGATTCTTTTGGTGGAATCAGACATATTCAACTTCATTCAAATTTAGCATATCTCAAATAGTAAAGCAGTCATAGTATGCAAGCTCTTTTGTATTTTTATTTATTTATTTATTCAACAATATAACCCTAAATACCCTGTTAGGGTGTCAGCATTAATTATAATAACTAAGTGTAAAAAATATAAATTAATTGCTAATGATAACATTAATTCAAATTAAATACAAGTGTAAAACTATAAATTTATTACTGTTAATAGAATTGAAAAGATTAACAGAATTTGACTGAAGGATGTTGATCATTATGAGACTTAAGATCCAAAGGCTCCATGAAGAGTCGTTTTGCAGTTTCTTGCAATGTTTTTTTTTGATAAACTAAAAGATAATCAAGCAGTCGCTTCATTTTCTGATTTATTTGTCAAAAATAATTAGTCACAAACACTTTTAAAATATTCCTACTATGATATATTGTCCAATAATTTTACTAAAGTAATAACACAACCGACTGTAATTATTAATAATACTCCAAATAATTGATCAATAATTGTACAAGCCACGTTGACATGAGTTCATTAACTGTATCACAGAGTATAAAATAACAGACCCGAAATATACCTTGTGTATTATTTTTAAGAGTACAATGTAATTATTCGTCTTTGTGAGTGACTTACAGCTCACGAAGGTGAAGCTTGCAGGTTTCAAATCAGATAGTAAATCAAACATCTGAACAACCTCGGGGCTGTTACTAAAAAAAATATGCACAAAATTTATCAAAGGAGATATTATAATTTTATTTAATAAGTTAATATATAATACAATTACTATATCTATTTAGTACTTTTAATAAATTAATAATTAATTACAATTTCGACAATTAATAAACTTTACCAAAAATTACACTTTTGGGAAAGGATACATCAACTTTTTGTTACATTTGTTGATTGATATTATAACCATATAATATATATGCTATAACTTATGTAAGTTAGATTACGTTACATTATTACATAATTGCACAATTCAACACAGAGTATTTTGAAAATTATTACATTTTATTTATTTATTTTTTTTTCTTTTTTTTTATTTTATTTTATTTTATTTTATTTTACATATAAATATATACATTTCTTTCAAAAACATAATCAATAATTTTTTCCCAACACGTTATTAAATGTAGGTGATTTTTTTTTTTTTTTTTTTTTTTTTTTATGGCATAGTATGACGAGACGAGCATGCCGTTCGCCTGATGGTAAGCGATACGACCGCCCATAAACAGTAGTAGCACCATACAGCACCTTGAGTTACAAAGTACTGTGTGGCATTCCACTGCGCTCGTCATCCTGAAACGTAAGATGTTAAGTCTCATTATGTCCAGTAGTTACACTGGCTACAATATCCTTCAAACCGAAACACAACGGTGCATGCACACTGCTGCTTGGCGGTAGAAATAGACATTGCGATGGTACCCACCCAGACGGTCTCTTACATATGAGAGACCTACCACCAGTCAATACATATTATGAATTTACCCTAAATTACCCTATAGTATATAATTATATAATCGACTAATTTCCAAAATTGTGCATCAAAGTAAAGTCACTATGTAGCCAGAATTTCACATATTAAGATTCAAGAATGTATTCTTTCGACTTAGGTGGTTTTAAGTACTACCGCACCGAAAACTGGCTTAAGATGGCAGCTTTAATGTCGTTTTGTGCTGTCGGCAATGTTGCCGGAGGCCCAAGAAACCACCTTACCCAGCCTAAATTCGACAGCCTTCCTACAATTCCTAAATTTGTAAGACATCGTGTTAATTTAAATCATTTAACCCACCTGTCCGTTTGACTACCATACTCTAAAGAAATACTAATAATATTCATTTTCCATTATATCATTCCTTAACATTCGGGTACGCATTCATAAAATTGGTAGTTTACTATACCATAAGTCTCATTGAGCTACAAAAGCTACGATTATGATCAATGCACATGCATCTCTACTTTCGTAGTCTTATTCTTTGACCCCAATACAAATGGCAGCCATTGACACCGCATTACCCACTAGGCTTTTTCTTTATCTCGTCCTAATGTATGGTGGGTATTAACAGAATATAACATATTTAATAGCAGCATTAGAGATACTAACAATGAGTGGTCGAATGTGACTCGTATGGGTTTAGTATTTGGTACAAGGTTTTGCCCGCGGGTCCGCCCGCATGAATGAGTTTTTCCAGGGTAAAAGTCCCGTTTTGTATTTTCCTGGTATAAAAGTCGCCTATGTGTTAATCCAGGATATGATCTACCCGTGTGCCAAATTTCATCGAAATCCGTTCAGTAATTTTTGCGTGAAAGAGTAACATATATTCATACATCCATTCTAACAAACTTTCGTGTTTATAATATTACTAGGATTAAACCTTTGTCTATTTATTAGAAGAGGAGAAGGGATTTTTTGGTTATTGGTTAAATTTTTATTGGTTTTTGAATTACTAAATGCGAGAAACTTATTTTCCGATTTTTTTAATTATGAAAGAAAAGTTTTAATGGTACAAAATTGCAATTTCATAAATGCTGCATTATCTCTGACGTTTTCAATGGCGTAAGCATTCCAGGAGTTGCAGGAAATATCTCCTAACTAATATCAGATTCAGAGTTGTTTTTTGAAAATAATAAAAATCTTATTTTCTTACTGCCTCGGTGGCGTAGTTGTATTACGGTGCGGTTGGAATGCTGAGGTCTCGGGTTCAATCCCCGGGTCGGGCACAGTGGTATTGGATTTTTCTATTCAGTATCAGCCCGGAGTCTGGAATTTGTGCACGATACGGCGATAGGCTGGCAACCTATCACATCATGGGACGGAATACGCACAGCGAAAAGTGGGTGCACTAGTTGCGCCTCTGCCTACCCCTTCGGGGATAAAAGGCGTGAGTGTGTGTTTGTGTGTGTTATTCTCTTACCAATACTGTAAATGCGAATGTGTGTAAGATTAAAACGCAGTAATCGCTAAAGGGATTTGATGAAATTTGGCGCACGGATAGATCATGAACTGGATTTACATACAGTTTTTAATGCGGTAATTTACTGCCATCGGAAATGTTTTAAATTTTAACCTGTTTTTTAAGTAGATAGCGCTGGCTTCGTAGAGATGGCACTATGAATCGCTACAGTCATTTTGGGAGTATTGTACTGGGGATGACTTTTCACGCAGGCAAAGTTACGAGCCATACCATGTATGTGATATTAATATAGATTCTTTATATACATACTTTATTGGTGGTAGGTCTCTCATATGTAAGAGTCAGTCTGGGTGGGTACCACCGCAATGTTTATTTCTACAGCCAAGCAGCAGTGTGCATGCACTATTGTGTTTCGGTTTGATGGACATTGTAGCCAGTGTAACTACTGAGATAATGAGACTTAACGTTTTATGTCTCAGGATGACGAGCGCAGTGGAATATCACCCAGTACTTTATAACTCAAGGTGCTGGATGGTGTTGCTACTGTTTATGGGTGGTCGTATCGCTTACCATCAGGCGAACGGCATGCTCGCATCGTGATTCAATGCAATAAAAATAATACACCAATTGCTTTTTACAACTTCTGGGTAAGACGGAGAAAGCAGCTATTGTTTTATGATCGCCCTTTAGCAATGAGCAATATAACAATTCATCAAAAGTTATTAAATACTAACATTTCCAATCGGAGATGATTTGAAATAATGAAAAATAAACGAAAACAAGAACAAAACGTTCAACTTAATCAATCAAAGTTTGAACGAGGGTTGGGACATTGTAACGTATTTACTTTACGATAAAGACACAATTCGAATCTGTCCAACTTTATAAAAGGGCGTTTCTAATAATTAATTTGGGAACCATGTTTTGTTTCCGTCTTTTAGCAGTAAAGAAGTAAATGGGTCATTTGATTGTAAGATTAGTATTAACGTAAACGTATTGATGGTGAGATTATGATTATAAATATTTTGCTGGTGGTACGATATTTCTATCCAGCCGGAAAGCGACCACCGTAAACATGGTGTAACACCGGCCATATTGGCCTAGTAAGTGTGTTGTGTTCCAAGATCGTCCTGATCTAGAATCAGGAAATTCGATTGTCTAATTCAATTTATTTGTGAAATTTGGCATAATGGGGTATTTGACTACTTTTTTAAAATACATTTGTTAAAAATATATGCTATCCAAATTCTAACGTAAAAAGAATTTTTAAAATTAGCGCAATAGTAAGTTATAAAGCTTTGAAACTTGGTGGAAGGGAAAGTTGTCAAATAACAGTAATATCAGACTGTGAAGTCACTAAGTGTAACTGGCCATAACGCTGCGTGCGTGCGAAAGAGATAACGCGATATCCCCGCCACGCCACCACTTTTGCTCTCAACAATATTTCGAATATGAAGAATTGCCTTATTTTTCAACCAATTTTAATGCAGTTTTCGCAAAAAGGCTGCTTTTTCGTACCATTTACCGTTACATATATAATAATGTACAAAATCATGCAGGATAATCCCCTATTAAAGTTCATACAGAGAGTGCACAAAAATAAAAAAAAATAATTGCGGTCGAATTTCGCCTTCTAGGCGACCACTTGTAGGTATAATATAACGCGTATGTGTCGACGACAAAATAATTCCTCTCACGGTAATGTTTTAATGATTCTTTAATTGCGTCAGAACAAGTTCGACTGACAAGCGATCCTAATTTTACCCTTAAATTAATTGCAGTCCTTCCCTTGTGAACGAAACGTAAAGAATGTTCATTTGTTAGATTGTACTAGGGATGTTTGCATAATGATTTCGATGTGTAGTCCCTTAATTTTCAATGTACTGTGAGGTGGTTCACTAGATCTCTCGTATGCAAAGGCCAATCTGATTAGATACCTTTTATATATCGGAAGCCACGAAGCGTTCGTTCTTCAAATGATTTTTGGGAGTCTTTGGTATCGATATTGAAACAATAAGGAGAATTCAACAAATATCAGATACTGATTGATAATATTCGTGTACTTTTCTGGCTTTACCAATTAAAGTAAAAAAAGCGAATTTGGAATCTCAGGCAGCGTTATTAGTCGCACCTAACCACTGTAAGGGTGTGTTTCACAATGTTCATACAAACGTTTTCCGTCGCTTAGCCGAATTAGACAGCTAAATATTTTCCCGGAACAAAAAACCACCAACCACCCGGAACAAACAACGAATCCTTCCCAGGCTATCAAACTATGTCCATACGAAATGTCGTCGAAATCCTTTCGGTAGTTTTGGAGTTTATCGCGTTCAGACAGACAGACATACGCGGCTAGGGGACTTTTACTTTGAGATTAGATTTAATCAGACGTGTTGCAATTGGCTCTAGATCGTAGTTTCTTAAACGCTACATACAAGAGCTACGTTTGACGCAATCACCACTTAAATAGACTGTAGTCGAAATAGGATATGGAAAGGTTGAGGGTACCAGGCCACGAGGAAGAGCGCCTATGAGGTGGACTGACCAGATAAAAGCGGCAGTAAATGGCTCATCATCACTACTTCAATGCACGAGGAAGGCGGCCATCAGAGAAGAGTGGCGGCGTGTTGTGAAGCTTGCCACCAACACCTGAAGTGATGACCACGACCACTCTGTCAAGAGTGATACCGACAAAGAAGAAGATATGATAAAAATATCAAGAAAACATTCTTTATAGCTTTATAACACGTTCTTTGCACTGAAAATCTTAGTAAAGTATATAAATGTTTCTTTTATTACACCGACACGAACCGTAATGGGTAAAAGTGTTAGCCAGTAAACAAAGCAGCACATACCCACCAATTACAATGAATGTAGCCAACCCAAACCAAACAGTGCTCGTGACATTAAAAACAATGGCTCGGAACATTAGCACGGGCGGATGTCACACCGAGGTGTAATGTTCGCTATAGGTTGTTCAAATAATATGAGACAAAAAGTAAAAAAAAGTTGATAAAAAAACATAAGAAAAGTGGCGTATCATAACATTACTTGCCGGATTCGTACGCGTAGAATTTTATTTTATTAATACGTAATTTTCTTAATTTTTAATTTTATAGAATATTATTAATGTATATTGGTATTTTATTACACCATTAATGATATCTATATCGAAATTTATATCATGCGTAAACGAATTCTAGGCCAGCGTGGTGGACTAAGGCCTAAAACCCTCTCAGTAGTAGAGGAGGCCCGTGCTCAGCAGTGGGCAGTATATAATACAGGGCTGATTGCATTGCATTGCATTGTAAACGAATTATATGCTACATGTAGGCCGTTGGCGGATCCGTATGGAGATTTTAGTTGAGCTGCGGTATCAAATAGCTGATGATGATGATGATCACACGAATTAAGTGTGTCACAGACAAATTATCTACTCCAATAATTCTAGCACAAAAAAATAGTGCACTTTTCACTTACAAAGTAAGTTGACTCTGAATTAAGTTTTCGTATGATACAAAAATAACTATTTAAAAAAGAAAATGAACCATAACCTCGATTGTTTTTAAATTATACTTCGGTGTTAAGCCCGGCGAAAGTTAGCAAAAGATACAGGAAAATAGCGCGCGTAACACAGCTGTAATTACAGGGAACGATGCTGTAACGAGGGTCAGCAATGCTACGCGATCAGCGTCGCGAGAATAACTAATGACGGGGACAGGGGACGTGTCAAACTGGAATAGTGATGGGCTAACCATGTAATAAAACTAATATGAATTGTCGACGAGGAGAAAATATATCAAGAAGCCTGTAGATCTGTTTTAAGCACGGAGAACAGACGTAATAACTTTGTCTAACAAGCTGGCATAATTGTATCCACTGGCAAGGTCTAACATTCTGTTTGACGGCGATAGGCTAGTTGGGAGTGGAGCGGACTGCCGAGACTGCAGGTTCAAAACCCAAGGGCACACACCTCTAACTTTTTTATAGTTATGTGCGTCTTCTTTGTAAATTATAGCTCGCTTTAACGGTGAAGGAAAAACATAGTGAGAAAACCTGCAAACCTGAGATGTCCTTTACAAGAATTTCGAAGGTATGTGAAGTCTGCGAACTCGCACAAGGCCAGCGTGGTGGACTAAGGCCTAAACCCTCTCTGTAGTAGAGGAGGCCCGTGCTCAGCAGTGGGCAGAATATTATACTGCGCTGGTATGGTATGGTGATTGTATACCCTACCTTACTTCCCATCAGTTAGGTCACTTTGTCGAGCAAGTGTAAAAAAATGAAGATCAACAGTATATTGAAGGCAGTGCATGTACTCGAACGTGTTATGCTTCGGTAATGATGCGTTTAATGGGGATAGATTAGATAGAACGAGCTTTTGCCCGCGGCTCCGCCCGCGTGAATGAGTTTTCCCGGG
This sequence comes from Sphinx pinastri, assembly GCA_947568825.1. Classification (NCBI taxonomy): domain Eukaryota; kingdom Metazoa; phylum Arthropoda; class Insecta; order Lepidoptera; family Sphingidae; genus Sphinx; species Sphinx pinastri. The sequence continues at coordinate 13,147,226 of OX387632.1, forward strand.
ATAAAAATCCCGCTTTATATTTTCCCGGGATAAAAAGTAGCCTATGTGTTAATCCAGGATATAATCTACCCGTGTGCCAAATTTCATCGAAATCCGTTCAGTAGTTCTTGCGTGAAAGAGTAACAAACATCCAGACATCCAGACATCCATACATCCATACTTACAAACTTTCACGTTTATAATATTATAGTAGTATAGGATTCATATTACTGTCCAACTAGACTTGTTCGCAGCTCCGCACGCGTGAATGAGATTTTCCGGGATAAAAGTCCTGCTATATATTTTCCAAGGATTAAAAATTGCCTATGTTACTCGCTGATAATGTAGCTTTATATTGGTGAAAGAATTTTCAAAACGGTTCAGTAATTTTTGAGTTTATTCGTTATAAACATACAAATCTTTCCTCTTTTATATAGATATACTAGCTGTTGCCCGCGGCTCCGCCCGCGTGAATTAGTTTTCCCGGGATAAAAGTCCCGCTTTATATTTTCCCGGGATATAAAGTAGCCTAAGTTACTCCTTATTACATCAGCTACCTACCAATAAAAGTCCCGTCAAAATCGGTCCAGCCATTTCAGAGATTAGCCGGAACAAACAGACAGACAGACAGACAGAAAGACAGACAAAAATTGTAAAAAATGTTATTTTGGTGTATGTACCGTATATATATTCCTATACATGTAGTAAAAAACGGTTATTTCAATATTACAAACAGACACTCCAATTTTATTTATATGTATAGATATACTAGCTGTTGCCCGCGGCTCCGCCCGCGTGAATTAGTTTTCCCAGGATAAAAGTCCCGCTTTATATTTTCCCGGGATATAAAGTAGCCTAAGTTACTCCTTATTACATCAGCTACCTGCCAATAAAAGTCCCGACAAAATCGGTCCAGCCATTTCAGAGATTAGCCGGAACAAACAGACAGACAGACAGACAGAAAGACAGATAAAAATTGTAAAAAATGTTATTTTGGTGTATGTACCGTATATATATTCCTATACATGTAGTAAAAAACGATTATTTCAATATTACAAACAGACACTCCAATTTTATTTATATGTATAGATGTATGTATGTATGTATGTATGTATTTTATTTATATGTATGTATGTATAGATGTATAGATATAAGTGTAGATATTGACCTCAGTCGTAACAAAACATTTCCTTTAGACACTTAAACCGTGAGTAATACAGAGAAAACGAGCGTTCAGCTTAGTTTTGTTGTAAGGAACGTAGCCAGAGTTCTTATGGATGAACTTTAAGGCTCTCGTTCTATGAGTCGATAACTAGTTAACATCAGACTACCGACTAAGGTCGGGATGTTTCATCTGGTTGTACGTCTCTCATACGTAAGAGTCCGTCTGGGTGGGTACCAGCGCGTTGTCTATTTCTACCGCCAAGCAACAATGTGCATGCACTGTTGTATTTCGGTTTGAAGGACATTGTAGCCAGTGTAACTACTGGACATAATGAGACTTAACATCTTATGTCTCAGGGTGACGAGCGCAGTGGAATGCCACACAGTACTATGTAACCTCAAGGTGCTGTATGGTGTTACTACTATTTATGGGAGGTCGTAACTCGTATCGTTACCATCAGGCGAACGGCATGCTCGTCGCGTCATTTACTGCCATAAAAAAAGGTAAAGTTAAGGCTCTTATCACACTGGCGAATTGCAAGCGAGGCGAAGGCGCTGCGTGCTCGTCCAGTGGAATAACACCCTTAACTTTACTTTTTTTTATCGCAGGGAAAAACGCGTTATCGCTACCACCACTGTGGGGTGAGTGGAATGGTTATGTTGGTTTCACCGATCTTACGGCCCAATGCCGACACTCGGGAGTACCCTTAGATTTACTTGACCACGGATACAACCCTGACGTCTTAACTCACATTATTCAGTAGTTTAAAAAAGAAAACTTCATTTGAGTATGAAGCAACCATTGTATTCCATCGTTATATGCGTAAGTTGTTTCTGATACAATTTCGCTCACATTACGTCATACAACATAAATCCACGTAACACGACTCAACGAGGTGACAGAATAAATCGCGCCATTCATAACGTGCTAACAAAAACGCAGACACCAAATACCAAGATTAAACCACCTTAGTATCTTAGTACCCGCGTTTTAATTGCGTCGTGTCGGTTCACCCGTCGCTGGGACCGCCTTTTGCTCATTCTGTCTTAAGTGCCTCACTTGAAGATCTGTGACAACCCTTAATTAACTGTCTATGTTCACCGTTGGGCTTGGTTATGGGGTTATGCTGTTAGCGGATGGGGGAGAGGAGCGATTTTTGAAGTTATACTTCTTTTGGCGCGCTAGGGAAAAATGATGAGAGTAAATTTTTACGATGCGCGCGCGAAAAACCGACACCCTGAACTTAGCTATAGTCAACATTTAAGTTTTGAATTTTGAACGTAGAATAAGGTGAAAGAAAACCGACACCCTGAAGTTAGCTATAGTCAACATTTTAGTTTTGAATTTTGAATGTAGAATAAGGCGAAAGATAAAAAATTTAAAAAGATTTTTATCTTGTTACGCCAAAGAAGTATAACTTCTAACGCGTGTACATAAGTACACACACACTTTTTTAAAAAATAATGGTTACTATGTAGTATATGTTAACTCAGTTGTCTATTTTATTTACTGCCATCAAGTAATAGTGTGCAAGTACTGTAGCCAATGATTACTGAGCATTACCTACGTACTACTTAAGTTGCCTCTTCACGCTAGTATGTGGGTCTGTGATACTGATATAGCACTGGCCTAGAAAGCTCATTCATGCTAAACGGAAACCGCACGCAATTTCGGCTACGACTTTTCGTGAACACTATCCCACAGGGCTTGGTTAATCCTCTGAAAGTCTTCACAATTAAAATTGCTTTAGATTATTTTTAAATTAGTCATTTCCTCGTAGTTTCGTCAATGTAAAAGAAGTACAGTCTGACACTTAAAGAGTTCATATAATTTTTACTAAAAAACACAATCAGCTAATTTTTTTTATTGCATTGAATGACGAGACGAGCATGCCGTTCGCCTGATGGGAAGCGATATGACTACCCATTAACAGTAGCCAGTATACCATTCAGCACCTTGAGTTACAAAGTACTGTGTGGCATTCCACTGCGCTCGTCATCCTGAGACATAAGATGTTAAGCCTCATTATGTCCAGTAGTTACACTGGCTACAATGTCCTTCAAACTGAAACACAACAGTGCATGTACACTGCTGCTTGGCGGTAAAAACAGAGATTGCGCTAGTACCCACCCAGACGGACTCTTATATATGAGAGACATACCACCAGCCAGTAAATAACTTGATCTCCCCTAAAATTACAAATTTCACTTCCGCATTATTTTTCGCTTTTACTTCCTCTCCGCTCGTAGCCTAAACCCACCTCACATCGTAATGTGCGCCGTAAAAGCCACAACTATACCACGCTTCGTCAAATTTGTAAAGGTATCTCAACTATTCTGCTGGATTATTCAGGTGTTTACAAGTCGTTGCGGCGTCGTCTAGACAAGTTTACGGATCATAACGGATGGCTTGGGAATGCTGCACTTAGCTTAACTTCTTTTGGATGTGTTTTTTTTATTTTTTTTATTGCATTGAATGACGAGACGAGCATGCCGTTCGCCTGATGGTAAGCGATACGACCACCTATAAACAGTAGCAACACCATCCAGCACCTTGACTTACAAAGTACCGTGTGGCATTCCACTGCGCTCGTCATCCTGAGACATAAGATGTTAAGTCTCATTATGTCCAGTAGTTATACTGGCTACAATGTCGTTCAAACCGAAACACAACAGTGCATGCCCACTGCTGCTTGGCGGTAGAAATAGACATTGCGGTGGTACCCACCCAGACGACCTCTTACATAATGAGAGACCTACCACCAGTACATGTCTCAGTATGTGTCTACATGTCTCATTGAACTTTTGGTTTTTTGAGCGTCAAAGTAACAACATTGGTACATGAGGAGCTATTGTTTAAAAAATAGGCACTGGAGACACAAGCATATATACACACTCACGTCGTTTATCCCCGAAGGGGCAGGCAGAGGAGCAACTAGTGTACCCACTTTTCGCCGTGCGTGTTCCGTCCCATGATGTGATAGGGGGCGAGCCTATCGCCATATCAGGTATAAATTCCAGTCTCCAAGCTGATACTGAATAGTATAATCCAATATTACTTTGCCCGACTCGGGATCTAACCCGGGACCTCAACACTGCAGTCGTGCCGTAATACAACTACGCCACCGAGGCAGTCAACGGAGATATTGGTGGGAAAATAACCTGCTTACCATCAGACTGGCCGCTTGTTCGTTTGCCTACTAAGGCAATAAAAAAAAAGGAATACATTAGGTCCAACTACCCAAAATCTACAAGAAGTGGAAAGTAATGTAGGCTGATCATCCAACCCAGACTAACTCTAACTTCTGAAACAGTTGGAACTTCCAAAAACTTATACGTAACTAATTCTGGAATTCAAAACTTACGAATGGGAATTTGCAAAGCGATACGAAACTGTGGAAGGATGTTGTTTATTATCTGTGGGTGAAACTATTGAAAACTTAGGGATGTGTGTTAATTCATTGTCTTGGTAATGCTTTTGATGATTATTTAGGAATGTAAGTGAACAATTCGCAGATGTATTACCGGCGGCCTATCCGGCACCGAGATAATAATCTATGATTATGCCATAACCATACAGACCGTCAGGTGGACAGCCGACTTGATAAAGGTCGCAGGAACACGCCGGATGCAGGCCACTTTTGACAGGTCCGTCTGAAAATCTTTAGGAGAGGCTTATGTTCAGCAGTGGACGTTATGTGGCTGATGTATTACATTTTAAGGAGTTGCAGGGAATTTTAACTTTATATATTTTCGTTAGTTACATTGTCTTTTTGTATAGGTATTTCGTATTGGCTAAATCCTATTAATATTATAAACGTGAAAGTTCCTAAAGGTGTTCAGATAATTGTTAGCCAATGACGCATATCACTAAATGTTTCTAGATCAAACTTAGGAAAAATATCGACGTAGTCTTAAATTAATATAGGCTTATACCAATAAAAAGTAATAATCATTTTTATACTCCAAATTATTTCATATTTGTTTTGGTATTTCCGAGCAACGGTCAATAAAAAAATTGCCAATTTCAAAATCTATATATAATTATGACAAATCATAGGATCACAAAGCGAATGCAATTTAAAGATGCAATGGAGTCATTAATTGCTATATCAACGGGGCGTGCGTTCGACATCTCGATTTGCATCGTGATGTCGAGGCTTTATAACTCCAATTTAAACCAGCGCTGAGTTGCTTATTACCACAGTAAAGATAGCAGTAGGGACAGTGACTTCATGTTCTAGGTTAAGTATGCTGAGGATCTAGAGTTAAACGTTCATGTTGCAGGCAGGCCTGTGAAACAGATCAGTCCTGGGATAGAAACCTACAATAATTATTTCGTGATTAATTCATTATCAGCCGATGGATGTAATTTTACGTTTTCGTTTCAATAAGGAACGAGTACGTAGTAGGAAAATGTAAAAAACGGGAACAATCCATAGGTATACTCTGCGAAAGTAACTCTGTCTGTCTGTTATGCTTTCACGGCTGAACCACTGAACCGATTTCGATAAAATTGGGGGCGGAGATAGTTTGAGACTCTGGAAAGGATATAGGCTACTTTTCATCGCGGGAAAATTTGTAGTGGGACCTTTCTTCCGGAAAAAAATTTCACGCAGGCGGAGCCGTGAGCAAAAGCTAGTTTTCTATATTGGGACGTTTCGACAAGTCTGTCATCATTTTACTGGTGGTAGGTCTCTCATATGTGGGGTGCGAAGTCAGGAAACCTCCACGCGGTGCACCCTGGGCAACGGCGCGTCGATCACGTTGATCGGCGCGACGGCTAATATCCTGACAACAGTTGGTTGGCGGTCGTCGTCTCTTGCGGCGGCCGTCGTCTTGTTTTGGTGGGCCTGTTCATCGAGCGACTCCCGGTTCTGTCCTGGGGGTGTCGACGGGCTCGGTGTGCGCTCACCCCGCCCCGAGCAGGCAGTGGGGGGGAACCTTTCTCTCCCGCTGTCGCCGTCGCAGATCGTAATCCGGTATGGAGGTCCGTGGTTATGTCTCGCGCTCCTGCCGGACCGAGGGTCTTGGCTTAACCGCCCGGACCGCGAGGGAGAAAACCTCTATAAAAAGTTACCCCGAATCCCAAGCGGCGGCGCACCGCGAGGGGATGCATGGCCGATGGGTAGTTCGGTCTCTAGTGCGACCCCCGCCAGAGTACCAGCCGACCCTTTGGCGGGTTACGCTAGGCTTACCCAGGTACAGGGGGCACTGCCTGGGTGGACTCTTTATTTCCCCCACACTCGTGGGAAAAGTATGGAAAATTTATACCCAAAAGTAATTTTGACGAGGTTGCCTACTCCAGTTTCTGGTTCTGGGACTGGAGAGGCGGAGGTTGAAGGGCGCAAGCCCGAAGACAGACCAGCTGGGGGCACAAAGCCCCAAGAGGTGACGGCCCAGAAGAGGCCGGCGAAATCCGACTCCGAGTCGGAGTCTCATCGTCCGCGTTCGAGGCGACGCAGTAGCCAGAGGGCTCGACTGTGGCAGCATTCTGCCACTGATGATGCGCGCACTCGATCTCCGCTCTCTAGTGGGACAGAGAGCTCTGAGCAGTGCTCGGGGAAGCGGAGCGCCCGTCCAGCGAAGCCCAAGGCGAGGGCTCGCAAAGAGTTGACTGGCCAACAGCGAGCGAAGGAGGTGATGGCGGAACGGCTGCGTTTCGTCAGGTCGCCGTTGCTGGTTAGCAACTTGGAGGGGGACGAATCCCGCATTATTCTCAGGGATGACCTGAGGGAATGCGGGAATGTCGTGAAGAGGGTCGCCCAAAGATCGGGCAACCTTAAAGGGACCTTCCAAAAGTCCCTAAATATGGTCCACGATATTCTTATGATGTTCGTGGACCAGCCGCAGTCGGAGGCAGTGGCCCGCCTCGAGGAAGCGGCTAAAGTTTGGAGGGAGCGGAGCGTTCGCCTCGAGGAGGATATGGCCTCTCTTAAAGAGGAAAATGCCTCCCTTCGCCGTCGCCTCGATGGGATGGAACACCTCGAGGCACGCCTGACGGCTCGGTTTGAGGCGGCTCTTCAGGGGCCCACGCCGAGGCCGTCATTGGCTCATGAAGTGGCACGTTCCAGCCCAGCGGTGACTCCCCTGCCCGTTCAGGGGGGATACGTGGGGGGTATTTCCCAACCCTCGACCAGTAAGGGTAAGGTAAAGGGAAAAGGGAAGGGGAAGGGAGCATCTCAACGTGCTTCCTCACCTGTTGCTGTGGCAGGCCCATCTGGCGTTCCGCCGCCTCCAGTGGCTGGGCCGTCTAAGGCCCCTGTGACGGTGCCTCTTGTGCCGCGGATGGCCGCGCCTCTGCCAAAGCCCCAAAAGGGGAAAAGTAAGTCAGGAGGTGCGGCCGTAAAGAAGACCCAGCCTCCCCCGGAGCCCCGTCCGTTACCGCCGGCCCCGGCGTCTCTAGAGACTCCGTGGTCCGTTGTGACGGGCAAGAAGAAGAGGGCCAGGCCTGGCGCGGTACCGGCTGCAACCCAGCAGCAACCACCGCGCCGGTCCGAACCTAGGCTCCGTCCGCCGCGGTCCGCTGCCGTCGTCATTTCATTGACGCCGGCAGCTATAGAGAAAGGGTTGACTTACGCCCAGATTCTGACGGACGCCCAAGCGAAGGTGGACCTCACCGGCCTTGAAATAGACCGGCTGAGGCCGAAGTTTGCAGCTACGGGCGCCCCGATGTATGAGGTGCCCGGGGGTAACTCTGAGCAGAAGGCGGACTCCCTTGCCACCAGGCTGAGGGAGTGCTTTGCTGGGTCGGAAGATGTTCGTATCTCCCGGCCCACCAAGTTTGCAGAGTTAAGAGTCTCGGAGCTGGACTATACAGCCACTCCCGAGATAGTCGCAGCGGCCCTCTGCAGGGTCGGTGAGTGCGGTGAGGAGGCAGTTAAGGTGGGCCAGATCCGCCGTGACCGCTCTCGTGTGGGGGCGGTGTGGGCGAAGATGCCCGTAAAAGCGGCGCAAAAGGTGAAGGCGGGCTGCCTTAAGATAGGGTGGGTCGTTGCCCGGGTGACCGTGCTCGAGCCACGCCCGTTGCAGTGTTACCGCTGCCTCGAGCGCGGTCACGTCCGGGACAGGTGTGACTGTCCCACAGACCGCAGCGATCTGTGCTATCGCTGCGGGAAGCCGGGACACATAGCTCGGCAGTGCGAGGCTGAGCCGAGCTGTGCCATCTGCGCAGCCGCTGGCAAGCCCGCCGGACACCGAGTCGGAGGAAAGGTGTGTCCCACCTCCTCCCGCCGTAACCGGCGTCGCCCACGTACACGTCCTGCTGCAACTGTGGCTACGACCCAGACGCAGCAGGAAAGCCCATCGCAGGCTGAGATGGAGACGGAAGAGATCGCCCAACAATAATGGACATCAGATTCCTCCAGGCGAACATTAATCACTGCGCTCGCGCTCAGGACCTCTTGTCCCAGAGCCTGGCGCAGTGGTTGGTGCATGTGGCCGTAGTCGCTGAGCCGTACTTTGTCCCACCCAGGGATAACTGGGCCGGGGACCTCGACGGTTCGGTGGCTATCATCACCCAGGGAGCCGCTGGCTCCCCGCCCTTCGAAAAAGTAGCGAAGGGCCGGGGATGCGTGGCGGTTCTGTTGGGAGACATCTGGGTTGTCGGAGTTTATTTCTCTCCCAACAGGCCCCTAGCTGAATTTGAGACCTTTCTTTTCCAGCTGGGGTCCCTGGTGGAACAAGGCCAACCTCACCCGGCGATCGTCGCCGGCGACTTCAACGCCAAATCGGTGGTCTGGGGTTCGCCGGTGACCGGCGTTCGCGGTGAGGTCCTGGAGGACTGGGCGATCTCTGTCGGCCTGGTCGTCCTGAATAGGGGGTCGGTGGAGACGTGTGTGCGGCACAACGGCGGGTCTATTGTCGATTTGTCGTTTGGGAGTCCCGCCGTCGCACACCGTGTCCGGGGCTGGAAAGTTCTCGTGGGCGTGGAGACGTTGTCGGACCATCGTTATATAAGGTTCGACGTCTCCGCGTCCCCGAGCGTCCAGCCCAGTGGTGAACCGAGTGCCCCGAATCGGGACGGCCCGCGATGGGTTCTTCATCGCCTCAATAAAGAGGCCGTAGAGTTGGCCGCCCTGGCAATGTCGTGGCTCCCCGTGCCGGACGGGCCGGTAGGGGTCGAGCTGGAGGCGAAGTGGTTCGGGGTGGCAATGTCAGACGTGTGTGACGCTGCCATGCCCCGGGCCCTTCACCGTTCGCCGCGACGGCAGGTGTACTGGTGGTCGGCGGAGCTAACGCAGTTGCGCGCATCTTGCGTTGCTGCGCGCCGCCGATACGCCAGGCATCGCCGTCGCCGATTGAGGGCGGACGATCACGCAGACCAGGAGCGGCAGCTCTACGACCTCTATAAAGAGGCGAAGAGAGCGCTGCGGGTGGCCATTCACAGGGCCAAGGTTGCGGCACGCAAGGAGTTCTTGGGGACTCTCGACGGTGACCCGTGGGGGCGCCCCTATCGCTTGGTGATGAACAAGCTTCGCCCAGCGGCGCCCCCGCTGTCGCAGAGTCTCCGGCCAGACTTACTGGCCAGCGTCGTCGCGGCCTTGTTCCCGGCCACTGTGGAGACCACTCCTCCACCGATGGCGCCACCAGACGTGGCGTCATCGTCGATCGAGTATTCGGCAAGGGATATCCCGGAGGTTTCGCCCGCAGAAATGCGGGCTGTAGTGCTTCGGCTGCGGAGCAAAAACACGGCCCCAGGGCTCGACGGCATCCCCGGAAAAGCCTGGGTGTTAGCCCTCGAGTACTTGGGCCCGAGGCTCCGCAGTTTGTTCTCCGCCTGTTTGGAGCGGGGCGTCTTCCCGGCGCGTTGGAAAACCGGGAAGCTCGTCCTGCTGAAGAAAGAAGGACGACCCGCAGAGTCGCCGTCGGCCTACCGGCCCATCGTGTTGCTCGACGAGGTCGCCAAACTCTTCGAGCGCATCGTCCATGCTCGCCTCGTCGAGCATCTCGAGAGGGTCGGACCGAATTTGGCCGACAGCCAATTTGGATTTAGGAGGGGACGTTCCACCGTCCACGCGATTCTGCGGGTGAAGGCACAGGCGGAGGATGCAGTGGCCGGAGGCAGAGTAGTTGTAGCGATATCGTTGGATATTTCCAACGCGTTCAACACTCTGCCCTGGCCCTGCATTCACGAGGCACTGCGGTACCACGTGGTGCCACTCTATCTTCGGCGTCTGGTGCACGCGTACCTGTCTGACAGGGACGTGGTGTATCCGGGTGCCGACGGGTGGCACCGAAGAGCGATGTCGTGCGGTGTTCCACAGGGCTCGGTTTTGGGCCCTCTCCTGTGGAACATCGGTTACGACTGGGTGCTCCGTGGTGCCAATCTCCGGGGCGTCGGCGTGACTTGTTACGCTGACGACACGCTGGTCACGGCGACATCCAGGACTTTCCAGGATGCCGCAATATTGGCGGCGGCGGGCGCCGGCCATATAGTGCGCCGAATCAGGCGGTTAGGTTTGACGGTGGCCCTTGAGAAAACCGAGGCCATTTGTTTTCATGGGCCTCGGCGAGGGCCACCGGCCGGCGCCCACATCGTCGTGGATGGGGTGCGGATTCCCATCGGCAAAAGTTTGAAATATTTGGGTTTGGTTTTAGACAGCCGATGGGGATTCCGCACCCATTTTGAGGTTTTGAGGACAAAATTGTCCCGGGCAGCGGGTGCTCTCTCTAGCCTGCTGCCCAACCTGGAAGGTCCTGGCATCCCTTGCCGAAGACTCTATCACGGAGTCGTGCGGTCCATGGCCCTTTACGGCAGTCCCGTTTGGGCCAACCTCCTGCACAAACGCTGCATCGCTCTCCTGCGCAACCCGCAGCGAGTAGTGGCGCAGCGGGCGATCAGGGCGTACCGCACGGTCTCTTTCGAGGCGGCTTGCTTGTTGGCCGGATTCCTGCCTTGGGATCTGGACGCCAAATCCCTGTCCGATGCTTTTCATTGGCGGGAGGAGGCGTTCAGTCGCGGGCAGCGTCCGGCCCTGAAGGAGGTGGAGGCCATGAGGGCCTCCTTACGGCGAGCCGCCGTGGAGGAGTGGTGTCTCAGGCTGGAGACCCCGTCAGCGGGGCTCAGGGCCGTAGCGGCAGTGCGCCCGGTCTTTGCCGAGTGGCTGGACAGGCGCCACGGCCCGGCTACGTTTCGATTGACACAGGTACTCACCGGGCATGGTAGCTTCGGTGACTATCTGTGTCGTATCGTAGGCACAGAGGTGTCGGCCGTGTGTCACCATTGTGACAACTGCCCGCTGGATACGGCCCAGCACACGTTGGAGTTTTGCCCAGCCTGGGACGAGGAGCGCAGCGCTCTCAGAGCAGTCGTCGGAGGAGACCTCTCGCTGCCGGCCGTGGTCGCTTCCATGGTCGACAGTCGGGAGGCCTGGCGTGCGGTGGCCCACTTCTGCGAGGTGGTCATCTCGCAGAAGGAGAGTGCCGAGAGGGATCGGGAGCGAGATGATCCCTCCCGCCGCCAGAGGAGACGAAGGAGGCGCCGGGTGGACGACTGATCGGCGTCTCCCGCCCTGTGGATTGGGGGCGTTTGGAGAATTCCACCACGGTATCCCCTGCCTGTCGTAAAAGGCGACTAATAGGGGCCACCGGGGGTCGCGGGCGGGCGGCAGGGGGCTGTCCGTCCTTAGTTTTGTGTGTTTAAGCACATCGATGTGACCCCCGTGATGGACGGCAGCGTGGCAGGTAGGCCTCACGCTGCCGTTGACGCTGAGAGCGTCCTTCGGTGCGCGGGGGCTTCTGAGCCCCCCCACAACAGGAGACGGGCCGCACCAGGCGGCACCGCGCAGGGGCGGTTGCGGACGACAACTTAGACATTAGTCAGAGGAAGCCCGCAGCCGTCCCTAATGCGCCGAAGATGGCCACCGCGGAGTTTTAGTTGGTATGCCGTGCGTTGTACATAGGTTAGGGACTCGGCCCGGCGGTCGCCCGACGTTTTCTATCTCTCCGGGCGGCTCAACGCCGGGTCGTAAGGCACGGTGAACCCAACATAACCGCTCGGTCGCCCCCCATGAAGGCCGGGCGGTAGTGGTAACGCACTTTCTCCGCGAAACCAAAAAAAAAAAAAAAAAAAAAAAAGGTCTCTCATATGTGAGAGTTCGTCTGGGTGGGTACCACCGCAATGTCTATTTCAACCGCCAAGCAGCAGTCTGCATGTTGTTGTGTTTCGGTTTGAAGGTCATTGTAGCCAGTGTAACTACTAGATATAATGAGACTTAACATCATATGTCTCAGGATGACGAGCGCAGTGGAATGCCACACAGTACTTTGTAACTCAATGTGCTGGATGGTGTTCCTGCTGTTTATAGGTGGTCGTATCGCTTACCATCAGGCGAACGGCAAGCTCGTCTCGTCATTCAATTCAATAAAAAAAACCATCCACGATGTTTGGCCAGCATAATACTGGAGCTGTCAATTTTACTATATTATTCAATGGACATTCGAATTAGATTCTAGATATATCTGATTTTTGTTGTGTGATGAATGGTAATAAATCTACGTTCTAACCACAAATCAAGGCATATATTATCTTATTGTGTGGTCAATACTGTACGTAACTGTTCTAGGTACTTAGTATTCAATATTGAATGAATATTGGCAAATAGTTGATCATCAAATCCTCAGAAATATCGTTTCCAACATCCGCAATTCTACAAACGTTATTAGTTCAGGATTACCTGAGCGACGCGTTACAGAAAGCTATTTCTTCGTGTCTTTACGTATGTTGAGAGTCTGATAAGAAGCCAAGATGCAAAATGAGCGTCGTCGTATTGAATGGGAAGTAGGTCATATTGCGCAGTGGAGGAACCAGGCATTGAAACCCTAACAATTCTTTCTTTATTTACAAAGTATATGAGATTTAAATGATGTTTTTTTAATGGCACGTGACTTATTACATTATTGGTTTCTCCTTACTGCTTGGTCCATGATATTATAGATGCGAAACTAACTCTGTCTGTCTGTCGCGCTTTCACGCCAAAACTACTGAACCGATGTAAATTAAATTTGGTACACAGATAATCTGGAGCCTGAGAAAGGACATAGGCTACTTTTTAATGCAAAAATGGTTGTAAGGGGTTGATAGGGAGGGATGAAAAGTTGTATGGAAGTATCGTCATTTTTAGAGCTAGAAGCTTGAAACTTATTCTTTAGGTTGTTGATTTAATATAAATAAATAACATTCAAAGTTTGTAAAAGTTTAACCCTTTGCCCCGGGAAAATATAAAGCGGGACTTTTATCCCGGATTTTTTTAACGCGGGCGGAGCCGTGGGCTAAAGCTAGTGCATAATATAATAAAACTAGTCCTGTATTATATACTGACCACTGCTGAGCACGGACCTCCTCTACTTCTGAGAGGGTTTTAGGCCTTAGTCCGCCACTCTAGCCTAGTGTGGGTTGGCAGACTTCATAAATACCTTTGAAATTATTTTAGGCGAATTCTGAGGTATGCAGGTCTCCTCATGATGATTTCTACACCGTTGAAGTGAGCGATAGTTCTCTATAAAAAATTCGAAGGTATGTGAAGTCTGCCAACCCGCACTAGGCCAGCGTGGTGGACTAAGGCCTAAAACCCTCTCAGTTGTAGAGGGGGCCCGTGTTCAGCATTGGGCAGTATATGATACAGGGCTGGTATGGATGGATGGATGGCACACGCAACTTAGGTAATTTTGCAATTATATTATTATTGTTTATCCATAAGCAATGCTAAGAATCTCTAAAAGTATAAAATCTCAATAAGTGCCAACCATACAGCCACAAAGTAGCTAAACTGATTCAAAAAATCAGAGGGTAGGATATCGTCATTCCTGCGCAATCCGCGTGTATTAAATTGAATAACCTACTGGGCGCTATTGAACTTTACAGATATCTTCAGGTCAATCTTAGCTTCATCATCATCAGCCACATGACGTCCACTGCTGAACATAGGCCTTCCCTAAAGATTTCCAGACGGATCTGTCAAAAGCGCTCTGCATCCAGCAAGTTCCTGCGACCTTTATCAAGTCACCTTGCAGGTCGACACTACGCTTGCTAGTACGTGGCCTCCACTCAAAAACTTTATTGCCCCATCTGCCGTCAGTTCTTCGAACTATGTGTCCTGCCCACTGCCACTTCAGCTTGCTAATCTAACCTTAGCTTACTTCTTACTAATAGGTATTATAAATGCGAAAATTTGTGAAACTGTATGGATTTTTGTTAGAAGCAGTATATAGTCGCTGGTTAGAAGTAGACGCACAAACAACTAAACGGATTTGGATGAAGTTTAGCATACGGGTAGATCATGTCCTAGATTAACACATAGGCTATTTTTTATACTGATAATTTACTCCCATAGGTAATAATGGGCATTTTTTATCTGATTATTTAAGTAGATGGCGCTGGCGTCGTACTGTAATTTAGAGACTTTTGTAGCAGGAAAGGATAGGCGAAGCTGCGGGCAACACCTAGCTATGAAATAAATCTCATGCTTCTGTCGGGACGCTTACAATTAGGCGAGGGGTTATCTAGTCTCAACAAATACATTTATTAATTAAATATTTTTGTTTTAATTTATTATAGCGTTACTCATCTATACTAATATTATAAAGAGGAAAGATTTCATTGTTTGTTTGTTTATTTGCATTAAATAGGCTCCGAAACTACTTAACCGATTTGAAAAAATCTATCACCAATATAAAGCTGTATTACCAGCGAGTAACATATAGGCTACTTTTTATTCCAGAGAAATATAAAGCGGGACTTTTATCCCGGAAACGGTCATTCACGCGGGCAGAGCCGCGAGCAGAAGTCTAGTAATTTTATAATTTTAGTTTAAATCTATTTAGCATAACTGTTACACAATTTACTGTGGAATTAATCTATCGGATGGTCCTCTTTGAAGCTGAGGACACTATCTTCGTGTTTTGCGCTCAGTCCTTTTGAAGAGGTGTTAATTAATATTATGCTTTCATAATTTTTAATAAGCACTCTTTGACGAGGGCTTCGATAATGAATGTTTTATGCTTTTGATTATTTTATATTTCCTTTTTGGGGAGAGTTTGGCAGTTTAGGATAGTGTTTGTGGCGCGATGCGAGCTGAACTGGCTGTGAAATGTATAGTTGTTGGATCGATTCCATGGAGGCAAATGTTTGTATTTTTTTTTCTAATTGTTTATAAATTGGGAATCCTCGTAATTCCTGATAATCACAACTGAAACCATTCGTTAATTAATTGATTACTAGGCGAATTAAATAAACTAAAAAAGAAATTTACATTTTGAATTTAAATTAAGAGTAACAAGAAAAACAAACTGTCCACATAAAACATAGTTTTTTGTATCTTCAAATCCTCACATTTAGCACACGTTAATACTCAGAATTTAACAACAAACTTGTGTTCAAGACGTAAAACACGTCATAAAGTACATGTTAAGTGCGAACTTTTAACGCTCATACGTATCTCATGTATAAACACGTTATAAAGAAAACAAAATTTAAGAGATATCGAGTGAAGTTAAATAATTGATGCGATACTGCGTCATGGTGGGGTGTGGATATAGTGAGAGACGCGGAAATTATTCTGAGTGGTTATATTGAGCAAAAAGTATTAAAAACGGCGATAGCCGAGTTGGGAGTAGAGAAGGCTGCCGAAATGAATGTCCGCAGGTTCAAAACCCAAGGACACCTCTGACTTTTCTAAAGTTATGTGTGTCTTTTTTGTGAAATATCGCTTGCTTTAATGGTGATTGTAAACATCGGGAAACCTGCATATCTGAGTAGTTCTCTTTTCGAATTTCGAAGGTATGTGAAGTCTGCTAACCCGCACTAGGCCAGCGTGGTGGACTAAGGCTTTAACGCTCTCAGTTGTAAAGGAGGCCCGTGCTCAGCAGTGGGCAGTATATAATACAGGGCTGGTACGGTCTACATTTTCTCCGGCCCGGTATTAAATCGCCAAACGCATGTACCTAAGTCGCAGCCCTAGCTAGACGTCTATATTGAAAATACGCGTACATTTCCATTTTTCATGCTGCTTCTTCTTTTAATATACAAAGTGATATTTAAATAAATTATACACATAATGTTACACTTTTTATATTTATTTGTTCTGTTTCTTGCCTTTGTTTAATATTACTGTTTTATGTGCTTCTAAATTGAATTGTAAGAAAGCTCTTATGGTAAATGGCTGTTTCTCAAAGTGACTGGTAATTAACGGGTTTTTATAATAAAACTGATCGACCAGCAAATGTTTCACTTATTAGTAAACGTATCATAATCTACAATGGTTATGAATTTGCGATTATAAATGACTGAGGAATCACGTTTCATCGGGCCGAGTAAATTTGGCCAGTTTGATACTAAGTAATTCTGTATTCTGCTTTGCTAAAGCACTGTTGGCTGATTTCACTCACACAAACACACACACATGGCTTTTATTCCCGATGGAGTAGGCAGAGGCGCATCTAATGCATCCACTCTTCGCCGTGCGTATTTCGTCCCATGATGTGATAGGGGGCGAGCCTATCGCCATATCAGGCACAGATTTCAGGCTCGGGACTGATACTGAATAGAATAACCAAATATCACTTTGCCCGACCCGGGGATCGAACCCTAGAACTTAGCACTGCACTCGTGCTGTAATACAACTACGCAACCGAGGCAGTTATTTGATTTGAAATACGCCGTATTTCGAGTGATAAGTAAAGTCCAGTACGAAATGTATGTCCATGTCAACTGTTTTTTTAATAAAAGAAAAAAAAAACAAGGACGTTGCATTCTTAAAACAACTTGGCATTATATACTTCGATAATTACATAAGGAAATCTCCAAAATATCATTGCAAATACTATACACCCACAAACAGACATACTAATAATGAAAACAGTGTTTCCACAGTTGACAAAGACCAGGGACGTTTTTCGCAACATTACCCGGCTAAATGCAATGTAGGGCACGCGCCGCTACTGTCACGTAGTTACGAACAGATGGCCGCTGGGGCGACGCCCTTACGTGCGTGTCTGAATATAAATATGTGTTGCTGGTATGGGGAGAAATGGGCGTTTTGTGAAAGATCCACTTCCATACAGGTGTAGATTATTACTAATAAAGGAAATTCTTTTACACTTTGTCAAGCACTGAGGTGACTGTTAGTTGTTTTTTTACATTGTACTGATCTTTAAATAATATTAAGTAGACATTAACAGAATCATCGTTATGCGGGGAAGCTAAAAAAAAAAAAAATATAAGGCAGCTTACAGTAGTAAGCTACCTGGTAGTAACCATCCCTGTATTATATACCTACTGTCCACTGCTGAGCACGGGCCTCTTCTACTACTGAGAGGGTTTAGGCTTTAGTCCACCACGCTGACCTATTACGGGTTGGCAGACTTCACATACCTTCGAAATTCTTATAGAGATTTTCTCGGTATGCTAGTTACCTCATAATGTTTTCCTTCACCGTTAAAGCAAGCGATAATTCAAAAAGAATATACAAAATATAACTTTAGAAAAGTCAGAGGTGCATGCCCTTGGGTTATGAACCTGCGGACATTCATCTCGACAGTCCGTTCCACTCCCAGCTACGCTATCACTGCTACTGAGGTAGCTTAATTTCGCCAAATAGCTAAAATGATTATTTTAACAGTATAGAATTAGTATTACTCATGTTAGGTCTTATTACCAGTGAGTACTTATCCTATCCTGGGGCTGCCTCTTATGGGCCGAAGAAGGCCACCGCAGGTTTAGTTCGGTATGCCGATGTAGGGTATACATTCGGTCACAAAAGTAGCTGAACAAATTCAAAATTTCTTATCGCTTCTACGCGTTAAGTTTAGTTAAAACTTTAGATTTTTTTCGTGTGAAGTAAAGTAAAGCGCTTTTAATTTATTATTGTGGAGAAAAAAAAAAGTGGTAAGAACGAAAAAGTGTATAACCATTTTGAAGTTTTGAATTTGTTCAGCTATATGTGGCTCACTGTACATAGTGTTAGGGACTAGGCCCAATAGTCGGACGATGCTATACTCCCGAGCGTCGACATTAGGTCATCAGTCCGGTGAAACCAGCATAACCGTTCCGCTCATCGCTCCAGTGGCGGTAGCGATATAGCATTTTTTCCAAGAGAAAAAGAAATACCTTTCCTATAACTTTAATGAATAATACGTATTTTTACTTACTTAACTTATAACTCACATCCTTATCCATTCAAGCATAGATTACAAAATTTTAAGTGTATCAGACTTTTTACATAATAACTTATGGAGTAATCTATCTGCAACTGACACCATGGCTTTTATTGTTACATTTTTTATCGAACTATTTCCAAATAAGAACACCTACCTATCTTTTTTTGCGAACTTCTACTACCAGTACTTACTGGAAAATAGTAATATTTTTTTGTCGTCAACAATAATTTTGTTTACTAGCTTCCTTGAAGGATCACTGTCGAAAAATAACCGCACAGAAATGTATTTCACATTTATTGTTTTATTTATTTATTTATTTAAGCACTTCATATACAAATGTATAAAGGCGGACTTAATGCCGTAGGCATTCTCTCCCAGTCAACCTTAGGGTGGTGCAGAGATTAACAAGGTAGGTGCATCAGTGGTAGTTATTTCGAAATAATATATACTTATAAATACACATATATAAATATTGATTCATACTATGATAAGTATAATGCAAAATTAATAAATATATATACCATACATATACAATATATAAACGTGTCTACAATAAATATATACGTAGTTATAAATTCATAGATAATCTAATATTGTCTCTGAGTAATATAGATTATAGTTTATTTTCATAGTTTGATAAGGTACTCCAAACTGCCGCGGCGTCAGTTATATTGCGTGCGCTGTTTGACACCGCTCTGAGGGCTTGGGTTCGATCCCCGGGTCGGTCAAAGTCATATTGGGTTTTACTGCTCAGTATCAGGCCGGAGTCTAGAGTCTAGAATTTGGCATTAGAAATAAACTCGCCCCCTATCTCATCATGGGACGGACTACACAGCGAAAAGCGGGTGCACTAGTTGTGTCTCTGCCTACCCCTTCGAGTTTGAAGGGGTCTGAGTGTGTAAGTTCTCTAAAAATTAGATAAAGAATTGCAATTCCAACCACTTTCCAGATATCCGCCTCTAGACTATCCAATTCCAGAAAATCGTATTTGTAAATAGATATACAATGAGTTTCCTAATTTAGGAATACAATCAAAAACCGAACTCACGGTCTATATATTTGCCTTCTTGATCAAGCGGACCATATTGGTCCGCTTGATCTTGAAGAAGGCGGTTATTGTAAATTCCAAAAACCAATTTTCTGTATCCCATGTCGAACCCTGGCATCCTTATTTTCAAACCCTTCCAAAATCTAAAACATTTGAAACAATCATAACACTAAATCGGGCGAAATCTTGACCAGGCTTTCCACACCCTCACATCTTAAACTTAATAACTCACATTGACCCCCCATTATCCCCAAATGACCTCCCCTAACTGACCATACCCTATTTACTTATTAATTTACAGCGAATCGTATAAAGTTTAAAGTTAACTGACTTGATTAAAACTTCAGCTCTTATGGTCGGCGGACTTTGTTTACGACGGCCGTTGGTAACGCCGTTACGTCCGGTCGTAAACTAAACTTTGATTAAATATCAATTTATTATAGAGTTTGGGAAATATCGAAGCTTGAAGTGACATTTTAGTTAAATTTTGTTAATGTGGAATAGTTATTTTAATAAAAAAAACTTATTTTGTGAACTAAGGGTTACATCATTGATGTATTAAAAAACCCGGTTACATCTACAAAACTATTTCTACGCCGTAGGCATTACGTAGACAGGATACACATGCTTGAAGTTACATTTAGTATTTCACTCTTTTAGGGCGGTATTAATGAATCAATCTCAAGTTTGAGTTACACCTCAAGTAGACATAATGTATTGAACTATTCATACATTATGTCTAATTGAGATGTAACTGAAACTTGAGATTGATTTCTTAATACCGCCCTTAGACTTTTGCAGAACTCTCTCCAGGGAGTAATTAGCATCCTCGAATAATAATATTCTTTAGGAAAGTAACTTTATTTATTATGACCAGTTTTGTAATTTTTTTATTTCTCTTCTGTAGCATTTATCTACCTTTACTACGGCATCCCCTGCCTGTCGTAAGAGGCGACTAAATGGGGCTTCAAGAGAGTCGCGGGGCGAGAAGCGGCTGCTCAGTTCAATTTATGCGACTCCGAGGTGGACGACAATGCGGGTGGTCGGTTTCCCGTTTAGAGTTCGGGGGAATATTAGCCCCCTTGTATAGAGAAGGGCCGCAACGGCATCGCGCAGGGACGGTCCCGTGCAGCTATCTTAGAGCAACAAGATACCCCGGGGCCGTCTCGTATGCGCCGAAGAAGGCCACCGCGGGTTTTGGTTGGTTTGCCGGTGTAGGGTGTACATAATGTTAGGGATTCGGTCCAATGCTCGCTCGGATGATGCTATACTCCCGAGTGTCGACATTGGGCCGTAAGACTCTTTTTAGTTGTCTAATATTTGTCATTTAATAATCTTTATCTTAAGCAAAACTATTGCCCGATTTAGATGCTTGCCGAGTACATACGAATAAATATTTTGTAAATAAGACCAAATTAAAACGGATATTCAAAATATTACATATTTAGTTTCGACGTCTCGTACGCGCGTTATATTATTGTTTCTAAGAGTAAGTAATTATATTGTATTTCTGTAAGTAAGTGAATATAATTCTTGTGGATATCTAAATGTTTTAAACCATAATACGAGTGTGTAAACAGCTTATTCGAGTGTATTCGTTACTCATAATTCATGGTCATGTATTAGTGCTCGAATAGGGTAATTGAAAATATCTTTTAAATCATCATCATCAGCCACATGACGTCCAGTGCTGAACATAGGCCTCTTCCAAAGATTTCCAGACGGATCTGTCAAAAGCGCCCTGCATCCAGCGTGTTCCTGCGACCTTTATCAAGTCGTCTGTCCACCTTGCAGGTGGGCGGCCGACGCTGCGCTTGCCAGTACGTGGTCTCTTTTAAATACATTTATCAAAAATTCATAGTATCCAAAATCTTGCTATGTTTTGAAATTTGGTGGAAGGTTGTAAAATAACAGTAATATTAGACTGTGACGTCACCATGTGTCACCTGCCATAACGTTGCGTGCGTGCAAAAGATATAGCGTGATATCTCCGTCGCGCCCCCACTTTTGCTCACAACAATATTACAAATACGAATAACTGTTTTACTTCTCAACCAATTTTGATTCTAATTTCACATAATAATTTATTTTTCGTATTATTTTATGTTACATATAAAATAATATACAAAAACAAACAAAGGAAAGTATCCTATTATTCGCCAAGTTTTTCGCAAAGAGTCTAAATGAGGCATTAGAGTTTTACGTTTACGCATGTTCTAAATACAAAAACTAAAACACGTCCTATGCCTAAAGGCCACTAAAGACCGAAACTAGATAAGCGAAGGGTACAAATATTCAAACAGGAAACGGAAACCACATTTGGCGGCAATTTAGAAATTCTTGCGTCATAAACGTAACATTACCGTCCCTGCTTGCTAGTAAAGTACTATTAAAATGATAACGCTTTAAAAGATAATATTAATTGTCGCAATTCTGTGACGTCACACTCGCAGTTAAATCTAATAGTTTGCGTTGGAGTTAAGTGTGCATTATCCCTTATGGTTTTTGTCTGTCATGTGTTTTAAGTGATGTTCTTTGAATGGTGGAATTTATGGGTGGTGTGAAATGAATATGAATTTAGAAAGGAGTTTACATTTATATATAGTCATGTCTTCCTTTCCAGGGGTAGGTAGAGGTGTACCGCAGTCACATTTGCCATCTATTCTTTATTTACGAAGTATAGTTGATAACGTGAAGTGATGTATTTGGTCATCTAATATACACACACATACACTCACGCCTTTTATCCCCGATTGGGTAAGCAGAGGCGCAACAAATGCACCCACTTTTCGCCATGCGTATTCCGTCCCACGATGTGATAGGGGCCAAGCCTATCGCCATATCGGGCACAAATTCCAGACTCCGGGCTGATACTGAGTAGAAATACCCAATATCATTTTGCCCGACCCGGGGATCGAACCAAGACCTCAGCATTGCAGTCGTACAGTAATACAACTACGCCACCGAGGCAGTCATCTCATACAAAGAGCAGGAAGCCACGAAGTAGACGAAGGTTTTTGTAATGCCTCTTCACTATTAATAGCTGTCAGCTCCATGTATTCTTTTTCTCGCTAGTGTGTGTGATTTCCTATACCCTAGTGGTTCCTAAACATTCTTATACATTCCTTACTCAGGTTTTTTTCTTCCCACCCAATGATGTTAAAAGAAAAAGGTGTAGATGCGTTATAAACAGTCTCCAAATGGCACACTAAAATTGAGCTAATTAGCACAATCGGCCTTAGTATCGTGACAGAATCTGTTGAAGTTAGACGCCTAAAGAATGTTCGATAAAATTTGCTATATGATAATAATGAGAATCATGATATGCCGTAATACTTCCACGTGTTATATAGTTTGTTATTGTAATATTGAATTAACTATGTGTGGGATAATGTGCCGTTTTTGAGAGCTGAGTACAGTATAGTATATATATATGTCGTATCTACACATTTTTATTAAAATATCATTGTTCCCACATCATGGGACGGAATAAGTATGGTGAAAAATCGGTGTACTAGTGACGCTTTGCCTATCCGTACTATGATAAAAATAGTGAGTTTATTCTCTTTTATATCCCGTCAATTCTCGTTTTTAAATAAATCCTCAACCAACTGAAGCGATTTTAACTCAAAATAAATCCAGGCCTACGTTATTCCGAACACGGTCAGTCCGACAAATCTAAATAGCTGTTAGAATTAAAATTCCGTATATATGCTTATTGTCTACACAAAATATCCTTTAATTATTTCCCCATCCCTCTCTTTTACGTTGAGTACTAGTGAGAAGAGATGTGCGTTTTGTATTTATGCATTTAAGCAAACGTTCGAAGTTCTTCATTTGGTATTTTTGGGCGGCGAATATTAGTTAAATCACTCCGAGTGTCGCCATTGGGCCGCAAGATGAAAGATCGGTGAAACTAACATAACCGTCCTACTCACCCCCCAGTGGTGATAGCGATAACGCGTTTATTCACCGCGATAAAAATATAAGGACTCACATGTTTTTTTTTTTAAATTAGTTACTCGATTGACAAGCCACAACTGCTCATAAACGATAACAACTTCATTTAGAACTTTAAATCAAAATGCACTGCGAGACCGACATTTTGCATAGTTTCTTTTCGGCTGAAATAGATAATGCGGTGTTATATACCATGGAGACTGTGGCATATGAGAGACCTACCTTTTAAGAGTTTGATTATATTGCAAAACTTTTCTTCCATTGATTGGCTGAGCTTATTACATGATTCCTGAGATAGTTATGCACTAGTGTTGGAATTTGAACTGTTCTAAATAAAAGTTAACAAATACTGAATTGTATTGTTTTTTCTCTGCATAATGCATTGTATTTTATACCTTCAACTGATTTTGAAAAGAGCAACACTAGAGTTTCTTGCCCGTTCTTCCCTAGTGAGAACTGCTTTCCGAACTGGTGGTAGAGTTAATATTGACGGAATCTAAATAATGTATAACATTTTATGGGTTCGAATAAATTATTTCATTTCATTTATTAACACGTTCACTGCGCAGCCGTTTTTGCTTAGTTGTCTTTCGGCGCGATACAAGTTAATTCTGACTGGTACCTTGACTTACAGTTTGGGCGCTACCAGTCTTAAAGGACTGGTACAGATACCTTCATTAAAATGGTTATATTTTTGCAGTGGAAATAAGAAATCCTTTTTTAAGGGTATTAGAGGTTAATATATGAATGAAGATATAACAACGTACCGTCGCCCAAGGATATTATATATATTTTTGGAAATACAAGCTTTTGAAAATACCAGTCTTTTATACCCGGTACAGCACCGGCATAAATAGCAAATCGAAAGCATTTAGTAATGGGGCAATGATTAAAACAAAAATATCGACGTAAAACGTAGATATATATTTTTTAATAAAAGAAATAATTCGATTTTTATATTACTAAAGTAAAAAATAAAATTACTTTTTTCTGAAATATATGTATTTTTCCTTTAATTCTGTTTTGGTATTATCATTTAAGTTCTTTTTCATAAATGTTTGTATTAATGATTCTAATTATTTATTTATTTTCATTTTATTTTTTATGTACACAAATCTAGTATGCTTATTGACTTTTTTATTATGTTTATGCATATAATCTTTAATTCATAATTATTAATATCGATAACTCGTATATGCATGTACCGCCCTGGCTCTCTGTCTCGTACCAGCCACTTGTGACTTGTATAGCACAGAACGACAATTTTTACCGTTCAGTGCGCACCAGGCAAATATGTCTGGTCTACTTTAAAACACGTAAATAGATAGTACTTGAGGAATAAAATCGTTATATATAATTCATTCCTTCCTACCAACAAGATTTAATAAAAAAACACCCCGCGCACCACGGGTAAAACCGCGGAATCGAGTCCGCGCACCCACTGTAAGTCACGTACCAGTCAAATTTAACTGGTCGCGCAGTGAACGTGTTAATTTCAATTTACTAACACTCATTGTAAGTGGACAGACGCAGAAACACGCTGGATGCAGGCCGCTTTTGACAGGTCCGTCAAGAAATCTTTAGGGGTGGCCTATGTCCCTCAATCACCTTTATGGCTGATGATGATTATTGTATTTTATAAGGGAATGAATTCTCTAAACCAGTATTTTTTAACGATATAGGTGGCAAACGAGCATACGGTTCACCTGATGGTAAGTGATCACCACCGTCCATGAACATCTGCAACACCAGAGGGCATAGAGATGTGTTGCCGGCCTTTTAGGTAGAATCACTCTAGAAGTATAACACGCTGCCGCCTTAGCATGTCCCACACAGTGCGTGTAAACGGCAAACACGCTCGTTTAAGTACACAGCACATTGTATTGTATTTGTACTGACACAATGCACGGCACGGCCGGAATTTTAAACGTAAGCCTACAGCTTTTAAGCTTCAACTGCGCAATAATGGGGGAAGTTGATAATAGTATGGTTATTGGAATTTCGGTAGATGGAGGATTTATATGTCCTTTGGATGCATAAAAGCTATTTTTGTACCCAATCTTACTCTCAAGTGGAATCTTGAGAGAGCATTTAAGATATTGAACTAAATATTAAACAAAACTGCTGTTTGAATGTCTGTTATCAGCCGTGTTGGCGCAATTAAATAAATTAAACTCAGCTCTAAAAATAAAAAAATTGACGCTATCCAAACAGTATACGGCTTTCAGGTCAGTTTATTGAGAAATGTTTGTTAAATAACGACGATCTTAAGATGCTGACTTAGGTAAGCGTCTTCACTGGTGGTAGGTCTCTCATATGGGAGAGTCCGTCTGGGTGGGTACCACCGCAATGTCTATTTCTACCGCCAAGCAGTATTGTGTATGCATTGATGTGTTTCGGTTTGTCGTACATTGTAGCCAGTGTCACTACTGGACATAATGGGACTTAACATCTTATGTCTCAGGATGATGAGCGCAGTGGAATGCCACATAGTACTTTGTAAGTCAAGGTGCTGGTTGGTGTTGCTACTGTTTATGGGTGGTCGTATCGCTTTCTATCAAGCGAACGGCATGCTCGTCTCGTCATTCAATGCCATAAAAAAAAAACAATGATCAGGTGGCATCGCACACACAGATGCACAGTAAAACACTTACACCGACACGCAGTGTGTCACGCACTTCAGCAGTGTGCTCCGTTCCATGATGTGATAGGGAGTGAGGCAATCGCCATATCGGGCATAAATTCCAGATTCCGGATTGATACTGAGCAGAAAATCCAATACCACTTTGCGGGACCCGGCATTCGAACACAATGAAATTAGATAGCAAATTACCTTAACCGTATATTGTAGCCAGTGTATGAACTACATAAAGTAAATAAACTATGAAACAACATTGTAATTTTGTCACATACTATTTTATTTACAGAATCCATTAATGCATAAAATGAATCGTCTGTTGAAAGGTGACGATGAAATAACTTGACAGTGTATCGTGCGCCATTTCGTATCATCAATATTGACTGACAAACTTCGCACTTGCCGACTTGCACCTGTGTCAGAACCAGAAGGTCGTAACCGACTCGGAGTCAGTGACTTATGAAAGTATCGCAGCCGTGCCAACTTTACTTGAAGGTCTGAAGTCGGGATGCATTAAGGATGAATGTGGTAGTTATTGAATGCGTCATGTTTTTTCACTTCACGCCTTTCATCCCTGAAGGGGTGGGCAGAGGTCCAATTTGGGCATCCACTTTTCGCTATGTGCCGACCTATGATGTGATAGTTCCGTCAAATCGGACGCAAATTTCGGACTCCGGGCTGATTTTGGTACTGATCAGAAAAACCTTGTCGTATATTTTTTTAAATTTCAATAATAATATTTATTCATTTCCATATATCTTGCGATCTTTAGTACAATTATTTTTATTTATTAATTTTCTAAACCAACCTCTAAAAAAGTGTATGTTAAAAATACATCGAATAGGCATCACAAATTTAATAAAATCGATTGCCTTTATTAAAAGTTCGACAAAAGAACACATTAGCTTAATATTTTAGATATAAAATTCAATTGAAATAAAGATTAATGAGACATTATGTTTAAATCCAACGTATCCCAAACGCTGCAATATAGAAAAACATAGATGCATGGCGCAGTATTTATCACCAAGCCACCACATTTAATATTTATGGGAAGGGGTAACTCAAAATTTAGGAGTTTAAGCCGGATTTCATACAAAAATAATAAAGGCATTTTAGCTTTTACTCAAAGCAAGTTGAATCACTTCTTTATTATTAACGATAAAGAGGGTATTAAAAAATACAACAAACTTGGTGATGCTATGAAATATTAAACTTGATGTATTATGTACTACTAACATTTGCTTGCAAAATCGGTGAAATTTGGTGAATGAAAAATATAAATAGACTATGTTCTTCTTGTAGTCGAAGCTAACTTACCAAATCTAACTAAATTTAAATAATAAGGGTTTAATGGTTTAGATGAGAAAAAAAACCGTGAGTGACAGATTTCTTGGTCCAATATCAAGAAAGAACATCAATTCTAATAATATTAATGAGAAACTACCCCTATTTAATGGTCTATAAATTTCAATGTCTAGAGTGACATGCTAGAAGTTATAGAACCTAAAAATCTAAATATTCTAAACGAATAAAATTATTGCCTTTGCATCCAATACCACACAAATACCACATCCCACATTTTCCCGCTTCTAGAAAAGCGAGTACGCAACACCGACTTGAAAGATTAATGTGCAAATTCACTTAATGTACCTCCAATTTAATATCACTTTATAGTTTCCAATCACATCAGTGGAATAAATCCAAACGTTCACGTATTAAATAAAAAATTGGAAAGCGTTCCAATCGCGTTAATGCATTTGTAACATCGCTATTGTTGTGGCTGTTGATTTTTTTAAAATTTATTGGAGAGGTACACGAGGAATGTCGTCTGGTGCGAGACTGCTTGTCATTCATAGCAAAAGATATAGAACTCGTGGGTCATCATCATCAGCCACATGACGTCCACTGCTGAACATAGGCCTCCCCTAAAGATTTCCAGACGGATCTGTCAAAAGCGGCCCGCATCCAGCGTGTTCCTGCGACCTTTATCAAGTCGTCTGTCCACCTTGCAGGTGGACGGCCGACGCACGTACTACGTGGCCTCCACTCGAGAACCTTTTTGCCCCATCTGCTGTCAGTTTTTCGAACTACGTGCCCAACTCGTGGGTACCAGCAAGTTATTAATGAGATGTATGACTTGGATGTAATGAATAGCTGCCGGTCAAAGTACTTAGGCAAAGTTGCAATCAGAGAATCATGCGTAATCATAGGCCATAAAGGAATAAGAAGTTCATCTAGTCTTCAGTGATATCTAGATAACGCTGTCAAATTTAAAGGTAGAGGGATTTACGACACTCCAAGATGTATAGCCCAATAATTCACTGCACAGATAATGTTTAAATCGGAGCCTACAATTTGCAAACCGCTCCTTGACGGTAAATATAGATGGCATGTACTGATATATGGGTCAGTATCTCAAAACCACAGTGGGAAACCACATTACATGCATTGTGAATTGAACTGTCAATTGTAACCACAAGCTCCCAAATAGAAATACATAATAACTACTTACAAGTCAAAAATTATGGATAGCCGATAGTCATACAAAAGAATAAGAGCAGCTTGATTAGATTAATAGTACGTAATGGTTTTTTGAAAATAGCATTTGTACATAATTGAAATCGAGTGTGTTTTGTGTGGGTGAAATTCTTGGAGGTTCGAAATTATAATATATCTCCCGTCCCATTATGTTTTTTCTTAAAAGCAATTCATCTATCTAAAGGGAAAAGATGGCTAAAAACGATACAGCGAAGAATCATTATATTATAGTTTATATGATTGTTGGTTGAATTCATTTCATTATCATCATCACCATCAACATCATCAGCCACATGACGTCCACTGCTGAACATAGACTACTCCCCTAAAGATATCCACCTATCTAGCTACCGATCCAATTTTTTTTATGGCCAGCAGTATAATTTGCCATCAGTCAACCCTGCCGACCACACCATAAAAATCCAACAAAAACCTAATGAAAATAACAGCCTTATAAGTAGGGTCTCTTATCTGGACTACGCACGTCGCGCAGCAAGCGAGCAGAGAAATCGAAATGAAAATATAACAGCGAAAGTCAACAAAGCACAAAATTAGTTTTATCCGAAAAATAGTAAGGGAAAGCAACGAACCGAAGTGTGCTTGAAATGGGGTATGTTCAGCTCCGTTGGTGCTCCCTGTTCTGTTGGAGAATTAAATCCTTAGCTACAAGCAGTGATATACGGCAAAGGGATATTGGGTTTTTATATTCAGTATCTCTGGAGTCTGGAATTTGGGCCCGATATGGCGATAGGCTTGCCCCCGTCACGTCATGGGACGGAATAGGCACGGCGAAAAGTGGGTGCACTAATTACGCCTTTACCTACCTCTTCGGGGATAAAAGGCGTGTGTATATGTGTACAAGCAGTGATATATAGACAAAAACACAAAATTCCCCAAGATATCGTGAAAGATCGAAACAAATCCTTGATAAAGCTCGCAGGAACATGCTTTCGACAGTTTTGTCTAGTAATCTTTAAGGACAGTCTTTATTTAGCAGTGATATTCATGTAGCCGATGATGATAATAGTTTTGTCTACGTCATGTCATCAGATTTAAGCTAGCCAAAATGTGGGTGCATTAGCATTTTGCAAGTGAAAAATGCCAAAATTTACGGTTGGATTATGGAGGGATTCACATCGGTTAGGTACTTATCCCACCGAGCAAAAACCTACCAGAAACTAAATGGATACAGAAGACAAATGAATCCTAGCTTACGCATGTGACTTTGCATATGATTAAAAATATTCCTTTTTGTATGGTGTTATGTATGTATGGTTGTAATGCAGAAACATCAACAGGAGTTCCCCAACTGCCCGATCCTCTGTCATCTCAATTTGACGACGCGACGAGGCCGTCCGTCGAGGCGTCAGTATATCACTATAGCTTTGAAGATATAGTGCCGATTCTTCATATTGACAGCTAGCTAAACAAAGACACATAACTGATACTATAGTTCAGAGAATTGGGCAGATTAATAGCATTATGAATGGATTTTGGAGCGCGTCCATTTCTGCGGACTGAGGAAAATTGGAAAGTAACTCATACATTTAATAATACGCATGCTCACGCCTTTTATCCCTGAAGGGGTAGGTAGAGGCGCAACTAGTGCACCCACTTTTCGCCAAGTGTATTCCGTCCCATGTATGATAGGGGGCGAGCCTATCGCTATATCGGGCACAAATTCCAGACTCCGGGCTGATACTGAATAGAAAACTCCAATGTCACTTTGCTCGACGCGGAGATCGAACCCTAGACCTCAGCCTTGCAGTCGTACCGTAATGCAACTACGCCACCGAGGCAGTCAGTTTAATAATAGATGTCACTAATCGAAAAGTAGAACTCTTGGGCATTATGACGAATCAACTGAACGGTAAACAAGACGCTTATAATCAAATAAGTTATCTTCTTCACGTGCAACTTAATAGTATTAAAAATAATCATTGTTTTCGCTGGCTGTGTTTTGTGTGACAAACTTGAATATATTATTTTGATATAAATATATTTTAGGTCCTTTCCAGATTGATACTGTCAAACTAAATGTACACCAAATCACTCGTAGCACCGGCTAGCGATTTTTTCTCTACCGTTGTCGCACTCAAATCTCAATCTCTTGATTTATAAATGGCAAACACGGACCCAATTCATTCATAAACAAGGAAAAATAAACTTTTTCCGATATCGGCCGTATTAATTAGACGAAGCGAACTGTTATTTCCCCGTAAGGATTCACTTAGATTTAATTGGTGGGATGGTTTTTTAACTCCGTTCGGTGGAAGCGATATCAATTAAGTGTCACTTGAAACTACGGTAATTGGCAATCGATCGGACGGCTCGTCTCCGATAAATGTCATTTCACACTCAAATAAATCAACTACATTGTGTACCGATGTGCCAATGAATTGTATTAATCATAGTTGAAATGTATCACTTTTTTCGCCTTTTATGGCGTAGTTGTATTACATGCTTCTGCTATGACTTGGGTTACGAATTCCGGGTCGGGAAACGTGATATTGGGTTTTCCTTCAGTATCAGCCCGGAGTCTGGAATTTGTGCCTGATATGGCGATAGGCTTACCCCTTATCACATCGTGGGACGGAATAAATTTAAAAGTCTGGATACGATTCGGCGAAGCAGCGATAGCCTAGTTGGGACTGGAACGGACTGTCGAGACGAATGTCCGCAAGTTCAAAACCCAAGAGTTTGCACCTCTGACTTTTCTATAGTTATGTGTATATTCTTTGTAATTTATCGCTCGCTTTAACGGTGAACGAAAACATCGGGTGGAAACCTGCATACCTGAGAAGTTTTCTATAAGAATTTCAAAGGTATGTGAAGTCTGCCAACTCGCACTAGGCCAGCGTGGTGGACTAAGGCCTAAGCCCTCTGAGTTGTAGAGGAGGCCCGTGCTCAGCAGTGGGCAATATATAATACAGGGCTGGTATAGTATGGTGGTATGTTATGGATACGATTCCCCAGTTCAGTACGTCATATAGCCGCCAAACAATACTACAGGGGATTCAAATCCGTATCCTCGGCGGAGTGGCCGTATCGCAATACAAGTACGCCACCGAGACGAGAGTTAATAGTGACTTTAAGTATAAGTGACAAAATATAGTTTAGATTCATCACTTTACCTAATGATAAGGCTCCGTTTATTTTTGTAAAATCAAACAAACGATTTGTACATATATATATTTTCAATTCAATTTGGAACAAATTTCCCTATTCCAATTTGTTTTGAACAAATAACTATACGTATAACAAGTTTATTGTATTTCAATTCATTTTATGAATTTGATTTAGTAGAAATCCTATATAAAATTGGTAGGCTATTTTTGCACCGGTAAAATAACTGCTGTTTGTATTTAATTTAAAGACGCCGATATTATATTGACGCTATATTTTAATGTACAATCACCTAATTTGGTACTAGTACAGTTTCTAAACATAAAACCCCAATTTTTCATATTTTACCGGGCAGTTGCGATCATTTTGGTGATGTACAAAGGAAGCAGCAGACAACTCTTCCTATCTACTTTAGTTGTAAGTTGCATTTAGCTGACAGACGACACGCAAGCGACTTATTTGGAACCTTAAGGCTGTGTGCTTAAGGTGGTCGAGTATACACTTTTCCTACTGTACCACACCACTTTTGTCTTTAAAGTATAGGCAGAATAGCAACAGTGAAACCCACTATTAATAGAGCTTCTTTTAGGCTTACGACGCGACGTTCTAGGGCAGTGAAGGATTTCGATATTTGCCAATACTGAGCAATTTAACTGTTTCTTGAATCAAAATTTTGATTGGACTACCTGAGGATCGAACCAAAGAAATTCGTTTCGCACCAAGATAAATGTTATCATGAGAATTTACTGTTAGTTGTCATTGATAAAGTTCACCTCTTTACCAACTCTTTACCTGTTTCATGAATTCAAGTATATTTTATTAACCGACTTCAAAAAATTAAAATTGTCAACTAAGCTAAGGAAATACACGAACAAATATACGAAAACAATGTTCAAATAAATTAGGCACCGACTCCAAATATACGTATACCTATACTAAGCGAATATAAATTTAAATTATTTTTTGGTTTGTACTGGTTTTGAAGTCGGTTTTTAACAGTCATCGTATTAAACAGCTTATGTAGATAGTATTAATTTTATTACCTTTTATTTTGGGCATAGATTAGAGTGTGACTTTTGAAATCGGTCGGCTTATACACTAATGTGACGA
The DNA here is from genome assembly GCA_947568825.1 of Sphinx pinastri. Classification (NCBI taxonomy): domain Eukaryota; kingdom Metazoa; phylum Arthropoda; class Insecta; order Lepidoptera; family Sphingidae; genus Sphinx; species Sphinx pinastri. Next base: position 13,179,949 of record OX387632.1, read on the forward strand.
AACTGCTCAGTAGTTGTAAAATAGACCCGAATATTTACCAAAAGTACTAAACAAGCCACACAGGGGAAAAACCAGGAACCTATAATAATGGAGTTATCCCGAACAGGTCCTGCTAACGGCCGCTTCGAATTTCAAGCGCAAACATTTGCAATTAGCATCTACGCTCCGAACGTCGCTTTGGTAAAGCGATACCAGTTTGTAATGTAAAGTTATGTAGAATTAGTTTGCATGCACTTTAGCCCTTCCGGAATTTCAGCTTACTTTTAACTTTTGATTTTTTGGAATTATAGGCTGTCCTGCTACTATGTGTTTTAATTCCATAGAAGTCTATCTAGTCGCTGGATGCAGAATAGGGTAGTTTCCTATGTTTGATTTTGAAAATTATTTTATATGTATCAGAAAAAAAACCCAAAAAAGAAATTCTTCTGTGAAATCAGCATCAAAATTGGTTGAAAAATAAAGCAGTTATTCATATTTGAAATATTGTTGTGAACAAAAGTGGGTACGTGGAGGGGATATCGCGCTATCTCTTTCGCACGCACGTATTGCTCAGTCCTTTCTCTACTTTTTCCCCATTTTATTCGACAAACACACTTTTATTATTAAATACGTTAAACCGTCGTACAACTGTATTTTAAGTATTAAAACCCGCTGTAGTTTATTTCCTCGCTTTTATTATTCCGGAGGCTTTTTAATTTAAATTTAATTTAAAGTTTTCAGTACGGACACATGGGGTGGTACTGTGTACGTTTTATGAATTCTCTGTGCCAGATGCCGCCGTAATAGGCGCCTTATTAAAATCGACCAAAAACTGTCGCAATTGCGTTCAGAGGTGCCGTGTGGGAAACATTTTGCTACATATTATTTAAATATGTTAAAATGTAAATATTAATGGCGAAAAGTGGGTGCACTAGTTGCACCTCTGCCTACCCCTTCGGGGATAAAAGGCGTGAGCATGCATATGCATATGTAAATATTAATACATATTTGTTACGTTAATATGTTATTTTAATTAACTTGTATTTTTGTTATATTACTCGACGAGGTCTTTTTGAAAATCTTTTCTTGGAATTAAAGTATAGGAATGAGATTAAAGGGAACTAAAAAAGCGGATTCAAAATGTTAAGAATGTCGATAATATACTTGCCGAAGTATGGAATAAGCCGCATCCATCAGCGTAGCATGTTCTTTTCTGAGATAAAGGTATTTCAGAAAAAAACGACGTGGATCGACGAGTTATTGTTTTAAAAAATATAATATAATATTATAACCTCTTAGTTAGTTTTCCACTTTTAGTAGTGCATGATAACTTAGTTGAGGATGGAATGGACTGTCGAGACAAAGGTCCGCAGATTCAAAACCCGAGGCAAACCTAACTTTTCGAAGTAACGTGTGTATTGTTTATCAATTATCGTTCGCTTTGACAGTGAAAGAACACATCTTGAAGAAACCTAAGTACATAAGAACTCTCCATAAGAATTTCTGAGGTACGTGAAGTCTGCCAACCTGCACTAGGCCAGCGTGGTGGACTAAGGCCTAAACTCTCCCAATAGTAGAGGAGGCCTGTGCTCAGCAGTGGCACAGTATATAATACAGGGCTGGTATTATTATTTAGTCAGGCTCAGTCTAGCCTTCTATTAATATTATATTGTTTTAAAAGTTCATAGAAGCAAAGACTACCAACACATACGAACTTTACTTCTTCATAATATAAGTCCTGAGGGGAATTCTGAACGTAGTTATCCTCTCAATAGTTTAAATGGCGCGTGTGCCCCTAATAGGTAATATTTTCTCCAGTTTAGTTCGTTTATATTATACACTTGTTATATAAATATAACTATTAACTTTGGTTTGGGCGTTTATAGTACAATAGGAGTGTTAATTTGTTCGCGCATCGTGTAACAGCTAAGCAGATATCGTGGTTTCGCGATTATAATCCAACTGTTGGGAGCGAGCAGCCTTTGCTATTGAAGAGGTTTAGACTGTCACACTGGCTTGGAGCTGTAGCTAAGATACCTTTCTACAAAATGTATGGGACTGACATATCTTATCGATAGGTACGTCTATCGATACGATATGTTTGTGTACTGGTGGTAGGTCTCTCGTACGCGAGAGGTCGCCTGGGTAGGTACCACCGCAATGTGTATTTCTACCGCCAAGCAGGAGTGTGCATGCACTATTCTGTTCCGGTTTGAAAGACATTGTAACCAGCGTGATTACTGAGCATTATGTGACTTCACATCTTATTTTTTATTTATTTATATCATGTGTTCTTTGTGAATTTTCGCTCGCTTTAACGGTGAAGGAAAACATCGTGAGGAAACCTGCATACCTGAGAAGTTCTCTGAATTTCGAAGGTATGTGAAGTCTACTAACCCGCACTAGGCCAGCGTGGTGGACTAAGGCCTAAAACCTTCTCAGTTGTAGAGGAGGCCCGTGCTCAGCAGTGGGCAGTATATAATACAGGGCTGGTATGATGGTGGTAGCAATTGACCCATAACAGAGATTTTATAATACTTAAAATGCTATATCCTCCAATACAAACTTTTATCCGGCACTATATGTGACACGTTTGTCACAATAGTGCCGGACATAAATGCAATCTGGTTTATCAGCTCTCATCTTCAGCTATCATCTTTTTTATGTCTCAGGCTGACGAGCGCAGTGGAGTGCCACTCAGTACTTTGTAATTCAGAGTTATCTGCGGCGTTGCTACTGTTTATGGTCGTATCGCTTACCATAAGGCTCGTCTAGACATTTAAGTGCAATAAAAAGACGTTTATCTCCGAACCTGGTACCTCACAGTCCCCGCTCAGCCAACAAAACAAATTACAAATGAACCAACAATATTTTAACAAAACGAGTGCGGTTTTTTTCGAACGTGGTCACGTTTAATATAACTATGTTACGAGTTCTGTTTATTTTAATACAAGCTCGTCCGATCTGCGTAATTGAATTTCAACAAATTGCCGAATTTATACGCTAATATTTGCAAACCGAAACGTGTGTTGCGTTGATTTTAATATAGAGCAGTACATGGGTTTTTTTTTATGATATAGGGGCGAATGAGCATACGGTCACCTGATGGTAAGTTATCACCGCCGCCCATGAGCATTTGCAATACCAGGGGGCACAGAGTTGCGTTGCCAGTCTTTTAGGTGGGAATACGCTCTTTTTTTGAAGGTCGCCAGGTCGTATCTGTCCGGAAATGCTGCTGGCGGCAATTGGTTCCCTATTGGAACGAAGTTCCTTATTGCGCGTTGTGAAAGGGGGCTGGACGGAAAAGTTGTCACGACACTTTTTGCTATTATCTTACTAATATGAACCTTAAATACAATGCGTAGAAGCTATAATTCTTGAAACGAGTATATTTGTATTTATTTTATTTATTAAAGTCATTAAAACCATTTCTTACTAATCTAAAATGAACCTTAAATACATTGTGTAGAAGCTATTTCCCCAGCGTTGGCACGGCACGAGTACAAAAGAATCGAACGTAACATTCTTTTTTCAAATTTTGTTGATTTATTCTACTTTGGTTACTGACATTTATCAATAACAAGACTAAACGTGCTTTGCTCGCGTTTAAAAATCTACTTTATGTGGTAAGCGTAAGATCGAATTTGTGTTTAGTCAATCAAAATGTGTGATAAAAATGCTATGCAATAGCTTTACCGCGGTAGTCTCCGAGTGCCACATGTATTTATTTGTTTTTTTCTCTAGAAACTTATGTATTGGAACGGAAATAGGAAAATATTTATATATTTATATATATACACACTCTGTTATATAAATAAAATTTTATTACAATTCCTTCACTAATTAATCGAAAGGAACTTCGTTCCATCCGGGTGTCCCTTGACACCTCTCATAGCTTTTTTAGTAGTACGTGGCAAAAAATGTCATATATATATATTAAGTGACGAAAAACTGTGTAAACATTGAGCGGACGAGTAAAATTTGGCATGATTAAAGTTCATATTTTAGAGGAGTGCAGCAAAATAAATTTTACATACAATACGCATACGCATACTCACGCCTTTTATCCCCGAAGGGGTAGGCAGAGGCGCAACTAGTGCACCCACTTTTCGCCGTGCGTATTCCGTCCCATGATGTGATAAGGAGCGAGCCTATCGCCATATCGGGCATAAATTTCACACTCCGGGCTGATATTGAATAGAATAATCTAATAACACTTTGCCCGACCCGGGGATCGAACCCGAGACCTCAGCATTGCAGTCATACCGTAATACAACTACGCCACCGAGGAAGTTATATATAACTAGCTGTTGCCCGCGGCTCCGCCCGCGTGAATGAGTTTTCCCGGTATAAAAGTCCCGCTTTATATTTTCCCGATCTACCCGTGTGCCAAATTTCATCGAAATCGAAAAGTTATTAAATTACTAAAATGGCTATTAAAAAATAGGGTTTGATCGTAGGGGGTTGAACATTTAGGGTTGTATGTATTTTTTAATGTTGTATCATAAATAAATAAAAACATAAAATTTTATCTAAAAATTAAAAAAAAATGTTAAGGGAAAACAACCCTTATCACTTAGGGGGAAGAAAAATAGATAACAACCTATTCTCAGACCTACCAAGTGTGAATATAAAATTTCACCAAAATCGGTTCAGCCGTTTCGGAGGAGTACGGGAACGAACATTGTGACACGAGAATTTTATATATAAGATAAATATGTGTTACAAATATTCAGCAGTGGCCATCATGTGGCTGATGGTGATGTGTTACAATTATATCAAATTCGACGATCGAAACCACTGGAAGACCACTAGTATTTAAAAAAGTCTGTGTGTACTTATGTACACCCGTTAGAAGTTATACTTCTTTGGCGTAATAAAATATATATTTTTTAAATAACTCGCCAAAAGAAGTATAACTTCAATATCTTTTGCCTTACTCTACGTTCAAAATTCAAAACTAAAATATTGACTATAGCTAACTTCAGGGTGTCGATTTTTCGTGACGGTGTGCGCACACATCGTAAAAATTTACTCATCATTTTTCCCTAACGCGCCAAAAGAAGTAAGTATAACTTCAATAAAAAGCAAATATTTCAAATCCCACAAACATGACTTAAAGCTAGAGATTAAATGGTTACCTAATTGTAGCGAAACCTTTTTCAAATAGATATAGACTTATTTATAATTCATAGATACTATCTATTTGACAAGTTTGCAAAATTAATTAACGTAGAAATCATGTTATATGGACCCTGGCCGTTATTTTGTAACATGGAATATTAGATTCAAAACTCAAGTATCAAGGAGAGTACACATGGTTGAATTGGCTCTAAAATTACAATTTGAGGATGATAAAAAGAAAACAGTATAAAATTCAATAGCCCAAAAAATTCACACGTTTTTCCGTAATAGTCACTTTAAAAAGTCCAAGAATCCGAGCGTCAAATGTTTACAAAGCTAAGACCTACATCCAGCGTTTCACGTACGTAAACATCAACAAAGCGATCACACTATTCCATTACTTTTGCTTGAAAGTTACACAATTTTGACCTTTCCACTGTTCAGCTTCTCGCGGAGTTTCAACGAGATCGCATTCTCGATATAAAACGCTGCAAATAGTTTGTATTCAATATTGAGTTTCGAGTTTCCCCTTTGATATGACGTTTCAATGTAAGTTTGTTTAGGATTGAGTGGTGCTTTGAAAAATGCTTGCAGTTTTGTGAAGCTGTCGACTTGAATTGGGAGGATACTAAATAATTGTACGCTACTACCGGGTTCTTAACTGGCGTACTACCATCTGTGGATAACGACCATGGTAAAATATAACCATGTTCATAACCATCGTCAATGACTTTCAAGTCGTCAGTGCTTCGTCTAGCAGGAATTTTTAAATTAAGTCTGTTTAAATACTATCTACTCTGAGATCTAAAACTGTTGAGTATATTTGGATTTAAGGCACAGGGATAGACCAAGTTCTGGATTAACATTAGGCTATTTTATATTTCAGTAAAGTGCAGTGGCACGTCGAGTAGCAGAAACTAGTACAAAATATCCTTACATATTTTAAAACTCAAAATGTATCGAACGCTTATGATGAAATTTGGTCTGGAGATAGTTTGAGAGCCTGAGAAGAACATAGACTCTTTATTCCGGGAAACTATTAAGCAGAACTTATCCCGGAAAACCTCATTCACGCGAAGCCGCGACTAAAACATGGTATCAAAAAGTGTAAGGACGCTTGCTGACCTATTCGCATTATGTATTTGAAGTCTTTAAACGTGGTTTCCAATGGACAAAGAGCTTGTTAGATTTAGCTCAATTCCATTTGGGGGGTTCCTTCCGAAATTAGGAACCTTTACCTAAATGGCCATTAGTGTTCGAGGAAGACATGCATTTAAATCGTCTGCAATTTCCTTTGTTTGCTTCATTGAATGAAAATATACGGCGTCATATTTGTCCATAAGAGTTGATATTTCGGCTAATATAACTAATTTATGCGAATTTTTTAGAGTAGTAAGTGGAAGTACTTAACATAGGTACGAATTATTCTGTTCTGCGACACAGTTAGATATTCTATCTACTTCAGTTAGCAACTTACACTTGTACTTTATTTTATGTATTGTTTTCTGTGTTAAATAAAGATTTTACTATACTTATTATTTATTATTATTTTAGGCCAGCGTGGTCGACTAAGGCCTAACTCTTCTCAACAATAGAGGAGGCCCGTGCTTAGCACTGGCAAGTATGTAATATAGGACTGATTGCATTGTTCTAAGAGCACCCAAAACCATAGATTATTATGTGAAACTGTTTGACGATGTTTACATTGGTATATAAGCTAAACTAGGCATAAAAAGTTTAGATTTATATATAATTTGGTACACAGATAAATCCTGTCCTAGACTAACTAATGCAAAGTTTCTTGCAGGAAAATGTATGTTTAAAAAAATTATATCTCTTATTTTATTTGTGTCCATTAACGTTTATTACGAACGGTTTCCGACGTAATACAACCCCCTACAATACAACAATGCATAGGCACTCCGCGGGAACTAGTCGGAACGCTGGCGTCGTAAACTTTTTCATATTAACTAGTTGAAATTGAGTTAGGAATCTTGGCAGGTTCCACATAAAAACTTGCGTTTAACATGCCGTGCTGTACTAACTTTAATAACATCGTATTTTTTACGATATGTGGTAAAGTTTAGTTTTTTTTTTGCGGTAGGCGGTCCTACAATCTGCACCGGGGGAAACCTGCGAATGGGATACTGGAGTCCCCCGGCTTAACGACTGCAGGGGCCTGAGAAGGGAGTGAAAGAGGAATATGGAAGGAAAGGTGGGGGGAAGGGAGGAAGTTTCCCAGGATGAGGGGAAAGAGAGGGTGCCAGGAAATGTTCGCGGGCCCTTTTAGGCCTCAATGTGTTTTTCAACCAAGAGGTATACACACTGAACTGTGTCCCCCGCGCATGGGCGTGCATTGGGTGTGAACACCCAGCGCACAAGAATTGCCTTGAGGGGCGTAAAGTTTAGTGTTTTTTGTTCTTATAGTTGGTTTTATAGCCTTTGTATGAGTCCGTGGGAGTGAGAGTTCGATTTTTAATTAGAGCAACATTTTTGCTTTAATTAATAGTATATTATAGACTGCCTCGGTGGCGTAATTGTATTACGGTACGACTGCAGTGCTGAGGTCTCGGGGTCGATCCCCGGGTCGGGCGAATTGATATTGGGTTTATCTACTCCGTATCAGCCCGGAGTCTGGAACTGGTGGTAGGTCTCTCATATGTGAGAGTCCGTCTGGGTGGGTACCACCGCAATGTCTATTTCTACCGCCAAGCAGCAGTGTGTATGCACTGTTGTGTTTCGGTTTGAAGGACATTGTAGCCAGTGTAACTACTGGACATAATGGGACTTAACATCTTATGTCTCAGAATGATGAGCGCAGTGGAATGCCACATAGTACTTTGTAAGTCAAGGTGCTGGTTGGTGTTGCTACTGTTTATGGGGCAAACGGCATGCTCGTCTCGTCATTCAATGCCATAAAAAAATAAATAAAAAAAAGTCTGGAATTTGTGCCCGATAAGGCAATAGGCTCATGGGACGGAATACGCACGGCGAAAAGTGAGTGCACTAATTGCGCCTCTGCCTACCCCTTCGAGGATAAAGGGCGTGAGTGTGTACATACTTAATAGGATCTTTTAGGGAAAGTCTAAGCCCGTGTGTTTCAACCTAATCAAATAAATTTAAAGGTCATTTTACACTGGACGGACGTGCAGCACCAGTGTGATAAGAGCCTTTGCTTTACCTGATCATGGATGAAACAACACGGCCTAAGACCGACTGCTCTATATAGGATTCCGCAAAAAGAAATCATGCCTGCAGGCGGTTATGAAAACTAAATAACTCAGCAGCATGCGTGCAAAATATGTTGCTTCGACTCCATTTTGGAGGGTCATGATGATTTATGGTTGCTTTTACTTACGCCACGGAATCAATTTAGTATAACTATAGCAGTGATTCCCAACCTTTTTTAGGCCATGCCCCACCTTCACATTTCTAAATTTTTTATGACCCCCATACATAATTTTGATATCTTGGTAACGTCAAACGAAATTATACCTAATCATTATTTACAGCATTTTCTTAAGAATTTACCTTTTTTGTTAAATTTGTCACCGATATCTAAGCACTGCATTTAAATAACCCAAAGCGAAAGGATTAAAGTCGTGTCGAGTCCATTTTAAATTGCCCCCCCTTAACTACCAAATTGCCTCCCTGTGGGGCCTGGGCCCCACGTTGAGAAACACTGAACTATAGTTAGAAATCGATAGCAAGAATTATTATAATCGTTCTACTGGGTGATACAAAAAAAAGTGTGAACCTGATTGTCACGTGCATTGTAGGATCCAAAATATGTTTAAAACGATGGAGTTCATAGGTAATATATTTACGATCAGGTGAAAGTATGTGCCTCTAAATACTTATAATAATAATACCAGCCCTGTATTATATACTGCCCACTGCTGAGCACGCGTCTCCTCTACTGAGAAGGTTTTAGGCATCAGTCCACCACGCTGGCTTAGTGCGCGTTAGCAGACTTTACATACCTTCGAATTTTTAATTCTCAGGTATGCAGGTTTCCTCACGATGTTTTCCTTCACCGTTAAAGGTAAACAATAATTGATAAACAATACACACATAACTTCGTAAAATCAGAGGTGCCTGGGGTTTTGGACCTGCGGATATCAGTCTCGTCACACCGTTCCCATTCCCAACTATATCGACAATAGAATGACTAAAACTAGTCCGTAGTCACTGGCAAAAGTTACATATCGTATTATAAGCGTAGTCATGTTCGTTCGGCATAAATAATATGCCGGCATGGAGTTTCTTATTTGTTTATTCCGTATTAACGTTCTTACAGCCAAACACAACAGTGTTTTAATTCTTATATTACTGTTTTTATACATGCGAGAGTTTGTGAGGCTGATGGTTTCTTTTGTTTACGTAAATGTTACGCATTTAAATAAAAATAGTTATATGGATTTTTTCGCGGTTAAGATTTATTTCTCGTAAGGATGTTTGACAGTTTGGATATTTGTCTGTTGGTTCTAAGTATACACAGTAACCGCTGAGCGGTTTTGGATTAAATTTGGCACACAGATAGATAATGGCCCGGATTAATATGTAGGCTACTTACTAGCTCAGAAAAATACACACTGAGACTTTTCCCGGGAAAGGTCTTTCGCACAACTGCGAGCAACACACATGTTAATATTTATATGTATTTTATTTTTAAGCACTTTTCTCTCTTATTGTACCAAGTGTCTACTGCATCACCGAAAACCAGGCTTAGGCAAACAGAAAACTCAAATATTTATGGATGTTACGCGTAATCCGCATGTTTGCGTGGGGTAATACACAGAACGCCAATATTGCTGTTAGCTTGTATCAGGCGCGTGCAGACTGCTTACTGGCTTCGTTATAATAAGACAATATTTTAAGTACCCTTTAGTTATACATGGTATTACGCGTCTATCCCATAGGGGTAGGCAGAGATTAGGATTGACGCTTGGTCGATTCTGGCACCCTTCTTTCTCTTCCTACACCTTCATCAATCTTTTCATGCATTCCCGCCATAGAGTACTTTTGACTTGACTTTTACCAATAATGTCAGATATCTGACATTCGAAGGTTCGGTGCGGTCGACCCCTACCAGCTCTTCAATCTACACTCGCCTTATTTACCATCTTTGTTAGCCTTCTAACATCCTTCCTCTCCAAATGCAAAAGTTATGTTTACAGTATGTACTGTGATATCGCAAGGGGCGCTGACTACGTGCTAGGTGGCTCCAGCACCCCTGAAAACCAAGTAGTGGGTGCAAAGCAGCCATTACCAAAGATATCCTTATAAGAGTACATACATCCATAGCATCACGCGTTTTTCCCTTTTTAGGGATAGGCAGAGGTGAATTACACCCACATTTCGCTACGTTAGGTCCCTTGTAATGGGGGCGGGCTTATTGCCATATACTGGGAAAATTTGCAGACTCCAGGCTGAAACTGAGTAGAAATACCCAATATAACTTTGCCCGACCCGAGAATCGAACCCGAGACCTCGGCACTGCAGTCGTATCGTAATAAAACTACGCCACCGACGCAGCCTAATAAGAGTATTTTTCTATATTAGACTTTTTATTGTAAAACACGCAATATATAAGAAGAAGAAAGAAATTAAATTTATTCGCAACAAACACAAAATACGCACGTATAAGTAAAAACAGACAAAAAACACTTAAAACTTGTAACTACTGGACATAATGAGACTTAACATCTTATGTCTCAGGATGACGAGCGCAGTGGAATGCCACACAATACTTTGTAACTCAAGGTGCTGGATGGTGTTGCTACTGTTTATATGTCGTATCGCTTACCATCAGGCGAACGGCATGCTCGTCTCGTCATTCAATGGCATTAAAAAAAACAAAAGCTATATTTGTTGCAAAAAGGCTCCAACTCAGCGATATGCTGGCAGTACAGCCAGTGCTGGTCTTCCGTTGGGCCGTTTGTATGAGTCACTTGAATATTAATTCAATATATTTTCGAATTGTCACCTGCACCCCTTCTTATCCTTCGTGGTGTGTAGTGGAACAATATACTGTGAACTATTAGACCGTTTACTTCTCTACTTTACCCTTTCACTCTCCAGGCTATCACTTCTCTACATCGTTATTTCTATTTGACTGCCTCGGTAGTGCAGTTATATTGCACGCGAAGTACGACTATAGCGTCGAGGTCTCGGGTTCGAATCCCGGGATGGACTAAGATACATTGGGTTTTTCTACTAAATATCAGTCTGGAAATGTAGCACAGACATAGCAATTGTTCTACTCAGTATCAGCCCGGAGTCTGGAAATGTACCCGATAAATAGCAATAACCCCGCCTCTATTATTACAGGGACCTAACGTTGCGAAATGCGGGTGTATTATACCTCTGCCTACCCCTGAAAAGGGAAAAAGGCGTGATGCTATGAATTTCTGATTTCTTAAATGAAAACCTAGATTACAATATTTGTATGCTGAAAACGGCAGAATACTATGAGCTCATTAATAACATGTAACAACATTTTACAGTATTCAACAAATAAACGATTTATTATTATTATTATAAACAATGAACAATTGATGACAAAAAAGGAAGACCGGAGTTTCTTTCTGCCTCTCTTCTTCGGGTCGTCATCGCTTAGGTAGCTAGTGAAAGGCTGGTAGGTTAGCTAGGCTAGGGCCTGTAGTGTCCTCGCCGGTGAGGATCGCGACGCGTTCCTCCCATTTTTTTAATTAAATGATTTCTTTTTTATATCCCCTTTCCTGCGAGCCCGAGCTCGCTTTTTTGTTTTTGTTTATTTCTCATCATTGATTTTACTCTCAATAAAAATGTCGTTAGTTATATAAGTGACCATTGGTATCATAATAATAAGTAATATAATCAATTTAATGTATCTTGACATCATAAGTGCAACTATGTTCGCCTACGTGATGAAGAAAGTATTTTTTTATGTATGTTATTTGTTTATCTCTTAGTAAAACCATGTTAATTAATGGTTAGATCGTTGAGACTTAAAAATGGCTGCACCGATGAAAATAACCCACTTTACGACATTAACAATGCACCCTCGTCTATTACTTGCAGCAATGTGTTTTTAATGTGTTGCTCTTATAATTTTAATAGGCGTTACGTTTTTCCTAATTTGCGAAGACGGTTGATAGCTTTAATTGGCTTACACAAGAAATCTTTTAGCTAATCATTGAAAAAAATTAAAAATTACCTCATTATTTATACATAAGAAACCTGCACGACGAAGGAAGAAAATCACGACCTTTAGTTGTTCGTATCTTAGGTCTACAAGCTAACTTTAGGGTCTTATCTATTACTACCGACCCTGTATTATATAGTTGTAGTTAGTTTAAGTTATTATATAGTGCCCACTGCTGAGCACGAGCCTTTTCTAATACTGAGGTCTGAGAGGGTTTAGGCCTTAGTCCACCACGCTGGCCTAGTGCGCATTAGCAGAATTCCCATATCTTCGAAATTATTTTTTGAAGAATTCTCAGGTGTGTAGTTTTCCTTCACCGTTAAAGCGAACGATAATTGATAAACAATACAGACATAACTTCAAAAAGTTAGAGGTGTGTGTCTTGTGTTATGAACCTGCGGACATCGTCTTTCTACCGTTCCATTCCCAACTAGACTATCTTGCACTTAGAGTCATATAGCATTACTTATTAGTTTTATTGCAACACTAATTGAAACTACACAAATGGACCCTAATGACGGTGCGACAGTATTTAGACTCCCGTTTAAATCTGCTTAACAAAACGCTGATTTCGAAACGTATCCTATTATTTAATACGGATTAACCTGCCCACGGTTGTACATTACACGGTGAGCCATTAGGCGGTTGTATGCCGCCAAAATTACCGGCCATTTGGCCAACGTTACTAAATTGCCAAAAGACTTAATTTTGTTATTGCGAAACAAGAAACGCAATTTGTACGTGCGACATAAGTTGTGGTTGGTGAATTTTTTATAATTGTTTATTGCGCTTGTGTTGGATTTATGGTTTAATTTGCAATTAGCTTAGGCTTTATGTGCGTTGTGGCTAACATTTTGCTAATATTTTTTAGATTTTTTTTTCTAGGGGCTAGGCGATATGTACCTACCTGATAGTAACAAAGTGGTATCCAGATGGAGTAATGATTGACTTACGATTATCCCTTGCCAGTCGACACAATTATGCCGCCCTGAAAAAAACGGATACACGCTCATCCTATACACACCTTGTGTCGCGTCGCTATCCGGGCAGATAAGAATATGCTACTACCAGCAACATGAGATGGTCCACATGGATAATTCAAAAACAAAACACACATCGCGTTTTTATCCCAAAAGGGGTAGGCAGATGTGGACATCCACTTTTTGCCTTATGATTTCCGTTTCGTTAGTTACAAAACTCACATCACGATTTTATCCACGGAGGCGTAGGCAGAGGTACAACCAGGGCATCCTATTCCGTCTTGAGTGTTCTGTTCCATGATATGATATTCATAATCTTTGTCGGTATCACTCTTGACAGAGTGGTCATGGTCATCACTTCAGGTGTTGGTGGCAAGCTTCACAACACGCCGCCACTCTTCTCTGATGGCCGCCTTCCTCGTGCACTCAAGTAGTGATGATGACCCATTTACTGCCGCTTTTATCTGGTCAGTCCACCTCATAGGCGCTCTTCCTCGTGGCCTGGTATGATATAGCGCGAGTCTATCGCCATATTGGGCATAAATTCAAGACCCGGGCTGTTATTTAGCAGAAAAACCTATCACTAATCTGACCCGGGATTTGAACCCGAGACCTCGGAGAGGTAATCGTACTGCGCACGAAATAGAACTACGCCACCGAGGCAGCCCGCATTAATATTTCTTTAATTTTTCAATTATTGAAAAGCTGTGGTAACTCGATAAATATTTTAAATTGTAAATAAGCGTCTGACTTTGTTTGATTAAATAATTTCCCCAGTACGTCTGCGGTTTTGGTTTTGTTTACGTATTACTACGTTATTGCTCCAAACATTTTATCAGGCGCTTTTCTGTTTTATTCTATACAAGTTTTTGTTCACAGGTACAGTCAGAAGCATAAATATCTGTACAAAATCAATATTTCAAATCGCCTATATACGCGTTAAGTTAAACTGCAATATTTTTTTCTTCGTTTGAAGTAAATTAAATTCCTTTTATATTTTATGTAAAGAGAAAAAAAAGATTAGTAAGAACACAAAAGAATCTAAGCAATTTGAAATTTTGCATTTGTTCATCTACTTATGCTGCTGACTGTACATCTGCGTAACAGGCATCTTCCAACAAACGACGTGGAAGTCTAATCTAAGATCCTACAAAGCTCACAGTCGATTTGGCACATAAGCATAGAAAAAGAACTTCTATCATCATAGAACGTAGTATTAAATAAGCATAAACCGTGAGGCAGCGGTCGGACGTAGGTATAGCGTTTCAGCCAGACAACAAAAGCCATTTAGCAAATAAAACAACTAAGAAACAGCCTCAAGCCAAATGAAGAACTAATTAAAAGTTAGTAGATTATTATACCGGTGGGGTGAAACGTAATTTGTTTTTGACTTACCCCGTGTATACAATTTTCAGTGTTTTATTTTTTATTGTGTAAAGCTATTTTTGCATCTCGATGAGCAACTATCGTGTTTTGTTGTTAATTTTTTTGTTTAAGCTTTGAGTGAGGAGATGAGCATGCCGTTCGCCTGATGGTAAGCGATACAACCATCCATAAACAGTACTAACACCATCCAGCACCTTGAGTTACAAAGTACTGTGTGGCATTCCACTGCGCTCGTCATCCTGAGACAAAAGATGTTAAGCCTCATTATGTCCAGTAGTTAAACTGGCTACTATGTCCTTCAAACCGAAACACAACAGTGCATGCACACTGCTGCTTGGCGGTAGAAATAGACATTACGGTGGTTCCCACCCAGACGGACTCCTACATAATATGAGAGACCTACCACCAGTGTTATAGTTTTTTATTGTTGTGTAAAGATATTTTTGCAGCCAAATAAGCCGAGCAACTAGCTTATTGATCACAACTGATCATATAGTAACAACACTAACTTTAATTACAAAACACTGAAATGCGCTCGTCATCCTGAGACTAAGCTCGGGGTGATACATGTATCCGCCCGGATAGCTATCATGGTTGTAAATGGTGTTAATAACATACCAAATTAAACCACAGCCTGTTAATAGATTGATATAAGCTCTACTACTGGTCAGTAGAGTTCTGCTAGTTTTAAATTCCACATAACTAAAACGAAAACACAAGAAAAGCTTTAATTTTAAAACACAATTTTCGTGAAAGAATGAGTAACCGAGGTTGACGAACCTGTTCACATTTAAACCTCGTTCTCAGAATAATTAAGCAAATGTTGGTGAAAAAATAACGGTTTCCGTTCATTTGCAACTTCATAAAATTCTGGACACGCGCCCTTCTAACGTGGCTGACGTTGAGGATCTCGCCGTGTGCTCTAAGTTACAGGACTTAGCGCTGTAAAAATACTAGATTAATGTTTTTTTTATATAGTAAATCCGAGCGCATTTTAAACAATATTTTCCCAAGGAATAATATTCGTTCTCTCGCGATTTCGCAACACGGTCTATAATATGCCTATAATGTACAAATTAGATTTCACTAAATCCAAGGAACAATGAAGTTGAATTCTAATATTTGGCGAAGAATAAAAGAGCAACTTAAGATGCTGTAAGATATCGAATCTCAAGAGGAGCTACATTTTTCGTTATTAGTATGTGTGATGTACGGCTTAGGTTATCTAGTAATCAAGTTGCTTAATGCTCAGTACTCTTTAAGGTCTTAATTAATTAGAATTGCTTGAAAACTACACCTAAAGTAAGACAAACGCTCTACCCCTATTTACTATCACAATTTATAAAATCGGTCATAATTAATTGTATTTCTCAAACAATGAATGATTGTTCGTTCTCCTTTTTTCTTTACACAAAGGACATTCGATTCATATAGGTTTAATTTAACTGCGCACTCGTGAGGGCATTGTCGATTCATTTTTACCGATATCTGAAATTGTGATACAATATTTTATTATTGAGACTTTAGTAATTGAATCCGAATTGTCAACCAATGAAGGTATTGTTAGTTAATTATTGGCGTTTATTATGGTCTTCATTATCATGAAGACATGGCACATGAAGTCCACTGCTGAAGATAGGCCTCCCTTAAAGATTTCCAGATGGACCTGTCAAAAGCATTCATCGTGTTCCTGCGACCTTTATCAAGAGACAAGATTTAATTATGTAGACTTTTATACGTAGTAGGTACTATTCTGTATTCTATATTGACGATGATTGATGGTCTTACAAAAATATATATTTGACTCTGCTTTACTAAGCTTAGTGGACGATAGCCGAGTTGGGAATGGAACGGTATGCCGAGACAATGGCCGTAGGTTCAAAACAAAAGGCACACACCTCTGACTATAAGAAGTTATGTGGGTATCAATTATCGTTCGCTTTAACTGCGAAGGAATTCATCGTGAGGACCTACATACCTGAGAATTCTCCATAAGAATTTCGAGAGTATGTGAAGTCTGCCACCCGGCACTAGGCCAGCGTGGTGGACTAAGGCCTAAACCCTCTCTGTTGTAGAGGAGGCCCGTGCTCAGCAGTGGGCAGACGGCAGTATATAATACAGGCCTGGTATAGTACTATGAACTAAATAATACTGTATTAAACAAACAAAAAATCTTACGAACTTGTAACAATTGGTTTATATCTTTAATTTTTAATCTATCATGACAACTACTTTGATTAGTCTACACTAATTCTACAACGCTCTCTCTCCCATCTTATACCGCTACAAAAACAACTGGCATTCGAAATCCAGCCATTTGCACCATCATATTATCATTTGGAGCACTAATCGCGCCGGCCACACCTGTTTCGCTCATAATGTCATTTTATTGACACTTTTCTTTGTTCATATGAAATTAATCTCTTTAAACATTAATGATACTACGTGATGAATAAAGTATTTTATTTTATTTTGTTTATTTATTATAATGTAAGAATTGATCAATTCGCGTTAGATGTTAAAATTACCTAATATATTATATATAAATATTTTTTTGAAAATGTTTGGATTTCTGATATCTAATTTTAAGAATTTGGAGAACACTTTAATGCCAGCATATTTGAAGCGACGTCCTTAAAAGGCGTTTTAATGTTAGTACTTGGGAAATTATTTGCTCAGGTAATGTGAATAAAAGTATTATGGCCTGTCAAAAGAATCTCCCACTTCAAGTCGAGACATTGTCGTGAAACTGGTTTTTAATTACGTTACGGCTTTTCGCCACATGTAATGTCACTTTGTATTTTAGTTTGAACGTGTCTAGATGTTTCTCACAATTGCATATTTAACAGCAGTTTAATATTTATTTATTACACTCATTATATATTATAAAACAAAAGCCCCGGCCGCGTCTGTCTGCCTAAACGCAATAAACTCAAAAACTACTAAACTAAATACTATGAAATTTGATATGAAGATAGTTCGAGACCCTAGGAAAGACATAGACTTCTTTTATTCCGGGAATATATATTGCGGGTTCCACGGGATCCTGAGAAAGCGTCTCCAACACTACATTTCCGAAGTGTCGATTTTGCGTCGGTCTTGCATCCTCAGCGTTCACGTCTTAGCTCCATATAGAAAAATTGGGTAGGACAGAGCCAGATAGGAAAAAAAAATATTGGAAATACCAAGTATCTCATTTAAGCAGTTAAGTTAGATAATGCTTGGTAATTCCATAAGGTACATAATTACATCGGTTACAATGTCCTTCAAAGCAAAATAAACAGTGCTTATACACCGCTTAACAACACCAAAAACAACATTCGTTAAATCACCAGAGACGCAAAAATCACATCATTAAAATAAAATTTGTATACAAATTAGCTCAATTTTTTTAAGTGCATCGTCAATTCAAGGGGCGCGGAAGAGAAAAGTAAACAGAATTGACTTATTAACGAGACGCAATTGTTCGAACCTAAACATATTTAAAAGCTTTCGACTCAAATACTTATTGTCGATAAACAATTAGAGTAAAAAAAATAAACAAAGCTCATGTATTAATTAACGCGGGGGCTTTTACACCGAAGCGTAAAGATTCCACTGACGCGCGTGCTCGAGCAGTAGATCCGTATATGCCTATTATTATAGAGATAAATCAAATCAAATCAATTTATTCTGCCATAAACACGCATACGCATACACACGCCTTTTATCCCCGAAGGGGTAGGTAGAGACGCAACTAGTGCACCCACTTTTCGCCGTGCGTATTCCGACCCATGATAGGGGCCGAGCCTATCGCCATATCGGGCACAAATTCCAGACTCCGGGTTGATACTGAATAGAAAAATCCAATATTAATTATCACTTTGCCCGTCCCGGGGATCGAACCCGAGACCTCAGCATTGCAGTCGTACCGTAATACAACTATGCCACCGGCAGATTCTATAAACAAAGTATGTAACAAAGGTGTTAAATATATACATATAAATAAAATTGGAGTGTCTGTTTGTAATATTGAAATAACCATTTTTTACTACTTGTATATGAATATATATAGGGTACATACACCAAAATAACATTTTTTACAATTTTTGTCTGTCTGTCTGTTTGTTCCGGCTAATCTCTGAAATGGCTGGACCGATTTTGACGGGACTTTTATTGGCAGGTAGCTGATGTAATAAGGAGTAACTTAGGCTACATTTATTTTAGTTTCCATAAAAAGCGGGACTTTTATCCCGGAAGAACCCTTTCACGCGGGCGGAGCCGCTGGCAACAGCTAGTATAATATAAATCTATTACACATATGTACAACATGTTTTACCGTTTTAAGAGCATGCAGGTATGTGTATCTATATACGTTTGGTTGTAAGGTAAAATCTATGAAATTTCTAAACAAAAACTAGAAATTATATTCTTTCCTAGAGTAAGTAATATGGAAGTTAATGTGGCATATTTTTTTTGTATCAACACGTGGGGTGAAAGATGCCTCATGACTTTTAGTAATATTATGATCACTAAAATGAACAATAAAAACATGTAATAAAACACGACTTCACAATTTTCGACATCAGTAATATTTAAAATATTAGTGCTCAGGCAAATAATGTCCAAATACCGGTTATAGTAATAAAATGTAATGTTGACTAATTGCTTAATGTGAGCATAATATAATATGAAAATTATCTATAAAACATAAATATTACAATCAATGGTTACTTAAAAATATAAATAACGCGAAATACATAAATTGCGTTTGATACAGATAAGTGTGACAGGCGGCCTACAGCCTAAATTAGTATAAATGTAAACATTGTATCTGTAACGAAAACGATATATGAGGTATCTAATTCAGCGAAGTTTATTTATCAAGTACTAATTTATATATCTTTTAACTAAAATAAACATTTTGTAAAGACTATGATGGAAAGGCATAAATCTTTAAAGGAAATAGTGCTCCTTTCAATCAGGAAGAGAAATAATTGTGTCGTTATTTAAGTACATAGTCTCAGTCCTATTTTGTATTTATTTTTGACTTTTTCATTATACTCATATAAGTTAATACTTGACACAAAAAAAGAAAAAAATGCGTTATGAAGTCATTGAGTTTTGAATTTAGAAACAGACTGGAATTTTGTACGTTAAAATCGTAATTCAAATATTTATTTTCAATCGCATAAATATAATTTCATTTCCAATTAAATCTACATATATTATAATAAACTTTCACCTATATATACCAAATCTGCCCCAAACACAGCAGCGACATCTTTTTACATTACATCAATGTACAAGATGTCTAATTTAGATAGCAAAGGGCATAGGCCAGTCAATTGCCACGTCAAAGACACACATGATCATTTGCCGTAACAGTCAAGCGTCAACGCCGTACTATCATGCCGAGAAAATTATCACTGTGATTCCGATGTAATTGATTCAATAAATTATCTGTTTAAAATGACTAACTTGCGATTAGGGTTGCCAGGCGTCCGGATAAAGCCGGACATAGTTAGGCTTTTTGAATGTGTGTCCGGCTAAATAAAACAATGTTCGGCTTTTGTTAGGATTTTTACATTTGACTAGTGACTTAGGGGGGCGACAAAATACCAAGGACATACACCAGGGAGCTAAAAAAAAGGTCGCAGAAAAATGGAGGCGCAAAAAAATAGTATTAATACTAAGACACAAAATCCTTATCAATTGAGGGTGTCCGGCCTTTTTACCCAAATGTCCGGCTAAACTGGCTGATCTGTCCGGCTTATAGGTTTGACGACCTGGCAACCCTACTTGCGATGCATGGATGGGAGTAAATTACCCTGTTGTATAAGAGAATATTAAAAGTTCGAATTTGAGTAATATTCGGCAAACAAATTGACAACACCGCGTGGTGGTTTTTTTGTACGTTCGTGGTGTACTTGCTTACAAAAAACATCCCCCACCGCTCGGTAGTGTGCTCGAGGTTTTAGCCGGCTATTTTATTAATTGATTATATAAAAGTTAACCTATGGGGTAGATTCGTAGCTCCAAATAAAATAAAAGTGTAGAGGCGATTTAAAGTTTTGAATTTGTTCAGCTACTTATGTGGCTGACTGTACATATTTATAGTTATCAGATTTTTTCCTTTACATGTGCTGTAAGACCTTGCTTCTTGCCAAATTTCATGATTCTAGGTCAACGGGAAGTCGCCTGAAGGTTCTGTTTCCTTTGCGAAATCGCAAATATGCGACATAAAGTCATTGATACTATCGTCTCTTTCAGCTGTGACAATTTTTCACAGCTGAAAGAGACCGTAGATCCGAATTTGCAAATTTAAACTTGGTATCTTTATGCGTTTCTGAGAAAAAAGGTCTTGGTCTTGACAGACAGACAAACAGACAGATAAACGGACAGACGGACAACAAAGTGATCCTATAAGGGTTCTTTTTTCCTTTCGAGGTCAGGAACCTTAAAAATCATCAGCTTAACAATATTAGTATAGATTAATGTACAGTAAGCAGCATAAGTAGATGAACAAATTCAAAATTTTAAAATTGGCTACATACTTTTGTGTTCTTACTAATCTTTTTTTCTCTTCACAAAAATAAAACAAAAGGTATTTACTTTACTTCAAACGAAGAAAAAAAATGTTTCAGTTTAACTTAACGCGTATATAGGCGATTTGAAATTTTGATTTTGTACAGATACTTATGCTGCTGACTGTACATATATATATACGTTTACTTTTTAT
Organism: Sphinx pinastri; assembly: GCA_947568825.1. Lineage (NCBI taxonomy): Eukaryota > Metazoa > Arthropoda > Insecta > Lepidoptera > Sphingidae > Sphinx > Sphinx pinastri. The sequence goes on from OX387632.1 coordinate 13,201,328, forward strand.
TTATTTGCTTCATTAAAACCATCCCTTACTAATATGAACCTTAAATACAATGTGTAGAAGCTATTTCCCCAGCGTTGGCACGGCATGAGTACAAAAGAACGTAACATTCTTTTTTTAAATTTTGATTTATTCTACTTTAGTTGTGATGACCATTGACATTTATCAAAAACTAGACAAAACGTGCGTTGCTCGCGTTTAAAAATCTACTTTATGTGGTAGGCGTAAGATAATATTTGTGTTTAGTCAATCAAAATTTGTAATTGTTTGTTTCTTTTTAACTTTCAAAAGGAGGAGGTTATTTTAGTTTGACTTATCCTCGACACTTATTGATGTCTTATTTGCAAGAAACTGTGCATCTTGGGTTTTTTAATACATCAATGACGATAGCGCAATAAATAAATATTGTATTTAACCACATAAATGCTAGTACTTTTATACTGATAAATAAAGCAATTCGTGCGAAATTATTCCCTAACCTTTCCAAAACATTAAAAAATGCTCAACGTTAATGTTCAAGTTTTCACTTCTGCCAGCTCTCCCGGAGTGCCACCTCTTCTTTTTTTGTTATAACATTTCACCCCAAAACATACGCCCAACTCCGTCCCATCACACGTAGTTACAAACAGCTTTTGATTACAGTTATCTGACGGGCTTAATTAAAGCCACACGCGAATGTTGCTCTTGTCGTGTTGAGCAACTGACACGCTAAATGTGTACCGATATTGAGTTTGTTTTGGTGCTCGAGTCAATTTTGGGACGGTTACTTGATAAACAAGGTGGAAGTTAAAACCTTTGATTAATTATATACCTAGATAGAGTGACGCGCTGCAATGAAACTAACACAAACAGGCCAAGTTTTTTTAAGCTAGTATGCGTGACAGCTGTGTCATTTGCTATCGCTGCATCATTTTGCGTATCCTTGTGTGCGCGCATAATGACACCAGTTATTACATGGTTTCTATTAAAACGGTGAGAAAATTATATCCATGAAAAAAACAAAAATTAATTCACTCGAACTCATTTAGTGGGGAACAGTTCGCCTCTATTATTTTCGACGCGTTTGAAACGTTCAGTGTCTATCTAGGTATATAATTAATCAAAGGTTAAAACAACATCGTTTCTAAAAATTTCATTCCTTTTTTCATCGCTGGTGTAGTTATATTGTAGTCTAAGAGCTGGTTGTCACTTTTGGGAAGATGTTTGAGGCAATTTTAAATATTGTTGTCAAGTCATTTACTGGAGTAAATGTCGCAATCCGGCTAAATTGCCTGGATTTTTTAGTTTTAACATACACATGCCTTTTATCCTCGAAGGGGTAGGCAGAGGTGCAACTAGTGAAAACACTTTTCGCCATGCGTATTCCGTCCCATGATGTGATAGGGGGCGAGCATATCGCCATATAGGGCACAAATTCCAGACTCCGGGCTGATACTGAATAGAAAAATCCAATATTAATTATCACTTTACCCGACCCGGGGATCGAACACGAGACCTCAGCATTGCAGTCGTACCGTAATACCAATACGCCACCGAGGCAGTTTAATTTTACTAAATTCTAAGATATTATTAAAATTTCAAAGGGCTTCAATATTTTTTTTATTTTTGCGTTGCTTAAGACCTGCAACCCTTCAGCCAGGTCTGCACTATGGTATCCACGTATAACTATAAAAAAAATACTATGTTTTACATTGCCTTAAACACCTTCCTAAAATGTTTATCAGCTCTCCATGTATTGTGTATGGTATGGCTTCCGTCCTCTGGGTCTTCCGTAGTCTGGTTCGATTCTTAGGGCAGTATTAATAAATCAATCTCAAGTTGTAAAATCTCAAATAGACTTTTAACGTATTGAACTACATATTTAATAAACCAAGCTTAAGCTCTCAAGCTTAAGAGCTTGTTCTCAGCTGAGTAAGCGCTGTTACATAAACTTAGCTGTTGAAACCCGTCACATATTGTAACTTAAGATGTTATTTGAGCTGATGTTAATATGGGTTTATTAAATAGAGAGTATCTTAAGATGTTGACCTTGATTTGACAGCGTCTCAATTGATATCGCACTCCAGAGCGAAATTGAGTTCCATCTAGGATAGTTTAGTGACAGATGCCATTAAAAACAAATCACAAAAGCAAAGCCACCGGAAAAGCGAGTCAACCGAAATTTGACGTCATCAGAGTGGAATAAAGAGCACTTCAGACGCAAGCTCATTATATGGAGGTAATATATAAATGTAATTAGACGAAATGAGGAGTTCCAAATTGGTAATGATTATAGGACCTATAAGGGAAGCGGATAGAGTGTCATAGATGTAGAGTTTTATATGGCTGGAAGTGGCAGACTAATTTTAAATGTAATTATCTTTCTAATGTTTATTAATACGAAATGTATGAAGTTGAATGGATGTCTGATAGAGGTAAACGCCGAACTGCTGACAAAATTTGGATAAAACATAATATTTCTCGGGAGATCTATCCTAGAGTATCACACTACTTTTTATCCCTGAATTTCACAATATATTTGTTAATAATAACATTAATTGTTAATTAGTGTGTATGGTAATTACAATTCAATAAAAATATTGCCTATTGGACTAAGGCCTAACCCCTCTCAGTAGTAGAGGAGGCCTGTGGTCAGCACAGCCACAGTCAGCCACACATTACTTTGTAACTCAAGGTGGTGGATGGTGTTCTGTTTATGGGTGGTCGTATCGCTTACCATCAGGCGAACGGCATGCTCGTATCGTCATTCAATGCCATAAAGAAAAAAAAAACAGTGGGCAGTATATAATACAGGTTATACAGGGCTGGTATGATGATGGTATGATGAAATATTGCATGAGCATAAACAGTGTTGCACGTTACTCTTAATTAGGCTCTTAAATGCTTCTTACCAACAATAACAGATGGCGCTACGAAAAACATATCTAGCAAACCAAACTCTGCGTAATGGCAGAAATAAAGAAATCGCCAAGAAATAATAATTTGGCGCGGGCCATCGGGCTCAGGTATTCACCTCACGTCATACCACACAATGAAGACTTTTTTTTCCAGTAACAATGGAAAATTCAAGTCCGCGCGAATTTTGCCACCTTTTACGTACGAAGCGCGCAATCTTACATTTTTGAACCATTTTAGGTGGATTTTATGTTTTCAAAACGCATTTTGAGCGCTGAATTGGCGTGGCAGTGACGATTGGTCGAAAATGGTAGGTTTTATTAGCTTCCGAAGTCAGGTATTGATGGAAAGGTATTGAGATTTCGTTTTTATTCGTCAAACAATAAGGAGCGAATAATTGGCTTGTACGATTCACTTTCTAGATAACGGTTGGTATGTGTATCCATTAAAATTTGGAAATGTGCAAGGATAATGTTCTAACTCACTACCACCCCCATGCTCACGAGCATGCTGCGGATTTATTCTTTTAAAAGATGGATGTTTGGTTATTTTTACGAAACTTAGTGAAAAAAAAGTTTTATAATGTCACAAAAGGAACACTAATAATTATTTTAGAGAAGCGTTTGCCTGCGACTTCAACCGCGGGAAAGAGTTTTTCCGGGATAAAAATCTCACTATATTATTAACCTGGAATAAAAATAACCTGTGTCTTTCTCAGAGTCTCAAACTATTTCTTGGGATGGAGACAGTTTGGGATCATACGAAACTGGTAGTTTTTGAGTTTATCGCATTCAGACAAACAGACGCGGCGGGGTCTTCGTTTTATAATATGGAAGGATGAGTCAAAATGGATGGATTAAAGTAGCCCAAGGCAATAATCGTGTTTAAAAAGAAATAACACAGGATTATCATTGACTACCGATTTGAACATACCAAACAATTTAGGCATTAGCTAAACCATTCGGCGAATACATAAAAAAGCCAAACATTCCTAGAAACACATGATACATCTCAACAAATCCCAAAAAATAATCACCTGACACCATAATTTATGTGTTACCAATTAATCCAGACAAAAAATGGTCTCATGTCTCTATTCTGGAAACAGTGGACACGTCAAAACAACGTTGTTAACACGGCGAGGATAGTTCGTGTAACTGTTGAGCGCAGGACAAATCGTGGCAGCTGCGCGACGACTGACGACCGAAATATGTTGGAATAGGGATTAGGGGCGTGCAGTAACTAGTGTATCGATAATTAAAAACATTGTAACTACTAATACCAATCTTACTAATGTTATAATTAATGTGAAAATTTGTGAAATGTTTGGATATGTGAATGTTTGTTAGAAATAAACGAGGAAACAACTAAACGGATAGATGAAGTTTGGCACACTGGTAGGTCACGTCCTAGATTAACAAATATGCTACTTTTTTTTCCGGTAATTTGCTCCCATGGGAAATAATGGATATTTTTAATCTGATTCTTTAAGTAGATGGCGATGGCGTCGTACTGTTTTAGAGATTTTTGTAGCTTTTTACGCGGGCGATGCCGCGAGCAACACTTAATAAGTAATAAACAACACTAGCCCTCACACAAATATTCACGTCTTTTACCCCGAAGGGGTGAGCAGAGGCGCAACTAATGCAACCAACTTTCGCCGTGTGACGTGATCGGGGCGAGCCCATCGCAATATTAGTCACAAATTCCAAAGTCGGGGCTGATACTGAGCAGAAAAACTCAAGAACTTTGCCCGATCTGTGAGCGAACTTGAGAGTTGAGCGTGGCAGTACCACAAGACAACTACGCCACCGAGGTGTCCAATTATTGATTGATCTTATTATAGCAATAATATTATGATCGCTTATTTCCTACATTATAAGATGCACCCCTACTTCGCCCGCAGCGTTTAATGAAACCATGAGTGTAAATTATTTACATATTTTGGATTCAGACCGATGATGGCCGGAAAAATAATGACGATTCATAAGTCATGGCGATAATTTTCTAACTGGTACCGTTTCTACTTACCGTTTGCCGGCTTCAGAACAAAATTAAATATAACTCAGGTGTTCGAAAAATCGAAAATTGTCGATATAACTCTAAACATCGATATCATACATCCATAACCCTACATGAAATGACATAGAAACTAAGCCGTGAGATTATAACACGACAATAATCATAAGTCAATTAAATCTTATATTTATGTCCGTAGTTAAATCAGCGCCATCTAGCGTTAAATTAGCGAATAACTAATGGCGGTAATAAAGTTATGAAATGTGGAGGTGTTTTTTTGTGCCTCGTACATAGCGTTATTACTTTGACTTAATAATAAAATACGCGTGCCGTTAATAGATTGAGGTTTATGGCGCTCTGAAGCTTTTGATCACCGAATTAATTGTATAATAGACGGTGCTGTGGAGAATACGCAATATTTTTGTTTGTTTTACATCTCAGCGATCGGCATTATATTTGAATTACATTGTCGCAGCAAGTTTAGTGTCATGTCGACATTATTGCAAATAATAAAAGCGTGTTATAAAAATTAGATACTTTATGTAGGGATTCATGAATGAGTGAATCCTTGATCTGAGATCGTCATCTAATCAATTATCGTTTATCTGTTCATTTATCTATACTAAAGCTTACGAGTTTGTTTCATTGATGTACGAGTAAATCCTACTCGTTATAAAATGTATAAGCCGATCGAATACAACAGTCATCAATATTCACAGTGGACGATAGCCTAGTTGGGAATGGAACGGTCTGCCGTGACAATGTCCGGAGGTTCAAAACCCAAGACACACACTTCTGACTTTTCGAAGTTACGTGTGTATTGTTTATCAATTACCGTTTGCTATAACGGGGCAGGAAAACATCGTGAGGAAACCTACATACTACATACCTACATACATAATTCTACATAAGAATCTCGAGGGTATGCGAAGTCTGCCAACCCACACTAGGCCAGCGTGGTGGACTAAGGCCTAACCCCTCTCAGTAGTAGAAGAGGCTCGTGCTCAGCAGTGTGCAGTATATAACACAGGTCTGATTGAATAGCATTGCATTGCATAGTCATTTTCACAAACAAATGGTCATGAAATGAGTACTATTTAAATTAGCTGTATAATAGGATTACTATTACGAAGCTACATTATTCCTGTATACGCAATTTTTATACTAGAAGCTCAAATACATTAAACAGTATAGTTATAGACCGGACATCAGGACCAAATTGTTCATCCAAAAGTTATTACCAATTGGTAATAAGTCGCTGTCTTATCTGGCACGTCCGTGTGACGTCTCGGTATGCGCAAAATTTGTATAGAAAACAAAATTTTGGAAGGAAATATGCCAATTTACGCATTACGACCATGTCAAAGTATGTTCTAATGAATTTTACATAGGTGTTTTGTTATTTCACGGTAGATTGTGTTACTGACGAACAGGCTCAAAATTTTTGTATGTCAATTTTCCCTATGTCCGCTCTATATAATCGTAGAACTCTTTGCAGAAACCGAATTTTACACAGAGCCGCTAGCAAAAACATCAGGCATAAAACGCGTAAGTCAATGCGTCTTTGATCAAGTCACAATGAAGAAAAAATACAACAAAGTTTCAATTATAATTACTCTTGTATCTCTTAATGAAAGTAACGTAAACGTATACGTTATTACATTACGCGAACGGGTAACCGCACACGTTACTCTAGCAATCGTGTAACAATACACGTTAATTACCATTCGTAAGTAATTATTGCGACGTATTGAATTAACCGCGTAATGAGGTCACGATATACAAATTCTGGAAGCGAAGATGACAGAAAGTGTATATTACACATTAGTGCTTATGGCGTTCGAAATAGGGGCGACTGAAATTTAGTTTCTATGGCAATAGCTAGTAATGGTGTGGGTACCACTGCATGGTGATCCTATGGTCAAATTTAATTCCAATCTCAGACAATTTATTACTTTCTCCGTATAGACAATAGAACACAAATTTGATTGGCCGTCTTGAAAATCGAATTCAGTATAATGATTTGCGAGACATCGCGAATGTTAGACATCGAAATAAAACTACTTTCGGATTTTATCGCGGTTTTTTAGTTTTTGTTTTACTGTAGACATTTAGAAGACTGCAGCCTTCATAGCCACGGGATACGCTAGTGGTGTAGTTGGTTGTTCGAAAAATTGCGAAAATTAGTTTTATTTCGAAATCGAATTCTGGACTTCAAGGGTCACAGTCACACGCTGTAACTAGTAATTACATACTAAACTAGCATTGCGCGCGGCTCCGCCCTCGTGGAATAGTTTTTCCGGGATAAAAAGTAGCCTATAGCACTCAGGAGTAATGTAGCTTCCTATTAGTGAAAGAAATTTCAAAGTCGGTCCAGTAGCTCCTGAGATTAGCGCGTTCATACAAACAAACTCCTCAGCTTTATAATATTAATATAGATTTTATTCCAAAAGAGACAGTATATCACCATATTCTATCACAAATTCCAATCACAACAAACTAAATAATCAGAATTTTCCTGACGTGGATATCGAACCCGGTACTTCACGGTTCAAAGCCGTACCAATGAACCAATGAAGCAGCTAGTTTACAGACGGCACTAAGAGATCTATCCAGACTATTCAGTACATCAAAGAGACGCCATTTTACGCATCCGATACGGGTTTTAATCAAGCGTACAATAATTAAAAATACGATCCTAACTGGGATTTAAAGGTATGTACTTATTTTGGTGCAATGGTACTGCATAGGGTGAAAAAAAATTTTGTATTACCTATATATCACAATGAACCTGTTAGATCTGCATGTTTCTCTTAGCAAGATATTAAAAAATCAGGTTTATAACGTTTTCCAAACTCCCGGGGGGTTATCCGGGGGGTAAGCATAGGCGCTAGCTACACTAGGGCGCAATATGACAGGTGTCAAGCCTATAGCCATATCGGGCACAAATTCCAGACACCGGGCTGATATTGAGAATAAAATAATATCGTTTTGCCTGATCCAGGATTCGAACCTGGGATCTCAGAACGGTGTCGTACCGCGCACACTACAAATACGCCACCGAGTCAGTATTAGTCTACAATGCTAAGTTTAGACTAACAAGTTCTTGCAGGAATATATTGCGCAAGAACTTCCAGATAAGTTTACACTACCACCAATATTTCAACAGTTCTACACACACATGTTGATTTGCCAAGTTTATAAAATTGCAGAAGTCTTCTGGCGTGATTGGTAATACCAATGATATTTAAATAAAAAAAAGCTGTAGATACGGCAACTATCATGGAACCCATATTTAACTTAATATTATAATAATAAACTATAATATGACATCTAAAAGTAATATAAAACATTTTATTTAACTTTCTTTCGAACATCATTCCGATACGAAACAAAGGCCGATTTTAATAATTAGCTCAATTTTAGCGTGCCACTTGCAGATTGTTTATAACGCATCTACACTCTTTTTTTAAACATCATTGGTTAGTACCAAAGACATTCAACAGCATAGTTAGTTACACGATAAAATTAGCATGCCGGAGTTATCTTCTGCAAGTTTCTTGCTAATCTAAATCTCACTTAACGCTTTTCATGATAAAAAATATATATTTGAATCTCAGCACATGCGCCACAGAAAATAACACTTCCATTTTGGTACTGCCACCGCAATCCAATAAAAATGCCGTCAAGCAATCCCTGTCATCTCAATTGTCTAAAATTAGAGCCCATAAAGAGAACAAGTTTGGCGGCCATTTTAATTTTATTGTCGTCACAAAGGCGAGGTGACAAACATCGTAAACGTTTAACATCTAAAATTAAAGTTAAATCTTCTATCAAAGGGTGAAGGGAGGTATTAGAATTCGATAGAGATGACAGTTAATGCTATATTAACCATGCATTTATCAGAGATGTAGTACAATGATTTTAAGAGTTCTTTAACAAAATAATGGTAATGGAACCGTTTAGCTAAACTTTTTTTTTATTGCATTGTATGACGAGACGAACTTGCCATTCGCCTGATGGTAAGCGATACGGCCACCCATAAACATTAGCAATACCATCCAGCACCTTGAGTTACAAAGTACTGTATGGCATTCTACTGCGCTCGTTATCCTGAGACATAAGATGTTAAGTCTCATTATGTCCAGTAGTTACACTGGCTACAATGTCCTTCAAACCGAAACACAACAGTGCATGCACACTGCTGCTTGGCGGTAGGAATAGACATTGCGGTGGTACCTACCCAAACGGTCTCTTACATATGAGAGACCTAACACTACCTACGTTGTTTGTCAGTCTGTCAGAGTCTCGGTGTAGGAGTGCGATCCGCATTTGGCTAGTTATTTTACACTGTCATAATCTGTCTTATTTTACGACCAGTCCTCAAATCTCTCATAGCATCTTATCGCGGGATATTTTATAACAAAAACATAATATAGCGTCACTACTTACTACTCATGATAGAAATCAATCACAAAGTCCCAATACAATCAGCGCTGTATTATATACTGCCCACTGCTGAGCACGGGCCTCCTCTACTACTGAGAGGGGTTAGGCCGTATTCCACCACACTGGCCTAGTGCGGGTTGGCAGACTTCACATACGCTCGAATTTCTTATGGAGAATTCTCGAGTATGTAGGTTTCCTGACGATGTTTTTCCTTCACCGTTAAAGCGAACGATAATTGATAAACAATACCACACGTAACTTCGAAAAGTCAAAGGTGTGTGCCTTGGATTTTGAACTTGCGCATATTGTGTCGGCAGACCATTCCATTCCCAACTAGGCTATCGTCCACTTCAAAGTCCCAATATCATGATAATAATAAATAATGTCTTGTACACTACATCCATACGTGACCGAACTATCTTCCATACATAACAAGAAACATAACCTCTCCTCCTCCGTTGTCGGGTAATTTAATAATCGAAATATCTACCGTTTACAGAATAACACACAGCTATTTATAATCAGGGTCCAGGGTTCGTCACGAACGAATGTGCAGCACAATTTTGAGACGAACTTGTCCTTTATAAATTGCATTCCATGCGGTATACTGTACGTTGACTTAAGAATTATAGCCGTGCGTCTTACTTGATAAATTCTACGGTACTCTACTATTCCCACTGTAAGATGAGCTGCTTTTTCTTATAATACCGTCTGTGATGTAGATCTTTCTCGCTAGTTAGATTCACCCAGATTGATTTAGGAGCATATGCTTTGTTGTTTGCAGTGAAGTTAGTGTGTTCTGTTTAGTAAGTGATAAAATTAAATCGTGGTTTAGATTTGTGTGTTAACTTTGGAATTGTTTCTTAATTAGAGTTAATACTGGATTAGATTTGCATTGTACAGATCATGACGGTGGTTGATGATGAAGAACACTCATACTGAATAAATCCTAAACCGTATTATGATTTGTTTGAATTTATTTTTACTTACTTTTCATCATTATAAAGCTATGTTTAGACTACCAAGATCTTACAGATGTAGTTTATATATGCGACAGTATATTAATAATTCTATACATATGTGACACGTCGCAAGTCCTGCGAGCAACAAAATTTGCAGAAGTCAGCTTGCCGCGACTGTTTGGGTACACGGTAAAAATCGCTTGCGGAAGACAACTTCTGTAAGTTTTCTAGGGAAAGAAATATTGCTCGGGTTACCGTTCACAAATTTTCGGTTCTTGTATTTAACGTTGATATTAACTCTTTAAAATAAAGCATTAGACTAAAATAGATGGCATGATAAAGGTTGCAAGAAGTTATGGATGTAGATCCCTTTTAACAGGACAGACAGTTAGGAAAGACCTATTTTTAGAAGTGGGCATTTTGTGGCTTATATTGGTGATAATACCGAGGAATTGCGTTCGAAAATTCCATTGATTTTTTTTTAAAATAATAGGCTATGTGTGCCACCAATATTGTTAATTGTTCATAATATGCACTCACGCGTATTATCCCCGAAGGGGTAGGCAGAGGCGCAACTAGTGCACCCACTTTTCGCCGTGCATAGTCCGTCCCATGATGTGATAAGGGGCGAGCCTGTCGCTATATCGGGCACAAATTCCAGACTCCGGGCTGATACTGAATAGAAAAACCCAATATCACTTTGTCCGACTCGGGGATCGAACCCGAGACCTCAGGTTTGCAGTAGTACCTTAATACAATTACGCCCCCGAGGCAGTCATAATATGCTTCACAGCATATAAAGTTGATGAGTTACTGGAAAGCTTCCATTTGAAACCTTGTCAGCCTTGAGGGTACTTTCACTATACTTCGCCATTCAATAACATCGTTTCCCACCGTGGGATCAACTCTACCATAATCTTAATATTATAAATGCGAATTTTTAGGGAGATTAAATTTTTAAAAGAAAAATCACAAACTGCTGAACGGATTTGGATTTTTGGTACACAAATAGAAGAGTAAGTAATTCCATAATAGTACTTATGGGATTTTTATACTAGGAAAGTTTCAGGCGGGCGGAGCCCCGAGGAACTTCCAGTCATTATAATATTATATAATGTCCATTGTAATTATGTTTTTACTTCTATTAGATGTAATCCAGGATATTTCAGACGATTTTTTTTTGTACATTTCGATTGATATTTTTAGAAGTAAAATGGTTTTTCCTTTAATTTTATTTGTCTGAAGTTTGCTTGCAGATACAATTTTTAGTTAAATTAAAATACAAGGTCAAACAGAAATGCTATTTTTCCTAGCAAATTTTCAAAATAACGCAATACACAAATTTAACCAGTCCATCATACGGCCCTGTGGCGCAATGGATAACGCGTCTGACTACGGATCAGAAGATTCCAGGTTCGAATCCTGGCAGGGTCGAATGATTTTAATTTTATTATTCAAAATATGGAACGAGAAATAAATGCAAAAAATATTGAAATATACATGAGAAGTATTGAATGGAATGATGAATCCAAATAACTTTTTTCGTGATTTTGTACTAAGAATGGCAGTATACGAAAAAAATATTCGTGAACTTTTAATGCTTCTTACAACACTTCAAACAAATTCTTTGAAAATCTCGCACCAACAGTTCTATTTTTGTTACAGGAACAAATATAAGTCTTATAATAGCTGACAATTTAACCATTGGAGATTCTTACACGAAAAACAAGCAAAACTAACATTTATTATAAATTTCGCAAAAATCCAAACACAAAATAACAAGAGTCACACAAGTAACTATTAGTTCCAAGGATACCTTCCCTAGTCTAGCTGGTCCCTGCAGAAACGGCCAATTTGTGAAACAAGCCAACAGCATTGTTGACAAATCGCTGTGCTGGCCCTGTTGCCTCTGGCGCCAATTGTGCTTCGTGATGAAGCCATCATAGTTCTCTATATTGGTTATCGTCGAGTCAGCTTTGATCCTGGATATTTTTATTTGGATTTCTATTAGAAATATTATTTCTTTGTTCTTTTTCGGGATACTATTTTCTTTTGTTTATTTTATTTAGTCTTTTCGTGATTTGTCTCCACGTGCGATTTTTTCGATTACAATAATTAAGTAGCGAATATTTTTCAAATATAAAATTAGGTTTGTCTTTCAATCCGATTTATACGGAACCTTCGCAGCGAATCAGATTGCCATTTTACTTGTATGCAAAATATAATAGAACTACGTTGCGTTCTCTCGACATTCATTAAAATTATGCCTTTATACTTTACTGGACCTATAATCTCTTTGACCTTCGAAGAAGCACTCAGTAGTAGGTATCTTGTTTTTTATTCATTTTTTACACTCCATTGCTTCACTCTCAACTCTATCAGTAGCAACCTAATCCCAACAATGGGACAGTAATACAGATAAGGTATTATTAATATAATCTCCTCACATACCTGGAGACAAAGCAAATTCCCTTCCTCCATAATCATGTGAAACATTATCCCCTAACCGCAAAACAACCCAAGAAGACGTTTAGTCAATAATTAATACCCTCATTTAGTAGCGACAATATTCCCGGTGACACGGCACCTCGTGTTTCATAGGTCGCAAGTTTGTTTTGTGCGTTTGTCTGTTTGTGAAATATATTCATTCGCGCAAGCCCCGCTAAGCACATAAATCAACAGTGCCTTAGGCGGCTTATTAATATTTGCTGTGCGGAGTTAGGTATGCTGGATGTGGTAGTGAGACTTATTGTGCCTTTTGAATGAAAAGCAACATTAGTGACTCTAGAGTCTTATCTTTTTTTTATTGCATTGAATGACGAGACGAACATGCCGTTTGCCTGATGGTAAGCGATAATAACACTCATAAACAGTAGCAACACCATCCAGCACCTTGAGCTACAAAGTACTGTGTGGCATTCCACTGCGCTCGTCATCCTGAGACATAAAATGTTAAGTCTCATTATGTCCAGTAGTTACACTGGCTACAATTTTCCTCAAACCGAAACACAACAGTGCATGCACACTGCTGCTTGGCGGTAGCTGGCGCATCTCACCCCTTTAGAGCTATATCTCAGGTCAGATCATGAGTTATACATTTTAAGTATATCGGGCAAAGTAATATTGGTTTTTCTACTTAGTATCAGCTCGGAGTCTGGAATTTGTACCCTATATGGCGATAGGCTCCTACGATGGAATGGAATACGCACGGTGAAAAGTGGGTGCACTAGTTGCGGATCTGCCTACCCCTTCGGGGATAAAATGCGTGAGTGTGTGTGTGTGTGTGTGTGTGTAAAAAGTTTTCTTACGCCACATCTAGTAACAACTTAGTCCGCGTCGGTAATACAAGTAAGATCCTATCTTGGGTGCGATTGTTGAGGCTTGCACAGAGAAAGAGATGCAAGATTTGTGTACAGTCGCAACCAAAATAAACTTTCGTATATGTAAATAGCCAGGGGAGCGTGGCTTAATTCCGCTGCATATTAGTTTATGAAAGTACTTCATAAGTTAATAATGTTCGTTTTTCAAATCGCTTAATGCTAAGATAAATTAATTTGCGTCATTGTATAAGTCAGCGTACTTGAAAGCAGTGGTGTTTTGGATTCGAACTAAAGACTAAAAAGAGTATTTATTTGTTGTTGCAGCTGTAGGAAGTTAGCTTGTAAGCCCACTTATCATATCAAAGCGGTAACTTAAGCAATTTACCCAAGACAAAATCTTTTAGGTAATAGAAATCTAAGAATTTGTGAAAAAGTATTATTGATTTAGTAAAAATGACTCGCGACTTCCCTGGGACTTGAATTTTACGCAAAATGGCAATAGCCTCGTCACTTACCACGTGAGCCCCGAAAACCAGGCACAGATGCACCTCAAGACAAATTATTTTGTTACAAGCGTGAGTTAATTTCTAAAGATATGACCAGTCCAAATCTTTTAAACCTCAAGATTTGACTCATTGACTACATTAATTAATTAATTATAGTTAATCTTTTAATTCCAAGATTAGTCTTCGCTATACTTACACATTATAATTATAATTAAAAAAAATGCATAATTATATTATACCTTATAGTTTTTAAGATTAGATTGTTTCTTTGTTTTTAAAAGGTGCTTGTATATCAGTTGTGTCCATCATCATCATCATCATCAGCAGCAGCCATATGACGTCCACTGCTGAACATAGGCCTCCCCCAAAGATTTCCAGACGGACCTGTCAAAAGCGGCCCGCATCCAGTTGTGTCCATGACGAATAAAATACTTTTTCTTCTTTTTAAGGTTTCGTACCTCAAAAGGAAAAAAAGGACCTTTATAAGATCTCTTCGGCATCTGTCTGTCTGTCTGTCAATACTTTTTTCCTCATAAACGCGTAAAGATATCAAGCTGAAATTTATATCAAATACTCAGATCTACGGTCTCTTTCAGCTGTGGAATGAGAAACCCGTAAGTCAACGCGATCAAAAGATATGATCGTTTATGTCGCATATTTTGCGATTTCACAAGGGAATAAAAACCTATGGACCGTTGACCTAGAATCATGAAATTAACAAGAAGCAAGGTCTTACAGACGAACTTGTAAGGGTCGCAGGACCGCTGGATACAGGCCGCTTCTGACAGGTACTAACAGTTTAGGTCTTACAGGTTCTGACTACTGGTGGTAGGTCTCTCATTATGTAAGAGGCCGTCTGGGTGGGTACCACCGCAATGTCTATTTCTACCGCCAAGCAACATTGTGCATGCACTGTTGTGTTTCGGTTTGAAGGACATTGTAGCCAGTATAACTACTGGACATAATGAGACTTAACATCTTATGTCTCAGGATGACGAGCGCAGTGGAATGCCACACAGTACTTTGTAGGTCAAGGTGCTGGATGGTGTTGCTTCTGTTTATGGGTGGTCGTATCGCTTACCATCAGGCGAACGGCATGCTCGTCTCATCATTCAATGCAATAAAAAAAAAAAAAGGTTGATCTGGAAATCTTTAGGGGAGGCCTATGTTCAGCAGTAGACTTCTAAAGGCTGAAGAAGAAAGAAGATGAAGAAGAAGGTCTTCCAGTACATGTAAAGGAAAAAATCTGGACGCCGTAAACATGTACTTAGTTAACAAATAAAGGGAATTTACAAACTTTTTGAATTGGTTAATTATTTTGGCGAACTATTGAACTTATACACGTAGATACCTACAAGTTTGCACGGAACTCTCGGCACGGGAGTCCAACTTGCACTTGTTTTTTTTTCTCTTAAAATTATATTCCCGGCGTTTACCTCGCTAACTGTACAACACGACAACTCTATTTGTAATTGTCTCCTCGGAAAGGCGGTAAAGCTGTAGGCAGCCATTATTAAAAACTTCGACCGGGAGATCATAACAATAACTTTGTGTGGATAAATCCTTTTCTTATAGCACCTGTAGTGATTCTACGATTAGTTCAAAGTTGAGAAATTATGGGCCTTGTTAGGTTTTGTTTATTGGAAAGTATGGATTGGAAATATATCGGAAGAATAAACAAAATATGTATGGTCAGTTTTTATAGAGATATCAACTTGATTTTTTATAGAATCAGGCATATCACGGTTATTTCGATGATTATTACTATAAATATGAAACAGCAAAGCTATTATACAGAACAGGGGTCGGCAAGTAATTTCTAACGGGGTCTGGATCCTGTTGAAAATTTGTATCGAGGGCCAAAAAACTCACGAATGTAGAGCTTGTTATATGAAAATGTAATTTAAATTGAGTAAATAGGTATTTAAAAATATTCGGCGGTCCAAGAATCGACCTTCCGCGGTCCGCCTGTTGCAGATCGTTGATATAGAAGATACAAATGCTTGGGATTAGGGTGCTCAGATCCACACATCCTACTAATATTATAAACGCGAAAGTTTGTAAGTATGGATGTATGGATGTCTGGATGTATGGATGTATGGATGTTTGTTGCTCTTTCACGCAAAAATTACTGAACGGATTTCGATGAAATTTGGCGCACGGGCAGATTATGTTCTGCATTAACACATAGGCTACTTTTTATCCCGGGAAAATATAAAGCAGGACTTTTATCCCGGGAAAACTCATTCACGCGGGCGGAGCCGCGGGCGAAAGCTCGTGTTCTATAATTAAATTGTGTCTATAATGTTATTTATTGATTGTATTTACTGTTTACATGCTTAAAAAAAATTAGGTATCTACTATGACATTGTTGGAAAAAATATATATCCAGATCAGATCGTGTTGCTGAGGGAGTTTCCTGCACCGCTTCTTCTTCACAGCAATAACACGTTCCGAAGCGGTGGTAGATTCATGACGGTTCAAAGAGCTCGTGAAAGACTATTTGAATAAAGCAAATTTTGAGTTTGATTTTATTCGTTGAGCTGCCATTTTTAATTTGTTTATTTTATTATCTCACGTATAACTTATTATCTAAAATAACACAGTACAACGTTGATAGTATCAATTCGACATCTTATTTTGTTTTCTTTTACTATTGAAATATGGTGTTTTTACTTTCATGCATAATTTTGTCTACTTGCAAGCATCTCGCGTACTTTGAACGATAACATCCAACAAGAGTTCAAGTGATTGTATGCATTTTACATTTTTATCTTTTAGATACATTACCTATTTATAATACACATCACATATGTAGTCATGAGCTCACAGCAGGTTGCAAATAATACACATATACTCACGCTATTTTATGCCTGAGGGGGTTGGCAGAGGGGAATCTAGAGTACCAAATTTCGTTGTATATGATCCCTCCCATTATATCAGTCTAGAGTCTGAAATTTGTGCCCGATATGGCAATATCCTCGCCCCCTATCACATCATGGGACGGAATACGCCAACGAAAAATTGTTGCACTAGTTGCGTCTCTGCCTACCCCTTCGGGGATAAAGGACGTGAGTATGCGTATGCGTATGTTCCCTCCCATGATGTGATAGGGAGCGAGCCTATCGCTATATCGGGCAAAAATTGCAGACTCCAGGCTGATATAGCGCAGCAAAATTTTATATTGGGTACTTTATCCGACCCGGGATTCGAACCCAAATCCTAAGAACGGTAGTCGTACCGCGCTCGCAATACAACTACTTCACCGAAGCTATTGCAATTATTTTGCAGTAAGTACCTATAAATAGTTAATTTAGAGACTTTGGTCATGAAATACCGGGAATATATTGTACACGTCACACCGTCGACTTACAAGGGTGAATGTATTCGACAGATTTCTAATTTGAACGATTCATGTCCTACTAATATTATAAACGCGAAAGTTTGTAAGTATCACGCAAAAACTACTGAACGGATTTCGATGAAATTTCGCACATGGGTAGATCATGTCCGGGATTAACACATAGGCTACTTTTTATCCCGGGAAATATAAAGCGGGACTTTTATCCCGGGAAAACTTTATAACTCGGGCGGAGCCGCGGGCAAAAGCTAGTACTTTTATAAATGTATTTTTGTACATCTGAATGATGACACTATAATGCATTATGATGACGTCACCTCGCCTTATTAGATGGTCAGCCTCCTAACGCCTAATCTTACTTTTTACTAATATTATAAATTCGAAAGTTTGTGAAAATGCTTGAATGTTTGTTTAAAGTAAACGAGAATTTTTTTGGAATTCATCGCTTAAACATTTTTTATGAATAAATTACAAATTCTTCATAATACCAATATCTTGTATAATATTACGGTATACTCAAGAAATATTTCTAAAAAGGTTCAATTATTAAGTAAGAGACAAAAGAAGCTTACTCGAAACAGACGCCCTAGAGCGTTGAGACTTCATTAAATCCTTTGCTGAGTCTTCGTTTATTAAACGTTACGTAGCAGCAAGGTATGTTTACGTTGTTTGAATCGAGACTTTAATTTGTATGTAATTTAGTTTGTTTTAAGTTATTATTACAATGTGCTCGTCATGAGGCAACAGGTCTTGGGTATAATTATAATAACCCGTAGTGTATTCTTAAAAAATCATTTCCTTGCTATTTATATCTTTGTTATTCATATAAAACTATTGAGATATAACGTTGGGAATAAAAACAACTTGATTTTTAAAAATGTATTTATTTTTCATTTTATTGTGCTTCTCATATTCATTAAACGGACGATTCAGTCCATAATTTTAATTACAGTGTTGCAATCGATAAAATGCAAAACTGAATAAAAATGATGGAGAAAATAAATATATCAATTAATATTTCATATTAAATAAACAGCAACACAAAACAACAGTTTTTGATAAAATTAATAATAATACAGTTTCTGTTCAGGACAATAAATGATGCGTATTTAAATACATTAATGAATACATAAATCTGGCTTAAAATGAAAGCGGTGAACTCCAAACGAAATTCGGAGTGTAAGCTAAAACAAAAACAATACTGTAGATCGAACTTAGCACCAAACGATACAAATCCAATGTATATACATTTTCATAAATAGAAAAGGAAAGTTACATTATAATTTCAAGGGGAAATTGGAACAATTTTATTAATGATATGATTATAAAATTCAACCTTACCGTCTTAAATAACTTTTTAACTACAATTTTTGTACATTATCTACATTCCATGAAAACAATTTACATATCTCGTTTGTGGTTTACACAAAAAAAAACACAACTCAATTCTGTCATCGTAATTGATAATTTTAGGACTAGCTCCAAAGAACTTACTAGGAAGAAACCGCTATACCTACCTACAAAATATGGTCACAATATTTTTGTACAAAATAATTACTATTACAGCTAAACATAATTTCGTAACCACTAAGGTCTAATGAGGGAGAAATCTATAAAGCGAAGTTTTGTACAGTCGTAGAAAAGTTACAACATTGTTGCATAATTTAACAAGGATCTCTGTCCCTCGTCATCAAAGGCATGAGAAAACAGACCTTATTAGGCCATTAGAAAGTAACTCTACTAAATGCAAAAACGATTACGTTTATTCCAGTGAACGCTATCACCGTCGCTGAAACGTGGGACCCTGACACAGGACAATGTGTCAAGGTCCGTAAACTCCGTTGTTCATGACATTGGTATCTCAGCTGACAGTCTATGTCGGGACGACGCCCGGGTGCCGCACGTACCACACGTATTATTACTATAACCTGAATCGGAGCCGAATGAGGAATCTCCGCTCGGAGGCTTGGGAGACGCCCTTGGTCCTCTCCAGCACGGGATGCCAGGTAACTCACCGCCAGGCCACGCTCCTCCCGCGCTTACTGGCATCGGGCCTGGCGGCCTGGCACCCACCGTGCCGACTTGAGGGTACAGTCGCAGCAATGCATCTAGAAGAACCCCTTCGTGGAACTCCGAAGGGTCTGGTGGGTGGATGTGCCGCGGCATTCGATGCTGCGCGCGTCGCCTCTCCAGAGACTTTGGTCTTCGGTCCATTCTCTGCGGTCTTTGTCGGTGGGGTAACGACTGTGGAGCTGGCGGTCTAGAACACGTTCGACATGGCGCCGCTTCTCCAACTAAACTAAGTTCGTCTTCTGCGAAGTGGTCATCACTATGGACGGAGTCATCGGATCGGTGAGGAAGCTCTTCGTAGAGGGGTGCGCCGCACGTGTCGCCTCCACAGCTGTTCCCACCTCTCCAGGAGCCTCCCGAACCGCAAACGAACACGCGTCCTGGACAGTTAGTTCGTTTTGTTTCTACCATCTGTAAATGAAGAAATAATTAATTTTGAGATTGCTAGATGGTGTCGAAATAAAACGTCTGTAATAATAGTATTAGAATAACAGACAAGGATCCAGCTTTTGTTTTGAATTTAAATTTAAAGCTATAGAATAAAGTATCTTTTGTATTAAGCATATAAACAAATTGTCACTTTGAGATGATAAAGATTTTACTCGTTCTTTATTTGTGTCTTCGTGTAAATCATATTTATGCTCTAATTCTCTAATTAAACATCGTGCAACTTTTGAAGATGTTTGACAATACTTTTAAGATGAAATTTGAGCAAATAAAAGTTTTAAAGTCAATTACGAACATCAAAGTAAGCCTAGACAAACCATGTACTGATAAAAAGCAAAAGTTTTGTCATTTAATAATTTACTCTAACATTTTAATATAAACACGAACGCTGAAAATTTACAACAAACTTTGTACAACTCTTAAGATGCTCCCACACAGCAGTTATACGTTTTAAAACATTGTGTAGCACGATAACATTTTATAACAGTGTGTAACATTATGCATAAATATGTAAAGAATGTTATATGTTATAAGCGCTCCCACACTGGTTCAACTCACTGTATAACACCGTATAACATTCTGTAACCTCCAGTTTGGGTCTGCCTTTCGAGGAAGCTGGTAGTGCTTCACTACTGCATTGAATGAACTGATTAAGGCTGTGTACGTGACAGAGTAGGCACACTGCAAACCTCCTCCCCGCCCCCTTCCGCTCATGTCCTGTTTCGATCGGATGATGTTATGTTTTTTTTTTATTTTTTTTTATTGCTTTGAATGACGAGACGAGCATGCCTGATGGTAAGCGACACGACCACCCATAAACAGTAGCAACACCATCCAGCACCTTAAGTTACAAAGTACTGTTTGGCATTCCACTGCGCTCGTCATCCTGAGACATAAGATGTTAAGTCTCATTATGTCCAGTAGTTATACTGGCTACAATGTCCTTCAAACCGAAACACAACAGTGCATGCACAATGTTGCTTGGCGGTAGAAATAGACATTGCGGTGGTACCCACCCAGACGGCCTCTTACATAATGAGAGACCTACCACCAGTAGTCAGAACCTGTAAGACCTAACCTGTTAGTACCTGTCAGAAGCGGCCTGTATCCAGCGGTCCTGCGACCCTTACAAGTTCGTCTGTAAGACCTTGCTTCTTGTTAATTTCATGATTCTAGGTCAACGGGAAGTACCCATAGGTTTTTATTCCCTTGTGAAATCGCAAAATATGCGACATAAACGATCATATCTTTTGATCGCGTTGACTTACGGGTTTCTCATTCCACAGCTGAAAGAGACCGTAGATCTGAGTATTTGATATAAATTTCAGCTTGATATCTTTACGCGTTTATGAGGAAAAAAATATTGACAGACAGACAGACCGATGCCAAAGAGATCCTATAAAGGTCCTTTTCTTCCTTTTGAGGTACGAAACCTTAAAAAGAAGAAAAAAGTATTTTATTCGTCATGGACACAACTGGATGCGGGCCGCTTTTGACAGGTCCGTCTGAAAATCTTTGGGGGAGGCCTATGTTCAGCAGTGGACGTCATGTGGCTGCTTGCTGTTGTTGCTTTGAATGACGAGACGAGCATGCCTGATGGTAAGCGACACGACCACCCATAAACAGTAGCAACACCATCCAGCACCTTAAGTTACAAAGTACTGTTTGGCATTCCACTGCGCTCGTCATCCTGAGACATAAGATGTTAAGTCTCATTATGTCCAGTAGTTACACTGGCTACAATGTCCTTCAAACCGAAACACAACAGTGCATGCACACTGCTGCTTGGCGGTAGAAATAGACATTGCGGTGGTACCCACCCAGACGGACTCTCACATATGAGAGACCTACCACCAGTTATGTACAAAATTTATAACTTGTTATATCGTGTTGTAATTAGTTGTATAACATTTTGTTTAATGAAGTTGTATAACATCACTAAAAATTTATAACTTTTGTTACAATTTGTAAAAAGTTACGCAACGTTCTCTAACGTTATATAACTGCTGTGTGGGAGCACCTTTACTTAGAGAATTAGACGAAGCATAACATTTATTATTACTCGAACAAATTTTGAGAAAATTAACAAAATAGAACTCAAAGCATTTGTTTCAAAGACAGCAAGTGCTGTCTATTGCATAGATATTTCATCGATAGTAAAGAGAATATTGTTTAAGTGTTACAAATTTCCCGTTTATTAAATTATATTCTTGTAATAGCACTTTCTACAATAAACTGATAAGAACAAAAAGCGCTTAAATAAATCAATGCTGCAGTATTGCGTAGCTTGTCCATTATTGGCTTAGTTGTGTGTATATATCCAGTATACTATAACTTAACAGTATTAGCACAGAATACAGAATAACTACGTAATATTCATTTTTATCAATATGTTTTAATAAAGCGGCGATAACCTAGTTGGGATTGGAACGGACTGCTGAGACGAATGACCGCAGGTTTAAAACCGAAGGGCACGCACCTCTAACTTTTCTAAAAAGTTATGTGTGTATTTTTTGTGAATTATCGCTCGCTTTAACGGTGAAGGAAAACATCGTGAGGAAACCTGGATACCTTAGAAGTTTTCTATTAGAATTTCGAAGGTTTGTGAAGTCTGCCAACCCGCACTAGGCCAGCGTGGTGGATTAAGGCCTTAACCCTCTCAGTTGTAGAGGAGGCCCGTGCTCAGCAGTGGGCAGTATATAATACAGGGCTGGTATGGTATATTTTTTTAAGAAAAAGGTGTAGATGCGTCATAAACAGTCTGCAAGTGGCATGCTAAAATTGAGATAATTAGCACAATCGGCCTTTTGTGTCAGAATCTGTTAAGGTTTGTCGCCTAAAGAATGTAAAATTTAATTTTCTATATTATAATAATGAGAATTATGATATGCCGTAATACTTTCACGTGTCATATTATAGTTTATTATTATGATACGCATGCTCACGCCTTTTATCCCCGAAGGGGTAGGCAGAGGCGCAACTAGTGCACCCACTTTTCGCCAAGCGTATTCCGTCCCATGATGTGATAGGGGGCGAGCCTATCGCCATATCGGGCACAAATTTCAGACTCCGGGCTGATACTGAATAGAAAAATCCAATATCACTTTGCCCGACCCGGGGATCGAACCCGAGACCTCAGCCTTGCATTCGTACCGTGATACAACTACGCCACCGAGGCAGGCATTATTATGATATTAAGTTATTAACATAGTTAAACTGTGTGTGCGATAATGTGCCGTTTATGAAAGCCGAGTTCAGTATAGGTGCCATATCTACCTTCTTATTAAACTACCATTAGTTTTATATGATCTCAATTATTTTTTCTTATATAATGATAAATCATAGCTTATATTCCAACCATTTACTAATTCATCAAAACTGCAGTAGCAGGAAGGTAATCCAAATCAGTCTATATTAAATTCCCTTAAACAAAAATAGCTCCTTCAATATTGTTTTCTCTCAAAAATTTGTATGAATACAATAAGAAGTCCCAAAAACGATCAAAAGATTATTCAATTCCTATTGTAGTCTAGGATATTCAGAAAGATCTCGAAGAATGTGTGAAGCATTTTGTTGTTCCCAAATTGGCACTTCACGAAGTGCTCCGGGAATCCCAAAGTATTCCCGCGGGTGATATAGTTTCTGTAAAAGCGGTTCTGTTTTTTTGAACTTTGAGACAAATATATCCTGATGTTGGTTTGGCATTCCCTTTAAACTTTATGGGGACAGTTTGAAATGATCATTAATTATTTCTTAATTGTAGATGCCATTGGTAATTCAGTTTTATAGCTAAGAATTTAGGGCATATTTTAATTTCATTTAACTTTATGGTTGTTAATCAACGGAAAAGTTTCCAAATCTAGCTTTATGTACAGATTTAATATTTATGATAAAATTTCATCTTGGAAAATTAAAGCTGTTACCATTTCAATTCTGACGATATATTAATATGATTATAATTTTGATCCTAATCTGTTTTAATAAAATCTTTTGCAGTATGAATGGAACCATTTAGTAGTTATTAAAGAGGGCTTAAAATACCTAAATACCCATAAGAATATTATTCAAAAATGTTCTAAATTATATCTTGTCCATAAGACAGATCAGTACAATTACCTAACTTTTCTAATATCCTTAAAATTATCATCCATTCTTATTACCAAAACATGAAATAAAATGCCTTCATGGATAAACAAAAATTAAATAGCCCTTATGACAATGCAATAAAATAAAAAAATAGATCAAATCAACTATAATAGTATCATCAATTTATCGCTTACCTCCAACTGCGGCTCCAACTCCTGAGGTCTGTGCGGCAGTGGTGGCCTCCTCGGCAAGTCCTGCAGATCCTCATAGAGAGGGGCTGGAGGTGGTGCTCGTCGCTGTGAGCCGGTGCTCGTGCTACTAGGCGCAGATGACTTCGAGGGTAGTAAGTTTGTCACTTTTCGTTTGTGTCTGTAACAATGTAGTTGTTATTAAAATATTGTTTGGAATCATCATGATCAAATATGCTAATGAGCGTATGAACAAATGTATGACACTATGATCCTCAAAATATTGTAGGCATTGGTCTATCGAGCTAATCAATTTTAAACAAATGTCACGCGAAATATTATTTGTTGTCTATGTAATGAATAATGATTCCTTATGTTTACGCGAATGTTAGACATTGAAATTAAACTATTATAACGGATTTTATCGCAGTTTTTTTATTTTATTTTCTCCCGACGTTTCGAAGGCTTTGCAGCACTTCGTGGTCACGGGGCGGACTGTAAAATAAAATAAAAAACCGCGATAAAATCCGTTATAATAGTTTAATTTCAATATGTAATGAATAGTTAAGGCATTCTAGAAAGATCTAACGATCAGACATATCTATCTATAAAATTAAATGAATCCAAAAATACAAATGAAATACATTAAAAGAGAATTCTGACATTGCTATTAAATAAAAAATTCACGAGCCCAATGTTATTCGCCCAGAATCCCGAAATTCAGTGAGCTTTTATTGCGCACGCTATCAAAAGACTTCTATTAATAAAACTCCAAGTACAATATCATATTTTGCGGCCAAAGTACTTTCGTATTACGCTGTGCGGTATAACTGTTTTTAATAACTGTCAGCATATTGTGGATACGGCTTTTATTCTCCGAATTCTAGAAAATGTTACTAACATTTGAATTCCATTCGAGTTCTAATGTAATAATAGATTTTCTATTCTCATAGAAACGACTTTTGTAACTGTTGACTGGAAAATAATTCATGTTTGCAATGAAATATGGTTGGGTTGTAAATGATACAGAGGATGCGAAATCACGATAAGTAGCTGGTTTTGATTGCAATTCACTCCCACATTAGGTACTTCTTTCTTCACATACTTCGTGCAGCAATGTGTAAGCGCTGATGTATTTGAAAACAATACATACATACACTCACACCTTTTATCCTCGAAGGGGTAGGCAGAGGCGCAACTAATGCACCCACTTTTCTGTATTCTTCTTTTTCTATATACTATATTCTCGGGCACAAATTCCAGATTCCAGGCTGATACTGAATAGAAAAATCCAATATCACTTTGCCCGACCTGAGTATCGACCCCAAGACCTCAGCATTACAGTCGTACCGTAATACAACTACGCCACTGAGGCATTTGAAAACAATAATAAATCTTTAAATCTTTATTTGAACCACATTAATTAAAAATACTAAAACAAAAGTGTACGATAATAGCTGCTGTAGTTAAAAACTGTGTTACAGCTATTAACGCCCTTCCTTCGGAAATATTTACCTTACACAAAATAAAACTTAAATAATAATCAAACAATGATTTTAAATAAAACTTATAAAACAGGGTCTAATATAGAGTTATGTGCGTGTGTGTATGTGTGTGTGTGTGTGTATGTGTGTGTGTGTGTGTGTGTGCGTGTGTGTGCGCGTGTGTGTGCGTGTATGTGTGTGTGTGTGTGTGTGTGTGTGTGTGTGTGTGTGTGTGTGTGTGTGTGTGTGTGCGTGTATGTGTGTGTGAAATATGTTAAGTTATAGGTTTTAGAAAATGTTCCGATTCATCATAGGACAATGTAAGAAGCCAATTGGTTAATTTATGCTTGCATTCAAAGGAAGTTAATGCATAGATGTTAAGTTCCTTATTTACATTATTATATAATTTAGGGCTCAGGAAGAAGTATTGACGACCAGCAGTAGCAGTCGCATATCTCAAGGTATCACATACTCTATCTGATCTGCGTTTATTTTCAATATTTTTCTGATCAAACACAACCTCACTATGTTTGCGGAGTACTGTTTTCAAAATAAACAACTTACGAACCGAGAGGAGTTTGCACTGGGAGTAGAGGTCACTTGTGGGAAATTTTATGGGTGTGTGCATCATAATTTTAAGAATACATCTTTGGGCTCTTTCAAGACCAGTAATACCTAATTAATACACAATATGAAGTTATAGCACAGGTTATAGCATCTAATGTGTCTGGACTCAGGACGACGTGCGGAATTCACTGCCATGCATTGCTGTGTAGATACACAGAGATTGATTCTAAGATTGGCATAGATCAACATGCTTCTCAATTATATAAAAACCCGGCGTATCCTCACAAAACTGACGTGTAATATCATAACTTTAACATCTTTGGATCCCTTTCAATTACGAAAGAAATGGCAGTTATTATAAACGCATTAGCCACGGTAATGTTGGTTACTATGGTTATGGGCAAAAACGACTATGGTGTGGGCAAAGTTTGGGACCATCTGGTGATTTTAAATTCAATTTCGTTATTAAATAGCTACCCGTATAATTGTCGAGTATTTTGGCTCAAAGTAAATGTCGTAGCTCAGGAAGTATACAATTAAATGAATAGATAAATGGGACCATCTGGGTACAACGGTTTTGGTTACCAATATGCAGAAGTTTGCATTAGGAATAATATTCTAGCTAATATACCTATAATGGCCAGTGTTTTTATCATCAGGCATGTCATTATTGCATCACGACATAATATGACCACAAATTTGGCTCATGCACTCATTAGTGAATAGACATAGGTGGGCACAAAGTAGTTCATTTGAAGCCAAATTTTACGCCGATATTATTTATCCCTTCCACCTCTTGAGTATCCTTTGCATTATTTAGACTACTGGCGAATAACTTGGCGAATAAATGACTACGAATTATGAGCAACTAGCTTTCGCCCGCGTGAATAAGTTTTCCCGGGATAAAAGTCCCGCTTTATATTACCCCGAGATAAGAAGTAGCCTATGTTTTAATCCAGGACATGATCTACCCGTGTGCCAAATTTCATCGAAATCCGTTCAGTGGTTTTTGCGTGAAAGAGTAACAGATATCCATACATCCATTCTTACAAACTTTCGTGTTTATAATATTAGTAGGACGAATATACCCGAATAAGCTGTTTACTCGTTTCCGTGACTATTCGTCTGTACTCGGCAAGTATTTAAATCAATTTAATGAAAGTGAATTTACTTATATTTCTGCCTACTACAGTCTACAACGTTACGTAAAGATTATCCATAATTTGAGCGGGCCAAGTACATGTTCGAGACATTAAAGCGCGGCGACGCAGACGACATGCCGCTGCCGCGACCACCCACTGTTTTTGGGACGGGGACTTACTGTACTGTTAGGATAGTGTGAATTGACCTGTGTTGAATTTTCTGGTATAGAAAAAACATTGTTGATATGAAGAAATGGTAATTATTTGAGCTAAAATGAAAATAATAATAGGCTGGAAGAAATTCAGCTAAAAAAAGTATGGTATGTGTTATTCCAGGGAGTACAAAAAATATGATATATCATTACTGACGATATCAAATTATAAATCTACAAGAAATCGGAAATGTTGAAAGCTAAGCTTACACAAAATTAAGTTATTTCCAGTAGAATTTTGCTGTTTCTCAGATCCCTTCAACATATATCAGCTTTAGAAAATTTGTTATTAAAATTGTTTACATTAACATAACAGACCAATTCAACTCAATCCCACCGTAGGATTAGATTACGTACGGCCGTGTCCGCTTATCACTTATCTCATTTTTTAAGATAAACCCATTCTTGTCCATACGACAGTCGAAAATATACATTTATGATTTTCGAGATAAAAGACTGGGCTTTTACTTATGACCTTTCGACTGTCGATACTAATAAGATAAATCAATGCTATCGACGGGTAGCTTTCTTTGTGAGCTTTAGTGATGTACTTTTAGAGACGGTTTTTTTATTAACATGGCATTGTGACGTCACTAGGTCTGATGGTGACTGCAGTATATCAACTTTACTACATGAGTATATCCAAGTATAATGTTGACAAATAAAAAGTTGCGAATCTCGACGATCGCTAAATTACCGAACCTAATTTTTGTTTATTTGCTCTTTATACATAGTTATGCAAAGGCGGACTTAATGTCAAAGACGGTCTCTACCGACCGGTAGAGAATGAATTACCCAAAATAGTAAGTTGAATAACTTACTATTTTGGGTAATTCGGGTTTGTCTTATTTTTGGTATTCGTAGTTTATTGGTGATGTATCTAATTGTGGATAACAAGTGTTATCCTATTAATTAATTATTAATTAATTAATTAATTAATAATATTATAAACGCGAAAGTTTGTAAGTATGGATGTCTGGATGTATGGATATTTGTTACTCTTTCACGCAAAAACTACTGAACGGATTTCGATGAAATTTGGCACACGGGTAGATCATGTCCTGGATTAATACATAGGCTACTTTTTATCCCGGGAAAATATAAAACCGGACCTTAATCCCAGGAAAACACATTCACGGGGGCGGAGCCGCGGGCAAAAACTAGTATATAAATAAGGTATAGATAGACACGGTCCTTAACAATGAGGAAATTTTATGGATTCTGTACTGAATAAGCCAAATGTTAGGATTTTCGGTTTTTCCATGTCACATCTCTATCAACCTACTCTTGGATGATATCAATAAAATAGTATAAAATATCGTTTATTATAATCGATTAGATTTTTAAAATCGCTCGGTTATCAAGAATCCAATTAATTATATTTTATTGGTATATCTATGTGACAAAAACTTAAGTTATGATTATTATTGTTGCATTTAATTTTATTACTGTTTGATTTTTTACCGTTTTGTCGGTTTGTTTTATCTTGAATGGTACATTTCGTAACTGAAATCATTACCGTACTATGAGGATTGCATGAGTTCAGAATTCACAGCCATTTTCTTTTCAGGGGTATGCACTGGAGTTACTTATAAAGAAGTGAGTTTAGAAGTTGGGTTGAAAGAGGGTACATTTTTATAATTTCACTAAATACAACGCATTTAATCTAAGAGAGACGGCGCATTCATGCTATTGAATAACAGCCTGGTTTTATCATTTGAAACTGTTATCTAACCATCAGTGGAAACATATCAAAGGATGCTTTATTATACTCAACCATAAATTCCACTTTTCACTATCCATATTGTTGGTAATGAAATAATCGAATTACAAAACCACGTTAAATAGAGTCCATTTTACAAAACCGCCGGACGATAACCGACTAGCAGTTAATTTATATTGATATTAGCATGTGAGCAACGGTATCTTGATTTAAAAACAGTGTCAAAATGATTTTATGTTTGTAAGAATAAAATTAAAGTAATAAGTTTTGATGCTGAGTTTTATGGGGCGTTTGAAATTTAAACAGATTTTGTAAATCTAATATATAAAATCTAGTGTGGCGGTGTTTGTTGCCAAACTCCTCCGAAACGGCTCGACCGATTCTCATGAAATGTTGTGTGCATACGGTTAGGTCTGAAAATCGAACAAGATCTATTTTTCATACCCCTAAATGTTAAGGGTGGTCCACCCCTTATTTTTTTTTTATTTTTTTTTATTTTGTTTTTTTGATACAGCATTCAAACCTTTCTACGATCAACCTATGTTTTTAATAACTTTTACCCCCGGTCGGTAACTGACGGCAAAACAACGTTTGCGGGGTCACCTAGTAATATTACATCTATGCTTTCGCAAGTATAGTTAAGTAGTCTAAGAGGTTGATCTGGATATCTTTAGGGGAGGCCTGATGATGATGAATGAAAGTGCCTTAAAGTAACCTACCTTTTTATTAGTTTTTTTTTAATTAAGACATTAAGGGCCAGTTTCGCCAGTTCCTGAGAAAGTTCCAGATAACTATCTGACACATAACTCTATCTAGCAAATAAATGTGACACATTACCACTGAATTTTTCTGCCCGATATTTCTATTCGAGACCTGTGAAACCAAAAGTCTTAGTTTATATGATGGATAAGTTTTGAATAAGCATTTAGAGACTATCAGCATTGTTACGGACAACGAGCATGCGTTGGAGAATTTGCCTCGGCGGGCTGGCTTGAATATTCAATTTTAATCATGTGTTCATTTAATATTTGTTTGTGCACATCTGTGCGAAATACCTCGAGAAGGTAATAACTTTATGACGCGGCGCTCTTTGTAAAAATATTGTTTTGCACGGAGCAACGAGGGTAATAAAGCATTTAAATCGGTTTATGACACATGCCTTGTGAAATTCTCACTAAATGTGTTTTAATCGTTTTATTGCCTTCTATGTTTTGCCGCTCGGGACCGTCGCAGCTGTTGAGCGATGCCCGACTCGATGTAATTACCTGTGTTTTATTAGCCGAGGGTCATAATTATACAATGGCACTCGGCATTTTGTATTTAGCTTAAGGTGTATAAAAAGGCTGCCCAAATGAGGGACAGCACGCATTACTGTGTAAACTCTTGAACTGTCAACACCTCCGAAAACAAGAAATACAGTCCACTTATAAACGTATGACTGACGTTTTATTTAAACCCAACGAACCAGTACCGCTGAGTTATCCGAAGACAACAAACGTCGGTCGCCAACAACTGGTCCTTCGAGCCGGATTACGAACAAGTGAAGACATCAAGAACACGGCAAGTGCGTCATAGCCGCTTTTGAAATACGGCGATAACCGCGGCACAAGTCAGTGCTACGGTTGATCGAAGAAAGCGGGCGCCACGAACAATCGTCAAGCCTAGAAGCGGCCTGAGCAACGGCAGCGCGGACTCCAGGGCGGCTCGGAAACGATTCCGAGTATCGTCGTTACGTCGCTCACGATAGTGTGACGTAACGGAGGGTAACATCGTGCACCAAACGCAAGACGGAGCTTTGCGAACGGCACAACGAGCGTTCCGGAAACGGCGCAACACCCGCAGAGGCGCTACGAACATCCCCGAGAGGTGCAGCAGCGGAGATCCACGAGCGACGCGGCGAAGTATAGCCGAGCGACGCAGCGGAGACCCGAGCAACGCGGAGGTGTTCCCGAGCAGCGCAGCGGAGATAGCCGAGCGACGTGGCGAGTGTCCCGGAGCGGCACTACACGTCAAGAAAGAAAAACGGCTAGGGCCAAAACGCGATATCGCGGCCAGATCCATTGACCACCTAACGGTGTCAACGGTCAAGGAACTGGTGAACGCCGTTTTTACGGCGGTGTGACGTCTTGTGCGACGTCGCCAACCGGTCGGAGCGTTCTCATAACGCTAAGGTTGAATTGCACGGCACAGTTACGTCGGTACGTGCGTAAGTGATACGGGGGCCTGATCGTAGGCGCTGCCAATGGTATCGGACACTCCAGCCGATTACCGAGCGCCCCGTATTCACTTGCGTGCCTCTGCTGAGTAACCCCAAACCCTTCCGATCCCTAAATATCCATCCCCGAGGGAGCGTATCCCGGCTTAAAACACCGGGCCCTCCCGACGGACTGCTAGGGCGATAGGCTAAGTAGGTTTATAGTGTTCGTTGAAGGCACAGTGTATAATGCCAACAACGAGAAGCCAAGCCGCCGAGGAAAAAACACTCCGCGTGTACGAGGACTATCCCGCGTCGCCTTCGGTACAGGCATCCGCGTCCGTGATTCCTAGCGAGACTCCGCGACCCGTCGTCCGGACGATCGCTATGGAAACCGACACGCCGATAACCGTCATACCGGAACGTAGGTCGAGAGCGCCGTCGGTGCGCTCTCACCATTCAACCGCAAGCGCGATAGCGCGGATCCGTCAAGCCGAACTGGAGACGGAGGAGCGGCTTGCCGAAATTCAACGACAGGACCTCAGGTTGCAAGCGAACCTGTTGAAAAAAAGGTTAGCCGCGAATATAGCTAGCATTAGGGAAGATACGGATAGGGAAAGTGTAGCCGGCGAGGACGCCATGGAAACCGATCGCAGAATAAGCGAATGGCTAAGGCGTACGCAAATACGGGGGGAGCGCGAGCCTAGGGCTGCGTCCCCACATAGGGAAGAGCGTACGGAAAGACAACCGCGCGCCCCGACTCCGGAAAACAGAGAGTCGCGGCGGAATAGGTCCCCGACACCGCATCGGTCCAGAGAACGAGGGATCGACAGGCTAGCGGACACGCTAGAACAGATGATGCGACGTCGGGCACCACCGAGGCAAACGCAGGATTTGCCTCACTTTAGCGGAGCGGCAGGCGAATGGCTGCCGTTCAAGGCAGCCATGAGAGAGTCCACCTCTCTGCATGGATTTACGCCCGCTGAGAATCTAGCGCGTCTGAGGACGTGCTTAAAGGGCGAAGCACGACAAACGGTGTCAGCATTGTTATACGCCGCCACAGATCCCGTCCAGATTATGAAGACGCTCGAACAGAGTTACGGACGACCAGAGGTCATCATCGATCAGGCGTTGGACGACCTCAGAAAGTTGCCAAGAGCCGGT
The DNA here is from genome assembly GCA_947568825.1 of Sphinx pinastri. Classification (NCBI taxonomy): domain Eukaryota; kingdom Metazoa; phylum Arthropoda; class Insecta; order Lepidoptera; family Sphingidae; genus Sphinx; species Sphinx pinastri. The sequence continues at coordinate 13,234,114 of OX387632.1, forward strand.
ACCTCCGCAGGGGAATTAAATAGTTTCGCAGTCAAACTGCAAAATATAGTCACAATTATAACGCGCATAGACAACCGCGGATATTTAATGAACCCCATGCTGACGCGACAGACATTAGAAAAACTGAGTCCACACATCAGAACGAAGTGGTGTGATTACGCGGAAGAGCATGTCAGCCACAGAGAACCGGAGATATTAACGCTATCCAACTTTCTGATGCGCGAAGCGGATCGGGCGGTGAAATACGCTTACACGCCAAACGCACACGGAACAGCGCCGCAGAGAAACGTCGTGGCGTCGAGACCCGAACATCGACCACGGCGGACTATAGAAACGCATCGCGGTGCCAACGTGTTCACAGCCACGGAAGCGGTCGACAGAACCACGTGCTATTGTTGTGGGTCCAATCACAGGACACAGAAATGCCGCAAGTTAGCCGAAATGACCGTGGCTAAACGATGGGAATGGGCCAAAGAGGCACAAATATGCTTCCAGTGCCTAGAAAGCCGGCATCGACGATTCCGTTGCCGAGCGAGAAAGTGTGGAGTGAGCGAGTGCGCACTACCACATCACGCGTTGCTACACGTAACGGAAAGAAGAGACGATAAGGAGGAATGTGTAGCGACAACCATGGTACAAGAAACAAAGAACGTGTTGCTCAAGATATGTCCTGTAACGGTCCGAGGACCGGGGGGAGAGGTCGACACGTACGCGCTGTGCGACGAAGGATCCACCGTCACATTGATGGATAGGGAAATCGCGAAATCGATAGGGGCTCGCGGAGAAAAGCAGCCGTTAACGATAAGGGGCATAACATCCACGAAAATAGGATGCGAAAGCGAAACCATCAGTGTCGACATAAGGGGTCGCGGACAACGGGCATATGAGCCGATGACAGCGCGTACTATGGAACGCCTCTCCCTAACAGCTCAAACGGTCAAGCCAGCCGTAATGGAAAACGAGCATCTGAGAGAGATCGAAGCAGAGCATTTGTGCTATGCAAATGCAAAACCGAGAGTGCTTATAGGCACAGACAACTGGCACTTGATAGTGACCAGGAAGTTACTAACCGGTACACGAAGTCAACCCGCGGCCTCACTAACTCTTCTCGGGTGGATAGTGCATGGGACCGAGAGCCGACACAAGAGCGTGGTAAGCCGGGACGACAAGGAGATACTACACGTGCACACCGTGCAAGAGGTGTTACGCCATCACGACAACGACCGGTTAGAAAAACTGATAAGATCACATTTCGAGATCGACGCACTCGGGATCGGGCAAAACGTGAAGCCCGTCGAAAAAGACGAGCGGGCCAAGGCGATCGTAGCGCGCACCATGAGACGTGTGGGCAACCGAATTGAGGTCGGATTACCGTGGGCCTCGGACACCGTAGAATTGCCTCCGAGCTACGATATGGCTGTCCGGAGGCTGCGAACAATCGAAAGAAAAATGGATAGATCGCCTCAATTCAAAGAGGCCTACACGGGTCAAGTGGAAGCGCTACTAAAGAAAGGGTACGCCGAACCCAGTAAGTGCGTCGACAGTAATCACACGTGGTACCTGCCTCACTTCGCGGTGACGAACGCGAACAAACCGGGCAAGGTGAGAATGGTGTTCGACGCGGCCGCGCGTACGAACGATACCGGTTTAAACGACGCGCTGTTGGACGGTCCGGATCTACTAAGGACTCTGTACGGAATATTGTTCCGCTTCAGGGAGAGACCCATCGCGGTGACCGCCGACATCAGGGAGATGTTCCTCCGAATAAAAATAAGGGAAGAGGATCGCGTCGCTCAACAGTTTTTATGGCGCGGGAACGACCGCAGTCACCCGCCTAAAAGATACGTCATGACGTCAATGATATTCGGAGCGCGCAGCTCACCTTTCATGGCTCACGCGGTGAGAAATAAGAACGCGGACGACTACAAAGAATCACACCCACTGGCTCACGACGCCATAGTCAACAGCCATTACATGGACGACTGGGTGGAGAGCTTCGCGTCCGAAGAAATAGCTGCGCGCACCATCGAAGAAGTCCGTACGATACATGGGAAAGCGGGGTTCGAACTAGCGGGATGGAGCAGTAACGCGCCGCAACTATTAAATGGAATCCCGGCGTCCGACCGTACCGATACGCCTAGGCAGTTGGGAGGTAACATAAACGCGTGCGGTAAAACGCTGGGTCTGATGTGGATCACGGACACGGATAATCTAGGTTTCAACACAGCTATGCACAAAGTCCCCGAGGAGGTAAAAAGGGACCTACGGACGCCTACAAAACGAGAGGCCCTAAGTGCAGTCATGTCCGTGTTCGATCCACTCGGGCTCATAAGCCCCTATACGATAAGCGCCAAGATAATGCTCCAGGAACTGTGGCGACAAAAGGTGGGCTGGGACGAGGAGTTACCGCAAGAAGAGGCTGCCATATTCCGCGAATGGAAGGACGACTTGGGATACGTAGGCCGACTTCGTTTACCTAGACATTACCGCGTCGCCGAAAATCGAGAACTGCATATTTTCTGCGACGCAAGCGAGCAGGCATACGCAGTAGCGGCATATTGGCGTTCAAGAAAGCAAGATGGAAGCTTCGTCGTAACGTTAGTAGCAGGAAAAGCTAAAGTAGCACCTCTCAAGCTACAGACCATACCGCGGCTCGAGCTGCAGGCGTGCTTGGTCGGAACCAGACTCGCCCGGACGATAATCGCGGAACATGGAGTCGAGCCAAAAACCACGTTCTGGACGGACTCTAAAACGGTTCTGCACTGGATCCAGGGAGACGCGACAAATTATACGCCTTATGTAGCACACAGGATCGGAGAAATCGCCGAGGCAACGCGAGCGGAACAATGGCGCTGGGTTCCGACTAGACACAACGTGGCGGATGACGCCACACGTATGGGGAAGACACGCCTGCGTAGCGAAGATCGTTGGTTCATAGGGCCGACGTTCCTGTATGAACCAGAAGTGTCATGGCAGGAAGAGTCCCGCGACGAGAACGAGGACCCGTACGAAGCGGAGATTTTCAATACGCACGCGGAAGAAAGGAAACCGCTCATAGCGATAGAACGTTTTTCATCTATGACGAAAATCGTTAGGGTGACCGCTTTGGTTCTAAAGGCGGTCGATAAGTGGCGCCGACGCGCCGAACGCCCAACCATCGAAACGATTAAGGAAGCGGAGAAAACGCTTATTAGACAAGCACAAAGGGAAAGCTTCCCGGAAGAAACGGATCGCCTGAAGGAAGGGCGAATGGTGGCTCGCAATAGCCGAATAGGAAAGTTAGACCCTAAGTACGGTCAGGATCGTATAATACGCTTGAACGGTCGCATAAACGCGGCAATGGTCCCAGAAGCGCGGAAGGAACCACCGATTTTAGACGGACCGCATCCGCTAACGCAATTGCTCATTGCGCATGAGCACAGTAAACGACACGCGGGGCAAGAACAGATTGTCAACAATCTACGTCAGGAATACTGGGTAGTAGGAATACGCCCCGCAGTGAAGCGAGCGATAAGGAAATGCGTCACCTGCGTTCTGCGACGAGCAAGTCCCCCGGTTCCCGTGAAAGGAGACCTGCCCGACTTTCGGTTAGAAGCTTACACTAGGCCATTTTCGAAATGCGGTGTAGATTGCTTCGGCCCCATGTGGGTAACGATAGGGAGACGTCGCGAAAAACGCTGGGGCATGCTCTTCACGTGCCTCGTGACGCGAGCAATCCACATGGAAACGATCGCCGGTTTGAGCACGGATTCCGCCGTCATGGCTGTGCGACGTATGGCAGCGCGACGGGGATGGCCAGAAATATTCGTGTCAGACAACGGCACGAACTTTAGGGGAGCATCGGTAGAATTGGCCGCCGCATTTAGGGAATGGCTACCTGAGCTCCAAGAGGTCGCATTGACCAAAAAGATAGAATGGCGTTTTATAGACCCAGGTGCGCCAAATCAAGGAGGCGTTTGGGAACGGCTCATTAGGAGCGTTAAGACAGCGCTAGCCGTAACGCTCAACGAGCGAGCTCCTAAAGAGGAAGTGTTGGGGACGTTACTAGTAGAGATAGAGCATACGGTAAACTCGCGACCGCTTACTCACGTATCGGTAGATCCGGCGGACATGGAGGCGCTAACGCCCAATCACTTTCTGTTAGGGAACGCTGTAGGACTCCCTTACGTGGGTAAATGCGACCAAGCAGATAAACGGACATGGAGAGCCGCCCAGGCATTGGCCAATATGTTCTGGGAACGGTGGCTCAAGGAATATCTGCCAACACTGACTCCACGGGGAGATAGTAGAAGCTCTGCAAAAAATATAGAGCAGGGCGATATTGTAATAATAGCCGACGGGCTTTTGCCACGTAACGTATGGCCCCGGGGCCAAGTAGAGAAGGTGTACGTAGGGCCAGATAACGTGGTACGGAGCGCCGACGTCCGCACACGAGGAGGTATATTTCGGAGACCGGTCCGCAGGCTCATCGTCCTCCCGATAGATAAAGGCTGCGAGAATCTGCGCCGGGGGGAGAGTGTTACGGACAACGAGCATGCGTTGGAGAATTTGCCTCGGCGGGCTGGCTTGAATATTCAATTTTAATCATGTGTTCATTTAATATTTGTTTGTGCACATCTGTGCGAAATACCTCGAGAAGGTAATAACTTTATGACGCGGCGCTCTTTGTAAAAATATTGTTTTGCACGGAGCAACGAGGGTAATAAAGCATTTAAATCGGTTTATGACACATGCCTTGTGAAATTCTCACTAAATGTGTTTTAATCGTTTTATTGCCTTCTATGTTTTGCCGCTCGGGACCGTCGCAGCTGTTGAGCGATGCCCGACTCGATGTAATTACCTGTGTTTTATTAGCCGAGGGTCATAATTATACAATGGCACTCGGCATTTTGTATTTAGCTTAAGGTGTATAAAAAGGCTGCCCAAATGAGGGACAGCACGCATTACTGTGTAAACTCTTGAACTGTCAACACCTCCGAAAACAAGAAATACAGTCCACTTATAAACGTATGACTGACGTTTTATTTAAACCCAACGAACCAGTACCGCTGAGTTATCCGAAGACAACAAACGTCGGTCGCCAACAAGCATGTAGTGAAATCGGCTCCAAATATAATAAATAGTATATGTGTAGATTATTCACTCATTCCGAACTATGCCTTAAAAAGATAATTCTTCATCGAATAATATAGTAAAACAAATCTAATAGAACCCATGATAGAGGATGTCGTGGAGTTCGAATCCTCTCAAATTCCGCGATTCACTAACGAGATTAATGAGCTGGTAAATGTAATGTATCCGTCAATTTACCTGTGATGAAAGCTCACATTAAAGCTCTATTACTGGGGATATACAACTAATATACATAGAGTGGAATTAGTGACACCATGCGTCGTATAATCTTCAGGTGTTTGAATCCCAGGATATATCAATTATTAGGTCTTATTGACGGTTTACTAAGTTAAGACTGCTTTTTCAAAGAAAGCTCAGTGAATAGTGAGCTTATACTCTGCCATTTCGAAGTATATTTTTTTTTTGCAAAAGCTTGGAAGAATTTCATGGTAGTAAGTCACTACCATAAACTTCAGTTACTTACTAGTGATTAAAGTTTATAGGTACAAGGTTATAGTAATCATGGATGCTTCGTCAACCTTAAATTTACAAACCTTAGTCTCAACTCTCAATTATTCAATAAAAAATTAAATATAAATGCCAATTTTTCTTCTTAACTTATTAGTGAAATTAACAAATGCCCAAACGTTAAATCGATTCAGACATTGCATTTTGTCGATAACCGCAACACGGTGTATCGAATTACTTGATAATTACTGGCTCGTCACTAATCACTAGGGACGTGTTATGAGATTGAGTGACGTTTGTCGACATCGATTTAGACGTAACGGCATAATGAGGTGTGGTTTAAAATAAATCAAGTGTGGATCGTGACACGTCTTTTTTGTGATTAGAATTTTGATAGTGTACGTACGGATTAAATTTGATGGGTGGGATTCTGGGGCCACCTATGCATTTCGTGTATTGGATATGTTTAATTTATTCCAAATAATTTCATTACCGTAAGGTGAATCCAATAAAATTGGTAGTGTAGTTCAAATAAGTGACCAAGGTGAACTATGATTATGAACATTAGCTACAATTATGCGATCTATCCTACTGTTATATGTATGGTTCATTTCAGAATGACCGTCATCAAAGCGTGCTATTATGGTACCAATTAATATAGTGTGTAAAATATTTCAATATAGAAAATCATTAATTTTGGTATCGTAATTGCAATTTTAATAAAATGAACTCTATCATTTACACCGTCCTATTTAGATGTATTTGAGTTGAGCGGTTCAGATAATCACCATAAATATAATTACCATACAAAAATCAAACACGGATTTTCATCTTCTAAACTGATTTCAAACTTACAAACCTGATAATAAGCATTAATTTAATTACCATATCTATGGATTCCAAATTCAAATATTGGATTTGTTCTCCCACGGTTGGGAATCACGTCTAAACTTCCTAATTACACTCATGTGGGCGGTCTAATTAGTAACCCTCACTGATACAGTTCAACGATGGTGGCTGGCGCCTTGGAGGCAGTTATTACCGGTGTTATATTGCTATTCTATGCATTTCCTTTTTAGGCTTAAGATATTGAGGAGTTATCGACACGTAAATTTGGTATAAATGAACGGAAATTATTTTGAAAGTATTATGATTTTTATCTATGTTTCTTTAAATTGAAGATGCGTTACCAACTGTATTTTTTAGATAAAAGTAGAGATTTTTGAGGAGTAGGTGGTTTGTTTCGAAATTGTTCGAATCAAACGTATAACTCTTCGTTGTTCCCTAAATGTCACAGAAAAAATGCATTACAGAATTTATAAAAGAAAGCCATGAAACAAAAGAAAAAGATTTTGCAATAAAATCACAACACAAATAGAGCAGCAGGGTTAAATCCAAAACCAAATAGCCAATAGCAATCATTTACGTAATAGGGAACAGAAGGTGTCAAAATTCCGGAGCCAGGCGCGTCCAACTGACGGGATCCGTGTTTGAACACAAAAGAGGATTAAATTACTATCGCGAACCGTATGGTGCGGGCGAAGCTATCTACTACGAGGGATAGGTATGCGAAGGTTTTGGTTTAAATACAATAATAGGTTCTTAGCTATACTGGAATTGAATTGATGTAAATTGTTGTAATGACTTCTTTTATTTACGCGAATGTTACGCATTGAAATAAAACTATTTTGCGGATTTTATCGCGGTTTTTTTAAAAAATATTTTCAACATTCATTAACAACCAATTTTTTTTAAAAAATGTGTAACTAAAAAATGAAGGTAGATATTGTAATATTAACTTTTCGGACCAACACCTCAGTCCGCCCGATGACCACGAAGTGCTGCAAAGCCTTCGAAATGTCGGGAGAAAATACTAATTAAAAAACTGCGATAAAATCCGCAAAATAGTTTTATTTCAATGTAAATTGTTGTTTTATTGCTAAATGATGAGACAAGCTTGCCACTCGCCTGATGGTAAGCTATACGACCGCAGAAACAGTAGCAACACCATACAGAATTTTTAATTACTATGTGGCACTACGCTCGTCACCCTGAGACATTAGATGCTAAGCCTCATAATGTCCAGTAATTACGCTGGCTACAATGTCCTTAAAACCGGAACAAAACAGTGCATGGACACTGCTGCTTGGGGGTAATAGACATTGCGGTGGTACCTACCCAGACGGCCCCTCGCATACGAGAGACCTACCACCAGTAAATTTTACTATTCTGGAATGGAAACAATCCATTAAAAATCTACTGCCTAGGTGGCGTAGTTGTAATACGGGTAGGACTACAGTGCTGAGATCTTGGGTTCGATCCCCGGGTCGGGCGAAGTGATATTGAGTTTTGAGACTCAAAATCAGTCGGGAGTCTGGAAATGTATCCGGTAAATGGCCATAGCCAATAGGCCCGCCCCTTATTACAATATGGGACCTAACTTAGCTGGTGAAATTTGGGTGTGATACACCTCTGCTCAGGGATAGCCCTGAAAAGGAAAAACGGCGTGATACTGTATGTATATATGTAAAGAAACCGAAAATTATAACTTCAATATTGTGTTTTACAATTTCTATTCAGTTTTTACATTTCATAAAGTACCGTTTTGCTTCAATCCTTGATCATTCAATCGCGATGAATTGCCATCACAAAAACCAAAATAACGCCTCAAGCTCAGTACATCTATGATTCACAGGAATTAATCATTGTGCTATAGACATTATAATTCGTAGTAGGCCTAGACATAAATATTCCCTTGTGGGCGTTGCATTCCTCAAGATAGCTGACTCAACGGCTAAGCCGCGTTGGCGCCATTACGAGGTAGGAAATCTAGTAGTTCTTGAATGACAACTGAGGTTTATAGGCAGGAAATAGAGCAGGCCGGTATAATTGTTGCAACCATTTAGAGATCAATCCTTCGGAAGAGAGGAGTTTTTTGCATCTTACTCAATAATTAATGATATTGTGTCATCGCGTCAGTTTTGTATAATATAGCGACTTTATTCAGCTATCTTATTTATTTTTTAGAACTTCTACAATCTTGGACATATATTAGAAGTAATGACAAATATATCAAAGACACCTTCATTACTATGTAAATTCTAAAGGAAGAGAAAGTCTCTCCAATAGTTCATTTAACTACACCAGGGAACGTCCTCTAAAACATAGACTTTGGATAACAAAACTTTTTACATACAGGGTCCTAATTTGACCCGAGCGTCATTAATCCGGCCAAAATTGATTAAAGAACCCAGACCTTCTAGTTAGGAAGCGGTTCAACCAAGTTTTTGATCAATTACTTGCGAGGGCTGACGATATTACGTCATATTAAAGGGATAATTCGAGTTGCCAAATTAATAATGCCTTATTAATTTTGTTTGCGCCATTCTGAAGTGTGGGTTGATTAAATTGTTAAGTTAGTAAGGTTGAGGCTTGTAGTTTCTAATATTTGCACTTGAGTAAAGACCGGATGGGATTTTAGTGGAATTTTGTCTCTAGAAATATAAACATTAGTTTAAGTGTAAGAGATAGGCTGAGGCTGAGACTTGTGCAGTTTATTTTCGTCGCATGACATTCTTCTTCCTCATCAAACGTATGCTGTAGACAGAAGACAGTTTTGACTATATTATGGAAAGGAAAGTCCTAGGATAATGACATAGTCTGATAATTGACTGAGGGGTTGGGTTCGATCCCCGGGTCGGGCAGTGATATTGGATTTTTCTATTCAGTATCAGCCCGGAGTGTGGAATTTGTGCCCGATATGGCGATAGGCTCGCCCCCTGTCACATCATGGGACGGAATACGCACGGCGAAAAGTGGGTGCATTAGTTGCGCCTCTGCCTAGCCCTTCGGGGATAAAAGGCGTGAGTATATGTATGTATGTATAAACATAAAATGTTTAGAAAAATATAGCTTATGTTAAATCACTTTCATATTCGTAAAGTTTTGGTTCCTTGAATGTTACATAAATAACAGTATACTTTCAATACATTTACATGATGACCTGGCATCGATTCCTAGATCTCATTTGTAGGCTATACATTACGGATTCGCTCTATATTTATGAACCTAAACAGAATATCGCGTTTCATCGTCGCCATTAGTGTTCCGTTTTTCTATTATATTCTAGGTTGATGTTCTTGGCTTTTTTTTTTGAGATTCTCGAATTCGTTCCTAGATCTTCTCATATTATAATATCTGAGATAGATATCTAGATAAGCTAATTTAATACCAGATCATTTTGACATTGCATTAATAAATGAAACCACATACTTATCTCGTTGTAAATAACGGATATTTTAACCATAGATGTAAAAAGTGTAAGTTTCGAACAAAATAAATATCAATAAAAAGTAACGTTAAGTTTACACGCCCTAATGCCACTATGACTGCTCTAGGAGAATTCGTCGCAGCAGCAACATTACACTTTCAGTGAGAAATACACTTACGCACACACCATATTCGCACTAAACTACAAAATGATCAAAAGATTGGAAAACTACAATCGGGATTTTCGGCGAAAGTATTCGTTATTCATGGATGATTTTTGGCTCGATGTTAACAGAGGTAAAGATGAATATGTGGTTTCATTTAGTAACGCAATTTAAAAATGACCCTGTATAAGGTGCTGAGCGACAATTTTAGCTTATCAAGAAACACTACCCTCCTATGACACTAATAGTTACTACAGCAATCAGGTGTGTTAGATTAAATCATTAAAGGCTGATATTTTTATCATCATCATTAAATACACTTTTCTTTTCGTATTATAATACGAGGTTTTTCCCGCGGCTCCGCCCGCGTGAATGAGTTTTCCCGGGATAAAAAGTAGCCTATGTATTAATCCAGGACATAATCTACCCGTGTGCCAAATTTCATCGAAATCCATTCAGTAGTTTTTGCGTGAAAGAGTAACAAACATCCATACATCCATACTTACGAACTTTCGCGTTTATAATATTATAATAGGATTATCGCTATTTTAATTTTCTCCTCGAAATAATCCTGCCATTATTTCTAAGCAGGTAATATCTCAAACATTATATTTGTTTGTTTAAAACAAGTTGATTAATAACAGAAACAAGAGTAACCTCAATCCGAATTAAAGTGTTTATTTGTTAACTCAATTGGTGATCCATTGTTTTGACTAAGTATGTCACTGAGTTCCTTATACTGCGTAGTTGTTCGAATAGTAAGTAGATAATATTTGATGAGAATGTAGTTAAGTTGGGAACTAGCTGGTTTTAGAGGTACTGTTACTGAGTTTCGTGTGAAACAATGGTAAATAGTACACACCAGATGTTTGAAATCTCCAAGTCTGTGAAAGTGGTACAGGAAAGTTTAGTCTTAAGGAATTCTGGGCATTATTAGCCCAAAAAACTAGTATAGATGATTGAAATATTTTGATTATGCATTCATTTATAATCTAACGAAATTCTATATTATAAAATCCATTGTTAAGCGGATTTTTTGGTCCTCATAAATGTATGGAACTAAAAAGTCACCCAATAAATACGCCAACAAGCTGGCCGAACACAATATCCGTGCACCACATATCAGCCATGCGTGAAATGCACGATGGTTATTCAAATCAGTACTCGCCATAAGAACTGAATTGAGATATTATGCTAATACATGATTGTATGCAGATATGAGATAATGGGAGCGCACGGATATCATTGTTCAATCCGTTTGCCATAATGAGTCTGAGACAATGACGATGGAGCCGTTACGATGAACTAAATGTTATGTAAGCGCGGTCTAGATTTGATGGTTGGGTGCCAAGTTTTATATTTTGATTGTGAAATATTTTTCGTGAAACTTTTTTTTGTTGTTCTTTTCTTTTTCAGATGGTCCTTTTTGGTTCTAAAGATAAATTATAATTTTTATACTTTTTAGTTGTAGTTTTGTACATTGTTTTTGTATTCAGAATAATTATGGGAAGAGCTTTGTCTTTTTATGTTTATGCGAAATATTGTTTGAGAAAGTACCTTCGATTGTAAACTATCTCCAAGCAGAGCGTAGACAATTTAATGACCGCGTTGGAGAATAAAGATAATGTCATTACTGACTACTAAAATCTAAGTACTAACTGTGTCATTTGACTAGTGTAGTGTTATGTAATCCTACTAATATTATAAACGTGAAAGTTTGTATGTATGTATGTTTCGTTACTCTTTCACGCAAAAACTACTGAAGGATTTCTATGAAATTTGGCACACAGGTAGATCATGTCCTGGATTAACACATAGGCTACTTTTTATCCCGGAAAAACTCATTTACGCTGGCGGAGCCGCCGGCAAAAGCTAGTGCTTTATTATTTAAAATCTTGAATGCTGTTTCAAATGATCATCAAGCGAAAATACAACATTACAATTACGTATGCTGCCTTTTCACAGGTTTTCCGCCCCTCTGCCCTTTGCTAAACCATTAGCGAATCGTTAGCAATAATGTATTATGCATGTAAGAGATAGCGATCTATTTTCAAATTAATTAATGGTATGAAATTTGCATGCATTATGTGGTTAAAAGTTCCCATTGGAAATAAAGGGTTAAGTAGTCTTCTTCTTTCACCTACCTTCATTTAACTCCAGTGTAGGGTTGTCTCAACATACCTTTTTTTTGGTACAGGGGGCAAACGAGCATACGGTTCACCTGATGGTAAGTGATCACCGCCGCCCATGAACATCTGCAATACTTTCCAATCATGTTGCAGAAATTATTTTGTTAGTTTTACGAACGGCGGGCTGCGTGACGTCTACCCTATCTATAGCAACATTACTTATTATTACGTTTTTTTATTATTATTCATTGAATGACGAGAGGAGCATGCCATTCGCGTGATGGTACCTAAGCGATACAACTACCCATAAACAGTAGCAAAACCATTCAGCACCTTGAGTTACAAAGTACTGTGTGGCATTCCACTGCGCTCGTCATCCTGAGACATAAGATGTTAAGTCCCATTATGTCCAGTAGTTATTCTGGCTACAATGTCCTTCAAACCGAAACGTAACAGTGCATGCACACTGCTGCTTGGCGGTAGAAATAGACATTGCAGTGGTACCCACCCAGACGGACTCTTACATATGAGAGTCCTACCACCAGTGAAACTATCCTTTAAATAAGATATCAAACACCTGGTGACTTATATAAAAAAAAATCAGAAAACTTTCAAACAAATTCAAAAACTATTTTCAATCAGCTACTAAATAATAACATGTTTGCAATTTATTCATCTTCATTCCTTAAACGTGAAGTACAGTTGGCTACAAAAAATCGAAATGAATTGCATAAATTTCGCTGAGAAATATGCAAGCGTACTTGCAAGTACTTGGGAGTACTCAAACCCGTAGACAAAGGCTCCGGTAAATAGTCCATTGTTCGAAGACCCCGGGAGTGTTGGCACTCCACAGGCCCCCGGTTTACGTGATTTTTTAGACCCCACAATACTCGAGTGCTGTTAAAACTTCCCTAGTTTTGAATTGAAATTTCTTTAGGGTCTGATTATTATTTTTTGTATTCCGCTGATTGAGAATTGAAGTTTGATTGGAAGTTTTCGAAGAGAATAACGTCATTAATTCTTTGAGCAAATTAATGTGTATTAAAGGTAAATATATTTTGTTTACTACAATATTTTCGATTTATTAGTGAAATATTACATGCTTTTATAGTCGATAAATATTATCGACTATGCACCAATAAGAGACCTTACAAATAGACCCTAATTACAGTACCCATCACGAAAAACATTGAAACAAAGGATGTGAATATTCATTCCGCAACGTGCGCAAGCGTCGGCCCGCCCTCGATGCCGATTGGTCGGACGATTTCAAATTAGCCAATCACGTGCCGCCGGAAAATCGCTTACTTTGGCATAATCAGTCATGCATCCACGAGGTGTGGACGGCAAAAACTGGCCATTTGCCAAGTCAGTCGTCAATTTCCGCCTTTTTAGCATTCAAATGGGTCTATTCATTTTTGGCGGTTTAATTTAAGTCGTTAAATAGCGCCTTTCGTTGTTTTTTAAATACATTTTAACCTTTCTTTCTACTATAATTATGTCAGTGCATCTAACAATGACTTATTAACTTTTTTTAGAAATACATCAGCTTTATTATTCCACTGATCCATTATAAACATCATCGCATTCACGTTGTCATTCCATGCTTCAACCCACAACCCATAAGGCAGCAATAATATTAGCACAACAATCCCAAAACTTTGATCACTAAAATCATCACAGTCACAAATCGAATACCCGTCAAAGCTACAAGCAATAACATAAGTTACTTATGCTTATGTTATCTTTGGATGTGAGATAGTGAGCCGGTGTGCGGCGGGGCGCTCGATTTAGCCAAGTAATATTGACGTTGGATGATTTATGAACAATAAACACGCACCGTGTGCCACCATATTGTTTGGAACTGTGTGTTTTGAAATGGCGACGCGAGTGATGCGATACGAAGCTATCGTACACCTGATGGGTATCGTGTTGGATATATATTTGGTGGTAAACAGTGGGGTTGGATCAGTAGAAATAGCGCTTTAAAGTTTTTTCGAATTGTATATCGTTGATGGGAAGTTGTTTGAATTACGCACACACATTCACACCTTTTATCCCCGAAGGCGTAGGTAGAGGCGCAACTACTGCACCCACTTTTCGCCGTTCGTATTCCGTCCTATTATGTGAGCCTATCGTCACATCGAGCACGAATATCCGACTCCGGGCGGATACTGAAAAGATAATCCAAATATCACTTTGCCGGAACCGGGGATCGAACCCGAGAACTCAGTCGTATCCTAATACAACTACGCGAACGAGGCATTTTTTAAAATGTTTAATACAAAATGACATCATTATAGAATATCTGTTGTCAAAGATGTGAATGTCGATGACGGAAAACTTTTTATAATAACGATTCCCTATGTTCTCGCGAATGTTAGACATTGAAATTAAACTATTATAACGGATTTTGTAGCGATTTTTTATTTAACGTTTCGGACCACAAACACCTCGGTCCGCCCCGTGACCACGAAGTGCTGCAAAGTCTTCGAAACGTCGGGAGGAAAAAAAAAACCGCGATAAAATCCGTTATAATAGTTTAATTTCAATAACTTTTTATAATCCCAATAAGTTAATATAAAAAGAACTTAAAAATCATGAAACTCAAACTAGCCTAAATTTTGGTCATATCTAACAAGGAAGATTTCATAAAAATGCAAAAAAAAAGTTTATTTTGAAATATATTTACTATTCTAAGTAGCACAGACATCATAAGGAACACAAGCTCAACTCCAAAACCCGTCTTCTACAATGTCCGTTCCGGGTTCGGTTTCCTGCCGTGTTTTTGTTTAGTCGATTTGCCCCAGTGTCTTTTGGATCGTGTGTTCTTATTTCACTAACCATACTGCGTGGGCGCGAACATGCTTTCCTTCTCTTTCGTTCACTGTATGTTCGAGTGAGATAGAAATATCGTTTAACCCGTTTTGTGTGAAAGTAGGACATTTATTATTGTTGCCTCGTTGTTATTTGTGTGTTTTTACTTGACAATGTAATCATTAGGACATGTAATGCACTTTAAATTGTTCTCTTACAATATATCTTGTACGTTTTGAGCCGTATAGGAAAAATAAATTGAATATATAAAGTATCACTGTTCTCGTGTAAGGTGGTTATAAAATTTTTGACAAGCGTTGTTGCTTTGAAAAGGAAGACATTTAAATTCAAAGGGAAGAAACGTTTAACTACTTTCGTATTTACTGTTTTCGAGTTAGACTTACGTCAATTTGATGACTTTCGTAATTAAATGATGACAGGTTTGGAAACACGATTTTTTTTTTATTTGTTGGGACGAAAACGAGTCGTATTACATAATATATTTAGTGAAACCTATTTCTTAGTCTTTGTCTAGCTGTCTACACCGAAAACCTTACCATACCATACCATACCAGCCCTGTATTATATACTGCCCACTGCTGAGCACGGATTTCCTCTCCAACTGAGAGGGTTAAGGCCTTAGTCCACCACGCTGACCTATTGCGGGTTGGCAGACTTCACATACCTTCGAAATTCAGAGAACTTCTCAGGTATGAAAGTTTCCTCACGATGTTTTCCTTCACTGTTAAAGCGAGCGATAATTCACAAAGAATACACACATAACTTTTTAGAAAAGTCAGAGGTGTATGACCTTGAGTTTTGAACCTGCAGACATTCGTCTCGGCAGTCCGTTCCACTCCCAACTAGGCTATCGCCGCTTTGAAAACCCTAGTGTGATTCCAAATATATATTTAGTCGTAAAAACTATATGAAACGCACGCTTTATGATGTTAATCTGAAACCCTTAGTGAACTACAAATTTGAAAACCTTAACTTCGTCACTCCTTTTTAACAGTATCAATTTAATAATCTGGCAAGATTAGCTAGAGAAATCCACATTTATAAATACGCATTCCTTACGTCCATATCATGCCATATTCATCATCCAATTAACAGAATATAAGTTTCCTTAGCCACTTGTAGGCATCCGGTTTCTAAATACGAGCTTCAGCGCGTAACACGATGACAAGAATATTGTGACACCTCTAATTATTTCTACTGAGGTACAGGTGATAGGAGGGGCGGAAAGCGAGTCAAAAGATGAAGTTCCTATAATTTTTGATTACATTTATCTCATTGGTCCACTGGTAAAATATTTTGGTTTTGAAATAAAGTAAAGTTTGGAGGATCTGTAAGTCAATAGTTTCGATTCCCAGGTAGCAAAATGGTATGTTCAATTTGAAAAATATGTGCGATGACGGATATTTGGAATTCATGCTTCATATGTCACATGGGCGGAAATATGGTCCTCCAACCATAGCATGAGTCGCTTTACCTATCCCTTCAAGGGTATAGTCAAATTTGAATACCACAAAAAGTGTAAAGATTGTCTTTTAAATTTTAGAAAAGAAAGAAATAAAAACGATTTATTAATCACAGTCACAACTCAAAAGTTTACCGTTTTAACTTTTAGTTTCATGAATTCATATTTTTTCATAAATACATTTTTGGTCTTTTCGACAGATATTTTATACATTATCTCACAATTATGTTTTTTTAGGTTTTGGTTCAATTGTAAAAACGAGCACTTAGACTCATAACACAGATTTAAATTGCGCCAATATTTGAGTCGTCGTCTCGCCCGCCTTACCCTTGCCCCAACAGCATTAAATTCTAGGATTAAATCTCGAATAGGTGACTCCACTCTAATCAACTTTCCCGGGCCATTGCCTTGAGACGTGTGACGACGGTTTTAACTGAGATTAAGCTGTCACTAGCAGCATTGTCGACAGCTCGGGTAGCTCCGAGTGTATTAATTCTTGAAATTTAGGCACCATATAGTTGTGTTATTGTTCCATTGATGTATGAATTTATTAAACGTAGGATTTCAGACGTGGTTTTCAAAGAAAGTAGGATTAGATTAATTTTTGTGTTCTTGAAGAGTAGGATGACTGTCAATTTGTCAATTTGGTTCCGTTGTCAAGTTTGATAGAGTAGTGAAGATAGACATGCCATACCATCTTAATTTAACCCGCCAAGCTTCTTTATGCACTGACACTAATTATAGACGGAATAAAAAAATAAATTTAACTAGTGTTTGCTCCTCACTTCACCTGCGTAATGCAGTAGGTATAGCGTTCAATTAGTTTTGACAGGTCGGTCTGGAAGTCTCTAGGGGAGGCCTGAGTTCAGCAGTGAACTTGATAATGATGATGTTCAATTAATAAAGGTTTTCAGATTAAAACTAGTCATTCCAGGGATTTCCTTCCACAACCGAACTTACAAAACTATTTAATGAGTAGATATGTACTTACTTCCAAACGAAAATAGCACCAATGAGTATGCCGACGACAAGCACGATGGAGCAGAGTCCGATCACGGCCGACGTCTGCAGCGACGGGCTGTTGTGGTTGTACGCGTCTATCTTCTGCAACAGAAAACATAATTACGTATTTATCTTATTGAACGTAGGTACATTCCAATTCCGTTATTCGGATAATGGTGGTTTAAAAAATTTGGATTGATTAATGTGAGGATCAACGTATTGTCCAAAATAAAATCGAGATATGAGGTCTCTTTATTACACACTATATCTGTTCCAAAATAACGTATTCTCGAATCACATTCAAATTCTATTTATAAAATCTATTCCTGTTTAAATAAATACATTTAAAGTCAAAGCAATACTTTTAACAAATATTAATCAAACGAAGTGTATCAGTAATGTCCAGATCAGTGTTGTTGGAACCATTCCAACGTTACGCTACACTACAAATGTCAATTTATCTGCAAAATCGAAGCCAACTCATCACGTACGATTGTGATTCGGGATATTTATAATAAAATGATTTGCTTTTTGGTTTCATTTATTTTCTTCGATCTTCTGTTAGCTAAATATAATGTGCGCTTAAAATTTTTCGTATATGATGAAGGAATGAGTACTGCTGGAGGTTAAACTCTTTCCAATAAACCTAAGAATTGTATTCAAGACTTCTCGGTCCACAAATCATAATATAAGTTACCACTAAATTGAGAAAACGATTTCAAGAGGATTATTAGTACATTTTTTTTATACCATTGAATGACGAGACGAGCATGCCGTTCGCCTGATGGTAACCACCATCCAGCACCTTGACTTACAAAGTACTGTGTGGCATTCCACTGCGTTCGTCATCCTGAGACTTAAGATATTAAGTCTAATTATGTCCAGTAGTTATACTGGCTACAATGTTGCTTGGCGGTAGAACTATTTCTATACATTGCGGTGGTACCCACCCAGACGGCCTCTTACATAATGAGAGACCTACCCACCAGGAACTATAAGGGAAGGTAAGGAAGTACTTACTGTTTTGTTTCAATTCAAAGTACATTTTTTAATTACTGGGCATTATGAGACTATTTATTTAAGGATGTCGATAGACCAACGCGGAACGCTTCATAATTCAAAGTTGTGCGTTATGTTGCTTTTATTAGATAATTTTCTCCATTTAAATAACCATGTTACACATCTACCAACTGGGCCCACCCAACAAAGGTGAAATTAATATAATTTATTCAATACACAACCGTAATTAGAAATACAGTAGGTATAAATGGAGTTATTATTTTTGTTAATTACAAAGATATAATCGGTGCACGCGTAGGGTCGACATTGAACAATATTTTGTTCCGTGGGCACGCTATGTGTATTAAATTAGGGAAACGTGCACCAATTAATTTTCATGTTGAATTAATTGCACCGGGCGCAAATGATACTCGTAATTATAGTATGGCGTGTGCTATTTGCTGGGTAGATATTAAAGTTTAATTTTCTAGAAATGTAGGTCCATCCTACGAGAATCAGTTTGCGTTATCTCTACAGTTCTATGTTATTCTAGAAGATAACTTCTTATGGTAATTAAAATATTTATTCTATTCACACTCACGCCTTTATCCCCAAAGGGGTAGGCAGAGGCGCAACTAGTGAACCCACTTTTCGCCGTGCTTATTCAGTTCCATGATGAGATAGGGGTGAGTCTATCATTACATTGGACACAAATCCCAGACTCCGGGTTGATATTGAATAGAAAAACACAATATCACTTTATCCGAGCCGGGGATCGAACTCGAGACCTCGGCATTGCAGACGTACAACTCGTACAAAGGCAGTATTTATTGTGTGTTTAAAATTTGAAATTTATGTTTGTTAGATGAGACAAATGGACAGACGACTTGATAAAGGTCGCAGGAACACGCTGGTAGCAGGCCGCTTTTGACAGCTCCGTCTGGAAATCTTTGGGGGAGGCCTATGTTCAGCAGTGGACTTCATGTGGCTGATGATGATGATGAGATGAGACAATTAAAATTGTGAGGTTTTTGATATTGCGAAAGAGTTTTACGTCATACACGCCAGGCGTAGACCCTACAACTAAATCCGCATCTATCAATGCAAAATCAACCTTGTTGACACATCGGTGATTTCATTGGGCTTAATAAAGCCGAATGCTCATCGGCACAATCTGATAATCATCTAAGCGCATGGGCAATACATTAAGTCAGAAAAAGGGACCTCGATTTGTCAAACGTTGGCACTATCTGAACAGAGATCCGTCATCGGGACCAGGACGATTTATCGGGTTATATCTCTAAGAATCTCTTGGGGACTCAACGATACCAAAGCAATTTTTCATAATAGGGTTCAGTACAAACAAATATTTTAACGTCATTTATTAACCGTTTTTTAAATCTAACGTTTTAGAACACTGATAGTTCTATTTTCAAATTCTAAATGACTGATTTTTCAATAATAAATATTTTAATTATGCTCCTATCATATCATAGGACGGAAGATGCACGGCAAAAAGTGCGTGCATTAGTTGCGCGCCTGCCTACCCCTTCGGGGATAAAAGGCGTGATGTATATGTGTGAATATTTTAATTACTTCGTAATACGTTATGTTTAAAGAAATTTATTCTCATTAAAGACTACAGTCACTTACATGAGAATACAATTTACATAAAAGTGGACACGATATTGAGCATTGTTCGCACATGATGCTGTTCCAACACATTCATCATATTATTGGGACTAATTTAATGTAGACATCAGTATTTTTCTAAAACATATTGAGCAAGTTTTACTTTGAATGTGTTGAAAGAGTTTACATTTTTTATATTTGACGGTATTTGGTTGTAAGTTTGTGCACCTTCATAAGTAAACATTTTTTTTCCATAATTTGTTCTTGTTTTGGGTAGAACTAAAAAACTTGCACGGCGCGAACTTCGCTGGGATATTTGGTTTAGACGTGTAAAGGATAAGTTAGTATGGAGAGAGTCGTTTAATATTTTTCTAACAAGAATACAAATATTGTAAATATATAATTGTTTTATGTTCATTAATTTTGTTTCGCTGTAAATTTTGGTAGTAGGTGTTAAGTAGTGGTAACGGAACAATAGTTTTATAATTTTATTTTGGACAATCTGAAGATCAGCTAATTTTGTTTTGGCGGCGTTGCCCCAGATTTCGATTAAATACAGTAGATGTGGTTTTACAAGGGAATTGTATAATGTGTAGCGTAATTTATGTGGAACACACCGAACGACGTGCCGAAGTGATCCCATAAGAGATAAAAGTTTGGATCTGATGTGTTCGATCTGTGTGTTCCAAGTCAATCTACTATCAATTTGCAGGCCTAGGTATTTCTCGCTGGTTTTTCTTGCAGTGGTAGGTTGTTTAACTTTAATTGGTCGTGTGGTGGAATATTTTTATTTTTCGCTATACGTTAAAACTAATGTACCGCAAAATATAATCTCTTGATTGGATTTATTTTAAATATCACACAAATAGTAGACATCGTCTAACATAGGTATTGAATAATTTAATTATTTTAGCTTTAATTTAATCTAGCCCACAGACCGCAAATAATAATATAACCACTGACCTTCGTTATTTAATCAAAGTATGCCGCATAATGACCGACTAACATTTATATTTATTATATAAAATAATATTAAAGAACGAAAGAAAATACATGTGTATTCGAACAAGTTCTTTTAAAACATATATTTTATAAACCAGTTAAGATTTTTATCATGTATTAAAGTTGAAATCCGTGATTTAAATCCCTGACCATTCTACACAACTAACAAAACAACTTTCAAAAACCCCAGCGGACCCTAAAAAATCCTCAAAACAACAATATTCAAAACGGTCCTTCGAGCACGTTTATCGGGCTGTCCATCTCACTACGGTAGCCAATTTGTCAATGCCTTTCTTTAATTAATAAAAAGTGGTCCTGGTGCAGGAAAAAATCGAATGGAAGCTTAAATTAATTCGGGTTCGCGCAGTCAACTTTTAAATTATGATTATCGGTCACTCCAAAGATTGCTGTGGCGGCAAAAGTTTTTTCGGAAATTAAAATGAGGCATTAGTCCGAATATAAAGCGAATTATTTATTGAATTTCATTATTGAAATAGCCCTTCGAATTTTGCAAGTTATGGGGTCTATGGACTCTGTTTCAGACGTTAATCGTTTAGGGGTTTACGTTTACAAATAAATTGTCTTTCGATTTATATCTAAATTTTTCTAAGACTGGTAATATAATTTTGCTTAATTTTAAGAATATTACTTGATACTAAAATATTGTTTTTGTTTAAAATTGTTTTAAATAACGTATGAATCTCATGATATAATAAATTCACCAATTAAATCTTTCTTTCAAATCACGAAAACAACAAGCTGCATGAGTATGGGTTAGTGCCTTAAACTTCCATCTAGATACTAAATAAACCTGAATTATTAAAGCAACACAAAGCCAGATAATATGACAGCAGCACTTAAATTTAACTTACCCACAAATTGCTTTTAAATTTGAGCGAGTAGCTCGTTGCCTAAACATAAAACCTAAGTATCTATTGAACGGAATCACTTTTATATTCGCATACAATGCAGACGCTACTAAATTCTAAGCAGATGAGCGATAGCGGCACATCATGTCACTTTTATTGCTTTTGCAAGTTGATTTTTTATTATCATGACTCGGTATATTCTTCAAGGTTTATATGAACGAGCGAGTTTTTTTTAGGCGCAATGTAGTGTTTGCACAAATCCTTTCACTATATTGTAGATCAATAAGGTCGAATTCCAGAAAAAATACAAAGTATTACAAGTTTATTGCAGCTAAGACTGGCAATTACATTATTCCTGTAGATATTGATAATCTATGATATGCTATAACTTATAACCACTTATAATTTTACATGACTAAAGTATTTTTAGGAATAGCTGATACTAATAGCTTGTCAATCGTGACGAATGATTTTGCATCGTTTATAGCCGAAAAAAGAACTTAAAAGTTAATCGTTTGGAATCTTTTTGATACTGGATCGGCTTTTAAGAATACATTAAGAAGACGGTTTTAAAACTAACACAACTTGTTAGAAAAAACAATGAATGAAACAACGCACCAAAAAACTGACCCTACTACGTTCCATTAATTGACAAAAAACGAAAACTCACAATGACTTGACAGAAATCCAGAAATTATCATTCGAAACAATTGGAACATTGCGTTGAAGATATTTAACATGGCCATATACATAAATACCGTAGAAAAAAGGGAGCATAATATGCGCATACATTACTAACTTGCAAGCTCATCTTGTGAGAATATTGTTACTTGAGTTTAGACAGAGATATTGTTTGTGTTGATTAATAGAGTGGGCGCTGACACGCAAAGTTTGCTATCATTAAGGTCTTATACAATGATTGTTCATAAGACATCCTCTGCTGAAGATTATTCTATAGAGTTTTGTCCGGTCTATGTCATATTTATTTAGATCAGAAAACTAGCAAGGGGTAACCTGATGGTAAACTATCTTCATAAGCACGCTGTTAGCCTTTAAGAAAAATACTTGATGATTTAATAAATCAGTAGCAATATCATCCAACATAAAAGCAAAGTTATTCATTTATATGGGACTCTAAAACCGTCTCTTAGAACAAAAAACCTATAAATAGTTGTCTCTTTTATCCAATGTAGTCCGATTAGAATACCCTACTATACCTTTGCTTAACCTATGCAAACCTGAACTGCCAAATCTCAACATAATTTAACAGAATGAACGCGCAAACATCGGTGTGAATTCGGATCCTCATATTAATACCAATTAAGTGGTACCGTCGGTAGTCCAGCGGTTCTGTCAATATATGCGATGTATATTTAATGTGGTTTTATAATTAATTGGATTATTTGGCTATGACCTAGTATGCACAGATTTGTGTGTGTTTCAATTTTGAACGAGAAATTAAAGCCGTAGGTTCGTCAATACAAGCAATTTACGCATACGTGACTCTGATATTGAATATCTTATTTAACTCAATAGTGATTTTGAAAAAGAGAGAAATCATCGACACATTATTAGAGTAAATCAATGACAAACCGAAAAAATCCCAGATTTGATTACTGATGCCGACATTCCAATTGTGTGTAGGCATAACAAAGAAATAAAATAATCCGCATCAATTAATTTGATCACTCAAGACCATTCCACACCACATAATTGGCTAGAGATTAATAAGAACCCTTTCGCACAAAATCCGGTTCCACCACGGAGGTCTATAAAGGTTTAATTCCGCGAACTGTGACCAATCGAGAAGAAATCTCGGAACACCTACCGAGCATGTAAAAAAGCTAGGTGTCAGCGTTTATTAGTTTTTTAAACACTTTATGTCTTAATCATCAGATGAAGGATAAGGGGGGAATGCGAGGCGCGTAGGCATAATGGCATTCTACGCGGAATTATAATGTACAAATGAACATATCTTATACGTATATCTACATCTAAGTTGTGGTCAACTACGAGAATGCCTTAATTGCTGGATTGTTTTGCAATAATACTGTATTTTTATCTCCTATGACATTAGTTGTCTAAGGTCTAGTTTCACCGGTTCCTGATAAGGTTTCAGACAACTGTGTAACATATAACGCTTTCTAACAAATAAGTCTGACACAATATGATTAGTGCCTTTTCTGCCAGATATTTCTATTAAAAGTTGGAATTTATATGGCGGATTAGTTCTGAATAGGCTATCAGGGACTTTATCAGCTAGGGATAAAATCATCCCTTAATGTTGAGCAATAGATTTATTTCTTTTATATTTCAAAGTTTTTATGTCAGTCTCGTTTCAAAAGACATTAACCATTTCGTACCGCTATGCGTAGATTTTGTTATTATTTATAGTAATGGATTTTGGAATTCAAAATCAACTCTAATAAGATACAAATATAAATGTTAAATTGCTTGTGACATCTAACACCTTCAAGATATTTTCGTAAACAAACTAAAAAATTCCATACATCTAAAATTGAATGCAACATTTGATAATTATCATATTTCCCATACGAATGTTGATTTACTTTCTAAACAGAGAATACGTGGGCTCTTTCAAATAGCCGCATATCTTCGTAAATGGGTTAACTGTTATATCTCAGCGGTACACCAGCTGAATTGGCAACAAAAAATATTTTTATGGAGTTTATTGTGAAATAAATGTGAATTGGATTCTATGAACCAGTGTATAGACAATGGATAATTGTTTATGATTCATGATATTTATTAGGTACGATTTTTGTATCCCTATGACAGACTAAGAATACGAAATGACACAATTTATTGCAAGGATGTGAGTGACGACTGTGATTCTAAATGACTATGTTTAAAAAAGAAGTAATAACTGCTGATGTGGTTGGTCTTTGTTGCTGTCCGGCAAGTAAGTATACTTAATTATCTATTGTAAGACTTTTACTGCTTTATTATCGATATTAACAGGAATAATCCTTACGTATTATATAATACAGTCCCTCCGCCGCATCTATTTGTCTGAACGCGATAAACACAAAAACGTCCAAACGGATTTCAATGAAATTTGGCATCAAGATAGTTTGAGATCCTCAGAAGAATATAGGCTACTTATTTTCCCGGTAAAAGAGCTTTAGTCTCTGAAAATGTTTTTCACGCGGGCAAAGCTGCTAGCAAAAGCTAGTAAAATGGTAAAATACTTCTGTTATTGTTGTTAAATCAAAACAATAATGAATTAAACATAAAGAAAAAAGAATACACGTTTAAATATGTCAGAAACAAGAATTCAAAAAAGACACCAAACATCAACGCATACAATGACACAACAGAAACAGTTATAGACGAAAGGGATTCAGAATTTTATGCAAACAATGTGAACACACGACCGTAACAGATGAAAAGATAAACAGTTGCTAACACCGCTTCATTAAGGCCCGCATGTGTCAAATATTTATCCAACGAAGATAAGACGAAAGTCACCATTTCCAGAATTAAAACGTTTAGATATGTTGGCTCTAAAGAGATTCTCAAACTTTGGATTTGAATAGTGCATCTTCGTTTGAAGCTTGATTAAAGTTGCGTTAAATAAAGTGTTTTGGATTGATGTTATTATGAGATGTTTCTCGTATTATATTTGTCTTTTATTTAGAGTTTTGATTGCTGTAAATTTTCTCTGAACCTTTATAATAAAAAAATCAAAAAATACATATCGGTGATGATACTTACTGATTATATTTAGAAGAAAGTATTGAATAAAATATTAGATTTTCTACACAGTTAATTATTTTAAAACTTTCCTCTGATATAAAACCACTGGATTACTTAGTTGATATTTAAACAAATGAATGATTTCTTCATTGTCTTCCTTATCATTTACTTTGGGAAACAGAGACTCAATGTTTGATCTATGTGTAGATTTTAAAAAGAACTCAGAGGATTTTGAACTCGTCTTTTATTGAAATACATCATCATATTTCATAAGCTTTGCATTAGGTATACATTATACTTACATACAAATAAATTTTTAATACTATATTATTGTTCATTGCATCTGTTTTATTATACAAAGAATTGTTAAGTCTAATCTAAAATAATGTTGTGTTTTTGACTAGATTTCTGGATAATCATTGTGTCAATAATTATAATAAATTATGTATTCTTGAAAAATGAGAAAAGTTCTGTGTTGTCGTCAATTGAACATAACGCTCAGAGTTAGGATACTTCTGTGCTACATCTGGCCTGTTGTTATGTACGGTTGCGAAGCGTGGACTTTAAAAGACGATACTTCGAGACGCTTAGAAGCATTTGAAATGTGGTGTTACCGTCGCATGTTGCGCATCAGTTGGACGCAAAAAGTAAGCAACGTTACCGTGCTCCAGAGTGTCAATATGCCCCGGAAAATGATGCAAACCATCAAACAGCGCAAGATAGGATATCTCGGCCACGTGCTTAGGCACGAAAGATATATGCTGCTGCAACTAATAATGATGGGCAAGGTAGAGGGGAAGAGACGCGCTGGACGAAGGAAAAAATCGTGGCTTAGAAACATCCGGGAGTGGACCGGTATCACCTCCGTTGAAAGACTATTCCGCCTAGCCAGTGACAAGGAGGAATACAAGAAGCTGACGGCCAACCTTCAACATTGAAGAGGCACTAGAAGAAGAAGAAGAATGTATTCTTGACTGCCTTAGTGGCGTAGTTGCATTACAATACGACTGCAGTGCTGAGGTATCAGGTTCGATTCGGGATCGGGCATGGTGATATTGGATTGTTCTTCCCAGTATCAGCCCGAAGTCTGAAATTTGTGCCCAATATGACGATAGGCTCGCCCCCTATCACATCATGGGACGGAATACGCACGGCGAAAAGTGGGTGCACTAGTTGCGCTTCTGCCTTCCACTTAACGGATAATAGGCGTGAATGTGTGTATTATTTGGTATTTAAATTACATCGAGTGTCATATACACAAAGCAGTAGTGGTTTATAGTAAGTAGATTTAAATTACGTCTTTATTTCAACAAGCTACGGGCCTATATCAAATGAAATGAAAACATCCGCCTTAAATTTCTAAGAAGATGAATTAATTTAGGAACAAATGGTGTCGTGATTGCTATTTTTTGTGGGATAACGTGGGAATAACATACGAAATATATTGGAATTAATTTGATTTGCACATTAGAATAGTAAAACGTTACTAGAAATAACAAATAGCACTAAAAATAAATAAAAAAATGATCTAGAAGTAAACTGAATTTATAAAAAATCGGTATATTTTTTTCTGACACGATCATGAAAATGGATGTCAGTACAACCCACGTTCAACACCATTAGGATGTCCGGGAACGTTGATACGAGATCAAATATAAACTGAAAACGATTTGTTGGCGAAAATGACTCTGGTTCAAAATTAAATTTACTAGAATTTAAGGTTCTTTGTTACTAAAATATATTATGGCAATAACCGCACTTTCATAACTGAAAAATATATTCATAGAAGTAAATATTTGATATTGTGGGAATATTATGAGCAATTATGAGAAACAATATTTTCAAAATTACCCTTTCACCTCAGTAAATTGATTTATTTTTAAATTAGAGAAATAATATGAAGACTATGCGCCTAAAAAAACAATTTGAAGAAATATACACCTTACCAGAACCAGCTCCCGCAAGAGTTTATAAAAACTAACAAACGAAGTAATGTTCGGTGGCAAGCTGTGAATATGATTAAAGGCAACACTGCCATGTACTAAATCAATAATTAGATTAAGCAAAACATGTATACTCTTACGTTTAATTAGGAAGTTGTGTTCAATTATGCTACTTGTTTGTGTGCGAATTAATGAGGTTCCTCAACCTGTATCGCTTCCAACATACCATACATTAAAATGGGGCGAATAGGACTGGGTGGTGGCATAAATTAATGAAAATTAGATGATAACCTATTATAATATTGGATATTTATACATAATATAAAGCACCCTTTTTCCCTTTTCAGGGGTAGGCAGGAGTGTATGACACCCACATTTCGCCAGCTATGTTAAGTCCCATGTAATATTGGATATTTAATAATAAATAAGTCAAAGTAAATTGAAGCTAAGGCTTAAAAGGAATAAGAATTGGTTGTATTTTGAACCTAATTTTACTTTGTCATTTTGCTTTCCATTGAGTTGTTGATTTGGCCGAACTAGTGAATTTTGTAAATCCTTAGAGACTGGTTTCGCAAAGTTACCGTACGTTAAGTCCTAGCGATTTTACTGCAATTTAGTCTAAATTTTGACTTCAGTACACTCACATCGCTAGTTTACGAACGTTGACTTTTGACGTCACTGCCCCATGATGACGTATTAAAAGACCGTTAGTATCAACCTCTCCTTCACTTCGTTTACACGTATTGCATTACCTAGTCTCGTACCAAATACAATCGCAATTGTAAATCGAACTTTTTGCTAATACCTTTTTATGATGCGCCTGAACATTTAATAATAAGTAATTTATATTCAATTTAGATTTTTTTTATTGCATCGGCATCTATGACGAGGGCCGAATTAATAGGCTTTCATAGATGACTTTTATCCCGTAATGAAATCAAATAAGAATCTAATTTATATTGAGCAGAGACGTGTTAAAGCAAAATGAACTTTCAATATACTCACTGGTTCCGTGTCGCAGCTCTCCAAATCCGGTATTGGATCGTCACCACAGTAGTATTCTGCCTGCAGGAACGGCGGCCGCGGAGGCGGCGGCAGCAGGAACTCCGGAGGCGGTCCGAGACACTCACACTCCGTCAGATCAGTCGGCTCCAGTTCCCACATGTCGCTATTATCTAACTTAACACTATTCACAACCTTCGCACTGATATCACTATCACTTGTATCACGTTTGTTACGTTTCACTTCATTTGAAGTCCTCTCCTCGATCAAATTCGCTATGTAAAGTTCGTCGTCGACGTCGTCCCACACATTCTTTCTGATTTCCTCATCATCGTCGCTTAACCTATTATCTGAATCTAATTCGTTCGCTATAATACTATCTGTACTTCGATCGACATCCGTAATTGAATTTTTATAGTTTCCTTGTGATGTAATTTGTGGGTCATTTTCATCTCGTTCGTTTACACTGATAAGATCTGGCAACACTTTTTGCACGTTGAAATTAAACCAAACATTTCGTTGTGTCCAATTAGCGTACGGTGACGCGTGAGTTGGACTCCTATTGTACCTTGCGGCCATACGCAGTCTTCTTCCACTTGATCTGCAACAAAAAAGTTGATTTCAAATTCACGTTAGCTCAATCCAATTTCGTATCTAACCTACAACGTGTCGATTCAACATGTATCGAACTACTTATTATTTAATAGAAGAGCTAACACCTCATTTTGTATAACAAAGCGGCCGCAATTAGAGGTTGCTACGTTTGAGAGCACAATGGGTACGGAACCCGTATCGATATCATCAGAACCACGTTCTCTGGTTATTTTAATTTATTTTTTATCACATCAAATTGGATGGACGGGTTTGTAGCTATGCGCTCGGCGCTATTTCATTCCTATCACGATGCGCCGTCACGTGTTAGTTTGTAAAGTTTAAAGTTCATTTTTTGATATTTAATTCCGATCTAATTCACTTTGTACGCCCAGCGAGATCGGAAACGGGTCCATTAAATAGAAGTCAATTCACTATTCGATTGATAAAATGGTGGACTGCTTATGACTAACAAAATAAAGCAAAACGCGGACTACAGTTATATCAATAACGTCTATTTTCAGTATTACTTTCGGATAGAATACTATTTTCAAATAACAGGATAACATTTCGAACCCAACAACCATATCCATTAAGTTAAGGTATTCGACATAATATTAATACCTAACGAACCCAATAACCTCCAATTCTATTCGGTACTATATCAGAAAACAACATTTGCGGGTTTTTTTCCGAATTTCCGATAGAGGTGAGGGCATGAGTGCGCAATTATGCATGCGTGAGGCGTTCCTGAGGAGGTCCGTGAGATTGTCGGGTCGGAGGTCAACAAGCGTTAGATAGTACTCGGAGAGAGCTGTACGCCGAATAAAATATCGAGGAGTGTTATGGCATACAAAGCAGGATTTAGATTTGAGATTATGATTTACCATTCAATGTACTTCGCGCTGGAGGTTTGTTGAATTTCATTTTGTATTTCAATGTTATTTTTACCTATGATTTTATATTTTCCGTCTATTTTTGTCACAGTGACTTTTTGAAAATTAGTCCGAGTCCTATAAAGATGTACTAGAGTACCTACTATGGTGATCTGACAAATAGTGATAAAAGTAACTATGACAAAATACAGTCAATTAAGCACGTGTTGTTTCATCTATGGTTAACTAAGGTTATCTTATCACACTGGCTGAGTCCGCAGCGCCTTCGCCTCGTTGTGTATTCGCTTGTAATTCATCAGCGTGATACGAGCATTAACTTTACCTGACCACGGAACAAACAACCCGGCCTTATATACATTGAGTTTTAAATGGGCCTGTATACCTAAGGTAGTAGGCGGAGGTGCAACTGCTGCCACTGTTCATGGAAACTATATCTAACCTAGACTTAGATTAGAAGTAGAAACAACTCGTAAATTTTGTTTACGCATGCTCACGCCTTTTATCCCCGAAGGGGTAGGCAGAGGCGCAACTAGTGCACCCACTTTTCGCCAAGCGTATTCCGTCCCATGATGTGATAGGGGGCGAGCCTATCGCCATACCGGGTACAAATTCCAGACTCCGGGCTGATACTGAATAGAAAAATCCAATATCACTTTGCCCGACCCGGGGATCGAACCCGAGGCCTCAGCCTTGCAGTCATACCGTAATACAACTACGCCACCGAGGCAGTCGCAAATTTTGCCGCAAATTTTGTTTACCATTAATATTATCGTTGACTTTACCCTTTTGCAACTTAAGAAGCCTGTTACGATTATAGTTGACTATCTACTGACACAAATCTAAAAGAAGCTCACGCGAGGGGTCGGGTCATTGCAAGTCTTCAAACTTCATTACACGAACAGATCCATCAAGTATCTGGCACATTTTGGCATGTCCACTCGATAGCTGTCAGAGCTTGGATAAGGGCCCTTCGACTTAACGAATCTATTATGTGCCCTCTCACATTCGCTCGGAATATGCTAGCCGATACTGATGTAATTTAAGGCCTATTTAATGTGATAAATGCGAATGTTTGTTGCTCTATGGGTAGGCTTGATGAACGGGCCATTTCCTGGATTATTACTGGCTCTTCACAAGTAAGCTAAGGCAATAAAATTCATCATATGAACAAAGGTTATCCATAATCCTTTCAAATAAGAATTTTGTTTACCGTGCTGAATGAAGGTTCGTTCAGAAATACAAGTTCTTAATATTTGTGTTGTACTATATCGTTTTGTTAATCTGGCATGTGATGTACGATCCAATGTCCTTACATCGTATCGTCATCAAACCGTTGAATGGGTTGATCAAATTATCTCGCTATTTAGTTGCTGCTTTAACAGAGCAAGCAGATTTACGCGAAAAAATCCTCAGGCAGATGCTACAAATATAAATATAATAGTTCCATTAACAGAATCGAGTTCAAAATATTCCAATCATACAATCTGTTAATAGCAAAATACTTCAATAAATAATTAATAATAGTTTCTCGTTTGCTGATAACAAATTGAACTGGTACCTACGGTACCTTGATTGGAACGTTCGTAGAATTGGGGTGAAGAGCTCTGTTGTCGACTCAAGAGGTTGGGTGCAGTTTGACTCAAGTTTCTACGGATGTTGCGGTTCTTTCTATTATATTTTGGTGTATATTGGAAAATGAGAAAATTGTGACTTTTTATAAATAATGTTTGTAGCAATATAAAAACAATGTATAGTGGCGATAGCCTAGTTGGGAGTGGAACGGACTGCAGAGACGAATGTTCGCAGGTTCAAAATCCAAGGGCACGTACCTCGGACTATTCTAAAAAGTTATGTGTGTATTCTTTGTGAATTTTACTCGCTTTAACGGTGAAGGAACAACATCGTGAGGAAACCTGCATATCTGAGAAGTTCTCTATAAGTATTTCGAAGGTATGTGAATTCTGCCAACCCGCACTAGGCCAACGTGATGGACTAAGGCCTAAACCCTTTCAGTAGTAGAGGAAGCCCGTGCTCAGCAGTGGGCACTATATAATACAGAGCTGGTATGGTGGTGGTGGTAGTAAAAATAATGTTCCCGTAAGAGATACAATGTACCTCGACGTTAGTAGTGTAATATCTAAGTTATGTAAATATTGTTCCTATAGCGTATTGAATGTATCTATAAAAGTCTATAACAGCCTGTTTAAATAGCCATCATATCATTGCCGTAATATGGTTTCGTTTCGTTTTTCGTAGCCTCTTATAATATTAAGGGGTGTTAGCAATTTATCTCATGAGCGGTTCCTTAAAAACATCTATGCACATAATATAACCATCATAAAACTTTCGTAAACACCACTATTTAAATCAATAACAACATACATTTTTAAATAAAATTAGTAAACTCCCAAGCAAAACTCATAACGCTGAGTCAGAACCCTCCGGCAACAGCGGCGCACGCCTTATTTGTCTCAACGTAATAACATTAATCCGGGAGTGCTCGTGATCAGTTAATTAGTTTCCTCTTATGAAGATTTGTTCTGCACGCATGTGTGATTATTGTTCGAGATCACAGCTCTAAGATTTGAATTAGAAGAAGATTTATTAGCAACTACACTTTTGCTCGAGGCTTCGCCGGCGTTATTAAGTTTTTCTAGGATAAAAGTCCCGCTTTATATTTTCCCGAGATAAAAAGTAGCCTATGCTACTCGCTGATAATGTAGCTTTATATTGGTGAAAGTAGTTTTAAAATCGGTCCGGTAGTTTCGGAGCCTATTCAAAACAAACAATCAAATCTTTCCTCCTTTGATTAATTATATACCTAGATAGAGTGACGCACTGCAATGAAACTAAAACAAACAGGCCAACTTTTCTTAAGCTAGTATGCGTGACAGTTGTGTCATACGCTATCGCTGCATCATTCTGCGTATCCTTGTATGCGCGCATAATACCAGTCATTACATGGTTTCTATTAAAACGGAGAGAAAATGATATCCATGAAAAACGACAATTCATTTAGTGGGGAACAATTCGCCTCTATGTTTTTATACGCATTTAAAACGTTCAGTGTCTATCTAGGTATATAATTAATCAAAGCTTTCCTCTTTATAACATTAGTATAGATTGGTTGGTGCAATCGCTTGTGTAGCTTCAAATAATTTAATAAATAAGTACTAGCAATCTATAAACAGCAGTCAAATGTAATTTATAGTGGCAAATTTTTAATAGCCACTTGACAAATCTGATTAATACTTCTACACGAGTGATACTATTCTAGATATATGATGCAGACAAAACTAAGTCTAAAAACTTGATTCTCAGATGTAGAAAAATCATTGTCTCAAAAATGCAACGTAAATGACCATTAAAACATTAATGCAACAGAAAGCGATATTTGTCGGAGACTTAAATCGATGTGCAAACGTGTTGAGGGCCGTGAATCACCGTCGTCGGTCCCCGGTGGTCCGGCTCTCGAGCGTAACCCGCGGTTTTAGAGTGTTATTGCTTACATATAACAAACATGGGAACATCGGACGCAGTCGAGTTGGCAATAAGTCAAGATTTTTATTGATAATATTAAATTAAGGTATTATGAAGGTTCGTTTATAAATTAAAATGATCAGTTTTATCTATTGACTTTAAATTAATTCACGTAATGACAAGTCACAAAAACTCATAATATAAATCCTTGTTTTTATTGGAATTATAGATTTCGTATTCAAATATTTGCAAAGGAAATGATTTGATTGAATTTAGACTTCTAAGAAGGACGACCAAGCTTAGTTTCGATACCAAAATTGCTTCAGTAGGTAATTCATCGATCCGTAATTAAGTAAACAGAAACAAGAAAACAATCCATGAAAATAAAAATTAAGTACTAATATCAAATAAATTAGAAAATCAAACAAATGCCTTTATTCACTTTTAATCAAATAAGAACACATTTTTTAAAATATATGAACTCAAATTTAACTAAATAAAATAAATGTTCAAAGTTGCACCACTGCCTGCACTGTGGTATTCACAGGAACAAGGGCTGCCGCTGCCATTAGCCGAGCCGGCTAACACTAGAGCAAACTTGTAAACATTCCTCTCCGACTAAAATCACCGCCTGTGATCCCAAACCGCCACTTATGCCATCGATCAGATCGGGTTACTTTAATCTTCAGATGTCGCTTAACTCCTTATGGATTCGTACCTTCACATCTGAAGTGGGAAAGTTGATAGTTCTGAAGTGGGTTAGGAAATTGAAAATTCAATTGATAATGAACTGAAAATTATAGCTAGCATCATTGGATGTGATAGAATTTATTGGCTAATGCTTTAGGATAACGAATGCGATGAAGTGGTTTGCTATGCAAAGATCTGGGTAACTTAGGTACATTAGCTAGCAGTGAAAGACTGATTGTTCTTGTCGGTTAGTTTAAAAAATACTTTTTAGATATGTTGATCACGTTAGAGATTTAAGCATCTATGTTACAATAGGCATAGTCATACACTACATTATAAATTCTGGAACCGCACGCTTGCCAATCTTCACTAATCCATCACAAATCCAAACACATGGACAAGGCTTGGCTTGGCTTGCGTGGGCTAGCACGGTCAAGTAGTTTGCACGTTGCACATCTATTCTAGTATAGGTTTTCTAACACAAATCAAACGAAACGGGTGGTAGCTTGTGATGCATCAGCAATTTTTGTGGGACCTGTAGAAGGTAGATTTTTTAGTTTGGTTTTTAGCAGCGTGTGGTTTGGTCTTTACGTATGAACAGAACACTCATCTGGATTCCAAACTTACGTTTCACCTCAATGTGGTTACTCAAACTATGTATTCTCAACTAATCTAAGAGTCCCTTGAGTACTCCATTTAGGCGACGGTGGTAATAAACCTGACAAACACCATTTAAAGTCGAAATCGTTACTTTCGTGTTTACTAGACTAAGAGTTTAATATTTACCCAACCTTTATCTGTGTCATAAAATTTCTACGGCGGCACCTTAGAAGTGATAAATTATAAGCGCTGCGGGACACTAATAATTTTGCTCTTTTCTCCACAAATATTGACTTCGTAAATGCTGTATGTAGTATTTGTTTACACAGATGGATAATGCGTGTAAGATGTGGTTTCAAATTTTAACTAGAAAGTTTGCTGTGCTTGTCCATTAGAGTGTTTACATTTGGCTAATAAGGTAGCCCTTCCTTTCATTATGACTTCTCCAATACCTTAAGGTCTAGTGGGTTTCAGAACAATGCCAGTATATACTAAAATTATTAAGTTCTATGTACAAAAATTGGCTAGTGCAAAATTAGAAACGATATAGTCGATCAGATTTGGAAGTTTAAAACATCAACTAAAAATCAACCAAAAATCATAGTTATCATGATTTAGAATGAAAGAAAGAATCAAAATAAGTAAAATAAACAGATGAATATTGGATACTCAGCATCCAAAGAACTTTATAATTGTGTCGCCAATATAAAGCAATAAACATAAATCCCCGTAATAATTGGCTGGATATGAAAAGAACCGGGTCACCTAATTGCCGTTGGTGGACCAATTTGCAAGTGGCGCGTATCCGCCCGTTCAGTGCCAAGTCGTCTCCTGGCAGGGGACGCTTGCTGGAGGCGCTTCGTATTTCATGTACCCTTGTGTACGTTTCATAGATGTGGCATTTTATGCTGGTGAAAATTAGGTTTAGCTCTTGGAGCAGCCAGTGTATTTACCGTTAGTAAGACAGCGTAGAAGCAAAAAGCGTGATAAAGTCTACTAACTAGTTTTATTTGCAAGCGTAACAATATTTTCGGTTTGTCTTAACGGCTGTACTTGTTAAGATTATTTTTCAAGAACCTCCAAATTTGTCTAGGACAATACTAGAGTGACATTTGATTTCTAAACCTTCCCGTTGACCAACAGCAACGTGAATCTTCAGACGATATCCAAAAAACTTATTAAAAAATTGAAGCTTAATTCCAAAATTAAAGATATCTTCAAAAGCATTTCCCACTAGAATATAAATCTAAACACCAACACCAAAACAAAAGGACACGATCTACTTACGATGCATTTCCAATAATGCAATATCCATTCTACCCCCCACTTAATACAATATTCTGTGTCGTGCTAGGGCAAGACTTGGCAGCAATTCAGGTTGTTCGCATATTGAGTTCAACGTTTTGTTAGAAGCAGAGATGACGCCAAATATATTGGTATCTAGACGATTTTTTCGTTTTACATCACCGTTTAACATTTTATCGTTCTGAATAATTTTTGTTTCATCTGTTTTGTGTTTAACATTTGCAAGAATTTGAATGGAGTTGATATTTTTAATTCGAAGTACAAAATTACTTTATACTAGCTATAACTTATATATAGTCAAATATAGTCAAACTGTTTTAGAAATTAATAGTAAAATCATGGTGTACTTAAATAGTATTAAAGTTACATATTTTTTGGTATTTATGCATTCACCAGTGATATTGCGTCACAAAAAAACTTCTTTTCCTATAAATTAAATGTTAGTTAAGGCTGTTTAATTTCTCTGTTGTGTGGACGATAGCCTAGTTGGGAATGGAACGGTCTGCCGAGACAATGTCCGGAGGTTCGAAACCCAAGGCACACACCTCTGACTTTTCGAAGTTATGTGTGTATTGTGTATCAATTATCGTTCGCTTTAACGGTGAAGGAAAACATCGTGAGGAAACCTACATACCTGAGAATTCTCGATAGGAATTTCGAGGGTATGTGAAGTCTGCCAATCCGCACTAGGCCAGCGTGGTGGACTAAGGCCTTACCCCTCTCGGTAGTAGAGGAGGCCCGTGCTCAGCAGTGGGCAGTATATAATACAGGGCTGGTATTATTATTATTATATATAATGCAGAATATTCTAAGCAGAGACGTACCATTAGGCGACCTACTTATTTGCAAGACTTGCTATAAAAATTTACTTATAGCTGCAACAAATATTGCAAATTGCTTGCTCGTTACTAACTGAGCAACGAAGCTCCTAGAAAATCTAATCTAGATTCATATTAGATCGTGTCATTGGAATTTTGAAATACAGGTCCTCGTAGAATACCGTGATGAAGTGGTTATCCCTAGGGATATTCCTCGAGCTAAACTTTAATCTGGATTGTAAATCTTATTTGAGTATCCAAATTTTCATGGGGCATTGTATATTGGGTAAGAGTAAATGGGAACTGTTTATTATATATTTATATAAAATCTGAGCTTATTGTTTCATGACTGGTCTATTTACGATTATATATTAGTCAATAGCACATCGATCAATTATTAAGTGAAGACCATGGTTTAACCATAAACCGTAAGCAAACAAATATTGCCAGTATAACTATGGATGTCTTGACGATATCTATGGAGCAGGAATAATAACTGGAATCCCCATTCCTGAGCTGGTTTTTCATGACACCGCTGATCTCATATCCAATTAATTTTAAATGCACTACATTTTATATAATTATTTTCAACATTCAGAAGTGTAAAATGCCAACTTTTACTAAGTATAAACAATAATGTAAAATAACATTATGTTTAATACCCGGAGAATACAAATTCTTAGTCTTATATTCTGAGCTTACAATTTAAGACTCCGTTGTTTACAAATAAAAATCCAACAAATCTCGTTATAGAGAGTTCGGAATTCTCAGAAAAACTCGCTCGCTTGCAGCGAATTCATCACGTCAAATCAAAAATAGTTTGTCAGTAATTTCACGGTGACATAGTGTTTGATATGCTTACATATTATATAAAATATTTCCACCGAGGTTATGATCGAAGGAATCGCCTTTAAAATATAGGATTTTTTATAATCCCGTTGGTAGTGATAACGTCATATTCTGTTATTATGATGACTTTGATTGCTTCGGTGGCGTAATTGTATTACAGTGCGTCTGCAGTGCTGAGGTCTCGGGTGCGATCCCTGAGTCGGGCAAAATGATATTGGGTTTTCTATTCAGTGTCAGTCTAGAGTCTGGAATTTGTGCCCGATATAGCGATAGACTCGCACCCTATCACATCATGGGACGGAATACGCACGGCGAAAAGTGGGTGCTCTAGTTGCACCTCTGCTTACCCCTCGAGCATAAAACTCGTGAGGGTGTGTAATGTATGTGATGACTGTTATACTTCAGACGAATAAGTTTGAAATGCATTCATCCCTCAAGTGTAGGTTTGTGTATGCTTGCGGTTGCGGACGACAACTCAGACACATCCGTCAGAAGAAGCCCACAGCCGTCCCTAATGCGCCGAAGATGGCCACCGCGGAGTTTTGGTTGGTATGCCGTGCGTTGCACATAGGTTAGGGACTCGGCCCGGTGGTCGCCCAATGGTTCCATCTCTCCGGGCGGCTCAACGCCGGGTCGTAAGGCACGTAGAACCCAACATAACCGCTCAGTCGCCCTCTTTTAAGGCTGGGCGGTAGTAATAAGGCACTTACTCCGCGAAAAAAAAATGCTTGTAATTCGGTGAATTCACCATTCCATAATAATAGCTTATTGTCATAAATCTAGGAGACCAATCTCGAAGCAATCTATTTTTAACTCCTAAAAGACCAGCAGTGCTCTAAATTCCTCTTACAGTGTGTATCATTTACCATCATAAGATGAACCCCATTTATAGGTTACCTGCTGCTATAAAAATATATCAGAACAGGCATTTATTAAGATGTAGCACACAGCTTGTCTCCAAATAGAGCACCTTTGCGTGCGTACCAAGTAATTTACCGCCTAGTCGCCGATACATTGAGATATTATCTTAATATTAAACATTATTTTTAACTATAACAAAATTTTTGTTCGTGGCTCCTTCCGCGTGAATGAGTTTTCCGGGACAAAAGTCCCGCTATATATAGTGAATTATAGTTTTCCGGGATAAAAAGTCTATGCTACTCGCCAATAATGTAGATTTATAATGGTGAAAGAATTTCTATAATTGGTCCAGTAGTTTTTGAGTTTATTCGTTACAAACATACAAAAATACAAATCTTTCCTCTTTATGATATTAGTATAAATAAAAAGTTGGAGCAACAGACTTCTTGAAGCATGTTGTAAGGATTTGTCTTAGTTTTTAAAACCGGACGTTTGTATGACATCAAACCCTTTTAAGTCGAAATCAGGGGATAACGGGCGTGAGTGTGTGTATAAGTCCAAATCAGGGCTGATCGTGTTAGAGAATGCACCAAGTTTTCCTTAGCGATATGAACCCACGACCATCCTACACTCACATATTACATGCTGCTACTATGCAACGATACAAGTTGATAACCTAGTTGGTGATGGAATTGTTTGCCGAGACAGTGTCCGAAGATTCCAAAAACCTAAGGCACTCCGACTTTTCGAAGTTACGTGTGTATTGTTTATCAATTATCGTTCGCTTTAAAGGTGAAGGAAAACATCGTGAGGAAACCTACATACCTGAGAATTCTCCATAAGTATTTCTAGGGTATGTGTAGTCTGCCAACCCGCACTAAGCCAGCGTGGTGGACTAAGGCCTCTAACCCCTCTCAGTAGTAGAGGAGGCCCGGCTGATTGCATTGCATTCCATTGCGTACTAAACAACGACACAAGTTATATGAAAACTGCAATTCTCAAATTGAAATACCAGTTTTAATTAAATATTTCACTCAAAATTTTTACATAACATTAAAAAAGTAATTCAAAATACGACTAAATTACACCCACGTTAATAGAACTACCGGGTGCACCAAAATGAGTCCACATTCATTGCTGGAATTCCGCACGACGAATTAAACTGCCCGTGAACTGAATAAAAAAAATATTTAACTTATTGTTGCATTAAAGAGGACGTAGCACAGATAATAAAATTTGTATGATTTTCAAATATTAGTTTATACAGGGTAATTTTTACATTGCATTACTAAATGAAACCACATATTCGCCTTTACCTCTTCTAACATCTTGCCAAAAATCATCCATGAGTAACGAATATTATTGCCAAAAATCCCGGTAGTAGTTTTCAAATTTTTTGAACTTTTCGTAGTTTAGCGCGAATATGTTTTGTGCGAAAATGTATTTCTGAATGAAAGTATAATGTTGCCGCTGCGACGAATTATCTTAGAGCAGTAGTAGTGGCATAAGGTCGTGTAAACTTAAAGTTACTTTTTATTGATATTTATTTTGTTCGAAACTTACACTTTTTTATTTTACATCTATGTTTAAAATAACTTAATGGAAAGCGTTAGTTTCGACGAGATAAGTATGTGATTTCATTTATTAACGCAATGTCAAAATGACCCTGTATAAAAAATATTGTTTATAATACCGATATAAAGGTAGTAACTTTGTATATCAG
This sequence comes from Sphinx pinastri, assembly GCA_947568825.1. Lineage (NCBI taxonomy): Eukaryota > Metazoa > Arthropoda > Insecta > Lepidoptera > Sphingidae > Sphinx > Sphinx pinastri. Next base: position 13,274,538 of record OX387632.1, read on the forward strand.
GATTATATGTGTGATTTTTGGATGTGTTTATTTATTTGCCTTCTTACAGTTGAAGATTATTTACCATTACTTTAATCACCGTTTATTAATTTTCCTCCTTAATACAAATAATTTCAATAAACACTGAATACAAAATATCTTTCTATTTGATTAATTTCGTTGCGGGATAAAGACAGACTAGTGTTCCCTGAGACTCGCCGAGCTTCACCGCTTGGTGTCATAAAATGCGTGCCATTACTGATCCTGGCTTACAGGAGTTGTAGTGGCGGGTGTGAGGGCGGGATGGTCTCTGAATACAAAATATTTATTGCAAGACTATACAATCTAAGTGGCTGTTTGCCTACGCCATACATTCGCGATGTTTAAAAACTGAAGAGACTTAATTAAGAACTCAAACGACGCCAATTTACAAGGAATCCCGTACGTGCCCACAGAGTTAAGACGGTATTAGAATATGTGGGGTTACCCCAGCGTCGCGAGGGGTTGGCCCAGTGTGCTTTGAATTGCTTTACGTGATTTTATTATAATTGTAAAATTGGGGGATTATTTTTTATCATTTTTTCGTATGAAGTTTTTTCGTGTGGAATTAAACAAATTTGCATTCCACGTAATATTCTATACTATTAATAGTCCAATAATGATAGATAATATAATAATTGTATTAAAAACGATCGTCGAAAAGACGTTTATCGAGCTGAAAAGTTCAAAGAAACTTCATACATACTTACTCAATATTTTTTTATTAATTCTCTCGAAAAACAAATTATTCAAAACCGAAGAGGCCTAAATAATTATCTTTTACAGGCAGTCTCCAAGTAAACAAGGAAGCAAAGCCTAGTGTTACAGCATAAAAGCATTCCACCAGTGTACACAATCTAACACGAGTTGCCAGATGTCATAATTTCGGGCGTGTGGCCGTCCGAATGCGAAACCGAAGAGACATCCCGGAATTGGGGTGCACGAACGCGAATCATTACGTGGCCCGAATGCACGTTTGTTATTGGACGCCGAAAATGAAAATTTTGTCTTGAATACTAATATCGAAATACTTATAGGAAGAGATCTCAAACATACTTGAAACGTATAAGCTTAATGATTTCTTATGTCTATGCGAATGCTAGTCATCGAAATAAACTAAATTTTCGGATATAATCGCGGTTTTTAATTCTTCTTCTAACGTTTCAAAGACTTTGCAGCCATCATAGTCACGGCGTCAAGTTCCGAAAACTCATTTTATTCCGATGGATAAGCTTATTTAATTTATATGTTGCAATGTATACAAAGTACGTGAAGGTACATTTAATGCAAATGAATTCGCTACCTCTCAGAGACTGCATATGCTTAAATCGTTATAATCTTAATCAAAATAAAGAAGAACATACAATTTGACATATGGAATGACCTCCAAAGGCATAAGTTATTCGTTTTGCAATGATCTATCAAACTTTCCCGAAACATTTTTATTTTTGTTAAAACATGTGTAAACAAAGGGCGACCACTGAAAACCAGCGTTGTGTTTTGGGCTTGCACCAAATCACAACATTATGCCGAGTGGTCACCTACCTGTCACAGCCACGACCAGCTAATTTCATTATTTGGATTGCATTGGATTGCCTATTAATAAGTTTTAATAGGCAAGCCAATGTATTATTAGTTTTTTTTTTTTTAGTACTCTTTAGTTTTGATTTCTGTTTAATATTTTTTGTTCTGTTATTTCATGCCAATTGTTTTGTTCGGTTGTGTGTTATGACTAATAAATCGTTTTTCTTTCTTTCTAATCATTCTTAGGTTTATTCGATGGTTATATTATAATCAGTAGCTAGGGTAGCTGTCGATAAAATACCGCACGCAGGGAGTACGCATAAATATAATGAAGCTGGTCGAGGACGCGACGTCATGGCGGGAATTACGGTCGCTACTGCAAGAGAATGTAGTCATTTTGGTTTTATATAAATAATTTGATATATAATTTTATCGATATACATCTATTTACTTGGATACCTTTACTGAAAATTAGGAAGTTAACTATATAAATAAAATATCTTTTATCATGATCGTGGCTTCAAAAAATGTAAATAGTATATGCAAATAAATTTCATGTTTTAATTTTTATTTTAACGAAAGTAACATTTTCGTAAACGTTAAATGAAAATTAAGTCGAAATGACTAACATTCACTAACAGAAACTCATTAGCTCACTCCATCAGAGCAACGCACTGTCTACAACTAATGTAATTGTAAACAAACAACGGCTAACAAGCCAGGAAACGATACAAGAACAAAATGCTGCGTATTAATAAACTGTTTGAAATTGGCGTTCGAAGCAATATCTTGCGACCCTTTGTAGTCGTGTAATAAAGTGGAACGGTATGGCAACTTTTATTGCAATTGTAACTTGCTCCGCCACGCGTGGAATGATGAAAGCATGTTAGCGAATTAGTTGTTTATGGATAGTGCTGTTTAATGTTTTGCATCGCATAAGTCTGTTTTTAAACGCGTCGATTGGCTGCAGCTAAGCTACAGACTCTTTACAATTTTGTCGTGTTCTTGACAACATATTACTGAAATCTGTGTACTTACATAAAAAATACATTATAATCAAATAAAACAGTTGTTTTATTGTTGTAATGAACCTATCCTGTACGGAAGTAAATACAGTAGTTTCGATTTTGAAAAGCCTCTAAGGACCAGTGTTTCGTCTCAGATGAACGAAATGAAGATCTTGACAAAGAAGGCAATAAATAAGACCTTGGATTCTTCAGAATCTCCTTTAATGGTTCAACAATACAATGAATTGGATATAACTAGCGAGCACACCAATCCCGGAAAGTGAAGCGAAGTCTTGTCGTTTTTACGAGGGTGGTGGTAAAAAAATAATAATATTCATACACTCATTCGTACGATGCAGTTACAATCCTACTAATATTATAAACGCGAAAGTTTGTATGTGTGGATGTATGGATGTTTGTTACTCTTTCACGCAAAAACTACAGAACGGATTTCGATGAAATTTGGCACACGGGTAGATCATGTCCTGGATTAACACATAGGCTACTTTTAATCTCGGGAAAGTATGAAGCGGGACTTTTAACCCGGAAAAACTTTTTCACAGGAACGTAGCCGCGACCAAAAGCCAGTCAAAAATATACCCACAAAACAAACAGCACCGTACTATAACCGAAAGCCACCCAACCGAATCCGTTACTAATATGCTCGCGTCTATTTTGAGCGCAAAGGGGCATAATGAGATAGTACAATGCAGCTCTTTGATACGTTAAATGACAAAGCTGTAGCGAACGCTTTAGAGACGGGTACATGCGATTTTAGATGCACTACCTTTTGTTTTTAGATTATTGTCGTTTTCTTTGGTTAGTGGCAGTGTATGATGTGGAGTTTCAGATCGCGCAATAATTTATACGCATACGCATACTCACGCCTTTTATCCCCGAAGGGGTAGGCAGAGGCGCAACTAGTGCACCCACTTTCGCCGAGCGTACTCCGTCCCATGATGTGATAGGGGGCGAAGCCTATCGCCATATCGGGCACAAATTCCAGACTCCGGGCTGATACTGAATAGAAAAATCCAATAGCACTTTGCCCGACCCGGGGATCGAACCCGAGACCTTAGCATTGCAGTCGTACCGTGATACAAATACGCCACCGAGGCAGTCGCAATAATTTATGGGTTTTTAAAACACGATTTTCCTGGTAGTTCTCAGTTTTATATAAAGATTATTTAACACTATCTGAACATGCGCAATGGGGAGGCAATTCTTGCCCGCGTTGACGTATACGAGTCTTTTGCCAGATATTCAAAAAACCAAATATTGGAAGCAATCATTGCCTACGATAATTGCTGGCAATAATAGACCTGTCTTAATAAGACAACTATCACAAACGCATACTACCTTCATGGGTTAGGTAGAGTATATGTAGATCTACAATTGTTGTTGAATAAATAGAAGTTCTCAAATGCATCTATTATTGGCTGGGGCTAATTATCGTATCATGCAATTACAAGTCTGTTGCAATTACAGTTACAGAAAATTCACGTGTGTTTTCTAAACCATAAAGCACAAATTTTAATTCCCTGGTAATCGAAAGCAGGACCTCACTGATATCAAAGCCTAAGATGCCTATAGAGCAGTGAAGTGACCGTAATGAACACTATTAAGAAATATAATTTAAGTATAAATATCTCTAAAAGTCATTGCCCAACTGACCGAAAAGCTATAGAAAGTTAATTAATTCAACAATATAAGGAAGTGAGTCACCAGATTAATAAAATTTGAGCCTCAATGGAGTTTATAACCTTTAAATTAAGTCATGGGCAAGAAAAGCATTGCAAATCAAATATCCGTTTTGAATTGTGATGAAACATCTTTCATGGAAAGTACATCAAATACGCTGATTTTATGCTTATATACCATAGGTATAACAAAATATTACCCATACACACTGATAACAATTGCAAATATCAAATTAATGATAAGATAACCAAAACTAAAGTCACTGGTCCCTTGAAGGATCAATTAGTTCTCTGTAATAAAATTTAATCACCGATATTTTTAATTGACACATCTCCAAGAAATAAGGCAACAATACCATCCCAAAGACAAGTTGGATTCTTGTTTTTCTTACTTTTGTCAGTTGATATTTATTAAGTAACAAACTTGTATGCATTATGTATTCCACTTCGCTTTAAATTCAGGTTTCCATATATGTTTTGATACATTTTTGTTGATTGCAAATTCAATGCAATGCAATCAGCCCTATATTATATACTACCCGTTGCTGAGCAAGGGCCTCCTCTACTACTGAGAGGGGTTAGGCCTTAGTCCACCACGCTGGCCTATTACGGGTTGGCGGACTTCACATACCTTCGAAATTCAGAGAACTGTTCAGGTATGCAGGTTTCCTCACGATGTTTTCCTTCACCGTTAAAGCGAACGATAATTGATAACAATACACACGTAACTTCGAAAAGTCAGAGGTGTGTGCCTTGGGTTTTGAACCTCCGGACATTGTCTCGGCAGACCGTTCCATTCCTATCTAGGCTATCGCGCTTGCACATTCGAAACCTATAAATGAGTCGGGTTTTAATACTGTTTATTAAATACATTATTATAAGACGGACTAAATGCGTAAAGCGATGGTCTTTCCTGATTATGTATACATAGTATGTTATTTATGTACGTGTGCCCATTTTTACATATTTTAAAATCAAGTTTCCCGCCACGTCTGTCTGTCTCTCTGGACGGAATAAACTCAAAAATTTGTGAACGGATTTCTATGAAATTTGTTATGGACATAGTTCGAGACCCTGGGAAGAACATAGGCTACTTTTTATCCCGGGCAAACTCTTTAACGCGTACAAAACCGCCAGCAAAAGCTAGTGTATAATTAGTGTTTTTTTTTTTTGTAAACATTGGTAATACTCAGAACTTGAAAACTGATTATTGTATATATCACTGCGCCCATCTGAGACTAGCATTTTTTCATTTACGTTCCTTGGGATTACCGTGCTTGGGACTTCGCCTAAAGGCATCTGGTCCGTACTGATTCATGTTATAAGAAGTTTTTTATCAATATAATATATTTTCTATTCAATCTATTTAAACAATGTATTGTGTCTTACATTGCTACAGTTTACAGTAAATATAAGTCGTGAATAAGCACGCGATAATCCTTTATATGCATTTGCTTCCTTATTCATTACAAAGAGATCATTTTTTACCTTCGAGTAAAACCAACAGATATGCGACAAAAAGTGAACTTTTTACTTTTTGAATTACGACATCAGAATCCGTCGGATATAAAACCGTCAATGATTTTTGACGCACGTACTTCAATCGGTGTCGTGATTCGAAAAAAAAGTGAGTTTTGAACCTGTTGGTTTTTTATTGTGTTGGAATGCGATGACGATAGAAGAAGAGCAAGTGCAGGAAAGAGATGGAATTGTTGATTTCTATGTGAAAGTTTAGTGTTAATAGTATTGTACAATTTAATATGCTAACTGTTTTGAAACTGAAGTGATTACTTTTTAATTCATCTCAAACACCAGCAGACATTATGTACAATTACATAACACTCAGAACGAAAGAAATCATACATAAATTTACAATTCGAATTGAAAATATTATGTGGATGAAAGAAAAAGAAACACAATACTACAAACATTACCCCGCATCCTTTCTTAGTAAAATTTTCATTGCTATCACAATCCCTAAGATATCAGAAACACTAAATCGTATTGCAAACGGTAGTAAGAGCCCCGTATAAAATATGGTAGGATTTTACGTAGAAAACATGGCCACAGATTTTCCAGTTAAATTCAGTGGACGGTTATAATGCAAAAACAAGCCGCCTGAATGGGTCGTAAATTTTGGCAGGGGGCGCTCTCGGGCTTTTTTCTGCAAGTTCAAAATCAAATTTACGGGTAAAGGACCGTAAGTGGGATCGAGGGGCGATTGGGCATGCAGTCCAGTATGAGCGAAGCGTTTAACTTTCGACATGACAATGTTAATTTTGGATGGTATGAATCGAATCTCAATATCAACTTCTACTTCTTTTAAGTATTTAATGATGGATTTAGCATTATTGGCATTGGAAATGACACTTTGATAGCAAGTTTTGAGACTAGTTTACTAGTACTACATAATTTAGATCAAGTACCATGTAACACTAAACAGAGAATAATAAAGTATATTTTGAACTTGATGAAGAAATATAGCATAGCTTAGTTGCTGTACTGGATAACACGCCAAGTACCACTGGTTATGGATTTTTCTTTATTACTGAGCTCCTTGAATGGAGATGAGCCGGCCATGTGGTTTTATGAGATGTTGCGGATATAAAAATTTGATGTTATATTCGGGATAATACCCATCGCTGTCCATGGCTTCGGAAAAGTAGAGCAATTTTATAAGAAATATTTATTAGGGAATGGATTTTAGTACATTATTGGGGTGCTCGTTTAGTATCTTGCCTTGTTTTTATGGAACAACGGGTACTATATTTAAATTACATAAATAATAGACTGCCTCGGTGGCGTAGTTGTATTACGGTACGACTGCAGTGCTGAGGTCTCGGGGTCGATTCCCGGGTCGGGAAAAATGATATTGGGTTTTCTATTCCGTATTATCCCGGAGTGTGGAAATGTGTCCGGTAAATGGCAAAAGGCCCGCCCCCTATAATATGGAACCTAACATAGCTGGCGAATTGTGGGTGTGATACATCTCTGCCTACCCCTGCAAAAAGGAAAAAACGTGCTGTTATGTATAATATATACATATATATTTAGTTACACATACTTAGTTAAAGGTATATGCGAGTCCGTTTATATAGGTACCAGCGCGTTACCTATGTCTGTCATCAAGCATTGAGCATGTTGAATGCTCTATTGTGTGGCGATTTTAAGGGCATAGCCAGCGTAATTATCATTTAATATAAAGAGTTTATATGCAGAGCAATATAATTCAAAGTGATAGATGGTTTACTGATGCTACAGGGACAACCGTGACACCTTAATCTGGCTTGCGTATCTCTTATGAGAAACATACCCATGAACTATATTCGATTATTTGTTTCATTGGCTTGTAACATTTTTTTAAACCATATTTTTAAATTGCATAGATTTTTAAATTCCGTTCCATCTTTAAATTACTCCCACAGTTCACAAAGATGTCAAAAGCCTTGTTTAAATTGCTGGGAACGCTTTTAATCCCGTTTCTTTTAAATCACTCCTCAAAGACTTCACGTACACAAGCCACACACCATACAAAGTCGCTTAAGCATTAAACTTTCCCAGTAAAAGTATCGCCTGCCGTAAATCTGCGTTTTTCTCAGTGGTAGATGCAGGAGCGGGTTACCACCTGGCAGGCGCGACGTTGACTAATATGAATGGCGGCAGATTTTTGGGCTCATGTGTACCAGCATTTTTTGGAGCGATGGCAAAAGGAAGTTTAATAAAATGAGGCATTTGTTTATATTTTTTTGTTAAGCAAGTTAGAGATGAAGCCTAAATTATGAAACGCTATACTGTTCTGATTGCTTACTTCAAGAAATAGTCTTTTATTCCTAGAAATATTCTTCGTGTTCAAAGTATATTCAAAATCTAAACCTATCACCATTGTTTACAAATCCGTTTCCCGTTCACAAATTCTCGTTTTTTCGCATTCATCAACCGTTCGACAATTATCTAAACGACTTTTGTCTACAAGAAAGGCCTTGTCGTGAGCATTTAGGACAATTACAACGCAATTTGTCACTGCGCTTTCTTCCCAGTTTGATTTCTTTAGTGGAGGATTAAGATTGATTGATTAGCCTTTACCCATGCGTACTATCTTTGAGGATTTAGTTAATGTGTTGAAGAAATGGCTTGAAGAATCGGGATATTAGCGTAATCAGATACCCTCAATGGGATTTCTAGATTTGTTTTCTTCGTGTTTTATAGAAATAAGGGTTCATGAGTCTTAATTTTACTTCTTAGTCAGTTAGATTTATCTGGAGATAATTCCGATGTTATTATTGGTGCCATTTATTTATTTACTAGTGTTGCTCGCGGCTCTACCCACGTTAAAATGTTCTTCCAGGATGTACATATTTTCCCGGGACAAAAAGTAGCCTATAGCACTTAGAAGTAGTGTAGCTTCCTATTAGTGAAAGAATTTTCAAAATCGGTTCGGTACGCGTGAGATTAGCGTGTTCAACCAAACAAACAACCTCTTCAGCTTTTTAATTATAATATTAGTATAGATAGTATAGATTTAATCGCTTCCTATGCCAACAAAAGCCGTAGATACTTTGTCTACCTTACACGGTAGACGAACTACCGTTGAGTATTTTACAGAACAAGCACTAAACCAATACTGAACTCCAGCCGCGGCACCTGCAACCGCAGCCCTCCAGAATTCACGAATTAAGCAAATGGTGTAAACAGAGGCATAACCCTCGATGAATGGAACGCAGCGCCGTTGTCCTCGTCTAACTCAAAACGCTTGCACAATTTAAACGCTGGCATTTTTCCAGTAGGTGGATAGGCACTAAAGTTTTATTAGTCGAGTCCGCTGAATGTAGATGGCAGGGTCTGTCGTGGCTACTGGACCACTATTTTAATAATCTACAAGCGCTAATATTGGTGTATTTGTTTTTATTAGAGACGAGGAAAGGTTTTTAAGGATAATAATAGATTATGTTTAAGTTGTGTAGTTTTTTTTTTAAAAAGCAACGATAGCCTAGTTGGGAATGGAACAGTCTGCCGAGACAATGACCGGAGGTTCAAACCCAAGGCACACACCTCTGACTTTTCGAAGTTACGTGTGTATTGTTATCAATTATCGTTCGCTTTAACGGTGAAGGAAAACATCGTGAGGAAACCTGCATACCTGAGAAGTTCTCTGAAATTCGAAGGTATGTGAAGTCCGCCAACCCGCACTAGGCCAGCGTGGTGGACTAAGGCCTGACCCCTCTCTGTAGTAGAGAAGGCCCGTGCTCAGCAGTGGGCAGTATATAATACAGGGCTGATTGCATTGCATTGCATTGTGTAGTTTTTATCCGAAAATAGATGTGAAAAACGCAAGCAAAGATAACAATTTAATAGTTAAAAATTAATTTGACAAAATATTTTTATCACTTACTAGCGGCCCCGACAGACGTTGTCCTGCCTTAAAAAGGAAATAAAATCGTAGAACCCGAGTACAACGCTACCTACCGGATTCAATTGTTAATCTAAACCATTTTTTTTAGTTACGTTACCATCGTATAAGTATTGTCAAATATTGTCATTAATATTTGTACGATACTAACGTCACTCAATTGTTTTGCCTTCCCGGAACCTCTCCACTAACACTTAAACTTTATGGTATGGTATTAAAGTTCAAATTGACTCTACATTTTAGTTAGAAAACGTTTGTATGGGAAAAAGAAACGGGCTGTTTTTAGGGTTTTCCCGGCAATTATTCGAATTTTTCTCGCCGTAAAAACCATCCTTGGACTTCAACGAACATTTGACTCAAATAACAAACAAGTTTTAGTATTATAGATAAAAGAACAATCACTTACTCATACTTAAACACCTTGTAAAACAACAGATAAATTAACTCGCGTCGTAAATTGTACGAGTAAACAGTTTTTCACCAAAACTTCCAAGTAATAAGCGTGGAACAATCGCGCAAGTTTTGTTAATTGAAAGCAAAGTTCTGTTGGTGAGATAAGTACTCGGTACTAGTACACGTTGTTACTTAAGTTGGGTACTCATGTTTGAGTGTTAATCTCCACTAATAATATAAATGTGTGAAGTTTGTTTGTTATCTTTGAGCTCGAGCAACCAATCGTTGTCTTTGGCAAGCGTACAGTTTGTAAAGGCGTGAACACAATATCATTGTTATATGAAGAATGGAAAGATTTCTCTTGTGTTTTCAATATCAGCAGTCTTTAACCGGATCGAAAGAGGAAGGTTTATTTGTTTTATTCAGTTACTTAGCTATCTTAAAATAGATTTACACAAAGAGTTAGGATATTTACCCCCAACTGTTGTCTCTAATAAAAGGTATTTTGTAGTGTGGTGTGTATGTCTAGTATATAAGTAGATTTTTTTATATGGCATTGAATGACGAGACGAGCATACCGTTCGCCTGATGGTAAGCGATAAGACCACCCATAAACAGTGGCAACACCATCCAGCACCTTGAGTTACAAAGTACTGTGTGGCATTCCACTGCGCTCGTCATCCTGAAACATAAGATGTTAAGTCTCACTATGTCCTGTAGTTACACTAGTTAGATGTAAGATATATTGTAGTCAGGTGTAAGTAAAGTATAATAAAGGAACTAAAACCATTCACACGTCAATCCATCAAATCTAATCAATCAAACCATTACTCGTTACATTATTTATTTTTTCACACACATACACTCACGCCTTTTATCCCCGGAGGGGTAGACAGAGGCGCAACTAGTGCACCCACTTTTCGTCGTGCATATTCCGTCCCATGATGTGACAGGGGGCGAGCCTATCGCCATAACGGGCACAAATTCCAGACTCCGGGCTGATACTGAGTATAAAAACCCAATAGCACTTAGCCCGACCCGGGGATCGAAACCGAGACTCATCATTGCAGTCATACCGTAATACAACTACGCCACCGAGGCAGTCAGTTGTCTCTAATAAAAGGTATTCGTTTATTTTTCTTCATCGCCTTAAAACATGAATTTAACCCTACTCCGACTAAGAACCCTCTCTACTGATAGGATAGGACAAAATTCTTAAGCTTCTAAATCCCGTCATAGCTCGCAAAAAGGAAAACAACGGTTAATTTCAATCCCACTTGACCGCAGGGCTGTCCATTTGAAACTACCTCTATTTAAAAAACTTCTGAGGTGTCCATTTATTATTAAACAGTGCAGGTCTAGAAATAAACTGTTCCGGTTTCTAGGTAAACTATCTGCTCGTCTGTGCATATTGGAGTAAGATGTCAGTCTAGTCACAACTTTAAATAGAACGTTCCGGAAAAGTCTCCTAGTATGCTAGTCAGAAATTCTAAACTGTTTGGTTTGGTTGCAACATGATGTGATGATTTTACTGGTGGTAGGTCTCTCATTATGTAAGAGGCCGTCTGGGTGGGTACCACCGCAATGTCTATTTCTACCGCCAAGCAACAGTGTGCATGCACTGTTGTGTTTCGGTTTGAAGGACATTGTAGCCAGTATAACTACTGGACATAATGAGACTTAACATCTTATGTCTCAGGGTGACGAGCGCAGTGGAATGCCACACAGTACTTTGTTAGTCAAGGTGCTGGATGGTGTTGCTACTGTTTATGGGTGGTCGTATCGCTTACCATCAGGCGAACGGCATGCTCGTCTCGTCATTAAATGCAATAAAAAAAAAAAAAAAAAAAAAAAAATTTGTTTTGCTCAGATTTTTACTTATATATATCAGAACTAGCCTTTGCCCACGGCTCCGCCCACGTGAAAACATATAAAATACTATACAATAAAGCCTATGTACTCGCTAAAAATGTAGCCTTATATCGGTGAAAGAATTTTTAAATCGGTCCAGTAGTTTTTTATCCATTACAAACAAACACATACAAAGAAACAAAAAATCAAAACTTTCCTCTTTATAATATTAGTATAGATAATCACACATAGTTTTGACGTCATGATATGATGATATTTTTGTTTCACGATATAGGCTGCAGGGGTTATAAAACCCTGATAGTAAAAAAAATACATCTTACGGATTAACGGTTTAGTAATAATTAGGCATACAATTTTACCGTAATTATATTAAATGTTTGCTAGAGCTCAAATCTAGAACATTAACAACCAAATCGTAGATTCCAGTAAATCAATTCATACTTAATTAATCCCGATATAAATAAAGCCGAAAAATAAATGCTGAAAGGCAATTCCGTCCAAAATACAAACGAAGTACAGGAATGATTCTATAAATTACTTAACGAAATGAAGACAAAATGTCAAAGGTAAATCTCGTTATCGTACCTTCATAACTTTAATTAACCAGCAGAAATAAAAATATCCAAAGTATAGCCAGCCCTGCCAACAACGCGGAACAATAATTGGATTTGGACGTCCCGGTTGACAGTTCATTTCGTTGTCCTGTGGACATATTCCTTAAAGATTATGAAAACTTATTATTGCCAGCTTACGTCTCATTTGGATGAGAGCCAATTACTGGAACTCTGCTTTTGAGCCGGGTAGTACCTACTTTAGATTTATGTCTGTAATTTGTTGTGACAAAACTTTGTACTCCATTTAAGGATGGCAAAGTTAGGTTTTTTTTTCTAATTTGCAACATTGTAGATATTTCTGCTTTGTGTTGGTTTTTCGTTGCTTACAAGATATCATTTATAAATTTATTTAAGCTAACATATAATTCTAAGTAATTGTCAAGTAAAATACATACTCTTAAACATAATATAATTACTTAACATCCTTTTTGAGAGAACAAACAACGTGCGTTTAGATTTTTCAATCTCTATCCATGCAAGTATATCCATAAGTTGTTGTCATTTTAAAACTGTGTAATTTTTAACTTTGACAGAATTAATAGCACAATTTAATGGTCTGTATCAGATAAATTTATCTCAAATGACTTACATATTTAATGCAAAAAAGTAAAATTTTCGCTATTGAAACCAAAATGACCGACGAAACGTGTGATCCTAATAAAATACATTAAACCAGAACATCGCTACGATACAATAATGTCAAGACAAAGCAATTATGTAATTATTCACATGGCACGAACAAGGAGGCAACTTGTCAAGCCGGCAAAAACGGTAGACACGACAACAGTTTTTGTTAAGACCAAACTGAACGCAAAAACGGTGACATCAAAATGTATGACACTCGTTGCGAACTTTTTGTCGTGCAAACTTCGCAGCGCCTAAGTCTTTAATCGTATTAAGTTGTTGAATTCTCTTCGGAGCGCTCTCTTCGGGGAGTTAATTGTTTTCTTTATTTTTATACTGCCACAAGTTGATAGCGAAGTTTTCGCTTTCTTTTGTTTTATGGTTTTGTCCGCCTATCTCCGAGTGTTTGACGCTTTTGTATTGCTGTAGTTATTGTTTATTCTGTTGCGGTTCAAACGCGATCTATTTACGGAAATACATGATGGAGAAGGCATTGTGTTGCTTGTAGAGGTTAAAGTTCCAACAGCCTTCAATGCCACCGAACTAGATAAGGTGTTGTGGGTTGAATCAGATTATTGCGAGGTGCCAGATCAGTGAAGTGAACACAATATCTGATGTTTTGTTGGAATTGTATTTTGTTGAAATTATTCCATAATGCCTTTAACTTTTTCGGTGGCTTTATTTTATGAAATGCAAAAAATCACGTAAGCATGAATAATTTAGTTCCTAAATAAACACAACTTCACACTTTAAGTGTGATTTTTTAGTGTGTTTGAAATAAAGGTTAGGTAAGAGGGAAAAAATATGCGCTTAGGTGCGAAAGTGTTAATTGAGGTTTTTGCCCTTTATTTCTGACAGTTCTGGAAATAAGTCCTAAACATTATTCATAATATTATATTATTCATGAAATATGAGTAATGTAATATTTTTACGCGTCTTTGTGCTTCGTCATATTCATTGATCTGTGATGTTACTGCGAAAGAAAATACACTAGCTTTATTAGATTTCCGTCGAACAAAAAAATGTCCAATAGTTTTATTTATATCTTCGAGAAATGTGAATGTTTGGGCAATACCCAATGGGTGCCCAAGTGCTAGTTTATCAACGTACGTCCATTGGTGACAAATGATTAATGCCAGCACAAACATACGTCGAAAGAACAAATTACAGACGTCTCTACTTTATCTCGTATGAATACATCAAAACGTGTATTGATAGTCTTATATTCAAAGATTTTCCCAAGAGTAAATAAGTTTTAATGAATCATATTAGCTGAGTAAAGTACTCATATGAAACAGTAATATCTAATTTGTCTGATGTGATGAATTGTGAAAATTGACGGCTTCATTCACGCCATGTGTCAGGAACACGGCATGCTGCTAATTGCGTTTTCGCAGATCACAGGATCTGCTGCCAGTGATGTTATAAAGTTATTGGCTTGATAATTAATTTTATATAATTGTTTGATCACATAAAAAGCCAATAAATAAAGCCTATAATATCAGCCACGCTAAAAAAACCTAAAATCGCATCCCGTGTAAGACTGTTCAAACAAGTCGACAAGATTAAAATACTAAAGGAATTTTATTTTAAGACGAAAGTAGAAGTAAAAAGTCGCAACGGAAATAATCCAATCAGTAGCAATAAACGGAGCAAAAGGAAATTAATACTGATGTTGGCGACAAACTCGATCTTGTACCAGTTGACAGATGTCTGAGAGATGAAATATCTTGTCGACACGATGCCGGGCGACAGCTGAGCGGGACTTGCACTGATGTTAATAATGTCAGTGTTGTATTACGAGGTCTTATGGTGGATGACCTCTGAAGATCGTATGGACTTTGTGGACCAGAGGATTATGATGGTGTGAGGTGAATATATAATACTTACGTAAATAGGATTATGATTTTTAATATGGCTGAGACTTTCTCTAGTTTTACTAAATTACAATTCCCGGTAACTCAACTACATTTTCATAAGAATTCACATACGAATGTAAAAATAATGAAACCAATTTCATATTTACGACCAAGTGAAAACTACCAGAAGCCATTCATCCACGATTTTACTACCTCAAACACAATTGACGATAAATAAATATCAAAACACAAGCAAATAAAACGTAAACAATTTAAATCAATGACTAGCGTGAGCAGTTTAAAGAGCTTTTTAGAAATCTTCAAAACGACATAAAAGTGTTTTCATTGTTATAAAACAAACATGGAGTGACTTAGCCAGCGAAGGTCTGTTAGATCAAGAAATCACGTTAAGCCTGTTGCAGGCCACCCATGAGGAACAATGTTTTAGTGATTCCACTATCGTAAAATCTGGTTTTTTATCGCATTCATGTACACAAGGCTTAGGAGAAAGGAAAAATGTTTAACACCCACTCGGAGCATTAAGTGGTTTACAGCCGTAATAATGGAGCGAAGGGCAAGTTTGCTATGAAATTATTGCAAAACTTATAGCTTTTGTATCTGTTGTATTTATTGCCGTTGTTAAATTCGTAATGATCCGTTTCTATAGAGCATCTTTACGGATTAATCGATAAATAGGATATTTATGGCATAATATCTCTAAACCCATGGGAATATAACTGCGAAAATCGTACGTTGGTAAATATTACTATCGTCGTATTTAGGGCTATTCTTCATAGTAAACAGCCTATGTTTCTTCCATACTAAAAATTAAATATTCATAACGCAAGTGTTTGATTATAAGCTGAGGAAGTTATAAAAGAAAATGCATTACGCTTTGATAAATTATAAACATAGATAGAGTGACGCGCTGCAATGAAACTAAAACAAACAGGCCAACTTTTCTTAAGCTAGTATGCGTGACAGCTTTGTCATACGCTATCGCTGCGTCATTCTGCGTATCCTTGTGTGTGCGCATAATGATACCAGTTATTACATGGTTTCTATTAAAATGGGGAGAAAATTATATCTATGAAAAACAACAAAAAATAATTCACTCGAACTCATTTATTGGACAACTCTTGGCCTCTATTTTTTTCGACGCGTTTGAAACGTTCAGTGTACATCTAGGTATATAATTAATCAAAGGCATTACGATTTACAATCAATCTGTAATTAATCTGAATATAATCATTAAAGTTCATAATTTCTCACGGTCGAAACTAGAAATTGTATTTTTAAATCTCCAAAAACCATGAGTCGAAAAACGACTACCAACTCTGGAAAGATTACTAAATTTCCAAAAAACCAAAATCGCTCACACTGCAACAATAAATCGTCTCTAAATGGACGACTTGCCGCGATAAATATAAGGCAACACGCTCTTCCTACCCACGTTAATAACTCAAGGTGAATTATTAGTATAAATTATATAAACATTTCAGTTTGGGACGTCCACGTACGTCACAGTCAACGCAAAATTATTTATAAACCCCTGATACGGATTAATTAGACACGCAAGAGCTAGTTCTGAGAATTATTTAGTAGCTGCTTAATATACGGATGCGAGTGTACGCTCAAGTTAGACCCCCATTTAGTCTAGGTAAGTTAGACGTTGAGATTACTGGCAATTTCTGCTATAGAGTCTGATCTTCTTGAGAGTAGATATTACTTGTTACTGTTGACCTGTTTAAATAATATAATATAAACATTTATTGCACACAAAACACACAAAAAAAAAATACCATTACAAAGGGAAAAAAATAAATAAAAAAAGGAACATTAAAACACTGTTATTTAACAAACACAATATGACGAACACTCTTATAAACTAGCAAATTAAAACAACAAACAAAAACAAGCAAAACGATACACACATCCGCCATAGCTATAAGATGCTCCGACTCGCTTCCTCCGACACTATGTTTGGTATTGATACGTTTGGATATTTCAACAGATTACAACAGATTTACTGGTGGTAGGTCTCTCATATGTAAGAGACCGTCTGGGTGGGTACCACCGCAATGTCTATTTCTACCGCCAAGCAGCAGTGTGCATGCACTGTTGTGTTTCGGTTTGAAGGACATTGTAGCCAGTGTAACTACTGGAGATAATGAGACTTAACATCTTACGTCTCAGGATGACGAGCGCAGTGGAATGCCACACAGTACTTTGTAAGTCAAGGTGCTGGATGGTGTTGGTACTGTTTATGGGCGGTCGTATCGCTTACCATCAGGCGAACGGCATGCTCGTCTCGTCATTCTATGCCAGAAAAAAGAAAAAAAAAAAAAAAAAACAGATTCTTACACGTAGTAATAAACATAATTAGTTCAATGCAGTTTTTATATTGTATTTTTTTTTTATAAATCATTCCTGACTCGCGCCTTAGTCGCCTAAAACTTTAGTAACTGAAAATAGAGTTCTAATTACAATATGTAACATTCTCGATTCTAGAAATCCTAATACATTTTAAAATGTTTTCGTCACCCAATTCTGTGATGATTGATATCTATTCGAAATGAATGTGTATTTCAATCGATACCATCTTAAAATCCATCTCGTTTATGATCTACTTCACTATAAACGATTATACTTCTGTTAGTATTGACCCAATCAAGGACCTTACAGATAATAATGAACATAAAACTTAACATAGACGAATACATACAACCATAAAAGTGTTTTGATCGCTCGTCTCGGAAGTCATGAATGTTGGGAAGCTTTTAATTCGATGTAAATTTACACTAAAGAGCCAACACGCTGAGCAATGATAATAAAATAAAACGAGAGACGTTTATAACTAATCTGTGCTACTTATTGTCGAGACTTCATGGTCTGAGTTGGGAAGAGGAAAGCAAGAGATTAATGCTACAGCATAATCTGAGCATCGTTGCTTGACTCTTTAAATAACTTGGAATTTCTAGAGGTTACATTCATAAAAGACAACATTCTGTTTAGACTATGTAAACATTTGAGTACTAGCTTCTAACATAATATTTGTATTATAAAGCACTCACTCCTAATATCAAGGGAATATGTGGCAAATACAAATAGCAGTACAAGTCAATAGTAATTATTAATCAATTAATGGGGTCTCGTGGTGGTTTTGAGTTAATAAAGCTAGACTATGGCAATTATTTAACGATGACGTAAATTCTCAGTAATATGAAGGTTCGAAGCCAGATGAGGATTTGATGCCAAGCCAGTCGTAAATACTAAACAAATTCGTTCTACAGTATGTAAAGCATAGTATAAACCGTCGTTGAAGTGAATAAGAGCTGAAGGATAATAAATGAATCCTACACCATTTAATTCAGCAGCAATAATCTAAATCTGCTTAGAGCGAGCATCGATACTTTGTGGTTCTACGTTACAAAATGGCTATTCAGAACTCGAATCACATAAAATCGACTGTTAACCCCTCCGCGCGGAAAGAACAATAACATTTTTTACAACTCGTGTAACTTCAAAAGAGATAACAATCTAAAAGCAAACATCAGGCAATTTGCTTCAAATAAATCAACCGGGGCCACTGTGTGGAAGAACTTTGTTCATTAAAAGGTTTTATGAAGCTGGGAAGTGAATACCATAGTGTTCATGTCATGTGTATATTGTAAAGTACATTTGGATTCCAGTAATCAATATAGGTCAGAGGCTGTTCATGATTAATTAATATTGAAATTTTTTACATCAGAAGCAGCGATAGTCTAGTTGGGTGTGGAACGGACTGCCGAGACAAATGTCCGCAGGTCCAAAACCCAAGGGCACGCACCTCTGACTTTTCTAAAAAAGTTATGTTTGTATGAATTATCGCTCGCTTTAAAGGTGAAAGAAAACACCGTGAGTAAACCTGCATACCTACCTGAAAAGTTCTTTATAAGAATTTCGAAAGTATGTGAAGTCTGCTAATCCGCATTAGGCCAGCCTGGTGAACTAAGGCCTAAACCCTCTCAGTAGTAGAGGAAGCCCGTGCCCAGCGGTCTGACAGTATATAATACAGGGCTAATATTATTTATTTTTCCATCATAACAAGGCAAAGTGGTTACTGCTGGTATGTATAATGTGTTCGAAATATTTAGGCCAAGGCGACACATTCATATGGTTATTGATGCTAACCTAATATACTCGATACCCAGTATGTTCCCGTGTGTATATGACACTGGAACGCCGAAATAAGAAAGAGACTTTTACAATTACGGTGATGGCTATCCAGTGCAATGCAATGCAATCAGCCCTGTATTATATACTGCCCACTGCTGAGCACGGGCCTTCTCTACTACTGAGAGGGGTTAGGCCTTAGTCCACCACGCTGGCCTAGTGCGGGTTGGCAGACTTCACATACCCTCGAAATTCTTATGAAGAATTCTCAGGTATGTAGGTTTCCTCACGATGTTTACCTTCACCGTTAAAGCGAACGATAATTGCTAAACAATACACACGTAACTTCGAAAAGTCAGAGGTGTGTGCCTTGGGTTTTGAACCTGCGGACATTGTCTCGGCAGACCGTTCCATCGGACCGTTCCACCGGCAGAATCCGATAATGGGAATTCAGCATCGTAAATAATATATATATAAATAGGTATTGTTGGTATCTCACATCAGCAATTGAGTCGAATAAGTGTTCAAAATGTCTAAAATCAATTGGTATTTCTAATCTGTCATTTGTCTGTCTGTCATCATTTCCATTTGTCACCCAAAGTCTTTGTCCTTTAAATAATAGATACATTCAC
This sequence comes from Sphinx pinastri, assembly GCA_947568825.1. Classification (NCBI taxonomy): domain Eukaryota; kingdom Metazoa; phylum Arthropoda; class Insecta; order Lepidoptera; family Sphingidae; genus Sphinx; species Sphinx pinastri. Next base: position 13,294,343 of record OX387632.1, read on the forward strand.
TCTAAACAAATTCACAATTTACAAATCGAAATTAAATAATGCAAAACACATTTAGTGTAACCTAACAAATTATATAACTATAAACAAAGTTTTAGACCTCAAAGCTCTAACGAATTGGCCCTTTGTGACTATTTAGTTCCAATAGAAGTAGACAATTAGTGTTGTACAGATAGTGATTAGCAGTATAATAGATTGCGTGACGCTGGCAAATTAGCAACGCTATTGAACTTTCGATGTATTGATTAGGGATGTACTAAGTAGGACAGTTACAATGATGCGGATGAAGTTTGCGGACAGTTGTTTTACTTAATATTTTCAATATGGCATTTTATGCTGAACTGGATACTTTTCGACAGTATCATGGGATGCACGTTGCCCGTATGCCTTTTGTAATATGTATTACTCTTCTGTTGATTGTTTGTGTGCGTCCCAGTATATTGTGGGAATAAATGTTTCTTTCTTTATTTCTTTCTTTCAATATAATATTCCACAGATATACGAGGAAAGCCGTAGTTATCTAACCTACAACGTGTTCCTTAAGCCAACATTGTTTTGAAACATGCACTAAATGACAGATTTATTGTAGTCCGTCCTGCCAGTAGGCGCTCGCCTTCAGTTTGGCTTTCAAGACCTTCACTAAATTGATAAGTTCTTTATTTAATACTTTAAGAGAGAGTTACGCGTATTTCACATAAATGCCAAAATACCGGAGCATCAAAAGATTTCCGCATTTAATGCGGACACAATTTTCTCATCACTGCTATTGATTACCCTCCATTCGCGGGCGAATTTTGTGGCATTAATTTCATTTAAGTCATTCACGACCCCAATTTAGTTCGTAAGGGTATAACTATAAGAATCAAAATCAAGCACGCTGCTCTCTGTTACAAAACCATGTTTTCCTTTATTACTGAATGTATTGACAGTACAAAAACAGAACTAACGACACCAACTGCGACGGGGCTAAATATTTGGTTGCACAATTAAACAAATTAAATTCGACACAACGGAGGGGAATAGAAATAATGGAAACAAATAAAGTGACATTTGACAGCTGTGTTGCGCAAAATTGTGTAGGGTTTAAATTAAGGAGTCCAAGGAAATTGGTAATGATTTTGTCTTAGAGCCAGTTAATGTCAGTCATAATATAGGGCATCGTTGTATTAGTCGTCTCATGTTTATATTTACTATAAACATTTTAATTGACTCTTGCTTCATTGATGACATAAATGGTATTTGTAACTAGATTGGTATTACCAATTTGATGTTCCATAATGGTCTAGAGTAAAGCTACCGTCTCGATCAAGACAACATCAAACAACTCCACGAAATAAACAAAATATCGTTCCGAATCATAAAACAAAGGATATGATACAAAATTACACCGGCATCGAAACTTAATATAGACATTAACAATTATTACTGATTACCTGTATGAGAGTGGGCAGTGGCCACAAAAAACCGACAGCTGTGAAATAATAAACTGCTGGTTATCTTAATTTTGATACGGACAAAATAAGTGTGGCCCGCGACATGTGTTAGAAACGTTTTTTTCGGATTTGGAAGTCTGCTTATTGCGTCATAGAAATTGTGTTTGGTACTGATTCTAGATTTTTGGAATTGAGTGTTATAAAGAAGACACTTCCATAGCATTTTTCTTTTTAGATCATAATATCTGATGCCATAATCATGCTAAAATTGTATGGCCTAACAGATACAGATACAAGTTGTGAAGCAATTTTCTGACAGTATTTCCGTCCCATGACGTGATAATGAGCGCGACTATCGCCGTATTGGACAACAATTCTTATCCTAAGAATGAAGTTTCTATGAATGTACAGCCAAAGTTATACCCTTTCACACCAATCTACGAACTAGATCTAACGAACCTAGTTCAAGAAATCATGTTATCCCCTGTCAAATACTATTTCCTTTGAGTCTCGGTACAGAGAAACAGAGTTTATTTTCAAGATTACCTACATCCACCAAACCTTAAGTTTACGTCGTTATTATATTAGGTTAGTTCTGTCTGTTAGTTTCCTAGTTTAGATTAAGTTACGTTACTCTAGAATTCAAGTGAAGATAGGCTATTCAGGTCACATCGGTAGATTTAGGTTTTGATTCCAGATTAGTCCATCACGCTTCACATGTAGATTTGATTGGGATGTCTACATTTTAAAGAGTGTGGATATCTGACTCTGATGTTAGAATTGTGCTGGAAACATATAATTGCTGTGGCTATTTGTGTGTCATTTAAATTACCGAAGACAATGATTCGACATACCATTACCTGCCTAACAATACACAAATAATTCCTCTCGTATTATATGGCGTGTTCGCGGGCGTTGATAATCACTTACGAGTTTCAGCTTGTTTGGCCATTAAAATTATAATCACATGAACCAGTCCCCATACAGGATTCGAACTCACTCAACTAAAGAACCCTCGGCTAATCAAAAGCCAACAGCTGTGAAAGAATTCCATCGGATATTAAAATTATCTTAATTTTGATACGGTGTAAAAACAGCCCTAACATATGCGAGGTGAAATTCCGTTAAAAAAAGTAGTTTAGACAATTAAGTAATTTAAAATATGATATGGTTTTGGATAACGGCATTAAACATACCTTTACCATTGATGTAATTCAGTTTTGTATAGAGAAAAGAACACACACTCACGCGTTTTATCCCCGAAGGAGTAGGCAGATGCGTAACTAGTGCACCCACTTTTCGCCGTGCGTATTCCGTACCATAATGTGATTGGGGGTGAGTCTAACGCCATATCGGGCACAAATTCCAGACTCCGGGCTGATACTGAATAGAAAAATCCAATAACAATGCCCGACCCGGGGATCGAACCCAAGACCTCAGCCATGGAGTCGTACCGTAATACAACTACACCGAGATAGAAGAGAACAAAAACGTAAAATAGGTCATAGATATTATGAGTTTATTATTTTCTGCATTACTTGTAGTAGAAAGTCTACAAGTTCAGTACAAACTGTGGAAAAGCGCTTGCGTTTAAGCCTAATTTAGATAGATCAATAATTTCTAGAAATAAGCGAAATAAATCAAAATAATAATTATCTGAAGCAATAATTTCTTCGCCTAAGTGAAGCTTAGCTTCAACTATCTACGCCACCCAATGTCGTGGGATCACTACTATTAATGCGATTATTACACACTTATCAATTTGTTTGAGCTTCCCAACACACATTTCGGGCACTCATAAGTGTCAATCCAATTTGACAGATAAAAGCAAACGTCAAGAATCTTGATGACAACACAAATAAATTGACGACAATAAGTGACCATCAATAACACTCCGTCTCTTTCTAATAATGTGCACAAATATAAAGCCCGGTAAAAAAATAAACAGGTACCACCGTTAGCGGTCCGTGGCAAAGCGAAAACGATACGGATCTATAATTTCTTAGAACCCAAGGGATATGGCCGTTGAAATATCTGTCCTCCGCATAATTTATTCGTAACTGTTCACACTTTATGAACATCGGCTAAAGAATGAGTTGTCAAAGCCTCATATGCCTGTCTAGATGGCAGATACTGTGAATTATGTGTTAATTCCGAATGCAGGAATGTAAGAGGATACTTTTATGTGCCTGTTGCCAATGAACTGTGACTGATATAATCAGTAAAAAGGTCACAATTTTAACAGGCTGCAGGGAACAAAAAGGAAATTATCAGTAATCTTAGTGAAGCCCTTGAAGTGGATAATATTCTATATGGACATCTCGGCATGTAAAGAGAAAAATATTCAGCGCTTCTCCTCGTTGTAATTAACGTGAAAGTACCAACAATGTTTACTATGACAATTGTATAAGTAAGTATACAGTTGTTAATGGATAATAATAAAATATTTAATGATATTGTCAATTTCTTCCTCCATTGTATGTTAGCGCACATACAAAACTACTGGAAGGATTGACATGTAGATTTCACAGATAGACAGAATGTAATTAGAAGCAGAATATACGTTTTGAGATACAGAGTAACACAAAAAGCTTAAAACTAACGTAAACTAAATTTGAATTGGCAAAAAACTATAAAAATCACAAACCACTAAAAACGATCCCACAACCTCCTTGAAAATTAGTAGCAAAACCGAACTCTCCGCTTCCAAGAACAAATCATTCCTTTATCCACCACCTTGTACTCTTAAATAGAGACATCACATTTTACTGGTTGTTATTGTCACTTTTTTCGAAGTCAGGTAGTATCCCCTGCCTCTTTTAAATTGCATTTCTTATAACCCATGATTGATGAGAATTCGAATTATGAGCGCATGCGTTGATTTGTTCATAACAAAAACTCTTGGCTAGGTGTTGATCATCTATTTAAAATGATGCGTTGTGTAATTAAAGAATGATGTCTTCACCTGGCTATGACGGATTATTCCGATGTGTATCAAGTTTATCATTAATCTTTGCTATATGAGTTGATTACTTCTTATATTCAAAGTTACAGTTTCTATTGTTAGTTTTCCGTTGAGTATCTTGATAAAGGAATTGAAGTAAATGGCTTAGGTAATGTAGTAAACGATTAGTTTGACCCCATTTAAGTCTGACAAGATATTTTTTCAAAGAAATGTCACGTTAAAATTGCACTTCCAACCTGGGATGTATTTTAAAATTTACCACTTGCACTAAATTATATTCTTAATTTTATCAAGATGGTCATTCTCCTGAAGAATCCGTATTGCGATACTGCATTACTCATGTCACAAAAGCTATTTAAACCTGTTTCGATGAAACGACAAAATAATGAACCGACAAAGTCGACAAACTATTTATAAGAAATAGTATTTACGACATTTTTATTAGCAGCTAGAGGATCCGAGGTCATTTTAATATTAAGCACTCATTGTATCTTAACCATTTATTTTATCACTGAGACAGTAAATGCCGAACAGTGACTACCAACGCGGTTTAACTAACAATAGAATATTATAATTTATAGACTTCCTTGGCTATAGCTTTTCCGTTCTGATTATGGAAGGCAACTTTTGTTATTTGTAGGCAGTATTATAAGGCATTGCGATGTGGCAATTTATCAATTCAAGGCTACGCAATATTTATTTCAACAAATATAGACTTAATTGAGGCAATTAATATTGAGTTTTTAATGACCTTAATTTACATAATTGTGTATAATACAAATAAGTATTTAACGCAAATTTTAATTAAAGTGAAACAGTGATATAATTATCGCTACAATAATTTTAAATGACTTAACAGGACAAGACTATACTCATTTTTTCATGACAATAAATTACTTTAAAGCTAATTGTAGATCAAAGTTCCGTACAAAAATATACCCAATACCACTCGAAGTTGTAATTAAGAGCATAATACACATGTTAATGAATAGAAAAAAAGCAACAAAACCCCATCTCACCCTCGACGAGCTCATCTGACGAACAATAAAGAAACGTTCAGTAGCAAACAGTTTTGTTCAGTCATCCCAACAAGTGGCATTTTACGAGGGTAGCAAGCTGGGTTTTTGGTGAGTGGGTAGGGGATAATTGTATCGGGTTAAACACAAATGAATATTGATATTATAATACCGTTCAGTTTGCTCTACGACTATTGAACTGATTCTTAAAAATGTTTTCAATAGGATACCAGAAAGGGTTTAGATTCGCAATAAAATTCTGTAAATCAATACAAAATATTGTTTATTAGATATGAACCTCATTTTGAAATATGAGTACGAAGATATGCGTACTAGATGTACCTATAAAAATCTAAATAGATAAATATATAAATACGCGAAAAAATCCTATCTAGGTGTGAGAATATTGATTACAACAAAAATCGAGTATAATAATCTATTTTGGCTATTAACTTTTTCTCTCTGACAAAAAAATAGAAAAAACCTTACAACTCCATTTTTATCCATCCATCCCCATCTTCCTCTACCATAAAATCCGTCTTTAAACCGTTTAGCACCATATGTTTGGCGCCATGGGACCTAGCGTCGACATGTGGCCGTTAGAATATTTATGCTATACATTCGCAATATTTATTTTCAAAGGTCTTGGAGATATTGGAAGACGGATTATGTGACGTTATAATAATAATCATAATCCCTTCCTAGCCGATTTCGGCCACGGCGACCAATCTCAACGGAGATCAGCCAGGTGCGCAGGAGATATTATAGTGCACAAGTGTGTGCGCAATACACAGGTGCACTCGCTATTCCTTTAACTCTCATAGTCCGGTGAGACGGCAATCCGACATGACCGGAGAGAGATCAGGCGCAGGACCAACGGCTTTACGTGCTTGTGTGACGTTATACATGTTATAGGAGTCCAAACTAATGTTTCCTGTAGGCAATAGCCAATGTGTTTAAAGAACAAGGTGTAAATCTATTTATACTTATCTATCTATACTAATAATAAAGCTGAAGATTTTGTTTGGTTGAACGCGCTAATCTCAGGAACTACTTGACCGATTTTGAAAATTCTTTCACTAATAGGAAGCTACATTACTCCTGAGTGCTATATAGTCCCGGAAAATCTTATACACGCGGGCGGAGCCGCGAGAAACGTTAGTGCATTATAAATTGTATGCAAGTGGTACGCTAAAATTGAGCTAATTAGCATTAGTTTCGCGTCAGAATCTGTTGAAGATCGTTGTTTGATAGAATGTTCGATGAAATGTTCTATATAATAATAATGAGAATTATGATATGTCGTCCTACTTTCATGTGTCATATTTGACACACACACACTCACGCCCTTTATCCCCGAAGGGATAGGCAGAGGCGCAACTAGTGCATACAATTTTCACCGTGCGTATTCCGTCCCATGATGTAATAGGGGACGAGCCTATCGCCATATCAGGCACAAATTCCAGACTCCGGGCTGATACTGAATAGAAAAATCCAATAACAATGCCCGACCCGGGGATCGAACCCAAGACCTCAGCATTGCAGTCGTACCGTAATACGACTACGCCACCGAGGCAGTCTACAGGTAGTTTTATTTATCCTAAGAATGGACGTTTTCCCTAGGGCGTGCAAAACCTATCTAATGATACTTGAGTTTAAAGTTTTTTACGTCCCTTTTTCGATTCACTTCAATGCCCTCCCTTCGGGAAACTATGGTAAAATAGGAATTCTATTAAAGAATATTTTATAAATAATAATTTATTAAGCGTGTTAATTCAATTATACAAAACTACCCTCATACAAATGATTTCTATTATCAAAATTTTCTTCGCAAAGCACCAAAAGGGAATATGCACAAATCGTTCTATTATACGTCGTTCGGCGCCTTTTGTAAATTGGAGTAGGTACTAAAATAATAACCGTGATATGAAAAATTCACCCTTATGTGTAAGAAATAAGGTTCTCAAAATATGAATGCTTTGAAAAAAATCTTCACACAATAAAAATGAATGTGTGTTTGACCATCTGTCGGTAGCGACAGCGTTTTTGTTTATTGTGTGTAATGACATTTTCGTGTCGAGTTTTGTTGTGAATTTAAGCCTTAATTCAACCATTATAAGTGTTAATAAGTTTTATTCGAAGCTAAACAAATATAAGACGTTAATTGGTGGCGACTATTTTTTCTTATTTAATGACTATTTCACTCCACGATCATCTCGAGTGTTTTAAAACTTACTGTGATTATTTCTCTAGATAAAATTTAGCTTATGTATTAAGTTGCAACCTAGTCAACTAGAATGTCGAATTAAATTGAAATCCATTGAAAAAATCATGCATTTTGGCCATCATACATCATAATTTCTCATTTTCCATTTCATTAAGTAAACTCATAATATTCTCCAACCTGGTATCAGTCTATAATAGTGTATCTATTTGTATCTTCGTATTCCAGCCTAAAGCTACCGGTCACGACTTGAATAAAACATTATAGGCATATGGCGGCCGGGCACCCCAAAAAACTATTCACACAAAAATTTATAACACGTCAAATCTTACGAAATGGCTTCCCTCGAATAGAGACATATAAAATTAATTGTTCGATCTTCGGACGCATCTGCTCTATTGTTGTTTTTTGGGTTATATTTTACGCAACAAATTGTTTGTGGTCAGCTTGTTTTTGTGGAACTTCTTATTGGTGAAATTTTAAAATTATATGTTAGGTGGTAGATTTCTCGTATGCGATAGTTTGTATAGATAATTATGCTTTTCGTTTTCTGGCATACCCTGAAATGGTTCGGTTTGAGGAATGGCATGCAATACTTTAGGACTAATAGTTCTGGACGGCGTTGCGACTAAATAGTCACATTACTGGTGGTAGGTCTCTCATATGTACGAGTCCGTCTGGGTGGGTACCACCGCCATGTCTATTTCTACCGCCAAGCAGCAGTGTGCATGCAGTGTTGTGTTTCGGTTTGAAGGACATTATAGCCCGTGTAAATACTGGACATAATGAGACTTAACATCTTATGTCTCAGGATGACGAGCGCAGTGGAATGCCACACAGTACTTTGTAAGTCAAGGTGCTGGATGGTGTTGCTACTGTTTATGGGTGGTCGTATCGCTTACCATCAGGTGATAGGCATGCTATAAAAACATTACTACAACTATAACTTGGTATCATAATTGTAACTTTCGCGCTACTTCTACCGATCAGTGGCAACTGGAAGAAATTCTAGAAACTCCAAATAAAATTAACCCCTATATTTTATAGTCCTCAACAATTAAAACTTTACCGAAGTTCAACCCTTATCTCGAAACAGTTTGACTTAAATTACTCGTATTCAAGTATCACATTCTCATTACCATACATATAATCGATACCGACTTAATTATAATATTTACGTGTATCGTGCATGTGAAGTTTTAGTTTATTCGTTTGGGGTTTCAATGATAGTAATTATTTGTGTTTTGTTCTGCATTTCTGTAGCGTAGTACTTTATACACTAACCTTACTTTTAAAAACTATTATTTTTGTTTTTTGGGAATTTGGCAACGCTTAAGTAAATTAATTGTAGTATACCTTATTAACCGACTTCCAAAAGGAGGAGGTTATTTTTATAATTTAAATCAGGGTAAAGGGATCTGTAATAATTATTATTCTTGCCTATTATACTAAAGCATTAATTGTAACTACATATACGTAGGGCAATCACTATCCACAATTTACATCGTGTACGACAGTCACTCGTGTTTCCGATACGATCGTAGTAAATCGATAACGTACTAGAAATCGAATGCTTATATTACATTTCAATTACCATATAAAATGTTCTTACAACACTGAGCAAGACCCATCGCGTCCGATTCGATAATCATCTAATCAGAGATCATTCAATAACTTTTATTTCGAGCCGATTGAAGAAAGCGATCCAAGCGAAATGAGCTTCTAAACGATCGTGGATAGAACCGATAATTCTATGGAACGAGCGATGGAACTTCAAATCGAATTTAGTGTCTTATCTCTATCCCATTTCGTTACCGACGTGTCACGGCACTGATTGGAACTGCAATCGAATTTAAAACCTATTTCTTTGGAAATGGAGTCCACATTACGTCGTGTTATTTGTTGTTACGGTGACCTTATAATCCCGAACGCCTCTGAAAACATCAACGACTCGAAATTCGAAACGTAAAACGATGTTGGGCATGTCAATGCGGAACGTAGCTCTGATGCCGCGTACAGACTAAAAAGAGAGAAGTCTGCAAGTTCTTTTTACCGTCTGTACATTTATTTTCATACAAGTATCGACTTCCAGTTTGTTAGGATTAATGAAGCGTATTTCAAATTGGAGTCCTAATTAGTAGGGCTAGTTAGACTGTGGAATATTGGAATTATGTTTTTCTTCTTCAGGATTGACTTTCATGATAGGTTCTAGTTTGATGACGTCACACATTAGGTCTTCCATAAATTTTCTACCGTGATATAAAATCCAACGCTCAGGGTATATAGCTCTCTCTAGAGATGATTAACAACAGGCACGCAATCGGTCATTAAAACGTAATCAAATGATTGTTCTAACATACGTGAAAAACTATATTGTGCCAGTGACCTTTGAAGTATGGCAATGAAAACTCAGAGCACACTCCAATAAATAATTGCAGATTTGATGTAAAGTCTATCCACTTCTAACCCATTTAAATTAAAACAAACTTCCAACCACACATCAAACGAGTCGCGACTTTTATTTAGTACATTAAACCACCATAAAAGCCATCAAAATCAACTTTACACAAAACGTAACTCAATAAAAACTCCATTATTCGTACACAATCAAAAACCACATCGACAATAAAGTTTGAATACACTCGATTCCCTTGATAGATATAAACGTACGAAACTTTACGGCTTAATTACTTACATCTGTTACTGACACGATTTATATCGTACCATAAATAAGTTTGCATAAAAAGTGTTTATAAGAAAACAATGGGCATAATGAATCGATCAGGGATGCACCTGCGGAACTGTTTTAAGACAGGTGAGGCTGGGATTCTGTCATTATGTGAGCATGGTAGCGGTTTTTGTAAAGCAAATCTGAGAAGGAATGGTAATGAAATTAAGGGTCTTGGTTGTTACAGATTTGAATTTGGAACACTTTGATTTGCTTAAATAGCTTTGACGTTAGATTTTTTAATATAGAAATGATAACCCTCAAAATAATAAGCAAAGGCAAACCATTGTAAAGAGAAATAATAATTATAGTTATAATTATAACCAGGTGATATTAAAATATTAAGTTTTTTTATGGCATTGAATGACGAGACGATCATGCCGTTCTCCTGATGGTAAGCGATACGACCGCCCAAAAACAGTAGTAACACCATATAGCACCTTGAGTTACAAAGTACTGTGTGGCATTACACTGCGCTCGTCATCCTGAGACATAAGCTGTTAAGTCTGATTATGTCCAGTAGTTACACTGACTACAATTTCCTTCAAACCGAAACACAACAGTGCATGCACACTGCTGCTTGCGGTAGAAATAGACATTGCGGTGGTACCCACCCAGACGGACTCTTACATATGAGAGACCTACCACCAAAATGTTGGCGACAGTTAAGGCACGCTATATCTATCTTGGCTCGCATTTGTTCAAGACGAGGAAACCTCATACGTTTTTAAAAACAATCTGCCCAATAGCCATTTAGACAACCACTTTTAAGTAATAGTGTTGTTAAACAAAACTTTCTCGTATTACAAAGCTGAATGTTTACAAAGTCGTGATTCTTGAGATTATTTGGTTCGCGACAGCCGCCCCGTGACGCGATTGGCGGGATTCCCTCAAGATGGCGGGCGACCTCGCCTGACCCATCCGTCAAGCGAAGGTGGAACATCTGTTTTAAAATGTCCGACTGGCAGTTAATAAGCGCGTTCCATTTTCAAATTTAGAATGTTATTTATTTAATTTCCCTGGAATTGTTGTGTGATCGTTTCTTATTATTGTCTATGATTGTTTATAAGAAATAATGATCATTTTGTCGCGCAAAATCATTGGTCTTTGCCTTTTAGAGCTAAGTAACATAAAAAAAATTTAATACTTACAAAATTGAAGTACAAAAGTAACAACTACTTTAACATTAATTTAATCAGAAATGTGAAAACAAAGTATCCGCCCAAGTTTTTAAAACTCAAAACCTTCCAATCCATTATTATCTTAACAACATACGGAATAATTTCCTACCAAAAAAGATTTAATATCAGTGTCATCAAAAACAGGATAAACGAACGATTAAATATTATATAAACGTTTACAAAATTTTCTTTAAGAAAGCCAAGTTAGAACGTAAGTCGGGTAGTAATTTCCGCCCGATGTTACCGAAACAGCTTGTTTACTATAGTTGTTTTTATCCAGGGTACTGTTCATCGCTTACAGAGCTGTTAGATGAAGAGATTTGTTGTATGTACACGCTATTTATTTGGAAGGGTAGGTAGAGGCGCTATTGATGCAGTCTGCCTAATTCCGTCCCATGATAGCTTATCACCATAGTTATAATCAGGGCTCAGGTCTATTTCAGATTGAAAATAAATATTTGCTAGCCCGGCTTGGGTATCTATTCCAGAATCACAGTTCACATACATCCTCATAAGATTTTTGGTGGTATTATATCAATGGGTAAATTGTTATTCATTTCCATGTATTGAGATTTTAACATATTTTGCTAATGGCTTAGTACCTTTGATTAATTATATACCTAGATAAAGTGACGCGCTGCAATGAAACTAAAACAAACAGGCCAACTTTTCTTAAGCTAGAATGCGTGACAGCTGTGTCATACGCTATCGCTGCATCATTCTGCGTATCCTTGTGTGCGCGCATAATGATACCAGTTATTACATGGTTTCTATTAAAACGGGGAGATAATTATATCCATGAAAAACAACAAAAAATAATTCACTCGAACTCATTTAGCGGGGAGCAATTGGCCTCTATTTTTTTCGACGCGTTTGAAACGTTCAGTGTCTATCTAGGTATATAATTAATCAAAGCTTAGTACACCTATATTGCCTGACACGCGTTCAAACCAGGCGACTGATGACATCAGGTTACTTATGCCATGCCTGTCTGACGTGACTGCCTCGATGGTGTACGATGCGTATTGCGTACGCGTTACGAGTATGATTTGCGTGCTGAGGTCCTGGGTACGAATCCCGGGTGGAGTCAAAACATTGTGACTGTGATTTTCCATCTTAAAAATGACTCAGTCGCAGCTTGGTGCCAGGAAGTTGGCGGTGTGATACCCCCGCGCCTCGGAAAGCACGTAAATCCGTTGGTCCTACGCCTGATCTCTCTCCGTTCATGTCGAATTGCCGTCTCTATGAGAACTCCGGACTATGAGAATGAAGCTTATATAGCTAAGTACGCAGGAAATATTGTAGCGCACACTTGTGCACTATAATATCTTCTGTATACCTGGCTGATCTCTGTTGATGTTGGTCGCCGTGGCCGAAATTCGGCTAGGAAGTGATTATTACTTATCCCATTATCTTTTATAAAGGGAAGTAACAGAGAACTCTAAACATTCGTAAACAACATCCATACAAACCGCAAATTCGGCGTAAAAACGGATTAGATGTAAAAATTTTATAGCATTACGGAAAGGCGGGAAAAATGGATATGCAATATGCCCAACAGTAATTTTGCGGTGGCTCTGGTTTCCCGGATTACGTACGTACTTACATAAGTATTTATTACGTTTTATTTTGTTTTACTATGTTTGTATAACATCTATAGTAGTCTATATATCGGACATAACTCCGCGAAGAGCTACGTAGACCCAGGTGTAGAGCCAAAATTATTGCGTCCACAGTTTGTATTTGCATCTCATGATTTATAATGTGGTCGACCTATAGCTATATTGGACGTAAATCTCAATTCTCGGTAAAACCAGTGAACCTTTTTGAATCGAAAATTGCACTTTTTTTTCAGTCCCTACTTGGAAATCGAATTTAAACCCTACCACAACTCAATACGCTACTTATATGAAAATATTAATTAAATAAACCGGCAATTCTTTATCACAAATTTAACTCTCATAACTAAACTAAACATTAACAAATCACCTAAACCAGAAACGGAAACCATGTTACAAACTATCTAAAAATTCCGATCTCAACGATTAAACTAACCATAAACAACTTGAACTCGGAACAATATAAATTCTATTTACACAGTTTGTTTCTAAAAATATAAATTAATGAGAAAATTTTTGTTCGATATTTGAATGTTAAAGTTAACGAACCTTTTTAATGATGGTCGGAATCAGGATGGCATCTGAAAAATAAAAATAAGAGTTTTTAGATCTTTGTTACATTATTTTTACAATGGACATTTCAACAATTTTATGCACTCACTTTTGTCAAATTCGAAAAAAATGAATTTCATTGTTTGTTTTAATACATTGCATCAGTCGCTTTAACGCGCATAACGTAAACAACAGTAAAGCATATGGAACAAAAACTAGAATTGCAAAGCGCATTCAAGGAGAATTCTTCGTCAGAATATCTAATCTATTTGATGCCAATGTAATCCACACACACATACAAATAGATTGTCCAGAGTAGACAGAGTTACAACTAGAGCATCCAATTCCGCCCTATGATGTGATAGGGGGTGAGCCTTTCACCTCATCGGGCACTTTAGATATTAATCAAAGATAGCAACATAAGATACACCTTATTCAATATTCCACCATAGATCACAATAAAATAAATGTTTGAGCGGGAAATTTCTATTTACAGCTCGGTACGACCACAGACAACGTACATAGTTAAGTGGGGTTCTGGCATAACTGATTTACGCTTTCAGGAACATTTAACTGGCTAATTTAGGTATGAACATTTGAAGTTGTTGGTGTTATATAATAGATGTATTTAGGTCTTAATTTAAATGTTTCTTACAGCTTGCCTTAGTGTTTATTTATTAAGTCACTTCAATTGGATATTCAGACTCCCTATCCCAACATAGGATGATATAGATTTAACGACTGCAATGCTGAGGTCTCGGGTTCGATCCCCGAGTCGGGCAAAGTGATATTGGATTTTCCTATACAGTATCAGCCCGGAGTCTGGAATTTGTGCCCGATATGGCGATAGGCTCGCCCCCTATCACATCATGGGACGGAATACGCACGGCGAAAAGTGGGTGCACTAGTTGCACATCTGTCTACCCCTTCGGGGATAAAAGGCGTGAATATGCGTATGAGTATAGATTCAATGAAATCCTTAGAGAATAATGGCGTCAACTTATATAGTGTCAATCGGATAGGGCTATGTAATTCAAAATAGCTCGACTTTCAAAATCTTGTACTATACAAATGATATAATCCGTCAGTCCATTAGAAATTGTAGTCACTTGTCCCATCGAAAAAATCATCTAAAATAAGTCACTTTAATGACTTACATCTTCACACGTTTCCATTACTTGGAAGGTGATTCTAATCCATCCTTGTCTAACACCTTTGAAACCTATATCCGTCTCTTTCCCACATTTCTGAACAAACACGGCTTCGTTCAAAATTAAGCAATTATAGTTAATTTCGACTGTACCCATATTATGGCGGCGCTGGACGATAATGTGTTATTTCGTATAATAATTCGTGTGAAGGCATCCGCCAGAGCAGCTGTAAATTATACGCGTCGTATAAATATAATGTTAGATTTTTTATTGAGACTAGTTAGGCTTGAGTTACGGTTGTTTTTTGTTTGCACGGACCGTTATTTTCGTGTGACGTCATGTCATATGTAATTATGATTCTATAAGGATAATAACAGCCTATCAGTATTTATTCAATTTATTTTGGTCATGGGCTTCTTTTATTATTTTGAGGAATTCCAACTTGCGACATCCTTAGCTTCGAACAGTTTGATAAACCAAAATGGAACTAGCTTCTTCTAGAACCTTCTTAACTTAAAGAATGTAAATATTTCTGAATACACACTTTGACCTAGACAAAGATAATTATGAGCTCTATTATTGAACCCAGGACTTTCGTCGCAGCATTTTATAAATTATTTCCGCGGAGCCACCGATTCTGTATTGCTTATTTTATAAAAAAAAGTAATCTCACCATGCTAGTTTAATATAGGTCAGTATTTGAAAATTTTATTAGTAACGTTTGTTTCGTGGCAAATTGGGTTATGAACTGTGAGAGAATTTGAAAGTGCCAACAAATTTAGCTTTGCGGCTTTTATGCCAAAGCCCACAACGATGCGGTATGTTTTCTCGCTCGGTGAACATTTGTACCTGTGCAATATCGTTGGTACGACAAACGAATAAAGAACATTCCAGTTTTAATATTAATTTTTAAACGGATTTAAAAATAAAAGTGTATTAACATCTCGGATTAACATGACTTATAGGGTTAGAAAAAAAATATCACAGGCAAAGGAACTGTCCATCAATCACATTCTCACTCGAGCATTCGAAAATTGAATAGTGGAATTCTATTCGTCCGAAAATTTTAACACTAACTGGCTGTATATTATATTTTAAAAAATGATTAATATAAGTCGGGTTGGCCGGAATGACGCTTCACGTCAACGGTACTTAATTTGATTGGACGTTTCCATATAAATTACTGTGTTAGGCGGAGCTTATTGGTGTGATTAAAACATAGATTATTATCGCCCTTGCTAGCCAAGTTTCCGGCGTGGTATAATTTTAAAAAAATATTTTCAAATTAATGAACGAATAATTGTTCAGTTGTGAATAGAACGTATGAGGGGTGCGTTCGAAATTTAAATATTTGTCGTGACTTTTGTGTGTGTTATAATTGAATTATTATTTTTAATTCAACCCTGGATACTGAAGTATAATGATTGTAAAAATAATTAATTTAATTTACATTGTAAAGGATTTACTTGTTAAACTTATTAAATTTTTCTTTACTTTACAGTTCTTTTACTTATTAAAAAAAGTTATAAGCATCCTACTAATATTATAAATGCGAAAGTTTGTAAGAATGTATCTATGGATGTATGTTTGTTACTCTTCCACGCAAAAACGACTGAACGGATTTCGAGGAAATTTGGCACACGGGTAGATCATGTCCTGAATTAACACATAGGCTACTTTTTATCCCGGGAAAGTATAAAGCGGGATTTTATCCCGGAAAAACTTTTTAACGCGGGCGAAGCCGCGGGCAAAAGCTAGTTTTGTATAATAACCTTTTAAATAAGTAATGACTGCGTCGGTAGCGTAGTTGTATTGTACGACTGCAATGATGAGGTCTCGGGTTCGAACCCCGGGTCGGGCAGAGTGATGTTGGGTTTTTCTATTTAGTATCAGCTCGGAGTCTAGAATTTGTACCCGATATGGCAATAGGCTCCCCCCTATCACAACATGGGACGGAATATGCACGGCGAAAAGTAGCCGCACTAGCTGCCCCTCTGCCTACCCCTTCGGGGATAAGAAGCGTGAGTGTGTATGTATGTATGTTTCCTAGAAGACTACATCAATATTATTGTTTTATCAAAATGTTTAAAACTTTTTTACATCAATGCTTCCCAAACTTACATTCACACAAAAAATAATAACGAATCGAAATGCTATTCAATTCGACACACTCTTAATACCACAAATTACTGCAAATGTAATGTACAATAAGTATACAGTAGCGTACACGCAACACTACGCTAACACAATACACATGACCGTATCACAAGTCACAACACTATTCTTTATCATGTCGTGGTGAGTTATTGGGAGAGTTGACTTCTATGGGTCGCAATAGATGAGAGATTGTGTTTTTGTTAGAAGTAGCAAATAGAAATGTGTTTCATGAAAAAATTATCTAGCAGTTAGCGCAGGGTTTTGTTGCTTAGATTTAGATCTCGTAATGACAATTTTGGCTACAGTACAGTAACCGAAAAAATATAATAGTGCATTGTGTTAATGCCGTAAAGACGGCGCACTGTCGCTCAGCGTGCTATGGAGAGCGCAATGCTCGGTGTTCCGCTACGCGATCAAATCAGAAATGAAGAGATCCGTAGAAGAACGAAAGTTGCCGACATAGCCCAGCGGATTAGCAAGCTAAAGTTGCAGTGGGCAGGGCACAAAGCTCGTAGAACTGACAACAGATGGGGTAGAAAAGTTCTCAAGTGGAGGCCACGTACTGTCAAGCGCAGCGTGGGACGTCCTCCTACAAGGTGGACAGACGACCTTGTAAAGGTCGCAGGAACCCGCTGGATGCAGGTCGCTTCTGACAGGTTGGTCTGGAAATCTTTTAGGGCGGCCTATGTTCAGCAGTGGACTTCTAAAGGCTGAAGAAGAAGAAGAGTTATTGCCGTGAGAGGATTGAAATAGGCACAGTACTAGTACGCATCCAGGTGTACTTTTGCATATGAGTGATCTAATAAAAACTAGTAATATAAAGACCTCTCGTCTAACTACTTGTGTAATTCATGAATCCATCATATTTAGTGCATTTTTCATGAAATCAAATCCATATAATTCATTAGCTACTCCTCTCTTCTTATGACATTTTTATGAATAACGATATTTGGTATGTATAAGGATATGCCCAAAAACGGGCTTTAAATTCTAACCATGATACTTTATATTATGTATATATTTGGATAGTACCCCCAAAAATAAGGCCTTTGCAATAAATCGTATAATTTAAAAGTCCTCCGATTTTGAGATTTATGTAATTTTATTATGCTTAAAATCTACACATAAAATTAACGTGTTAAAAAAAGTTAGTTATAAATGGAGGGGTCTTGACTCGTCAACGCCCGCGGCGGACACCGGTGTCCGGGTATATAGGGCAACCACGTATATATCTATATATAAGCGGGCGTTGAAGGGTTAAAATATTTTTTTAATGGATACAATATCCATATTTTTACTCCTTTAATATTCATTAAGTTTGAGCGTGGTAAGATTTTGAGACCCGTACAAAAAGCGGACATGTCCTTTAGTAATCTGTGTATTAGGCATAAGGTGATCGCATGCCATTTCAAACAGTTTGATATGTAAACCTTTAGGGGAGGCCTATGTTCAGCAGTGGACTTGCAAAGGCTGAAGATGATAGTCTAAATAGTCCCATAGCATTAACACGCTATCGCCTCCGTCTTTCGCCAGCTCCCCTAAGAGGCGCGGGTTAATATGTCGAAAGCCCCCTCCCCTCTCACATTAGGCCAGTGTAGCCCTACGGGAAATCGTTTGAGATGCAAATTCCGTTGCTCCGCTGTATTAGTCGTTGCTTTATTGGTTCCGCACAGTTCAAGCTGAATAATGTACGGATGGGTAATCGATTCTTGTGTTAAGTGGAAAAGTTGTATCGTTTTTGAAAGTTAATTGTCTTCATGGCATAGTTGTAGGTACGGCAGTGTGGTCTCGGGTTCGTATCCTCGGTTGGGTGATATTGGGTTTTTCTGCTCAGAGCCCGAAGTCTGGAATATAAAATAGCAATAGGCTCACCCCTATTATATGGGACTTATCATAGTTAGTGAAATGTGGGTGTGTTACTAAAACTTACCTCTGAAACAAAGTTATGCGTGGTCATACATTAAAAAAAATATACACGTTGACTTGAGAACCCTGTCCGTTTTTGTCGCCGGTTAAAAACGAAAAAGGCGTGGTGCTATATATGTACATAATATGTTCATTGAAATAAGGCATAATATTGGCTGATCTTTTTCTGCCACCTGTCTTATTCATATCCCAATCCTATGTAATCGAGATGAGCATTCCTTTCAATAATTAAATATTTAAAGTATTTATTTTCTGAACTAACAAACATATTTTGATCCGATCTTAGGTATCCAACAATTTAAGATCAATATTGCTTCTTCCTTCATCAATTTTTCTTTTGTTTTAAGGCCGACAGCGAATGTATGGAATTTAGGTAGATATTATGGATGGGTATGGGCGTTGAAGATTACCTAACATCACGTGATCCATCTGCTCGTTTGTCCGATAAAAAATAATGAAGTCTATCAAATCACATTATAGCAACGTCTCTTCCCTCAATCAAGTCCTAATCAAGATATAATCGTCAATAATCATCTGTACACTATTAAAAAGTAATTATTACATAAATCCAAACAAATTTACTTATTGATTACTTAATTAACTTCGAATTATCGAGAAGCGATCCTAAGCGTGGAACAAATTGGGACTGACCATATTAATTACGATGAAAGAAAATACCCCTTTTGTAATAAATGGCTGGTTCTCCTTTTAATTCGTATTTTGTAGTTCTTAGTTGTTTTAGTTAGTTGACTGCCTCGGTGGCATAGTTGTATTGCGTACGCGTTACGAGAACGATTTGCGCGCTGTGAGGTCCTGGGTTCGAATCCTGGGTCGAGCTAAAATCATTGTGACTGGGTTCTTCCATCTTAAAAATTACTCAGTCGCAGCTCGGAGTCAGGAAGTTGGGGGCGTGATACCCTCGTGCCTCGGAAAGCACGTAAAGCCGTTAATCCTGCGCCTGATCTCTCTCCAGTCATGTCGGATTGCCGTCTCACCGGACTATGAGAGTGAAGGGATAGCGAGTGCACCTGTGTATTCCGCACACAATTGTGCACTATAATATCTCCTGCGTTCCTGGCTAACATAATACACTCCTCAAGGTGCAGTCAGCAGCATAGAGTTCTCTATTTTATTGCTGCAGAATGACAAGACGAGCATGCCGCTCGTCTGAAGGTAAGCGATACGACCGCCCAAATCAAATGAATCCACTACTGATAAGTCTAAGGAAACTATTAAAAAAGGACTTAGTCCTAAACAGAAACGTTACACATAAATTATTTCATTCACTTTGCATATCTGGAATTGTAAATGGTAATTGTACACACATTTGCACCGGAAATGTGTGCCGTTTATGATTTATGGTTGTTTGGCTCAAGATTCTGGATAGCTCTTAAAGTTTATAGTAACCGTTTTTATCGATGACTAGCGTTGCTCACAGTTCCGGTCCCGTGAAAGATCTTTTCTAAAGAAACCCACTGTGGTAGATATAGCTTATGATATATCTTCGTACTATAATTCATACTGTCTTTTCAGCGGGTTCTCCATTTCTTTTCCATCATCTCAGGTAGTAAGAAGTAAGATAGTATTTAATAATATCAGCCCTTGTAATAGCACTATTATATACTGCCAACTGCTGAGCACAGGCCTCCTCTACTACTGAGAGGGTTGAGGTCTTAGTCCACCACGCTGGCCTAGTGCGGGTTGGTAGACTTCACATACTTGCGATTTTGCAATGCAATGCAATCAGCCCTGTATTATGTACTGCCCACTGCTGAGCACGGGCATCCTTTACTACTGAGAGGGGTCAGGCCTTAGTCCACCACGCTGGCCTAGTGCGGGTTGGCAGACTTCACATACCCTCGAAATTCTTATGGAGAATTCTCAGGTACATACCTGAGTGTATGTACCGTGAGGAAACCTACATAGGTTTCCTCACGATGTTTTCGTTCACCGTTAAAGCGAGCGATAATTGCTAAACAATACACACGTAACTTCGAAAAGTCAGAGGTGTGTGCCTTGGGTTTTGAACCTGCGGACATCGTCTCGGCTGACCGTTCCATTCCCAACTAGGCTATCGTCCACTCAGAAATATATTACTCATGAATATTTTTTTGATTGTCATAGTCTGAGGGTAGGAGGGTCCACTCACTTACGATTTTAGTTTTTATTTTTTGAGAGTTCTGAGGTATGTAGGATTTCAAATGTTTGGTTAAAGCGAACAATAATTGATAAACAATACACATCTATTATCTAAAAATGCGACAATAGCCCAGTTAGTAGTAGAGCGGTCTACCGAGACGGATGTCTTTGAATTCATAAACGCAAAGCACACTTCTGAATTATGATAGTAGATTTTAAAATTACTTCTAAAAGCAGCTGCTTTAGTTAAACTCTTACGCCTTTATGGGATACACGCATAGGAATAATAATGCTATTTTTAAACAACATAAACGTACTAAAACAGAGAAATAATATTTATATAAAAATATTTACACCTATATAATATAGAATAACAAATTTAAGAACAGTTTAGAAGCTATAAACTTTATAGAGCATAAAGTATCGAACGAAATAACAACATGGTGTTTATTACTGCTTGATGGTTATCGTATCGTTAATATGTTATGAAATTCCGTACCTTCGTAAATATATACAAATTAACAACAAATACAGTCGATAGATGGCGTTAAGCATGAGGAGTGAGAGGCGGCAAAGATCGCGTGTTTTTAAAATGCTATCTATACTAATAATAAAGAGGAAAGATTTGATTGTTTGCTTTGATTAATTATATACGTAGATGGACACCAAACGTTACAAACGCGTCGAAAAAAATTGAGGCGAACTGTTCCCCACTAAATGAGTTCGACTGAATTAATGTTTGTCATGGAGATAATTTTCTCCCCGTTTTAATAGAAACCATGTAATAACTGATATCATTATGCGCGCACACAAGGATACGCAGTATGAGGCAGCGATAGCGTATGACACAGCTGTCACGCAAACTAGCTTAAGAAAAGTTGGCTTGTTTTTTAGTTTCATTGCAGCGCGTCAGTCTATATAGGTATATAATTAATCAAAGATTGTTTGTTTTTTTGTAATGGATAAATTCAAAAACTACTGAACCAATTTTGAAAAGTTTTTCACTAATAGGAAGCTACATTACTCCTGAGTGCTATAAGCTACTTTTTATCCCGGGAAAATATTTTTATCCCGGAAAAACTTTTTCACGCGGGTGGAGCCGCGAGCAGAAGTCTAGTGCTAAAACAATAACGATTTTAATACGTTGCCCTACAATACTCGTAAAACTGGTCTAGAATCTATATAATTGAAAGATTTTCTATTGATGTTGTTCAACATCATTTCTATTACGAAAATTATGTTGTAACTGTTCATATTAAATTCCCTTTGAAGTGGTCCAGACGTCTAAATATTCATTTATCTTTGTTGTCGTAAATTTTAGTTTGAATATGTAGAAATTTATTGTTTACTTCTTATACACATAATATCATCAAACAATTCTAAGACGTTCGGTACTGACATACGAAAATTGGCATTATGTGTGCTCGTAGTTGAGTAAACTTGAGACTGCCACGAAATGTACTCACGAGTGTCCAGAGAAATGTACTATTAAAGACGAGGCCTCAAATCTTTTGCCGCATGCTGCGGTCCCTTGTTAGTTGGATTTTTTAGACGGGAAAGTGTGTGGGGGGGGGTTGTACATACATGCATACATAGTATCACGCCTTTATCCCATAAGAGTAAGCAGATACTAAGGATTCCCACTTCGCTCGTTTCTGACCTACTTCTCTTGATTCCTCTACTTTCATTAATCATTCAGTTTTCAGTGGATTCTAAGAGAGAAATGGAAAGAAGAAGGCACTTATTAGTATTTTTTGTACTTATTTATTTATTTGGTCCAAAAAACAGTCAATAATTATGACAGTATTAACTATACTACTATACTATACCAGCCCTGTATTATATACTGCCCACTGCTGAGCACGGGCCTCCTCTACAACTGAGAGGATTTAGGTCTTAATGCACCACGCTGGCCTAGTGCGGGTTGTCAGACTTCACATACCTTCGAAATTCCTATAGAGAACTTCTCAGATATGCAGGTTTCCTCACGATGTTTTCCTTCACCGTTAAAGCGAGCGATAATTCACAAAGACTACACACATAACTTTTTAGAAAAGTCAGAGGTGCGTGCCCTTGGGTTTTTGAACCTGCGAACATTCGTCTCGGCAGTCCGTTCCACTCCCAACTAGGCTATCGCCGCTTACTGCATTGGAAACCTTAATTGTTATTTTTTTATTACAAACCGTTTTTAAAGAGAAAATATGAAGCCACAGAAAATAAAACAAAACCAAATATTCCATCTGAAACGTATTTTTAAAAAGTGAAAAGCACTGACAATAAATTAAACTCACCACAAATACCGGTTGACCAGTTTCATACAAATGCAAATGGCGATAAACACAACAATGAAATCGTACTATTGCCATGTGAGTTATTAAAATTGTATGTAAATTCATATACACTCCTGATAGCACCAACGTAAAGGTAAATCCTACTAATATTATAAACGCGAAAAATTGTAAGTATGGATGTTTGTTACTCTTTCACGCAAAAACTACTAAACGGATTTCGATGAAATTTGGCACACGGATAGACCAAGACCTGGATTAACACATAGGCTACTTTTTATCGCGGGAAAATATAAAGCGGGACTTTTATCTCGGGAAAACTCATTCACGCGGACGGTGCCGCGGGAAAAAGCTAGTGTTAAATAAAATGATATTTCAATTTGGTAATTTTGTAAAAATGATAAGATGTATTCACGGTTATGTAGTCTCATAAACGAGAATTATATTAAAAATATGAGATTTCTATGAAAATTTGTTTAATAAGATCATCGAAGCAGAACTAATAACATTAGGGAATGTTGATAACAACGTAGAAAATCATGACATGAAAGAAAACGATAATTTTAATGCAATACATCGCTTTTGATAACTTTATGGATAGATCTAAAACTTTACAAAGAGTATTTAATCATTGCTTTTTGATAAAAAAATATCTTAAACTAACTTTAAAATTGCAAAAACAACCATCTAAAATAACTGCAAGTAAAAACTTATTTTAAAAATGTTAATCTAGTCTTGGTCTTCTTTTTTCAAAATCCGCAAAAACTTCTAATTACCCATTCTCTCAGCTACTCATTCACTTTTTGTATCCTTTTTTTTAATAAGTTATACTGCCAATAATATTTAGTCACGATATCAAAATAAAACCTTAATACTCTATCGAGCGTAATGGTCACTTCATCTAGTTTTTGCAATTGGCTTGCGCTTTTAGAACCGTCGTGAATTAGAATTGCAAGAATGTTTTGTTGTATTTAGATTTAGAAATTATTATGGTGATTTAGATTGAATGAAGAGAGCTAAAGAGATTTTTTGGAGTTTTAACTGAAGTCAATGACTTCTTATCATTGCCATTATGTCGAGTAGAAACATTGTTATATTTTGTCTTTTGATGTACAAAATATATTATTTATTGATAATGTAGAAACTTAGCAATAGATATCGACAATTAAATCCTTAGTTTGAAAGGTCGATCTATTCTTCGAAGGTTATTCAAATTGCTGAGTTTAAAGAATAATCCGGTGGCCAAATATACCAATAATCAACTAACAGACTGGCCACTCAAAATAACTTATGTCAATAAAAAAGAAAAACAAACTCGACTCAACAAACCAAAAGGATCGTAGTTTTTGAAAGCACTCCGCGCCATCGGTCGACATCCGTCGGTAGCCGTCACGACACACTGCCATTGTCGCTTTTTGTTACATTTGTTCCGTATTCTACTATTTTTTCTGACTTGTTGGTTTTGTTAAGAATGTAAAGGAATTGACGGCTACATCGCAATCGGTCACGCTTTGCCGTCGCTATGACGATGCGATTTTTTCCGCCATTAAAACTCACCATTGGTTTGATGGTGAAAAATGAACTTTACGTGGGGAGTACAGAGTTTCGTTTGATGTGTGACGGATGTTGTTTAAATATACGAGTCGAGGAGCATGGAGACCCCTCGTAGTGAGACGTGATGACTTAATTTCAGTCTTCCATTTGCTATGGGTGCAGATTTTGCATATATCTTTTTTATGCTTGTTGTACTAACTTAAGTCTTGTTTACTGTAGATCTTACTCTGGTTGAGAAATACTTAATTTACCTACAAAATAATTACAGTAGACCCGCG
The DNA here is from genome assembly GCA_947568825.1 of Sphinx pinastri. Taxonomy (NCBI): domain Eukaryota; kingdom Metazoa; phylum Arthropoda; class Insecta; order Lepidoptera; family Sphingidae; genus Sphinx; species Sphinx pinastri. Next base: position 13,319,551 of record OX387632.1, read on the forward strand.
GTAATCCGACAAACGTTATGCAAGACGTTGTTGAATTATCAAATTTGTCGGACTACAGGGTCCTGCAACCGACCCCCTGTAGTCCGGAATTTTATAGAGGAGTTCCTTGTAATTCGACAAAATATTATGAACTTTCCTACTTTTAAAAAAGTTAGATTGTTCCTATGTTTATTAAGTATATAGTTGTGCATTGACGAAAATGTCTGTCATAGATTAGGCAGAGGCTGGACTACTGCGGGTCTACTGTAATAGTTTATTAGCATATTATAGTATAACATCAAATTGACTGCCTCGGTGGTGTAGTTGTATTACGGTACGACTGCAATGCTGAGGTCTCGGGTTCGATCCACGGGTCGGACAAAGTGATATTGGGTTTTTCTATTCAGTATCAGCCCGGAGTCTGGAATTTGTGCCCGATATGGCGATAGGCTCGCCCCCTATCACATCATGGGACGGAATAAGAATGGCGAAAAGTGGATGCATTAGTTGCGCCTCTGCCTACCCCTTAGGGGATAAAAGGCGTGAAATTAAAAAAAATTAATAGACATAAATCCCTAGATAAAAATTTACTTAAACTGTGAAATGGATCCTCGAAGCCATGTTCATATAGCATCTACACCAAAAATATGTGATACATTCTGCCATACATTTTAAACAACTATTGGAACTTTCCAAAAATTAGTTAAACTAACCCGTCGAAAGTGAAGCACTTTTTTTATTTTTTGCATAGACTAATGAGACGAGCATGCCGTTCACCTGATGGTAAGCGATACGACCACCCATAAACAGTAGCAACACCATCCAGCATCTTGACTTACAAAGTACTGTGTGGCATTCCACTGCGCTCGTCATCCTGAGACATAAGATGTTAAGTCTCATTATGTCCAGTAGTTACACTGGCTGCAATGTCCTTCAAACCGAAACACAACAGTGCATGCACAATGTTGCTTGACGGTAGAAATAGACATTGCGGTGGTACCTACCCAGACGGCCTCTTACATAATGAGAGACCTACCACCAGTAATATTTTCCTGATTCGCACAAAACAATTTTCTGAATTCCAAACGGTGAAATCAACAATGTATCGTTTCTCAAGAAACCACTTAAGTGCAGTTCTCTACTTTTTACTTTTGCAATTCACTACTTGCGTTGGTTACTTGGCATTAAAATGTTGCTCATCATTGCAATTTTAACGGTGCTTTTCCAAGAGACAACGATTTTTTTATAATTACGAGAATGTTAGACATTAAAATAAAACTATTTTGCGAATTTTATCGCGGTTTTTCAAATTATATTTTCTTCCGACGTTTCGAAGACTTTACAGCATTCATGGTCACGGGGCGTGAATATACCTCTGTATTCACAGGTGAAATCGTTTTCTGTTATATTTTTTTATTAATTGAAACTCTCAAAACTCATCATTCCCTTAGCATCATTTATAGTTATTTATAGTAACCTAGCGTTTGCTTGCGACTCCGCCCACTTGATAAAGTTTTTAAAGAATAAAAAATTGCCTGTATCCTTCCCAGGATCTGAAATAATCTCGAAACCTAATTAAATCGTAATTGTTTCAGTGGTTCTGCTGTGAAAGTGTAACAGACAGTTTCTTTCGCATTTATAATATAAATGGATTTACCACCAGATTAGCCTTCTATAAAAATCGACACAAAACGAAAAACGCCAGTGCAGTCTACATTACCCTACTTTTAGACGAGATAACTCGTTCTGAGACGATGCGATTGAGACGTTAGCAACCTGTAGGGTCCGCTCGTTTTATTGTACCCCTAACGATGGCAGTTCTTATCCTCAATAAGAAAAGCAAAAGGTTTAGAGTTTGTAAACATTTTGTTGGAGGAATTTTGAAATTGTTTTAATTCTTTCTCATCGTTTACTGAAGTTATATTTCTTATTGGTAGGTAATATAATTTAAATTTCTTTGTTCTGGAAATTACTTGTCTATTTAATTTTCCTTTTACTGGGATTTTTAATACAGTCATAAGTTATTGTTATAATATCCTAATAGAAAACGTAGTACAAAAGAATTTGCAAACATTGAAAGATGAACATTTGCCTTTAGATAATATAAAAATAAGAATAAAATCTTTGATTAAGTATATACTTAGATAGAAACTGAACGTTTCAAACGCTGTTCCCCACTAAATGTGTTCGAGTGAATTATTTTTTATTGTTTTTCATGGATATAATTTTCTCCCCGTTTTAATAGAAACCGCGTAATAACTGATATAATTATGCGCGCACATAAGGATACGCAGAATGATGCAGCGATAGCGTATGACACAGGTGTCACGCATACCAGCTTAAGAAAAGTTGTCCTGTTTCTTTTAGTTTATAATTAATCAAAGAATAAAATCTTCGGGCTCGTATTTTGGAAAGATCGTTAAAAAGCATCTTCATTTCGCAGCACTTTAAACACACATTAACAACGCCGTAAAATCAAGCGCGTCACTAAAGTTTATCGAACATCGATAATCGAATCTCGACCGGCGATTAACCATTAAATGAGCGATGTTTGGATGCGCAGGCGCGTGCGACTTGGGTTTTCGATTAAGATGTATTCATATAAAAAAGCATGATTATACTCGGTTTTGATGATTTGGTTCCGTATGGAGTTCCGTTTCTAACTTAGTTTGTTTGAGTATTATTTAACGAGTTAGGTATTGTGATAATGGTCGCAGGAACACGCTGGATGCAGGCCGCTTTTGACAGGTCCGTCTGGAAATCTTTAAGGGAGGCCTATGTTCAGCAGTGAACGTCGTGTGGCTGATGATGATATTATGTACCTACCTAAAATTAGACTGCCTCGGTGGCGTAGTTTCTATTCCTTACGTGGCACGGTATCCGTTTAAGGTCTAGGGTTCGAATCCTGGGTCGGGCAAAGAGATATTGGATTTGGATCCTCAGTATCAAGCCAAAGTCTGGAATTTGTACCCGATATGGGGATAGGCTCACCTCCAACCTACATCATGGGATGGAACACACACGACAAGAAGTGGGTGCCTTAGTTGCACATCTGCCTACCACTTCGGGGATAAAGGCGTAATGCGTGTCTGTTTGTTTGTACTTATAATATGTACTAGAATAGTTAGTTTACATGTAAGCATACCTTGAATTAATAGAATAAGGATTTTGAAATTATTGAATAAATAGCTATATTTATATGTGTATACCATCAATGTAATTGTACTGTGAGTTGTGACGTATAAAATTTAGTTTACATTTCAATTACAACAACATCAAACCCCAACACATCCCGAAAACCGATCACAAATAAAAACAATCATCTATCAAAGGAAATAACATTTAACGATGCAACTGTTACTTTATACACCGCATTGTTACGGGACCCTAACGAAAGACGGCCGCCTGCGGGTGTAACATATATAGTAATTATCAAACAACCATACAAAAACGCCGACAAATACTATCACCCAAACAAAAGCCGTGCGTGTGCGCATTAAAGCCGATATTCGCGCGGCTTTAAACCTGGGCTTCTCTCCGGCACACAAGCCAAGGTTGTAATTACTAAGGCCAGCGGCGCACGGCTTGTAAACAGAAACAAAATGGCGGATCGTTGAGGTGTGGGCTTGATGAATTTGTGTTTGAATTGCCGGCTTATGGTATGGTTGTTTTTGATTGGACGTGGAGGTCAATAATAGGGCTGTAGGAGGGCGGGCTTTTAGTGGCGAAGTAAACATGTCAAATTGGGTAGCGAAATATGTATATAGCATCACGCCCTTTCCTATTTCTGGGTAGGCTGATATGTAACTTACACACATTTCGCGAGTTATATTGAAACCTGTCTAATAGGTTGCGATGCTATTGCTATTTACCGAGCACAACACCATACGATAGGATGACACTGACCGTAAAATCCAATAATTTGACTACGTGTCCGCATTCTCAATTATAGAGGAGGCCCGTGATCAGCAGTGGGCAGTATATAATACAAGGCTGGTATGGCTATGGCTGCATTCTGGAGCTCAAACCCAAGACCTCAAAATGGCACGTGACCAAGAAGGCGATAATTTATTCACACCATTTTCCTATATTTACAAAATTTTATTGTATTCTACTTCGACGATTATATTAACCACTCACAATACACCACTAAGACCTCACACAAGAGAGAAAAAATTAGAAAGTTTCTCATAATATTGTAAATTCTTAACAAATAAGTATCGGACTAGTCTCGGATACGATACGTGAGCCCACACGACATGTCTTGTTATATGTTAATCATGTTTTTATGAAAATGCGCCTGCGCATCGGTAATTTCTCTAACAGTAGCAGGAAACATTTATACATGAGTTAGGGCGCGATTAATATTTATTAGAAAGCTACTAAGCGTTCTCGATTGAGTGCAAGTCGATAATAACACAAAACACTCGTAATTGTTCATGGTAATTATTTTTTAGTAATCATTCTCAATCAATGCTCTTCTAAAATCGGTTATTGGATGACTTTATTAATGTAGAAACTTTTTAACCGGACTGCTCCATCCTACAATGCATTGTCCTTTTTAACAGGTAGTAGATAATCCCATTATACCAAAATGATAAAGCCAGACAATTAGCTAAATTCCAAATTTAGAACATAAATAAATAATTACTAGCTTACAAAAACTGTTTTACTCATGTATTCTTATACTTAAGAGGTCGAAACTGTTCGGCGATTCTGACCAAGAATACGTGAGTAAAACGTTTTTGTCAGCAAGTAATGTAATATGTCTCGCGTAAGTTTTAATGATATAAATAAAAAAACTTTAAAGTGGCACAGTTTAAAAATTACCTATCGATACGACAATGAATTTCGAATTGAAATAATATTCATATTCGAGAACCCTTAGTAACTGCCTCGAATTACTGAATGGCAGTCACTATTTAGAATGCAACTTGCATGCCTTTGAAAACATGGTAATATTATGAATTCATTTGTATAGTAATTATTAATATTAACTCATAATAACGTTACACAATGGTAACAAACAACAATGATTTTGAATTGACTACGAAATTACTTAATTAGGTCTGCATAATTTTGTTTGTTAATCTCACTTATTTGTATTAGAAATTATTTTGCTTATAATGTAAGGGTGCATTTAAGTTATAAGAGAGGTCATTGCATAACTTTTTTGAATGTATACAAATTGTGCGCGCAATCGCGGCGTTATTTTGAATGTAGTTTTATAGGCGATATTTTCAATTTGTTGATTGCGCGTATAGCTTATAATACTGAAGGAATAAGGCCTAGTGATAACAAATGTTTCATCCACTTAGAATAAATCGTGCCTGCGATGGCAACGAAACAAAAATCTTATAAATAATAACAAAATAGGACAGAAATTGCAATTTTAAAAGCCAAGTCGTATATTATTCAAAACGTAAATATGAAAAACAATTCGCATAATAAAAGTGCATATACTTTTTTTGGAAGGCGACCAAGTCGCGTGTAAGCTAATTTTATAGCTATGCTTATAGCTATAAAATTTGGCGAATAAAATGTGAAAGATTAAATACAATCTTCCACGAATCCACAAACACTTGCCAGATAACACCATGCATCACATAAATCCATCCAAGACTAAATAAAGCAAATATTAAATTAACTAAACAGGGCTTAGTTTGCAAAAGACATTTTAGTTACATACTTATTATTATGCTATTACGTCTATTTTGTTTTTGGATTCTTACTAAGTACCAAAAAATATCTCTGGAAAAATTCGGTAATTATTCAATATTAATAATTTTGACTATTTATTAAACGAGCATTACAAAATAAGACTACGAAATAAAAACAACTTAAGCAACTCTCCTAACACACCCGTAAAAAATTACATACAAATACAGATAATAAAGATTGTGGGAAGAATAAATGAGTAATTATTAAAAACAAGATCATTATCAACAAAACTTTAGTCTCGTGGCTCGAAACAAGTTTGGTGGAGATTAATAAACGGACGGCAGTCATTAACTGCTTCTAGCAGTAATTGCCTGGCACTATTATGATGGATTGTTCGATTTTTTTTAAACATTCACACCGCTTACCTTTAATGCTTTGAGGCTCTAAACTGACCTCATCATTAGTCTAATTAGCATTAGTATTCAATTTTAACATACGTAATACGTGCTTGTACTCGTGGGTAACAAAGGTGTTTGCTTCTTTATAATATTCAATTCACATTTTTTTCTGGGTTCCAAATATTAATTCTTGATTAGTCCTAGGTTATCCATTATTCTCTCTGTACGTATTGAATTCGCCATAATTGTTCCTGCTTACACAATGAAAAGCACTTGCTTTTATAACCGTGGTTATATCAACACAAATAATAACAAATTGCTACCGTCATTGCACAAAATGTTACAATTCATATTGTATTGTGATTTGTTCCATGATAAAATCGATTAGACATTCTATTAGAATTAATATCTGATTCGTGCAATCTAGCCGCATCAGGTTTATTCCGATCTGCTCTAGTAGCTGCAAAGGAGATGTCCGCTTTTTGTATGGATGATGGGCCTCGAAATTCAACCAGGCTCAAACTTTATGGGTATTAAAGGGCCAAAAATATGGATCTTGTATCCATTAAAAAAAAAATTAAGACCCCTCCATTTATAGGTAACTTTTTTTAAAAACGGTAATTTTAGTGTAGTTTTTAAGCAATATAAAATTACATAAATCTCAACATCGGGGGACTTTAAAATTATACGATTTACTGCAAAGGCCTAGTTTTTGGAAGTACTATCAAATATATATAATAAAGTATCTTAGTTAGAATATTAGGCCCTTTTTGGACATGTCCTTTAATCAGGATCACACGTAGGTACTACCAGGGGCTGTTACCAACATGCCTTTTTACAATCGTTAACGCTAACTTTACGTATGAGAATGAAGTATGCTAGCGATAGACTTATACCATACCAGCCCTGTATTATATACTGCCCACTGCTGAGCACGGGCCTCCTCTACTAATGAGAGGGTTTAGGCCTTAGTCCACCACGCTGGCCTAGTACGGGTTGGGAGACTTCACAGACCTTCGAAATGCTTATTAGAGTACTTCTCAGGTATGCAAGTTTTTTTTTTCTCCTCAAGATGTTTTTCCTTCACTGTTAAAGCGAGCGATATTCACAAAGAATACACACATAACTTTTTTTAGAAAAGTCAGAGGTGCGAGCCCTTAGGTTTTGAACCTGCGGACATTCGTCTCGGCAGTCCGTTCCACTCCCAACTAGGCTATCGCCGCTCCGATCCTATATAATATAGACTTATCGGTAGAATATAATATATTCCCAATTTTTTTTTCTATTAGCATAAATGATTGTAGAAAGGCATCTTGGCTACAGGCTCCTTAGTATTTCTAACCCAGTACAACAAAGTGACTTCACATTATTTGATTTGCAAATCATCATTAACACACACACTCACGCCTTTTATCCCCGAAGGGGTAGGCAGAGGTGCAACTAGTGCACCCACTTTTTGCCGTCCGTATTCCGTCCCATGATGTGATAGGGGGCCAGCCTAACGCCATATCGGGCACAAATTCCAGAGTCCAGGCTGATACTGAGTAGAAAAACCCAGTATCACTTTGCCTGACTCGGGGATCGAACCCGAGACCTCAGCCTTGCAGTCGTACCGTAATACAACTACGCCAATTAATTTACAAATCATCATTAAATAGAACCAAAACAAATAAATATCTAATTAGTTTCACCAAACACAAATTCAAATGTATATTTACAATACTTACATAAGACAAATTTCAAATTGTTCAACCATCAGAATCAATTTAATCAACGTAACTGTTACATGTTTTATCAATAAAAGAAATGGCAATTTATTTTCTGTGTACTGCGATACATTTTTTTGTTAGTTGTGACCCACTCGTTTGCTTATCAGTCGGTTCCGCTAGCTGTTCACGGTCATCGCTGATTTAGCTCTTTTTACTTCACGATCATTAGTTTACTAGGTTGCATTTCCCTTATAGCATGCTTTACTTTGATTACTTTCCTAAACCATTGTTTAAATGATAAAGCTTATACTGTTTTTTAAATTCATTCAACAGTATCTTACGGCATTCGATAAAGAGACATAGACCCTCGACATTTTTATTACTTTGTAGTAATCCTTTACAGAACGTTAATTATCATACCCTCAAACAAAATATCCCCTTTTCGTCGCAAGTTAATTTGTTTACGGACACCGACAAAGTCACAAAAGAAGTTAAAATCCTGTCTTATTTAAATTAGACACAAAAATAAATACTTGCGTTCGGAAGGCTAGAACGAAAGCTAAAGGATTTAACAATTCCCTCTCGGTGCGGAGGAAACGCCATGCCAAATTGTATTATTTTGCATTTATTTTTGACAAAGTATATTTTTAAAGCGGATTTCGCTTTTTCTACGTTTTAATTAGTTGGTGCATTTGGGAATACCGAGTCGACTGTTGAAGTTTATGTAAATGGCAATTTTGCTAATTTTTAACATAAGCATAGTTAAGCAATAAATTCTACGCTGTAATATTCTCCTTGAGTATTATTTGCATGAAAATGCATTCATCACAATTAAAAACACATTAAAAAGCAATGAATTGTGGCTCAAACCATAAACATTGACATTTTAATGACTTCAAAATAAAGATATAATTAAATAGTGGTCAAGAAATATACACGACATATTAAAAAATCGAACTGGGGCACTTAAATTCTGATCAAAATTCACAACAGATGGACAAGTTTAGCCGAATATACACATTATTACTAAACGATGAAGACATACAATAAAACTGCAAATGAATCATTGTAAAGCAACAGAACGAACAAAACCAAATTCGTGGTAACGAATTTAATAATAAACTTTATACACGAAAATTGCCGCGCCGTTGAACACCGCCATTTCGCGACCAAATGACTCGTCAACGATTCGGATCTTTGAAATTACCCTACATTAATTGAGACGTCAGTATTCCGAAGGGGGCTAAGTAAAAAAAGGATAGGCCTGTCTCCATACTAATTTAGATATCAAACCAACGAGGCCGACAAATTGTTGACTGTTAGTTAGGGCTGACATTTGAGGATGCGGTTTATTTAAATTTATTTTAAATGTCTGTTGGACGTGCGACTTGCGTCTTACATTGACGGGTTTTGCCCTTTTATTGTGCCCAGAATTTACAGAATTTCGTTTTCATTTTAACAGGACAAGGTCTTGTTCCAGTAATAATGTAGAATGCGTTTTATTTTTAAATAGCATACAGATGCCACAAACAAATAAAGAATTTATATTACTTACAATCACTTCTCGTTTTGTCGAAATTTCCAAAACCATAATAACTCTGACTGACTTTACACACCCTCGAAATTCTTATAGAGAATTCTCAGGTATGTAGATTTCCTCACGATGTTTTCCTTCACCGTTTAAAGTGAACGATAATTGATAAACAATACACACAAATATGAAATTAAATTAAATACAAATATGAAATCAAAATGCTTATGAAGCTACAGCCCTATTCGAGCACTTCGTAGAATCAAAATAAATCGGTTGCTTTGTTCCAGATATTTTTGGTTGCATAGGAACATTTCAATTGAACTCGCCATAGTTTAGAGTTCGGTGGTCTGTATTGAATAGTTTTAAACTTCGACAAAGCAATGATGTTCAACGAGCATTGAGTCGAGACTCGAGAGCATTGGGTGGAAATTTTTAGGATTAAGTGGGCATAGAATTCGGTTGATTAACATATTCAATTTGGGAATAAATCCAGAATTAAACATTGGAGCTTTGTTTTAGTAGTTAATTGAAATGTTAGATTTGTGTGGTGAATGAGAATTCGTGTGTGATTAATATTTAATGAAAATTGTTTCAGGGTCTGACTTATTGTTAAAGTTGGCTAAACAATAAAACAATCGACGATAGCCTAGTTGGGAATGGAACGGTCTGCCGAGACAATGTCCGGAGGTACAAAACCCAAGGCACACACCTCTGACTTTTCGAAGTTACGTGTGTATTGTTATCAATTATCGTTCGCTTTAACGGTGAAGGAAATCATCGTGAGGAAACCTGCATGCCTGAGAAGTTCTCTGAATTTCGAAGGTATGTGAAGTCCGCCAACCCGCACTAGGCCAGCGTGGTGGACTAAGGCCTAACGCCTCTCAGTAGTAGAGGAGGCCCATGCTCAGCAGTGGGCAGTATATAATCCAGGGCTGATTGCATTGCATTACAAACAATAAAACAAAAATATAACAAAGGCAAAACTATTTAACAAATAACAGAACACAAATTCAACATGAAATGGATGGTAAATCTAAATTCCTCAATGAATACGATACAGAAACTGTAATTTATGATGTCGAAACACATTAACATGTTAATATAACGCCGACATGGACGAAATGATGTCAATAATAAAAAACATAAAGATATATGCAATGTAAATGTAATTTTACACCTCAAACATCGACCCGATGGAAAATCAATTCTCCCTGATTGGTTGTAAGTGGGTAATAAATCTAAAGAAATGACAAACGAAATTAGCTCCAGCAATCGTGTAGATACATAAGTAATTCGATGATGTATGGATTCCGTAATGGATGTATTATGAAAATTCTACGAAATGAAGTATTTGTATACGGTTAATCTTCTAGATATGGAATGGAATTCTGGTTGTGTGAATCTTGGAAATGAGGCTAATGAAAATGCCTTTAGAACCGTATTTTCATTTACATTTATGAGTAAATATAATAATAGCCTCCTAAAGTCTACGGGATAGTTTAATTTGTAATATGTGAGGCAACTTATACGTTGAAAAAACCTTAGAACCCAAAGTCGGACCACCTATCCTCGTACTTAAAAATTCACAAAATTTGACTGTTACTACATGATTGAAGTATGCGAAAGGTTGCCGCGACACATGTTCCCTATGGTTTATTATATGGGGTCCTTCAAGCCAACTGTGAGGAAACAATTTAAAAGACCAACATATTTCTGACGATCACCGATTAATGGGGTGAAAGAAAAAATTGCCCTAAATATTATAATCAGCTATTCAAGAAGCAATTAGTTTTATTCTAGAGTAAATATTATAAAGGTAAAACAAGATTGTGTTTTATAACTTTATGAAAAACTAAACTTTATTTCTATACGAAACTTTCCAAATTACATCAAACTAAAAAGCAAAAACATATTTTCATGATCTCATGAATACAAATGATAGATCTGATAATCTAGATACTGTGGATTTTACAGTACACATAACAAGTGAGGTTGCAAAATGATTTTCTACACGAGTTGCTTTCGTTCATGCCTCGTATGACCAGGGACAAAACTTATTACAATACTATGCTAATGCTACGCATGACGTAAATAAAATAAACGTCAGAATACATAATCTGCTGAATATTATTACAGTCAAAATGATGCAAAATATAAGGAAAATAGAAGACGACCAGATTCTGTGGATATGAATGATAGCGTAGAATTTTTTGAGGTCATATGTAAAGACAGTTGTTGAGTATTTTTTATTGAAAGAATTTAAATATTACAGGGAATATTGCAATTATGCCGACTGGGGGAGTAATGGTAACTATTGTTATAGAGACAACTCAAACTAAATAAATTCTTCACGATAAATATAAAAAATAAATAAACACCTATTTTTATTGAAACTCAGGAACCTCTTCCATTATTTAACAGTATCTTTCGCAAGCTATAAGTAAAATTAACGAGCGCATTAATCTGTTTATTAAAATGAGGTGTTCAAATCTAATTTTACAAGACATTAATGTTAAAGTGATCGTTTATGAAACGAATGCGTTAATAACAATTAATCATTTGGAACACGCTAATGACCCAGAGACAGAGGCGTCTATACGGCTAACTCGATTTGAATACGATTTTGATTTGGATAAATGGTCTTTGGGTAATGTACATTTATGTGTTGTTTTGTATGGCTTTTGTTGTTGCAATTAGATACGGTTGCTAAATGATCATCATTTAATGGCTAAGCTTTATGAAGATATCAACTCTGATTATCGTGAATAGCTAAATCTCCTCTTGCTAAATTTTGTAGAAAACTCAAGGTGGCTTAAATGTGGAATGCTAGAGTCGGAGTTTATCTAGATATTTATAATGAAAGTTAAAATCTTTTAATTAGAAGCTTTATAAAGAATTAGCATTTTTATAACTCATAAATATTATATTCTTCGCCGACATAATATAATGATTATATTTTTAATGGACTATAAGCTTAAAAGAGTTTTTTGATTCGGCGTCGTATGTTTATTAGCTTGTAAAATTTTATCATCAAGATCATATAAGTGTAATTTAACATAGCAACATAAAAACTTTAAAAAATAAAAATGATTATGAACAAAGGGCATTTAAAAATAAAACAATAAACGTCACTGAAATTAAGTGCTTGTTATAAGATCTGGTACACATCGGTGGATATAAAAGTTTAATAATACCAAACGTTTATGATAAAGACAATACACATCGGTCGTAACATAAATATGGCATCGTCTCAACTTACCCCAACACTTGGCGACGTGTAAAATATTGTGGTTCGTAATAAAAGCTACAATGAATCAACCAAATGGATTTATACATTTGAATCGCATCACGTATTGAGAAATTTGAGAACACCATGAAATGTAATCTCGGAATAAAACAAGATCGTCTTTATGAATAAATTATGGCAATGTAAAGTATGATAAACGATGCTAAGAATTGTAATGAAACGGCATGGGGTGTACAACCGGCCGCTGAAGTGCGTTTAAAACTTTATAAAGTGAATGTTAATGTGGATATTGAAGCTATTTTAGAGATTGATCGCGTTACTTGCGCGGTCGATTGTACCGACGCTCACGTCGGGCTCAGCGGGTGGTTCGGACAAGTAAACTAGTATCTTGTAGCGAGGGTAACGTAATAATCTGAGTGTTTCACGACCGTATTTAGAAGACACCCGATGATATTCTGGATGAATTAAATGTAGTTAAAACTCGAGTGTCTAATTAAAATGGTCGCGCAACATTAATACGTATGTTCAATGAATGCTCACGACTAGGATGATTATGTTGTTACGAATAATTAAAGTTCTGACGTTTTTAGATCGGGTCAATAGGTTGATGGGTGAGGAACTACAAGTCAAGTCAATGTTAATCTGATTCTGTTTATTTCTGACCATATAAAAAAAATATTATGATGATAGTTCAGAAAACGCCCTGACTGTTTAATTGAGAAATTATAAATAGACGACTATACAATAAAAATTAGTTCAAATTCATCGTAGGCTCTAAGTATCTATAGCAATTAATATGATTCAGCGATTCAAAATTCTGGTCCTAATTACATGTTACTTAGTAGTCTAACTGAAGAACTAATACAATATAAATAAGCACATGTATTCAAAACTATGATCTCAATCAACCTATTAGGAATATTAATATATATTTCTACCCTATTAGGAGAGAAAACAAAAACAATGTATTTGATCATCCGTGTTCCTTCGAAATTTTAAATGGATTCCTCGATTTTGATGGATGGGATATCAAACGATTTGTCAAAGTCCGTTGAGTGACGTTTACTATGACATATTGTACAAGCTATTTTGTTAAAAGTTCTCTCTAGTAAATGCTTTATCAATTAGCCTTGTGATTAAGAAGCTTATCGATTTATTTAAGGTCTAGACTCTAGAGGAACGGAACGTTGGACTGTATTTTTCGGTATTGCAATTGACTTTAGTAGTAACTGTTTTAAATCTTCAGTCTTATTTTTAAATGATAGATGGTTACTCAGTTTTACGTCAAGTGACACTACAATACAATTTTGGTAATCATTAATTGATAAATTATTTCAACTTTCATTAAACATGTTATTAGTATCAATGAGTAATTCGCGACAAAACCTAGTTTCGATTAACTCAAAACATTTTAAATTTAGAAGACCAATAAACTCCGTTCAATCAACATTTCTCGGCATTATCAGCACATGAGATCTCATAAAACCCTAGTTTTAAATCATACAAAGCACCATTATGAACATAATACTGGCCACGCAGGCGACAGGTGACAAAAACTGTTATGAATGCAGGTACAAGATCCTCAGTTTTTGCCCTAAACCCGTTCCAATGCACGGCCAACACTTAAGAATGCTGCAAGACAGAAGCTCTGATGAGACGCGCAGGGGTTTTTACGTGGCCACTAGATCTGCAAACAATGTGGAAAAAATAATGGTACTGCGTGTGGGGTATGCTATGAAGCCTACATAAAAATATCAAAAATAAATATCAAATTTTAATTTATCATGATATACAGTAAACATTTTCGAGGTTTTAATATTCTGAGTTACATGAAATATTGCCAGTATTAATAATTATAATTAAATTAATTATACTGATTTAAGTAATGTTGTTAGGCAACTTATCTTTAATAAAATTATTTGTTATCCACATGCTTTGTCCACTGTGGAAACGAAATGTGTCTTAAAACACATTATAAAGGATATCTGTCAAAAAGATGGCAAATTTGTTTCTAAGCTTCGAATCCCAAGCGTAAAAGTTAATTTGATCCCAAAAGGGTGTATTTTTTGTGTTGCTCTCTTATATTTGTACCGTAAGTCATGGTAAGTTATTTTCAATATGCTTCGAGGTTACATTGATATTATTTGTCGTTATTTTTAAGTTGACTTCCGTGCTCATTTAATAAGTCATAACAATATTATCAATGCCTAAACACTTTTCCATAGTGTAAAAGATTTGGGAAGGACATATTATTATGTCGTCACGTTGGTAAATTGATTCCTAAATCGAAATTCTAAAATCGAAAAATGGAACCGTATCTATTCTTTGAAATTTCTTATTCTACCTATTTTAAAATATCCTCATAAACATATTTGGAAATCCCTCCAGCCAGTTTCATAGCCCAACCCTATCTCACAACCTCGCATCACTTACATGCGACTGGCTGGCTACTTGCAATACAGTGAGTGTGTTAATCATTTTTATGAAAAATAAATAATACATTTTATAAAAGCTGCACTTTGCTGTACACAGAAATGAAATACAGTTAGCCACGTTGGCCAGTTATTGCCATCTTTGGATATTTTTTCTTGGTTTTTATTTTTTTGAATTATGAAGTTGGACGACTTGACGAGCCCATGGTGAGGCTCGCACGCTTGTGGAAATTGTATGAGGTATAGCAGTCAGTGCCTATAGTAGAGTATGTCTTCTTATTTATATACATACATATTAGGTCAACTATGGCAATATTAGTTAGCTGTTTTTGATAATTATAAGTAAAGCCTGCCTCGGTGGCGTAGTTGTATTACAATAAGAATGCATTGCTGCGGTCTCGGGTTCGATCCCCGGATGGGGCAAATTGGTATTGGGTTTTTCTATTCAGTATCAGCCCGGAGCTTGGAATTTGTGCCCGATATGGCGATAGGCTCGCCTCGTATGACGTCATGGGACGGAATAGGCACTGCGAAGTGGGTGCACAAGTAGCGCTTCTGCCTACCCCTTCAGGAATAAAAGGCGTTAGTGTCTGTGTATATATATATATGATAAGTAAAAAATAAACAGCAGTATCTGTATCAATATTGATTAATACAGTTATGTTACAA
This sequence comes from Sphinx pinastri, assembly GCA_947568825.1. Lineage (NCBI taxonomy): Eukaryota > Metazoa > Arthropoda > Insecta > Lepidoptera > Sphingidae > Sphinx > Sphinx pinastri. The sequence goes on from OX387632.1 coordinate 13,335,180, forward strand.
TGTTCGGATTCCTTTCAATATATTAGAACCAGTGTCTCAAAACTTCCAATACTTTAAATGCAACAATGTGTTTCTCAAACTCTAGGTTTTATAACTTCCAAACCACTTCATTTCCTATACAAGACAGTTAACTTACATAATTTTATACAGCTACGAGCATTTCCAGCTAGCGGGATGCACTTTTCAAATTAATCCTGTCAACTTGGCGCGCTCTTTACCGCTCTCAGCTAAGACTGTTGCCTTTTTAATCTGTTTTTTTTTTAAAGCATCACCTTGGTTCAACTCGCAAGTTGGCTTTTTCATTTTCAACATGTTACTTAGCTCTGAGGTTAAGTAATTATGACCTTTAGTTGCAGATAAAGGATTAAGAATAACTCGGCTAAGACGCTAAGACCGACACAGCTCTGAAAGTTAGTAGGTCGAAGTGGCAATGGGCTGGCCACATATGTCGCAGAACAGATAACCGTTGGAGTAAGCATGTTCTGGAGTGGAGACCGCGTCTTGGCAAACGTAGCGTGGGACGCCCTCTGGCCAGATGGCGGGACGACTTGCACAAGAGGGCCGGCAGCGACTGGATACATAAAGCAGCAGACCGGGCTCTGTGGCGTATCTTGGGAGAGGCCTATGTCCAGCAGTGGACTGCAACGGGCTGATGATGATGATGACGAAGACGCTAAGTTATTTTTATGAATAGCAAGTTGTGCGGATATCGACAAATCTGCCAATGTCAAATCTGCAGTGAGTACTGGTGTGTATTTGTAGTAACGATTTGGTAGTCACAGTTAAAACGACTTGAGTTCGTTGGTTTACTCGACACTCGACAAAGTGTGTTGAATCGGCAATGAACTAAATGTATGTAGGGGCTCGGCAATAAATACACTTCTTTGAAACTTTCTTCTTTTAAACTTCTTTATTCGTCGTTAATAGTCAGTCGTTACAGTCTTGTCCCCGGCGCCCCGTAATGTAATGTGAGTAATGGCGTCGTCACATAGACCCCCAGAGCAAAAGTGAATCAACCTGAATGACCATTGCGTTAAGAAATTTAATCCTACATGTATTCAGACGCTAAGTTCCGTCTTAGGAATAATAACTAAATCTTGTTGTAAGGTAACTTATAACAAATATTGTGGACCTTGATTTTATGACCTAATTATTTATTATAAGTTCACGACTTTATACCCAATGGTTAATTAAAGACGCTCACACTTCGCCGAACTTTTGTTCGTTATTTTAGTTTTCATATCGATAATCATATTTTTTCCTTAGTCTCTTATCTACAAATCATTCGATCTAGTATTAACTTATCAAATGAAATATCAAAATCTGATCACAATTTACTTTAACTATTACAACTAAGATCAAATCTTCAATTAATGGTACCACACCTACAGAGTCATAAGTCAAACTTTAATTTACCTCACAAAGGTCTGATCATTCGATTTGCACGTCGATGTAATTAAAGGTATTGTGTAAATGGTTCTTCATAGCCGATGATTTGAGATAACATCTCCGATGTTTGCTCATGAGTTAAGATTAATGCTGTTGTTTTATTTGTTTAATTAAATTGCTATTTTCTGATGGAAATAAAAAATATTGAAGTACTTGGTTGGTTAACGTGTGTTACAGTAATAGGTTCATGTTGAATTAGTTGATCAGATAAAAAAATGTAATTGTTCGTTACATTATAAATAATTTCAAATGATTGTTTGTATAATCGTCATAAAAAAAACCTTTGCGAATCCTTGATAGAGACGAAAATCTTCAGGTCATTGACTTACGTCTTACTGGGTAAACATATTAGGTAAAAAAAATGCCCTAAAACCAGCAGCCGTTGTTCATTTATCAGGAATAAGCACTCATTCCATCAGATATGTAACAGTCCTTTTTCCGACTTCATTAATCATAATTACGACCATTTTAATACATTTTTGCTAAATCATACATAAGATGAAAAGTATTCCTTGTTATTTCCGGTCTGAATGAAATATATATGATTATCTTCAAGTAATATGTATGCGCACATAGTTATTCTCATTTTTGTTACCTATATCTCAACATAAATACATATTTCAATTTAAAAAAGGCATAACTTATCTTCTATCAGTAAGAATTCTGTTTACATTTCCCGAACGCTATAATTCACTGACGCTCATAATTATCAACGAAACTTGACTTATCAATCTTCTAAACTAGCATAATAAAATGATCCACTGAAATCCTAAAATTGATTATGTCATTTATCTTTGAACTTTCAGCGTCTTAAATATTAAAATTGTCAAAATAAATCTTGAAAATGAACGACGCTATGATATGCATCATCCACATTTGTTCCCAATTAAAGTGGTGAAATATACACTGAGAATCATTTCTCGTGTGTCTGTCTGTAACTAATCACATCTCAACACATGTGGTTCTTTACGGGTTATCATCACTAGCTTTTATTTTGACTTCCTTCGTTCCTTCGATTATAGGTTTTATATTATACCTACCTTTTACCGTGTTCTGCTCATAAGAGTATTCATTGCAAAAAGTCACCAATTTATCTTAGATTTCATTTTAAAGTTTTACAAGTAATTAATTTATTGAGAATTTAATACCTCCGTATAGTAAAGATACTAGAATTACCAATTCACAAAACATTCACTAATTCCGGGCGGTAAAGTTCCAGCTCATCACAAATGCTGTAAATCGTCTTAATCAGTTCCTTAACATAGTCTACCAACAAAACCCTTTCTAACACACTTCCTGATTTATTGTATGAGAGGGATTACCTTTTTTTAATTTCGATAATGTGTTAAGTGGTCTGCAGTCGGGACAATTAATGTGAAGATTCGAGGGGAGAAAGCGATCTTTATTAGTTTGGTTTCCACACTTATATCCCAGATAATTGTTGGAGGAGAGTATTTGGACGTTTATTGGGCGAGATAAGGATGTCTTAATTCAGTTTATTAGAATGAAAATTACATTTTTGTAGCTGGTCTAAAAAGGTTAGGTACGTTTAATAGCGTTTGTTAGCCTAGACGCTGTTCTTATAATCGTTAGGTTTTAGTGTTAGAAAATAAAACTACCTTATAAACAGCGCAGAACTAATTCATGTCTTCTAAAGAGCCCAAAAACAATTGGTATGAATTTCATGCTATTGTCAGGAAAATAGCTACTAGCTACCTCGGTCTTTATTGACTGATTCATTATTTAATTGACCGTTACAAAATAAACAAGCGAGCCATTAGTAACATTATTTTAACCGAGTAAACCCCGGGCTTTCACACAACATTACGTGCAACACTATCCCCGATGTCCACTTTAATTAAAAAAACACCCCACACCTTTTAATATCAGCGGAACACAAACACAGACGCAAAAGCAAACAGTTTTTTTTGGACAGGCCGCCGTATCGGTCTTTATCATTCGTTCGCTGGACTGACGTCGTCCTCTCATAGATAATGGCCGCACGGCGGTCAATATTTGAAAAACCATCAGTGACAACGTCGAAATGACTTCTTCACTTTACCCATACAAACTAAAGCTTGCCGTTAATGGAACTCAAATTAACCCTTCAGACGCAGAAGATAAAGTTCAACCTCAAGTTGGTAATATGAAAATGGATGTTGTTGTTTCACTTGATCCATTAGGCATAGACGGTATTAAAATAAAAGAAATCATAAGAAACATGTCATAGGTAATGATGCTGGTGTTGTTATAATGGAAATTGTTGTAAGTAGCTTAATTGTGCCCGGTCTGGGCAAGATTGAGACATGATGGACATTTAAAGTTTAAAATGCATTTAAGAGAAATTAAAGACGATCAACAAAGAGTGATAATATTTGTTTTATTGTTAGTAAAATGAGTAAAAGTGAAGTTGTAAATGATTTAATGATGGGATATGTTATGACTGCGTCGGTGGCGTAGTTGTATTGCCTACGCGTTACAAGTACGATTTTCGCGCTGAGGTCCTGGGTTCGAATCCCGGGTCGAGCCAAAAACAGTGTGACTGGGTTTTCCCATCTTAAAAATTACTCAGTCGCAGCTCGGAGTCAGGAAGTTTGCGGTGTGATACCCCCGTGCCTCGGAAAAGCGCGTAAAGCCGTTGGTCCTGCGCCTGACCTCTCTCTGGTCTATGAGAGTGAAGGAATAGCGAGTGCACCTGTGTATTGCGCAAACACTTGTGCAGTATAATATCTCCTGCCTACCTGGCTAATCTCCGTTGAGATTGGCCGCCGTGGCTGAAACTGAACTGAAAGGAGGTTTACGTATAATATGACGTTTAATATTTTTTTTTGCAACATATACCTGTGCGCTATGTAACAGACGAGTGTTTGGCACAATACAACCCACCAACCCGTTTTAGACTAACATATTATATCGAGGTTTAGAAAATTCTATCACGAGAAATTAAAGGTGTCTTTTGTACAAATGTGTCACAGTAAAAACATTTGGAAAGATTTTACGGAACAAAAGAAAAATTATAAGCACAAGGAGAAGAAGAATTTAATCCAAAGTCTTCTTGAATAGTTGACAGTTGCAAAATATCCCTCAACTTAGTCAGAACTTCATCGGGGCTCATTAAAAGTTGAACAATAAATCGCAAAACAAAATTGTCTGCACAGACGTCCCAGTAAATAAAGATTAAAGTATTTAATCAGTTTGTACTGGCTCTGGCGTTCTCCTGCAATGTTTAAAGGAAAGTTTTGACGTGACTTATATCTTCTGGACTTTAGGTGAAATTAGCCGGAGAAATGAGGATAGAAATGTAAAAAGACATGAAAATGAGTATTCCGATAAGGCAACTGCTAACACAAACCTTATTTTATTCTTCAATGACGCCGCATACCTGTAAAAGAAGATGCTATCATCAACAATCCATTAAGTAAAAACAACAATTAAACATCATAAAACATCTCGTGTTATATATTTAAGCTTTCTTGTTGCTATCGGAAGATGCATTAAAAATTGACAGTGCATTAGTATTATATTGGTAAAGTATTACTATTTAAATGTATGCGTAGGTGTGGGATCAAAGAAGCGTTTCACGTTTCGGCTTACAGCTCCGAGATAACGCCGTGTTATTGAGACGCCTATGCTATACGGTAAAGATTACAATTTTATTTACTACTCCAAAACGTTTGATAATCTATGTCTTAATTAACTAAGCGAGAGGAATGCTTGTACCACAACGCGCTCTTCGAACTTTCTGTATCACGAAACGCTGTGCGCACAATCGATTGTGGGCCCTATTTTGTTTGCTCTGGGATTATTTTCAAGCAATTGATGAAGTTTAAAAAGTATCACGTGGATATCGCTGTTGGTTCATTAGTAGCGGGTGCGTTACATGTGTTTTGTCGGCATCCCATATCCATTTGCTTCGGGCTGATTTGATTAGAAGTTATTTTTGTAAAAAGCACAAACTCCCTCGTATATGTGCTTTAGACGAATCAAAACCGGTGCCTTCCTTCAAACATAATAAAGTTATAAAGACCGTGGTAAATCTCGATGATAAATTTGATTCGAGATGTCTCTTATCCGGAACGATCGGAACAATAAATTAGGACGCCTTTAAATCCAAATTTAATACCGAGACATAAAACAAACTGACTGACAGTGTTCCGTAGTGTTATAATCCAAGGGGAAATTTATTAAGAACTCGAATCAATCACAAAAAGCAATCCTGCGAGGCCATAAACAATGCTGGACAAATGTCGATAAAGTGAGTTTACGAGCTGCCACCTCGTTTATTGTCGAGTGCGTTGAGCCAAGACAAAAGTTGGGGACTATAGCATTAACAAAATGGGGAGCACTTAATACTATTGTCGGTTTCATGAACATATTTACGATTATCCTTAGCCGTGTAATCATGCTGAAGTATCAGGTGTCATTAAAATGTTCCATCGCTATCGGCAGTGGGCCTTCGATTTGTTTACGACATGCCATTATTGCCATTCAGCGTTTGTTGTACCAATTTGTTCGTAATACTTTATTTGACACGTTTATGTGATATCAAATATTTATGTTGATATACATTGAATAAATTAGCTCATTTACTTATCAAAATGATGTTTGAATGTAAATTTTATTTGTATTGTATCTAAGTAGATACAATATAAAATTTACTATTTTATTATTTATTTATTTAATTTATTACACTATGAAGTCATAGTGTAAATAAAACATTTATTTTGCGAAATGGTTACGTGCCTTATTCAAATTTATTGTCTTGTTTTATCTATTTTTTAAAATATGTTAATAGTTTTGGAACATAAAATAGTTTTTGATATGTCTGTTTTTTTATTATAAATAAATAAATAAAATAAATAAATAAAATAAATAAAATCATTTATTGATCAAGTAGGCTTATAAAAAAGCACTTATGACAAGTCATGACAAGGTAGAGACAATAACAAAGGTACATATACCAATTAAATAATTTAAAGTACCTAGATTAAATAATGAACAACCAGCACGGGCTGATAGGTACAGAGGACACGGACATTGGGGACGGGAATAGGGCTAGGTAAGGAGAAGTGGAGCTGATATAAAAGAAAGGGAAGGAGTATCTTTACATTACGAGGAAAGGAAACGCCACGGTCCTCGCCGGCGAGGATAAAAAGGTCCTAGCCTAGCTAACCTACCAGCCTTTCACTAGCTACCTAAGCGATGACGACCCGAAGAAGAAAGGCAGAAAGAAACTCCGGGCTTAATTTTTTCGTCATCAATTGTCATGATTTTCTTCATTGTTTTTCAAATGTATATTTGACAGTATTATTATTACACAGGTTAATGTATGCATGGATGTAGCCCTAAGATATAAATAAAATACTATTTGGAAGCAACCAAATAGAAATATATTGGCGTTCATGATGCATTAACCCACGTTTACAAATCATTAATAGTAATAGATACCTATAGATCGGTCGTCACTATAATTAAACAATGTCAAAATGTCTAAAAAAATTGAACTTAAATGTCAAAAAAAAAAAAAAGTAAAAATATAATATTATGGACATAGCCATATAAATGTCACATTAAAATATATTTTTTTTTTCATAGGCGTTCAATGTGAATGCTCAGTGCCTTGGTGCTGTGCCGGCAGGACTGATTCCAAATATCCTTATCATTTAAATAGTCTGTCACTTTATAGTAGCCTCTAGAAATCAATACACGTTTAACGTAAGGCTTAAATTGGATTTCAGGCAGATTTATTACTTCAGAAGGAAGCTTATTATAGAATTTAATGCAGTTGCCCATAAACGAATTACTTGTTTTACTCAGTCTAAACTTTGGAACTGCAAGTTTGTTTTTGTTCCTTGTATTTATACAATGTATGTCACTGATTTTTATAAAGCTATCTAGATTTTTGCGGACATACATAATGTTTTGGAATATGTATTCAGCTGGCAAGGTTAGTATATTAATATCTTTAAAAAGGTCTCGAAGAGAATCGCGAGATTGCAAATCATAAATAGCGCGAACAGCTCTTTTCTGTAATATGAAAATAGTCTGCAGATCAGCTGCAGAACCCCATAACAAAACACAGTACGACATAATACTATGAAAGTAAGCAAAATACACTAACCTGGCCGTCGCCACGTCTGTCAGTTGCCTAATCTTTCTAATGGCGAATACAGCGGAGCTTAATTTACCAGCTATTCTATGTATATGCGAACTCCACTGTAGCTTAGCATCAACTGTTATTCCAAGAAAGACAGTAGAAGGAACAAGATCTAAGACATTTCTATCTAATACAATATTAGAAACTTGTTCAGTATTGTTCAGTAGGGAGAATTTAATACATTTGGTTTTCGCCGCGTTCAAAAGTAGATTATTTGTGGAAAACCAGTCTGAAATGAAACCAAGTGTTTCATTAGGCTCTACAAAAGCCTCATCTTTCCTATTGATCTTAAAAATAAGTGACGTATCATCAGCAAATAAAACTACATCTGCTTTTTTATTTATCATGTAAGGTAAGTCATTTATATACACTAGGAATAAGAACGGTCCTAATATGGAACCCTGAGGTACCCCTATGCTAACTGGAGATCCTATAGAATTAATATTATCGATGTATACTTTTTGATGCCGGTCTGAAAGATATGATGATACCAATTGAAGTGCTCGACCCCGAATACCATAGAAATTAAGTTTCAAAATGAGTGTTCTGTGGTCAACGCAGTCGAATGCCTTGGAGAGATCACAAAAGACCCCCAAGGCATCCTGTGATCCCTCCCAGGACTCGAATACAGCTCTAACTAAAGCATGACCGGCATCTTGTGTAGACCGGCCCTGGGTAAAACCAAACTGCCTATTATGTAAAATCTCATTTTGATTAAAGTGCGACAGCATTTGTAGTAACATTAGTTTTTCAAAAATTTTGCTTAATGCTGGTAGTATGGATATCGGTCTGTAATTAGAAGGATTGTTTAAGCACCCTGATTTGAAAATTGGTACAACTTTACTTATTTTCATGAGGTCCGGAAATATGCCGTCTTTAATACAAAAATTGAAGATTTCCGCTAATATTGGGGCAATCCTAACTATCACCGACTCTAAAGCTTTAACTGATAACCCCCAAACGTCTTCAGTGGTCTTTAGTTTTATGCTTCTAAACGCTTTGACAACATCGTAATTGCTAACTACTTTAAATTCGAAATTGTGTTGCGAGCAATTGACATTACGCCTGAGCAGAAGTTCAGCGGCTTCAGGTGACGATGATAGACCTTTTGTAGTTTCAAAGGGAATGTTAGTGAAGTAGTTATCGAAAAAATTGGCAACGGTATTTTTATCAGAAACCAGTACGTCATTTATATTAAGAACGATTTCTTTGTCAGTCCTAATTTGGCCAGTTTCAGAATTAATTATTTTCCACGTTGTTTTTATTTTATTATCCGATTTTTTTATATTTTCACTAACGTAAGAAGCTTTAGCCAGTTTACACACTATTTTAAAAATTTTTGAGTATGTTCTTACATAATTAGCAAATTTGACATCCGGTGTAAAGGACCTTTTGTCATATAATTCGTAAAGAACATCTCTACTACGCCTTATGCCTTTAGTTGCCCAGGCACTAAATATTAATTTATTTTTTATTGTTATTGATTTAACCCTACAAGTTTTATTAAATTCACTTGTTATAGCATTAAGCAGGTTTTTAAACATATCGTTTGGATTTTCCGTTTTGTGTGTCAATAAAGGTAAAATTGAATTTAACCTAGTACTAAATTTCTCTAGTCTATACTTTGACAGTGGTCTAAATTGTATGATTTTATGAGTTTTAGAACTATAATAATTTAATTTGACCATCTGACATTTGTGATCAGATCGAACACCAGTTATTACCTCTTTATGATCTATATTAAAATTTGTGATGACATTATCTATACATGTAGCTGATGCAGTGGTTATTCGCGTAGGCTCGAAAAATTTACATTTAAGATTAAAAGATTTAAATAATGATAAGAAATTACTTTTGTCTGTTGAATCTGTAAGCAAATCAATATTAAAATCACCGCAAACTAATATTTTCCTGTTCTTCTTGAGCTTACAAAGAATATCCTCCATTTTAGAAAGAAAGCTCAGAATATTTGATGATGGAGGTCTATACACACATAAAACTATATATTCATCAATCTCTGCGCACGCGACCTCACAGACTCGCTCAACAGAAAGATCGGATATGTCCTGTCTCTCCTTACAAGTAACACTATCCTTAATTAATATCAGAGTACCCCCACCTTCTGCTGACACTCTGTTGAACGAGCTGGCGACCCCGAAACCATTCACCCTGAACGCCATTCTATCTGGTTTTAACCAGGTTTCTGTAAAACACAGTATATCTACATTATACTTTTCCACAAAAATATCAATGTCTAAAATTTTGCCAGAGAAGCGATTTATATTTTGATGAGTTAATGTTAAAAACTTACAACCCTTCTCTGTTGTCAAACTTAAATGTTTAAATTATTATTTACTACATTTATATTAGTATTACTACTAAAACATGTAGTACAAGGAGACTTCGTCATATTAATTATGACTGTGTTAATATTATATGCTAACAATGTAGCAATGTTAAATTTTTCTACTTTTGTCAGATACATAGTATCCCTAGTCGATTTAAATCTACATTTATTTATAAATTTATTAATATCAAAGAATAATAATTTATCACTATAGTGACTTACTAAAAATTGCATATGATTATTTAGCATGTGTATGTGCTTATTCAACCTATCCGGTACATTAGCCAGATAGGGAAAGGCACATAATATTATTTTTTTACAGTTCAATTCAATCATAGAGGCAATGCTTTCTGTAATATCCCGTTTACATACATTTTCACAACTTCCTACTACTAGAGCAATACAGGACTGAGAAGTATATTTTTCATTTAATAAACATTTTACTATGTCTTTATAGTGCATTCCTGGCATGCAGTTATTGATAATGGAATGCTCCAGGCTGTTGCTTAGCAGCGTACCAAAGCCTTTCCCTATATTATCTGAGAACAACACTGTGGCAGATCTAGAAGAGAGTGTCTTTATTTTTGTGTAGGTAGTATTTTCAGTAGACTGAGGTTTTGTCTGACTGATACACTGAACATCAACAAAGACAGACTTGTCCAACTCAACCAACTATTAAAATCGGTTATGCGTCTTTGACGAGATTTTAAAACTTAAAATCATATTTCGAGACTCCGCGGAGCACTTTAGTGAATTTGTATTTTAAAAATAACACGAAAGTTTTATTTATGAATGTCTCTTGTAAAATCGTCCGTATTTTTCTCGGACTTGACATCGTTTTTATCTCTGCCGTCATGTCTATAAAAAAACTTACTTTATGACGCGATTTTATAAGTTTAACGCGAATGCTTCCCATTGAAATAACTATCGTAAAACGTCTTCGGCACAATAGTCCAAATATTTTCGGAAACTGATTTTTTTTTATTAAATAATGATAAATTTATTCGCAAAAAACATGCTATTAAAAAGGTGTTAAAATAAATTATGGTTGTACATAAATGTTTTGTTTTTATGAATAGCATGCAAATTTCCAAAGAAATGGCATTAAATTTTAATATTCAAAAATGAATAACAGAGTTTTAGAGTGAAACAGTTTTTGGTAAGCAACTTTTCCGACGCGAACAAAGCCAATTGATACATAACAGTTGAAAACTTCGAGCGAAATAGAATAATAACAGCAATTAAAGAAAAGTCTGAACAAGAATCATAGTTGATTCTAAAGACTTTAATTGTCAATTTTAATCATAATCTTTAAATAAAGTACAAAACTATTTCACGGATGTTAGGTATACCGTCTTATGAATATTCAATTCCGCACTGAAGCCTTCGTTAACACACTTGACCTCAAGTTATTGACGTTGATACATACCTTTAACGGTGTCTACGGCAATTCCACTACAAATATTAATGGTATATCATTACAAAATCCAACTCAATCCTGTTAATTTTAAAGTTGATATTCGTTCGTAATAGATAGAGATAAAATATGTGAGAAAATCTTTAAATGTAGCTATGAATCATAAGCTAGACGGCGTGGAAAGTAAAGGTAAGCAACAAGCAGAATCTGAATATTATAGATTTGTGTCAAAGTGATAAATACTTCAATCGTGCTTAAGACGAGGCCAGTGAAATGTATCTAACTATCAGAAATTAAACAATGTAAAGAAGAAAATGTTAGTCAAAAATGTGAAGGAAGGAACTATACACATAATTAATAATACCTATATTATATTTCTTTTTTTTATCTGTGGCGACTATAATGTAAATCAGCCACGCTGGGCCTGAATAAGTGTAATATGTCTCAAATGTAATGCCGACCTACCAGAAATAAAACCCATTGCTAGTTATCTGAATTATGCTGGACTTGAATTCAACACTAACCCTGAACCGAGCTATAGTGCTGATTTTACATGACTCTTTTGCCGGCTTGTACAATAAAATATAAACCTTTACGGTGGTCGCAATACAGTCGAATACAAAATATCAACGCATTCTTCTATCAGCAAAAATAATTACTTTTACCGCACTAACATTCATTTTTTTTATTGCATAGTATGACGAGACGAGCATGCCGTTCGCCTGATGGTAAGCGATACGACCACCCATAAATAGTGGCAACACCATTCAGCACCTTGAGTTATTATGTACTGTGTGGCATTCCACTGCGCTCGTAATCCTGAGACATAAGATGTTAAGTCTCATTAAGTCCAGTAGTTAGACTGGCTACAATAACCTTCAAACCGAAACACAATAGTGCACGCACACTGCCGCTTGGCGGTAGAAATAGACACTGCAGCGGTACCCACCCATGCGGACTCTTACATATGAGAGACCTACCACCAGTAAATAGAATTACATAGAATTACTTTTCGTAAAACTTAATTTCCTTGCAATCATTTATATCTATTTGCCTTATATTATAGTAAATTACGTAGAACTTGAAGATTAAACACAGTACTAACAAACATTTTGAAAACGCCCCCATTCCTTACATTAGCAGCATATTAAATATCTTCACGCTATTCAATTCCGTAATACAGCACTAATGCGAAACCATTTTATGGTAATTTTACTACAGTTGTATTAACCAAGTTCATACACTGTACTTTAGAACGTAACTCAACATAAACTGGCATTTCCTTAAAGGGGATAGGCTTGTAGTTAGCGCTTTAACATGCTAAATCTAAGTTAAGATGTAAAATCTTAGGACTATGGCCTCTGATCCAGATGCAGTTATTTATCGCGATACTGCGTAGGTTCGATTTCCAGTTGTGTAACTTTACAGGGAGTTCTTTTATTTGGTGAATAATGTATTCAGATTTTGAGTAGAAATAAAGTATGCTAGATTAGTCAGTTGTATTTCTGTTATCACAATAAATATAATGAGACATGAATCATAATCATCATCAGCCACATGACGTCCACTGCTGAACATAGGCCTCCCCCAAAGATTTCCAGACAGACCTGTCAAAAGCGGCCCGCATCCAGCGTGTTCCTGCGACCTTTATCAAGTCGTCCGTACATAAATATCAAAGTTTAATAGCTGATTTTAATAGTCACACTGGGTAAAGGAATACGTACAAAATTCCTATTTACTTTCGTTTGAATTCCGTTTCATATTCTTATTTAGTGACGTCTTAATTTATTACAATCAAATCACAACTATTTTTACATTTAAACCACCTTACATGTACCCAATTTTAACACAAACCACAAACGTAAAATATAATGACGTTGAACTCACGACCGAATCGGATTCTCCTGTCATACAGATGTCCGACGATACAGATTGGGGCCCACTTGACAAGGTCACAACTCCGAGATTAATGATAGCCAGTGGATTGAAAGACATCTACGTTGACTTCGAAAGGTATGCTCTTAATTATCTATTAACGTGGTTGAATTTCTACTGGGTCTCCTATTCGTGTTGTATCGTTTCTTTAATCTATCTAAAAATGATCTAGGGTTATAACTTACATCATTGTCTTTAGAATGAGATGCTTTGTCAATATATCTGACGTTTATGAGAAGTAAGTATATTATACCGGCTTTTGCTCGCAGCTTCCACCGAGTGGAAAAGATTTTCCGGGATAAAAGTCCCGCTATATAAAAAAAAAATTGTCTATGTCCTTGCCAGGGTCTCAAAATGTCACCATGTCTAATTTCAACGAAATCCGTTTGAAAGTTTTTGAGTTTATTGCGCGTAGATAGTCAGCCAGACGCGGTGCGAGAACTTTATTTTCTAGGAATGAAAAACTGTTGAATGATTTAGGATTATAATATTGAAAGCTAAAATGAAACTAATGATTAATTTATTTAAGTCACTTTTCATTCAAGCCTCAAAATCCTTGATGATTTCTGGTAATAAAATTATGTTCCCGTAATATACTCGCCATTCATCATACAAGAACCCTAAAAGCTTCAAATCACGGGCAATCTTTCTGAACACGGTGCACTATAAAAATAATAATTCGTCTCAATGGGGGAGATGGGGAGTAACAAGCGAATGGCGTTAGCTTCTCATGGTGCATTTGTGTTTTATGTTTTTGAAGACTAATGGCTCTTTTACGACGATGGTGGTTCGTGTTGGACGCTATATTCCTTTCGACTTATTAACAACAGCTATACTATGTAATACACGTTCTTTTAATTACTTTTGTAAGTCTATTATTTTCCTGTCTTTAAGCGCTAATCTCCTTCATAACTTTATAAACAGAAAACATTTCTCCGCATAATATTTGGGCTATAAATTAATTATCACGTATCATTAAGATTTTAGTATGTCAGGATAAAATACACAGGATATAACAGATCACATAAAATTCTGGCACTACGCCAAAAGAAACTTATTGTTCGGGTATGTGTTTAAACAGCAAGTACATAGATCGTTGCACACAAAAGGTTCTCGTGATCGCAGATGCCACCGAGTGGCTCGAGCTAATATTCAATGGCGGACGCCTATATTACGGTATCTGCCTGGCTTTGCACTTCACAACTATGTCATCTCTTAGACTACAGATTCTGTATTTTGTTATTTCGATAACTGAATGTGATGTCGTCTGATGATAAAAGTCTTTTGTTGCGACACGGCGCTAATCATTGATCAAAAAACATTTTCAGGTAAGAAATCATTTTCGTTTATTGCACAGTTGATACTATTTTACGAGCAAATTTAACTGTACTTAGGCAAAACGATACGATATTTATGTTCATCATTTTTAAATATATTTTTTTTCTAAACCTAGCCTGCTACCCTTATGAAAGATTTTTTTTAATCTCTCCTTGTTTTTAATAAATCTTGCTCGCATTCAAACTCCAAAGAAATAATACCAAACTTTTATATCACTATTCTCAAAATTGAGCACCTAACGTATCGAAATCAGACCTTCACGCACAAAAAATACATTATGATAGCACCAGAAACAATCATGGTCGGCATTACAAACAACTGGAGGCGCTCGAAAAAAAAAACAGGTTCTTACGAGCGACCGATTAAGTCATCTCGGCGCTGTTTCACCGATTTCCAGTTAATTTCTTCATTTTGTTGCGGCTCGTCTCGGACCCTTTTTTCGTCTTTAACGTTCAAAAATGGAACGAGCAATTTTTCTAATAGACGGAGTCGGCCGATCAAACACACGGCCGTCACGGACCATTTGTAAAGTGGACGCGATAAAATTACTTTATTTTGTTATTCAATTTTTGAACATATGCTTTGGCTTAGCAAATTAAGTTATTAAAAGTGAAGAGTTTACGGATGATTTATGGATTATTGGGATTTTTTTTTTCCCGCTGATATCCTAGTACTTGTAGATGATTCAAATACTTCGAAATAGAGTAATGACTTACATTTTATAGGTAGTTATATTACTGGGATATAATATAATGAAGCTAAATACCATAACCACGTAAATATTAAAACAATATCACAAAAAGTTGGTAAATGACCGAACACGCAACGATTAAATTCTACAGCCGCTTTGTATAAATAATGATAATAATTAATTAACTTTAAGTTAATACCAGAATTTCCTCTGAATTACTAACTTTCAAAAGATTAATAAGACAGCTGATGAGCCTTTAGAGAAATTACACTTTATAAAAGCGGTCTAAAGTAAATGTTTGGCGTTGGGGATTGTTTTAATGGAACGCTATGCAAAGTTAGTAATTTGCAAAATAAAAATAAAAGAATTCTATGAATATTGAATATGGGCTAGCTAACGCTATTCGACGTTAACAAAACGTTAATGTTAGTAGTAACGTCAAATTAATGTATGAAAACGGTATCGAAAAATTGTGCCATTTGGTTTAAAAATTAGGTAAAAGTATCGCAAGATAGAGCAGGTTTTGTCGTCAAAATTGATAATACCATTAAATTCAGTGATTGGAATGCTGCACCCACACACTAAATTGAATAATTACCTACCAACATCTACGTTTCTGAATTTGAATATTTCAAACATGATCCATACATATTTAAAATAACAACCGAAAAACTATCTAGGATAAAAAGGACAAAATAGGCCCGCGTCAAACAAAACCGATAACGGTCGATCGGTCATCCGCCCACTCGTGTCGTGTGCCACCAGCCTAATCAATTACATCCCTGGGTCTAATAAAGCCATCTCGACTTACATTTAAAAATTGATAACAGACGTACCAGCTACCTCGGGTGATACCTTATCTTTTGTATGTCAATATGTCAGGGCATGCGCTGGTCATTTGTACAGAAGTTGGAACTTGGATACAGGATTGAGTCTTAAGGAAGGACGGAAGATAAAGTAATCTCAAATTTAATTTTGTAATTCAAAGTTTAACGTCAATGTCAGACCTCGTTGTGTAATGGCATTAATGGCTTGTGAAGTAGTGTGACAACAAATAGACGAAATAATGACCACCAACTTTCACTAGATTTGATAAAATACTGTTAAAAGCATCTTCTAAACAAAGACATGCCATTGTCCAGCAGAAAGATCGAAGGACTGATTAAAGTAAAACACAAACGCGCCGCACAAAATCATGCTATAAACAAAGGGTGCATACTGATTGGATGTCATGTACGCTTTAATAATTCTAATTAATGCAACGATAATAACAAAGAAGGAAACAAACCATGACTGACCCTGCCCAAACACTGGCGTAACAGAGTTCTCTCTACTCCTTGTTAGTGCGAAGAAAAATGATAAATAAAACCCTTTGTTTGACGGTTCCGTGAGTACGGATTTGGGTAAGATTGATGAAAACAAAGAAAAAAGACGAGATTAGTCGTGTCAAGTCTGGACTGAGTTAAATTAACAAACTTAGATTTGTACTTAAGTAAAAATGGATTAGTAGTGACACGATACAGATGGAGGGAGTTCACTCTCAAACAGGCAATTTAAAGCTGCTTAATTTCGTTCTTTCAGACTTTTATAACATTGTTTTTTTTTAGATAGGCAAACTAACGTCTATTTGGAAATATTATTTGTTCAATTACTTTTGGTAAATACAAAAACTCCATTACATTTTATCACATTTTTCTCACTATTTAAAAATCTTAGCTAACTTTGAGATCAATGGAATTAAGATCTATGACTTCACCAAAAATGGTTGAGATTTCAAGAATTAGAAGCATCAATGCAAGCGGAATCTGTCTTACAGTAGTGTTTACACACAAATATTAATATGGATGATGATGGATGAATAACTAAATCCTAGAAAGCCATAAACATTTTTCTACCGACTTTCTACACCAGTTCCCACTAACAACATAGCAGTTATAACTAATCTTATCATGACTGAACATTGATTCGAACATTATGTTAATACTTATATCTGCTACTTGCATATTATCACGGTATAGCTACGGGGTAGGCAATTACTTCTATCTAATCGATGTAACGAGAACCTTAAGTACTTAGGTCTGAAAGCCTGCGTTTTATGTTGCGAATATAATAATAATGACATCTGGAATTACTAATTTATTACTTATTGTTTATGACATAAGGTTGGTTTTTAACCCCCGACTGAAAAAGAGGGGAGTTATAAGTTTAGGGTGTGTATCTGTATGTTTGTCTGTGACATCGTAGCTCTCAAATTAATGGACCGATTGTGACGCGTTTTTTTTTTGTTTGAGAGCTGATGTGATCGAGATGGTTCTTAGCTTTAATTTATGAAGATCTGTTCAGGCGTTTGAAGATTATCAGCTAATTTACAACTTTTTTAAAAGTCCGATTGATTTTAATTTGGTGTACTTTGACTTCGGCAATATTTTTAAGATATTTTAACCTTAATCTGATGCTGCAGCATCAAGTAGTCTGTGGGATATCCAACTCTTTAGCAACTTATAGCATAGCGTGGGCTCATAAGAATGGTCTGAATGAGTAGGTGGTAGATAGTTTGAAATAAAAATTAAATTAAAATTTAAATAAACCCCGACACAAAAAACCTTTAGGAAGTAATAAAAGCGCGAAAGAAGTACTTTCCTGTCCCTGGTCCGAAATTCGGTCCCCCGACACGAGGACGCTTGGGTCAAAATATTACTAGGTACTTGAACGACAAAGACAATTTTATTATTTTAATTTTTAGAGGGATTTTGTGTCAGGGGTTGTTTAAATTTAAATTTAATTTTTATTTCATCTTAGTGGTAGGTCTCGCGTATGGGGAAGCATACTGTTAAGAGCGCTGTGCAAGAGTATGTTGTTTGTGTTATAAGGGTATTGATGCTGGTGTAATTACAGGGCATTATGAGACTTAAGGTGATATCTTTAAGGGTGACGAGCGCAATTAGGACCATGCAGTTTTGTAATTTATAGTTCAGGTGATGCTGTTCGGCAGGTATGACACCTAACATCAGCTATCATTTTATGTATGACCAATGTTTTTCATTTTTTTTATATTGAATATCTTAATGTATCGTGTATTACTTACACCTTTGCAATTTATTACAAAATGTTTTTGCTAAATTAATAGGCGTGCGTTCGGTACAATCATTTATTCAAGACTGGTTTGCCTACATACCCACACACATACACAACACCTCCACCCTTATTAATTACAATATTATAAATAAACGAAAGATAAAATTGCTTAACTATTACAAAATATATTATTTACAATATTTAATGATAACGTAACTAAATGCCTTAAACTTATTACAATACTATACTTAATATATCTTAATCTATTTCCTCGAAACCATATCGTACTGGTGGTTTACGATTTCTCAACGGGCGACTTGTACCACTAGTAACTATAATATCTATATCCGGCGACACATTGGTTTCCTCCGAAGGGCTACAAGTAACGGTCGCGACACCATCATGCCCTTCCGATGACGTTGACGTCATGGTTTTCGACGATGAATGTGGAGGGTTACTACACTTCCTTGAAATATTTTCACTCAGTTCTGGCTCCCGGTCGCTGGTCATAGGAACCGTTAAAGATTTACGAGATTGTCTACTAATTTCACATTTTCGTGCTAAAACATCAGGGCTCACTTTCGTACCGGGCAATTCGCTCTGGCCGGAGCTCTTTACCCTCTGTCTGAGCTGATCAACGTGTCTATGAATCTCGGCTCCAAAACTAGATCTTACGCAGTAATCACTGTTCCCTAACGTTTTAATGACTGTACCCGCTACCCATTTATCAGAGTTCTTTGTGTAATCACGATACCAGACTGAAGCACCAGGTTCGAGCTGGCGTTGCGCCCCCCCTGCGTCCCTCTCGCTGCGCGCTTGGCGCGTGACAACTCTCCCTTCTCTTTCCGGTTTAAGATTATCTAGCCTCATTCGGAGACTACGACCCTGTAAGATAAAGGCGGGACTATCGCCGGTAGTTGCATGGTCTGTATTTCTGTAGGCTAACAAAAATCTACACAGAGCTGTGTCTACATCTACATTTTGTTTAAACGCCTTTTTAATAGTTCGTTTACAGATTTTTACGGCATTTTCCGCTGCCCCATTGGAGGCTGGATGATAGGGGGCTGAGAAAATATGTTCGATGCCATTATACGTTAGGAAATTTTGAAACTCTGTGCTCGTGAACGGTGGCCCATTGTCACTGACCGTTTGCTTTGGCAGACCAAATTTTGACCACAAATCCCTAAGTACGGATATAACCGCCTGAGCTGTAGTACTTTTCATCTTAATCGCTTCGATCCATTTAGAACATGAATCTACAACTACTAAGTAAGTTAAGCCACATATAGGTCCTAAAAAGTCAAAATGTAATCTGGACCAGGGACGTGATGGCCAAGGCCACGAGCGCGGCGTGTGTGCGGGCGGCGCGTCGGCTACGGCGGCACATACAGTGCAGGCGCGACATTCCGCTTCGACTGCTTCGTCTATCCCTGGCCACCATACGTAACTACGAGCGAGCGATTTTGTCTTTACTATTCCCATGTGGGAATCATGAAGTTCTGAAATAACTTTTTTTCTACATGCAACTGGGATAACTACGCGATGACCCCACATGATACATCCGAGTTCACAGTATAGTTCATTTTTCCTGTTATGATACGGCATCATTTCCTTCATCTCAATATCCGACGGCCAGCCATCCATCAAACAGCTTAAAACGCGACTTAAAATTGGGTCACGAGCCGTTTCCTTTTTTAGAACATTGTAATCTAGCAATAGCGCTTCTGAGGAAAAGTGCAAATAAGTTTGTTCTGGTAACTCTTTTTCCTCAGAAACCACCTCATTCTTTTGGGATTCGATCAAACGCGAGAGGACATCGGCAGTGTTTTTATCAGTACTAACGTACTCAATTATAAAGTCGTAAGCGGACAACTTAATCGCCCAACGCTGCAGACGACTGGCTGCCGCGCTCGGAATACCACAGTTAGGGCCAAAAATGCTCACGAGAGGTTTATGATCGGTGCGTAGTACGAACTTTCTACCATACAGATATTGATGAAATTTTTCAATAGCGAAAATAATCGCTAGAGCCTCTTTGTGGATTTGGCTGTAATGTGATTCGTGAGATGTCAGTGAGCGAGAAGCGTACGCAACAACGCGCTCCTCGCCACCGAGCTCGCGCTGCGCTAGTACCGCACCCAGCCCGCGCCCGCTTGCGTCTACTGTTACCACCGACTCGCAATGTATGTCGAAATGCGCTAGAGCTTTCGTACTACACAAAAATTTCTTTACTCGTACAAAAGCGGAATTTTGTTGGGTTCCCCATTGCCAATGTTTCCCTTTTTTTAACAGCTCGTAAAGAGGAGATAAATGGGTACTTAGATCTTTAATGAATTTTCCATAAAAAGTTACCATTCCAATGAATGATTTTAATTCAGTGACATTATTCGGATGGGGCATTGTTATAATTGCTTTGACTTTACCCGGGTCCACTCTTACCCCATTGTTATCAATTATGAAGCCTAAATATTTGACTTCTTTCGCGAAAAATTCACACTTGCTTTTTTTAATTTTTAAGCCATTCCCTTCCAAAATTTCCAATACTTCTTTAATCGACTTTAAATGGCCATCAAAGTCTTTATTTTTTATTAATATATCATCATAGAAAATGACTACATTTGGAACGTTTTTGAACATGTTCACCATCAATTTTTGAAAAATTCCGGGACTCGAAGATAACCCGTATACTAGGCGAGTGTATTTAAATAACCCCCTGTGGGTGTTAATCACCGTATACGCTCTGGACTGCTCTGATAAAACAATCTGATTATAAGCTTGCGAAAGATCTAGTTTTGTAAAAAAAACGTTTCCACTGAGGTCACTAAATAGATCCTCCATTTTTGGAACCGGAAATCTGTCGATCGCTAAGACTCTGTTGAGGGTTACCTTATAGTCGGCACATAATCTCAAACCGCCGTCGGCTTTCCGCACCACGACCAGTGGCGTGGCCCAATCGGAGTGATCAACCGGCTCAATGACGCCGGCGCGCAGCATGGCGTCGAGCTCGGCGTCGACGCGCTCGCGCAGTGCATATGGTAGTGGTCTTGACCGGCAAAAGATGGGTGTAGCCCCCTCACGCACATATAACTCGGCCGTGCCTCCCGTGTATTTACCCAATGTGCCGTCGAATAGGGATTTATGCCTAGAAACAATTGAGTTTATTAACATATTATTATTAGTTTTATTATCAACTAAATAATTGTTATGCGAATTAACTTTAAATATTTTTATTGGTATATTTAATTCAGCTAACCATTGCCGACCCAACAAGCTCGTTGTTCCTTTATCTATTACATACAAATCTAAAGTTTTAATTATACCTTTATAACTAACAATAGTCTCTATATAACCAATAGGCTGAATAGTTGAACCATCATAAAACTTTAAATTTAAACAACACTGCTTTAAGTGTAGGGTGCTAAACATTTCATCATAAACTTTTTTGCTTATGCAAGACAAGGCAGATCCAGTATCGACTTCCATACTAAGCAAACAATTTTGAACCTTAACTGTTATACAAACCGGTTTATAATCACTAAGCGACATTTGATACATAGGCTCGTGTTCGCCCTCTTCATATTCATTTGTGTTATCGTCTATGGTGTCCTGTTCGTCCAACAAATGTAAAGGAGCCCGCTCCCGGCCCCCTCGGCTTGCACCGCGCGACCCGCGCCATGTACCTCTTCCTCGACGGCCGCCCTCCCCGCGACCGATCACGCGCCCTCCGCGTGAGGCAGATTCCGCCACTCCTAATTGTCTTGTGTGATTGTACTCGACATTCCAATGTTCCTTTTTTGGACACATCCTTCTTAGGTGACCGATTTCGTGGCACCAACTGCACACGAAGTCTTTGTACGAGCACTCGCCCGCTGTATGCCGTTTGTTCCCGCATTTCGGACATTCCCCTAAGTTTAATTTGTGAAGTTCCTCTTTGAGTTCCCCGTTATTTCGCTCCACAGCAATAGCATCACGCTCGGCGGCCTCCAATGATAATGCTAACGTAATAGCTCGATTACATTGTAGGTTTTCTTCTGCGAATAGCCTCTGCCTGATCACTTCATTTTTTAGACCGCAAACAAGCTGATCGCGAATATTTTCATCCAGCGACGACCCGAACTCGCAATGTTTAGACAATTTTCTCAATTCTGTAATGTAATCCGTTATGGATTCATTAAGGAGCTGCCGGCGTTGACGGAATTTATATCTTTCTGCTAACACTGAGGGTTTTGGTTGTAGATGGTTAGTTAGTAATTCGACTGCTGTTTCGTAGGTTATTGCTGACGGTTTTTGAGGACTAACCAACGTTGATAATAGTTCGTAGGCTTCCTCCCCCATAACGGAGATTAATGTAGGTAGTTTTAGTTCATCTGACACTTTATTCACCAGAAAGTACATTTCCAATCTTTCGACATAACTTGTCCACTTTCCGTCTTTCACAACGAATTCACGTATTTTTCCCACCGACATTTTAATAATAATCTATAAGAACACGAAACTATAACCGGGTATCCCATCCTCGTCGCCACTGCTAAATTAATAGGCGTGCGTTCGGTACAATCATTTATTCAAGACTGGTTTGCCTACATACCCACACACATACACAACAGTTTTATAGCCCCGACTGCATTAGTTACGTAGCTGTATTACGGTAAGACTGCAATGCTGAGGTCTCGGGTTCAATCCCCGGTCGGGCAGTGATATTGGGTTTTCTACTCAGTATCAACCCGGAGTCTAAATTTTATGCCCGATATGGCGATAGGCTCGCGCCCTATCACATCATGGGACAGAATAAGCACGGCGAATAGTGTGCACTAGTTGCGCCTCTGCCTTATCGGAAATAAAGGGCGTGAGTGTGTATATAATTATGTTCTATAACCACAAAACGCATACCAATACTAAACAACTAATAAAATGAAGCTGTATCAATAAACAATGCATGCCAGCCGACGAATAATTTAAATGCGCAAGCCTAGTAATTAAGGAAAAGTTAAGCTTAGACTTGCATTGATATGTTTCTTAGTAATTAAGTCTTGAGACCTAGGCATATCTACTTTAGATTGCATGGATCTAGAAAGACCCGTTCCCTGTGCGATAATTACTGTTAAAGGCATTTAAAAGCTATCGTAGGGATGTGACTGGTTAAACAAGTATCGATATCGAAGGTTTCTGTGTTAATTGGAATATCTAAAGTGTTCCAATTTTAAAATAATTACCCTAAAAGGTTTAAAATTACAACAAGCGATGACTACTGGCTAAGTTTTTCCTACGATCTTGTAATTAAATATAACTCGCCATATACCTTAACCACTCACTATTTGAAACGTTTCTCGAGTATGTAAAGCTCCAAATGTAATAATACTAAATCTAAGATACTAACTATTCGGCACTGTAGGTCTACTGTATTAAGTTCTAAATTGTTACATAACTAAGTTTGTGAGAATATGACTGTTTGATGCCTAAATAAAAGAAAATAATAATAATAACATATTTCTTATAAGTACCTTTTCATAGTAACACTAGCAATAAAATTCAACGAAACGAGTCAAAACAAGATTGCCAAATTTCCCATTTTACTAACCGGAAAATTTGTCATAAACTCTTCTTTAGGTCTATCCTTAATAATGAAGTATTCACTTTTACCGTCCTGATATAAAATGTAGATCCAAGTCCAAGAACCACTAGGCATGTATTGAATTATTCTATAATGAAGTTAATACTTACATTCATTCCACTGACTTCTCACATTAATAGCCCTTTTCAAAACAAGCTAAATCTTAACATAATGATTTTGTCAAAACGAGCAATAGCGAGAAACGTAAATAATTAAGTCAAAGGAGCACATCTCCCGCCCACGCTGTATGAAGTTAATTAAATGAGACTTGACAGTACTTATTACAGGAAAACGCCTGCTGTCACGCAAGGAAAGCGAGGCCGGCGTATATTTTGCTTTAATGGGTCTAGAAGGTATTTTAATACAATCTAATGCGGTAAAATTTAAGTTCATCTGCCTTCTTAGTTTTATAAAGAAATCATAGAAATTACTGCGATATTTAGGATAAAAGTAGGCACACATTCATTCAATATTAAATGCGGTTGAAATTATCCCTGAACCTTCTTCATAGCCAGTATTTAATACCACCTACAATAACTTAAAATATCGATAAAATCAATGGTATGTCTCTATACGTTTTTTGCAGAGAATCCTCGATCAAAATGGCGCCGAGAGCGAACTTGGTCTTGAGTTATAGTGTTTATTTGCACCAGTCACTATTTTTTACTTTATTACTATTTAACAAGGTGCAGTGTTGAGTGAAGTATTCTTGGCGCTAATGAGACCACACGTTGTACCAAGGTCCTTTCCAATAGGTTTACTGAGAGCATATTTAAGAACCCATACTTAGGGGTTAGGATCATATTAATTGATCCAAAGAAGATAAAGATATTTATTATGTAAAACATGAGTGACAATAAAATTGTACAAGATCTTTAGTTTTTTTTAAAGGAGCTACATGTTTTGCGCATTGTTGTAGCGCATAGGCGCATAGCTTATAATTACCATAAAAAAAACCATCTCAGTTTCTCTCAAGTAATGTTTCAGCTGAGATGCTGTAAATAATAGCTCAAGTTTATTGTTGTTGTTTTATTAAATAGTTCAGTATCTTAAATGATTACTTAAGATCTTAAATGATTACTTAAAATTATCTTTAAAGGTGAGATTGCTTTATTAAAACAGCCCCTAAAACCGCCCCATTCACATTTTATACAATCAAATGACGAGACGAGGAAGCAGCTTGCTTGCTGGTAAGCGTCATAAGCATTAATAATTCATATCTAGCAACATCACTCGAACTTGAATAACAAAGAGATGACTGCACTGCATTCGCCACTCGGATACATTAAGACTCATAATACCCAGTTTTTATTGCTACTGAATGACGAGAAGAGCATACCGCTCGCCTGGTGGTAAGTGGTAAACAGTAGCAACAGCATATAGAACTTTTAATTACAAAGTACTGAGTGGCACTCGTAATAACCAGTAATTACGCTGGTTAAAATGTTCTTCCAACCGGAATACAACAGTGCATGCACACTGCTGCTTAGCGGTAGAAATAGACATTGCGGTTGTGCTTACTCAGACGGTTCCTTGTGTACGAGAGGATTACCACCAGTAAACATCTTCACAATTTTTCACTTTTATGATAACTTTTGCAAGTCAAACATAGTATTAATTATTCTCAGAATTGGCAATACTGATAATAAGTAAACAAATAAGCGTTTAATAGGAATTTGTGTATCTAAATTATTAATTAGCAGAATGATTGTTGGTTTACCTTCGTTTAACCACAATTCGAATGTACGAATAGGCCATTACGAGTGTTTATTAACTCGAATTGGAAAATGCAATTTATCGTCAAATCGAATTTAAAATGTAATCATCTCTTTTGGTTAACAAATATTTGTCTAATTAATTGAAAAACTTGATGCGTTTGATTACTGCGGCTGGATTGGATTATATTAAAGTATGTGGTATTGTTATTACTTTTATATTTACATAGTAAGATTTTAGGTTTAAATATCGCACTGCACCACATTCCTCCTTAGACATTATATTATGACCGTTCTATATTCCGATAAGGAATAAAATACTTTGTACATCTCAAGACATAGCATCAAGGCGCGAGTACATAACACGCCTTAAAGTAATCGACTGTAAAAATGCAATTATAAACCCTAATTGTATTTCTGTCTACATCTTCAGAGATAAAGATCTTGTTGAAGAATTTACAACTCCTTTCTTTTAGAAATCCATTTATTATTATTTTAAAATGGGCAGATGCAGATTTCAACATCGAGACCCCTGAGTCGCTATGGGGCAGAGCCAAGGACATCATAGAACTCGCAGTCGCAGGATCCAGACCACCAACTGCAGCGCAAAAACTGAAGCATTGGATGACTGAAAACACTTTTGCACTTGTCCAAGAACGCCGCAGGATGAAAGCAACCGGTGCAAATGTTAGGGTTCTCAACGAAATGTCTGCCCAAATCCAGAAAATGTGCAGAAAAGATCATAACGCCTACTTGCGTCATATTTGTGAGGAGATTGAAGCTCATGCAGGAAGACATGAACCCAGAGACCTGCATCACAAAATTCGTCTCATTACAAAAACGTTGCCATCCAAAACCTGGGCCATTGAAGACTGTAATGGTGAAGTGATCAGCGAATTGGAGAAAATAGCAGAAGGTTGGAGATGCTACTGCCAGTCACTGTTTGAGGATCCACTGTCACAGGCCTTCGAGTCAACGGAACCTGGAGAAGATAGTTTAGAACCTGACATCCTTGAGTCAAATTCAAATTCAAATTCAAATTCAAATCATTTATTCAGTAATTAGGCCCCTAAGGGCACTTTTACACGTCATTTTTACAGTGTTTTTATCATCTAAAGATTCTACCAGTGCTTCGGAAAAGCCCACTGACCTGAGAAGAAGCACCAAGAAACTCAGCGTAGGTCTTTTATTATAATTTTTTTTATATATATTTTTTACAAATTGCAAGTACAATATAATACACAATTTAATTATAGAACATGTGTGAATCTGAGCAACCTAATCCCAAGCATTTGTATCTTCAAGATAGTCTCTTATACTGTAATAACCTTTTTTGCAAAGACGTTCTTTGACAGTAGTTTTAAATTTTTTTATTGGAAGATTAACAATATGCATAGGAAGTTTATTGAAGAAGCGTACGCATAGACCAACAAAAGAATTGCTTATTTTATGGAGACGAGTAGCATGTACTATAAGTTTATCTTTGTTCCTAGTGTTTTTATTATGAATATCGCATATTCGGTCAAAATTTGCAATATTTTTTCGAACATACATAAGATTTGCAAATATATATTGCGATGTTACGGTAAGAATGTTTATCTCTTTAAACTTTTCTCTAAGAGAAACGCGAGGTCCGAGACTATAGATAGCTCTAATAGCTCTCTTTTGCAAGACGAATACTGTATTAATATCCGCAGCATTGCCCCAAAGAAGAATACCATACGACAGAATACTATGAAAATAACTGAAATAAACAATTCTTGCCGTGTCTACATCAGTCAGACGCCTTATTTTTCTGACTGCATAAGCCGCTGAACTTAGTCTACCTGCTAACTTTGCTATATGCGGTCCCCACTGGAGTCTCGCGTCTAATGTGATGCCCAGAAAAGTTGTTGACGCAGCAGGATTCAACTCTTCCCCATTTATGTGTACATTGGTTTTTACTTGTCTTACATTGGGCATAGTAAATTTAATGCATTTATTTTTTTTAGCATTTAGTAACAAGTTGTTTAAATTAAACCAATGCACAATTTTAAAGAGAGCATCGTTCACTTCGTCATAATTTTGTAACATTCTCTTAATTTTAAATATTAATGATGTATCATCCGCGAACAATACAATCTTATGATTATCCCTTACGTAGTAAGGTAAGTCATTAATATATACAAGAAATAAAAATGGTCCCAGAATTGAACCCTGTGGAACTCCCATGGTAACCGCAGATCCAGGTGAGATTTTTCCATTAATATCAACCCTCTGAACCCTGTTACTCAAATAGGATGTCAGAAGATTGAGAGCCGTGTTTCTAATGCCGTAATGGTGTAGTTTCCTGAGCAGAGTATCATGATGTACACAGTCAAATGCCTTAGACAAGTCGCAGAAGACGCCAAGAGCATCGTGCGACTCTTCCCAGGCCTCAAAAATATTTTCCAAGAGATCCACCCCCGCATCAATGGTGGACCGATCCCTAGTAAATCCGAACTGCTTCCTATGAAGTAGGTTATTATCGTCAAAATGTGTCAATAATTGATTTAGAATAATTTTTTCAAATAACTTACTCAGAGTGGGTAATATTGAGACAGGTCGGAAGTTCGAAGGATCCGACATATCACCAGCCTTGAAGAGAGGTATCACCTTGCTTTGTTTCATCAGATCAGGAAACACACCCGATGCGACACAACTATTAAAAACCGCTGCTAGATGGGGTGCAATGACATCAATAATCGATGATACATTTTTAACAGAAATTCCCCAAAGATCAGCAGTCTTTTTCTGATTGATACATTTAAATGTCTTTAATATATCTCGCGTATTAATAGGTTTGAAATCAAAAAATATGTCGCATTGAGGTACATTACGTTTAAGCAGCAACTCAGCTGACGTGGAGGAAGACTGAAGATGTTGAGTAGTCTTTGACGGTATGTCAGTGAAAAAATTTTCAAAAACGGTTGCTACTTCCAAGTCTGCTGTTACATATTTTTGATTAATATTAATATTAAAATCAAGGCTGCATGCTTTTTGCCTACCTGATTCTTTATTTATAATGTTCCAGGTGGTCTGAATCTTATTTGTAGCTGATTTAATTTTATTTTTTATGTATAATGACTTAGCAGTGGAACAGGCTTTTTTAAAGATTTTGGAATATTTTTTCACATATTCCCTAAAAGAGGGACGTTGGTCATAAGCTCTTTCGGAATACAATCTATAAAGTTTATTTCTACTTTTAATAATACCAGCGGTTGCCCATTCATTAAAAATAAGTCTATCACTAATCACTAATTTCTTACTAGTAAAAATTTTTCTAAATTCACACTTTATCAAGTCAAAAAGTGAAGTATACAATTTGTCTGGATCATTTTTAAAGGGCAACCCAGGAAGACATTTTATCATGTTACTTTTAAAACGGTTCATGCGGCTTATATTACAAGGAACAAATTGAATATGTTTCCCTTGAACCTTATTTTTATTACTAATAAATGATATTAATTGACCACAGTGGTCAGAATCTATCAAATTAATTACTGCCTTATATAGTATTTTATAGTTAGTAAAAATATTATCAATGCATGTAGCACTGGTTGCAGTAATCCTAGTTGGCTCAAGGAATACATTGTACAAGTCATAAGATTTAAAAAGATTAATAAAATTAACTTTTAACTGAGACTCTTCCAATAGATTAATATTAAAATCTCCACAAAAAATAACTATTTTATTTGTATTACAGATCCTATGCAATATATCTTCAATTATTCTTAAGAAATCAGTGTGGGATGCACATGGTGGTCTATATACACTCACAACAATAAATTGCTCAAATTCAATACATGAAATCTCTGTAACTCGTTCAATAGACAGACTCACAATATCAATCCTTTCCTTGTATTTAATTGACTTTTTGACTATTATTAAGGAGCCACCGTGTATTATATTTACTCTGCTGAACGAGCTAGCAACCTGGTGATTATTGAAGTTGAACATGATCTGATGACTTTTAAGCCAATGTTCACTTAAGCATAATATGTCAATATTACTATTGTTCATAAACAACTCCAATTCTAATTCTTTATTTGCAAGGCCTTGAATATTTTGATGCACCAGGTTAAAAACATGTTTGTTGGAATGGACATTTAAATTTACATTCAAATTAATATAGCTAGAGGGTGACTCTATTGTCTGAACATTTAATTTAAATGATTGAATGTCAAATTTTTCAGATTGCTATAATCTGAGTCATTATTACTAATTAACTGCTCAATAGGAGCAGTGGTACAATTAGCCAAATTCTTGGCTGTTATAATAAAATAATAAGATAGCACATCTGCTATCTGTCTCTTATAATATATTGGCAGATAATATTTATCTTTAGTCAATGTATAGTTTTTACTAACATATTTGTTAGTGTCAATAATGTGAATTTTGTTTATATTGCACGATACAGTGTGCATTGTCAAATTTAGCTTATATCTAATTTGGTTTTCTTCCGCTGGCAAGCTTTTACTATAAGGGAATGTAAACATAACAATCTCTTGCACCGGTAATGTATTTAAAAAATCAAGATATTGAACAAGCTGTTTTTTGTTTACATTACCCCTATTACCCACAAATAAAATTAATTTTGTTTCAAGTGTCAAGTTATGGCAGTTAGTAATATGATTAATAATATCTGCATAACTAGTATAAGGCATACAATTATTCAATACTGTATATCCCAAGTCCATAAACAGCAGTCTTCCCATGTCCTTTCCTATTTCATCACAAAACATAATAGTTTTTTTTTGTGGCAATTTATTTATTTTAATTTCGGTTTTGTTTTGGTTTAGGTTTAGGGAGCTGTTGGACTTATTATTAGTCAGAGATCAGAACTGCCATCAAACATCTGAAGAATGGGAAAGCTACCGGCTCTGATGCAATTCCTGTAGAAACAATCAGAGCTATGGGAGAACACGGCGTTCATATCTTTCATACCATCTGCAACAAGATATGGGTGTCAGGAAAATGGCCAAAAGAATGGGCCCATACGGTCTTCATTCCTCTACATAAAAAAGGTTCAACCAAGAAGTGTAGCAACTACCGCCTCATTGCTCTAATCAGTCATGCCAGCAAAATTCTGCTACACATCCTAAATGAACGGCTGAAAGCTTACCTGACACGAGAAATCGCGCAAGAGCAAGCTGGGTTTGTGAAGGGAAAGGGAACCCGGGAACAGATTCTACTAGTTCGTCAAATCATCGAGAAGGCTCGAGAATTCAATAAGCCAACTTACATATGCTTTGTTGACTTCTCAAAGGCGTTTGACTCCGTGAAATGGCCAATATTGTGGAAGACGCTTCTAGAAATGGGCACACCAAAACATCTTGTGCACCTTCTCAGGGGTCTCTACGAAGAAGGAACTGCTTCGGTACGAACGGATGACCTTCTTTCACATAGCTTTCATCCCAGCGCGGGCGTCCGCCAAGGATGTATCATATCGCCGCTCTTATTCAACATCTACACAGAACTTGTGATGCGCATTACTCTCGAAGACTGGACCGATGGCGTTGCGATTGGTGGTTACAAAATCGCAAATCTTCGCTACGCCGATGATACAACCTTGTTTGCGACTAGCAAAAGCCACATGGAAGAACTACTGCTCAAGATGGAACGCGTAAGTCTTACATTTGGATTGAAGATTAATCGGAGTAAGACCAAGGTTATGATTGTGGACCGCGCTAATGTCAATGCACCAGGAGTAACACAAATTGCGAATTGCGACGTAGTTCAGTCGTATGTTTACTTGGGTGCTTTGATATCAAACAATGGTGGTAGCGTGGACGAAGTGAAACGACGCATGGCGATGGCTAGAGGGGCAATGGACAAACTAAAGAAAATATGGAGGAATCGTAACATAACAAAGGCCAACAGATCAGGCTCGTTAGGGCACTTATATTCCCCATATTTCTGTACGCAGCTGAAACATGGACGTTACGCGAACTGGAAAAGAAAAAGGTGGATGCTCTAGAGATGTGGTGCTGGAGAAGAATGCTTGGGATATCATGGACTGAATTCCGCACAAACCTTTCCATTCTCCAAGAACTCGGCATCAAGCAGCGTTTATCCGAGTTAGTACAGTCCCGTATACTAACATTTTTCGGTCATATCTCGCGGCGGAATAATGACTCCATAGAGCGTCTAGTCGTTCAGGGCAGAGTGGAAGGAAATAGACCTCGTGGTAGGTCACCAATGAGGTGGACCGACCAAATAAAGTCAGCAGTAGGAGGCCCTGTACACGAATGTACCCGATTGTCGTCTAACAGAGACAGATGGAGAGATATCGTGCGGCGAGCTACATCATCGTTTGAACACAAATAATAGTGACCACGACCGTTCTGTCAAGAGCGAAGCGAAGAAGAAGAATTATTTTAAAACAACAGCAAACTTCTGCCAAGTGTAAAGCGATATAAAATATCGGAGGTGACATTTTGTTTACGGTCTTAAACTTCCGTTTCCTAGACATTTAGGTAAGTGATATTTATGGGTTGTTTGTTTGATTTAATCTTATATTGATGACGTTTACGGCGCGTAGTTGCTGAGATTCAAGGGGTCAGGGTATCGATTCTTATAATTTATGTTATTTTATATTGGGTACTGGTTTATTAAATTAGGCAGTCAATGACATTGCATGCGTGTTTTAATGACTTACATGATTTCATCTAAGGTATCCTTCTTTGTCAAGTTCTATAGTGTTTCAACGTAAACCGCCCGAGGCGGTTGCTGCAGCTCCAAACCCAGCCTACCTAGCTTCATAATCCCTATTTCTTTCTTTATGCGTATGCACCCAGGGTTCCAAATTAGGACGCATATTATGGGCTTTGTGTAAAAAACAAAACTCACCGTTTCTTATAATCTCGTGATCGTTTTAACCTTTTTTACTATCTCAGAAACGTTTAAACCCAAATAAAATAATTTCAGCAATAATATCAACTAAGTACTACTATTTTCTCTACAAAGGCCCCTTTAAACCTTTTCCGTTCGATATGCTTATCTACTCCTTATCTAGATAGAATCCTATTCCAGAACCCCTCAATCACCATGCACCACAATTTTATTTGCACAGCTTTAAACTGCAAATATTGGTTTTAAACGTATTTAACCGCGATCAAATATGGCCGGGCCTGGATAACCGTTCAAATGTCAGAGACGATTGAGGTTAGCTTTGCCTTAAGTATTCTTCGTGAACCTTTATATCTAACGGTACGATAGGTCGTGTCCGATTGAAAGAGTAAAATCTGTTGATTTATTTGATTATGGACCTTTAATAAATTTGTATATTGTGTTTGAAGTTTATTCCATCATAATCGGGTATGTCCTTGAAATTTCAAACAATACATTTGACTAACAGTATTATGTAATATAATATCAATGTAATATCAAATATTATATTTATATTATAAACCTCACAAATTTAGCTGCTAACAACACTAAAATCTTACGATTAGATGCGATCGTCATTCACCTGAATACCCATATCCTCGTAAAGCGTAAGACCTCCATAAGTCCTAAGGGTTCACTGACATCGTATCGTATAGTATAAAAACGCTCAGCCCATTTGATTGAGCTCGTAAGGGATAACATTGACAGTTTTATCAGGCTTTACTATCACTTTCTACGTCGTTTTTCTTCGAGGAATTTTATTTGAAGCCTTCTAACCCTATGTCTTAAATCTTTACGATTGTGAGATTGCTCCTAACAGGTTACAAGGGGCTGGCTAAATCCTAACCTGTCTTCAATCAGGATTTTATCTAGAGTTTTGCAAATGCCAATTGGTTAAAGTGTGCTTGAAATGTTGGTGCTTTGTCTAGCATTTCGAAATATATTGGCTTGATTGTTTAAGAACGGACACATAGGAAAACCAAGGAACTTTTAGAAACAGACACAGGACCAACGAATCTTTGTGGTATGACCAAGATATTTCGGATGATAGTCTAAAACTCTATAAATAAACAAGAGCAAGACAAGAACCCTTTCTGCAATCGTCAACGCTAATAAAATACAGAAAAAAATTTAAATCACATATCCTAGCGATAGACTTATCGATCCTCTACGGCCCCTGATTCTCTATAACCAACATGCAAAACTTTGGTTCTAAAGAACATGTTTGAGCAAAAGAATTAAGGTTTTATGTTGATGACAGAATAGTCCAGTAGGTTAAATGATCAGAACTCCTTTCACAATTAACTTTCATACCATTTAATTCACATTAATTCCCCTATCTGTTGTAAGTATATAACAACATTAGAACAAGAGTGATGTGTGCCCATATTATCTCAAAGCCTTATTAGAGTTTCCTTATTGCATAAAGAACATTGAGTGCTTCCTCTCTTTCCTTCCCTAACAACGCCTTTGTTTTCCAACGACCTCAGCTTTTTGCCAGATTTTATCAAACCCATACTTTCGTCTCAGCGTTGAATAAAATTACGCGGGTTTTTGCGAGTGCACTTAGCGAATGGTGGTATTGATGGCTGGTCAAATTATGTATTTTGTGAATAATGTAATGCTGTAAATATTAAATTTTAACACATTTTTTGTAGAATACAACTTTAGGACGTACTTTTTAATCTAGTCGCCGGTACTTGACTAGATAGAGACCTTTTTACGCATGACAAACCCGCTATATTGAATGTTTTGAACGCGTCCGGTTCCGGAGTCAACCGGTGTATATCATGATCCGTCGAGCCACGATACTATAATATTATCTAAATACTGCTAAACAAAGTGCAAATTTTTATTCAAAAGACAAATTTCCAACACGTCAAAAAATTCATAAACCATTTAACAGACAAAAATACAAACCAACAACAAATCCACATTCCTCATAATAAAGTCTACCTGGACGTTTATAACTGAGGGTGGATCATGCATCAAAATGTCAACAGTGAGATGGGGACGAATGGAACCGAAAAAAATTGACGCAACCGCTCCGCCTTGACAATTTGCTCCGGTCCAAACGCCTGACGTTTTGTGTTATCTAATAATATTTTCTGGCGTCGCTTACATCGTTAACGAAGATTGAAAGGTATGATTTAGCTGCTTCTATGGGATCGACTACTGATTTGATTTCATTTTTTTATACCAACTTCTGAACGAGGTAAAGTCAAAGTCAAATAATCTTTATTTAAATTGTCTTTTTCCGAAGCTCTATTAAATCGTTATGAATCTACCACCGCTTCAGAACGTGTTATTGCTGTGAAGAAAAGCGGCGCAAGAAACTTCGTCAGCAACACGATCTGTCAAGATAATAAAAATATTACAATTCACATACCTAATGGTAATGACGTCGCAGTAATAGTAACGAAAATAATACTTTTATCAGAAAACTACATGGCATTGCTCGATTCTCATATTGATACAAATGTTTTCAAGTCTCGTATATCTATACTGGTTGGAAAACCTTTTCAAGACAGAATACAATAGTTCTTGCACATAGCTGTTCAACAGCAGATATAGACAATACAGTTCTATTTAACAGACTCTCGCTGCCAACATAACGATCATCTACTAGAAATCTATACGTAATTCACAGTCGTCTCTGTTTACTGAATTCTGTTTTATGCAAAACAGCTTTGATGATTCCAGAGCTAGTTGTCGACTAGGCTTACCGACTAGCTTTTGAAATCAATCGACAGTCGACTTAACCGTCTCAAGTACTTGGTTTTGAAATGTAAGCCACTGTGGCTCAGAGATTCTGACTCACGTTACGTCGATAGCGAGGGTTTCCTTCAGTAGGGTTCGGGTACCCACAAGCCCCGAAATATGTTTAATAAGTAGGTAAAGTTGTAATGGATAATATCCAACAACAAGATGTGTGTGGATTAGACAAACATATTTTAACGCTTATTGATCGAATGAGCACTTTAAATGCAAGCCCCAAGCCTTGTGTCCCCGTTAGTTCTTGTAAATCCTAAGCATCTAAAAGATGTTTTAAATAAATCTTAAATAATAAATAATAGATAAATCTTAGTTCAACTTCCTCATAACAAGTCATATTTTGTTATCTAACCAACTGAACACTTCTGTTCTTCTAATTCTAAAGAATCTTTACGTTTAGCATTCCCAAGCGCCCATTACCCATATGCACCACTTGAAATGATACCATTGAACAGTCATAAATTATATCCTAAATAGATACTAGTTACCTCAAGTACTACAAGCAGGTGGAATCGGCTTTCGTATCGACTTTTTAAGTGGGAAAAGTTTCGAACGCCCACACTGGAAGTGATATTTGCATGTTTAAAAAGAAATTCTTTCATCATCATGGTGCATTTGATAATTTCATTTTATACGCCATTTGCGAGTTATGATAGTAAAATTGATAATACCGCAATTACGTTATTGGAAACTAATTTGTATATAATATTTATTTAATAAAACCGATATATTAGTAGTATATAATTGCTAAACATTAATATTATCTTATCATGGTTTAATTCGATTTAAGGCAATGTGCAAAAAAGTGGTAAAATCTAAATCACACAAAAACTGTCAAAATCCCTACAGAATGCATCTGCCTATCTATCCTAAAATTAGAACGACATCCATGACGTTTTGAAATATGTACTTATTTCACAATAGAAAAACGCAACAGTGACAAACTAAAGGAAGACCGTATAAAAAATTACATCAACGGCCCCACCGAGGATAGCGGAAGCATAGATTTACAAAAATTCAATAGTTTAAGCCTATCACAAACGCCATTCATAAAATATAATACAACTGTTATTTGTTGCCGTTTATTTGAATCTTTACGTCCAACTTCCGGACCGTTCGTGATACAATACGAATAGATACCGTCTCTACCGCAAATAAAAAAACGTTTGGAAATCTGGATACAATTAAGAATATTGATGCTGAAGTTCAAATTCTATTGAAAATCTACGTGTAATGTCTAAATCTAAGTTTTAAGTTGAAATCTATGTGTAATGAACTACAAGAAAACAGGTATGGCGTCTAATATTAATCCTATCTTAAAATACTAAGCGAACAAAATTCATAGGTAATTGTTGCAATAATAAAGCATAAGTTGCTAAAAATATGTTACATGTGATTTAAGAAATAGTTTAATCTATCAAGCTCACGCAATTCACACATAATAAAAATAAATGAAGCGTCCTAGAAACTAGCGAAAACAAAAACCCAACCCGAAGGTTAACTAGCAAAAAAACTTTGCAAAGGCAACCAGAATCTACAAAGATAAAGGGATCTCGCAATCTTGAAACGAATGTAGAGATTGATGACTTTCTTAGAATCCACAAAAAATACACACGAGTTCCCATCTACAAAAACGGCAAAACCCTTTATAATGTTATTCATAGATAGATTTCTCTTGAGGTTACCCTTAGAAAAATCAAATTCATAATCTGTGCGTTAAAACGTGAATCAAAACAACTTCTGTGCAAAAAGTTTTCATTCGTACTGTAATACGATCGGACGCAAATAAAGTTATTGCCACATGAAAAAAATAGATGTACAATATTTTTGTATCAAAATAAACACGTTTAGTGAAATCAGATCTGCGTCCCGCGTCGATTTTAGTCAAAACAAAATCAGAATGGCCCTTTGTTGGCAATCCACTCTTGTGGGTATCATATTTAAGATGGGGATGAGAAAAGTAAGGTCTGAATAAAAGATTTTTGCAAATATTATCGTTGGCACGTTGGGCAGGTTTGTAGATTACGACGGTTTTTCCTTTTGGATTTTTATCATTCCTTATTCAGATGAATTTGCGTATACGGGTATGAATTAAATATTGTTCTTCATTACAGAAGCGTGGGGAAGAGAATTCTATTATGAAACTCATGATGTAGTCGAAATCTTTACATATATTGTAGGTATAAACCATTCTATACAAAATATAGAAAATGTCTCCCAGATTAAGAACATTGAATATTCCCATAAATCCGCTAGTTTTTTTGCATGTCCCAACCGTACTGATGAAATGGGGACAAAGAGGCTCGCTCCCCATCGCAAACACCATGATACCGCGGTCTCGTGTTACATGTGTCGACTCATTCATGCATTGTGTCTAGCTGTAAATAGACCCTTTTATGAATGCAAATCTTTTTTAAAACTTAATAAGTATAATAGAGTCTCAGAGAATTGTTCGCGCTCGATTTGATCTATGTTGGGTGTTTTAATGGTGCATGATAATCTTGGGATACAAATCAAACCTATGAATATGATATTTTTATTACCCTGGACAAGTTATTTTATGATCTGCCATGTATTGCTTTAAGATGTCATTTTAAAAAATATAAGACAAATTGAAGAGACTTAGGGCCGATTTCACATCGTGCTGATAAACACTATTTATCTCATAAACGTGTAAGCCGACAAAATACAAAAGTCACTCTAATCTATGGTCCTAAATAAGAGTGAGACTTTTGTATTTGGTCGGCTTATACATTTGTGTGACAAGTGTATATGTCGACCAAATTGCGTTTATAAGCAAGCGGTGGAATCAGCCCTTAGTAAATATAAATATTTTATTTCGAAAATTTAACCAACTAATTTTGAGATAGGAATGAAATCATACCTGATGGATCGCATCCGTTTATATCGACTTTGTCTTCAATGGGGCCAACATACAAACCATTATCAATACCGTCCACACATCAAACATTTACGTAAGCATCACAGTTTCCCCTGGCGACGGCTTACAGCCCCGGTAAACATCGTGATCCCGGTTAGATTATCTGATATCGTGTTTCCGTCCGGGATCGGTTTTAGGCCTCAAGTATGTTATGAGACATTAAGGTTTGTTTACTTAGGGTTTATTGTTGAAGATCTATGAGTTTATGAAAGTTAGTTCGTTATTTTTTTAGTGTTATTCATTTGCGAGTAAACTAGAAAAAATACTTTAATTCTATTTATATTCATTGGCATTTTCACACATATAGGGTCATTCGGGGTAACAGCACGCAGTGGGTAAAAGTTCGCATGGTTAATATCATGGTTAATAAGAGAAAATAGAAGATTTGCAGAGATTATCCCGAAAATCAAGTATCGAAATTAAAAACGTCCCACAGAAAAACCATGAGACTAGAGAGGATCTAATTTGCATGGCACTAGCGCTCTCTAATACCATCAACCACGACATGCAATCATCTGATATAAAAGATATATACAGAATGAAGGGGAAACACGATGGAGTAAAGTCTCCTCATATCGTTGTAGAATTAGGATCAACCATTTTAAAAAACGATTTGATGAAGAAAACTAAAGTTTTCAACATAAAAAATAAAAGTAAACTTCAGGCGAAACACCTAGGACATACTTCCAATGGAGACACGCCAGTATATATATCGGAACAGTTGACATCAAAGAGCGCCCGCCTATATTTCTTAGCACGAGATCTGGTAAGAACGCAAAAATTTAAATACTGTTGGACATCATTTGGAAGAGTTCTTATAAGAAAAGATGATACCTCACGTGTCATAGTTGTGAGCAACGAATCGCAATTACACCGCTTAACACAAGAATCATGACTATCCTGCATCATTATTTGCGTTGTAAGATTCGTTCATAAATATGCCTATGTAATAGTATTAAGTCAGTTAAATGATTTTCAAAATTTTGCTCAGATTTATAAAAAACTTAATTACCTTAGATATAAATTATCACACAATACACTTCATATTACACTATCCATTCAACACATCTCAAATTCATGCAAGCACTCAAACAACTCAAAGCATACTCCAAATCCTAGCTTACAGATAATTATGCCTTTTCTACATATTGTTAACTTTGATTTATTAGCTTCAACCAAGTTTTTTAAAGACTCCGTTTATTCATCTAAAAATAACAGTCTTTGTTATGACAACTTGTCGTTTAAATATGTTTAGAATTATGGATAATTTTGTTGATACATTACAAGAATTGGACAACACAGAAATTGCGTACTCAATTAATTGTAATATTGAAAAACTAAGCTCTTTTACGCAGGTGTCATCTCATAAAAATTTCACAATACTAACTCAAAATATAAGAAGTGTGTATAGCAATATAGATGACCTTCAAATAAACCTTTCACAGTTAAAATTTGAACCTGATATTCTAATCTTGACAGAATGTAGACTAAATATTTCCAAAAATATACCGTTGCTGAGCAATTACACTTCACATCATTCCGTTACTCAACTTAATCAAAATGACGGTGTTGTTGCTTACGTTAAAAACGACAACCTTGCTCGCGTAACTGAATTGAATCTTACTGAATGTTCCGCCCTACAAATTATTATTTCTAACTATACCATTATTGGCATTTACCGTTCTCCATCAGTTACAAATGCGGACAATTTCATACAAAGTTTAAACTTACATTTAGAAACTATTACTCGGCATAAAAACATAATAATAATGGGTGATATTAACATTAATCTAATTCCAAAACCTACAGAAAAGCCTCAGGAACGTAGTAACAGGTTAAACTACCTCAACATTCTCTCTATGCATGGACTTCTTCCTGGGCACAATAAACCCACTAGGTATGATAGTTGTCTAGATCACAGTATGTTAAAAATAGACACAAGTAAAAATACTGCTTTAGTTGCTGTTCTTAACACCACAATTACGGACCACAATATGGTACTTTTAAATATATCTCACACATACAAACAAAACAGATGCAGTAAGTTTAAAACTTTCTTCGACATAGACAAGGCTTACCAAATGGTAAAAAATACCAATTTTACAATTTTACAAATGTGTAATGACCCTAATATTTTTGCATATACCCTCATAAATATTATTGCGACTGCCGTTGTTTCTAATACAAAAGTTAAAACGATTACGAGTAATATGCGGATTCTATAACCATGGATAACCACTGGAGCTTTACGATGTATAAGACTTAGAAATACTATGCAGATAAAGTTGAAAAGAGACCCCCATAATGCTATTTTAAAGATTACTTATAAACGGTTTCGTAATTTCTGCACTAATTTAATAAAAAAACTTAAAAAACATTACAACAAAGAGAAAATAAACAAATCGATTATTCACCCTAAAAATCTCTGGTCCACAATTAACGAAATTACTCAGTTTAAAAAACCTATTACTTCTAATATATACCTTCTTAACATTGCCACCCAGCCCTTGCTTTCGGTGAATACAGTAAACCAATTCTTTGTAAACATTGGAAAAACTTTAGCTGAAGACATTTTAAATCAGACTTCTTACCGACAGTGTATCTCCGGTCGTAATAGTAATATGCACGTTTCCTCGTTTGTACTACTAGAAACCGACTCACAAGAGGTAAATAGCATAATATTGGGTCTTGACTCAGGGAGGGCTCCAGGATATGACGGGATATCTATTAGGTTTTTGAAACGGACCAGGGAATTCTTGGTACCATTAATTAGTCAACTAGCTAACTTATGTTTTAATTCTGGAGTGTTTCCAAGAGCTCTGAAAAGATCTATCATTACCCCTGTGCATAAAAGTGGTGACAGAGGAGACGTGAATAATTACAGACCTATTTCTGTTCTACCTTCACTATCAAAAATTCTTGAAAAATTAATAAACACTAGACTAGTCGACTATCTGAATAAACACAAACTTATATCCAACTCCCAATACGGTTTCCTGAAAGGTTTATCTACTCAAGACGCCATCACTGCATTAACATCTGCGATTGTAGATGAGGTAGATAAGGGCAATAAATGCATTACAGTGTTTTTAGACCTGAAGAAAGCTTTTGATACCGTCTCTATTCCTATACTAATACAAAGACTTGAAATGATAGGTATCAGGGGCAATGCTCTTTCTCTTCTTACAAATTATCTACAGGAGAGAACACAATTAGTAAAAATAGACAAATACTGTAGTGAAGAAGAAAGTGTTACATTTGGCGTTCCTCAAGGCAGTGTGCTCGGTCCGACGCTGTTCTTAGTGTACATAAATCAACTGTGTGCGCTAAGGGACACTAGTGGAAAATTTTTCTCTTATGCGGATGATACCGCAGTCGTATTTAGTGGAACATCTTGGGACGCCGTGAGGATTGCTACAGAAAAGGGTCTTGCTAAAATATCTGAGTGGCTCAATTCTAATCTTTTAACTCTTAACACTTCTAAAACCAATTATATGTGTTTCTCTCCATATCAGAGTAGCCAACCAGGGGCTGATATTGAAATAAGAATTCACAATTGTACTAATAACTCCAAAGGCGATTGTAACTGTCCATGTATACAAAGAGTTACCTGTATAAAATACCTCGGAGTTATGGTGGACCAGAGATTATCATGGCATATGCATCTTGAAATGGTTACGAGTAGAGTAAGGAAGTTAATCTTTATTTTCAAAAAACTTAGGCACGTTATGTCAATAGATGCTCTAAAGAAAATCTATGTCGCTTTGTCTCAATCTGTGATAACTTACTGCATTTCAGTGTGGGGTGGTGGAACAAAAATAAAATTTTTAGACCTTGAAATAGCCCAAAGATCATTGATAAAGGTTCTGTATTTTAAACCCTATAGATTTTCTACTGAATCACTATACCAAATAAGTAATCTTTTGTCTGTAAGAAAGCTATATATCCTGCACCTGATTCTGAATTTACATAAATCATTACCATTTTCCCAAGAAAGGCAGAATAAAAGAAGGAAAGACACTGTGGCTCTTGCTGTACCAGTTCGTACCACTTTCGCTAGCCGACAATTTGCTACCCAATCAATATACTTATATAATATAATAAACAGAAAGCTAAATATATATCCTATGCAATTCTATGCTTGTAAAAAATCTGTTATTGAGTGGTTATTATCCCAATCCTATACAGAAGTGGAATCTCTTTTGAATAGGGTCTCATGAATAGCACATACAAGTACACACACTCCCACGCTCTCTCTCTCTCTCACACACACACACACACACACACACACCCACACCCACACACACACACACACACACACACCCACACACACACACAGCCACACACAAACATGTTTAGACTATTGCTTAATTTCTAAGTTAAAGTATATTTCTAATAATATGTTGTTTTGTACTCTCGATATAATTTAAATTGTACTCAGAAGTTTGTAATTACGGGAAGAGCTAGGCTCATCCAACACAAGCATTCTTTAATTGCTTTATGGGTGAACCTCATAGATTTTTTTGTTAAGATTGAGTGAAATAAAAATCTTATTATATTATTATTATTATTAATATCTCGGAACCTATTGAGGGGGCTCAGACACTTTTTCGGCTAGATCAGGGGCGCGTCAGGGACGATGTCAGAGCCACAAGCTATTTTACCAAGCCTCACTTGTTTAGCGAAAAACGGTGATCAACGTGATTTTTTTGATTAGATACCAATATTTTGTGCTGGGAAAAAAGTGTATGGCTAGACGGTGCATCAGTTTACAAAATTCCTTTAATTATGTTAAGTTTACATGATTATTATAGTATTTATTTTAGTTATTAATTCTGTCCTAGAAAATAAATGCGTCTCAACTAACGTGTGATTGCTAAAAATATTCCCTGTTTGGGTAACAATACAAGGTTAAAAGTACGCACCCTGTTATAACTTCATTACAATGATCGCACGTTTTTTTCTTCTTTAAGCTGCAATTAAGTCGAATATTATTTGTAAAGATTTTTAGACCTTATACAGAAAAAAATATTCTCATTAAACACTCTGCGTAATTTTACCCACATAACGGGTCAATAGTACGAATTTCTCCCGATGCACTTAACCATGTATTGCAAAAAAAACAATGAAGCAATGTACAAAAACTCATTAAATAATGAAAGTAGAATAAATTTACTTTA
Source organism: Sphinx pinastri (assembly GCA_947568825.1). Taxonomy (NCBI): domain Eukaryota; kingdom Metazoa; phylum Arthropoda; class Insecta; order Lepidoptera; family Sphingidae; genus Sphinx; species Sphinx pinastri. Next base: position 13,378,720 of record OX387632.1, read on the forward strand.
CATAGAGGGTTAAAACGTTTTTCAAGACACTATATTTTTGACTGTGTAGAAGATAGAAAAAAAAGTGCGTACTTTTAGGCCAAATGACCCTAACACTGTAATAAATAGTATCCAAAGTCTATATTCCAGAAGATTAAACTCAAGCTGTTCAACAATAAAAAGAATCAATTCAATAAAACTTTGCACGTCAACTATAACAACTTAAACACATTAACCGGCATCGAAGCAAACCCTTCAAAACCTTGCAACACAATGTACAATGTTATTCAAAGAGTTCTTACTATATATCCCACTAAAATCTTAATCTACGCAGAAAATAGTTGCGTACGGAGAATTCAGGTAACCAACAGTTTTTTACTATCGCCCGAGCCCTTTCATTTGGTTCGGGGTGAAATTCTTTTCACGGTAAATCGGCCCGCGAAAGGCCCCTTTGAATTAGTTGGGAGAGAAAAAAAAAATAAACGAAATCCTTGTTTCTCGCTGACCTGCAAATGGTTTAAAAAAGATTTAGCGATTTAAGCACAAGCCTTAGGGGATACGCCGGCGTAATCTTCTGAATTTACGTTTCAATGGATTGAGATCTTGTTATCAAATGGGATGAAAGAGAGGTGCTGTTGAGTTTATTAATGGTTATAAGACACCCATTCAAAGCGTTTACAAAAGTAATACAGTAGACAATTATAATTTGAATATGGGAACAAACATAACGCACAGTCCAACCTACCTGGTTTAATTTAATTAAAGTGAATACATGCGTACATTAATTTAAATATCGCAATAAACGGATTAAAACACTCCTAACGAAATAAACTTAAGTTAAAATATCATCTAAAATAAAGTACAAAATTAGCGCCAGCAAACTAGACTTAAATAAATTCATTAGTCAAACGATTGGACCATTAAAATAAATCAAAGGCAGCGAGAGCGGGGACAAAATGGACCACAAAAGGGGCCCACCAGAGGAAACTCACGAAGCCACTGCCAGCACGGAACTCGTGATAAAACACCGAGCCGCGGTCACGAGGCTAATTTATAAGTTGTCTTTACTATAAATCGACATTTTATATTTATTGATGGAATTACTGTTGCTTAATCGGTACTTTCTCACATTCAATGCCAGGTGCTGTTACTCGACGGCTTTACAAAATGGGAAAATATGTTTTAGCTTATCAATATGTTATACAGAAGGTTGTAATAATTAATACCCGTTTCCAATTTATACAACTGTCAAAATTTTATTCAGAATTAAATAGCCGTTAACTGATGTATATATAATTACTTCTTACTAATAATATAAGCAGATATCAACTGACAAAGAAATAAACAAAGATAAATCATGTTTTCAAAAGAAGTAAATAACTCAAAGAAGCGAAACGGTCTTGTAATTCTGTGAAAATCTGTCTCTGTAAGAACGCTTTATGCAAAATATAAGCAACACTCCATTTCACATTTAAAGAAAATACGCATCCTCAGCCCTCACGCCTCAATAAACGCACTTTTGTTGAAACGTGAAAATATCCAAAGGTACTTTCAAAGGCGAAAACGTAAGCGTTAACAATAAAATTCTTCAAATTACTTACGCCATTGAACTGAGACGTGAATAAGTTTATTTACAATATAAAAAATGAAATCTTTATGCTACAACGAAAATCGATATAACACCTTGTCAAATTTCGTATGACCTATGAATTCTAAAGAGCGTGATATCAATGATGGGTCTTCAAAGTTTTGACACTCGACAGTCACGTCTCAAGTAACGGTGTCTCACAATGGGAAATACTTAAGAAACGTTGACCACTCGCTGAGAGCTTTGTGGTGCTATTGTCTTTGTAGAAGCTAAAACACTTTCAATACAATATCACCGCCATATATTTGTACAACGTAAGCCGCTGCTCATAATCTTTTCTCATACTTTATGCGTGTTTGAATAGAGATCATTTTTGCATGAAATTTCGTTTCGTAATAGCAAAATCACATTTGCCAAACCAACTTGTTACTTGTCACAGATGTCTGTTAATTTTTACGGTACGTTTCCTAATAGGAAACAAAGAATTTGAAGTGTACGCTTGTACGCTCATTATTTCATTGATTGTTGTATTGTGTTGCTAAATGTTCTGCTATTTAATTGTCTGTTTTATTTTTTGTTATATCTTCATGCGGTTACGTTTGAACTAATGGATGTTGCTTGAGTGCAGAAATATCATCTATAATAATAATGTAATTGTTAAAGATGACTCAATAGAATATAGTATCTATTGAATAAATACCGTCATTTTATTAACCTTCAGGAATATAAATATCTGTATCCAATGTTTCTGTACTATCAAAATACCGAATTCAGGTCACAGCCCAAGAACCCTCTTCATAAATTTCATCAAACCATTAGACATCTTTATCACTCACCCCCGAATAAATCTTAAGTATATTAAATGATCCGTATCACGTATCTGTAACAGCATAGATACAAATCAAAAGCAGAGCCCAAAAGTTTGTTTTGAATACTAATAAGCCGGCCGGGTACTTCGGTTTCAACTTCAAAGGATATCGTCAGTCCTCACACGCGAACACGGAAACTAAATCCAATCGCTTTAAACTTTACAGAGTTTTGTGTTTAAGTTATTTATCAGGGGTAGTTAGGTTAGATTTATATTTATTGTGGTAAATTCTTTACTTTACATTTTTGTTTCTTGGCTGCATTTATGACTGTATTTGTAATTGAGGTTAACATATTTTTTTTGAATTTATACATTATCAACTTTATCGTTGCTGTTTATTTCAATTTCAACATTAAGTTCATAGATATCGATAGATTTAATAGTATGAATTCATGCTTTAGAAGAACTAGCCCTAACATTATCCCACACAAATTTATCACGTAACAAAAATGCACAATCAAGCCAAGTTTCTTGTTGCTGTAATATCACAAATAAATAATCGCGTGGCAATCTTCATTCGTACCACGTCATTGGTTCACTCGGAATCAATTGGCCGGTTTAATGAAGACATTACTGTCTGAATCTGCCTCCCGTAATCACCGGCTCACGATCGAATGTACTGCTCGCAGATTACATCAGAGTTTTTATTACTAGTTTTTATTTTATGATCAATTGATTTCCGATGTATAAAATGGCATGTTTTGGATGTAATTGTGGTGGTTCAGGATGTTATGATGTCCTTTGTGTGACTGGCTAGATCGCTTTTTAGATTAGTGCAGTATAAAATATAATTTATTATGGACATAATAAGTACAGTTTTTCTTAAAAATTCAAGCTACTTCTTAACATAATAACCGTGAGAATAGATGTAATTTTTGTAAGAAATTAAAATCCCACGGTCTTTTTGAAATGCACACGTACAAAAATGAAAAATAAACAGTTTCCCTTAAAGAATCATATCATTTATTATACAATTGTAGAATTTCTCTTTACTCGCATTCAGTTGGTGAAGCAAATATGTTCGTAGCTCGTGAAACTAAAATAATTATTGTCCTGTCCCTTTGCACATTGCAATCTCCATTTTATTATTTCAAATATTCCTGGTGGAAACCGTAGTCACTTAAATGCTCTTATAGATTCACCGTACAATAATGATGGTGCATTGGAAAGTCGCTTTCTAGTGGGTCTGTACGTTGTTCTTTTATTTTAAGATCGTCGACTCGTCGTCTCCCATCCACACTTCATTTGTATTTCATACCCGCTCCCGTTTGCCTTTTGGAGTGTCTTGCACTGCCGTTTTTGCTTGTAGTAGTTTATTTGTAACTGTCAACAATGTCTGTTTGTTGCATTACAATTTAGTTAGTTTATTTTTTGATACAGAATATCAATATTAAAGAGCATTGTTAAATGTATTGTTAAAACATTATCCATGTTTAACGGTCGCGCTTCCAAATATGGGTATTTTCATTATCATAGTCAATTAAAACAAGTTATGTCAACACAGCTTTTATTTACATACAAAATAAACAACTAATTAGTTTTTGGCTTATATGGATTCGTGTTTGTACATTATTTAAATTTTTTACTGTAGTAAATTTTATAAAAACAATTATATTTTACTTTTGCACGTTTCAGAGTGTAAAAGTAAGTATGATCAGATTGTTTTTATGTAGAATTGTTTTAGTAATTCTCTCTCGCTAGTTACGTTGACAGCCCCCGTGGAGCAGTGGGAACAGAGACGGCTGTGAAGAGACCGTAAATTCGATTCCGGCTTTGAAACAAAATGTACTTGATGCCCAAATATTTATTTAAGGTCTGGCTAATATGAGACCTGAAGTCTGAATATAGATGTATATTATAGTTTGGGGTTAGTTATTTACATAGCTGTTGGGTATATATAAAAAGCGGCGATAGCCTAGTTAGGAGTGGAACGGACTGCTGAGACGAATGTCCGCAGGTTCAAAACCCAAGGGCACGCACCTCTGACTTTTCTAAAAAGCTATGTGTGTATTCTTTGTGAATTATCAGTCGCTTTAATGGTGAAGGTAAACATCGATTATCTGAGAAGTTCTCTATAGGAATTTCGAAGGTATGTGAAGTCTGCCAACCCGCACGAGGCCAGCGTGGTGAACTAAGGCCTAAACCCTCTCAGTTGTAGAGGAGGCCCGTGCTCAGCAGTGGGCAGTTATAATACAGGGCTGGTATGGATGGCATGGTTGGGTATATCTATCAAAGAAGTAGATAGCAGCACTTGTTTCAATGGCCACTGTATCGATGAATCCTCTAGTATCGAAGATGTTTATAGGCTATGGTGATCACTTTCCTTCAGATGACCTACATGCTCTTTTGTCTCCTCTATTTAAGAAAATCACTTTCATGGTCCAAGACTACTAGTAACAGATCCTAAAAACAACCTAAATCAAAAGATTTGAGATTTCATTTCGTCATGCCGGGAATGTCCACTGAGATTTAAACAGTTCATTACAACTAATTGTGTGACTCAGCGTTATCTGCGACAAAAGACTTACTCATACGTGTGGCATTTCCTTTTCTAAAGAAACTAACAATGCTAAGTAAACGATTTTTAACGGTTCATCTTGTGTACCTAATGATCAAAAGTACGGGTTTTTGCGATGAGTTATTGAGTAAATAAAATTTGAAATTCGTATTTGTAGAATCGTTAGTCATTGATCAGTTGATTTGACTGGAAACTAGAAAGGAGTTGACATAAATTTTGATTATAATATTACCGCTACATCGATAATACTGTAATGTGCTTATTTTTATTATTAAGATAAGTTTAAAATTGCACGCCTGTATTCCCGAAGGTATAAGCAAAGCGGTTGAGTGAACCTATTTCCTTCATGAGATAGGGAAGAAATCTAAATAAGTTTGCCATTGCAAACCATATCAGATATAAAAACTAATCTTCCACACTCATTTATGTTACTTGAATCCAGAAATCTCTTACAAATCAGATAGTCCGATCTTGGAATCAAACCCTGGTTTTCATTGGTTGTATACAGTAACGTTAAACCAGCAGCGGAAAAAGATGTTAAACTTACACAACACTAGTAAACAAATCGTTTACAAACTGGAACAATGAAGATAGAAGACGAGACAAGACGTCAAGCCCAATAGGTTAATAAACACCAAACCTTATCCTTGAAGACGGAACCATCACGAATGCAAATTACGTTAACCTTTTTCAATTCGCTGAGCGTTAACTTTCAGGGGCCAAACGAGCACTCCTCTTATTGAGTTAGTATTTAAGCCGAAGATTTATTCAAAACAGTACAGCCGTTTACGGCTTCCATACAAATGAGCCGCGGCTCTTATGCCTCATCAATTGGATTTCTTCTGATGTTTCGTTCCGATTTGCATGTTTTTGATTTGTTATGATTTGAATGTTAGATTTGTGGTAGGGTTTGTGGATGAGGAATGGATAATGTAAGATGTTTAGAAGTAGGGCTTGTTAATATTATAATTGAGGAGATAAACTTTCAAGTACTGAGTCTTATTTATATAATGAGAATGTGGAATGGACATTTAAATTCTTTAGCGTTTTGTGAATTATGGAGAGTACCAGCAATCATTCAACAGTATCAACACCATCCAGCACCTTGACTTACAAAGTACTGTGTGGCATTCCACTGCGCTCATCGTCCTGAGACATAAGACGTTAAGTCTCATTATGTCCAGTAGTTACACTGGCTACAATGTTCTTCAAACCGAAACACAACAATGCGTGCACATTGCTGCTTGGCGCTAGAAATGGACATTGCGGTGGTACCCACACAGACAGACTCCAACATATGAGAGACCTACCACCAGTAAAACTTCCGCTACTTTGATATTTTCACGATAAAGTGGATGGACTGTATGTTTATTTTGAGGCACAACGCGCTCTATATCAGCATTTATATGCAATGTTGCCCGATGATGCGCAACATCAAGTGATATACTACCAAAATACTAATATCATTGGGATGTAAAATTTTATTCAACTGCTTTGGTGGCGTAGTTGTATTACGGTACGACTGCAGTACTGAGGTCTCGGGTTCGATCCTCGAGGCGGGTAAAGTGACATTGGCTTTTTCTACTCAGTATCAGTCCGGAGTCTGGAATTTGTGCTCGATATGGCGATAGACTCGCCCCCTATCACATCATGGGACGGAATACGCACGGCGAAAAGTGGGTGCACTAGTTGCGCATCTGTCTACCCCGTCGGGATGAAAAGCGTGAGTGTATGTATGTAAATTTTATTCAAAAATATTTCTATTGTGTTTGTGATATGGATATTAAAATTTCAATATTGTCCGACGATCAAGTTATCATATTCGCAAATCTACCGCTCGGATTTCAAATCTGAGGATTTACGTTACTATAAAGGGAATTTTTATATGAAACTTTAAATCATTTATTCAAAGAAGGCCGCTGTTTTGTGACAAAACTTTTAATTTTTTAAAGTGAAACAAGTTAACAAGTTTTCAAAAGAGAACGTTATCAAAAAGCAGCAATAAAGCTTAGCCGTAAGCTTTTTTATTATTTTTATAATATTTTTTACTTCTGTACATTGTTGATTAAAGTAGATACTAATAACTTATTAATAAGTTTACGCTCAGTTTATATTATGTATATTAATAAAAAACTTATACCTATATGAAAAACGTTAATAATGCTATCTGCATTATCTTAAATCATATAACTTAAGTTTGCTTTATTAATTAGCTATCAAAACACCTTTTCAGAAGTAATTTTCTTTGGAAATTAACTAACCAAAATCTTAATTTGTTCCAAACGTAAAGAAGCATTATTATTTCGAAAGTATTTCACTGGAATGGAAGTGGAAAGCAATCCTTTACTTAAAGTACTCTCGACTACTGAATTTTTCTAACACATTACCATACGCATACCACCGACTTTGAAAAAAAAACATTAGTAATACATTTCAGAGAGCACCGCGTCCATGATTATTTCTCTTCAAGCAGACCGACCATTCAAATCTGTCCCTTAGTATTCAAAGGGGCACATGCTTCATAATTCCCTGGCTGCTTAATACTGCCTCACACTCGACCACCAACGGAACTAAATTGTAGACCTCCCACCCCTCGCTATGATGTACAGCGAATGGTAGACAAAGGTGAACGGGCAAGACTCACGAGAGGTCAAGTTACGCTGGACGTTTTATCTCATACTTGGCCCCATCTCTTTGTTTCTCGAAAACGTGATATAAAAGATTAACTTATTAGTATTCGGGGAGGGAAGGACGGCACTGTGAAAGCACGATGTTATTTCAAGTTTAGATGACGTTTTTGAAATGGCCAGTTCATTTAAATTGGCCTTTTATTTGTATTTAAATGTTCTCGTTAAGGTTCAAAATGTTATGTTAAATTGAATGAAAATAATAAGTTCAATTTAGATAGAAATGTTGCAAATGACATTCAGAAGAGAATTCTAAACAGAAATTTTGTCGTGTGTATCAAAGTGATTTCTTTGAATCATTTGCATTACATCAATGTAACAAAAATTGGTTGCATCGAATTTTCACATTAAATTAAATCATATTGCGTCCTCCACAATTTTTGACAATAATATCCATTTTGTCTCAGAATGGCTTGACCGGCAAAGGAAGCAATTAAGTATTATGCCTATCAGCAACAACCTACAACTTTATCCACAAGTCACATCTCTTAACTATGCACGTAAAAACTAATAACAAATGTGTTACATGAAATACATTTCCTCCACTAATTACCTTCATATACGATAATTAAAAAACACGCTAATTAAATTTTAAACCGTAGAAACGGACGTACAAAGAGCTGAGCATTCAAAGAAACGTTTTCAAAGAAAATTCCGTTTTTAATTGAATTAACACTGACCAGTGAAGTGGGGTAAACAATATGAGCGCCATTGTTTGTATATTTATGCATCTCAAACGAATAACTAGACCTGTAAGTACAATGCCAGTAACTTAAAAGGGTTTTAATTTTATGAATAAAGAAAAAGACGTTAGTAATTCTCTTTTTATAAAAACCAGCAAAAACAGTAAAAAGTTTTTAAATTTCGAACATATTTTTAAAAACAAATCAATTTCCTCTACACCCCAAAAAGCAGCTCGTTCCATGTTTGAAAAATGCTCTACTTGATGTTAGCACAATAAATACAGACCGATCTAACCTATATTTGAGACCGTTAAAAATAATTCTAGCTTGAAGCAGTTCAGACAATCTTGCAATGTAACACAGATGTCTGAAATTGGCTGGATATATCCAAATCTGGCGAGGCAGGGAATCGGAGCGGCGTGAATAATTTCGTAGCCCACACAGGACATTATAAGTGCGCTTGATAGCCAGAAGCGGAGTGCGCTCTTTTAAACGTCACGACTTTATGTGGACTTAAATTTACTAGATGTGGCACGGTAGATGAATATCATCTTTCAACTCTGCGTTTTGTTTTCTATTAACTTGATAAAAGAGCTAAGTGTAGTTATCATTTTGGAAGTACAATTTAATGATGACCCATGTTATCAGTGATAAGCAAATGATTTCGTTCATTGTTGATGTTATCTCTTTAAAAACAATACAAAATATGAAACCAATATTGATGTATAATAACATTTCGACGTCACTTAAATAATAAATTAGGAACATAATATTATGCTAATAAAAAAAATCTAAATTTCGGCACATCAAGCATCTTTAGGTCTGTGTCAGTTGAAATAATTTATCACGATTTTTATTATGTGCGTTATTATGCAAGATTTAGAGGCTGTAGTTTAGTTCAGTTGTTCCACTGTGGGTGTAGAGGTCCTAGGGCGAATGGCTTGTAATAAATTTCATTGTATTTCAATAGTAATATTTCAACACTAGAACAAATTGTGGCGGTACATCTGGTCCTCATCATTATGAATGTAAAGACAATGTTTTAGGTGTAGCATTAACATTTTTTTTATTTGCTACTGACTGACGAGACGAGCATGTCGCTCGCCTGGTGGTAAGCGATACGACCGCCCATAAACAGTAGCAACACCAGACATAACTTTTAAGTTAAAGGTACTGTGTGGCACTCCACTGGGCTCGTCATCCTGAGACGACAGATGTTAAGTCTCATAATGCCCAGTAATTACGATAGCTACAATGTCCTTCAAACCGGAACACAACAGTGCATGCATACTGTTGCTTGGCGGTAGAAATAGACATTGCGGTGGTACCTACTCAGACGGCCCCTCGCATACATGAGACCTGCCACCAATAAAAGAGAAAGTGTGTCTAGATATTTTAGGTTCTCATCCGTTTATAAAGTAAGGGAGCTATTTTGATATTACTGAACAGCAAGACGTAGAATTGTGTTAATATAAGAAAGACAACCATTATTAAAAATGTCACAGTTTCATCAAATTGAAACTCGAAAAGAGAAATTTCCGGATATCTCCAAAAATGTTAATAAAGATTATGTAACATAAAAAACAATAAAGCCAGGTCGACCATTAGTTTTTTAACTATTAATATAATTGTTAAAATCTTATCTCCAAGATAATTAAAGAGTTTATTGACAGACGCCTTGTTGAGAAATGATATGCTTAATTATTGTCACGACCATTATAAAATGACCCTTGACGGTTCACTGAACTTGGATCATTGGACATTTCTTGAAACCAAATACGAGATGACGGGCTCCTGTTAAAATGGCCACGATTATTATCATTACTATCTTTTATTGAAATCTGATATGAATTTTGTCGTTTTTATTCAGTAGAGTTAACGTTGGTTGAGGAATTTTTACTACCAGTCATACATGCTATGGACAGCGTATACATAGAAGTAAGGAACTTAGAACTATAAAGAATAGAAATAAAAAGTCATGAAGTCAATGCAGATGAAATTAAGGATTATTATTAAGAAGTTGTATTACGGCACGATTGCAGTGCTGAGGTCTCAGGTTCGATCCGCGGGTTGGGCAGTGATATTGGGTTTTTCTACTTAGCCCGAAGTCTGGAATTTGTGCCCGATATGGCGAAAGGCTCACCCCCTATCATATCATGGGACGGAATACGCGCGGCGAAACGTGGGAGCACTAGTTGTGCCTCTGCCTACCCCTTCGGAGATAAAGGGCGTGAGTGTGTGTGGGTGTGTGTGTGTTAAGAATTATAAAATACAGAATTCGGGGTAAATTCGTTAGTTTATAGTGGGAGCGAAAGTGTTATAATTAAATTATATTTTGGAATAAACGTCTATTCCTTTTAAGAGTTTCTCCAGTAAATCTAATTAAGTCTAGGCTGAACATTAACGAGTAGCTTTTAATTAAAATTTATTTGTAGCACGTGAAAATAATATTTTCATATTGTTTAAAGATATTATTTTTATTATGACTTGTTTCTTATAAACGTAGTTTTGAACACATGCGTCTGGTAAAGTTTTTCTAATAACATTGCATTATTATAAATTACTTCATCTATTTCAGAACGTGCACCTTTTAAATACTTTTCTTGTAAGATTACCATTGCATTAAATGTATTAAATCATACTATACCATACCATACCAGCCCTGTATTATATACTTCCCACTGATGAGCTTCCTCTACAACTGAGAGGGTTTAGGCCTTAGTCCACCACGCTGGCCTATTGCGGGTTGGCAAACTTCGCATACCTTCGAAATTGCTATAGAGAACTTCTCAGATATGCAGGTTTCCTCAAGATGTTTTCACCACTAAAGCGAACAATAATTCACAAAGAATACACACATATTTTTTTTAAAAAGTCAGAGGTGCGTGCCCTTGGGTTTCGAACCTGCGGACATTCGTCTCGACAGTCCGTTGTTCGTTCCACTCCCAACTAGGCTATCGCCGCTTTAAATCAACGAGTCTTAAATACTAATTAAATAAGGAACATATTCCATTCTTTCTTTTTTTATCTATACTCAATTAGTAAGAAAGAAATCCTACTTCTTATCATATCTTACTAATATTATAAATGCGAAAGTTTGTGAAAATGTTTGGATGTTTGTATGTTTGTTAGAAGTAAACGCAGAAACAACTAAACGGATTTGGATGAAATTTGGCACACGAGTAGGTCATGTCCTGGATTAACACATAGGCTACTTTTTATCCCGGTAATTTGCTCCTATGCCAAATAAAGGATATTTTTAATCTGATTCTATAAGTAGATGGCGCTGACGTCGAACTGTGTTTTAGAGACTTTTGTAGCGGGAAAGGCTTTTCACGCGGGCGAAGTCGGGGGCAACACTCAGTAAGTAGTAAGTTCTCGTAATAGATTATTTCTTGTTACTAGTGCCATTGCAAATTCATAAATTAACTCTCACGTGTTAGCAATTTACTTAACATCCCCTACGAGGAAACGGAAGGAAAGTATAACTGACACCGAGGGAGGTTATAGGGGTCATGCCTTTCTCTGGAATTCTTATAGGTTTTGTTTCCGTGCGATGTGCAATTTGCAAGATGATGTTGCTTAAATGTGATTTATACCTATTGTATATTAGGTAAAATACTGATAAAAATGCAAGTAATCTAATTGCTAAGCACACCATTATACTAATTGTGAGTATATGGTAAAAAAAATATTTCTGTGTAGGTATTTAAGAATTACGGTTGCGGTAAATTATACCGGAACTTACCTAGTAAAGATTAATTTAAATCTATGTTAGCATCAAATATTATGTAGTTCAAATATTTTAAATATTTGTTCTAAAATTGTAACTGTTGCCACTACTATGTACAGTCAGCCACATAAGGTCAACAAATTCAAAATTTCAAATCGCCTCTACGCGTTAAGTTTAATTGATTTTTTTTTCTTTATGTCAAGTAATGATAATCCCCTTTATTTTATTTTTATTAAGAAAATTAAAATTGGCAAGAACACAAAAGTGTAGAGGTGATTTAAAGTTTGCATTTGTTCAGCTAATTACGTGCCTGACTGTACATGTTTATTAGGAGGAAGGTTCCCCATATACGAGTCTTTTGAGGAGTTGTCCGCTTTATCCTTTCTTACAGCAGCTATTTGTTCATTATTTTTTTTTGCTGGTCCGACTGTTATCCGATTTTGATAGTGGCTTCTATGATGGATATTGTGAGACCAACATCGAGTCATAGAGAACGATAAACGTACTCCAGTGTAAAGGAGTACTATGGATTTATTTAAGCTATTGCATAGCTTCTATCGCGGGCCTTGAGCGTGGAGACCGAATCCAGAAATTCCGTAACGAAAATAACCTGACATCTTTTTTATCTTACTAATATGAACCTTAAATACAATGCGTAGAAGCTATAATTCTTGAAACGAGTATATTTTTATTTATTTTATTTATTAAAGTCATTAAAACCATTTCTTACTAATCTAATATGAACCTTAAATACATTGCGTAGAAGCTATTTCCCCAGCGTTGGCACGGCACGAGTACAAAAGAATCGAACGTAACATTCTTTTTTCAAATTTTGATTTATTCTACTTTGCTTGTGATGACCATTGTAAGAAATGTCAGAAATGCAATCATTTCTATCATTTATCAATAACAAGACGAAACGAGCGTTGCTCGCGTTTAAAAATCTACTTTATGTGGTAAGCGTAAGATCGAATTTGTGTTTAGTCAATCAAAATTTGTGATTCAAAATGCTGTGCAATAGCTTTACCGCGGCAGTCTCCGAGTGCCACACGTATTTTTTTGGAATTTGTAAGTACCTCGTAGGAACTGTATTGATGTAGGACTTACCAGTCGAGGTTTCCCATTCAGATACACAAAAAAACCTTTCGATTACGAGTGAGCCTTTCATTCACGGCGCCACTGAATTCAATAACCCCCCTTATCCCCCCAACCCCAGACAATGGTTCCATACTTCACCCTCCCATCGAATCTTCACATTAGGTGTTAATAAAAATTCGAATGTTATTACTTGTTTTCTATTAAGCTGATTGTTTCCGAGGGTATTTGAGAGGATTTTCCAAACACTTTTTGAGAGATCTAGTGTTTGTTAAGGAAGATTATATCAAAACAATTTTAGTTGGGAACTGAAGAACGAACAAATTCTGTGGCTACAGTTTTTTGGGCGTTGGAAAGACCTTTGAGTTACTCATACAACGGTTCGATAATATAATTAAAACTATTGGACGTGCTTATTGAGCACTAAATATTGTTGATAAAAAACACACAAATACATTATTAAACATAAAATAAAGTTTTTTTATGATTATTATGTTATTTTTATGAGATCCGTAGAAGAACGAAAGTCGCCGACATATCCCAGCGGATTAGCAAGCTAAAGTGGCACTGGGCAGGGCACATAGCTCGTAGAACTGACAACAGATGGGGTAGAAAAGTTCTCGAGTGGAGGCCACGTACTGGCAAGCGCAACGTGGGACATCCTCCTACAAGGTGGACAGACGACCTTGTAAAGATCGCAGAAACCCGCTCGATGCAGGCCGCTTCTGACAGGTTGGTCTGGAAATCTTTGGGGGAGGCCTATGTTCAGCAGTGGACTTCTAAAGGCTGAATAAGAAGAAGAAGGTTTTTTTTTAATTTCACTCTAATCAGTTATTATATTTTTTCAGTATAAACACGTATAAAATACAAACCTGATACCATCTATACTTCTGAACCAAATCAACTTGATTAGCCTCAATTTTTTACAAATTTACGTAAAGTATTTGCCATCCATAATAATCACATATAACTAATTTCAGTCTTTCAACCCGTTGCGACCCACGGAAATTGAATTTGCCAAATCGCTATTTAAAAGCATACTAAATGCAAAAAGGTTTTCTTGTACCTGTTTGTATATTCATAAAAACATAATTACATTTAACATGGAACGTTTTGAAAGAGTTTTGTCGCAAAATATAAATTTTATTCTGGCAAGGTTCTTTTAATGAAAAGTAGATGTCCGCTTTTTGTATGGGTGCTGGTCCTCAAAATCTAACCAGGCTCAAACTTTAGGGATATTAAAGGGGCAAAATATGGATCTCGGATCCATTAAAAAAATATTTTTAAACCCCTCCATGTAAAACTAACTTTTTAAAAACGTTCATAGTAAGTGTAGTTTTTAAGCAAAATAAAATTACATAAATCTCAAAATCGGAGGCCTTTAAAATTAAACGATTTATTGTAAACGGCTAGTTTTTAGGAGTTCTATCCAAATATACATAAACTGTCTTGTTTAGAATTTCAGGGCCGTTTCTGGACAAGTCCTTTAAATGTAGTCGATATGAACGTTGAATTTACGTAAGAGGTTACAGAAAATAATAAACTTTTACCCTTATTAACCGAGGTACTTCTGCTGTAAGCCATAAGGTTTAATTTGCCGATCGTTTAGGGCAGTAGTGGCAGTGACTGCCTCGGTGGCGTAGCTGTATTACGGTACGACTGCAATGCTGAGGTCTCGCATTCGATGTCCGGATCGGGCAAAGTGGTATTGGATTTTTCTTTTCAGTATCAGCACGGAATCTGGAATTTGTGCCAGATATGGGACGGAATACGCACAGCGAAAAGTGGTTGCACTAATTGCACCTCTGCCTACCCCTTCGGGGCTATAAGGCGTTAGTGAGGCGTGCGTGTACATTTAAAAACATCTGAGGTGCTCGGTATCAGAATGTGTGCCTTAATAGTGATAGGGTCACCTCTATCAGTAGATAGTTCCAAGTTGCTTGGAGCAGTGTGTACTATAATATCATCATCATCATCAGCCACAAGAAATCCTCTGCTGAACTTAGGCCTTCCCTAAAGATTTCCAGACCCTGTAACACCTATGCGAGAAGTAAATTTATCTTTAACCAGCTTTTACTCGCAGCGTCACCCACGTGAAACAGTTTTTCCGGGATAATAAGTAGTCTATGTTCTTCCCAGGAACTTAAACTATATGCAAAATTTCATCGAAATCCATTCAGCAACTTATGAGTTTATCACGTTCAGACAGTGACAAACGCGGCAGGGCTTTGATTTATAATATGTATGTAAGGATCAATAAATCCTGTCCAGATTAGTTTCGCATCGCCAATTTCTTAGCCCCAGTCACCAACTCACCAACTAATCTATCCGCTCGTCTCCAAAACAATATCCAAACTATATTTTTATACCAACACTGGTCATTAAGCCAAATTTTATAGTACATTAAAGACTTCCTGTTTACACGGTAATAAAGATCGTCGGCTCGTGCCTACGGCATCAAAGATACCATAAACAAGTTGACGTTACCACATCGTCTAGGGTCCTCTGACCGTTCATGTGTACTGGAAGGGACACGGAAAAAGACTTTGGTAAGATAAGGGCTAGTGATGGAATGTTTGTTTTCACGAACATAAAATACAACTTGTAAATCCCAAGAGGATTAGGCAGTGTTGCAATTATGCGTACATACTTCGTCTTATATAATTTTCAACTCTCTAATGTACCGAACAATAATTTGTATTTGGATTATGTTATCTGAAATAAATTATAATATTATGTATCTTTCCTGCGGGATATCACGCCACGAAGACCGGTCCTTTTGGAAGGCTTTTGTGGGAATATGGATCAAATAAGTAGAGGTCCCTTAAGATACATTACTCTAGTTGGCATGCGTACATATTATTATTGTCCGTTACCATATTTAATTAAAGCACTCCCACATTTTTTCCCAATCTAGTAATTAAACTAGAATATGACTATTTACATTCCAAGCACACGGTCACTAAACCAATGAAAGACCTAATTTTTTCCAGATTCAAACTTTACGCCCATAATAATGTAGCGAAGTAATTTGTTCTAAATCTGATTTCTTATGTTTCGAATACTAAATCGAATAGATTCAATTCAATTCGAAACTTGTTTCTGAGCTAGAATCGAATGTAAATACAACTGACCCGTTTCAAAAATATCGAAACAAGAATTCAGGGAACATTCATAAAAGTGCATTTTTTTCCACCGCTCTAGTTTCGGCCAGCACCCAATTTGAAGCCACAAAAAAGGTTCAAACTGGTCATTTTTGCTAAGCGTCCCCAACCATCAAATATAATATGTTATCTCAGGATGACGAGCGCAGTGGAATGCCACACAGTACTTTGTAAGTCAAGGTGCTGGATGGTGTTGCTACTGTTTATGGGTGGTCGTATCACTTACCATCAGGCGAACGGCATGCTCGTCTTGTCATTCAATGCAATAAAAATAAAAAAAAAACTAAAAATTAGTGGTTCAATAGTAAGATAGCTATTTATAAGATTTGGCATTCGAAATCCAGGTCAAATAGTCTTCATTCGTTTTAATTGATCTTTGTTAGGAAAAAATAGAATGATACTTCAACCTAGTTACTTTGCTTTTTGGGTGCTAGACTTAAAAATCTAACCAGGCTCAAACTTTATGGATATTAAAGGAGCAAAAATATGGATCTTGGATCTATTAAAAAAATATGTTAAGACCCCTCAATTTATCATAAACTTTTATAAAAATGATAATTTTATGTGTAGATTTTTAGCGATAGGCTCGCCCCCTAACACATCATGGGACGGAAAACGCTTGGCGAAAAGTGGGTGCACTAGTTGCGCCTCTGCCTACCCCTTCGGGGATAAAAGGCGTGAGCATGCGTAGATTTTTAGCTAGATAAAATTACGTAAAACTCAAAATCAGACGACTTTAAAATTATACGATTTATGCAAAGGCCTAATTTTTGGGAGTATCTACTATCCAAATATGTTTTAAAAAGTTTCTTGGTTTTAAGCTCGTTTTTGGACATGTCCTTTGTACCTAATTGCAGTGTTTTTATAATAATATTATTTTCTCTGTATTCATTTGTCTATATTTTCGAATCTAGTTCTTAATAATTTGTAGGTAGTTCCAGTCTTACAAGAAAAGAATTGAAATGGTGGTGTTTAAAAAAATAGGACACAAGGCGTTATCTATGGCATCATACTACTCTGTGAACTGTGGGATGTATAATTACAAATTCATTCATTCATTCTCTTCAAGAGCTCGTTTATTTTTATTCGTTTGTTTTGTGTTGCGTTTTATTTCCATCGGTGGTGTAAAAATAAATTGCAATCTAAATAAAACATTAAAAATAGAGCCCAATTTTTTTTTCATTTAAAACCGTTTTATTATTCCGCGCAGAGAAGTAAACATTCTTAATTTAAAAATCTAGCTCAACTTTATTTATTTAAAATATTTTTAAATAAAGAAGTGTACTTGGTTATTATTTTCATTTAACCATAAAAATAATACTACATCGTTAAATGTACTTTGATTAGTATTTACTATTTTAATCTAAATACGAAATTCTAATCTTGACTCAAGACATTCATACTTTAATTTGAAAACAATATTTTTACTTATCAACTGCTGAATACTTAAATAAAATACATTTCCCAAGTATTCACTTCGCTTTGTTCCACCCAACCCACATCCAAATACTTACAACCCCAAGTTACTTCAAAGTAATTTCATAAAGTACGCTTTTGAAGATGACAATAGTCTTTTACATTTCTACGCATATGTGTGAGAAAGATCCGACAGAACGACTCACAATTGCTATGCGGGTCTTATTGACCCCTCAATTAGTGGGGATCCAATTTGCGTCCTCTGAGCGAAGATTTGTCAAATTGATTCTACAGCGTTGAAAGTAATGTGCTCTTTAGGCCACTTAGGACTTTCAATTTTTTGATTATCCCATTATTTTGGCACTTATATTAATCTACTGCCTCGGTGGCGTAGTTGTATTACGGTACGACTGCAATGCTGAAGCCTCGGGTTCGATCCCCGGGACGGGCAAAGTGATAATGGATTTTTCTATTCAGCATCAGCCCGCAATTTGTGCCTGATATGGCGATAGGCTCGCCCGCTATCACATCATGGGACGAAATACGCACGGCGAAAAGTGGGTGCACTAGTTGCGGCTCTGCCTACCCCTTCGGGGATAAAGGGCGTGAGTGCACGTGTGTGTGTGTGTGTGTGTGTGTGTGTGTGTGAGTGTGTGTGTGTGTGTCTTAATCTATTTATATTATGTAGTCTTAATTTGCTAATATTATGAATTGGAAATAAGTGAAGATCGATGGATAGCTGTAAGTAACTGACATATAATTACAGTAGTATGAACAGGTTTGAATATCTGTGGAATAAAGGTATTGGAGATTCTGTCTTTTTACCGTCTTCTTCTATTCAATATCGCGCTACTATACTATTTATTGTAGCCATATTATCATTTATTTACAAGTGTTACCTACTTAAAACCAGAATTCTTTATTCTTCAGAAAGTTGACTATATTAGTAAACTAGTATTGCCCGCGGCTCGGATCGCGTGAAAGACTTTTTGTGGGATAAAAAGTAATTTATGTCCTTTCCGAGGTCTCAAACTATCCATACCAAATTTCATAGAAATCTATTTAGTAGTTACGGAGATGTGCGCTAACAAATTAACAGAAAAACAGACAGACGAACGGACACAGAAAAGAATTGACAACATTTCAAAATCTAAACGTGCCTAAAACAAAAATACCGTTTCTTAATTTTTAAATTCTGAATACGATTATATTTTTAAATATTTTTTTTAATACTTAATTTCTGTGAAAAATAATAAAAAGCGAAAAATGATTGATGACGTCACACATACGGTCGAATGAAGTAGTTTCCTGGCTATTCATAGTATTTACGTAGATATGCATGTACTGAGTACATATAGTATAAACATTTGAGTATATTGAAAAAATGAAATATGGTCAATTATAAAAGTCAGTGACTTGTGTTCTATTACTTTTCTTTAATCGTCCCCTTAAGTTTATTTCTTTATATGCACAGACGCACCGCATCCTGCTGCTTAATGTATGGATAGTTAAGATTATGAAATCGATCTAAATTCAATTTAATTACTAGATAGAGCGTTCCCGGCGTATGTGGAAGGCGTTGATAATTTGCACTGTGAGAAATTTTAATTAAGGTAACCGAGATATTTCGCTCAAAGCGATAACGTAAAGGAAACATTTTCATATCCCGGTCTTGTGTAAGCTGATACATAATTATACTTATTTGTTACTTCTTAGTTATCCAAGTTATAAAGGAACTTGTGTGTAAAATTATATGCATCTAGAGCTGTGTTATGTACGAGTTAAAGTTAAGACTTTTAATTTAATAGCATTACAGGTTGGTCTCGAAAACTTTGGGGGTGGCCTATGTTCAGCAGTGGACTTGTAAAGGCTGAAGAAGAAGAAGCATAACAGAGTAGTATATACAGGAACATGTTGGATGCACGCCGCTTTTGACAGGTATGTCAAATCTTTAAGGAAGGCCTATGTAGAAGTGGACTGCATTTGGCTGATCATGTATATACCAATAATGATAATTTATATAACAATTTCCTACATTCACGCGAATGTTACACATTGAAATTAAACTACTATTGCGGATTTTATCACGGTTTTTTCATTCACAATTGAAGGTAGATTTGTAACACTAACTTTTCGGACAGATAACACCTCAGTCCGCCCCGTGACCACATGCTGCAAAGCCTTCGAAACGACGGGTGAAAATAAAATAAAATAACGCGATAAATCCGTTATAGTGGGTTTATATATATCAATGGTTCTAGTAGTTTAATATCATTGATAATTTAGTTCAATTTATGAAATTCTTTCATCAATATTATACATTCTGACTGTAGTTTGGTAGATTTAATCATTGATAGAATACTCGGGTACGATTTCCATATAACTTCACTTTTAAAGCAAATAATTACTAACACACGTTACATCCGAAAGTCAGAGACGAACCTTAGAACAAAACTCATGATTCCATCTCAGCAGTTTAGCTATCAAAAGTTAATAAAAATATCTTATTATCACTAGATTTATAAATTGCATTTCAGATTAAATCAAACTATCTGTAGACGTGATTAAATTAAATCTGAGGTAAATTAAAGCAAAATCTTCGTAAATCTGACGTCTTTTAGTCACATCTGTACAACTAATCTTACATAAGCAGATAAACTTCCAATCGAGGTCCATAAAAGAGTAAAGGAAGTGAAATGAAACTTAGGAAATCTCCGTTAACGCTCTTAACTACAGAAACAGACGAAAGAGGACAGTTCGGGGTTTATTCGTTGATTAAATACGTAAATAACCATTCAAAGATTCCGATCTACTGAATGAAAGCAGTTGCGTTTAATTCATGCATATACTACGTCTCTTGCATATAGTTCACACACACACACACACACACACACACACACCACACTCATGTATAGCTAGTGGACCCACTTTTCGCCGTGTGTATTCCGTTCCATGATGTGATAGAGGACGAGCCTATTGCCATATCGGGCACAAATTTCAGACTCCGGGCTGATACTGTATAAAAAAAAACAAAACAGGTTAGCATTTGCATATAGATCGTATAGGTATTATATAAATATTATATTAAGTTAAATAAGCAGATTTATTGGTTGTTTCATCCTTTAGTTCTATAGCTAAATTATAACATAACACAATTAACGTATCATCTTACCTAAATAACTTGAGGTATAGGCAGAGTTTAATGAGAACCTACAAACTATTCTCTTTTTTTAATATATAATCAATTTCTATTAATACTCTTACTACTTACTATGTAGTAACTGTACAGTAACGGGCCAAATGTTTAAACTAATCAAAATCATTGAAATTATTGAAAACCATATTATTTCCTATAACTTTAGCAATCCTACTAATATTATAAACGCAAAAAGTTTGTAAGTATGGATGTATGGATGTTTGTTACTCTTTCACGCAAAAACTATTGAACGGATTTCGATGAAATTTGGAATACAGGTACATAATGTTTTGGATTAACACATAAGCTACTTTTTATCCCGGGAAAATATAAAGCGGGACTTATATCCCGGGAAAACTCATTCACGCGGGCGGAGCCGCGGGCAAAAGCTCGTATAAAAATAAAATCAATATGCACCTGGCACCATACACGTAAAAAATTCCAATTCTGTAGCATCCCGATGTAAAGGTAAACATTCATCCGCGATTCCATTCCGGACGAAATGGCCATGTACAAGTGAACACCGGACATAATGGCCCAACAGATATCGTAAAACGTCCCTATCGCTATAAAAGTGGTCTTCCGTAGTAAATTGTTTTACTGCTTCAAAGAAACGTTGTGTACTGATTTTTACTTTTTACAAATGGCACGCTATTGTTTTATTGCTTATTCGAGTGTCACTTACCTATATATTAATTCATATATACATATCCACGCCCTTTATCCCCGAAGGGGCATGCAGAGGCGCCATTAGTGCACCCACTTTTCGCCGTGCGTATTCCGTCCCATGATGTGATATCGGCCAGCCTATCGTCATATCAGGCACAAATTCCAGATTCTGAGTAGAAAAACCCAATATCACTTTGCCTGACCAGGGGATCGAACCCGAGACCTCAGCATTGCAGTCATACCGTAATACAACTTCGCCACCGAGGTAGTCTATATATTATTAATACGTGAAGAAAAATCTATGTACCTTTTAAACACATTGCGCTCAAGGAGGAGGGTAAGATTTGGCATAATTATCTATACCAATATTATAAAGAGGAAAGATTTGTATTTTTGTATGTGACGAATAAAATCAAAAAATTCTGGACCGATTTTGAAAATTCTTTCACCAATATAAAGTTACGTTATCAGCGCGTAACATAGGCTACTTTTTATCCCGGAAAAATATAAAGCGGGACTTTTATCCCGGCAAAAGTCATTCACGCGGGCGGAACTGCGAGTAAAAGTCTAGTAGTTCATATAGAGAAGGAGGACAGAAAAAGAAAATTTATGAATTGCGGACAATTTGCGACCAGTGGCTGACAATTAGTCTGTTTTATCTATTGTTAGTGGATTTGGTTATAAGTTTTATGGTCAAGCGGGTATGAACTGAAGGTTGGAAGTTTTGGTTTTGATTCTGGTCGGGGTTTGTGTGGACTTTTCTGAAATTAGCCCAGGATTGAAGTTATTAGGGGAAGTTGACGTCAGGTAGCCGGTCTTGAACTTTTTTATATAAGCGATGGAAATGTATTTAACTCAAATATTTATAGAAGTTAATAAAATTAAGCAACTGAATATTTTAAATTCTGCGTGGAATCTCAAACTTATCTTCGTAACGCTAGGATTCTTATAATTAAATGAACGCAATATTCAAGCGGTTGGTATTTTCCAAGATTCTACCTTTGTTTAATTTTTCAAATGAATTTAATATTTATAAATACAAATAACACGAAGTTAATTAACGTTATGACTTTATAATGAACGTGGATTTTTATTCATTGTGTAATGTGCAAGGCAGTGGAACATCTTATATTGCAAATGCGGAATTTTGTTTGAATATTTGTTAATATAAAAAATAATTGAAATAAGTAAATATAAATATCAATTATCGTTCGCTTTAACGGTGAAGGAAAACATCGTGAGGAAACCTACATACCTGAGAATTCTCGATAAGAATTTCGAGGGTATGTGAAGTCTGCCAATCCGCACTAGGCCAGCGTGGTGGACTAAGGCCTAACCCCTCTCAGTAGTAGAGGAGGCCCGTGCTCAGCAGTGGGCAGTATTTAATACAGGGCTGGTATTATTATTAAGTAAATATAAATATCGGGGGACCGCTAAATAAGTATTTCATCTCCCTGGTCCGGAGTTCGGTCTGTCGACGCGAGCACGCTTGGGTCAAAATACTACTAGGTACTTAAACGACAAAGACACTTTTATTGTTTTACTTTTTAGAGATTTTTTGTGTCGGGGTTATTTAAATTTTAATTTCAAACTTTTAAATTACTTTATTCTCCATCATAGGGCCTTGATAATCAACTATCTAACAGCTGCTCGTTGAGACCATCTTTATGAGCCCAAACACGCTATATCTGCTATGAGTTGCTAAGGAGTTGGGTGTCCCGCAGACTACTTGACGCTGCAGCATTAGCTCAAAATATCGCCGAAGTCACAGTACACCAAATTTAAAATCAATCGGACTTTTTAAGTTTGAAATGAACTGATAATCTTCAAACGCCTGAACAGATCTTCATAAATTATAGCTAAGGACCATCTCGATCACATCAGCTTTTAAACAAAAAAAAACCGCGTCAAGATTGGTCCATTCGTTTGAGAGCTACGATGCCACAGACAGACATACAGATACACAGATACACACCCTAAACTTATAACACCTCTCTTTTTCTGTCGGGTGTTAAAAACGCTGAATGGCATTTGATGACTGTTGAAGATTAGCACACACGGAAGCCATGCCCAGCGTTTATATAAAACAATTTAAGATATGAAGGTGCACAAATGTACAATAAGTTGCCGAAAGAAATCAAGATGATCAAAAGTTTTACCGTGTTTAAAAAAAACTAAAAACGTACACACTTGAAAATATCTGAGTGCATCTCTGGTTGCGTTATCTATTGAACAAAAATATACCGCACATCTTTGCTTCATAATATTTGTTAATCGTCGTTCTCGAGACCAATCTTTTTATTACTACCCACATAATTTTATGATTACTGAATTTACTTTGATTTATATAATATTAATAGGTATGCACATCACACATGAAATATAAATTAGTAACGCTCTTCAAAAACTACCATTTAAAAAAAATTAAAATATTTCTCATTAAGTGAAATTTGTAAATTTCTTTTGGGAAATAAAGTTCTTTAACCTCATGTGTATACGCTATTTTACAGTAGGACTTTATTCAGCAGTGGATATCATGTGGCTGATGATCATACGCTACTTTTTATCGGTGAAAAGTACACAAACTTTTTTTCTATGTTTCTTACGCGAACTGCCTGTTACCTGCCAGCAACATTTGGTATATGGATCACAAAACACTATTTTACCATAAGATAGAAACTACGAATTATTACACAAACAAAAATAAATTCTACGAACTTAATTATAAAGTTCTATATCAAATGAGCTCCCACCAAATTGTTACAACTGTTCTTTAAGTTAACGCCGACATATGATTATAAACATTTTGCAACAAAGTATGAGTTCCCCGCTTATTACGAAGATGGTTGGTTATTCCCGAAGTTTTAACTTTCGAACGTTTCATCCAACTTTGACGTAATTAATCAACATTGCAATTTTTTTACGTTTTTATTTGTATTTTGATTCTAAATTTGAATTGTGACGCTACATTTTCTGTTTTAAAAATGTAGGATTTGTGAAATCATATAATTATATTTTATATGCAACTCTATTTCGAAAACAAACATCCGCTTTAAATTTAATTACAAAAAAAAAACTACATAAATATCAGTCTCCATTCCCTTAGTTTTTTTTTCTAATTCAAATATACGACTGATAAAAACCCATTACCATAATTTCAAGACAACATTTTTTGATTGATTATTTCATAAATAACAGCAAAAGATACTAAAGATAGACATTACTACGTAGGACAATACTTAAATCTAGATTACGTAATTTGAATTTTCATTCACCGATTTGAGAATCGAGACGGTGTCAAAAATTTAATATTACTTTTCGCACTAAGTTGGTTGCGGTGACGTGATGGCAGAAGTTTTTTAATAAAACGAGAACAAGGACGCTACTTTACGAGTCCGTCGGTTTTATTATGAGAAATTAGCAATAAATTTAATTCCGAAGGGCTTAATAAAGATTTACATAGACATCATGTGATGGAATACGCACGGCGAAAAGTTGGTGCAACTAGTTGCGCCTCTGCCTACCCCTTCGGGGATACAAGGCGTGTGTGTGTGTGTGTTAATAAAGATTTATTAGTTTGTCAGTTCGTTAATTGCGACTTTTCGAGCAGTGTTTTGGAATTGTCTTAACTGTAATGTGGTTTAGTTATTTCGAACGAGTTTTGTCGATATTTACAATAATACATAGTAGAAATTGAGCAGTCTTCGTCTGCTATTTTTTATATCAAGTATGCCTCTCCTGTAGGCAATTTACTTGCAAATATAAAAAAAAACAAAGATTGTTAACTTATTAATACATTGTACGTTGGTTGGTAACTCATTACACGAAGAAAATTAGAAGAGAAAATCACCCGTCTCAATGCAAACTGCTCACACGGGTTTAGTGGTATAGTGGCATCACTCCGATGAAGCTGTTCAAGCTGGATCCAAAACCGTGGTTCTACCAAACACGTCAAAGAGGTTGGAATATATTTTGGGCCTCTGGTATCGCACTGACCGTACGCAATGCAAACGCAAAGGAAGAACTGTAAATATTCCTTATCATTGTAGAGATAACTGAGCTAGCATAATTTACTTAGAATGCATGTTGTAGGTCTACAAAATCTCATATAGAGAAAGCAAAATGACGAAAAGAATTTTACAGAAACCATATATGTACATAGCATGACACCTTTTCCCCTTTTCAGCAGAGGTATATTGCACCCACTTTTCGCCAGCTATGTTAGGTCCCATGTAGTAGGGGGCGGGCATATTGCCATTTACCAGGCACATTTCAAAACGCCGGGCTATTACTGAGTAGCTCAATATTACAGCCCGACCCCGGTAATCAAACCCGATACCTCAGCACTGCAGCCGTACCGTAATACAACTACGTCACCGAGGCAGTACCACAAGAAATGCCATATTATATTTTAAATCAATAATTCCTTATCTAATTTCCTTCACTTATAAATTCCTTACAAAATGTCAGCTAAGTCAGATCTGACGTCGTAAAACATATCATTAATTCACAAGAGTAATTGCTTATCGCGTCAGATAATGTTTATGGGTGCCATAATTTAATCAGGATTCATAATGCAAAGGAGTTTTCGAACACAGCCGGAGCGCCATAAAACTATTTTATGACAAATTTCGTCCAATATTTATGTAATAAATCATCAGGATGATCTGTTTTTGAAGACGAAGTTCTGCCTTTGTGCTGCATGGGCATAAATAGATATCGTTAAAAATAATGTTAGGTCGGTCATGTAAAAGTTTTGTATGGCATCGGGAGATTTGTTACTCGAAAGTGTTGTAAACATTTTGAAAGTATTTTTTATAGATGTGAGTATGCATGACTGCCTCGGTGGTGTAGTTGTATTACGGTACGACTGCAACGGGGGTCTCGGGTTCGATCCCCGGGTCGGGCAAAGTGATATTGGATTTTTATATTCAGTATCAGCCTGGAGTCTGGAATTTGTGCCCGATATGGTGATAGGCTCGCCACCTATCACATCATACGACGGAATACGAACGGCGAAAGTGGCCGCATTAGTTGCGCCTCTGCCTACCCCTTCGGGGATAAAAGGCGTGAGTGGGTGTGTGTGTGTGTGTGTGTGTGTGTGTGTGAGTATACATGTTTTCCCAACATTGTTTTTCAGAAGTAGAGAGAGACCTTTTACCAACAATAGAACATTTAAGATCGGTTCCTGATAACTATCTTACACATAACGCTATCGAATAAATCTGACACTAAACTATTGAATATTTCAGCCAGATATTTCTATAACCTATGAAACCAATTGTAGTTTATATCAGCAGGTGGTCAAATCGGACCTTAAGCTAGAAAAGCAAATAAATTTTTAAAATATAGGAAATCTGAAGTTTTAATTGCTCGAATGCCCTCCGTTTTTGTATGACAATTAGTGAGATCCATTAATGCCTAATCAATTATAATACTCCATTATAACGTAAACTGCCATTCAAACATTAATCTACCAATTTTATTCAACTCTACCAAACAATACCGAAATTTCAATCCGTATAACTATAAACTCGACTTCAAAGTGTTTAAATTTAGTTTCAAAGTCGGGTAGCGCAGACGAATGTTTTCATGTTAAAGTAAACAACGATATTGCCAGTTTACGATCACTTTGGATTGATGTCAAATCTGTATGATTAAAATGCATTTAGGCATGTTTTATGTCGTGCCAGACTTATTCCATGCATAAAATACGACGGATTCAAAAGTTTTTATTTTGCTGTTTTTTGTATGTTAATGACGACCACTGAACGGATTTAGATGAAATTTAGCACTCAGATAGACCATATTCTTTTATGCTGTATTAATGCGACGTTTACCTTGGGAATTTTATACTGACAAATGTTTTTTCAGGGGGCTGAGCCGGGACCATCAATTAGTATTATTAATAAATAGCATTGCGCGCGGCTCCGCCCGCGTGGAAAAGTTTTTCCGGGATAAAAAGTAGCCTATAGCACTCAGGAGTAATGTAGCTTCCTATTAGCGAAAGAATTTTCAAAATCGGTCCAGTGGTTCCTGAGATTAGCGCGTTCTAACAAACAAACAAACTCTTCAGCTTTATATAATAGTATAGATATATATTAGTATAGATATGTCGTTCTTTGTAGCAGAATAATGTTCGGTCTCCCGCCGTATCAAACCAACCTTAGTCGACATTCACCAATGTATAGAATGTGTTCTACTTACTATACAAACTGTCATAGTATAGATATATTCAGTTCTTCTATTTCTTCAATTAAAAGACAGTTAAAACAGTAAAAATATAATTTAAAAAGAATTATTAATACATATTATTATATGATAAGGGTCACAGTACCTAAATTGTTATATTTAGCTACATATATTATAGTTTATAGTATTGTTGTAGTTCGTGGTTTCAGTGTTATTTTCACTTCTTCGACTTTATTCTTTGTTCAGTTGTAAGGATTTTTGTTGTAACTTAATTTTGTTACCCTGATTATTGATTTGTTTTGAATATTTTGTATTGTGATTAAGCCGAAAGGACATGTCCGAAAATGGGCCTGAAATTCTAACTAAGACAGTTTATATATTATATTTGGATAGAACTCCTAAAAACTAGGCTTTTACAATAAATCGTTTACACTTGGTATGAACATTTAAAAAAAGTTAGTTATGAATGGATGGGTCTATTTTTTATTGGATCCAAGATCTATATTATGCCCCTTTAATATCCCTAAAGTTTGAGCCTGGTTAGATTTAGGGCCCAGCACTCATACAAAAAGCGGATCTCCTTTATATGCTTACTTTTGTGCATGCCGTGTTCACACCAAGAAGGTTGTTCACTTTTGTAAATGGACATAATGTATTTGATTTGATTTTATGAATCCTATACTGTGTACAATCAGTTCTGCGAAGCATATAAAAAAAAACCTTCACCTCCTTAATTATATGTATTTATGCACTATTATGGTGGACGATAGCCTAGTTGGGAATGGAACGGTCTGCCGAGACAATGTCCGGAGGTTCTAAACCCAAGGCACACACCTCTGAGTTTTCGAAGTTATGTGTGTATTGTTTATCAATTATCCTTCGCTTTAACGGTGAAGGAAAACATCGTGAGGAAACCTACATACCTGAGAATTCTCTATAAGAATTTCGAGGGTATGTGAAGGCTGCCAACCCGCACTAGGCCAGCGTGGTTGACTAAGGCCTAACCCCTCTCAGTAGTAGAGGAGGCCCCGCGCTCAGCAGTGGGCAATATATAATACAGAGCTTGTATTATTATATATTATTATGCGTTATTAAATGATAATTAAACATATTTTTTGTTTTATTCATCAATATGTATATATTACGATAAGAAACTAATACTTCCTTACCATTAGCAGTAAATCAGTGCAAAAACATAGGATATCCTATCAACCTATGCAAGCTATCTGTTCCGGATGTGTATAACCCACGACATTTACCGTCGGATCCGAAGAAATCTAGCTTTCCGTTTGATCTCATTGACTTCCTCTAATATGGGGTCAATGATCTTATTAAATATCTTGTATGACATGAATAAAAATTATTTTTTATCGTGTGATAGTCTCTCAAGTCCTTACAATATTACTTTGAGCAAATTAGTTGATTGAATTTGGACCTACTTCCGCAAACGGGAACTAACCCACAAGCCCATAAAATTTGGCTTGACCATAAAAAAAATTTACAGTGAATATCAGATTTATTATTTTCATATTGAGTTAATTGTCCAAATAGCTCAGTTGTTACCAACCAACTAGTCGTAAAACAAAAAATAATTATTTTAGTTTAAAAATCAACTAATAGAAAATATTTTGGTGTGGATTGGTTCCCGTTAACGAAAGTAGGTCCATTTGAAAACACAGTTATGATTGACCAGCCCATATTAAACGTAGATCAATTCCAAGAAGTAAAAGATTAACAATTTACTATGAATATCATCTACTGACTGTTTATTGAGACACGATAAGACTCCACAAAATCAATAATTTAATCGGTATTCGAACCCACGTACTTCAGTTTGTTGGTTATCGCATATCGATTATACTAGCTATGTGTAAATTGTCACTCAGTTATAAAACCTCGACAACTTTCATTGTAACTACTAGCCCCATATTATTTCACATAGTATAAGCCGACTAAATACGAAAGTCACACTCTATTCTCCCAAATAAAATAAGTGTTATCTACATTAGCTGTTTAATACAGCAGCTGTTTAATACCACGCTTGGGCCTGTATTGTCCTTACCGGTGAGGATCGCGACGCGTTCCTCCCATTATTTTTTAATCAAAATTATTAAATCTCTTTTTTTTTACATTTTTTTTTTCAAGTTTTATAGCATAGAATGACGAGACGAGCATGCCGTTCGCCTGATGGTAAGCGATATGACCACCCATAAACAGTAGCAACACCATGCAGCACCTTGACTTACAAAGTAACATCCCCTTTCCTGCCAGCCCGAGCTGGCTTTTTTGTTTATTTCATCATCGATTTTGCTCCCAATAAAAATGTAGTTAAATAAGTGACATCTTGTATTAATAATAATTATTATAATTAATTTAATGTGTCTTGACTCATCATAAGGGCAACTATGTTCGCCTACGTGATGAATAAAGTATTTTTTATTTTTTTATTTTAACTGTTAAATAAAATTTACTTAAAACCTGGGAAACTGGCTCTTAATAATAATAATAATATAAGGTCTGTATTAAGCTACAAAAGTGCTGGTGCACTCCTTCGGCTATTTTAAGAACTGTAGCTAGGATGCGAATTACAGAGCATTTCAATGATCTTCATCAGCAAATGATTATTCATTGAGGTTACCCAGCAGAAAACACTAAAATACAATAATTTTACAAATACATTCTTTAAGCTAGCTATTAACTAAGTCCATTTTAGGAGTACAGTTGTAGCAAAAACAGTGATTAGTTACGGATACCGATTTTGTATTTAATGACATCCGTGTGCGCAAAACGGCAAATTTTGTGGGAATGACTTATTTTTATAATTTAAATAGCGAATGTGTGGGAGATTACAAAAAAAATAACTAATTAAGTTTTTATATTTCCTATTATAATTAAAGTTTCCTTGCGAATCCTTACTAATATTATAAATGCGAAAGTAACTCTGTCTGTCTGTCGCGCTTTCACGCCAAAACTACAGAACCGATTTTAATGAAATTTGGTACACAGATAGTCTAGAGCCTGAGAAAGGGCACAGGCTACTTTTTATCCCGGAAAAATATAAAGCGGGACTTTTATCCCGGAAAAACTTTTTCACGCGGACGGAGCCGCGAGCAATAGCTGATTTATTATAATTTTTGGTGTTAGCCTTTTCCATACTTAAACATAATGGCACAGAATACTGAACAGTTCTACGTAATAATGGTGTAACTGTATATTTTTATGTCATTCTCATGGTAGGACATCAACCCAAAATTTACATGTAGATTCTTTTTATAATATTTAATACATTTTTGCACTTTTCGGTTATTGTCTTGTATATTTAAATATTAATTATTTTTGTATATTTAGTGTCATAATCACGGCAGGTCGTAAACCCCAAAATTTCTATATATTTTACATGCGATACTCCACATTGAGAGATGTCCGCTTTTTGTATGGTTGTTGGGCCTCAAAATCTAACCAGGCTCAAACTTTAGGGATGTATAAGGGGCGAAATATGGATATTGTATCCGTTAAAAACATATTTTTAGACCCCTCCATTTATAACTAACGTTCATATTAAGTGTAGTTTTCAAGCAAAATAAAATTACATATATCTCAAAATCGGAGCACTGTAAAATTAAACGATTTTTTGTTTAGGGTTAGTTTTTAGGAGTTCCTTCCAAATATAAATAAATTGTCTTGGTTAGAATTTTAGGCCCATTTTTGGACATGTCCTTTTTCGCATTTATGTGGCTAAGATAACCCGAATGTGTTACAAAATCTATGAAGAATTTCAACACAGGTACTCTGTCACAGGATGCTATTAATTACGCCTTTGCCATCGCATGAAACTCGTATTGAAAGTATAGTACAGACAATCATTACGATCATTTTATTGCCTTATTAAAACCGACATCAAAAGTTTAATCTCTTTAATGTACAGCCATGTGCCGACGTTATCGACATTGCATTTTGTTTAGAATTAAGATAGTTTTATGTAAACATAAACATTAGATTTTAGAGTATATTAGGATCATTCGCTCAACATAGGCGTTCACGCCTTTGTCCTCGAGAGGTTAGGCAGGGATACAACTAGTGCACCTACTTTTGGTCAAGCTTAGAGGGCCATGTGATAGAGGGTGAGGATATCGTTATATTGGCTACAAATTTCTAAATTATATTGGCTACAAAATTCTAATCCCGACCAAGTCAAATATTACTTAATTATATTTTTTACTTTTTCTCTATTAAATGATACCAGCAAATAGCTGTGAAAAGAACCATGGTAAAAACAGTAGCAAAACCACCCAGAACTTTAAATTACAATATTTTGCATGAAAATAAAATGTGATCATCATACTTAGATGGGAGGTCTCATAATACTCAGTTAACTAACTATAATGTTGAATGTCTTGTACTCAGTTAATGTCACTTTCATACAACGCACAATGCTTTCTGACAATATAAAATTAAACACTAACAAAAGCCTTCGTTCAAGTACACTTATCCCTCTTTATAATCAAAATCGATGATTTAAATAAGACACAGCACTCATCAAACGTCTCAACATCTCACGTTTCAAGGTTCGAATCCACGCGCGACCAATCGTTAGATCTCGAGTTGAAAAGTAACTTAATGCTATTCGAAACGTGGCTCTACATTTATCCTAACTTCGAAATCTGGCACGACGGCGAACACCGCGAGTTAATACGTATTGAGATGGTAATGCGCCGGAATGGACGGATAAAGACTCGAGTTGCGGTTTGGTTTAGCTCAGTGGCTTTCATATTTTTATGTCCGTGAATGTTTTACTACTGGGTTTCCTTTCCATTTCCTCCTGATTTTAACTATTTGAAACGGAGTCTAATCTGGTATGCAAAAAGTACCACAGGTTTTTTTATGGCATTGAATGACTAGACGAGCTTGCCGTTCGCCTGATGGTAAGCGATACGACCACCCATAAACAGTAGCAACACCACCCAGCACCTTGAGTTACAAAGTACTGTGTGCCATTCTATTGCGCTCGTCATCCTGAGACATAAGTTGTTAAGTCTCATTATGTCCTGTAGTTACACTGTCTACAAAGTCCTTCAAACCGAAACACAACAGTGCATGCACACTGCTACTTGGCGGTAGAAATAGACATTGCGGTGGTACCCACTCAGACGGACTCTTACATATGAGAGACCTACCACCAGTAGTGAAGTTACTTTGTTTCAACGACCTGGTATAATTGTATACTCCAGGTTTACGCCACTCTAAACCTACAACTTTTATTTATTTATTTATTATTACTGCCACTTTGTACATAATATTATAACATTTCAGGTTATTACATTGGAATTAATATAATAATATAGTAACTGATATGTACGGTGTACAGTCAGCCACATAAGTAGTTGAACAAATTCAAAACTTCAAAACGCCTACTTTTGTTTTCTTACCAATTTTTATTTTCTCTTCACAAAAACACAATTAAAGGGATTCACTTTACTTTAATTAAAGAAAAAAAATCAATTAACCTTAACGCGTAAATGAGATTTGAAATTTTGAGTTCGTTCAGCTAATGATTCCTTACGTTTACGCGAATGTTAGACATTGAAATTAAACTATTATAACGGATTTTATCGCGGTTTTTTATTTTATTTTCTCCCGACGTTTCGAAGGCTTTGCAGCACTTCGTGGTCACGGGGCGAACTGAGGTGTTGGTGGTCCGAAAAGTTAGTATTACAAATCTACCTTCAATTTACAATTATACAATTTAAAGATGTTAGTCATTGTTTGCGGTCCGGTCGTTCAGCTATTTATGTGGCTGACTGTACTGTACTGTACATAACATTGTAAAATTTGTTACGCCATTCCATCTCAGAATAATATAATAAATATACATTCTCAAGTGATCATTCACACAACAAATAACCTATACACTAAACTCAACAAAGACATTAAAATGTAATTTAAAAATTGCTACGTAGTACCGAAACTCTACCCGCGTACAATGGAGAGTTCTTTTATTTTTCATTTTTCATCCCCGATACTCTAATGATCTTTAATGAAAAGAATCTGATACAGCCACCCCCCACCCGCTTTTGCCCTCTTGGCCCGAGATGTTTCATTTCATCACGACTGACTTATTATTTATAGTTCAATGGTTGCGAATAAAATATTTGGAAATTCTTTTAAGATCGTATGGAAGCACTTGTGGCTCCGAAATATGCTTCAGGAAATCCTCAAGTAAGTCGGTTCTGTGTGATAAAATATGTATAGTCCAGGAACGTGCTCATAGAGTCTCGGAAGATCAAAGTCCATTTTATAATTGGCAAGTATTTTGTATTCTGTGAAGATTCTAATTATTGGAAAGTATTACCTATCTGCCTCGGTGGCGTAGTTGTATTACGCTATGCCTGAAATGCTGTGGTCTTGGGTTTGATCCCCGGTTCGGGCAAAATTATATTGGGTTTTTCTAATCAGTATCAGCGCGGAGCCTGGAATTTGTCCCCGATATGGCGATAGGCTCGCCCCCTATAAAGGGACGGAGTATACGCACTGCGAAAAGTTGGTGCACTAGTTGCACCGTGACGGTGTGTGTAATACCTATAAATATTTAGTTAAAATCGATTTGAAAATCAAATTACTACTACAAGAATTCTTAAGCGTCTATTAACATTACAAGCTCAAGATGTTTTTTATTATTATGCAAATATGATAGGATGTTATTAGCAATTTAATGGATGTCATTTGAATAAAAACTATGCTAACATTAATATATTTTATACATACTTTAAATGTTTTAGGCACTTCCTAGTCACGTTAAGGATTTTATTACTTAGTTCCGATTTATTAAAGCAATTTGAGACATTTCATTATTCAAAAACTGCACTCATTTCTATCACATAACGGTATTTTGTTTATTATTATATCGGACAGAATCATCATTCTTAAAAATTATTAATATTTTATTAAAAATATTCATGAATTATTATTTCTTGTCCTGACAGACAAGTCCGATACCTAACCTATTTGGCACAAAACACGATAGAGGGCATGTAATACATCAAACGACTGGACTTAAATACAGTCCATCACAAAATAACAGCTTTATTGAATGAAACACAATATACCCGCATCTATGATATAGGTTAGCCGTGTTTGGCAACTGTTACGATGTAACTCTACATGGAATTATGTTGCTCTACATGAACGGGCGGTGCGATAAACTATGCCCGTTTTATCAGGTGTCTGATAGCCAGATATCTTCATTTATGGGAATTATAATATGATTATTATGTCTCACAGAATTTGACTCTACATTTTCTTAATTATCAATTCAAATCTTCTTACTAATGTAAATGCGATTCGCATGAAATTTGGCACACATATGGACACTGTCCTTGATTAACACATAGGCTACTTTTTGTCTAACTTGTCCCGTAGGAAATAATTTAATTTTAATCTGATTTTTTAAATAGATGGCGCTGGCTATATGCAAATGACACTATAGATTAGTACAGTGATTTAGCGACCTATGGACTGGGAAAGGCTAAACACGGACGAAGTCGCGAGCAACTCTTAGTTTATATTGTATAGAGTTCACTTATTTTATATTGTATGAAAAAATGGAGATATTTTTTTTGTCATTTTCAACGCAACTCTACATAAAAGTATATTGATCTACCTGGATGAATTTTACGATAAACAGCTTCCGTTTATCAAGTGCCTAGTAGTCGCCAGAACTGTATACATATGGCGAACTATTTTGGTATATAAACTTGTTTCGAATCTAGAATTTACGTTTTCAAACAAATAAAAAAAAAGTGGCAATCCATGGTCTCTGCCTACCCCTATGGGATAGAGGCGTGATACTATGTATGTATGTATGTAAAAAAAACATTTATTGGCCACTAGTTGGGTGATGAGTAGTGCATTATAAATTTTTAACGTAAGTACCGAGATAGGAACTCACTCAATGTGGATGGTATATGTCCCACCGCAAACGTGTCAATGGGATCTAGATCAGCATATGTCAACCAGCAATGCTTGGCGGTGATTTTCATCTATGCCCTAGAGTTAGTTAGTATTTAAACAGATAGTTATTCTAACAGAAATAAGGGCAAATATGGCTATATTATTCTGCCACTAAATTAATGAGTATTGATTAGATTATTCCGCCATTTACGTATACGAGTTTACACATTTTAAAATATTTGCCATTGTTTTTTTTATCTACCTTTAGTTTCCCATAAAAAGTAATTACATGCAAAATTCATCTAATATGGAAGTCCGCTGTAAGAGCTAATATTTGTATGCTTCTTATCACTCGAATTTCTATATTATCAAATGGTGATAGTCATGATAAAGTTAGTCATACATAAATACAGCCATACATACACAGCCCACACTCACATACAATGTATTGTGTAAATTACTTGACCTACAATATGTGTTTGATATTTTCTAAGAATGTCGCAGGAAGTATGACGCTTTATTTAGGCTACAAAATTCTTGTTTGAATTCGCTTCGACAGACCAGATTAATGTTACTAACAACACAATATACTTATAGTTAATACGTGTTTGTAGGTATTT
Source organism: Sphinx pinastri (assembly GCA_947568825.1). Taxonomy (NCBI): domain Eukaryota; kingdom Metazoa; phylum Arthropoda; class Insecta; order Lepidoptera; family Sphingidae; genus Sphinx; species Sphinx pinastri. The sequence continues at coordinate 13,415,075 of OX387632.1, forward strand.
TAAAAGATTTTATGTATTAAGTAGGTATTTCTAAATTTGTATATGATTGTATTAATGTTTCCTATAGAATTCCCTAATTCAACTTATCATAGTTTTAATTAATCTATACTAATATTATACAGAGGAAATATATGTATGTTTTTAACGAATAAACTCGAAAATTACTGAACCAATTAAAAAAAATCACTATTAGAAAGCTATACCAGGAAAATAAAGCAAGACTTTTATCCAGGAAAAACTTTTACACGCGGGTGGAGCAGCGAGCGAAATCTAGTTGGATTATAATTTTCGCAAGGATGTTAGTAACTACAATAACTTTAGGTTATACACAATAGTGAAACTCGTATTTTTTCAGGCGACACCGATAAAATCAAAAACTAATAGTGTAAGCTTAAGACTGCGTCGGTGTCGTAGTTGTATTACGGTACGACTGCAATGCTGAGGTCTCGGGTTCGATCCCCGGGTCGGGCAAAGTGATATTGGATTTTTGTATTCAGTATCTGCCCGGAGTCTGGAATTTGTGCCCGATATGGCGATAGGCTCGCCCCTATCACATCATGGGACGGAATACGCACGGCGAAAAGTGGGTGCACTAGTTGCGCCTCTGCCTATCCCTTCGGGGATAAAAGGCGTGAGTATGCGTAATAGTGTAAGCCAAAAGGTCTTTGAAACTATTCCCATTGCTCTAAAATTACTGAACTAAGTTCAAAATGAAAATATGTTTATAATAAGTTTTATAGCAGATAGTTTTAGCAAGAATCAAAAACTGAGTTTAAATTTTAACTCTATATTCGATTTAGTCAAAGATTATTATAAAATCAAAATAAAAGGTAATAAAAATGTTGCAAAATATTATAATACAAAGAAGGAAGAGCAAAGGTTTTTCATTAGTATGGAAGAAGTAACTACAGCAGTTTTAATACTATCAACATCTCATTCCATTTTACGCGAATTTAAACAAAATATGAAGCCAATAAGTTGTTAAATAAAAATAACATCGTGTTTTATAAAACCAATAATTTTTATTTGCGGCTATCTTTTACTTTAAAAATAAGAAGAGAAAATTTTAATAGGAAAATTTAAATCGATTATTAAGTTATTAGGTAATAGGTACAGTCACCCACAAAAGTAGCTTAACAAATTTAAAACTTCAAATCGCCTCTACACTTTTGTGTTCTTACCAATTTTAATTTTCTCTTCACAATAAAATAAAAGGGATTTACTTTACTTCACACAAAGAAAAAAAGGGTTTTAATTGAACTCAAAGTGTATGCAATGCAATGCAATCAGCCCTGTATTATATACTGCCCACTGCTGAGCACGAGCTTCCTCTATAACTGAGAGGGGTTAAGGCCTTACTCCACCACGCTGGCCTAGTGCGGGTTGGCAGACTTCACATACCCTCGAAATTCTTATGGAGAATTCTCAAGTATGTAGGTTTCCTCACGATGTTTTCCTTCACCGTTAAAGCGAACGATAATTGATAAACAATACACACGTAACTTCGAAAGTCAGAGGTGTATGCCTTGGGTTTTGAACCTCCGGACATTGTCTCGGCAGACCGTTCCATTCCCAACTAGGCTATCGTCCAAAGTGTATAGGCGGTTTGAAATTTAATTTGTTCATCGACTTTTGTGGCTGTACTTATTGCAATAAAATAAATATGAATGCGAATAGTACGATAAGTAGGTGTATCTAAATATTGAGTCGGCTGCCAAAGCAACGATGCTTTTTACTTAATGAGTACACATTGCAATATTTCAATGTGTTTGATGAGGAGATACGCTCGTTCATCGCAACATAATTAATCAAGTCGCAAAATTAAACAGCTTCATATAATTTACTGATGCATAAATTCTTGTCCAATGCGATAGGAAGAGAAATTCCTACTATAACTTTTATAAAGTGATGTTTAGATTAGGGAAAAGAACTTGCAGAAGAATTACGGCAAGCTGACTTCTGCAAATTTTGAAATTCACAGGACTTGCCGCATGTCGCAGGTGTATAGAACTATTGAAACGTTGACGCGAAAGTAAACGCATCTGAAAGTACTTGCGCAATATATTGCTGCAAGAACTTGGCAGTCTTAACTAAACTTAAGAAAGAGACATTTAAAATATAGAGAAAAGAAACACAAAGTGAACTTATTATAAAAATGATCTATGAAATATTAAACAAGAAAGTACGGAATCTGTTAAACTTACTCGGAATTCCTTTGCCTTCACTTCAACTATAACTTTCGTTAAGAATTTATATCACTTCACTGAACATATAGTTTGGATCATCACTTTGTATAGTTATGAAGTTTTATCTGCAAAAATGAGAAAATTGATTTATCGGCTTGGTGGTTAAATGCTTTGGATTTTTTAGTTCAAAAACAACTGCGTCACATTACAAAGAAAGGTTTATTAAAATAATACTGAAAGGTACTGAGAAGATGCGCGAATATATGAATTTTATCATGTAGAGTCACTACAACTGTTCCTCTTCTGTTAGTTGTTTACAGACCATTCAAAATAACCATAAAGCTTGTTTCCTAAAAATCTCAAACGCGTCCCATTACATCCTGAATCAACACAAATAAAGTTAATTCACCAACAAAAACCTTTTCACGTATGAAAACAATACGCTATTGTTAAAGAACTCTTTCACATAAAACCACCACATGACGGGCTTTATTCCACCCACATGTTTAAAAAAACACATTAACATTGTTACAATCAATTAAATATACTTTTGTTTCATCAATCAATACATTTGCATATCAATTGATCATTATTTTTGTGTGTTCTAATATCCGCCCACTTGAAGATGTTTCCAATGATTAATGGCGTCGGATATATAAACTGACAATGCAAGCGCACTTATTGTTTATAAGTTTTACGCTTTCCCAGTACCATTTCAGCCTGAAACTAACATAGAAAGTAAATTAATGTTTCCGCTCGCGCGTCCATTAAACGTTTCACAAATTCAAACGTACATATTTACATTTGCCAATCAAATCCGGTGCATTAGCAACTTCCTTCTTCAGTATCAACAAAACAGTAAACCATCAAGCCGACAACACACACAAAATACGCACAGTCACACACAAATCCGTTTAGGTTTTTGTAACGCACTATCACGGTACAAACATCTCTATGCAATCGACGATGTTACGGACGCGGGAGCGACGACCGACAGCGATGCTCCTCCTGCGACGGCCGGGAAGCGACTGGCTTCAAATTATGTTTAGCTGAGCACACCGGCTATTGCATCCGAGCATAAACGAAAACGGCCGAATGTAATTTTGATGTGCGAGCGAGATAGAGATCATTTTTGAGGGTGTAGAGCAAGAAGGCCGATCAGGTAGGGTGGGAAGCGGCTGCATCAAGGGGTTTTGTCTATGCAGGTTGGTATTCAGAGAATCAGAGTCAGAACGCATTTGGCCGTGAGATGGCTAGCGATGCCCGCCGGCGGTGCTCGCTCTATCATTTTCTACTATTAATGAATTGATGGCTTAACTGGACCGAATTGCGGTCAATTTTATTTAATTGTCATAGACGATAAAGTAATTTTGTGATGAATAGGACCTGAATTGAGAAAATTGTTTTATTGTGGGCAGATGTTGGTCGGGTTAAATATTTGCTCCCGCAAGTAATTGCTAGACATAGTTGTGATGTCTTTATGGCTGTTATTATCGTTACACTTCATTTAGAGTCAATCGTTTGCTGTATAATTCTAGAAGCTTCGAATTGTGTCATAAAAATGCTATTTTTAGTGGAGTTTTGATACCGACAAGGATCTGTAGGACAATCGATACGTAGGACATCTCATAAAATTTCGGAAAAATCCTCTCCAGGTATTTTATTCGTGTTGGATAAACCAATAATCTAAATATTATAAGGAATCCTTGGCGAACAGTTACCTAGTTGCAACTCTACCCACTCTTCAGAGTACAAGGTTTTACAGGTGATAGGTCTCTCGTATGCGAGGGGGGCGACGAGGGGCCGTGTGGATAGGTACCACCGCAATGTCTATTTCTACCGCCAAGTAGCAGTGTGCATACTGTTGTGTTCCGGTTTGAAGGACATTGTAGCCAGCGTAATTACTTGGCATTATGAGACTTAACATCAAATGTCTCAGGTGACGAGCGCAGCGAAATGCTACGCAGTACTTTGTTATTAAAATTTCTGTATAGTGTTGCTACTGTTTATGGGTATCGCTTATCGTCAGGCGAGCGGGATGCTCGTCTCGTTATTCAGAAGGAACAAAAAAAAAAACGTGAACGTATGGTACTTAATGCTTTCGCAAAAAGCATAAGCATTTTTGTCGACTCTACGATTATTTGAGCCCTCAAGCGATGTGGAACTATGTAATTAGTTCCTGGGTTGGTAAAGAGGCAAGAAAATAAGATCTCATATTATAGGGTCGACCCGTGCGCTTAGAATGTGACACGAAGACGCAACTCGTAAAACGATGTCGTTTAATTTTGATGTTTGTGATTGATCGAGAGACCAATACATCAGTCAAATGTTAGTCTCTCAACCAATCCCAATAAGACGAAACGAAGACGTGACGTGTTTTTTTGTCACATTCTAAGCCCACTGAGCATAAAGTTGTATGTACTTTTGGCAAACTAAATTACGAGATGAGTTGCTCGTCTGATGGTATGCTATGACTATATTTAAATAGTGGTACCACCAAGACTTTTAGGCTTTAAAGCATGGGATAACTGCATCATGTTCACCACTTTGTGACAATAATAATATTGTCTTTATATTAATCTTTACTTGGTACAAAACATACATTAAAAAGGTACAATACATAGATATGTAAATGTTAACTAACTACTGCAATTAGCAGATGCTAATTGCAGTAGTTAGTTAATCAGTGTCGCAGCTAACAGCACCCAGCTCCGGACAGGAACAAGTAACAATGTTTTAGAACAAAAACAAAATATTAAAAGCGAAATACATAGTGAAAATGAAAAAAAATAATAATCAAATTTGTAAAAGTAAAAAAAATAAGTAAATACTGGTGATAGGATATATCCTTTGACTAATTATATACCTAGATAGACACTAAACGTTTCAAACGCGTCGAAAAAAATAGAGGCGAACTGTTCCCCACTAAATGAGTTCGAGTGAATTATTTTTTGTTGTTTTTCATGGATATAATTTTCTCTCCATTTTAGTAGAAACCATGTAATAACTGCAGGCCGACATGATTGTGTCGACTGGGTAGGGATAACCATCGTTCGTCAGTCGACACTATCTGGACCCCACTTTGACTACCATCAGGTGCAGTGGGGTCACTGTTCCGTGCCCATATAAAAAAACGGACAAGTGCGAGTGGGACAGGTATTTTTTTTTATGGCATTGAATGCCGAGACGAGCGTGCCGTTCGCCTGATGGTAAGCGATACGACCACCCATAAACAGTAGCAAAACTATCCAGCACCTTGACTTACAAAGTACTGTGTGGCATTCCACTGCGCTCGTCATCCTGAGACATAAGATGTTAAGTCTCATTATGTCCAGTAGTTATACTGGCTATAATGTCCTTCAAACCGAAACACAACAGTGCATGCACACTGCTGCTTCGCGGTAGAAATAAAAATTGCGGTGGTACCCACCCAGACGGACTCTTACATAGGAGAGACCTACCACCAGTAAACGCATACCGAGGGTTCCGAACAAACTTGTAGATAAGGTATCTAATTTCAATAATTCGCCAAAATTAATTAATAAATTATTCCAATTCAAAAAGTTTGTAAATTTGCTTTTTTGTTATTGAAGTACATATTTGCGGTTTTCAGATTTTTCTCTTTACATGTGCGTTAGGACCTTGCTTCGTGCCAAATTTCATGATTCTAGGTCAACGGGAAGTACCCTATAGGTTTTGATTCCCTTGCGAAATCGCAAAATAAGCGAAAATATGCGACATAAACGGTCATATCTTTTGATTGCGTTGACTTACAAGTTTTTCACAGCTGTAAGAGACCGTAGACCGGAGTATTTGATATACATTAAAACTTGATATTTTTACAAGTTCCTAAGAAAAAGAGTCTTGACAGACAGATACTCAGACAAACAAACAGACAGACAGAGAGACAGACAGACACTCAGACTAACAGACAAACTGATAGACCGACCGACAGACAGACAGACAGATAGACACACAGACAGACCGACAGACAGACAGACGGACAACAAAGTGATCCTATAAGGGTTCCTTTTTCCTTTTGAGATACGGAACCCTAAAAAAAAGTCATACATAATGAGAAATTAATTACGAGGCCATTACTATATCCGGAAAGTTCCTCCCCGTTTCTTGGATTCGGTTAGAAACGTAAGTGTTACGCGACTTAATATTGAGACCAAAGGTTTCCATACCTTCTGTTATGAATAGCAAAATTAGGACCACGAGACATTCTTCGAACTCTACTAACCTCAATAACTAAAAAAAACAAAATTCCTTTCAGATAAGTCAATGAACCACAAATCGAAAACCAACATCCCGTAATTATGTCATTATAAATATAAAAATAATCCGTTAAACCTATTGGCTAATAATCCCACAAACATAAACAATAAAAGACTTATCCCACACAAACGGTATTCAGCTATATAAACATAATTTAAGATAACAAGAGACCATCCCATATTTTACAGCCAATTACTAGCCCAACACCGGTTGATATTAAAAATAAAACCCCAAAGAATACGATTCCTTTAGATGTCATAAAAAGTGGGATAATCTCATCTTTCATAAAATGTACGCGTTACTGCCTAAAGAGGTGATATGAATACAATATAGCGCTATATAGTTGAACGTCGCAGTGTAAGCGACGTGCGTTGATAGCGTTTAAAAGTTAACTAAGTTTTAAGACAAAGGGAATATAAAAAAAGGTTACTTATGCCCGCCACACACGGCAACGATTTATCGTATCAATTTATCTGTGCAGTCCGTTTGCGCAGTTTTATATTAAAAAATTGTTGAATCTTAATATTTTAAATAATATTCTTTAATCAGGTGGGGTGCAGTCACTTTGTCGTGCCCGAATAAAAAGAAATAGGAATAATTATTTGGTGTAAACATAAAGTTTTGTTCTGCGGAATAATAAAACACCAATGCTCGATTATCAACTAGAGTTACGCTTCGGTTCATAAAATATGTCCCTTATATTACGAAGTTATTCATAAACGCATGGTTTGCTTAACAAACGATCAAGCCATCGAAAGCTAATACTAACTTTAAACAATAAATTTTCATTAAAAATATAACAAATCGTTATCTTGCAGTACGACGTCGCCTTTACTGGATTCCTTGATCCAGTGGGAGTGCTTTGAAGCGTTTTACTGCAGGTGCTAAGTAGATGCCCTAGGTACTTAATACGTTTGCATGGAAAATATATCGCAGGCTTAATTCTGATAAGATATACAGCTTTTCACCTTTAGTTTAGTGTAGGGTTCATAACACCAAATTTCAAAAACTAGGATACTTCAGTTTAAAATCAGAACACAGTAATATTAAAATGAATATGTAGTGTATTATTTAGTAGGTAATTAGCACATTCATAGGTTATAATGAAATGAAAATTTTGAATACATGACTCTATCAGGGCGATTTAAAAACCCAGGACGATGCTTGGAAACTATCCAGGACATTCCAGGACACTACAAAAACCAAGATATGGAAAAACAGGACAGTTGGCAACCCTAGTAGGTACATGGGATGTGATCCGTGAGGTATGTCGATTAATTTTGAAAAGCAAAAGAGAGACCTGTACCTATAAGTGGGATCAATAATAGGCTGGTATGATTTTACGCGAAAAATAAGTAGCCCGGGATTTGAATTTGTACCTTAAATTATATGACTGAGCCTAAAAATACTTTATGTAAAGATCTTACGCCGTAAAAATAAAGACGTTAACTTATTACACCAAAAGACAATACATTATGAATATACCCTTAGGCAAAGGTTCTAAGAATAACAAAGGTATCTTTTTAACTGTTTACCGCCCAGACATTCTTTATTCAAATTCTTCAGCTTGACGCCTACATGGGGCATCTGAACTTCACACTTTGCATCTTACGTTTCTCATAACTTATTTTTCCTTACTGCCTCAATGCCTTAGTTGTATTACAGTATGCCTTGAGATTTTGTACCAGTAAAGTGATAATTTTGCCTAATATCGGAGTCTGATATTGAAAGAAAGAAAAAGAGTTTTATTATTGACACAAAATGCAGTTATAAAAATAAAGTATTTTTTTTACAACCAATTAATGTGCCTACAATGGCCTACTCATTCAACTTAATGCTGCTGCAATACAGCTGCAGCGCGGGTTTTCAATGAGAAGCCCAAGTGTCGCACGGATGTCCAGTGTAAACAAACTGGAAGCATTAATAAAACAAATAAATAAATACTAATTAACACAAACAAAAAAATGTCGGATATGGCGATTGGCACCTATCACATCATGGGACGCAATAAACCTAACGAAAAGTTGCACCATTTGTGTCTCTGCCTACCTTTTAGTTTACCCAATAATATGGTTTTACCAATTGAGATGAAGTCCATCTCAATTAGACATTCCAATTAGATTCATTGACATCACATGACATAGAAATGCCATTCGAAATATGATCCTTTCACTTGCATCTTAATTGCGGCCTCAATCTAAGCAGATGAATGGCGTAAGATGATGCAGGCATAGTTGACGCTGTTAATGAAGATATACTTATTGGGTGCAATTGGCGTGGGTTTTTGAATCAGAAGTAATAGAATATATTATAAGTGAGTCTTTTTATAAGAATTTCGAGACGAGCAAGCCCTTCGTCTGACAGTAAGTGAGTGCCTATAAACGGTAGTAGCATCGCTTTTCATGAAAAACATCATAACCAACATTTCTGAATTTATGCTCGGTTACATATTTTGCTTTTTCATTGATAATTCTAAAATATGTATGATAAAATAACTGGAATGTTTTATTTTATAATTCATAAACATAACAGTCGTTTAGCAAAAGGTGCGAAATATCAGTTACGATGTTTTTCCTCAAAATGGTTGATAATGTAGAACGTTGAAATATGAAGCACTGCATGGAACTGCATCGCACTTGTTATCCTAAGACATTTAAGATGTTCAGCCTCATAGTGCCCAGTAATTCTATTGGCTATAAATTGCTTGACGTCAACCCTGTCTAAATCTCCACCTATGGTGATTTGAAGAAATGTGATCATACCTGCAAGGTGGACAGACGACTTGATAAAGGTCGCAGGAACACGCTGGATGCAGGCAGTTTTTGACAGGTCCGTCTGGAAATTTTTAGGGGAGGCCTATGTTCAGCAGTGGACTTCTAAAGGCTGAAGAAGAAGAAGATTATATTTGGAACTTCTTTTTTATACGAGCACTGCACCTGATGGAAGATGAGTAGGGTTTAGATATAATTATATCAGCCTGTTTCTATTTTTATGTCACATCACTCTTTTTGTTATTTACTGTTATTTCGTTTCCTCCTGACTAAATAGCTCTTTCTACTTGCTGACTCATGTACATTCTCATAAAGTCCATTACAATATTAAACACAGTAAATAACATCAAATAAATCAAATTCGAGCACGGTAAATACGTTCTTATGGCGGGCAATTAGTTTGCTTGTCTTTTAAAATATTTATAGCTTATTTTGCGATGTCTTCGGAGAGAAATATGTATAAAGCTACAGTCTGCATGTGACAGCAATATTTATTTTTGAGTTCGCCTCATATTAGGATAGTTCTTGGCTTTTTTGGTCTGGAATTAAATAAATGACTATATTTTTTATAGTACAAGTTTGTAAACGGACTGTTGTCTGCTGCTAGTTGATCTTCATAAATATAATAAATTAGTAGTTATTTAAATCTTGTAGACTATAATTAATTTCATGTATGAAAGCTTTCGTTCTGTGTAAAAAGTGTAAATATATAGGAAAATTACTGTGATCTATAAATATGAAAAAAAAACTATGGATAAGTAGTAGTAATATGTATTTTAGTAGTATTGCACACCTATGTATTGTCTACCTATCTCGGTAGAATGTGTTGGAACATATTTATATCTAATAACTACCTGTATATTAGGTACGTAATTCTGCAATAAGGGATTTCTATTTGTATTTCTTCATTCTCTTCATCTTCTTCATCGACAATCTCCAAAACGAAGTAAAGACGAAGTAAAGCTAGGGGGTTGTTGGGCCCCACGGTAATCATACTGACCGGTCGAAACTTACTACTACTTTCGGTAACCGAAAACTCGGTAAGACTTTCGGTTTTCTGTGAATCGATCGTACTTAGTCCTCGATCGAAAGAGCTAATTAATTAAAAGCCATGCACATCACGCCTTTATCCCCGAGGGGGTAGATGAAGGTGCAACTAGGACATCCACTGATCACCATATGCGTTCAGTCCCACGATGTAAAAGGGGGCGAGCTCATCACCATCCATCCTCTTTGCGTCGTTTTCCTCAGTTCTGAGAGTCGTGACCTCCTCTCACCAGATTCCGTCATATGATGTCACGCCACCGATCCTGACTGTTGGCCACTTGTATGGCGTCGTATACAGTGGTGTCAAGTGTGGTGCGGATCTGATCGGTCCAGCAAATTGGGTTGCGTCCACGTGATCTTTTGCCCTCTACTTTCCCGGTGACCATCAGTTTCTCTAAGTTGTCAATCGTATTCCTGGAAATATGTCCAAATTACTCAAGCACTCGTTTGAGGCAGATGGTAGAAAGCCCAGTAGTGATTTTGAATTGATTGACTGTAGAGACATTAGTTCGCCGCGCCGTTCAGCTAATGCGCAACGTCCTCCTCCATCACCACATCTCAAAAGCGTCAATGCGATTCCTGTCTGCCGCTTTTAGAGTCCACGTCTAAGTACCATAAAGCAAAATGGAGAACACCATTGTACGTACAAGTTTCACCTTTGTAGTGAGCGAGATCTTTCTGTTCGTCCATGTTTTATGGAGCTGAGTCATAGCGCTCTTGGCCATTCCGATACGTCTTCGCACGCCTGCCTCGCAAGAGCCGGCATTGGTGATTGTAGAGCCGAGGTAAACGAATTTGTCTACTATTTCAAAAGACCAAATGCCCCTTTAAGGTTCAGTTGTTTGTTATCACCATATCGGGCGTAAATTCAAGACTTCGGGCTAATACTGAGCAGAAAAATCTAATATCACTTAAAATATGAATATAACGACTACTACGACGTGAAACTACCACTTTTTAAAGCCAAATGTATTTTGTATTCAATTTATCACTTTCTATCTAATAGTTACAGAATTGATTTTATTTTGGCCTGGTAAAATTAAGCCTAATCTTTGCCTTCACTATTACAAAATATACTTACGTAACTTATTTTAAAGTCTCGCCTATGAATTAAACATTACTTATCTCAAACAAATTCGCGGCTGAAAACTAATGCTTTGATGTTTTCTTAAATTATTCAAATTAATCATATCTAGAGAAACTTTTGCCACGACTATTATAATTAAATAAAATATTATATTAAGTCTGGCGATGTTGCGCAATAATTTAGACAAGATAACCCTTTTAGGGCATTATTGATTTAATGCTATGACAGTTTTAGAATACCTAATGGGTTTTAATAGAACTTATATGAAAGATTCATTACCTTTATATTCATTGAATTAGCAAAATGACTTTGGCTTTCAGTTTATTTGATTATACACATTGAAAGTTTAAGACAGGATTGTGGGTATGGAAATTACTAGAAATGGTAAATAATAAGTAGCTTCTTCTCGCATCTGTGCCCGTGTAAAGTTTTTTTCATTTAAAGCGTGATGACATATCTATAATTAAAGATTCGAGTACGATTTGTGCGCTGAGGTCCTGATTTCGAATTCCGGGTCGGGCCAAAATCATTGTGACTGGGTTTTTCCATCTTGAAAATTACTCAGTCGCAGCTCGGAGTCAGGAAGTTGGCGGTGTGATACCCCCGTGCCTCGGAAAGCACGTAAAGCCGTTGGTTCTTCGCCTGATCTCTCTCCGGTCATGTCGGATTGCCGTCTTACCGGACTATGAGAGTGAAGGAATAGCAAGTGCACCTGTGTATTGCGCACACACTTGTGCACTATAATATCTCCTGCGCACCTGGCTGATCTCCGTTGAGATTGGCCGCCGTGGCCGAAATCGGCTAGGAAGGGATTATTATTATTATAAAGATTCTAGATAACTTTTTCGATGTTTTGAAATATGATTGCTGCTGTGTGCGTTAGTTTTTTTAAATAGATCTTGTTTCTGTGGACCAAAATTGTGAAAAAATATTTGTGATGTCGGCAATATGGAACTAGCTAGCAAAACATTGTAGCTGCGTTTTTATCGTAACTTAGATCTGGCAAAAAGATCACCTTAAATCAAGGAATTCTATTAGTAGGTTAAAAAAGTAAATCTGTATATATTTATAAAAAAAACTGCCTCAGTGGCTTAGTTGTATTACGGTACGACTGCAATGCTAAAGTCTCGGGTTCGATTCCCGACTCGGGCAAAGTGATATTGGGTTTTTCTAATCAGTATCAGCCCGGAGTTTGAAATTTGTGTCCGATATGGCGGTCGGCTCGCCGCCTATTATTATACACAAAACTTTATTGCAGACACAGCAAACAAAATCTCAATCTCGCTGAACATTCTGAAGTCCAATAATTTCTTAGAGTGAGGAGGTTGTCAAAAACTGTAAGCAAAACGTTTTGTGCCATTGCTTCATTCTCATAATATGAGCGTAAGTACATGTGTGAAAAAAATACAACCTTATGAAGTGCTGTAATAAAATTCTTGACCATATTCAACAAAGTCTTGGGACATGGCATAAACGTTTGATGGGGTTTGGCCGAGTGGCAGCGGTTTTAGATTGTTTTGTACTGGCATACCACCTTAACCTCATACTTTTTTTCTTGCCTTAGCAGTGGTAAACAGTATCCACCCATGGACTCTTGCAATGCTAGAGGCACAGTCAAGCGTTACCTACCAGAAGATGAGCACTCTTTTCAAGCCTTGGAAAAGGTTATAATGCTCAGGGAACACCGATGCAGAGAGTTCACTGGTGGTACGTCTCTCATATGTAAGAGTCCGTCTGGGTGGGTACCACCGCAATGTCTATTTGTACCTCCTAGCAGCAGTGTGCATGCACTGTTGTGTTTCAGTTTGAAGGACATTGTAGCCAGTGTAACTACTGGATATAATGAGAATTAACACCTTATGTCTCAGGATGACGAGCGCAGTGGAATGCCACACAGTACTTTTTAACTCAAGGATGGTGTTGCTACTGTTTATGGGTGATCGTATCGCTTACCATCAAGCGAACGGCATACTCATCTCTTCATTTAAAGCAATAAAAAAAAGTACACTCCAAAGTTTGCACGTGCGCGGTGAAAAAGAGTGCTCCCAGTGCTTTTATTGGATCTTAGATGAATTTATATTATCGTTGCGGTGCGACTGCAAACCTGAGGTCTCGGGTTCGATCCCCGGGTCAGGCATAGTGATATTGGATTTTTCTAGAATTCTGTAACCGCCCGGAGTCCGGAATTTGTGCCCGATATGGCGATAGGCTCACCCCCTATCACATCATGGGACATAGAGCGTACGGAGAGAGGTGGGTCCTCTGCTTACCCCTTCGGGGATAAAAAGGTGTGTGTGTGTGTGTGTGTGTGTGTATTATCGCTTAACGAGAGACGTTATGTATCCGACAATCATCAAAATTTTGCTATTATGATTCTAAATAAAAATCTAATAAAATAATTTAAAACTATACCGTCTGTTATATCGTTTTTTAATTATTCAGATTATTAACTTTGTTATTGTTATTTTTTAATTTTAGACTTTGTCACGCTTAATAATTTTGTTTCACTTTTGACACTTTACTAAAATATTATTGCATAACTCATGTTGTGTCCATCTGTTATTAGAGATACAATGATAATGTAACAATAATAGGATATAAATTAATGTATCTTTTTTTATTGTAAACTTTTTTTTTTATTGCATTGAATGACGAGATGAGCATGCCGTTCGCCTGATGGTAAGCGATACGACCACCCATAAACAGTAGCAACGCCATCCAGTACCTTGACTTACAAAGTACTGTGTGGCATTCCACTGCGCTCGTCATCCTGAGACATAAGATGTTAAGTCTCATTATGTCCAGTAGTTATACTGGCTACAATGTCCTTCAAACCGAAACACAACAGTGCATACACACTGTTGCTTGGCGGTAGACCACCCAGACGGCCTCTTACATAATGAGAGACCTACCACCAGTAATCTCTGTTGATGGTCCTAAATAAATAAATAAATATCGTTAATATCCAAAAAGATAAGCACAATAAGACAATTCTTACTAGAATACAAGGATAAAAGGCGTGAGTATGCGTATGCTTACTGGATTAAATTTCTCAATGTCTGATTTTGAAAAAGATATCATACCCGGTGAATATATACCCACCAGCTGTGTTGCTTAATTTAAGTTCTACAAAAAATCTTTATTTAAGTTTTATAATTTTTATAATTTTATTTTTATAATATTATTGGATAAAAGTAGTTCTGGGAAATGTAACATAACAAATGTAGTAGCTAATAAGTAATTGATATTTTGTTAATTTAATTATAATTTGTATGGATTATGTGATCTGAATTAAATATATTAAATTAATAAATAAATAATGTTTTGACTGGGATTAAATTTTTCGGAGTGAATGCATGTATGAGACTACGTTATTATTATTTTTTCGCTTATTTTCATTATCAATTTCACTGTCAAATTTCTTTTCTGCTAATTTTATTATCATAAATAGAAGTAGAAAGAGTTTATACACCTTAGAAAGTGTTTATACAAATAAAACACAATATTATATTGTTATTCATTACTGTAGTCTATCAAAAAAGTTTATATGATCAGATTACATGATCAGTGATCACTATTGTTCCAAATAATTGAATCTTAACCATTCTATCTGTCGGAATTTAAAAACCATATTGCATTATCAGTATATCATGTCTTAATATTAATTTATACCCAGTCACTGTAAGTAATATTCTTATAGGGAAATAATGCTATAGAAGTGCCATTACTCTATTAGTATGGTAAAATTTCAGCGTCATTTTCGCCTTAGTATACTTCACTAGGTGATGCCCGCGGCTCCGCCCGCGTGAATGAGTTTTCCCGAGATTAAAGTCGCGCTTTATATTTTCCCGAGATAAAAAGTAGCCTATGTGTTAATCCAAGATATAATCTACCCGTGTGCCAAATTTTATAGAAATCCGTTCAGTAGTTTTTGCGCGAAAGAGTAACAAACATCCATACATCCAGAAAGTGGACGATAGCCTAGTTGGGAATGGAACGGTCTGCCGAGACAATGTCCGCAGGTTCAAAACCCAAGGCACACACCTCTGACTTTTGGAAGTTACGTGTGTATTGTTTATCAATTATCGTTCGCTTTAACGGTTAAGGAAAACATCGTGAGGAAACCTACATACTTGAGAATTCTCTATAAGAATTTCGAGAGTATGTGAAGTCTGCCAACCCGCACTAGGCCAGCGTGGTGGACTAAGGCCTAAACCCTCTCAGTTGTAGAGGAGGCCCGTGCTCAGCAGTGGGCAGTATATAATACAGGGCTGATTGCTTTGCATTGCATTGCATACATCCAGACATCCATACTTACAAACTTTCGCGTTTATAATATTAGTAGGATTCTTTGGATTATGACACCACTGAATCATTTCTTTTCGTACCTACATAGCGTTATCTAATACAGAAGCAAGCTATCGAAATAGGGTAGTATTCAATAATTATTATCTTCTAACACAAACCTTTAGGAAAATACCAAGAATTTAATAAAATTTGGTTCTTGGTTTCTGATTTTTGTTCTTTTTTGGCTCACTCTGTACAATCTGAGTTAAAATATATTCTGGTAATACTCTCAGGTAGCCCGCGATACAGGTTCGCCTAGTGCGGGTATCACTGTCTCGTATGTATGTATTTTAGCATAAGATTGAATTATTTGTATTAAATCTATAAGCTTTTTGAATAAAATACATAGAATGCATACAACAATAGGTTGAGCTGCCTTCTCTACTCACCAACTAGTCATTAAAAAGTTAGTTCCAAAATGGAAATCGTGTATAACAAGGCACTATCCATTAATCATGAAAATTAAACCTAAACATGATTAATGAAAAATGCATATCACTGCGACCCCACCTCGCGACCCACGCCCAGCTCGATGTTTGCACGAATGTGACGCGGCGTTCGTGGGCGAAATCCTGATTTTATTGCTTTTCGTTTCACTTACACAGTTTGTTTTATATTATTAACCAAGTTACTTGTGTTTCGCTGATAAAACGCCTTAACTAAGACGGTAATGAGATTAAACCGTCCTAGATTATGGTATAGTTATTTCTTTATTAGTATTGTGTGGGTTTGGCGGAGAAAATGTACGTTGTTTAGTTTCATTTCGAGAAATGTTATCAGAAATTTTATAGTGAAGATTTTAAGTAATAGATCTTTGTAAGCTGTTAGGATGTAAAAATCGGCTGATTTCACCGCTTGCTGGTAAACGCTATTTGGCACATTAATATATAAGCCGACCAAACACAATACTCTAATCTATGCTCCTAAATTAGATTGTGACTTTTATGGTTTGTCAGCTTATAACAAGAGGCGAAATCTGCCCAAGTAATTAAAAAATTTGGTCTCAATATGTGCCAAAATTTAAATATTGTGAAAGTTTCACATGACAATTGTGTGTAGTGCTACACTAAATCAAAGGCCAAGGTGGTGTAGCCGGTGGCGGCCTAAGCAGGGGTGAACGGAGCGCTTGCGGAGCCCTGCGGTTAGACGAGAGACTTTGCGCGATGTTCAACTGAGAACTTTTTTTTGTTAGATCACTACCCTGTTTTCCTAAGTTACATACAAAAGTGTTGAAATTGGCACTGGCAAGGGGCAAAAAGAAAAAAGCCCCCGGAGCTTCGTGTTGGTTAAGGCCTTCACTTGGTGTAGTTTAAAGGTAAAAGAGACGCTGACCATCAAACGAGCGACTCACAAGTCATACATACATACATACATACATACATACATACACACTCACGCCTTTTATCCCAGATGGGGTAGGCAGAGGCGCAGCTAGTGCATCCAATTTTCGCCGTGCGTATTCCGTTCCACGATGTGATAGGAGGCGAGCCTATCGCCATATCGGGCCCAAATTCCAAACTCTGGCCTGTCACTACATAGAAAAATTCAATATCACTTTACCCGACCCGGGGATCAAACCAGAGACTTCAGAATTGTAGTCGTATCGTAATACAACTACGCCACCGAGGCAATCACTTAGCAATATAAAACATTAATGCTACATTTTAAATTACAATAATGCTTTTAAAATATAATCATTACAGTTTCCAACAATATTGTCTTACAATAAAAGCTCTTTATAAAAAATGGTAATTCAATTTACATGTAGTAAATTTCTTTTATCAGTATTGGACATTAAGTGTATAAAGTGTCTACGGTACTGAAATTAAGATAACTGCATTAAGCTTTATGAAAATGTCTTCAGTTATTTCATTTGCTTTGAGACGCAACTTCGCATGCGTGAATTTTCTTCTGAATAAAATATTATAGGCAAAATCAATGCAGATTAGTAGCTTTATATTGGTGAAATAATTGGAATCTGATAATAGAATGTAAATTCAAAAACTTATTGTCATCACCAGCTAAATAATGTTGCTGCTGAACATAGGCCTTCTACAAAGTTTATTTGAGATTCAAATTTATAAGTTTATATTCGAAAGTGTTTTTAGTCATCTCATAATTAAATCTATATCGGTGGCATAGTTGTATTACGGTATGCCTGCAATGCTGAGGTCTCGGGTTCGATCCCCAGGTCGGACAAAGTGATATTGGAATTTTCTATACAGTATCAGGCCGGAGTCTGGAATTTGTGCCCGATATAGTGATAGGCTCGCGAATTCGCACGGCGAAAAGTGGGTGCATTAGTTGCGCCTCTGCCTACCTTCGGGGATAGAAGGCGTGAGTGTGTGTGTGTATAATTAAAATCTATGTAAAAATTGCTATTATAGAAATAAGTCAAACTTGCATAACCACTTACTAAATATGTTTAGCGCTAAACACGTTTAAAACCTCGTACTGCCACTTCCATCCATTGGTCTAATGCTCGCTCGGATGATGCTATACTCCCGAGTGTCGACATTGGGCCGTAAGACCGGTGAAGCCAACATAACCATTCTACTGACCCTCCGGTGGTGGTAGCGAAAACGCGTTTTTTCCTCGCGAAAAAAAAAAGGTGTTGACAAAGACAGCAGTATAATTGATATATATAACGTTAATCATTTAATGAACCAGTCCTTTTGTTGAAAAACTATGGGTGAAATAGGTTTTATACCATACCAACTCTCAAATTATCGTTCATCAGAATAAAACAGTAAATACTTAAAACACATATTATTAACTTAATACTTATATGTTATTTAAAAAAGCATCCATATCCAACACCCATCTCATTACACGCAATACAATAACGTGAACCAACCGGCCGTTTCAATACATTTTATGGGCAAAACAATCGTGTATTACGTATTGTTCGCGTAATGCAAAGAGCTGTCATAACCCAAGTGTACAGTCAGCAGCATAAGTTTCTGTACAAAATCAAAATTTCAAATCGCCTATATACGCGTTAAGTTAAACTGAAATATATATTTCTTCGTTTGAAGTAAAGTAATTACCTTTTATTTTATTTTTGTGAAGAGAAAAAAAAAGATTAGTAAGAAAACAAAAGTATGTAAGCAATTTGAAAATTTGAATTTGTTCATCTACTTATGCTGCTGACTGTACAAGGAGTTACATTTAGACTGAATGTATAATATATTAATATGAGAGTAGACAGACAGATAACTCTTTATTATACACCATTTAGGTCGAAAAATATTTGACCATCATAGGATAGTTTCCTATGTTTTATTTTGTAAATTGTTTTATATGTAACAGAAAAAATTACGAAAAATAAATTCTTCTGTGAAATCAGCATTAAAATTGGTTGAAAAATAAAGCAGTTATTCATATTTGAAATATTGTTGTGAACAAAAGTGGGGACGTGGAGGGAATATCGTGCTATCTCTTTCGCACGCACGCAGCGTTATGGCCGGGCGACTCTCAGTGACGTCACAGTGTAATATTACTGTTATTTGACAACTACCCCTTTCACCAAATTTCAAAGCTTTATAACTAATTGTTGCCCCAATTTTGAAAGTTATTTTTCCATTAGATTTTGGATGGCACGCGTTTTAGATAAATGTGTTAATGTGTAGTCAACTACCCTCTTCTTTTTAATTTGTCCATAAAAATTACGCGTATTTTATACAAAATGATGACATAAAGGCAAACAGTAGTTCAAAAATGGTTTGACTTAGTTTTACGATTTACCAGCTGGGTCTCTTGTTATGAATACCTAAAGTATTACCTTGATCGATTATATCGCACTTTTATTTATTTTCATTAAAATTTGTATATTAATTGTTTAGTATATATTTTAATTTCTTCTTTTGTATCCGCTGTCTTGTTTATATGCTATATTTCTGTGGAAACTTTTGAAGTTATACTTCTTTTGGCGCGTTGGGGAAAAATGATGAGAGTAAATTTTTACGATGCGCGCGCGCGCACCGTCACGAAAATCTGTCTGTCTGTCAACACCCTTTTTTCTCACGACCGCGTAGAGGTATCTATCAAACACTCGGGTCTCTTTTAACTGCAAAAAATTCAAACTTATAAGTTTACGCAATCAAAAGACCGTTTACGTGGCATATTTTGCGATTTCTCAAGGGCATCAAAACCTATAGGGTTCTTCCCGTTGAACTAGAATCATGAAATTTGACAATAAGCAAGGTTTTACAAAACTTGTACAGGATAAAATCAGAAGACTGTAAATATGTATTTAAATAACAAATAAGCGAATTTACTATTACAAATTTATTATTTTCTGGTGGTTCAATAACCGTGTCGAGGCATCGAACGCCGAAGTTAAGTTTGTCCTTTAATCTAGTTTGTTTTTTAATTAGAACAATAATGTTAGATGCTTTCTTAAAGTACCTACTTATGAAGTTTGTTTGGAACCCAACTCGAACTTGTGCGGTTTTTCAAAATATGATGCATTTCACCATATAACACACAATGTTCACCATCCAATATTAGAAATTTTCTCTCGACATTAAGTCGAAATGATGCTAAAATATCCACAGAACCTAACATAGCTAGCGTTCAGCGGATAACATCGTAAACCCCATTCAGTGTTTCGTTTCGCCGGCTTCGAAGTGCAGCGTCATATTTTAACTTGTCACAAAATGGTATTCCGCTGTCTGTTAGTTTTTATCGCAGAATGCGAGCAGGTGGGTCATCTAGTGGTAAGTGATCAAGAACTATTAATAGTGCTGGTAGAGGAACTAGTGTGTGAATGATATCAACTTTTGAAGGTAATTGGGTGGGGCGGCAAATTTATAGTCTTTAGCAATATTGCTGACGGTACGAAAGGTAACAAAGCTACAGATCTTTTTGTCCTTTGTTATAAGAACTAGATTTTTAGCAATTCGTTACAGTCTAGTTTATAAGACTAAGCTTCATTAACCCCCGACAACAAGCGGGGTGTTTTAAGATTAGGGTGTGTATCTGTATGCAAGAATTGATCCGTCTAAATGAGTTTTAATCTATACTTATCTATACTATAGTAGGGACAAACTAATATGGCCGGTATGACATGACACGGTTTTGAATTTTTTGGGTAGACGTTCTCACAGAGTTATCGCGCCGGGAAAAAAATTGAATTGTCATACCGGCCAGCTTAGTTTGTCCGAACTATAATATATAAAGCTGAAGAGTTTGTTTGTTTGAACGCGCTAATCTCAGGAACTACTGGACCGATTTTAAAATTCTTTCACTAATAGGAAGCTACATTACTCCTGAGTGCTATACTTTTTATCTCGAAAAAACTTTTCCACGCGGGCGGAGCCGCGCGCAATGCTAGTAAGTAATATTACTCGAACTTATTTTTCTAGGTGACAGCTACAGATTGACACCGCTTCTGTAAAACATTATTTACAGTCACACCGGCTTATTGATGCTGCAGAAATCTGTTCAAAACTTGGTTGTAGTATTTCAGAATCAAATATTTTGCTTCTTATTTAGCACAAGTGACTTGGAAAATTTCGATTTGCAAAGCTTACACCGAAATACAAAGTGAAATGATAATAAACACTGGCTGGTCCCGGAACAAGACTTATGAGAATGAATCTATGGCGGGGTTTTCACTGTACGAATAAGCCAACTGGTACAAGAATATCGCGAAAGTAAATATTTGAATGGATGTTCTTAATTCTGATCCACCAGAAATGATGGTCGTTTCGACGTGAGGTGAAATCGCAATTCATTATCGAGAAAATATACTAACCAGCTATCCTATAAGTGACGATCGTATCAGTTTTTTTTTAAGATTTCGGTTTTCGAAAAACAAATGCCGAGCTGTGTCGTAAAATTATACATTGCAATAAATTTTACTACACGTCACTATTGCCAATAATGTACAGTCAGCCACAAAAGTAGCTGAACAAATTAAAAACTTCAAAACGCTTCTGCACGTGTACTCTAGTCGAAATATTCTTTTTTCTTTATCTAAAATAAAGTTAACCATGTCAAGTTTATTTTAGTGCAGATTGATACTGACGCAAAAGTTTAAACGTTATTTGAAATTTTGAATTTTTCCAGTTACGTATGTGCCTGACTGTACAGCAATTAGCTCTTTCAACGTAGTTATGAATTAATACGGAACTTTATGAACGGACAAACGTCAAAACGGCCACCATAGCGTGCCAGTACTATAACTAGATAATTCTCGGCTTATGCTACAATAATATTCCCAATATATAAACCGCTGTACGCTTTTCCCTCGCGTCGCGTCCTCAGATAGCGTCGGAAGTCTATTGTTTATGGTCGCAACTGTCCACGCATAGGCCCGCTCAGATATTGCAGCCAAACTACTACGTAAGTATTGTTTATGCCCGCTGTTTTCGTATTTATGTGTTTAGTCATTTGTCACTACTTCCTTTGTGATGTTAGTGTCATTAGTGTTGTTGTTACTAATTGTGAACTTTAAGGAAATCAATTGTAGTTAAATGCATTCTTTTTCGAAGACCCCACGTTTCTAGGAAGTCTCAGATTAATTAAGTATGTTAGCTGTTGCGCATAAGATTTTATACATACATACATAGTATCACGCCTCTATCCCATAGGGGTAGGCAGAGACCATGGATTGCCACTTTGCTCGATTCTGGCACACCACTTTCGCTTCCTCTACCTTCATCAATCTTTTCATGCATAAGATTTTATGTGATGTGATATTGCGGTACGGCTGTCATATTGAAGTCTTAGATTCGATTCCTGGTTCGGCTGTAGTCATATGGGTTATCTGATCAGTATCAACCCGGAGTCAGGAATTGTGCAAGGTAAACGGCAATAGGTTCACCTCTATTCCATTGGTCCTGACAAGGAAATGTGGTTATATTACATCTCTGCCTAACTACGCAAGGAAAGGCTTAATGCTATGTATACCTATCTATGTATGTACCTATCTCAGTACCGCCCAGGAAGGAACGTTAGTACCTCGTAAAAATGATTCAGAAATTTCTCCGTAAGAAAAGTTTCTCAGGTAGCCAAACGAAATCTTAATGCGTTGTAAATATCATTTTCGACGACACTTTTATGTTTCGAAGACAATGAGTGAGTCGGCATAACCGGCGTCATCTTTCATATCTTCACTGTTATTACAGAAGTAATAGGGTTCAAAATCGTAAAGCGTCCAATTGTCTGTTTTATGCATACAATAAATTTTGTGTTTTTCTCAATGAATATACAAAGATTTTACGAGCTCTCAAATAACATAGGCTTGTTTTTTAAATTTTACACTTTACGTTCATTTTTATTTTAATACTTAGCAGTTACTCATACTTGGAGTATTTCGATTTTTAATTGAGTCACTTATTTCATTATGGCTACCTCGGTGGCGTAGTTGTATCGCGTACGCGTTACGAGTACTATTTTCACGCTGAGGTCCTGGGTTCGAATCCCGGGTCGAGGCAAAAACATTGTGACTGGGTTTTTCCATCTTAAAAATTACTCAGTCGCAGCTCGGAGTCAGGAAGTTGGCGGTGTGATACCCCCGTGCCTCGGAAAGCACGTAAAGCCGTTGGTCCTGCGCCTGATCTCTCTCACCGGACTATGAGAGTGAAGAAATAGCGAGTGCACCTGTGTATCGTACCTGGCTAATCTCAGTTGAGATTGGCCGCCGTGGCCGAAACTGGCTAGGAGGATTACGTACGTTTTACGTTATTTTACGTTTTATTTCATTCGATATCATTCATACTCAACTAACTTAAATTAATGGAGTAGCCATGTTTCATCTTAATTTACTTTAAAGTATGTTTTTCGAATGGCTCCGATCGAGAAACTGAAGCCTTGATTCGATTCCCAGGTCGAGTAATCAAAATTTTAATGACTTAATTCATAAGATTTGAATTTTAAAATTAGAATTTATCGCACATCAACAAACAAGAGTCACAACACATAAAAATTAGGGTTTTAGATATATTTATAGTCAAGTCAGTATTTTTGTGTAGATATAGATGTGTTCGTCATTATCATCATCATTAGCTACATAAAGTCCACTGAAGATTCCAGATGAACCTGTCAAGAATGTGACCTTTGTCAAATCGTCAGTCCTTGTAGGCGGTGTTAACCTCATTTTTTTGTTTTGTGACTTGTAATATGTTTTTGCCGATGTGCGCTGTCTGTTCCAGCGTAAAACAAACTTTCTACCACTACAATAGGATTTAAACCAATTCCTCTACGAAGTGCCTTCGCTAGACTAAAAGATGATAAATTAATATGAATCCAGTGAAATTTAAGCCAAAAATGTGAAGCGAAAATCTATTGAAGAAAGCAAAAACTTGTTCCTTCTCATTTCAGGGCCAAGGATGGCTTAGTTCGATGATGCGCGAAATTTTATGCCAACATTGTATTCATACTTTCTAAGAAGCCGTAGTGACTTTAGGCTTCCTTAAATTATTCTAAGCTTCTTATATAATAACTAATTACTTTGGAGTCTACAGATTAGACAGTTAAATTAAAGCGGCGATAGCCTAGTTGGGAGTGGACCGGACTGCCGAGACGAATGTCCACAGGTTAAAAAACCAAGGGCACGCACCTCTGACTTTTTTAAAAATGTTATGTGTGTATTCTTTGTGAATTATCGCTCGCTTTAACGGTGAAGGAAAACATCTTGAGGTAACAAACATACCTGAGAACTTCTCTGAATTTCGATGGTATGTGAAGTCCGCCAACCCGCACTAGGCCAGCGTGGTGGACTAAGGCATTAACCCTCTCAGTTATAGA
The DNA here is from genome assembly GCA_947568825.1 of Sphinx pinastri. NCBI lineage: Eukaryota > Metazoa > Arthropoda > Insecta > Lepidoptera > Sphingidae > Sphinx > Sphinx pinastri. The sequence goes on from OX387632.1 coordinate 13,439,551, forward strand.
GGAGGCCCGTGCTCAGCAGTGGGCAGTATATAATACAGGGCTGGTATGGTATGGTAATGTTAAAACGTCTCCACATTATCTAGTTATTTTTTGATATACATAATAGATCACTATTTGACAGCCTTTAGTATTATAAAGGTCTATCATACTTTAATTATCTTCTTTAGAAGATTTCCGTGATGCAACGGGTTTGAAGCGGCCTCTGACGTAGGAATAAGCAGATGCGATTCCCGAGGTAAACTTTTGTAATATGATCAACACATATTTGGATCTACCCCTCTCAGTAGTAGAGGAGGCCCGTGCTCAGCAGTGGGCAGTATATAATACAGGGCTGGTATGGTATATTTGGATCTATCTCTCGTTTTTCTTCATAATTTATGTAACGCACACAAGATTTTCAAATGTAAAATTATTAGCGCTAGTTTCACAGGTTTTAAGGAAATTTTAATTGACAGTTATCGTATTAATCATCTAATGTAGATAGTACTCATGACAATATATTTGGAAACATATTATACCCTTTCTAGCCGATTTCGGCCACGGCGGCCAATCTCAACAGAGATCAGCCAGATACGCAGGAGATATTATAGTGCACAAGTGTGTGCGCAATACACAGGTGCACTCGCTATTCCTTTACTCTCATAGTCCGGTGAGACGGCAATCCGACATGACCGGAGAGAGATCAGGCGCAGGACCAACGGCTTTACGTGCTTTCCGAGGCACGGGGGTATCATACCGCCAACTTCCTGACTCCGAGCTGCGACTGAGTAATTTTTAAGATGGCAAAACCCAGTCACAATGTTTTGGCCCGACCCAGGATTCGAACCCAGGACCTCAGCGCGCAAATTGTACTCGTAACGCGTACGCAATACAACTGCGCCACCGAGGCAGTCAATTTGGAAGCATATTAAAGTATGACTTTTGTATTTGGTCGGTTTATACACTTATGTGACTAGTAGCATTTAGCAGCAAGCTGTAAGTTCCTTAGTCTATAAATATGTAGCTATAAACAGTAAAATTGAATAGTTTTAAATTTACAACTTTTAAATTTCGAACATTATGTCACAAAGGAGAATGAATATGCAAAAGTGAAATAAACTTCGCAATTCCGCGTCAGTAGTTACGTTACAATTACCGAAAAGTAACATCGAAAATTCGGCCGGAAACCAATTCGGCCGACTTTCATGGCGATAATTCGTACCTACTAATGAAAGATCGGAGTAATTAGTTACCTGGCATCAATTATTTATAGCCCGGGTACCCGGATACCAGAGTTACATAATAGATAAACCGGGGCTCGAGCGCTGGCTCGAAGGACCAAACTGGATTAACCGTCACGATTATTGACTTCCGCTTTGAAGCTTATTAGGTTCTGTTTAAATTCAATATATTTTTATATTGGTACGAAAGATAGTGCATTGGGTCTGGCTTGGTTTGTAAATAAGAAAATATCCGAAATATTTTTATAGCTTTATTTGTAACGTTACTTCCATGGATTTTTTGCTAAAAAACGTAGCTTATGTTCTTTATGGGGCTCAAGCCTACTCTTCAAATTTCATCAAAATTAGTTCAGCATTTTGGCCATGCAAGTGTAACCGATAGATAAAATGATTTTGAACATGTAGTATGAATGTAGATCAGCAAGACACTTTACATCCCTGGGCGAACTTAAAAGCCATACCGACTATCTTACTATAGGTAATTACTCGAACCCAAAACTCTACTCGCCGTGAGTAAATCTGTGTGCTTAACATGTGGCAAAAAACACGACACGACTCCGTTTCGCTTTATTGGGATTGATTGAGAGACTAACACGTGACTGACGTATTGGTCTCTCGACCAATCACAAACATCAAAATTAATCGACATCGATTTACGAGTTGCGTTTTTGGAGACATTCTAAGCACACTGGTAGGTGTTTAATAGGAAACACTGAAACTTTATTTAGACGGAGCAACTTTGCTTCGTATACGAGCTTTTGGACAAATACTAAAAAAATCACCTGCACCTGATAGCAATGTTTGCGTATAATTATTGCTAGCAATAATTTCGCCTTCTAAATGAGACTTAATCAATAAATGCGTGTCCCGTACCACAGTATCATTGCATTGACGCACTGTGAAATATAAACCCGTCGGTTGTGATTTAAACGTTCATAACTCGAGATGACGCCGCAAGTCGACGCGTTTGCTCCATTTACAAGCGATTCTGAATGCGTGTATCGAGATGAGTAATTACTGTAGTAGGAAGGGATGATAGGAATTTAGAGCCTATTGACTGTATCGATTTTTTTGTCTTTTCAATAGTTACTATATAGATTAATATTTTTTGGTATAGGACACCTATATAAATAAAAAAAATCCAGCGACTCACCAAGGCCGTTTTAAGCAATGGCAGTCATTTTATATTTTCCTATTTTTCGGTCCCATAAAAATATATATTTTCGACCTCCCCATGAATCCCCCTCATCATTCGACTATTATATATGAGATAGGTATAGTAACTATATACCTGCGACTGTATTCGTCTAGTTATTCAGTTGCATACAAAAGCCTAGTTACTATTAAATCTTCAGCTTTAACTTTACGATCTACGGACCTTGTTGACGCTAGGGAATCTTAAGTTCCAATAGGAAATCTGCGAATTATCTTACTAAATTAATTATATTCTATTTTAGTTACTGTTACGGTTAGATTTATTTTTAGTTTTCTTTCAGAAAGCCGGGTTCAATCGCTGGAAGTTACAAAAGGGAATTCTTAGGATTCGTTCTATAGCTAGCTTAAATAAACACTTAAAGCGTTCGTCACTATTGCTGCTTAATTAGAAATTCTTACATTATCAGACGAAATAGGTGGGATAGCTTTCTGAGTTGAACTGATGTTCCTGGAATTACAGCTATCGGCTTCAAGAGTTGAATTCCAAAGGTTTCTTTTGTGTACTTTGAGTTACTTAAATAAACATTGTCATGAATTCAAATGTCCAGTAAATAATATTTTATCTATTAAAATCAAAGACACAAACAGTATAGTTATTTTTTTTATTTTATTATTTGAGGATTGCCAACAAAGTTTACAATAACACAAACATAATAATAACAATCAGAAAATAAAACTAAGTAATTGTAACTCAGACTACAGGCAACCACAACGTGCATAATACAATTTTACGATATAATTACTCAATTAAACATTATAAGGAACTAGACAAAAAAGAATAGATTTATCAGAATGTTAGGGTCCAAGTTAATCAATCTCACCTAAAAGAGTTTTCCTAAATGCGTATAGTGAATCATGAAATATGTCAAGCTTAGTAATTTTCTTCGATAGCTGATTATATAATGTAGACAGTCGAGGTATAGGGGAGTGCTTACCTATGTTGGTTCTATATCGGTGGACATGAAGAGTAGGGGGAGGTTATAGACCAGACATCAGGATCAAATTTTTCGTCCAAAAGTTACCAATTGGTAATAAGTCGCTGTCTTATCTGACATGTCCGTGTAACAAGACGTCTCGGTATGCTTAAATTTTGTAAAGTAAACAATATTTTGGAAGGAAATATGCCAATTTACACCATTACGACCATGCCAAAGTATGTTCTAATGAATTTCACATAGGTATTTTGTTATTTCACGGTAGATTGAGTTACTGACGAACAGGCTCAAAATTTTTGTATGTCAATTTTCCCAATTACCGCTTTATTAGAACTCTTTGATAAAAATACTCGGCAGTATCATTGGATTAGAAAAAGATAATTGCTAAGTTTCTAATTGCTTCGGTATTATCACTAACATCTATGTGACATATGTCAACTCTTCTATAGCTTAATGTTTTATAGATACCTACTGCAGCGTGGATACGGTCCATTACATATTATGTTTAAAACTGTTTGATGAATAGTCAGCAACAATTCCTGCATTCAAATGAAACACACCAATGTGTCTGATAATAAATACTCACATAAATGTACATAAGCCGAACGAAAAGTCACTCTAAGCTATGCTCCCTAATAAATACTGGTGGTAGGTCTCTCATATGTAAGAGTCCGTCTGGGCGGGTACCACCGCAATGTCTATTTCTACCGCCAAGCAGCAGTGTGCATGCACTGTTGTGTTTCAGTTTGAAGGAAATTGTAGCCAGTGTAACTACTGGACATAGTGAGACTTAACATCTTATGTCTCAGGATGAACGAGCGCAGTAGAATGCCACACAGTAGGTACTTTGTAATTCAAGGTGCTGTATGGTGTTGCTACTGTTTATGGGTGGTCGTATCGCTTACCATCAGGCGAACGGCACGCTCGTCTCGTCATTCAATGCAATAAAAATAAATAAAATAAATAAACTGCTGACTGCCTCGGTGGCGTAGTTGTATTACGGTATGACTGCAATGCTGAGGTCTTGGGTTCGATTCCCGGGTCGGGCAGTGATATTGGGTTTTTTAAAATTCAGTGTCAGCCCGGAGTCTGGAATTTGTGCCCGATATGGCGATAGGCTCGCCCCCTATCACATCATGGGACGGAATAACGGCGAAAAGTGGGTGCACTAGTTGCGCCTCTGCCTACCCCTTCGGGGATTAAAGGCGTGAGTGTATATGTATATGTATGTAAAATAAATAAATGGTAATTAAATGAGTATCTGTTTTCATTCATTGTTTAATACGATAAATGTTAAATAAAATATATGTACTTGAAGTAGTTCTTCTCATCAACATCGTTAGTCGCATGATGTCCACTGCCCCTAAAGATTTCCAGACGGACCTGTCAAAAGGGGCTTGCATCAAGCATGTTCCTGCGACTTTTATCTAATAAGAAGCTGTTCTAACTTGACGTAAAAGTTTGATCCAGTTGGAAATGTATTCATCACACCACTAACCAATTTAGAAAATTTATTAGTAGAATTTCGATTCTGTAAACATCTGACCAGTAAGCCAGTATCATTTTTTATCCTAGTGCCATGTATAATAATTCCAGTTTTAATAACTATAGCACTATTTACATCCACTTTGAATCAAAAAAATAATGATTAATCCGAATATAATTATTTTTAATATCTCGAGGGTATGTGAAGTTTGCCAACCCAAACTATGCCAGCGTGGTGAACTAAGGCGTAAACCCTCTCAGTTTTAGAGGAGGCCCGTGCTTAGCAGTGGGCAGTATATAATACAGGGCTGGTATTATATTATTTATTATATATTTTGTGCACACCAAGAAGGTTGTTCACTTTTGTAAATGAACATAATTTAATTAATCAAACTATGTACGTGTATAACCAGTTCTCTGAACCTCATAAAAACACCAAGATTCTACTCCTAACAGTGTTAGAAATACAGGATTTAGTAAATTCACTGATTTTTAAGCCTAAAATACAAGATGAGGGGAAGTGTAGGTGCGTAGGCGTTTCGCGACTATTGCACAATGGGGAATACACATTACAAGTGGAGTGTTCCGGCCCGGTCTCCTTCAGGTCTGCTTAAGGCGGCATAATGCGGAAATCTTTTGTTGGGGATCAAACGACGCACAAGGAGCTCGTTTTCTAGATGAGGCAGGATTTTAGACTTATGTAAGATTAGATTGTATGGAAATTCGGAAATATGGGAATAAATTTGAAACTTTATTGCCTACAGTCAGAAATGAGAATCATGCTATCTAGAAATATAACCAAAAAACAATTCTTAAAGGAATATATCGTACAGTTCAAGACATAGAGGCACGGTGTAGATTTTGTCTATCAAAGGCAAAGGCAAAGGCAATCTAGATACAATATGTGGGTTTTTTTATACATCAATGATCAAAATACAATTTTGCTTGCTCTATCAATGGAATCGCTTCTCTAAGGTGATAAAAGGGTGTTAAAAAATACTAGCTTGGTGACGCTTCAAAAAAACAATGAAATCCTATCTTATGAACCTCCCTCTACTTTCCAATTGCCATTCCTTCATATTACTTCTATGAGGCACCCACAACTAACTCCTTTAACTGTGTAGATATTCTTGTTAAAATTATTTTCCATTAGGACGCAATTTCTATAACAAAATATTGAAAGATGTAAAATATTCTGAAATACCACATCCATATTTTGATATTCCAAACTGCCCTTTTGTTGTCCTCCGCTTTGTTGCGGCAACAATAAGTGTTAAACGTTAGTCGGATGCAGGGATTTCGCGAAATGCCCTTTAAGAGTGACCAGTGCCGCGTTAACTCGAGAAACACTTGAGATATTACGAGATTTCACACGACGGCATTAAACACTGGCATAATGGCGAGGTGACCACCAGATGATCTCATTCATGGAAATTGCGTAGGTGTTAACTGCTGAGGCATCAACAAACGAAACTGGACTTTATTTAATACCACTTAGAGAGGAGGTTGTGTTGCCTTAATTTAGAATTTGAAGAGCTTTTGTGAATGCACTTTTGCACGTTTTTATTAACATTCTCCGTCTGCATTGAGTAAATATGGGAATAAAAGAAAAATGTTTTTGATGAGTGATCAAGCGGATGCTGTTTTGATATGGTATGAGCAATACAGATTTGGAAGCGATAAAGGAATTTCATCCATGTTGGTTCGTTTATAAGCGAAATTTTTGCTATTCTGGCTGAATAACTTCAAAATCATAGACTTTAAACGTTAATCGTAAAGATAAAGTTTACGGTTTAGCTTTACATTTGTATTTTTATTCGTTAGTAATGGTGCAATTTCAAAATTCGGCTATATAAATTCTAACCTAACACAGCCAACTTCAATATATATAATTTACCTTCCAAAGACCCCACCAAAACAAAATACATAAATCGATAGCTTTCCAGAAATACATCATAGTTGTAAGATACATATTATCGGTGGCTGAATCAGCAAGTTTTGGCCCATTAGAGACCGCACAAAAGCCGGCGATACAAACACAAATCCCGCGGGAAACATCACTCTGTGGATGATGAATGATTTTAAACCGATTCAGCAATGTCTTGGTGGAAGGCGAAATCTGGATACGGTAGAATGGAAATGATGGAATATAATATAATAGTTTATGAAATTCTTAAAATGATGACAGGAGTCGACGTTACGTTTACCTACCGTGATGGGCGTATATAAGGGGGGAGGGGCTAAATTTTTACTAAATAAAAATCCGGGCCATAAAATAAGTACACATTATAATGCCTATGTGCACTTATAAGAAACATACAAACATTTTCAATAACATGAAATAGTCCCATTAAACCACAACTGAGACTGAAAATGCGTAAAATAAAACTTCTTACATATTTTACTTTTAGTAACAGGGCGGGGGGCGTGGTGGTTTATACTTGACTTATTTGTTGAAAGGTGTTTTTTTTTGTGTAATGGAGCGACAAGAACCCACGCTACGTCACTGACATTGTGGTATCCGAGAACCCCCCCTATGTGAAAGCTCTGCCCGTGCCTACCGTATATTACAAGTAACTACACAGCATACTCACCACCGAAACTAACAGTATTTGCATTCCGCTTGTTAATCTCATATTTTAAGGCCGATTTCACTGCTTTCTGCAAGAGTCCCACTCTTATCTAAGCTCTTAGGTTAGAGTGTGACATTTGTGTGTGGTCGGTCTATATGTATGTGATAAATATCGTTTATAAGCAAGCGGTGAAATCGACTCTAAGGCTCATAATTTTAATAAAAGTACTGGTAATATTCGTTACAAGTGCAGGCGTGGTTAAAACTGTATGAAAATTAAATCATGCTCTCAAATATTCCTTTTTCACAAGAAAGCAGTTTCACTTTCGCCTGTACAACAATAGTAAATCGAGTTATTCGCGAAGTCAACCTTCGCCGGAAAAGAGCCACAAAAATAACCACAACTGACCAACCATTGTGGCAGACGATAAACAAACGCGTCCATTACATTTTTATTATTTAAGGTGAAAGTATCTAAAATAAAACGGGTCATCTCAGGAGAATTCCGCTGTCGAAACTCGTAGTGTCAAATATTTTATTGTTCTTTTACTTCCGTTCAAAATATATCCCCAGTTGTAATAAATATATGTCCAATAAATATCAAACTGCAAGCGGTAAGTAAAGTTCAATGATATTTACTATGTAAGGTTTGGAGATTTTATACGCTTTTTCGTATGAGCGTCAACAGATTGATAGTTGGGTAATATAATGTTATGTTACTGATTTAAGGCTATAAAAATTTCTATAGTTATAAAAGTGACCTTTTCTATCTATCCATCTATACATATAATAAAGCAGTAGAACCAGTGTGTCTGTACATTTAAAGAAATGTGATTGTATGTTCCTATTCTTTTGTAATAGTTCAAATAAAAAAAATAAAAAAAAAAAATAAAAAAAAAGAAAGGAGGTGACTAAGGAGAATAATGGAAAACAAATGAGTGATTTTTATAATTATTAATTTCTGTCTGTTTTTCTGTTCGTTTGTTACTGCACATCTCCGAAACTTCTGAACGGATTTCGATGAAATTTGGTATGAAGATAGTTTGAGACCCTAAGAAGGACATACCGGAAAAATATAAAGCGGGACTTTTATCCCGGAAAATCCTTTTTACGCGGGCGGAGCCGCGAGCAAAAGCAAGTGTAATAATAATAATAATTAATTTAATGTATCTTGAGTTATTATAAATGGAACTATGCTCGCCTATGTGACGAATAAAGTATTTTATTTTATTTTAATATTCATCCCTATATTACATTCAGCCCCAGTGCTAAGTGCTAAGCACGGGCTTCTAGCCTAGCGTGTGTTGGCAAACTTCACATACCCTCGAAACTCTAATGGATCTACCATTAGAGTTTCTCTCATATGTAACAGTTCGTCTGGGTGGGTACCACCGCAATCTCCATTTCTACCACCAAGCAGCAGTGTGCATGCACTGTTGTGTTTCGGTTTGAAGGACATTGTAGCCAGTGTAACTACTGGACATAATGAGACTTAACATGTTATCTCTCAGGATGCCGAGCGCAGTGGAATGCCACACAGGCACACTTTCTAACTGGTGTTGGTACTGTTTATGGGTGGTCGTATCGCTTACCATCAGGCGAACGGCATGCTCGTCTCGTCATTCAATGTAAAAAAAAATTATATAGGTTATTTAACACTTTAAATAATAATATGTAACTGTCTTATATGACGATGATACAATATTTGGAAATAATGGTAAATATATAAAAGATATAATAAATTCCCTACTCTAAAATCAGACTGAATTTTATGCAATAAGCAACCATAAGCAGCTGTGGTTATTTAAGGTCTCTTGGATCAGTTAGATGAAATATTATTATATTTATACTATTTGCTATAAAAATTAAAAGAAAAAAAATATAAAAAGTACGTTTTTTATGGTTTCTAGCGTGTGATTATTTATTTTATTTATTTATTTCAAGTGAATTACATAAACTCAAACCTATAATTCTACTCACTTTTACCAGTTAAATAAATGTTTAATTCATGTCTTTTAAAATGAATTTTGCAATAAAAATTGGTGTAAACAATCTTCTATACTAAATAAACAAAGTTGCCTTCACAACCGTATAGATGCCTCTATTTAAATAGATTCAACCCGAAGCTTGCCGTAAGGCCGCGTCCATGTTGGAGTGAGTTAAATTTTAAACATGAAATCAGGGTACTCGTCGGGTATGTTTTTTATGCTTGTTTAGTTCTTTTTTAGAATTTTTGATTGGACCCGAGACGGGTAGGTCACGGAATTTTTTCGTACCTTGATAGCCTGGATAAAAAAAAACTGCTATGACAAACCTAGCTTACCTCAACGAGCTCTTGACTTCTACCTAATACACAGAAATGAACACTTACTTTAAAGGGGTGGGCAGAGGCGCAACTAGTGCACCCACGTTTCGCCCTGTGTATTCCTTCCCATCCTGTGTTAGGCGACGAGCCTGCCCATATTGTCTGACCCGTGACCTCCACGCGGTATTCGTAACACTCATGCATTACAACTATACTATGTATATATATATATTATTGAATCGAATGACGAGACGAGCCTGCCGTTCGCCTGATGGTAAGCGATACGACCACCCATGAACAGTAGCAACACTATACCACTAAGGCAGTCAAAAAAGATAATATAGTAATTTTCTCTATTCCTGCCGCTGCCCACCATACTGCCCCACAATTATAACTAGATATGAAGTAGCCCTACAGGTTTTTCATGGTGGTCGCTAATTATGACTCATTTATTATACAATTTTATGCAAAATTTGATTGATTGTAGCTTCCAAACTGGTTCAAATATTTGCCGCAAGACATCGATGTAACAAGCCTTATTGGATCTTATAACAAATATTTAACCCGTCAACGCCCGCTTATATATAGCTATAAGCTAATTTCCTTACATAAATGGACACCGGTGTCCACAGCGGGCGTCTAAGGATTAAATTCTCGGTTACCAGCAATATTTTTGCTTAACGGTAACAGCTAGTGCGGTTAGATCCGATCAAAAAGTTACTTAACCAGATTATTAGATAACTAAGCAGGTACACTGGTTTCCGTTAGACATATTTCATACTTTACATTGCTGTTTATAACATAGTAAATTTACCTGTATGACTAAAGTTGTAATAAAATCAGAAAAGTAGATATTGGCTGTGTAATTTCAGAAATATAATAGAGTATTGACGAATTTCATAGATTTTTTTATCTTTTCTTGTATGGCGGAAATGTGGGATTCATATTTTTTTAATTTGTGAGGCTATTTATATATATTTTTTTTTATTTATAATTATTATAGATATTTTAACTTAATTATCCATTACGATAAATATGTAGTACTAACGCCAAACTTAAATAACAGACTTAATTATTTACAAAACTGTGACCTAGACTTTACCGAACAAAATTTCACCAAAAGATGGCACACTTACTGTTGAGGGTTGCTCCGCGAGACTCATATCAACTGAGCGATTTAAATTGGATATGTCACTGAAAAGTGAGCTCTTTGCGGCTTTCAGGACAAAAGAACTTGAATGTGACGTAAAAATTAAACAAAATTCTAAGGGTGCTTCGTTGAGTGCTTTTGCTGTTTCGTTTTATTTTAAAGGTTGTAAAAACTGGACTGCTAGACATTGAATGTTTATTTTTGTGTAGCTATTTTGTTTTTGGAATGTTTTAAAACATTTGGTATTCTTTTTAATATTGGTTTTGTAGAAAGATTTGTAATTAGTATTATTACTGGTGAATATCTCAATTTTGGAGGTATCCTGAATGCAATTTTAAAGAAATTTGATACATGGGATTTGGAAGGAAAGAGGGTGGAGTTTCCGCGTGTCGAACGCATGATCACGCTATAGTATTTCTGTTCCAAATCCATTATTCAGAACATAAATAATATAGCTTGCTGCTACATTTATGTGTCTAATACTGGTTGGAATTACAAAAAACATTCCACCATTCCAGCCCCAGATATATTCCCGCTCATTCGTTAATATTAATACTCCCAAAGAATCAACCAAAACCATAATAATAATATCTCATAGACAACTCATCAAAGTTTTTTTTAATAGTAAATAGAGGGCAAGCAAGACTTGATTACGAGTTACTGATCATCAGAGCCTATAAACATCTTCTTCTTCAGCCTTTAAAAGTCCTGTGCTGAACATAGGCCTTCCCCAAAGATTTTCAGACCAACATGTTGGAAGCTGCCTGCATCCAGCGGGGTTCCTGCTACCTTTACGACATCGTCCGTCCACCTATCTATAAACATCTACAATAAGAGGAATCTTCAATGGACTTAAATTGAATATCTAGTTATTCTTAGTGAAGGAAAGAATGTATATCTTCTAAAATACAAGACGCCGACTCAGATGCTGGTGTTGCAGAATTGAGTGTAAACGGAAATAGCGAACAGATAATCGATCTATGCCCCGCACTTACGTATATCGACGTAGGATTGAATTCAATACTCGAGTCTCGAAGCATGAGGAACCATTTAGACATACGACAATTCACTAAAGATGAGGTGATGGTTTGGTTTTGGTGTAATATTGTAACGTATTCTAGGGACACTAAATGTAAAGAAATTGTATCTTTTTAAAGGTTTAGTGTCAGTTATTCCAAATAATATGAGGATGATTGAAACGTGGATGCATATTTGTATACTTACATTGTTTTTTATTATCTGAATTATTAACATATTTACGACATAGTAAAACAATTAAAATAAGCTACCATAATTATTAACTCTTCGGTTTAAAATTTGAATAAGTTCTGTATCTATTTCTATATCTATACTAATATTATAAAGAGGAAAGATTTGTCTGTTTGTTTGTTTGTAATGGATAAACTCAAAAACTACTGGACCGATTTTGAAAATTCTTTTACTAATAGGAAGCTAAATTACTCCTGAGTGCTACTTTTTATCCCGGGAAAATATTTTTATCCCGAAAAAACTTTTTCACGCTGGCGAAGCCGGGAGCAGAAGTCTAGTACTCTATATTCTGCTTTCGTTATTAGGATAAAAATGCAAGAATAATCAAAACTGAATCTTTGGACATTTGTAGAAGTGCAGATACTTATACAGTAAATTAACAAGTCTCATGGCTAACCACCACAGATCCTCCATCATCTACTGACATAACTACAACTAAGTTACATAACTGTGCAGTTATTACGTCAAAAATAACACCTATAACGCGAGACAACGCTGACTGGCGCCGCGGGGCGCGTCCTGTACAGGACGGGTGAAAAATTTATTGTTATTAGTACGTCCAACTAGCATTGTAGATAGCGAACTGGCTTGTAGGTGGTTAAGGTCTGTTACCATACATTTTGCATGATTTGGTTTTGACTTTGATTTGTGATGCAATTTGAATTTTTGAGTTTTGTTTGAGCGAGTTGCAATTTGTGTTTTTCTTTCGGGAAACTTGTTAAGACAGAATTGATTACAATAAATTCAGTTCCTTAATTTAATTCAAATTAGGAGCGGTCATAATATCATTGAAGTGAAAAAAAATTACCAAGAACTAGAGCATCAATACACGAGAATATATTGGCCGTTTTATATTTTTATCTCATCGAAAACGAAACAGAATTTCCAATGTAGGTTACCCAACATAAAGCCAAAGTATTAAACTCAAATCAACACATTTTTCCACAACCTGTATCAGTACTATAAAGGTATAATGTGAAGAAGCAAGAGATCGTCCGATAAAACGAGAGATATAAGCGATTTTATTCAGTGTTCAGCGCGTGATTTATATCTTTATTGTGAGGTCCAAGGCAGTGAGTATAAAATGGTACGCCAAGCTCACCGAAAACCAGTTAGGTGGTTACCATGGTAGTCAGTGGGTTTTACATACTTGTATAAATCAAATTTTAGATGCATACGAGCCGATTTGCATTCGCTATTCGTAATTCGAATTTGAAAATATTCGTTAGCGGTCCTTCAAGCCGGATTTATCGACTTGACGCCTTCGGTGTTGAGTCCCATTTTAGATTCTTTTTTTTTACTTTCTGGATATTGTATTGCCTATTATTTATGCATGTCCTTCAGGATATAAAGAAAATTTTGGTGTGTGACATATGGGTACGATCGAATCTTTTTTGAATGTTTCATCTGGTGCGGAAAAGAAAGTTTCCTGTTTCCAAGTCCAATGTTTGAGCCAATATTTGTATGCCCGGATCGCATGACCGCATTTTCATTACACTTTTCCGATCGCTTGTGAAAGTTCGCATTGGTCTTTGATTGGAAATTGCAGGGATTGTTAACATAAAGTTTTGTAACATTGACAAAACAAATTCTTGATTAGGGGTTTGGAATACTTCTTCTGAGTTTTTTTATTACGAATGCTTTTAGAATATGTCAGAAATACCTCCTTCAAGGCTAACAATTGGATCATCAATTTCTATAATAGACCGTACAAGAGATGTCGAAAGGATTGAACCGAAGGAATAATAACGTAGGCAGCTCAAAATATATCTAATTTTGTTTTATTATTTTTAACTTAGTCGAGGTCTAATTAATATAACACTAATAATAAAAAACAAGTTCTTCAATTTTAATTTAAGATCAACTAATCAATAATTACGTAAAATTAGAACATCAATACATTTCATTTATTAATTAATTATGGTCTGAATCTACTCCCTTTGTTAAACCCTTTAATGTTAAGCTTTCTCTAAATAAATCTCTGGTTAATTTAAAATTACTTTGTGATAACTTACTCATTGGATGTCTGCCCACGCAACAATGGGAGTTTGTTCCGCTTGGACCCACGCGAATAGATTTTTTTTGTTTGTTATACCGGTTTCGTAATGTTTGAGTAAATGATATTATTAAATGCCTCGGTGGCGTGGTTGTATTAAGGTACGACTGCAGTGCTTGCTTGTTTGCGGGTTCGATCCCCGGGTTGGGCAAAGTGATGTTGGGTTTTTCTATTCAGTATCAGCCCGGAGTCTGGAATTGTGCCCGATATTGTGATAGGCTTGCCCCCTATCACATCATTGGACGGAATACGCACGGCGAAAATTGGGTGCACTAGTTGCGCCTCTGCCTACCTCTTCGGAGATAAGATACGTGTGTATGTGTGTGTGTAAATATAAGACTACTTAATGCAAAAGTCAAACTGTAAAGAGACACCCAAATAACTGGCTGGGTTGGATTAAAGAAATAATCCATTAAAAAAATCTTAAGTACATGTATACCCCGAAGTTAAAATACGTTTATTTTAAATCGGAATTAGTAGCAATGTTTTAGTCGATAAAGAAATGTGTACAAAGTACAATAAACAGAAAATGTAGGGAATCTACTACGTTGAACTTGTTTGCTTTTACAGTAAAGCGACTGTAATTTATTGTTGAAGACGCCAGATCTCTTGAACTGACTGTTAAATTAAAACCTCTTGCTTAATAAATCTTGCCTTAAATAGCAAAAATCTTTATAACGGTGATGAGACAAATTTATAAACTCATCAATCTACCCACACGGATTTTGTGGGACTGACGGCAATGCGTAGTAATAATATAGAATAAAGATACTTCCATCGGGTGACACTGTAGTTATACTTCGTAGCTATACAAAATAAAAAAAATATTTTAAATACTTCTTTCGTAAACATTTTATCCATCCCGTCCAAACCGCCGGGACCCGTGCGGAGCAGATCCCAGCTCAGCAGTCGCTATCGGATCGATCTGTTTCTGATTAATAGCCACTATGGCTATCATGATGGCCATCCACTAATTAATTGGCCATCGTATAGCTTCCTTAAAGAGGATTTAACCGGTAATATCTTCATTGTGCAATGTGTGTTAGATTTCTAGTTTTAATATGTTTGAAGTTTTTGAGATCATTTGCAAAATTACTTCAGTGATTAACATTTTGCATTAGTTATTGTTATTTAAAATGATTAGACTGTCTCGGTGGTGTAGTTGTAAGGTAGGAATGCAGTGCCGAGGTCTCGGGTTCTACCCTCGGGTCGGGCAAAGTAATATTGGGTTTTTCTACTCAGTATCTGCCTCGAGTCTGGAATTTGTGCCTGATACGGTGATAGGCTTGCCCTATATCACATCATGAGACGGAATATGCACGGTGAAAAGTGGGTGCACTAGTTGCGCCTCTGCCTACCCCTCCGGGGATAAAAGGCGTGATTGTGGGTATTAGACTTAAATATTATCAAACAGTGTTTTGAAACTCTGTCTAATTTTATAGACAAAGGGTTAAGTCGACACTTGTTTCCTTCGGAACATAAAAATATATTGTACTCTAGGTGGCTGTATGGTGCGTTGCGCTTCGTCAGATTTTCGAACCCGCGAACACCCCTCTTTCTTTTCTAATCCCTTCTTTTAAGGTTGTGAAACTCTTTTGTCTCGAGGGAGATTACAGGTGGTGATCTTACTTGCTCATTTACGAAGCAAATAAAAATCATACCTATTGAGTGGCATTACTGGCGTGTGCGTGTGCGTGTGCGTGTGCGTGTGCGTGTGCGTGTGCGTGTGCGTGTGCGTGTGCGTGTGCGTGTGCGTGTGCGTGTGCGTGTGCGTGTGCGTGTGCGTGTGCGTGTGCGTGTGCGTGTGCGTGTGCGTGTGCGTGTGCGTGTGCGTGTGCGTGTGCGTGTGCGTGTGCGTGTGCGTGTGCGTGTGCGTGTGCGTGTGCGTGTGCGTGTGCGTGTGCGTGTGCGTGTGCGTGTGCGTGTGCGTGTGCGTGTGCGTGTGCGTGTGCGTGTGCGTGTGCGTGTGCGTGTGCGTGTGCGTGTGCGTGTGCGTGTGCGTGTGCGTGTGCGTGTGCGTGTGCGTGTGCGTGTGCGTGTGCGTGTGCGTGTGCGTGTGCGTGTGCGTGTGCGTGTGCTTGTGCGTGTGCGTGTGCGTGTGCGTGTGCGTGTGCGTGTGTGTGTGTGAAGACATGAAATCTCAGACTTTAGTCACCGTCAAAAAAGCGAAAATAGTTTTTATTAACTACCAATAAGGTTATAAATAAAAAAAAAATTGCAATGTTGCCAGAAATTCGAAAGCGGAAAGCAAACTTAATACGATACTTAATATGAACGTTTTTAAAAAAAATTTTGTTAATGGATTCAAGATCCATATTTTCCGCCTTTAATATCCCTAAAGTTTGAGTCTGGTTTAGATTTTGAGGCCCAGTACCCATACAAAAAGCGGACATCTCCTTTCAATAAACAATAAACTACAAACGATAAAAAATATATCAAGCAGATGTTGGCATAGCTACTAAATAAAAAAAAAACAGACAGCAAGGCACGTACTGAATATTTCGAATTTAAAGATTTTTGACGTAACCAAAGTTCCATATTATGGAGCGAAGATAAAAAATACATTAACCGCAATGTTTAAATGCCGAGAAACGAAGGATCGTTAAGTATTATCTGAATTTCTGCATTACCTTGGCGGGAATTTAAAATATAATGCTTTTAAATCCAACCGCTGTTCAGGTTTTTTAATTAAGTCGTCTTGTTGCCAGTGATTAAGGGTTTGTTGGCTTTTTTGTTACATTATACATACAATGTTATTGATCGGCATCGGATATTGGAGTATAAACTTTAAGTCATCGTTATATGGTTTATTTTAAAAGGATAATGAATTTATTCGAGTTTAAATGCTTTAATGGATAATTACTATTTTTAATTGTTAGGAGTGAAGGCTTAATTACTTTGAAATTGTTTGTAAATATAGATATACGATACGGGGCTGACATTTACGTAAATGTAATCGATTCGATTTAAAATCATTTGGATGAATTTTTATACTGAACGACGAGACGAGCAACCTACTCGCCTAGTTATGACTGCTCATGTCAAAGAAGGAAAGTATAAGTCCTAGAATAAAACAAAAACAAACGACAGTAATCTATTTAGTGGTTTTAGAGAGTGACATACGAAGATTGCTACTTCAATAAATATTATAAATGTCAAAGTCCGTGAAAAAATTTGGCAGTTTGTTAGAAGTAAACGCAGACTCTACTGAACGGATTTGGATGAAATTTGGCACAAGGGTAGATCATGTCCTGGATTAACACTAAGACTAGACTTTTTATCCCGGTCACTTGCTCCCATGGGAAATAATGGATATTTTTTATCTGATTATTTAAGTAGATGGCGCTAGCGTCGTACTATGTTTTAGAGCAACATCTAGTTATTTATATGGCCATATTAATGTAACAGATAAGATTAATGAACAGCTGGAGTTGCTCTTTATAGCATGAATAACACATATTAAGGTGTTAGGGCTAAATAGAATAAAAATATTCAAATTAATACATCTGTGCTAACATTGATACTTAAGAATATTTACAACTAGGTAAAATAGTATGCTTCCTTTTTTATAGCGCCGGCAAACCAGCAACACACGTATCTTTTTTCAATCAATAACTTACACATTTTAGCTGCATAGTACGTATCGAAGTCAAATATTAATAATAAGCCATAGACTAACGTGTAAAACAAACATTAGTAATAAATCTAATAATATTATATCTTTTACAAAATTAAAACACGAATAAAAAAAGATTTCTAAATATTTTAGTAATTAATTTCAAAGTCAAAAACCACAAAAAAAAAAAATGACACAGAAGGTATGCGCGTCAATAAAACTATGCAGTCGCTTCCGAGGCGTGTATGAGTTACTGGCGGCGACTGGTCGTAACTCCCCGGCAGCCATTGTTTCAATGTGCTTGCAATTCACGAAGCCTATCACCTTACGCACAAATAAGCAAGGGAATTTAGCATCAATAACTATATAGTTGATTGTCTGGTTTTGTATGTTGACCTCCCTACCTTACTTACAAATGATAGTTTGTGTAGGGATGTGTGTTAGAAGTAAACGCAGAAACCACTATGGGATTCGGATTCAATTTAACAAAAAATATTGGAATAAAAGTCCCATGATCTACTTTTAAAAATGAAAACTTACCTGACTATAATAATATAAGGTTAATCCAAGATGTTGTCTATCTGTATGATAAATTTCATGAAAATTCTTTGAGTGTTTTCTGAGTTTACGTCTGACAAACATCACAAATTCTCATTTATAGTAGAATTCTTCCAGACTATTAAAGATAAATCCATCCATAACTAAGGAATTCGCTTCGTCTCGTGCGTAGAAAAAAACAAAATATAATCCATACGTGAGAGTATAATACTTAAGCCGCGAGCTGGTGTGTACATATCGTTTTTATAAATGGCGAAGCATGTGTTATTGCCGTATTGAAAACGCATTGGTGGGCCGCGACCGGTTTGCATTATACCGTGTTAGTACCCACCGCGTGCCTGTACTGGCTGCAAAAAACTTACGAGTTTTTAAATATGTTTTTAATTTCGAACTATTCCATTTTTAAAAGTATTCACTGTTTTAAATAATGCCAGCCCTGCACTATATACTGCCTCACTCCACAACTACTAACAGGGCAGACGACAAAAGACTTTAACTGAAGAAAATATAAAAACGAAATATTTACTTATTATTTTATTTTGTTTCAATCGGTGAACACATATAATCAACAAGACGGTAAATTTATTGAAGTCTAAAAATAATTTTCAAGGAGAACATATAATTGCATTGACATAGACTGTAGAGTTTTACCAACTGAAGTGTGTTATTCTGTTAAAAACAGCGTGAAATTAAGTGACTGCCGACATCTGGCGTGGGGCCGTGCAATAAAACAATATAAATTAGGGAAATCTTTGCTGCCAAATATATATTATCATGATATATCTAATAGGGTAGTTCGCTTCACCGACTTCGCCGCACCACTCACTTTGTAACGCTAGTGTAGATTTTACTTATCTTATAAAGTACCAAGTAGCATTTTCACTGCAGGTTCGGAAGTGAACTCGGTAATTAAATCTATAGCTTGTTATAAACATCAGTAAACAATACAGTAGGCTACGATAGGCCCGCCTCCTATCACATCATGGGGCGGTATACGCACGGCGAAAAGTGGGTGCATTAAGTTGCGCCTCTGCCAACGCCTTCGGGGATAAGAGGTGTGAATGAGTGTGTAAACAATACAGTTGTAATTAATTGTTAATTGTTAGCATAATTAAAACAGAACAAATGCAAAACAAATAGCGAAACGCAAAAAGTTATCATCAAATATTTAACTTAATTTATTCAGATAAATATTTTACAAGAGTAAAGTTATATTGCCAACCGTACCGCACAGATATCCTTTGCCGCACATCCGCTAAAATAAAACTCCGGCTCTCAAGGTCTGTGACCTTTCACTCATTTTAATAATACATAATCATTTCTTTCATCGTCTTAATTGTGCAAAAGGAATATAAATCGACAGCGGCTTAATAAATTGATGCGTCAAATTAAGACGCATGATATTGATGATTTAGGTTACTGAGACCTTGTGGTACGTTTTAGGGACCTGTATTTGAATTTAAAAACAAAATCCTTTGGAGACATTTACGTTTACTTTTGATTTATGTCGTACTTAATTGCATTCTACTTTTATTTAACGTGTCAATTTTAATTTATATTCCAATAATCGTTTATATTAACAAAACAACTAGAACTCACTATCGATTACAAGGTACTTGGATGGTAGTTATAATCACATAATGCCCAGAAATTACGCTAGTTTCAATATACAGAATAGGCCTAAGAAAGGTCTTTCTTGCGAGCGGTGCCGCGAGCTACACCTAGTTGTAACATAAATGGGTCAAGTTTAAATTCTTAGACCCTACAAGAATATAAATTAAAATGACAATAACAATTTCCTACATCTATAATAAAAGCTATCAGACATACTATTACCCCTGTGCTTGTTCATGTTTTTAATATGTGCCTTTCTTCCGGAGTTTATCCGAAAGTTTTTAAAAAAGCACTCGTACACCCTATCTATAAGAGTGGGCAGAAAGATAGTGTAGATAATTATAGGCCTATTTCGGTATTGACAACATTATCAAAAATTCTTGAAAAAATACTTAATAATAGATTGTTAGATTATATGAATAAATATAACATTATTTCTGATAACCAATTTGGCTTTAGACAGGGTAAATCTACGGAAGATGCAGTATTAAACTTAACTGAAGACATTGTAATAAACTTAGACATGAAAGAAAAAACAATTGGTATATTTCTGGACCTGTCAAAAGCATTCGATACCGTCTCTATTGACATACTTATAACTAAGCTAGAACGCATTGGCGTCAGGGGTATTGCTCTAGACATTTTCAAAAGCTATCTTTCCGATCGTTCTCAGTGTGTTAAGATTGGAGATAAACTTAGCCAAGATGAGTTTATTAATTTTGGAGTCCCCCAAGGTAGCATCCTTGGACCTACCTTGTTCACAATCTACATAAATGAACTCTGTGAATTATCGTTACCAAGTTGTAAAATTTTAGTGTATGCTGATGACACAGTTCTACTCATACATGGTAAAAATTGGTCTGAAGCTCGGTTATGTGCTGAACATACACTATCTGTTGTTATGAACTGGCTAGCGCATAACCTTTTGACCCTTAATGTCAATAAAACCAAATATATCTGTTTTGCATTAAAATCATCTTCTCTCCCTCCCTCATCTTTTACACTTATTGCACATACCTCATGTAATTCATTTGAAAATTGCACTTGCCCATCAATTACTGGAACAACGAAAATAAAATACCTTGGAATAGTAATTGACAATCGCTTAACTTGGAGTGAGCATATACATTTAATAAAAATTAGGATTCGTAAACTTATATACATTTTTAAAAATCTCAGATCTGTACTTGACCAAAAAACTTTGAAAATTGTGTACTGCTCACTAGCACAATCTGTCATAACTTACTGCATCACTGCCTGGGGCGGTTGTGGTGCTTCAAAAATGTTAACCCTTGAAAGGGCTCAAAGGGCAGTGTTAAAAGTCATGTTTTATAAACCAATCTTATACCCAACTTCTGAAATATATACTCTGGCCAAAGTTCTTTCTGTAAGACAACATTTTATTCTTCAGACTATTATTCGTCAACACTCACAGCTGCCTTTTACTCCTAGTTTTAGAAAACGAAGAAGGGATCTAGTATGTCAGACAGAGGCCTCTAGAACTGCTTTATCTAGTCAACATTTTTATTTTATTGGTCCCCGTTTATATAACAAAGCCAACAAGTCTCTTAACTTATATTCCCTAACTTTACGTGAATGTAAATCTGTAACAACGAAATGGCTGTTAACCATTTCATATGAGGATACTGAATTATTCATTAAAATAATTAGATGATGGGACTCACAATCACGCACACACACACACACACTAATTCACACACACATACACACATTTACGCACTCACACACACACATTTTTGTTTTTTTGTTTTTTATTGATATATGTACCTTTAGAATATTATTTTTTTTTTTTTTTTTTTGTTATACCTTTTTATATTAAGGAATACAAACTATCACCTTGTAACTACGGAGGTGGGCGTTAATATCTGCGACACAGTTACTAACTAATGCAGATGTTATCGAACATTATATTTTAAAAAAACTGTATTAATATTCCAAATAAAGATTTTATTATTATTATTATTATTAATTAACTTTTGTGCTCTATATGGCGATAGGCTCGCCCCCTATCATATCATGGGACAGAATAAGCACGGCGAAAAGTGGTTGCATTAGTTGCGCCTCTGCCTACCCCTTCGGGGGTAAAAGACGGGTGTTTAAAATTAACTAGTTACATCTTGAAATTTATAGAGCAATACATTTGTGTAAAACGTACGTTTGTTCGTTGCGCAAAAAATCTTACTCATGGTGCTGTGGACGATGAGTTGTAAGTTTGTTTGATTAGTAAGTTTCATGACTACTAAAAAAAAATACGGAAATTTCTCAATTATATCTACCTTATTGAATATACGCAAGAACCTCGAGTGAGAAAATGAACCTGATTTAGTACAATGGGCACATCATTTAAAAAAATTTGGTCATTTAACTTTTTTACCACAAATTTCAAGTATCTTGAATGTTCCAAATCCAAAATTACAACAGACGAAGCCGTCGCAAAATGCAGTAAAACTATTTTCCATAATATCTTATACAGTCCGCGCGAAATTGGTTACCCTTGAGTGTTGAATACAAAGCTAACATTATAAATTTAAAGTGGACCGCTCGTTAAAATAACGGGTTGTCCTTCTGTATGTTTATTGTGCAATGACGTATGGTTGATAACGTTCCCTCAATTTAATAAAACTTTTTATTTTCTGTAACTGCACAATGGACTCTATCAAAAGTCTTTACAGTCTACATTTGCTTAAGTACGTGGTAATCATAAATACTCTTTGCATGTATAGCTCATTTATTTTTTTTTCTTTGAAAGAGTAAGGAGAATCGCATCTATGCCCATTGTCCACGGCGTGTAGAGTTTATTTTGTCTGTGAGTTAAATTATCATGTCGCCTTTTTGCAGCACAAATTGCAATCTTGCCTTTACTGGTGGTAGGTTTCTCATATGTAAGAGTCCGTCTGGGTGGGTACCACCGCAATGTCTGTTTCTACCGCCAAGCAGCAGTGTGCATGCACTTTTGTATTTCGGTTTGAAGGACATTGTAGCCAGTGTAACTACAGGACATAGTGAAACTTTACATCTTATGTCTCAGGATGACGAGCGCAGTGGAATGTTATGGGTGGTCGTATCGCTTACCATCAGGCGAAAGACATGCTCGTCTAGTCATTCAATGAAAATAAAAAAAACATCGGAGAAAACCCTATTTTCTTATAATTAACCTAATGTAGACAGTAGGTACTCATTTCATTGCAATTTATTTGGCAGCATAAAGAGTGTGACTTTTGTATTTGATCGGCTTATAAAATGTGACGAGTATTTATTCAGAAGTCGTGAAATAAGACCTAAAAATAGCTAAATCGGTTATAAAACAATTAAAACCTAACATCAACCTGTTCCCATCTAGATCTAGCTTAGATTATTCATTGACACAATAAAGGCATTGCCATTGAACGTCGATGCTATCGCTATGTTACCTGTTGTGTGTGTAAAGATAGCCATTTCCGACCTTTTGGTGCTTGAGATAAGAGCTGATAGTGACTTCATGTGAACATCTCCCCGGGGTATCGTGAAATTTACGTTAAATTCAGTAAGTGATATGACATCAAAATTTTGAAATAATAGCGTAGTTCCTATGTTCTATGTACATGACTTTATATGTAACAGAAAATAATACGAAAAAGATTTATTTCTGAGAAATCAGCATCAAAATTGGTTGAAAAATAAAGCATTTATCCATATTTGAAATATTGTTGTGACCAAAAGTGGGGGCGTTATGGCCGGTGATACTCAGTGACGTCACAGTCTGATATTACTGTTATTTGACAATTTTCCCTTCTACCAATGTTCAAAGCCTAATAACTACTTATTTTTGCGCCAATTTTGAAAAAAACTTATTCCGTTAGATTTTGGATAACATTCATTTTTGATAAATGTATTAAAAAAATACGTGTGGCACTCGGAGACTGCCGCGGTAAAGCTATTGCATAGCATTTTTTATCTCAAATTTAGATTGACTAAACACAAATTCGATCTTACGCTTACCACATAAAGTAGATTTTTAAACGCGAGCAAAGCACGTTTAGTCTTGTTATTGATAAATGTCAGTAACCAAAGTAGAATAAATCAACAAAATTTGAAAAAAGAATGTTACGTTCGATTCTTTTGTACTCGTGCCGTGCCAACGCTGGGGAAATAGCTTCTACGCAATGTATTTAAGGTTCATATTAGATTAGTAAGAAATGGTTTTAATGACTTTAATAAATAAAATAAATAAAAATATACTCCTTTCAAGAATTATAGCTTCTACGCATTGTATTTAAGGTTCATATTAGTAAGATAAAAGATGTGAGGTTATTTTCGTTACGGAATTTCTCTATTCGGTCTCCACGCTCAAGGCCCGCGATAGAAGCTATGCAATAGCTTAAAAAAAGTAGTCAACTAGCCTCTAGCTTTTGCAACTGGATTTCGTGAGAAACCCTGTACCCTCAGTAAAAGTATAATAATAATAATATCGGCCCTGTATTATATACTACCCACTGCTGAACACGGGCCTCCGTTAGTACTGAGAATTTTAGGCCTCAGCCCACCACGCTAGCTTAGTACGGATTGGCAGACTCCACATACCTTCGAAGTTCAATGAAAGTATGTCAAAATAAAATATATCCTGTTACCGCGCGAAAGTGTAACTTGTTTTGTAAAATATCAAGTGTATTTGAGTTAATGAACATTATAGCTAGTCTAATTGAGGAGAACTAAAGACTTAGTAGACTTAGCGGTGATAGCCTAGTTGGGAGTGGAACGGACTGCCGAGACGAATGTTCGCAGGTTTAAAAAACCAAGTGCACGTGAATTTTCTAAAAAAAAAACAAAGTTATGTTTGTATTCTTTGTGAATTTTTGCTCGCTTTAACGGTAACCTGCATACCTGAGAAGTTCTTTATAAGAATTTCGAGGGTATGTGAAGTCTACCAACCCGCACTAGACCAGCGTGGTGGACTAAGGCCTAACCCCTGTCAGTAGTAGAGGAGGCCCGTGCTCAGCAGTGGGCCGCATATAAAACAGGGCTGGTATGGTATGGTATGGTAAGGATT
Source organism: Sphinx pinastri (assembly GCA_947568825.1). Taxonomy (NCBI): domain Eukaryota; kingdom Metazoa; phylum Arthropoda; class Insecta; order Lepidoptera; family Sphingidae; genus Sphinx; species Sphinx pinastri. The sequence goes on from OX387632.1 coordinate 13,464,593, forward strand.
TATTAATATTATTATAATATGTAATGACAACTGAGAAATTCCTTTGCTGTGTCAAAGTTCTAGGTGATGTTCCCATTGTTTACACAGTTGTTTTCATAGCCGAGTTCGCTCATTATTCAGTTCCATAAAAAGTACACCACGTCATAAAATTTCATATAAAGTACCGGCCAGACAATAAGAAACCTAAAGAACTAAGCCTTAGTCTTCAATTCTTAAGAATTATCGACCAGGCCATAACCTCTGATGTGAAATCTCATTTGTTTAACACCTCAGAACATATAACTCAATCTTACAGGAACAAAAGGGCGCGAACGTAAACCCAATCTGACATCCATAAACGCCTACCTTGCGACCATAAAACCTCGCTTTTGCGCGCCGAACAAATCATGTGTTTACGAACTAGGCTTTGCACTTGGTTATCCTTGCAACTTTAATGTTAAAAGAGGGGGATGTATTTTTGTAGTGACCGTCTTACACAAAAACGGCAATGATGAATCGCTTCAAATCAATCGGTGGAGATATAGTACGACAGGAATAATGTTTCTGGGTACAGCGTTTCTCGTTGGTCAACATCATTTTTGGACTACACTTTGATATCAGGCCCAGCGTTGACTACATTGGGCCTGAAAACTTAACGTGCTATCACTTCTTTTCACTACTTCAAATCTGCTTTTCTTTTGCTCCTTTCTGTTCCTTCTTCCCTTGATAATTTAAACTGCACGCCAAAAAAGTGTTAAGTACTTTTCCGCCATCTGAATATTCCTGACATCAAATGAGATAAATTCAGGTAAAAGTGAACATTTTCGATTACACTGAAAGCTCGGTAACTGAAAGAATAACCAGAGGAATCTATTTAGATATGACTACATTTAAGCATTAATCTTTCGAGTCTACCCAAGCCTTAAATAGCAAATGCTGTCGGTCAGAGATTGTCTCAAATGGCAGTCGTTAGGCCATATTAGTAACACTGTGGGTGTAAGCGTTGACGCTAGCCTGAATTTTAATATAGAAGAGAAATATATTGTTAGCTAAACTATATTTATTTATTATTCAAAAATATAGGACAGAATATTTATTTACCATTGATCTTAAAATCTATTCACGGTTCATACCATTATAGAAAAAAAATAGTCTGTATGGTAAAATGTTTTTCTGTTTTAGAAGTTCAAAGCGATGGAAACAAGAATTATCCGTTAGCTTGTTTAGAGACGTGCTCCTACAAATATCCGAGACCTTATTCTAAAATTAAACAGTTATTTTATTATCTGAGAACCCAAAACACCGTCTCATTTTCGATACAAGTTAAAACAAACAATAAACACGTAATGCCGCCGGTGAACACGGGTTTTTATAAATCATTATATTCGTTTGGGGCCACGCATTGTCCCCGCCTCGTGTGCCGAACAGAAAAAATAAAAATATCACGTGAAAACTGAACATGTCAAAATATGCCGAACGTCGATTGGACCGGCGGGTTCCGTTCCCTTTTTCGGTTTCTACAATGGAATTTTGGATTATGAAACTGTATTCGAAGTATAAATATTAAATTGTTATTTTGGATCAGATTTTGCGGAATTTTTGTTTTTGGTTCGGCGAAATTCTGGTGATAATAATTGCAGTAGTTGAACAGAGATCTAACAAGATTAAGGAAGCTATATATGATATAAACTAGCAAAGCAAGACTTGTGTAATCGAATCGATGAATATAACACTTGTTAACTACAAAATAATCATAAGAGTAGATATGCCACTAATTAGTCAAATAAAGCACTACCTAGCATAGTAAGTCAATACAGCGAAATGTTATTTACAGTTGATTGCAAGTTGTGCCATAAATATCAGTGATGAAAAAAAGGGCTATTGTAGAACGAGCTAAAATAACAAGCAATGACGGTGTATCGGGAACAATGGCCGGTGCTGTGCTTGTCAAAAAATAAAAATGCGACGCGACGACCGCCACCGCGCCTGCGCGATATCTCGATCGCCTTTCATTAAAACGTTTATTTCCCGTGCCGATTATGATATACACGAAGTAAATTATAATGTATGATGTTGAATATAAAGTAATTATTAACAAATTAAATATAGTTAGGTTCGTTAATGTATGCGCGTCATCATAAATATTTTTTTTGTTTGATTCCTCAGGTTTTATTTATAATCTACATACAAATACTTATGAATTCAAGTTATAAATGCATATGTTTCATTACCTGAAAGTTATGAGTATCAGCTAGTATTTTTTATCAATGACTTAGAGATTTCCCGCCCGCGTGATTCATTCAAGCAAAAAATAAACACTTAAAATTTTATTTCCAGCTATATTTCTTTCCGTTTTTTTCCTATAATTGACGACAAAAAACGAACTTTAAGCAGCGCCTTTTATAAAGATCTTGAAGATAGGATCACTGATTCTCGTCATTCACACATTCTGCTCGCGTCCACTAACGAAACGCCTTTGTGTGCAGATTTAAAAATGAAAGCCAACGATACCAACAATAAATCCATATCATAGCCTTATAAAACAAACTCAATTGAAAATACGCGATACATTCCCCTTTTTTCAACACAAAAGGGTTTTCAAAGCAAATCTGTTGAAACTGTTAACTATGTATTTTCCTTATTAGGCCACGGACGTTCGGAATACACGGCCAAATATTCCAGAAACCTTCCTCTCGCCGTTACACAAGTAAATTCTAGATAAAACGCAACTCACAGGGGTCAGTTCGAGTGGTAATGTAAACGAATAAAACACAAACACTCGATGTAGGATAGGCGACAACAATGGACACTAGGAATTTAAAATTACGCGTAAAATTTAGGGCTGCAACTGAAACTTGTAATAAACTTTGTATAGTAAGTTTTGTTATTAAACAACTATTAAGTATTGCTGTTATTACTATTATTACTATTAAGTAAATTGCAAATCTCAGTGAAATTATTTAAAGCAACACGATAACCGGTACTTTTACAAGATTTATAGTGGAGTCGAATGGATAGCGGCCGCCGTACATGGTTAAAAAGTCGCCATGGTTCATTCCGACAAGCCGTTTTCCTGAGACATGACGGATGATTATGATTCCAGAGGCATGGTGCACATGCAGTATGACATGAGTATAGACAACGCATAATTTTAGACTGTCAAGGAAGCGTCTCAATTAATTATCTTTGACTGACATTATGTTTGGACTTCTCTGTACTAATTAATTCTAAGGTAGTGAAAAACAAAATAATTCCAATCAGGTGTTAATGAGACCGTATATTATATTCTGTAGGCACACTAACACCATCATGGCAATGGCAAACCCATAACACATCATAAGTATACTTAAAAATCGTATATATCTGCTACCCCTAATAATTACCTTAGAAAACCACAAGTCGTTTTTCGACAGTTTAAATCCAAATGTAACATTACTTTCTCGATGGCTTTTTGCTTTGATACACCTTAACGTTACCTCACCGGATGCAAAATCTTAGCAATTTGTCGACAAAGCAAATCGCAAACCCAACAAGACTAATGCGATCAGCATAAGATTAATCATGCATGCAGAACTAAAAGATAACATCATCCTTAAATACGCAATTATTGAAATAAAACCAGTTGCAACCGGTGCTTGGGCTGTAATAAATCATGCTGCAATCAGTGACGCAGCATCAAGTGTGCGCCGCTGATAGGGCTTGTAAAGGATAAAGACAAATGAAAAGTAAGAGACGGTAAAGAGCTATGTATGGTTTAGAAGAGAGAGGCTAAGAGAATTTGTATTAGATTAGCCCTACTATTCGACAAATGCCTCTATTTTATTTGATCATAACAAGCTAGAACGATAATTGAAGATTAAGTCAAAAAGCTTCATCTGTCAACTAGTAGAATTCATCCTTCCCTAGTGAGGTGAGCTGGAGTCTGTATCACTGTGTGTTTTACTGGTGGTAGGTCTCTCATTATGTAAGAGGCCGTCTGGTGGGTACCACCGCAATGTCTATTTCTACCGTCAAGCAACAGTGTGCATGCACTGGTGTGTTTCGGTTTGAAGGAAATTGTAGCCAGTATAACTACTGGACATAATGAGACTTAACATCTTATGTCTCCGGATGACGAGCGTAGTGGAATGCACCACAGTACTTTGTAAGTCAAGGTGCTGGATGGTGTTGCTACTGTTTATGGGTGGTCGTATGGCTTAACATCAGGCGAACGGCATGTTCGTCTCGTCATTCTATGCTATAAAAAAAATCATTTTAAGGCTCCAAGTCACACATAAACAACGAAGAACAAATGTATATGGATACACTGGCAGTAGCTATGGAGCCACTACAGTTTAAAAACTAAAAACTCAACGAATACGAGGACTAGTATATGGCAATGGGTTTAGCGATCATAAACATTCAGTAAAAATTGATTTTGTGTGTGACTAGCACGTTTGATTGATGTTTTAACAGCCATTCGATGTTCATTTTTTCATACGTTAGCACTGTATTTTATTCGTGCAGCAAGCAGGCAATTCTATAGTCCCTACTAATGAGTCAACTAATATTAAGTGATCATTACATGTGCGACGACATGATAAATGTCGCAGGAACATGTTGGATGCAGGCTGCTTTTAACAGGTCTTTCTGGAAATCTTTGGGGGAGGCCTATGTTCAACGGTGGACTTCACGTGGCTGATGATGATGATGAGATGGACATCCATAACGCTCGAGAAGTTATGGTTATATTTTCGAACATTGGGGCAAGTAATCTCTATTTCTCTTCTTCTCTATTAGTATGGTATGTTTTAGGCCTTAGTCGATCTCAGCCCATTAACTGAAAGTAATAGCAATACTTGATGTCTTTGGAGTAAGCGGTTCTAATTTAATCAATTGAGCATACTGAAATGTAGAAAAACTTTTTTTTTATTGCATTGAATGACGAGACGAGCATGCCGTTCGCCTGATGGTAAGCGATACGACCACCCATAAACAGTAGCAACACCATCCAGCACCTTGACTTACAAAGTACTGCGTGGCATTCCACTGCGCTCGTCATCCTGAGACAAGATGTTAAGCCTCATTATGTCCTGTAGTTATACTGGCTACAATGTCCTTCAAACTGAAACACAACAGTGCATACACACTGTTGCTTGGCGGTAGAAATAGACATTGCGGTGGTACCCACCCAGACGGCCTCTTACATAATGAGAGACCTACCACCAGTAAAAACTTGGGTAACGCATTTGCACTATGATAATATGAAAATAAATCTTAATATGTTTCTAATTTATTCCGGTTTCAATTTTCATTTCACTCTACTCCTTTAAAAAGCCCAGACTTGTTTAATGTTTGAAATTAATGATATTTAATATCACAACACTTTCAAGATTTCATTTCCAGTAGTTTCCATAACTCAGAGGCAAAGACTTAACCGTCATTGTTTTCATTATAAACATCTGCTAATACTGGGTGCATGATTGATGTTTCCAGTTTTCGAGTAGCTTTCAACTTATTACTTACTAGCTCGTCTTGCACATACTGTAGTTTATTTAATCGTTTTAAATTTCGAATTGTTTCTGCTTGATTGATGTGTAATTTGTGATTCTTTATTCCAGTTGATATTATGTTTTTATGGCTTTCATTGTAATTTTTCGGAAATACAATTCACATGCTTAGATCTTCTTTTATCACAGTATTATTTTAAACGTAATAGTTTGATTGATTACCATGTGGTATCATGCACATTTTTGTAAATTAAACATCCAGGTGGTGATGTTATTGTTTATGACCTGTCATGGCAGTTGTCATCAGACAAACAACTAGCTTTATTCATTTACATTTATTTAGACTTGCAAATATCCAAAGACAACCAATATAATTTGTTTCATACGCCATTACACTTAACGTATGAGAAATAAAGCTATTTAAAAATCTACGTACATCCAAAAATACATATTTACGAGTATAACATCTTTTGTTCTTTTCCTAAGTATGGCTTTACAGCTCTGAAATAGGCAAATACTTACGAAATATAAGGAAAATCGTTTTAGTCTAGACGAATCCTTACACGTTTGAACCTTCAGAATAATATATAAAACCGAGGCTATAATAGTTACGAAGATACTGATTTGGCCGTCGGTAAGTGATTTCAGTTTAAATATTATTTTAATATTTTACTAACAAAACATTTACATTTATTTGCTCATTGGTCATATAGGAAGATACAAAATAACTTTTTCAAAACTGCCTTAGTAAACAATAGAGCTCAACTTATAATGGACAGTCAACGCGATAGATCCTCGCAGGCACACGCTTTGTACGACAGCCCTACCGAACAATGTTTATGTATCAGAATTGGTACGGCTAGTTGACACACGCGTTATGAGTTGTCGCTAGTGTGGTGCGCGCGCGCATCCAGATTGCGCGCTGACGTGCGGAACTAACGACTTTGTAATGTCCCCCACTTGTTTGTTTTATGTATTGCTTGTAATGTTACCACTATCCTTATTTGCGAATAGTGAGTGTGAAATTATAGTGTTTCGAGTTAGATTTTGTAGGTAGATTGAGGTGGGAATAAGTATGGTTGTTGATAAAACAAAGCAATTTTCTGTAGTAACTGGATCCTAGTTCGAAGGGCTTTTTGAGATTTAAAAGTTTTGATTTAAGATTATAGTGTTTGTGTGTGTATTTATGATATGTGTGTGTATTGTATATAGTTTATTTGCGCATTTATTTCTAGACGAAAATAGTTAAGGTAATCAACACGCAAAAATATTATTGATTATTTTTCCGAGCCAAATATCGACCAATAGAATTGCACCATTCGACGTCACGTGGTACAACCTACATGGTATTATACTGACAATTTTTTTTGAATATTTTCTCTGGTCGTTACTATATAATAAGAAACAATTTTTTTTGAATATTTTCTCTGGTCGTTACTATATATTATGAAATTCTTATTTGTTGACTGTTCATTTCATCTCATGGTGCAATTCTATTGGCCGACATTTGGGACGGAAAAATAATCCCCCGAATACCACACGAGCTTCAAAATTATCTGGCATTTCCCTCAAGGTTCCCTGCAAACAAATGAAGTCGTCAAGTTTTTCAGGAAAAATCACTCGCGCTTCGCGCTCGTGATTTTTTAACCTGAAAACTCCTTCATTTGTTTGCAACGAACCTATCGGAAAATACCCGATAATTTTGAAGCTCTTGTGGTATTATATGTGATTATTTTTCCGAGCCAAATATCGACCAATAGAATTGCACCATTCGACGTCACGTGGTACAACCTACATGGTATTATACTGACAATTTTTTTTGAATATTTTCTCTGGTCGTTACTATATAATAAGAAACAATTTTTTTTGAATATTTTCTCTGGTCGTTACTATATATTATGAAATTCTTATTTGTTGACTGTTCATTTCATCTCATGGTGCAATTCTATTGGCCGACATTTGGGACGGAAAAATAATCCCCCGAATACCACACGAGCTTCAAAATATCTGGCATTTCCCTCAAGGTTCCCTGCAAACAAATGAAGTCGTCAAGTTTTTCAGGAAAAATCACTCGCGCTTCGCGCTCGTGATTTTTTAACCTGAAAACTCCTTCATTTGTTTGCAACGAACCTATCGGAAAATACCCGATAATTTTGAAGCTCTTGTGGTATTATATGTGATTATTTTTCCGAGCCAAATATCGACCAATAGAATTGCACCATTCGACGTCACGTGGTACAACCTACATGGTATTATACTGACAATTTTTTTTGAATATTTTCTCTGGTCGTTACTATATAATAAGAAACAATTTTTTTTGAATATTTTCTCTGGTCGTTACTATATATTATGAAATTCTTATTTGTTGACTGTTCATTTCATCTCATGGTGCAATTCTATTGGCCGACATTTGGGACGGAAAAATAATCCCCCGAATACCACACGAGCTTCAAAATTATCTGGCATTTCCCTCAAGGTTCCCTGCAAACAAATGAAGTCGTCAAGTTTTTCAGGAAAAATCACTCGCGCTTCGCGCTCGTGATTTTTTAACCTGAAAACTCCTTCATTTGTTTGCAACGAACCTATCGGAAAATACCCGATAATTTTGAAGCTCTTGTGGTATTATATGTGAATATTTTTCTCTTTGTCAAAAAGACTTAACCCTAAACTTTTAAGGCATAATTAGCAAAGAGAGGGATAAAATTTCACAGTTTTACAAAAAATACTAAGCAGAGTTTCTGGCAACATTATTTTAAAAGGAAGTTGGTGTATTACCACGGTAACCTTAATAACACCTTTTGAAGAAACATAAAACGGTGTTACATAAATCTTAAAATTTCAAAGTTCTTGAAAATATTTATTACGAAAAATATTCTGAGGAAAGCCAACATTAACCGCATATTTTTAACCAGCTGCGGCCAGCGGCTTCTTCCTTTTCTATTCGTACACACAAACACACGTCTTTTTAGTCACGTGTTTTCGTCGTGTGTATTCCGTTCCATGATATGATAGGGGGCGAGCCAATCGCCATATCAGGCACAAATTGCCGACTCCGGGCTAATACTAAATAAAAAAACCTAATATCACTTTGCCCGACCCGGGGATCGACCCCGTGACCTCAGCATTGCAGTCGTACCATAACACAACTACGCCACCGAGGCAGCCAAGAGTTCGATTCGTAGATACTTAAAGTATTTTTTTCACTAAGGGGTTTTGATTCATACTGACTATGTAATAAACGAAATATCACTGTATAAATAACTCCGATAATCCGAATTAACCAAACACGGCATCGTTATAGCTAAATTACGCAAGTAAATTAGGGATTCGCGACGTCTCGTAAGCCAATTATGTGCTGGTAACATTGTAATTAATTACTATAAATCCGCGGCCTTGAGTGGTGTGGCTTCCAGTATCGAGAATTGATTATGGTTCCAATTTTGATCGGATATAACAGGTTTTGGCTGTATTACGTCGAGGTCGATATTGATAAGATCATTTTGAATGAGATTTTCTGTATGAAAAAGTGTATTTGTGCATGCGTGCACATGTGTGTGTGTATGTGTGTGTGTGATAATTTCATACTACATTAAAGATGAAAAAAATGTTTAAGGTTCTATAAACTTATAGAGAGGCGTGACTACTTGGAGGTGAGGGCTCCGGGCTAGCTCATATAGTTGTAGCACTGGTGTGAATGGCCGTATGTACTGCATAGCAGCTATTTTAGACAGGATTTTTGTGAGACAGTGGTCTAAAACAACCCATGATATAGGCAAAACTGGATAAGGTTTTTTTTCTATGAAACAGCGATTATATTCCACTCGAATTCTTGCTACATGCAAAACTATAATATGAAAGTGTCTTTACCTCTTATAATAGAGGATTTTGCTACACGCATTGAAGGATCTTATCTCGCAGCAAAGAAATAAGCTATCGATTTGTAAATGCAATATATCTTTTTCTACAAACAAATCGATAAAGGTTACCCATGCTTACTGTTCAAATTATCTATGTTTAGGGTTCCGTGCGTCAAAAGGAAAAAGATACTTATATTAAGATCTGTCTTATGTCTTTCTATTTATATATTAACCTAGGAGTATTCGCTTTGACCAGATCCAGCCAGACGTCACCTGTCAATTAAGCGGACATCGTTTTACGCAGCGGGCGCATAAGGTTCTAGAAAAAAAAGTGACAGCTGTCAAACTACCGAATACTTATTCTATTAGAATCTATAAATTACCGTATGTAATGCTTTTTTGAAAGTTTTATGTAAAGTTTAGTGACTCTACCACAAATAGAAAAGAAAATAATCCAATTTCCCCTCTCGTTTTAACTTCGAAACTAAATACTTATTTTAAAATTTTATAATTAAACTAGCTTTTGCCCGCGGCTCCGCCCGCATGAATTAGTTTTCCCGGGATACAAGTCCCGCTTTATATTTTCCCGGGATAAAAAGTAGCCTATGTGTTAATTTAGAACATAATCTACCCGTGTACCAAATTTCATCGAAATCCATTCAGTAGTTATTGCGTGAAAGAGTAACAAACATCCAGACATCCAGATATCCATACATCAGGGTATTGTGGATAATATAAAATTATATAAATTCTCCCTTATACCTTACAGAAAAACCTTTAACCCTAACTATTAAAGTTTTTACGTAAAACGGAACAGCATGACACCTCCATCGCAAAATTTCGACTCGCACTTGACCGATTTCGATGAAGATCACCTGCTTCTTAGAAACTTATCGTAATGCTTACTGGAGTTGAATTGTCTCCTATTCGATACAAGCTACTCCATTACTAATATTAACTTCTGCGGTAGTGTTCGTGTTAGCACGCCATCTCGCGTGTCCTCGCACGTAATTAGGGCCCAAGTGTAAAACCTTTCTTGTATCGAATATCGATTGAAATCTGTAGTGCTAATGTCTCATTTTATGCTGGTATTTGATTGTGTTTTATTGATAATTGTAATTGTATTTATTGGCATTTATAATCTTATCTTTAGCTTTGAAAATCCACATGAATCTTGATCAGTAACTCACAATTTTTAGAAAGTCAAAGGAGTATCGAATCACGTCAATATTCCTGGGGTTTAGATGGCTTCCTTTTCAAGGCTCTATACTGGAATTGTCTGTTAATAATTGCCTTGAGATTCAAGCGATAAAACCACTTATTGTTCTTTTGTATATAATGTTTTGTAATTGTATTTATCGTTTGTTTCATAAAAATAAATCCTGTCAAACACAATAATGGAGTTTTACCACATCATACATAATTATCCAACCAATTACACGTGTCTTCTATAACACCACTTCATCTAAAAATCCAACCTAACCAATGAGGTTCTACCAAACATTTCACAAAACAAGCTACTTATTCAACATGGTTACGTTGGGCAAACACTTTCCATTTATAACATTCCCACTAGCGATAACTTTGGCCTAGCATTGTTCTAGATGGCACAAAGGCTTCGCCTGTTTTGCATATAATAAAGCTAACTCGCGTTCAGTGCAATAAATTTTTATTCAGCCTACCTTGAATGGAAGCTTAAAAGTGCTACACATTATTTGGATTTAGCGAGGTGTTTTATTTGGCGTGTTTACAGATGTTTAAGTAATAAATTAGTAGATCTAGTGAAGATATTGCAATGTAAGTTTAATGATGAGAAATGAAGCAATAATTGAACTTGTTGATAATTTGCGGATATTGGGAAAGATAAATCGTACCGATTTATCGGGCCACCGTCAATTTGACTGACTGAAAACGCAACACCAAACCTGCCATATCACGTCATTTTTTTTTATTACTGGTATTAATAAAATAGAGTTAGCCTATTGTAAAAACTGCAACATAACCTACCGCATGAAATCATTCACATTATAATTGTTGAATATAATTCCCAAAAGAATCCAAAAACTGCCACTTATTCCAAAACATATTTTCTTTAACTATCAAATAAATTTCACAGAGTATGCTGAATAAAAAGCGGAATTCTAAAAAGGTGCATATAAAACAATATATATTAACATAGTAGTTTCACTAAATACACCAATAACTTCACTCAGCCCTCAGAATCTTGGAAACAGTTCTATTTCGAGCAAAGATTATTGTCTGTTAGGACTGTTTCATACTGGTGTGTTATTTTATTATTTTATTTATTAGGAAAAACAAACAGTTATACAATATGTAAGTGCATAAAGACTTATATCTAATAGGAAAATATAAATGTATAACCCACAGCGTTCTTCACAGAATACATGCTTGATTACATTTCAAATGCGAGTGAAATTATGCTAGGATAAGAGTATTAACAGTAAAGAGTGAATTTTCTACTTGTATTCCCTATTATCTAATTCTAAAAGTGTTAGAGACAGGTTTTTGCGAAAACTATTTTGTGATGAAGTTAAAACACTATACATTTATTTTGCTACGAAATTACATTAAGAATTTCTTGTAAAGTGCTCGTTTTCGGGTAAAAAAAGGTTTTTTGATACAATAGAATGACTTATTATAAGCAGCACTTAATGGCTCAAACTCGATGAAAAATTAAGAAACAATACAGGACGAAAAGTTCAGTACAAACCAAATTTATCATTCTTAAATATACCGAGTAGTTACACTTGCAGTATTGTGTTTTATACAAGCACTATTCTTGTATTACTTCTCTTTCGCATGTATTTTTTTGACAAAGGAAGTATTTCTTACACCCTTAATTACAAAACAATCTCATGAATTTTTTCAAAGGATCTTAACCACTAGGTCGTTTAATTTAACAATCTGTCGACACATATTAATTTTTGATTTTTTATCGTATACTCTCTTAGTCACCAGTACTCATTCCACACTCAACTTTACCGTTTACAAGTGTGCACTAAACCTAAGACCGAACGACGTGTCAAGCCGACGTAAACGTCGCCGCGTCTAAACCAGCCTGATTTATCTTATTGCGTCGATAAATGAGTGCGGCTCTACATCTACACTGTTACTGGATTTGTAACGTCGCCTTGTTTTATCACTGCAGTTTGATTTGATGTTTAGGGTTGAAGTGTTTTTTTTTATACGGTCTATCTAGCTTTCTCAATGTGGCCCACCAGTTGAATGGTACAATATTTAATACACACAAACACACACACACATGCCTTTTATCCCCGAAGGGATATGGTGATGGAAGGCGCAACTAATGCACCCACTTTTCGCCGTGCGTATTCTGTTCCATGATGTGATAGGAGGCGGGCCTATCGCCATATCGGGCACAAATTCCAGACTCCGGGCTGAGACTAAATTCAGTCACTTTGTAGTACCAGGATAAAAAATACGTGTGGCACTCGGAGACTGCCGCGGTAAAGCTATTGCATAGCATTTTTTATCACAAATTTTGATAGACTAAACACAAATTCGATCTTACGCTTACCACATAAAGTAGATTTTTAAACGCGAGCAACGCACGTTTAGTCTTGTTATTGATAAATGTCAGAAATGCAATGGTCATCACAACCAAAGTAGAATAAATCAAAATTTGAGAAAAGAATGTTACGTTTGATTCTTTTGTACTCGTGCCGTGCCAACGCTTTTTTTTTTTTTTTTTTTTCTTCGCGGGGAAAAACGCGTTATCGCTACCACCACTGGGGGGTGAGTGGAACGGTTATGTTGGTTTCACACGGTCTTACGGCCCAATGTCGACACTCGGGAGTATTGCATCATCCGAGCGAGCATTGCACCGAGTCCCTAACACTATGTACACCCTACACCGGCATACCAACCAAAACCCGCGGTGGCCTTCTTCGGCGCATATACGAGACGGCCCCGGGGTATCTTGTTGCACTAAGATAGCTGCACGGGACCGTCCCTGCGCTATGCCGTTGCGGCTCTTCTCTACACCAGGGGGCTAAGATGCCCCTGAACTCTAAAGGACGCCTTTGGCGTCTACGACAACGGGAGACCGACCACCCGCATTGTCGTCCACCTCGGAGTCGCTTAAATTGGACTGAGCAGCCCCCCGCTGCTCACCCCGCGGCTCTCTCGAAGCCCCATTTAGTCGCCTCTTACAACAGGCAGGGGATACCGTGGCGGAACTCTCTATATGCCCCCGGACCACAGGGCACGAGGCGCCGGTCAGTCGTCCACCCGGCGCCTCCTACGTCTCCTCTGGCTGCGGGCGGGATCGTTCTGCTCACGATCCCGCCCTGCGCTCTCCTTTCGCGAGATGACGCACTCGCAGAAGGAGACCATCGCTCGCCAAGATCTCCAGCCGCCAACCATGGCAGATACCACGGCCGGCAGCGAGAGATCTCCTCCGACGACTGCTCTAAGAGCGCTGCGTTGTAGATCCCAGGCTGGGCACTCCTCGAGAGTGTGTTGGACCGTGTCCTCGCGGCCGTTGCCACAGTGGTGGCACACGGTGGACTCTTCTTTTCCGATCCGACACAGGAACGAGCCGAAACACCCGTGGCCCGTCAATACCTGTGTCAGACGGAATGTCGGCGCACCGTGGCGCCTGTCAAGCCAGCTTAAAAAGACAGGTCGCACTGCCGCGACGGTCCTCAAGCCCGCGTTCGGGCTCTCCAGCCTGGTATGCCACTCCTCCACGGCGGCGCTGCGGATGGAGGCCAATTGGGCCTTGACCTCCCTCGGGGCCAGTCTCCGTCCGAGACGTGATGCCTCCTCACGCCAGAAGAATACTGACGAGAGGTATTTGGCATCCAATTCCCATGGCAGAGTACCAGCCAAGACGCAGGCCGCCTCGTGGGAGACTGTGCGGTAGCCCCTGATGAGTCGCTGCGCCACTATACGCTGCGGCTTGCGCAGTAGTGCGACGCATCGAGAATTCAGGGACTCGGCCCAAACGGGACAACCGTATAAGGCCATGGACCGCACAACTCCAGCGTATAAAATTCGGCAAGGGTTACCGGGTCCTTCCAAGTTTGGCAGCAGGCGTCCGAGCGCACCTGCTGCCCGTAGCAATTTCGGCGACAACATCTGAAAGTGGGCACGGAAGTCCCACCGGCTGTGCAACACCAAACCCAAATACTTCATCGTGGAGCCGATAGGAATCCGCACCCCCTCCACTATGATATGGGCCCCCGTAGGTGGCCTCTGCCGGGGCCCATGGAAATAAAGGGCCTCGGTTTTGTTCAGGGCCACTCTGAGGCCCAGACGCCGAATTCTGCTCACCATCTGCTCGGTACCAGAGGAGGCGAGCAGTGCAGCCTCCTGGAAGGTCCTAGCCGTCGCTGTCACCAGTGTGTCGTCCGCGTAGCAGACAACAGCGACGCCTTGGGGGTTGGTACCACGGAGCACCCAGTTGTAGCCGATGTTCCACAAGAGTGGGCCCAGTACTGAGCCCTGTGGAACACCGCAGGCCATTGCTCTTCGGTGCCACCCTTCAGCGCCCGGATACACAATGTACCTATCAGATAGGTATGATTGCACCAGACGCTGAAGATATGGTGGCACCTCGTGGTACCGCAGTGCTTCATGTATGCACGCCCAGGGTAGGGTGTTAAACGCGTTGGCGATGTCAAGAGACACCGCCACGACCACTTCACCCCGGGCGAATGCGTCCTCCGCTTGTGCCTTGACCCGCAAAATCGCATGGATCGTGGATCGGCCATGCCGGAAACCGTATTGGCAGTCTGCCAAATCCGGCCCGACCTTCTCAAGATGCTCGACGAGGCGAGCGTGAATAATTCGCTCGAAAAGTTTGCAGACCTCGTCGAGCAGCACGATAGGCCGGTAGGCCGATGGCGACTCTGCGGGTCGACCCTCCTTTTTGAGCAGGACCAATTTCCCAGTTTTCCACTGATATGGAAAGAGACCCTGCTCAATGCACGCGGAGAAGAGGCCGCGGAGCCTCGTACCCAGGTGCTTGATGGCTAAAACCCACGCACGACCGGGTATGCCGTCAAGACCCGGAGCCGAGTTTTTACTCCGCAACCGAAGCACTACCGCCCTAAATTCTGCGGGCGAAACCTCCGAAATATCCCCTGCCGAACTTTGCGACGATGGCGGCGACGATCTTGACGCCATCGGTGGAGGAGTGACATCCTCAGTGGCTGGGAACAAAGTCGCGACAACCTCTTCTACCAGCTCGTACCGGAGACTCTGCGTCAGCGGAGGCGCCCATGGGCGGTATCTCTTCATCGCAAGACGGTATGGGCGCCCCCACGGGTCGTTGTCGAGAGTACTCCGGGCCTCTTTTTGTGCCGCAGACTTTGCCCTCAGTATTGCCACGTGCAGCGCTCTCTTGGCCTCTTTGTAGAGGCCGTGAAGAAGCCGCTCCTGGTCCTCGTCGCCGGGTAAACGAGACCGGCGACGACGGTGCCTGCCAACTCGACGGAGGGCAGCCACGCACGATGCACGTAGCTGCGAGAGCTCCGCCGACCACCAGAACACCTGGCGTTTCTCAGGAAGGCGTCGGACTCGGGGCATGGCCGCGTCACATACACGCGACATCGTCGCCCCGAACCACTCCGCCTCCTCATCGACCCGTACTGGCCCAGCCGGCACGGGAATCCACGCCTGGGCCAGAGCAGCCTCCTTCAGGGCCTCGACATCAAGGCGCTTTAGCGCCCAGCGCGGGCCGTCCGATCGCGGGGCGTTCAAACCACTACGAGACCGAGGAGAAGGAGTCGAGGAGACGTCGAACCGAATGTATCGGTGATCCGACAACGTCTCCTCGCCCACCAGGACCCTCCAGTCTCGGACGCGGTGGGCAAGTGCTGGGGTGGCGAACGTAATGTCCACCACCGAGCCGCCATTGTGTCGCACGCATGTTTCCACCGACCCGCGATTCACGACGGCCAACCCGGACGCGATCGCCCATTCCTCCAGGGCCACGCCACGTGCGTTCGTCGCCGAGGAGCCCCAAGCCAAGGACTTGGCGTTGAAGTCACCGGCGACAAGAACGGGGCGAGGCTGACTGCCTTGCACCACCAGAGCCCCTAGCCGAGTGAGGAAATGCTCAAACTCAGCCAGAGGTCTGTTAGGAGAGAAATATACTCCCACAATCCAGACCCCTCCTAACAGAACCGCCACGCATCCCGAGCCCTTCGCTACTTTTTCGAAAGGCGGGGAGCCGGCAGTGCCCCGGGTGATGACGGCCACCGAACCATCCAAGTCCCCTGCCCAGTCATCCCTGGGAGGGACGTAGTACGGCTCAGAGACCACAGCCACTTGAACCGACCACTGCGCCAGGCTCTGAACTAGTAAGTCCTGTGCCCTGGCGCAGTGGTTAATATTCGCCTGGAGGAATCGTTGCGCCATATTAATGGGCAACTTCCATGTCGGTCTCTCGGCGGGACGGGTCCGGCTAGGTCACAACCCCGGCGCCCCCTCCGCGATTAACGCGACGGGGGCGCGAGGAGGCGACACACGCCTTGGCGCCCACGTGGTGCCCCGCAGGTTTTCCCTCAGCTGCGCAGATTGCACAGTGCGGGTCTGCAGAGCACTCCTTGGCCTTATGGCCCTCATGACCGCAGCGGTAGCAGATCCTGCTACGGTCACATTCTTCGGTGCAGCGCATCCGCACATGCCCCTTGTGGAGGCAGCGGAAGCACCGCATAGGCCGGGGCTCAAGGAGCCGGACCTGTGCCGATACCCAACCGATCCGGACGCGCCGGGCCCTAACAATTTTTTCTGCTGCCTTGACCGTGCCAACGCTGGGGAAATAGCTTCTACGCAATGTATTTAAGGTTCATATTAGATTAGTAAGAAATGGTTTTAATGACTTTAATAAATAAAATAAATAAAAATATACTCGTTTCAAGAATTATAGCTTCTACGCATTGTATTTAAGGTTCATATTAGTAAGATAAAAAAGATGTTAGGTTATTTTCGTTACGGAATTTCTGGATTCGGTCTCCACGCTCAAGGCCCGCGATAGAAGCTATGCAATAGCTTAAAAAAAAACAATATCACTTTGCCCGACCCGGGAATCGAACCCGAGACCTTAGCATTGCAGTCGTACCGTTATACAACTCCGCCACCGAGGCAGAGGTATAAATTTAATAACAGCTCAAGTTATAGTGGTCGATGTCTGTGAATACCAACTTACCTAGAGCAGCTCTAAAGAAAATATGGCACCGTTATGAGCAGATCATCTGATGTGAATCCTTCTGAAAACGCCCAGTAGTAGGATGGTTAATATTTAATTACAGGTCAGGCGTCAGGAATGCAGCGACCCACAGTGCTTTGGAGTTCACATTTTATGTAATAAGACACATTCATACAAGGACAATGTAGCCAGTGTAACTACTGGACATAATAAGACTTAACATCTTATGTTTCAGGACGACGAGCGCAGTGGAATACCACACAGAACTTTGTAAGTCAAGGTGCTGGATGGTGTTGCTACTGTTTATGGGTGGTCGTATCGCTTACCATCAGGCGAACGGCATGCTCGTCTCGTCATTCAATTGCAATAAAAAAAAACATTCAAGTATATTCTACCATATATTGTAAAACTACTACTAGGCTTACCTTGTAAAAGTAGTTAAGTGGCAAATATATATATATATATATTTTCATGTTCTTACACTTCACGGACAGTCGTGATGGTTACCATCAAGCTAATACTTCTCCATAAAAAAGACACAATGGCGACATCTCGCGGCAGACGTGTAAATTAATGTACTCCAAGGTTGGCCAGACGCGATATAAAGTGGCACTCAGTAAATGAACAGCCAAGATCAGATACCGAGCGAATGGAATCTAGATAAGATACGATTCTAGATATGGGATAACTTTCTGGTCGGATGTATTTCAAATGTAGTACTTAAATACAGTTGATAAGTGTTAAATTACCTATTTTATAGTAACGGCCTTTCATAAACAGTTTACAAAACTATTTTAGCTATCGAATGATTTTTCTTCTACGAAAGAATTTCGAATTGAGTTTGAAGGAAGAAGACAAAATAATCTATAATTAAAATAGGTTTATAAACTGTTTATGAATAAGGTCGTAAGTGTATATTTTGTAACGTGCTGTGGAGGAATAAATAAATAAAAATAATAAAAAGCCTTTTATTTCACACCTTTACAATGTTTTAGTGAACAGAAACTCGTATCTACTAATCAATCTTTAAATTACTTGCAATATTAAATTTAAATTTCCAGTACTTTGATTAGCTATAAATAATTCTAATCAATATTATATTTAATATTTGGTTAATTAATCGAACAATATTGAATTAAAATTGTGATTAGGGAAATTATATAATAAATAAGTATAACAATAGGTATAACAAATCATTACAAAATTCGATTTATGGTAAATTAGAATACAGAGTTATATTGTTTTCTGTTAGTATACAATTGATAGACTAAGTACTTAGGCTCTTTCTATTATTTTAAAAATTGTGGTTCATGCTGTGATTGCTTATAATCAGAGTTGCAATTACAATAGACATATATACATATGTGTATATTTTAAAAGAATTATTGTAAACTCCGTTAGCAATCCTTAACCAATAAATAAATAAATATACATAAACACAATTAAAATTTTATTAATTTAACATTACTATTTTAAAATTACTGACTGGTAGAGAATGCCTATGGCATTAAGTCCGCCTTTACTCCATGTATTAAGTGTAAATAAATAAATAAATGGTTTAAAGAATATAAAATATGAATGTCATTTGAGCGTGAACCCCTCTCAGTTGAGGGTAAAGGCCTCCTCCAGAGATGCCCAGTTGTCTCTATCAACTGTGGAGGAATACGTCAATTAAATTCTGGGTGTTGTTGCTACTGTTCATGTCATGGCTTTTAATATCCGGGAAGTGACTTCTTTTTTTTAAATTTAAATGTATAAAAAACGCTTTTGTCTGTAGCATACTCTATGCAGTCTGAGATTTTTAAATAAAACTCCTTAACGGATTTTATTGGCAATAATTTTGTTTAATATTTATTCTAAACGCTTCGAAGACCTAATATCATTCATGGTCACGGGGTGGACTGAAGTGTTGATCGTCCAAAAAGTTAATATTCCAAGACCTAACATATTATTTTTTGTAATTAAAAAAATATAATTCGTCCTAAGCAATAGGTTTTTTAAATTATTTATTAAACGACCGTGAGTTAACTAGTATACCTACTAGCAAGGGAAATGGAGGATGACCACCTCCCACCAACAAACAAAGTTCAAAGGGTAGCCCATTAAAAACTAATTAATAACATTTCTTAGAATAACAAACCGTCCGTACAACGCACCCCCAGTCTGTTTACATAACATTTTAAATCTGTAAACTAGTAAAAGCATTAACGTAGTATTTGAGTTTAACTCGACTTAAGTGACGTCTGACGTAGAGCAGATGGCGGCAGAGACTTCTGTAAATTAAACATGAGTATAAGTCGATTATTATTGTTTATCAATTATCGTTCGCTTTAACGGTGAAGGAAAATATCGTGAGGAAACCTACATACCTGAGAATTCTCCATAAGAATATCGAGGGTATGTGAAGTCTGCCAACCCGCACTAGGCCAGCGTGGTGGACTTAAGGCCTAACTCCTCTCAGTAGTAGAGGAGGCCCGTGCTCAGCAGTGGGCAGTATATAATACAGGGCTGATTGCATTGCATTGCATATAAGTCGATTAGCGAAAGCTGGAACGTTCACAGTACTCACACCGATACAATTTTACACACTATGTTAAAAATATGTTGCAAGTTAATAAAATTGGAGGATATGGCATCAGATAGCTTAAAAGATGCTCATCCAATGAACAATATAGCCACACACACTCGCGCCTTTTATCCCCGAAGGGTTAAGAAGCGCAACTAGTGCACCCACTTTTCGCCGTGTGTATTCCATCCCATGATGTGATAGGGGGCGAGCCTATATAGCCAATAGCGGTATATTTTTTAAAACATGTAAAAAACACTTAAAAAAGTTCCTCAAAACATAAAAAGTTTTTTTTTTTTTTTTTTTTTTTTTTTTTCCTTTGTTTTATTTGCGATCAGCCACTAAGCTATAAGCAAATATGTTGATAAAACTGACATGTTATGTGCAGAGCTCCTGCGAGCATAGCACATTTAGTAATACTATCAATTATTTATGAATTCCGATCTAATATATGTTGCCTTTTTAAACGCCTGATAGTTTGTGGTTTCAGCAGATTCATAGCTAGCTGATTTGAGTGATTGGCAAGTCTCGTTCTGTAGGTTTTTTCTGCAGACTGTATTTCTTGTTTAACTGTACTTATTTTTAGATACTCATGTAGTTCTGCATTTGTAATAAACCATGGGGCATTGGATATGGATTTAAGTATCGAATTTTGTAGTCGTTGTACTATATTGATATTTGAATTTGATGCACTAGCCCATAACTGAATTCCATAGGTCCATATTGGTCTTATTACAGCTTTATATATAAGAAGTTTATTCTCAAGTGACAGTTTAGACTTTCTTCCCAGCAACCAGTACAGGCTCCTCATGGTTATACAGGCCTGGTCTCTCTTGTTTTTAATGTGTGATTTCCATGTAAGCCTTCTGTCAAGATGCATTCCCAAGTACCTGACACAATCTGCTTGTGGTAAGTCTTTGTTGTCTAGTTGAACAGCAGGACAGTCGCCATGCCTAAGAGTGAATGTGACTTGTGTAGACTTCGATGGGCTTGCAGTCATCCTCCATTTATTCAACCAGCTGCCTATAAGTTTTAGTGCTGCTTGTAGATTTTTGGATGCATTTATGGGGTCTTTGTGGCTAGTCAGCATGGCTGAGTCATCGGCAAATGTTGCTACAGTCACATTTGGGGTTTGTGGAATATCTGCCGTAAATACCGTGTATAATATAGGGCCCAACACGGAGCCTTGAGGTACTCCTGCTTTTATTTCGTATAGCTCGGAGTAGCTATCCGCCTCCCGAACTTGGAACAGGCGACCTGTGAGGTATGATTTTAAGAGACTATAGTAGCCATGAGGTAATTGGGTTTTAATCTTGTAAAGAAGGCCTTTATGCCAAACACGATCAAATGCTTGCTGAATGTCCAGGAATGCCGACACACAGTACTCTCCAAGCTCCAGCGACCGTCGTATTTTGTAGCAAACTCTATGCACCTGCTCTATCGTAGAGTGTCCCTCACGAAACCCAAACTGATGATCGGGTATCAGGTTCCGCTCAATTAACAATGGCTTAAGTCGGTCTAAGATCACCTTTTCCATCAGTTTCGAGGTAATAGGCAACAGGCTAATCGGCCTGTAAGACGTGACTTCATTCTCCGGTTTACCTTGTTTATATATCATTACTATTTGTGATATTTTCCATTGCAAAGGAAAATAAGACAGTCTTATGATGGCGTTACAAAGGACCGTCAGAAATACGATCCCTTTTTTAGGCAATTCTAGTAGAACTTTCTTTGTGATTAGGTCGTAGCCTGGTGCTTTCTTGTCCTTTAATTTTTTTATGTGGCCTGATATTTCCTTAGGTGTTATGCTTTTAAGTGGCAGATCCATTTGGAAGACTTCTTCTAGAGTTGTGTCTATGTCAGAGTAGACTTCATTTTGGTTCCTTGGTTCATTTGTAACAAACACTGTAGCGAGGTGTTTGGCAAATAACTCTGCTTTTTCATCACTACTTCTTGCCCAACAATTGTTGTCTTTTTTCAGAGGAGGTTTCGTTTGTTGTGGTTGGTTGTACTTAGCCGTATATTTCCAGAGTGAGTAGTTGGTGGCAGGCAACATAAAAAGTGAAAAGAAAACTATTTTTACAAAACTTAAATTTTCTCGAAACTGGAACTGAAACTCTTTTTTCTTTTACTGGTGGTAGGTCTCTCATTATGTAAGAGGCCGTCTGGGTGGGTACCACCGCAATGTCTAATTCTACCGCCAAGCAACAGTGTGTATGCACTGTTGTGTTTCGGTTTGAAGGACATTGTAGCCAGACATTGACATTGTAGCTCATTATGTCCAGTATAACTACTGGACATAATGAGACTTAACATCTTATGTCTCAGGATGACGAGCGCAGTGGAGTGCCACACAGTACTTTGTAAATCAAGTTGCTGGATGGTGTTTCCACTGTTTATGGGTGGTCGTATCGCTTACCATCAGGCGAACGGCATGCTCGTCTCGTCATTCAATGCAATAAAAAACATAAAAAAAAAACTAGCGTTCCTTGATATAGTGCTTATCACGGCAGTATAATGGTATAAAGAGTAATTAATACTCGAATTTAATGAATTTTAGGTACTCCGTGGTTTATTCGCGAAATATCAGCCTTTGTATTGTATATATGTATTGTTTCTCCTATGGAATGACGAGACGAGCAAGAAGTAAGCGTCATGGTTGCCCGTTAAGAATATCAATATTACACAGAACTTTAAACTACAAAAACAATACATGGTAGTTCACTATAATCGTCACTGGACGTTAGGTTTTGAGTCTAAATACAATGGAAGCTAGCTACAACATCCTTCAAACGAGAATAAAACAGTGTGTATAACAGTGTAACAATATCCAGCGGCAGGAATAGACGTTACGCTGGCATCTTCCTAGACGGACTCTAGCATTTTTAGAATTATTGTCGTCATATTTTTGGACTACCTTGGTGGCGTAGTTATATTACGATACGACTGCAATGCCATTGATGCAAGTGATATTGGCTTTTTTCTTTTCAATATCAGCCCGGAGTCTAGAATTTGTGCCCGATTTGGCCCGCCCCCTGTCACATCATGGGACGGAATACGCACGGCGAATAGTGGGTGCACTAGTTGCGCCTCTGCCTACCCCATTGGGTATGAAAGGCGTGAATATGTATAGAAATATTTTCACTTTTAAAATAAACATCCCCTTTAAAGTTGAATCTCTGTAACTCTCATTACTCTGTACACCAGGAATACATAATGAACTACTTACATTATTAAATCCGTGAACATAACAGAACGGGTGTACGCATATAATTCTTGCTTTTTGATCTCCACGACTGATCTATGATTATTTATGAAAATCCGTGGGTGGGACTGCGGCGGGTAACTCGGATTTCGATCCGTATTTGGGTTTTATAGGGCTTTAACATAAGTCAGGGGGAAACGTCACGCAAATATTTTTGAATTGAGAATTTATGTTTCCAGTCAAGTTGTCGTGTATATTTGTCATAAGTGATGTGCTTGTTTCATCACTTCGGAGTCTAAATGAGTAAATGATAAACGTAATATTATACTTAAGATCTATGATCTCAAATGAATTATTGCAATGAACGGATATGATATGGTACGGATTATGAACGGTACTTAAGCAGATGAATAACTATCAACATTATTTTATTAGTGATTTTTTTGAAATGGTCTTCCCATATTTACATTCCTTTGTTATTATTTGACTCTAGTTGCGCGTATTTTTAAAATAATAAAATAAATTAGCCCTGTATGTAAACTGACGGGTAAATCAATCAAGAAAATTGTAACAATCCGATGTTAGTCAATATAAAATATATACTCAAAATGACTCAACATCACTCAATTATCGCTACAGCAATGGATATCAACTCGAGTCGGTAATAAAAGAATCGGCTATATCTGTCATTGGTTAAGTAAAGAGAGACCGAAATCAGCAGTCGCGCTCCAAGCCCAGACGTGCTTCGCATGTTTTGTTGAAGGCTTAACTGATGAGAAAGTGGCGGAAAACATTTATAGGTATTTACACATTTACTGGTGGTAGGTCTCTTATTATGTAAGAGGCCGTCTGGGTGGGTACCACCGCAATGTCTATTTCTACCGCCAAGCAACAGTGTGCATGCACCGTTGTGTTTCGGGTTGAAGGACATTGTAGCCAGTATAACTACTGGACATAATGAGACTTAACATCTTATGTCTCAGGATGACGATCGCAGTGGAATGCCACAAAGTACTTTGTAAGTCAAGGTGCTGGATGGTGTTGCTACTGTTTATGGGTGGTGGTATCGCTTACCATCAGGCGAACGGTACGCTCGTCTCGTCATTCAATGCTATAAAAAAAAAGTAATCTTTATTTTTTTATACGAACCCCCTGATGGTCAGTGGAGTGGCGGTTAGAGTGTCGACTGACGATAGATGATTAAGTATTCTTTGGCAGTCGATATCATCATCCCGGCTTGTTAGAAACTGAGTATAGGCAAATATGCTACTTACAAAGAACTTTGAGATAATTTATGTGATTTTTATAATGCTACCAATAAAAATATAATATAGGTTTATGCTCAATTTATTAAGATGATTGAATTTATAAACTTAAAAATATTACGCTGATTCAAATTCAAAGTAAGATGATATTATTTTATTTAACTTGGTAGCCTTTGTATATTTTTTTTTTGCATGTTACTATAATAATAATTTATTTTATTAGATAGTGATTTTGTTATTTATAGTTTAAAGGTTTTTTACATCATTGGTTAACATGACTGCCTCGGTGGCGTAGTTGTATTACGGTACGGCTGCAATTCTGATGTCTCGGGTTCGATCCCCGGGTCGGGCAAAATTATATTGGGTTTTTCTATTTAGTATCAGCCTGAAGTCTAGAATTTTTGCCCGATATGGCGATAGGCTCGCCCCCTATCACATCATGGGACGGAATACGCACGGCGAAAAGTGGGTGCACTAGTTGCACTTCTGCCTACCCCTTCGTGGATGACGGGCATAAGTGTGAGTGTGTGTGTGTGGTTAACATGAACAACACAAAATGGACAGCCAAATGAAACAAGCAACGAAATCGTCTTCGACAGAATTATAATGTCGTTCAATTTATTCGGTAATGTTTTTTATCTAACAACTAATCCTAACAGTCACTTCGACAGGAATTCTGTTTCAAAACAGTTTAGAAAAAAAACACCACGTGTGCTACCAAAAATACAGCGTATTTTATTATAGACTTCTACCGATAGACAAGACAATAAAAACTTAATACAATTGAGATTTTAAAAAATATAGACAAAATATTTCCGTAATCCATGAGTTTATACCTCATCCCACAACCCAACCTGGCGGTAGTGGCGCTAAAACTTACATCCGACGGGCGCGCCACCTGGGGTGACTTTTTTTAGCCTGTTTCATTCATATGCTAATGTGCCAGAATATTTGCCATAGAACTCTATTCACGACACTACTTTCGTTCGGACCGATCGGTGAACAGTTAACGCTCAATAGCGTCGTTTAGGATTCTATTTATGATTTATTTTTTGTGTTCGGAACGTTTCTTAATTGATTCTTTTGGATGCGTTCTGAAGTCACTAATGGAAATTTTTGTAGTGTGTTTAGAACGTATAATATAGTGATTGATATGATGGTTTTTCGAAGTTACATAAATTCATTTTTGATGTGGATTATTTTTTTAAATTAGAATTATCTTCAGTTCTATAAAGGCATTAATCCTTAAACTTTTGTATCATAATAAACTCATTTGAATTAGATTAGCCGACTTAGTACTTCCCGAAGAAGACATCAAGGGTTGAGATCCGTTGGGATTCCCGGACACTTAGCCAAACTTGGAACTTCAACTGTCCAACAAACTCCGGGACATGTGATGCCGTAACAGTAGCATCACTTTTGTTCACAATTCGACGGAAAACCTCGAATTTGCATTCAACTGCGAGCAAGACAATTACTTAGCCTAAGTAATTGGTAAGCAACGTTTGGATATCCAATCAAAGGCTTGTGACCTCAAAGACTGTAACCCTTTATGGGAATTTTAACTCTATATAAATAGAGATAAGGTTTGGAGTAACGTTAACCTATGTTTAAAGAGATATAGGCAATTTAGAGATGGGTACCTAGCTAGAGGCCAGACATCGGCTCGACTACGTAATTGAATGCTGAACTGAACCGCGATCGACCCAGATATGAGCCATATCGCTTGATTTGTGTCATTTATGCCACAGTATCGTTTTTATGGATCGGCCGACATATTGGTCCGAATTGTTCGATGTTGTTTTAAATTAACTTTATCGTTGCGTTGAGTATTGGTCGTTTGAAAATGGAATTGATACTCGCCATCGTTAATTAGATGACGATTTGACGAAAGAATTTCAATTATGGAACAGTGGGTTTTGTGTGAATTTTTCGGTTTGTGTAAAAAATTATATTGTTTTTCAAATGTGAATTGTTTTGACTTATTTACTCTTTACTGTTTTTTCCGAAAAGTAGGCAATAATACAACGAAAATATTGAAGCTACTATTATATGATTGCATGATGCATCCTAATTTGTGAATTAAATATTTCCGTGACAATTATATATATTATTCATAATAGTCACTGGTGGTAGGTCTCTCATACGTAAGACTCCGTCTGGGTGGGTACCACCGCAATATCTATTTCTACCGCCAAGCAGCAGTGTGCATGCACTGTTGTGTTTCGGTTTGAAGGACATTGTAGACAGTGTAACTACTGGACATAATGAGACTTAACAATTATGTTTCAGGATGACGAGCGCAGTGGAATGCCACACAGTACTTTGTAAGTCAAGGTGCTGAATGGTGTTGCTACTGTTTATGGGTGGTCGTGTCGCGTACCATCAAGCGAACGGCATGCTCGTCTCGTCATTCAATGCAATAAAAAAAAAAGTTCTAAGTAATACAAGAATTTCTATATTAAATAAGACTTTGCTGGCGGCTCCACCCGCGTATGTAAGTTTTCCCGGGATAAAAAGTAGACTATGTTATTCCCTGATAATGTAACTTCATATTGGTGAAAGAATTTTTAAAATCGGTCCAGTAGGTTTTGAGTTTTTTCGTTACAAACATACAAAATACAAATCTTTCCTTTTTATAATATTAGTATAGAAGAACCATAACTACTATACCATAATTACTGGAACGGTCATCCATTGAATAATTGGAATCCTCTAACGCATAAAAAGCTTACCTCTGCATTTCCTGCCACAGTGCACTCTCTAAATTATTCACCGGATTTCTAAAAAAGGCCACTTGCAGACGTTCTTTCAATCTTTCTAATTTATCTGCATTTGGTACAGTTGGCACATAAATGAATGATTCTTGAAAATTAATAAAAGAAGATGAAGATAGATAATGACTGAATGGAAGAAATTTTTTTTTTTTTATAGCATAGAATGACGAGACGAGCATGCCGTTCGCCTGATGGTAAGCGATACGACCACCCATAAACAGTAGCAACACCATCCAGCAACTTGACTTACAAAGTACTGTGTGGCATTCCACTGCGCTCGTCATCCTGAGACATAAAATGTTAAGTCTCATTATGTCCAGTAGTTATACTGGCTACAATGTCCTTCAAACCGAAACACAACAGTGCATGCACTGTTGCTTGGCGGTAGAAATAGACATTGCGGTGGTACCCACCCAGACGGCCTCTTACGTAATGAGAGACCTACCACCAGTGTACCACCACCATTAATTTGTTAAATTGTATTACTTTTATACTGTGTAAAATATTAGAGCGATAACTTTCATCCAAACGCCCAAAAGCGACAGTCCTCTCCCTAAACTCTATTCTTTTTCCTCTAGGACGGTAACACATCCAAATATCTTTTATTATGTAAATTTTTAGTACATAACTTCTTTAGTCATAGTTTTATAACTATATAGCTCTATGATTATAAGTATATATTATATCTTAATAAAATCTAACCTAAAAACAAAATAAAGCCATACGTAGATTTTATATTCATCGTCAACAATTATTCCGACGGTACAAGTAAGGTCAGCATTTAAGTGAAAAATCCAGTAAAGCGAACGTCAGTTACACAAATACAAAGTGAAGTGGCTTCTTACAAATAAAAATCTATTGTTCGTTCACATACTCTATCGAACGTAGAGCACGATTTTGTCTGTTTTGGATGCGGTATCAACGACATTATGCTGAATTTTTGGCAAGCTTTTTGGAACTAAGAGTGGTGTGAAGAATTTAGAAGTACGTAAAAGGGCCTGAATGAAGTTGATATAGTTATCTCGTTTCAAATTATATTATCATTTCTATTTAATACGCATACTCATACTCGCGCCTTTTATCCCCGAAGGGGTAGGCAGAGGCGCAACTAGTGCACCCACTTTTCACCGTGCTTATTCCGTCCCATGATGTGATAGGGGGCGAGCCTATCGCCATATCGGGCACGAATTCCAGACTATTTAATTACTATTAAATATTATTCATATTTAATTACTATTATTAAATTTCTGTTTAATAATGGTAATTAAATATAAATTTAATGAACAAGTTCAAGCTCTATTTCAAAATAACACCATCAAAGCGGATTCAATATAAAAATCGTCAAAAAGTTATAACAATAAAGGAGATGTCCACTTTTTGTATGGGTACTGGGCCTCAAAATCTAACCAGGCTCAAATTTATGGATATTGAAGGGGCAAAAATATGGATCTGAGATCCATAAAATAATATTTTTAGACCCCTCCATTAATAACTAACTTTTTATAAAACGTTCATATTAGGTGTGTTTTTTAAGCAAAATAAAATTACATAAATCTCAAAATCGGAAGAATTTAAAATTATACGATTTACTGCAAAGGCTTAGTTTTTGGGAGTTCTATCCAAATATATATAAAGCATCTTGGTTAGAATTATCCCGTTTTTGGACATGTCCGTTATAGACAACAATACATATTCTATTATTATTTATCTTTTTCAATTAATTTTACATTGTAAAAAAAATAATTTATTGTAATTTAATTTAAGTCTGTATTGAACTAAGTTATCAAGGAAAACTGTCTAATCTTAGCTTTATTCCGTGTGTCTAAACCTGTATTTATTTAAATTGTCAAATTGTAATTTTCATAAATGTGTCAATAGATGGTGTTATGTAAAAGTTACATCGCGATATCAAGATTCTCCTACCAATGTACTTAAGGTTTTGAAGTCAAGGAAATAAATGTCTTTCTCGCAAACTAAGTTTTATTTTAATTCACTGCTGGATATTTTGGGGACGTTGAACAATTGGTCCTTCGAGCCGGATCGGGATACGTCCAAAGCCTGAAAAGCAGGAGTCCACGGATTGCAACCATAGGAATTAGGAAGAACAACATCTTAAACTACCGGTGTAGTCCGCAGCCGGGTGAAAGAGAACATTTTCAGTAAGAAGACAGGACGCGGCAGCTCATACGAAGCGTGGAGCGCGAGCCGACGTCCTACGTCACCTGTGCCTGAAGTATAGTCCATGCTGACGGGGTCACGAGATTGCTGTGTGCTTGAGGTTAAATGTGAGTACACATCTATATTGTACCTGGAGAAGATCATCAAAATTAAATATTAACGTGTAATTTACTTGGGAAATTTTGGACCTCTTCTAATACTGGAGTCCAAAAATCATGGAAAATTTAAGTAATTTACAATTTATCATTAATAATACTATAACAAAGGCAACGATTAACTTTAAGAAATCGCCTAAAGAAAGAATCACTTCCTCTTATATTGAAAATAGATTGGAGAGCTTAGAGCGAAGTTGGACAACATTTTATGAAAATAATATTAAAATTATTTCGCAATTTACGTCTGCAGAGTTAAAGGAGTCCAGATACATTACACAAAAAGCTCTATCAAGATAGCAGTAGCACCTTAGCAGAATTAAAACTAATACATTTTATAATTTGTAGCTAATTTGTTGCTAATTAGTTACCACAATAACGATTTTGTTGCTCAAGCCGTTTTAAAAAAAAAAGCTGTTACTGCTATCTTGATATCAAGATAGCAGGAAACTAGCGAAACTTATTTATATGTGATCAAATGTAGTATAGGAATTTGTAGCTAATTTGTTGCTAATAAGTTACCACAATACCGAATTTGTAGCTCAAGCTGTTTCCTAAAAAAAGCTGTTACTGCTATCTTGATATCAAGATAGCAAGAAACTAACGAAACTTATTTATATGTGATCAAATGTAGTATAGGAATTTGTAGCTAATTTGTTGCTAATAAGTTACCACAATACCGAATTTGTAGCTCAAGCTGTTTCCTAAAAAAAGCTGTTACTGCTATCTTGATATCAAGATAGCAAGAAACTAACGAAACTTATTTATATGTGATCAAATGTAGTATAGGAATTTGTAGCTAATTTGTTGCTAATAAGTTACCACAATAACGAATTTGTAGCTCAAGCTGTTTCCGAAACAAAGCTGTTACTGCTATCTTGATATCAAGATAGCAGGAAACTAACGAAACTTATTTATATGTGATCAAATGTAGTATAGGAATTTGTAGCTTATTTGTTGCTAATAAGTTACCACAATACCGAATTTGTAGTTCAAGCTGTTTCCTAAAAAAAGCTGTTACTGCTATCTTGATATCAAAATAGCAGGAAACTAACGAAACTTATTTATATGTGATCAAATGTAGTATAGGAATTTGTTACTAATAAGTTACCACAATACCGAATTTGTAGCTCAAGCTGTTTCCAAAAAAAAGCTGTTACTGCTATCTTGATATCAAGATAGCAAGAAACTAACGAAACTTATTTATATGTGATCAAATGTAGTATAGGAAATTGTAGCTAATTTGTTGCTAATAAGTTACCACAATACCGAATTTGTAGTTCAAGCTGTTTCCTAAAAAAAGCTGTTACTGCTATCTTGATATCAAGATAGCAAGAAACTAACGAAACTTATTTATATGTAATCAAATGTAGTATAGGAATTTGTAGCTTATTTGTTGCTAATAAGTTACCACAATACCGAATTTGTAGTTCAAGCTGTTTCCTAAAAAAAGCTGTTACTGCTATCTTGATATCAAAATAGCAGGAAACTAACGAAACTTATTTATATGTGATCAAATGTAGTATAGGAATTTGTTACTAATAAGTTACCACAATACCGAATTTGTAGCTCAAGCTGTTTCCAAAAAAAAGCTGTTACTGCTATCTTGATATCAAGATAGCAAGAAACTAACGAAACTTATTTATATGTGATCAAATGTAGTATAGGAATTTGTAGCTAATTTGTTGCTAATAAGTTAACACAATAACGAATTTGTAGCTCAAGCTGTTTCCGAAACAAAGCTGTTACTGCTATCTTGATATCAAGATAGCAGGAAACTAACGAAACTTATTTATAAGTGATCAAATGTAGTATAGGAAATTGTAGCTAATTTGTTGCTAATAAGTTACCACAATACCGAATTTGTAGTTCAAGCTGTTTCCTAAAAAAAGCTGTTACTGCTATCTTGATATCAAGATAGCAAGAAACTAACGAAACTTATTTATATGTAATCAAATGTAGTATAGGAATTTGTAGCTAATTTGTTGCTAATAAGTTACCACAATAACGAATTTGTAGCTCAAGCTGTTTCCAAAACAAAGCTGTTACTGCTATCTTGATATCAAGATAGCAAGAAACTAACGAAACTTATTTATATGTGATCAAATGTAGTATAGGAATTTGTAGCTAATTTGTTGCTAATAAGTTACCACAATAACGAATTTGTAGCTCAAGCTGTTTCCGAAACAAAGCTGTTACTGCTATCTTGATATCAAGATAGCAGGAAACTAACGAAACTTATTTATATGTGATCAAATGTAGTATAGGAATTTGTAGCTTATTTGTTGCTAATAAGTTACCACAATACCGAATTTGTAGTTCAAGCTGTTTCCTAAAAAAAGCTGTTACTGCTATCTTGATATCAAAATAGCAGGAAACTAACGAAACTTATTTATATGTGATCAAATGTAGTATAGGAATTTGTTACTAATAAGTTACCACAATACCGAATTTGTAGCTCAAGCTGTTTCCAAAAAAAAGCTGTTACTGCTATCTTGATATCAAGATAGCAAGAAACTAACGAAACTTATTTATATGTGATCAAATGTAGTATAGGAATTTGTAGCTAATTTGTTGCTAATAAGTTAACACAATAACGAATTTGTAGCTCAAGCTGTTTCCGAAACAAAGCTGTTACTGCTATCTTGATATCAAGATAGCAGGAAACTAACGAAACTTATTTATAAGTGATCAAATGTAGTATAGGAAATTGTAGCTAATTTGTTGCTAATAAGTTACCACAATACCGAATTTG
This sequence comes from Sphinx pinastri, assembly GCA_947568825.1. NCBI lineage: Eukaryota > Metazoa > Arthropoda > Insecta > Lepidoptera > Sphingidae > Sphinx > Sphinx pinastri. Next base: position 13,497,016 of record OX387632.1, read on the forward strand.
TAGTTCAAGCTGTTTCCTAAAAAAAGCTGTTACTGCTATCTTGATATCAAGATAGCAAGAAACTAACGAAACTTATTTATATGTAATCAAATGTAGTATAGGAATTTGTAGCTTATTTGTTGCTAATAAGTTACCACAATACCGAATTTGTAGTTCAAGCTGTTTCCTAAAAAAAGCTGTTACTGCTATCTTGATATCAAAATAGCAGGAAACTAACGAAACTTATTTATATGTGATCAAATGTAGTATAGGAATTTGTTACTAATAAGTTACCACAATACCGAATTTGTAGCTCAAGCTGTTTCCAAAAAAAAGCTGTTACTGCTATCTTGATATCAAGATAGCAAGAAACTAACGAAACTTATTTATATGTGATCAAATGTAGTATAGGAATTTGTAGCTAATTTGTTGCTAATAAGTTAACACAATAACGAATTTGTAGCTCAAGCTGTTTCCGAAACAAAGCTGTTACTGCTATCTTGATATCAAGATAGCAGGAAACTAACGAAACTTATTTATAAGTGATCAAATGTAGTATAGGAAATTGTAGCTAATTTGTTGCTAATAAGTTACCACAATACCGAATTTGTAGTTCAAGCTGTTTCCTAAAAAAAGCTGTTACTGCTATCTTGATATCAAGATAGCAAGAAACTAACGAAACTTATTTATATGTAATCAAATGTAGTATAGGAATTTGTAGCTAATTTGTTGCTAATAAGTTACCACAATAACGAATTTGTAGCTCAAGCTGTTTCCAAAACAAAGCTGTTACTGCTATCTTGATATCAAGATAGCAGGAAACTAACGAAACTTATTTATATGTGATCAAATGTAGTATAGGAAATTGTAGCTAATTTGTTGCTAATAAGTTACTACAATAACGAATTTGTAGCTCAAGCTGTTTCCAAAAAAAAGCTGTTACTGCTATCTTGATATCAAGATAGCAAGAAACTAACGAAACTTATTTATATGTGATCAAATGTAGTATAGGAATTTGTTGCTAATAAGTTACCACAATACCGAATTTGTAGCTCAAGCTGTTTCCAAAAAAAAGCTGTTACTGCTATCTTGATATCAAGATAGCAAGAAACTAACGAAACTTATTTATATGTGATCAAATGTAGTATAGGAATTGGTAGCTAATTTGTTGCTAATAAGTATCTGGAGATTCTACCGCGTTAGTACCTACGGACCTTACGGCAATTATAGCGATGCTACAGGAACAGGCTCGTCGTCAGGAGGAGCAGTTGGCTCGACACCAAGGAGAGCAGGCTCGTCTGTTAAAAGAGCAGGCTGCTCGGCACGAAGAGCAGGCTGCTCGTCGCCAAGAAGAACAGACGGTTCTGATGAAAGACCTGAGGGCTGCGATCGGCCAGGAACTCAAAGCAGTAAAGGATCATGTCGATCGACATGAAAAGCGTATCTCCGAGGCTGAAGCTCAGATTGCCGATGTCAAGAAACTGATATAGGAATTTTGAAGGTATGTGAAATCTGCCAACCCACACTAGGCCAGCGCGGTGGACTTAGGCCTAAACCCTCTCGGTTGTAGACGAGGCCCGTGCTCAGCTGTGGGCAAGATATAATACAGGGCTGGTATAGTATGGTTATTGTAAATGAGTATCGTTAGTTTCCTGCTACCTTGGTCCTTGATATCAAGATAGCAGTAACAGCTTTTTTTTGGAAACGGCTTGAGCTACAAATTCAGTATTGTGGTAACTTATTAGCAACAAATTAGCTACAAATTCCTATACTACATTTGATCACATATAAATAAGTTTCGTTAGTTTCTTGCTATCTTGATATCAAGATAGCAGTAACAGCTTTTTTTTGGGGACAGCTTGAGCTACAAATTCGTTATTGTCGTAACTTATTAGCAACAAATTAGCTACAATTTCCTATACTACATTTGATCACATATAAATAAGTTTCGTTAGTTTCCTGCTATCTTGATATCAAGATAGCAGTAACAGCTTTGTTTCGGAAACCGCTTGAGCTACAAATTAATTATTGTGGTAACTTATTAGCAACAAATTAGCTACAATTTCCTATACTACATTTGATCACATATAAATAAGTTTCGTTAGTTTCCTGCTATCTTGATATCAAGATAGCAGTAACAGCTTTTTTCGGAAACAGCTTGAGTTACAAATTCGGTATTGTGGTAACTTATTAGCAACAAATTAGCTACAAATTCCTATACTACATTTGATCACATATAAATAAGTTTCGTTAGTTTCCTGCTATCTTGATATCAAGATAGCAGTAACAGCTTTGTTTCGGAAACCGCTTGAGCTACAAATTAATTATTGTGGTAACTTATTAGCAACAAATTAGCTACAATTTCCTATACTACATTTGATCACATATAAATAAGTTTCGTTAGTTTCCTGCTATCTTGATATCAAGATAGCAGTAACAGCTTTTTTCGGAAACAGCTTGAGTTACAAATTCGGTATTGTGGTAACTTATTAGCAACAAATTAGCTACAAATTCCTATACTACATTTGATCACATATAAATAAGTTTCGTTAGTTTCCTGCTATCTTGATATCAAGATAGCAGTAACAGCTTTTTTCGGAAACAGCTTGGGCTACAAATTCGAAATTGTGGTAACTTATTAGCAACAAATTAGCTACAAATTCCTATACTACATTTGATCACATATAAATAAGTTTCGTTAGTTTCTTGCTATCTTGATATCAAGATAGCAGTAACAGCTTTTTTTAGGAAACAGCTTGAGCTACAAATTCGTTATTGTGGTAACTTATTAGCAACAAATTAGCTACAAATTCCTATACTACATTTGATCACATATAAATAAGTTTCGTTAGTTTCCTGCTATCTTGATATCAAGATAGCAGTAACAGCTTTTTTCGGAAACAGCTTGAGCTACAAATTCGTTATTGTGGTAACTTATTAGCAACAAATTAGCTACAATTTCCTATACTACATTTGATTACATATAAATAAGTTTCGTTAGTTTCCTGCTATCTTGATATCAAGATAGCAGTAACAGCTTTGTTTCGGAAACCGCTTGAGCTACAAATTAATTATTGTGGTAACTTATTAGCAACAAATTAGCTACAAATTCCTATACTACATTGGATCACACATAAATAACTTTCGTTAGTTTCCTGCTATCTTGATATCAAGATAGCAGTAACAGCTTGAGCTACAAATTCGTTATTGTGGTAACTTATTAGCAACAAATTAGCTACAAATTCCTATACTACATTTGATCACATATAAATAAGTTTCGTTAGTTTCTTGCTATCTTGATATCAAGATGGCAGTAACAGCTTTTTTTAGGAAACAGCTTGAGTTACAAATTCGGTATTGTGGTAACTTATTAGCAACAAATTAGCTACAAATTCCTATACTACATTTGATCACATATAAATAAGTTTCGTTAGTTTCCTGCTATCTTGATATCAAGATAGCAGTAACAGCTTTTTTCGGAAACAGCTTGAGTTACAAATTCGGTATTGTGGTAACTTATTAGCAACAAATTAGCTACAAATTCCTATACTACACTTGATCACATATAAATAAGTTTCGTTAGTTTCTTGCTATCTTGATATCAAGATAGCAGTAACAGCTTTTTTTTGGAAACAGCTTGAGCTACAAATTCGTTATTGTAGTAACTTATTAGCAACAAATTAGCTACAAAATTCCTATACTACATTTGATCACATTTAAATAAGTTTCGTTAGTTTCTTGCTATCTTGATATCAAGATAGCAGTAACAGCTTTTTTTAGGAAACAGCTTGAGCTACAAATTCGGTATTGTGGTAACTTATTAGCAACAAATTAGCTACAAATTCCTATACTACATTTGATCACATATAAATAAGTTTCGTTAGTTTCTTGCTATCTTGATATCAAGATAGCAGTAACAGCTTTTTTTTGGAAACAGCTTGAGCTACAAATTCGTTATTGTGGTAACTTATTAGCAACAAATTAGCTACAAATTCCTATACTATATTTGATCACACATAAATAAGTTTCGTTAGTTTCCTGCTATCTTGATATCAAGATAGCAGTCACAGCTTTTTTCGGAAACAGCTTGGGCTACAAATTCGAAATTGTGGTAACTTATTAGCAACAAATTAGCTACAAATTCCTATACTACATTTGATCACATATAAATAAGTTTCGTTAGTTTCTTGCTATCTTGATATCAAGATAGCAGTAACAGCTTTTTTTTGGAAACAGCTTGAGCTACAAATTCGTTATTGTGGTAACTTATTAGCAACAAATTAGCTACAAATTCCTATACTACATTTGATCACATATAAATAAGTTTCGTTAGTTTCCTGCTATCTTGATATCAAGATAGCAGTAACAGCTTTTTTCGGAAACAGCTTGGGCTACAAATTCGTTATTGTGGTAACTTATTAGCAACAAATTAGCTACAAATTCCTATACTACATTTGATCACATATAAATAAGTTTCGTTAGTTTCTTGCTATCTTGATATCAAGATAGCAGTAACAGCTTGAGCTACAAATTCGTTATTGTGGTAACTTATTAGCAACAAATTAGCTACAAATTCCTATACTACATTTGATCACATATAAATAAGTTTCGTTAGTTTCTTGCTATCTTGATATCAAGATGGCAGTAACAGCTTTTTTTAGGAAACAGCTTGAGTTACAAATTCGGTATTGTGGTAACTTATTAGCAACAAATTAGCTACAAATTCCTATACTACATTTGATCACATATAAATAAGTTTCGTTAGTTTCCTGCTATCTTGATATCAAGATAGCAGTAACAGCTTTTTTCGGAAACAGCTTGAGTTACAAATTCGGTATTGTGGTAACTTATTAGCAACAAATTAGCTACAAATTCCTATACTACACTTGATCACATATAAATAAGTTTCGTTAGTTTCTTGCTATCTTGATATCAAGATAGCAGTAACAGCTTTTTTTTGGAAACAGCTTGAGCTACAAATTCGTTATTGTAGTAACTTATTAGCAACAAATTAGCTACAAATTCCTATACTACATTTGATCACATTTAAATAAGTTTCGTTAGTTTCTTGCTATCTTGATATCAAGATAGCAGTAACAGCTTTTTTTAGGAAACAGCTTGAGCTACAAATTCGGTATTGTGGTAACTTATTAGCAACAAATTAGCTACAAATTCCTATACTACATTTGATCACATATAAATAAGTTTCGTTAGTTTCTTGCTATCTTGATATCAAGATAGCAGTAACAGCTTTTTTTTGGAAACAGCTTGAGCTACAAATTCGTTATTGTGGTAACTTATTAGCAACAAATTAGCTACAAATTCCTATACTATATTTGATCACACATAAATAAGTTTCGTTAGTTTCCTGCTATCTTGATATCAAGATAGCAGTCACAGCTTTTTTCGGAAACAGCTTGGGCTACAAATTCGAAATTGTGGTAACTTATTAGCAACAAATTAGCTACAAATTCCTATACTACATTTGATCACATATAAATAAGTTTCGTTAGTTTCTTGCTATCTTGATATCAAGATAGCAGTAACAGCTTTTTTTCGGAAACAGCTTGAGCTACAAATTCGTTATTGTGGTAACTTATTAGCAACAAATTAGCTACAAATTCCTATACTACATTTGATCACATATAAATAAGTTTCGTTAGTTTCCTGCTATCTTGATATCAAGATAGCAGTAACAGCTTTTTTCGGAAACAGCTTGGGCTACAAATTCGTTATTGTGGTAACTTATTAGCAACAAATTAGCTACAAATTCCTATACTACATTTGATCACATATAAATAAGTTTCGTTAGTTTCTTGCTATCTTGATATCAAGATGGCAGTAACAGCTTTTTTTAGGAAACAGCTTGAGTTACAAATTCGGTATTGTGGTAACTTATTAGCAACAAATTAGCTACAAATTCCTATACTACATTTGATCACATATAAATAAGTTTCGTTAGTTTCCTGCTATCTTGATATCAAGATAGCAGTAACAGCTTTTTTCGGAAACAGCTTGAGTTACAAATTCGGTATTGTGGTAACTTATTAGCAACAAATTAGCTACAAATTCCTATACTACACTTGATCACATATAAATAAGTTTCGTTAGTTTCTTGCTATCTTGATATCAAGATAGCAGTAACAGCTTTTTTTTGGAAACAGCTTGAGCTACAAATTCGTTATTGTAGTAACTTATTAGCAACAAATTAGCTACAAATTCCTATACTACATTTGATCACATTTAAATAAGTTTCGTTAGTTTCTTGCTATCTTGATATCAAGATAGCAGTAACAGCTTTTTTTAGGAAACAGCTTGAGCTACAAATTCGGTATTCTGGTAACTTATTAGCAACAAATTAGCTACAAATTCCTATACTACATTTGATCACATATAAATAAGTTTCGTTAGTTTCTTGCTATCTTGATATCAAGATAGCAGTAACAGCTTTTTTTTGGAAACAGCTTGAGCTACAAATTCGTTATTGTGGTAACTTATTAGCAACAAATTAGCTACAAATTCCTATACTATATTTGATCACACATAAATAAGTTTCGTTAGTTTCCTGCTATCTTGATATCAAGATAGCAGTAACAGCTTTGTTTCGGAAACCGCTTGAGCTACAAATTAATTATTGTGGTAACTTATTAGCAACAAATTAGCTACAAATTCCTATACTACATTGGATCACACATAAATAACTTTCGTTAGTTTCCTGCTATCTTGATATCAAGATAGCAGTAACAGCTTGAGCTACAAATTCGTTATTGTGGTAACTTATTAGCAACAAATTAGCTACAAATTCCTATACTACATTTGATCACATATAAATAAGTTTCGTTAGTTTCTTGCTATCTTGATATCAAGATGGCAGTAACAGCTTTTTTTAGGAAACAGCTTGAGTTACAAATTCGGTATTGTGGTAACTTATTAGCAACAAATTAGCTACAAATTCCTATACTACATTTGATCACATATAAATAAGTTTCGTTAGTTTCTTGCTATCTTGATATCAAGATAGCAGTAACAGCTTTTTTTAGGAAACAGCTTGAGCTACAAATTCGGTATTGTGGTAACTTATTAGCAACAAATTAGCTACAAATTCCTATACTACATTTGATCACATATAAATAAGTTTCGCTAGTTTCCTGCTATCTTGATATCAAGATAGCAGTAACAGCTTTTTTTTTTAAAACGGCTTGAGCAACAAAATCGTTATTGTGGTAACTAATTAGCAACAAATTAGCTACAAATTATAAAATGTATTAGTTTTAATTCTGCTAAGGTGCTACTGCTATCTTGATAGAGCTTACACAAAATTTGTATGAAATAACGGAGGAATTGTATATAGACTACAAAACAGATTTGAAAGAGGCTTTAACAAAAACGGTGAAACATAAATCTAATGAAGCATCAGAATGTGAATCCAAAAGTAATGCATTAAAATTAGCAAAAATTCAGTTACCTATATTTTCAGGAAGTTATTCTAGTTGGATTACCTTTCGGGATTTATTTGTATCTCTCGTTCATAACAACAGAGAATTGGATGATGTTCAGAAGCTTCATTATTTAAAAACTAATTTGTCAGGTGAGCCTCAAGGTCTTTTACGTTCTCCTCCTATAACTAGTAATAATTATGAAATTTGTTGGACAAAATTAAAAAATAGATATGATAATAAAAAATATTTATCGAATTCGATTTTAAAATGATTTATGAGTCAAAAGAATATATTAGTAGAATCATCTACCGCTTTAAAAGATTTATTAGATACGTCAAATGAGTGTTTACATGATTTACGTAATTTAGATATTAATATTGAAAATTGGGACCTTATCGTCATCTATATTTTAACTTTAAAACTAGACACCGAGACACGTAAAGAGTGGGAAGCATTAACTAGTGAATGTTTAAATGAGCTTCCAACTTATAAAGAGTTTGAGAGGTTTTTAGAAAAGAAATTTAGATCGTTGGAGTTCTTAGATAAAAAACCGCAGCAAAAAGTGCCCAATCGCAATATTTCTGTCAATTACGTAACTGATATTACTTGTGCCTTTTGTAAGGATAAACATAAAATAGCAAGTTGTAAACAATTTATACAACTAGATTCTGAAGCACGCAGTAAGTTTGTCCAAGCAAATTCTTTATGTTTTAATTGTTTAGGGATTAATCACTCAGTATACGCATGTCGTCAATCTACCAGATGTCGTTTGTGCAAAAGAAAGCATCACACACTTCTTCATTTTAAAAATGTTCCCAATCCAGCAGATAGTAGTCATGATGATAAAAATGTTGGAGAAAATGTAGCCACATCATCAGCGAGAAAGTCCACAAATGTTGTAAGTTGTTTCTCAAACAATCGCAATCAAGTATTATTAGCTACTGCCTTAGTTTCAGTGGAGTCGAGAAACGGGACTGCAATGGTTCTCAGATCCTTGTTAGATCAAGGGTCTCAAGCATCGTTTATAACAGAATCCGCAGTTCAATTATTAGGTTTGAGAAAGGTGCAAAGTGAAAATTGTATTTCAGGTCTAGGCGGTGATTCCAGTGCCTCGATCACTTGCAGATCGATGGTTTATGTTAACATTCAATCACGTGCAGACCCCAGCTTTGTTATAACTGTCAAAGCTTATGTACTTAAGAAGCTAACCTCACTATTACCAGACTGCAAGGTAAAAGCTCAAGTTTTGTTAACTAATTCGTCTATGGTTTTAGCAGATCCGTCATTTGATATTCCAAATAAGATTGATCTTCTATTGGGAGCAGAAGTATATGGCCAGATATTGTTGGAAGGAATTGTGAAAGACCAATCAGGTTCTCTTATTGCGCAAAATACCAAACTTGGTTGGGTCTTATCTGGTCAGCTCATTAATGTCAACCATAGCGAATCAAATCAAGCATGTCATAATGTAATCGTTAGTTTACATTCAACACAAGTAAGTGATAATGAACTTATTAAAAAATTCTGGGAGATAGAAGCTGAGCCTAGCAACAATTATGAACGTAAGCAGCTCACTCCCGAAGAACAAAAATGTGAAGATTTGTTTACATCATCAACCAAACGTGATGAGTTTGGTCGCTATATCGTTCGCTTGCCTTTTAGATCGGATGAACGTAAATGTTTAAATGAGTATTCATATAAAGAGGCTTATAAGCGACTTATTTCGTTAGAGAAACGTTTTAAGGAAAATCCACAATTTAAAGCTCAGTATTCTGCTGTAATTAACGAATATCTGGCTCTTAATCATATGGAAATAATAGAACACGGTTTTAAAGATAAAGATAATGCCGTATACTTGCCTCATCATGCTGTTGTTCGTGAGGACAGGATAACTACTAAGGTACGAGTTGTGTTTGATGCATCTTATGCTGGGAGTAATGGAGCATCGCTTAATAATGAACTATTAGTGGGACCGAGATTACAACCTGAACTTCGACATATAGTTATGCGTTGGAGATGTTTTCCAATCTGTCTTGTTGCCGATATTGTTAAAATGTACAGGCAAGTGAAAGTAGCCGATGAAGACACAGATTTTCAGCGTATATTATGGCGTGAAAATCCAGATGAAGAGATTCAACATCTCCGTCATTTACGAGTGACATTTGGTGTATCATCAGCGCCTTACTTGGCCGTACGGTCATTGCAGCAACTATATTACGATGAAAGTAATGAATTTCCTTTAGTCAAACATAGAATTCTTTCAGATTTCTATATGGATGATTTCATGTCTGGAGGACAGTCTGTAAACGAAGCAGTTCAAATTTATGAGCAAATGTCAACTATGCTAAAACGAGGAGGTTTTCAGCTACAGAAGTGGATGAGCAATGATAATGAGTTAATGAATAAAATAAAGGAAGGAAGTGAAGTACAGGAGAATGGCATAGAACTAAAAATAGATGATGTCTCAAAAATCTTAGGCTTAATGTGGAATAAGAAAACAGACGAATTTCAGTATACTGTCCGTCTTCCTCCGCTAGAAACTCCAGTCACGAAGCGCAAAGTTATTTCTGATATTTCTCGATTATTCGATCCCCTCGGATGGATAACACCAGCCATAATTACTGCTAAAGTTTTTATTCAGAAAATATGGTTGGCTGGGATTGAATGGGATACAGAATTACCTGAGTCACTCCTCATGGATTGGATTGACTATCGTAATGATCTCTGCGAGCTGAAGAATTTTAAGCTGCGACGTTGGATCAACTTTACTAATAAAAATAAAACTACAGAGCTACATGGATTTTGTGACGCGTCGAATGTAGCATATGCTGCAGTAGTATATACACGAGTGATCGATGAGCATGGTAAAATTCACGTCAATCTGGTTACATCAAAGTCGAAGGTAGCTCCAGTTAAACAGATCTCAATACCACGGCTTGAACTTTGTGGAGCGGTTTTATTAGCTAAGCTCTTGCATGAAGTATCTTCAATTCTACAGGTTCCAAAGGATCAAATTCATGCTTGGACTGACTCCTCAGTTGTTTTAGCTTGGTTGAGCAGTCATCCTAGTCGGTGGAAGACGTTCATCGCCAATCGGGTTTCAGAAATACTTACCTTAATGGAAGGAACTCAATGGTCGCACGTTCCATCGAATGAAAACCCAGCAGATTGTGCATCGCGTGGTGTCAAACCCTCAGAATGTGATGATTTGCAGTTGTGGAAACAAGGTCCTCGGTGGTTAAATGAAGAAAAAACTAGTTATGGAATGAAGAAAATACAAGACACTAAGTTAGAAGAAAAAATAATAAAACAAAAATGTCATGCGACTGTGGAGTTTAATGATGATATAATGTTAAAATATTCAAAGTTCAGCAGATTAATATGAGTTATAGCATACTGTAGGAGGTTTTTACGTTTGAAGACACCTGAAAATAAAAGAAATGAAGTTAGTAACTGGTTAACAACAAAGGAATTAAATGATGCGTTACTTACCTGTGTAAAAATTTGCCAAAATCAACATTTTAATGAAGAAATAGAAGCAATAAGATTGAACAAAAAAATAAGAAAGAAAAGTAAACTTACCTCTTTGAATCCTTTTTTAGATGATGTTGGAATATTACGTGTGGGTGGTCGTCTACATAAAGCACACATTGATGAAAAAATAAAACATCCTATACTTATTCCGCATAGGTCTCACTTCACCTATCTCTTGATTTCTGATGCCCATGAAAGGACATTACACGGCGGTCCACAACTGATGTTAAATTTATTACGATCAAGATATTGGATAATTAATGCAAAAGCTCTTGTGAGACATTACTTGCATAAATGTACGACTTGTGTGCGTTATTCATCTCAAAGAAATCAGCAAATGATGGGCCAGTTACCGGAAGTTAGAGTCACAGCACAAAAGCCTTATCAATCCAGCGGCGTTGATTACGCTGGTCCTATCAATATTCGAACTTCCAAAGGTCGAGGTCATCATTCCACCAAAGGATACATTTGTCTATTTGTTTGTATGGTAACTCGAGCTATACATCTTGAAGTTGTTAGTGACATGACAGCTCAGAGTTTTTTAGCGTCATTTAAACGGTTTGTGGCTAGGCGAGGTCGTGTACTGGATTTGTGGAGTGATAATGGAACAACATTTGTAAAGAGTTCTAAGGAGTTAAAGCAGTTGTTTAATGCAGAAAAGTCGTTTGTATCTCCGGAAATTGCCGATTTTCTTGTTACAAATGGCACAAATTGGCATTTCATACCCCCACATGCACCAAATTTTGGAGGTCTATGGGAAGCAGGAGTCAAGTCAACAAAGCATCATTTAAGAAGGGTAATTGGTAACAGCATGTTAACGTTTGAGGAAATGACAACGGTGCTCTGTCAAATTGAGGCTTGTCTAAATTCGCGTCCCATATCTTCGATTTCCAGCAATGTTGAAGATCCCTGTCCTCTAACTCCTGGTCATTTTATAATAGGTGAACCGTTGGTAACTGTCTCTGAAGTAAATTATGAAACATCTTCTCTTGGTAGTCTTAAAAGATGGCAACTCATGCAAAAGATGTTTCAACATTTTTGGCGCCGTTGGTCGGTGGAGTATCTTAGCCAGTTACAACATAGGTATAAGTGGTCTAAGTGTGTTACAGAACCAAACATTGGAGACATTGTTTTGGTGAAAGAGGATGGTCTTCCTCCTGGTAGGTGGTTGTACGGGATCATTTTTAAGAAACATCCGGGCTTGGACAATCTTACTCGTGTAGTGACGTTGAGATGTAAAAATAAGGAAATAATTCGTCCTGTATCAAGGCTAATTGTATTACCGGTGTCGTCTTAATTATGTATCTTATAATTAATTAGACTTTTTTTATTCATAAATGTTATTTTATAAAATATTTAAAGATGTGTTACAATTAATTCATGTTTTATGTTTTTTTTTTATCTTTGAACCAGCAAAGGTACATATTGCAATACATTGTCATGGTGGGCGGCTATAATTATTCTGAGGGAATCTTGGTGATTTGATTGTTTAATTTGTTTATATGAGCTTTCAGTTTGTGTTTGTTATTATGGACATATCTGTCCATGGTGGGCGGAATGTCTAATCTTAGCTTTATTCCGTGTGTCTAAACCTGTATTTATTTAAATTGTCAAATTGTAATTTTCATAAATGTGTCAATAGATGGTGTTATGTAAAAGTTACATCGCGATATCAAGATTCTCCTACCAATGTACTTAAGGTTTTGAAGTCAAGGAAATAAATGTCTTTCTCGCAAACTAAGTTTTATTTTAATTCACTGCTGGATATTTTGGGGACGTTGAACAAAAACATATTCACATTTCACGCAAATATAGATGCCGCATCGTCGATTAGTAATCCGCGTCTGCTCTAGTTTCTACGGTGGGGTCCATTGTGTCGCGTGGAGTGCCACAGGTCTATTCAAATAATAAGTAAATGTGAATATAATTGGTGCCACCGTTACTTCATAACTATCATTTCGAATTAATTTGTAATAACAATGTAACGTGATCGAATAATTGAAAGTGTATTCGAATATTGAAAACTTGTTTAATTTTTTGTATTCTTTTAGATTTTTTTATTATTATGCTATTGTAGTGGATTCATAGTATGTTAACTTTATAATATGAATGTGAAAGTTCGTGAATATTTTTGAATGTTCGAACGCATACTCACGCCTTTTATCCCCGAAGGGGTAGGCAGAGGCGCAACTAATGCACCCACTTTTCGCCATTTTTATTCCGTCCCATGATGTGATAGGGGGCGAGCCTATCGCCATATCGGGCACAAATTCCAGACTCCGGGCTGATACTGAATAGAAAAACCCAATATCACTTTGCCCGACCCGGGGATCGAACCCGAGACCTCAGCATTGCAGTCGTACCGCAATCCAACTACGCCACCGAGGCATGTTCGTTGTATACTTGAATCGATTTAAGTATTTAGCAGACAACTAGACCATTCATTAAATTTGGCTTAAACTTTATCATTCACTAAAATCATCCCCTTCTGAAGGATTCAGTCCCGGGCAAGGCATATTAGAAAACGTACACAGATAGACCGACCTGAAAATAGAACTCTGGCTTACCCATCCAAATATTTCACCCACATTTCACCGAGCTCGTTCCTTCAGATGGGCTAGGCCTTTAGATCGCCATAATGTATCAAGTATAATTAATGCTAAAACAATTTTATATAATTTAAGGGTAATGCGATCTACATAATAATGATTTCGAAGGTATGTAAAGTCTGCCAACCCGCACTAGGCCAGCGCGGTGAGGTGGACTACCGCCTAAACCTTCTCAGCAGTAGAGGAGGCACGTGCTCAGCTGTGGGCAGTATATAATACAGGGTTGATATGGCGATCTACATTAAATTGCTAATTCAATAATGCATTTGCCCAATACGTTAATAGTTAAAAAATGATAAAATAATGACCCACCATTACTGTCGAATTATGGACCATCAAATTGTTCCCACGTTTATGTTTGTTTCAATTGCGTGTATTTCGCCTATTAGTTATCGTAATGACTGGTGCATTTATATTTTAGGGTATTTTAGACTTGGTAATAAACATTTTCATACATTAAGCAATTTGATGCAACTGAATGATGAGACTGCCTTGATTGCATAGTTATATCGCATACGACACTCCTGTGTTTTTTTTGTATTGAATAATGAGACAAGCATGCCATTCGCCGATGGTAAGCGATACGACCACCTATAAACAGTAGCAACACCATCCAGCACCTTGAGTTACAAAGTACTGTGTGGCATTCCACTGCGTTCGCCATCCTGAGACATAAGATGTTAAGTCTCATTATGTCCGGTAGTTACACTAGCTACAATTTCCTTCAAACCGAAACACAACAGTGCATGCATACTGCTGCTTGGCGGTAGAAATAGACATTGCGGTGATACCCACCCAGATGGACTCTTACATATGGGAGTCCTACCACCAGTAAAAGGTCTGTGGTCTCAGGTTCAAGGTGAGGTCGGGTTTTTCTACTGAATATCAGCCCGAAGCCTAGAATTTGTGCGCGATATAGCGTAAGGCTCGCCGAACCACATCATGGGAACACACTTGGTGAAAAGTGGATGCTCTAGTTGCACTGCCGCCTAGTTTGTTTTCAATGATGAGACGAGCAAGCTGCTCGACTTGTGGTAAGAGATATAAACAATATCAACACCACCTGAACTTAAAATCACAAAGCACTATTCTGCATACATCACCCTGTGATAGGTATCAATGTTAAATCTTATGGTGTCCTTATTGACCCAGACAACAATGTCTTGGCAATCTTAACATACAAAATGCTACTTGTTGGCTGAAATAGACATTGCGGTTCTTATTATTATTATTAGTTACATTGAATAAGATGTATTCCTTTTAAGTGAGAAATATAAGTCAGTAGGTAACGGTAGTGACGTAAGGGTTGTCTGTCCTTGCATAGGAAGACCTGCTACTACTTGGTAAAAAAGGACACTTAATATTTTCAGGGATAAGCAGGGATGCATCGCATAAAAATTTCGCCCCTTAAGTTATGTCCCATGTAATAGGGGGTGAGCCTACTACTATTTACCAGATAGTTTCAGATTTAAAATGTAATGAGCAGAAAAACCCAATATCACTTTAATTACTTTTTTTTCTAATTTAATGTTAAATGTATCTTAGTTGTATACAAATATTGTAATATTGAAATGGGATTATATAAAATAACGTTAATAATATACGAAAGTTTATTTATGTAATATGTTATTTAATTTAGATTATAATAAGAAAGTATTGATTTTTGTAAAGTCTAACTAAGCTTAATTTTTGCACGCCATCTTTTTTTTTTATGGCATTGTATGACGAGACGAGCATGCCGTTCGCCTGATGGTAAGCAATATGACGGCCCATAAACAGTAGCAATACCATACAGCACCTTGAGTTACAAAGTACTGTGTGGCATTCCACTGCGCTCGTCATCCTGAGACATAAGATGTTAAGTCTCACTATGTCCAGTAGTTACACTGGCTACAATGTCCTTCAAACCGAAACACAACAGTGCATGCACACTGCTGCTTGGCGGTAGAAATAGAAGGCATCTGGCAGAATGTATCGGAACTTATGAGTTATATTCCCATCTTATTTTTGTACCTACATTCAATGTAATTAAAATATTCTGATTCAACTTTTTTATACTGCACCTGAAGGTAAACGGAGAGAGATCCAGATAGTGTTGACTGACTAGCGATGGTTTTCCCCCGTCGACATAATTATGCCAGCCTGTTTTGTTTTTACTTTTGGTATTGCCCAATAAAATTCTCGACTTTTAAGTACCTACATACTTCAATTGGATTAAGGAGCCCATTTGTACCTATTGACTTTCAAGAACGGCAGTAACCAACTTGTAAGACCTTCGTTACCCTAATAAGTACTTAGCTCTACAACTTAAAGACTTGTTTAAAGTTAATACCTACTCCATTAAGTGTGGTCTTTGCTTAATTTATATTACCCGTAGCTTTGAGGTTGATGAGACTGCTATGAAGAAATGTTGTGGGTTTGATACGTAGACACATTTAATAGTGGTAGGTCTCTCATATTTAAAAGACCATCTGGGTGGGTACCACCGCAATGTCAATTTCTACCGCCAAGTAGCAGTGTGCATACATTGTTGTGTTCCGGTTTGAAGGACATTGTAGCCAGTGTAACTACAGGACATAGTGAGACTTAACATCTTATGTCTCAGGATGACGAGCGCAGTGGCATGCCACACAGTACTTTGTAACTCAAAGTGCTGAATGATGTTGTTACTGTTTATGGGTGATCGTATCGCTTACCATCAGGCGAACGGCATGCTCGTGTCGTCATTCAATGCCATAAAAAAAAAGAAAAAAAAAAAACAGAACGTGCCTTCTTATTCTGTTCTGAAAGAAATTAACGGTAATCTTGTTTTTTAACCGACTTCGAAATGGGGGCTTTTCAATTATTTTTTTTTCGGCTTGAAATTTTAGATCTTGCACTTGGTCTTACGACTAACATGGGTACTGGTGTTTTAGAAATTGAAAAGAGATTAGGAAAGAGATGTTTGAGTATCTAGCTATATCCGTCGCCCTAGAGAAGATGCCACCAAACGATATTTTCCGAAACACACGTTTTCTTTTACACTACGAAACCTCAGTAAAATGTCTATTATTTAAAAAAAAATATAAAAAATCAAAGCAGGATAAAACCGAACATATTTTTGTTTCAGACATTTTAGAAACATGACGTTGATCCTTGGGGGTAAAAATGTCGGAACGCAGAGCAGTAGTATGAAGGGTTATACCAATTAGCATCGGTGTAACAGCAAGCTCCCATTGATTGGATGGTGTGAACGATTATGTTTATTCACTCATGTACACAGGGTTTATTTTGTATTGGCCGATGTGAAGATTTTTTTTCTTGAATGAATATGGTGGTAAGTATATAATAGCGGTGATAGCCTAGCTGGGAGTGGAACGGACTTACAAGACAAATGTCTGCCGGTTCAAAGCCTAAGAGCACGCTCCTCTAATCTTTCTAAAATTATGTTGTTATTCTTAGTGAATTATCGGTTGCATTAAAGCATTAAAGTGAGTGAAAACATCGTGAGAAAATCCGTATACATGCGCAGTTTTCTTTAAGAATTTGGAAGTTATGTGACATTTTGGTATCCTAGGACTCCCCCTCCCCGTTATGTGAAAGTTATAGCTACGCCCGTGCATCCAGTACTTCAATTAACGAAGTTACGCTTCACAAAAGTAGCTAGAATTTTCCCAACTTGACATATTGAATGCTGAGTACCGAACGCGGATCATCGCCTTCATTTGGTATACGATTAGTGATAATTAAACGATATTGGGAATTTATAAGGAAGTTAAGTATTATAATTTTGAAAGACTCGCAAAGCATCAATGATTTCTCTGATATTTATTGGAGACAGTAATCACTGGTGCTTTTGTTTTCTATAAAAACTCTGTTTTGGCAACGACTTTTTGGATAAAGAAATCCTAAAAATATAACCTCATAAAATTAATGTTTGCTAAATTCAGGCCAATTCACGCTCTACCGAGAGTAATGATTGATCCATCATTGATAAGGAATGCTCTTATTTCGAATGTAATTGATCGATACGGAGATACGTTCGGCAGTTAATGTTGTTTTTGTTCAGTTCCTTTTTGTTTAGACATGGAATATGGGACTAGTGTGTGTATTCGACTTTCGTTGCTATTAAGTCAATATTTTGAACTATAAATATAAAATGTAGGCTATTTGAAATTCTGAACATTTGGATCTACTTTGTTTCAGTCAGTCTCAGAATATCGAGCGTACTTTAGCGCCAAGGTTTGTAATTCAAAGTTTTTCTTACATTCCTGTTTAGAGACAATCGTAGCGCAAGAAACGATCAACTTGCTCGTCTTGTTATTAGTATAAAGATTGTAAACCTGCAATTTATATTTATTTTCTGTGTAAATCTCTTAAAGATCATATGCATATTGTGTCCAAAAACGGTAAATCTAGGTCCATAAATACGCGTTACTATTTTTTTTTTAAATAATTAAAGATTTCTGCTCTGGTGAACAATTTTGGTTTTGCGGGTTACTACGTGTTTGCTTTCGAGCGTCGATAGAGAATTCATTGATTCGATTAATTTACACAATAAATAACTTAATACTTAACTAATACATTCGGCTTAAACCTGTACTTAGAAGCGATAAATTTTTCACACAAGTTCATAATCACTCGTGCTTTTTATATCCGAATGGGTAGTCAGAGGCGCAACTAGTTCATAATATTACAATTAAGAGTATACTAAAAAATATTTTTTTACATTTATCTCCCAACTAGGTTAAAACTCAGTTTTTGGAAAAATCCCTTTAAATTTTAGAAGCTTAGTTAATATAGTATTTCAACTTAAGTTAATATAGCTTATTAATTGTAGTAATTTCTACCAAAACTAGCCGATAAAAGTTTTTTTTCCGTAATAGGCACCGATACAAACCTCGACACAAACAGACATTTTTATACACACTCAATGCTATTAATAATTATCAGCCAAACATCTCCGCTCCCGAGATGACGAAGCGATGCGGGATGATACGGTAATGGCAGTATAGATTGCAAGGCCGACAAAAAACATACAACTAGCGTTTTTTCCTCTATTTATGTTTATCACGCTCCATCGAGCAAGCGGATTTGCTTTCCAAATGGAATGACAAGAAATGGGATTATGGGGAAGTTGGTTTGGTATTATGAAAAAATATCTTTAAAAAGCATATCGCCAGTCTACGATTTTATATCCACCAGGACATTTATCGTGTTTTTCTTTTAGTTTTGATTTAGAATATAAATTATATAAAATGAATTTTATTTCAAACTCGTGAGTCCATATTATGTTAGTAACAATTTTCACACGAGACTACGTTAGTAAACAGTTGCAATCAGCCCTGTATTATATACTGCCCACTGCTGAGCATGGACCTCCTCTACTACTGAGAGGGGTTAGGCCTTAGCCCACCAAGCTGGCCTAGTGCGGATTGGCAGACTTCACATACCCTCGAAATTCTTATGGAGAATTCTCAGGTATGTAGGTGTACTCACAATGTTTTCCTTCACCGTTAAAGCGAACGATAATTGATAAACAATACACACGTAACTTAGAAAAGTCAGAGGTGTGCCTTGGGTTTTGAACCTGCGGACATTGTCTCGGCAGACCATTCCATTCCCAACTAGGCTATCGTCCACAACTAGTAAACAGTTAAATATTATTATTATTTTTGTTCTAAATTTTACCGTACACATACACCTCCGCACACGATATATGAAATACGGAATGAAAAGTGGAGTAAAATGGCCACCATTTAGATATAACTTTTAAATAGAACCTGAAATTCCTTATTACTCATATTATATTGACTTTCAACTCAAGTAAATTTTGTCAATTAGATTGTATCGTCAAACGTTGTTTTTTAAAGTAATTTGTTCGTTTATAAGAATATAGAATGAGATCATCTGAAGCACCTACCATCTCTAAAACACATTCTAACCATTCAAATATAAAACAACACTACACTAGACCTCTCAAGCTTCACCAAAACTCCGATGCAACAATTTCCAAAAAAATACCAAACATATACAGATTTCAAAAAACAATACACATAAAACATTCTTCAAACACATACAAATTCGTCCGCATGGAATCATTTTGCGTGTTCGCAAAATGTTGTGCGGTGCAGAAATTCAGTTTTTGAACGTACACGAAAGGACAATGGGAAAAACAAGCTAGAATGTGACAGCGTAGAAATTCAATTTGCTTTGTCCAGGACAAAAACTAGGTGGAAACAGGGTGTTCCATATTTGGGACAGAGCAAACAAAACTACAATAAAATATGTAGGATGGTCGTAGTGGGAAATTTATCGGTAACAGCGCGGCAGAGGTCGCTTGCATGTCGAAACATGCTATCGATTTGGGCACTACCATGTTTTATTAAACGTTGAATCAGCGAGATTAAAATGCATCTCAAATTTGTTGGGAAATAGTCTGCGTTTTCAGCTCAGCTGGTCAGTGTTGTTACTTGAGTAATTGTAAGTAATCGGAATTAGAATTAAAACAATATTATTGCTAATTTAGGATATTTTTCTTTTCATCCTGGAGACTCTTTTGCATCCCAGGAATCTATTCTTATCTCTGGAACTGATTTCACGAGCGGAGCGAAAGGCAAAAACGACTTTAATATTAAAACAGAATATTTATTCTACTGCATAATAACAGTGGTACTTACCCCGTTTGCAAACAAGGCAAAAACCTTCAAGTGTCGTTGTGTACTAATATTAAAACCATAAATTTATTAAAACAAATAGTAGGAACCCTACGCGTACTCACAAAAAACCACCCTGAACTCATTGAAATAAGTTATAAAATCGCTTGAAACTCAGACCGTTTGAATTTTGCACATCAAAAATTCTACAAACACGAATAAGCGCACGCAACAGTGAAAATAATTAATATCAGCCAAAATCCATTACCGTAGAGTGCTTTGCGTGAAACTGTTGCTTTAGCAATATACCGCTGGCTTTGCAATAATACAGTTTAAGTGTTATAATAATAACAGCCCTGTATTATATACTGCCCACTGCTGAGCACGGGCCTCCTCTACAACTGAGAGGGTTTAAGCCTTAGTCCACCACGCTGGCGTAGTGCAGGTTGGCAGACTTAACATACCTTCGAAATTCTTATAGAGAACTTCTCAGGTATGAAGGTTTCCTCACGATGCTTTCCTTCACCGCTAAAGTAAGCGATACTTCACAAAGAATACACAAATAACTTTAGAAAAGTCAGAGCTGCGTGTCCTTGCGTTTTGAACCTGCGGACATTCGTCTCAGCAGTCCTTTCCACTTCCAACTAGGCTATATCCGTTTTAGTGGTACTATTTTCTAAAATACTTAAATCCTGTATCACAATGTCAACATTTTATTCATCAGTTATAGCATAGATAGTAGATACTTTGATAACCTTGCTTGAGAGCTGTTGATGTGTATGAAAGTTATAAGTAGACTTTTGTATTTGGTCGTCTTATACATTTGAGGAGTATCATTTGCTCAAGATGATAGGCGGATGATAGTATGATAATAGGCGTTAAACCAATACATTATTTCCAAATATATTTATCCGTCATGTAAGAGATCATACATAAAAAGTCGAATCGTATACCTCGTTATTTAAAATCGGTTAAAGCACACATATTAAGCTAATTAGAATACCTTGGAAACCCAACTCATCTTGGAACTTCCTAATTAACACATCTTACTTGGCTACTGTTTTTCAAGTTTTGAGATAAATACCATTTCTATATCCTTATACTTGCAGAGTCCCGAAGGCTCGAGGCGCGCTTCAAAGAGCTGCGATCGCGATAAGGTCTGAGACGTCCCTCTGTGGATCGGTTTATACGTTAATGTGATATTTATAAATAAGCAATCCAGTTTTGTACGTGGTAGGTCTAATAAACCACAGTCCAGCTGGGTCCACCTCTGTAGTGACTATTTCTATTTCCAAACAGCATTGCATGAACTTTTGTACCTTTTTTTCGTTTTTCAGAGAACGTCCTTTACTACTACCGCCCAGCCTCCGTGGGGGGTGACTGAGTGGTTATGTTGGGTTCAGCGTGTTTTACGACCTGACGTTGAGCCGCCCGGAGAGATAACCTTCAAACCAGAATACAAGACATTCCGTCTTAAAGACGACCTGGCGAACTAAACAAAAAAAGAGCGTATTCCCACCTAAAAGGCCGGCAACGCATTTCTATGCCCCCTGGTATTGCGGATGTTCATGGACGTAACACTTACCATCAGGTGAACGGTATGCTTGTTTGCCCCCTATATCATAAAAAAAGGATATTGTAGCCATAGTAAACAAATAACGAGCTTAGTTGAATCTTCTGGATGGTGCTGTTACTGAAAAATCAATCAAGGCGCTTACCACCAACCAAGGACCTTATTCATCTCGTTATTCAGTTAGGTATTTATAAAAATAAAGCCATCTTTGTGGTGCATATTTCTAGTTCACATTTCTAAACGTGTTTCAACTCGATTTTTTGTCTATCTGTTCCAAACGCAATCAATTTGAAGTCATAACGTATTCTATGCAAGGTCACTGGTCCATACAAACAATTTGGAAGTCGGAAATAAAATTTATACGTCTCGCAGAACACCATTCATCGCTGCCCACCCCATTCACTAATGGCCGACGGCGAAATCTTCACATGGTGTACCGGCTCAGTCAATAGGAGTGCTGTTTTGATCGCAGAAACCTGTTTGTTTACTTATGCGTATGCAAAAATAGTTAGATTTGAGTTTAAAATGGTAGAGGACTTAAGAAATAGCTTATTTGGACATTAAATAAAACAAAAAGAAATTTCATTTCATTGCCATTAACTTGATTAAGGCAGTGAGCTCTGACAGTAGAAAAACATAAACTTTCAAATAAGATAACGGATACACGTTGAACTAAAAAATAAAGACTATATCTAAAAAGCCCCCGCATCACATCCCATCTCGATACCAGCTATTAACACTACGCCAACTTGATGTAAACTTTACAAAAAAAAATAAGTTCACTTTTATAATACTAGAGTTTCTTAATTTATTTGTATAATACAAAACTAAGTATAAAAAATGTGGAAATAAAAACGGAAATTACCAAAATCAACTTAGCAGAGTTATGCTGGTATCAATCTGTATTTTTAAGTGGTGGTGTCACGGTGAGGAGATATATCATTTCATGTGACGGTTTGCTTCGCCGTTTCGTGTCTTGAGACTTCTGGAGAACCTCCTCATCTTATCCTCATCTTCCTTATTCTTATTTATTTTATTTTAAGCCAGCACCATATTCATTATTAGTCTGGTAGTGCAGGTGTTTATGGTGCGCGATTATCAGATGATAAACTTGCTTATTTTCCAGGCTATGGTAAGAAATATTTTTTGGTCATAATTATAGCTTAATATTTTGACTTTTGAATCATTGAGTTACGATCCAATGTAGGAAAATGGTTTTTTTTAATATATCAATGAGGAAAATCAAAATATTAGACATGAGTTTAAAAATAAAACATCCTCTTATATCTAAAATACACTTTTTAATATTCCACCTATCCCCTATCATTGGTCGAGATACACTGAACAAGACTCATCCACTAATAGCTAATTCCCAGTCATATATCCAAATCTCCTGGCCTGATGAATCATGTCGATGATTGAGTCCATGGTCTCTTGACCGTTGGGCAGGATTTGGTTTGCAGGGAGCAGGAATCCGTATTGACCACGGTCGCGGGATTCGTAACAGTATACTAAAGGAACCCTGAGATGTTCCTTGATCCAGTCAATGGTACCCCCAGTAGCCAAGTCTAGAATTGAAATATCGATATTAAAATTGAATCTTGTTTATAATATTATTACATTAACGACACAAGAAGATAATAAAACGATAGCGTGTCTTATAATCGCAGAAAGGTATAATACACTGCAACAGATTACAATTATACTGCACTGATGGAAAGTACAGCGTTGATTAGGGAAAAATTACGGGCAAAGCTGTTAGACTGATAATATAAAATATATTTTTCCAACTTCCATACAAAATACTTTCACCAATCAATCATAATAATTCCGCACATTAAATTAATGGACAGGTCTAATAGTATTTAGATATCATTAAGTTGAAAACAGTGAACTTACAAATAGCCTCAGCGATGTTTCCAGTAACATACTGCGTACCGAATCTTACAGACAAAGCACCCATTGCACGTCTTCCAATGTTCATCTAAAATATCAAACGTTACCATTATGCGTGAGTAAAATTATAGAGATAAGAAATACATATACACACTACTGCAATTCTAGTCAGCTATGATAGGCAGTGGCAGAATTATTCAATGCAAAGCACTCTCTCGCTTATAAATTAAGTTATGAATTTTTTATTCAGCACTCAATAGTGAAGTTATTCTGACAGTCCTATCTAAACTCTCAGAAATTGTGATTCTGATGTGTTTATTGCGACCAAATAAGCCTGGACTGGGAATCGAACCAAGAACCCCGTAGCTCACAGTCTAGTAGCCCTTTTTGTATCAGAATAATATTATTAAACAACTTACCGCATCATGATAGTTACCGTAGGGAGCAGTAGAATTGCCATAAGGTATCAAAAGTAGCTGTCCAAAGGAATGGAAGGATAGGTACAAGTCCATCCTATCTCCAATGTTTCTCAAGTAAGTGGATAGAGTCCTGGTTTCCAGCTCCGAGAAAGGTCCTGGGCCAGCGTAATTGTCCGAGTTGGGGTTTATACTGGATCCAGCAACTAAAAGAAGTGGAGAAGTGAAGACTTTTATTTATTCTACTACTATTCCTAGTAGTAGAATAAATAAAAGTCTGAAACCATCGAATTGTTAGCACGTTGTTTCTTGTTTATGAATTAGTAATGTGATGAGCAACAAGCTAATGGTAGACGGCAGAAATAGCAGCTACGCTTCTAAAACCTGGAATTACAAGGCTCTGCGTAACATGTTCTGCCATCGTCACTCTGACACACTAGAGCTTAAGTCCCGTAATGCCCAATAAATACGCAGGCTACAATGTCATTTAAACGCCATCTTTGCTTAATAGTAGCAACGCTTCCCATGATCTTGATTCATATGATCTTGGATCATACAGCTCGATACTCCACATGGCTCTGAACAACACCTATCTTCCTGTTTGTCATACAGTTCTATAACCTTATTCTTCAGGTGTAATATAAATTATTATGTCCATAATTAGTACTTTGTTATCATTTAGTACTTAGATATTAAAAGCGACAGGGAAATCAAATACCTTGAAGATTATAATTCTAAAGTACTAATTAAGCTTATCGCGATAATCCATGAACAAAAATTTAATTCCAACATTACAAATGCTACCAATATACTCTTTAGAGGTAAGTTGACAAAAATGTACAATTCCGGCTGTATACGTAGTAAGTACTAGGTTACGCTTTATCAGCAAAATTCCTGCCTTCAAGACATTATGCAAACACCGATATGTTTAAAGAGCATTGTAGCCAGTGTTATTTGATATCCCTTGATATTGTTGAGTATTGCAGTGGTTGGTGCTCACTTGGCAAGGCCTACATTCAGCAGTGGACGGCGATAGGCTGATTGATTGAGTATTAGAATTATGAGACGTGTCATCTAATGTATCAGTGCGATGACAGTAAACTATGTGTAGTAAATGAGTGATTAATCGTACTTCTTACGAATATTATAAATGCGAAAGTTTGTGAAGATGTTTGGATGTTTGGCATAGCTGGTGGGGGCGGGCAAGGGTGGTCAAACTCCACCCTAGAAACGTCTTTGCACATCCTAGAAAAAGCCTTGCGCTTACAGGAACCTCGCGTGGTGCAGGCCTTTCTTGTAGGCAGTGAATTCAGCGAGCGTTTTTTTTTTTGCTCCCACCTGCTGCTTCCAGAGAAAATCCTTAGCTACGCCAATAGATGTTTGTACGTTTTAGTTAGAAGTAAACGCAGTAACAACTTAATTAATTTGGATAGAACTTGGCACACGGGTAGACCATGCTTTGAATTAATACATGGGCCCCTTTATATTTCGGTAATTTGCTCCAATGGGACATATTGGATTTTTTTAATCTGATTTTTGGCTAAATAGCGGTGGCGTCGAACTGTGTTTTAACTATTTTTATAGTAGGATAGCCTTTTCACGTTGGCGAAGCCGCGAGACCTAGTCTATAATAATAATAATACCAGCCCTATATTATATAAGTACTGCCCATTGCTGAGCACGGGCCTCCTCTACCACTGAGCGGGTTTAAGCCTTAGTCCACCACGCTGGCCTAGTGCGGATTGGCAGACTTCACATACCCTCGAAATTCTTATCGAGAATTCTCAGGTATTTAGGTTTCCTCACGATGTTTTCCTTCACCTTTATAGCGAACGATAATTGATAAACAACACACACATAACTTCGAAAAGTCAGAGGTGTGTGCCTTGGGTTTTGTACCTCCGGACATTGTCTCGGCAGACCGTTCCATTCCCAACTAGGCTATCTTCCACTATATGTTGATACATATAGTGGACGATAGCCTAGTTGGGAATTAGACTGATGTCTATACTATCTATGATATAAAAATGAATCGTAAAATGTGTTGGTAAGCGAATAACTCAACAATTTGGCCAATTCTTTTTTTAAATGTTCGTTGAAGTCCAAGGTAGGTGGCGCTGTACTCAGGTTGTAGGGTTTTATTTCCTTTTTAGGGCAGGACAACGTCTGTCGGGGCAGCTAGTAATATTATAAAGAGGAAAGATATGATTGTTTGCTTGTTTGTTTGTAATGGATAAACTCAAAAACTATTGGACCGATTTTGGAAATTCTTTCACTAATAGGAAGCTACATTACGCCTGAGTGCTATAGGCTACTTTTTATCCCGGGAAATTATTTTTATCCTGGAAAAACCTATTCACGCGGGCGGAGCCGCGAGCAGAAGTCTAGTATGAAATAAATTAGAAATTACCAAGCCAATTGCTGTTCCAATTTCTGTTGAGATCTACGCCAAAGAATTGTCCTACGGGACGTCTGTTTTTGCGCCACATTCTGAACTGAAAACAGTAATTACAATATAAATTTACGAACTAATTAACATAATTCAACAATACCAATAACTTTCATTTTAACATTATAATTTGCGACAGATATAACACTAAGTTTAATAATATAGAGTGGTCTTGTAACTACCAGCAAAATTTTGGCTGCCACTGCTTTGTCATTATGAATAGTGGATTATTACATTTATTTAGATCTTGGACCAGATTTTATTCAAATTGCTTAACTAAGTATTTCCGTTAAATGTTCGACTTACTTCAGTATGACTCCAGATGTAGCCATCAGGGTTAGTGACGGGGATGATATGCCAGTCAAAATCACGGGCAGCAGCCACAATCTCAGGATCACGGCTAGTAAGTAACTGATGGGTGATAAAGCAAACAGTTGCTGGAGAAATCCATTCTCTAGAATGCAGTCCACCTTCGAGGAAGATGATTCTTCTACCAGACCCATGGGATATCCTTATCCCTCTGATTTCGCGACCTTCGTACGATCTTCCACCGATAATAGGGGACACAACTGAGTATTCTCTAGCTAGGTCATCCATCCAAGCGTTGATTTCAGAATTTGTGTAGTAGGCATCGAATTGCATGCTCTTGAGGTTTCCTCGTGTGTATCTTTTAATTGGTTCTTTGTCGATTGCTCTGAAAAAGCAATAAGTATTAAGATATATTTTAAATAACACAGTAATGGGAAGTGGAAAGATTTTCTACATTAAATAAAAAATCTCTCTGTTATGAAGAAGTGTAGAACGTCTTCTGTTTATCTTTCTACGTCATGTAGTTAAAAGGTTTACTTTCGCCTATAAATATTATACGCGTATAAATTCTGCGAAACTTATTCTACTGAGCTACATATCTATAAGCAAGCTTTTATGTTATGTTTACGACATAAAGATTCTTGGAATAATAGACGAAAAATTGAGGCTTCAGTTTAAGTAAAAAGGACAACTTATAAAACTCTCTTAAGTTAATCGATAATTGATATCGGATGGCCTTTGTAATATTATACGAACAAGAAAACTTTTATGAAAGTTTTGCCAAAATAAAGCTAAACTCAGGGTGGAAATAATTGAAAGAGCTTTATTGTGTAGAAATCTGTCCATAATCATGACATTATGTAAAACTTATTTTAAATATCCCAATTCTTTCATTAATACTTGCTGTTACTAAAATTTTGCCTACCATTTGGAGAGCAGCTACCAATTTGAATATTATAGTATAGTTATAATTTCGTATAACTTCTTGACATCTACGTACAACATAATATTATTATAAAGATAAAATTACGGCTAAATACTGGTTATTGCATCTTTTATAACTAGCAAATTTAGTTTTATCAGTTTAGAATTCCAATTATTGCACAATCTCGATTATAGATAGTATAATGTTATGTGGATCATCATAAAAATATCTCAAAAATCTTAATACCTTCTTATAGTTCACACACTCTCACGCCTTTTATCCCCGAAGGGGTAGGCAGAGGCGCAACTAGTGCACCCACTTTTCGCCGTGCGTATTCCGTCCCATGATGTGATAGGGGGCGAACCTATCTTATAGTTCAATAGTTTGCATAATTTACGTAACGTTTCAATTATTTATTTAAAATATTAGTAATGAACCAAATACTTACTCTTGAACATTGTTCATTGTAATTTCAAACTTAACATTATTACTGTTAAGTAAATTTTCCAATTCCA
The DNA here is from genome assembly GCA_947568825.1 of Sphinx pinastri. Taxonomy (NCBI): domain Eukaryota; kingdom Metazoa; phylum Arthropoda; class Insecta; order Lepidoptera; family Sphingidae; genus Sphinx; species Sphinx pinastri. The sequence continues at coordinate 13,525,295 of OX387632.1, forward strand.
CCTTGTTCTCAGGACTTGACATCACATTCACAAACTCGGCAGCAGGTCCTGGACTCGTCCAGAAATCGAACCTCGTGTCATGCTCGTAAAGATTTTGTAGTAGTTCAATCTGTCCATTTCTAGGCAGAATTTTATACAAAGTGTAGTTATCGAATTTAAATTTCGCCAGCACACTCGGTGCTAGTAATGCTAAACTTATAAGTACTAGTTTTAACATTTTCAATGGTCACTTTATTAATTTCAAGTGTGGACTGCCGTTTGCGTGATCGATATGAATTTTCAGTTATCTTAATGTAATCATAATGATAATAAATTATCATCAGAGCTCAGTGATAATGTATCAGTGTCAACTTTAACTACAGTTTTTATGGAGCAACCTCTCTAATCTATTACAAATAATATCGATACAATTGTCTCTCTCTCTGTAGTCGGTCCCTCATGACTGAGGATCGTGGTCATCATTGGATGTACCGCATTTTGAGCGAATTAGTTGTCTCCACCGGTTTCTGTTCATCGCATCTTCAACTAATTTATGGAACTTGGTGGCAGACGAGTCCTTAATCTGGTCCGTCCATCGGGTTGGTGCTCGGCCTCGAGAACGTCTGCCTTCAGTGTTGCCAACGATGATAAGTCTCTCCAGATTCTCGTCGCCTTTCCGTACAACGTGTCCGAAGTATGCAAGGATGCGTTGGCGACATATGGTGGCTAAACGTGTCTTCACTTTAAGCTGCGAGAGAATCGACTCGTTTGTGCGTTTGGCGGTCCACGGTATCCTCAGCATTCGCCTCCAGCACCACATTTCGAACGCATCGATCCTCTCTCTTTCTCGAGATAGAATTGACCACGTTTCGACTCCGTAAAGGAAGATAGGGAATATTAATGCTCTGATGAGGCGCATTTTGATGTTGATGGTAATTCCCCTCTTCCCCCACATGCCTTTAAGTCGAGCCATAGCGTCTTTGGCCATGCCTATTCTCCTTTTTATTTCGGGAACACAACTACCATCACTGCAAATTTGGGACCCAAGATAGATGTAGTGGTCAACCGTCTGGATACCGGGAATGATATCTCCCGTATTTGACAAATTCCCCGCTCGATCGATGACCATAATCTTCGTTTTTGATCTGTTGACTGCGAGTCCGATATTCTCACTCTCTCTCTCAAGCCTCTGAAACAGCTTCTGCATGTCGTCCTTCGAGGTAGTCAACAAGACAGTGTCATCGGCGTAACGAAGATTCGAAATACGTTTCCCACCTACATGAAAACCCCTGTCCCAGTCTTCTAGGGTTCGTCTCATTATATATTCCCCATATATGTTGAAAAGAGCTGGTGACAGAATACATCCCTGACGTACTCCTTTTTTGGTTTTGAAGGTCTGAGAAAACTCTTTCCCTATCTTTACTGAACAAAGATTGGTGGTGTAAAGCTGCTGAATCAGTCCGACTAAGTGGCAGGGTACTCCCATTTCGATCAGGATGGTCCACAAATTGTCCCACTGCACACAATCAAAGGCCTTGGAGTAATCTATAAAGCACAAAATTACGGGGCTATTAAATTCCCTACTCTTTTCAATTATTTGACGCACATTGAGAATTTGCTCCCGAGTGCCCTTCCCTTTTACAAAGCCGGCCTGTTCTTCAGGTATCTGATGCGAGAGATGATTGTGAAGCCTCTTGTTAAGGATATGCAACAGTATTTTGCTGGCATGTGAAATTAGCGCAATCGTTCTGTAATTGCTGCATTCCTTCATGGAGCCTTTTTTGTGTAAGGTAATGAACACCGACTCTGTCCAATCGTCTGGCCATTTCCCAGTTTTCCAAATGGCATTGCAAATTCCCGTAATGGCAGTAACTCCTTTGCATCCGAGACTTTTGAGCAGTTCAGCCGAGATGCCGTCCTTGCCAGGCGTCTTTCTACGCTTAAGAGCATCAATAGCCTTCTCAACTTCAGCTCGCAGTATATCCGGCTCCTCTGATGACCATTCGACGTGCTGGATTAGAGGGTCATTTGCGTCATATAAGTCTGCGCAATAACGTTTCCACCGGTCTAGTACTTGTTCAATACATCAATAGCCTTCTCAACTTCAGCTCGCAGTATATCCGGCTCCTCTGATGACCATTCGACGTGCTGGATTAGAGGGTCATTTGCGTCATATAAGTCTGCGCAATAACGTTTCCACCGGTCTAGTACTTGTTCAGTACTTGTACAATTGTAGTAGAGTATTTATTTATTGAAATCATGGAATCTTTTGAAAGAAAAAAACAATCCTTAATTTTTTTTTGTAGCTTTAATATCAAATTAAAAAAAAAACATAATAGTTACAATCACCCAGTTATTCAATTTCTTACAAAAACCTTAGGGCGGCCATGACACCTAATACAATCTTCATCCCAAAGGAAACTGTTATACTGTTGCCACTGTTCATATATCCAAATCGCCTGGCTTGATGGATGAGGTCGATGATGGAGTCCGTTGTCTCCTGACCGGTGGGTAAGATCTGGTCCGCTGGAAGGAGATGGCCGAAGGTACCTCGGTCGCGAAGCTCGTAGATGTAGACTAAGGGTACGTTGAGGTGTTCCTTTACCCAGTCTCCAGAACTGCCTGTGGCGTGGTCTAGAGAACAAAAAATACATTAAATTTCGATAGCGGCCGATGGATCATGAAAGTTTGTGAACCAGGAGCTTCAGGTTCGATTCCCTCAACAAGACATTTTTTGTGTTATCTCCTAGCTTATCTTTTATCACATAAATTAGTTCTAATCCTTCTAGTCCTTTTTGGTGTCATATTGATCTCATCACAATCTTTCCCTTTTATATATTTTTCGTCGATAAAATGCTCTAATATAAGTTTAAACGGTCTGAAGTACTTACAAATAGCCTCGGCGATATTTCCTGATGTGTATGGAGTGCCGTATCTAACAGAAAGAGCTCCCATTGCCCGCCTTCCGATATTGAGCTGGAATGTAAAGTATCATCTACATTACAATATAATATACATATATTTTCTATACATTATAATATACTTTAATCGATTAAGGAGGAGTACTTGTTTTGGCTTGCAATCCTTTTGAATAATCCCGGAACCATCATAATCAAACTAAAATAAATATTCACTATTTTGCTGAAATAATGAGTTATTTAAAATCATATTTACATCGCCTTTATCCCCGAAGGGGTAGGCAGAGATGCAGCTAGGGCACCCATTTTTTGCCCTGTATGTTACCATGATGACGTGATAGCTTATCGCCATTGGCACAAATTTCAGTCTACGGGCTGATACTGAGAAGAAAAACTGAATATCACTTAGCCCAACCCGGGATTTGAACTCAGGACCTCAGAGGATGCAACTACCCCACCAGCACAATCTTAATTCTTATAGTTTTATAGATAATTGCCTGAGGCTCCGCCCGCGATAAAAAGTTTTTCCGGGATAAAATTTCCGCTTTATATTTTCGCGCGATGAAAAGTAGCCTATATGTTAATCCAGGACATGATCTACCCGTGTGTCGAAATCCGTTCAGTACCTAGTTTTTGGATGAAAGAGTAACAAACATCCATACATACATACTCACAAACTATGGCGCTTATAATATTAAGTAGGAAGTAGGATTCTAGTAATATATCTAAGACGTTATGAGGTGAACATACCGCATCATAATAATTAGCCAACGGCTCTGTAGTATTCCCAAAAGGTATCAACAGAATCTGCCCTGATGAGTGCATTGAGAGGTACATGTCGATCCTGTCTCCAAGGGTTCTTAAATAGTTCGCTAGATCTCTGGTCTCTGGCTCGGAGAACGGTCCTTTTTTTTTTTTTTTTTTTTTTTTTTTTTTCGCGGAGAAAGTGACTTATTACTACCGCCCAGCCTTCAAGGGGGGCGACTGAGCGGTTATGTTGGGTTCACCGTGCCTTACGACCCGGCGTTGAGCCGCCCGGAGAGATGTAACCATCGGGCGACCGCCGGGCCGAGTCCCTAACCTATGTACAACGCACGGTATACCAACCAAAACTCCGCGGTGGCCATCTTCGGCGCATTAGGGACGGCTGTGGGCTTCCTCTGACGGAAGTGTCTAAGTTGTCGTCCGCAGCCGCCCCTGCGCGGTGCCGCCTAGTGCGGCCCGTCTCCTGTTTGGGGGGGGCTCAGAAGCCCCCGCACACCGAAGGACGCTCTCAGCGTCAACGGCAACGTGAGGCCTACCAGCCACGCTGTCGTCCATCACAGGGATCGCAACAATGTGCCACTAAGAACACAAAATTAAAGACGGACAGCCCCCTGCCGCCCGCCTGCGACCCCCGGTGGCCCCTATTAGTCGCCTTTTACGACAGGCAGGGGATACCGTGGTGGAATTCTCCAAACGCCCCCAATCCACAGGGCGGAAGACGCCGGTCAGTCGTCCACCCGGCGCCTCCTACGTCTTGTCTGGCGGCGGGAGGGATCTCCGCGCCTCCGATCCCTCTCGGCACTCTCCTTCCGCGAGAGGACCACCTCACAGAAGTGTGCCACCGCACGCCAGGACCTCCGGCTGTCGACCATGGAAGCGACCACGGCCGGCAGCGAGAGGTCTCCTCCGACGACTGCTCTGAGAGCGCTGCGCTCCTCATCCCAGGCTGGGCAGAACTCTAACGTATGCTGGGCCGTATCCAGCGGGCAGTTGTCACAGTGGTGACACACGGCCGACACCTCCTTCCTCACTACCCGCCACAAGTACTCACCGAAGCAGCCATGCCCGGCGAGCACCTGCGTCAGGCGAAACGTTGCCGCACCGTGGCGCCTGTCCAGCCATTCGGCAAAGACAGGACGCACTGCCGCGACGACCCTGAGCCCCGCTGACGGGGCCTCCAGCCTGAGACGCCACTCCTCCACGGCGGCTCGCCGTAGGGAGGCCCTCATGGCCTCCACCTCCTTCAGGGCCGGATGTTGCCCGCGACTGGACGCCTCCTCCCGCCAATGAAAGACATCGGAGAGGGATTTGGCGTCCAGATCCCAGGGCAGAAATCCGGCCAACAAACAAGCCGCCTCGAAAGAGACCGTGCGGTACGCCCTGATCGCCCGCTGCGCCAAAGCTCTCTGCGGAGTGCGCAGGAGGGCGACGCAGGGGCGGTTCAGGGAGTCAGCCCAAACGGGGCTGCCATAGAGGGCCATGGACCGCACGACTCCGTGATATAACCTCCGGCAAGGGATGCCAGGACCTTCCAGGTTGGGCAGCAGGCTGGAAAGAGCGCCCGCTGCCCGAGACAGTTTCGTCCCCAGTTTCTTGAAATGGGCGCGGAATTTCCATCGGCTATCTAAGACTAAGCCTAGATATTTCATATCTTTGCCGATGGGAATCCGCACCCCCTCAACCACGATGTGGGCACCGGCCGGTGGCCCTCTCCGAGGCCCGTGGAAACAAATGGCCTCGGTTTTCTCGAGGGCCACCTTTAAACCCAACCGTCGAATCCGACTTACTACTTGGCCGGTGCCCACCGCCGCCAAGGTGGCGGCGTCCCGGAACGTCCTGGCGGTCGCTGTGACCAATGTGTCGTCGGCGTAGCACGTCACGCCGACGTCCCAGAGATTTGCACCACGGAGCACCCAGTCGTACCCGATGTTCCACAGGAGAGGGCCCAAAACCGAGCCCTGTGGAACACCGCGCGACATCGCTCTTCGGTGCCACCCGCCGTCGGCGCCCGGATACACCACGTCCCTGTCAGACAGGTACGCGTGCACCAGACGCCGAAGATAGGGCGGCACCACGTGGTACCGCAGTGCCTCGTGAATGCAGGGCCAGGGCAGCGTGTTGAACGCGTTGGAGATGTCCAAGGACACCGCGACAACTACTCCGCCTCCGGCCACTGCATCCTCCGCCTGTGCCTTCACCCGCAGAATCGCGTGGACGGTGGAACGTCCCCTCCTGAAGCCAAATTGGCTGTCGGCCAAGTTCGGTCCGACCCTCTCGAGGTGCTCGACGAGGCGAGCATGGACGATACGCTCGAAGAGTTTGGCGACCTCGTCGAGCAACACGATGGGCCGGTAGGCCGACGGCGACTCTGCGGGTCGTCCTTCCTTCTTCAGCAGGACGAGCTTCCCGGTTTTCCAACGCGCCGGGAAGACGCCCTGCTCCAAACAGGCGGTGAATAAACTGCGGAGCCTCGGGCCCAGGTGCTCGAGGGCCACCACCCAGGCTCTTCCTGGGATGCCGTCGAGCCCTGGGGCCGTTTTTTTGCTCCGCAGCCGAAGCACTACCACCCGCAATTCTGCGGGCGAAACCTCTGGGATATCCCTTGCCGGATTCTCAATCGACGATGACGCCACATCCGGTGGCGCCATTGGTGGAGGAGTGGTCTCCACGGTGGCCGGGAACAAGGCCGCGACGACGTTGGCCAGTAATTCTGGCCGGAGACTCTGCGACAGCGGGGGCGCCGCTGGACGAAGCTTATTCATTACCATACGATAGGGGCGCCCCCACGGGTCACTGTCGAGAGTCTCCAGGAACTCTTTGCGTGCCGCGACCTTGGCCCTGTGAACGGCCACCCGCAGCGCTCTCTTCGCCTCTTTGTAGAGGTCATAGAGCCGCCGCTCCTGGTCTGCGTGATCCCCACCTCGAAGCCTGCGACGACGATGCCTGGCGTATCGGCGGCGCGCAGCGACGCATGACGCGCGCAACTGCGCTAGCTCTGCCGACCACCAGTACACTTGTCGCCGCGGCGAGCGTCGGAGGGCTCGGGGCATGGCGGCGTCGCAAACGTCCGACATTGCCACCCCGAACCACTCCACCTCTTGTTCGACCCGAACCGGCCCGTCCGGCACGGGGAGCCACGACATCACCAGAGCGGCCAACTCTAGGGCCTCTTTATTGAGGCGACGAGTTACCCACCGCGGGCCGTCCTGATTCGGGGCACTCGGTTCACCACCGGGCTGGATACTCGGAGACGCGGAGACGTCGAACCTGATGTACCGGTGGTCCGACATCGTCTCGACGTCCGCGAGGACTCTCCAGCCCCGGACACGGTGCGCGACGGCGGGACTTGCAAACGACAGATCAACAATAGACCCGCCGTTGTGCCGCACGCACGTGTGCACCGATCCCCTGTTCAGGACGACCAGGCCGACAGAGATCGCCCAGTCCTCCAGGACCCTACCGCGACCGCTCGTCGCCGGCGAACCCCAAGCTACAGACTTGGCGTTGAAGTCACCGGCGACGACTGCCGGGTAAGGTTGGCCTTGTTCCACTAGGGCCCCCAGCCGAACGAGAAAAGATTCGAATTCGGCGAGGGGTCTGTTGGGAGAGAAGTATACTCCTACAACCCAAACGTCTCCCAACAGAGCCGCCACGCATCCCTGGTCCTTCGATATCTTTTCGAAGGGCGGGGAGCCAGCGGCACCCTGGGTGATTATGGCCACTAAACCGTCGGTGTCTCCAGCCCAGTTGTCACGGGGAGGGACAAAGTACGGCTCAGCGACCACGGCCACTTGCACCGACCACTGTGCCAGGCTTTGGGACAACAGGTCTTGGGCACTGGCGCAGTGGTTGATGTTCGCCTGGAGGAACTTTAGGTCCATTATTGGGCGATCTCTTCAACACCTTCCATCTCGGCCTCTTGCGGTGGGCTTGCTGTCTGCGGCTGGGTTGTGGCCACAGCAGCAGCAGCATTACGTCGGGAGGGGCGACGACGGTTGCGGCGGGAGGAGGCGGGACACGCCTTCCCTCCGACCTGGTGCCCGGCGGGCTTGCCGGAGGCCGCGCAGACCACGCAGTTCGGCGCAGCGCTGCACTCACGGGCCTTGTGGCCTGTCTGGCCGCAGCGGTAGCACAGCGCGCTACGGTCCACTGCGCAGTCGCAGCGTTCCCGGACGTGCCCGGACTCCAGGCACCGGAAGCACCGAAGGGGCCGCGCCTCAAGCACAGAAACTCGAGCCGCGACCCAGCCGATTATTACACGGCCTGCCCCCCGCACTTTCTGGGCTGCCTTTATCGGCATCCGAGCCCAAGCCGTGCCAACACCGGATCGGTCAGGACGGATTTGCCCTACCTTTATAGTTTCCGGTGCACACTCACCGGCCTTAGAGAGGGCCATTGCGACTGACTCAGGAGTGGCTGTGTAGTCCAACTCCGTAAGCCGCAGCTCCGCATGCTTGATGGGCCGGGAGATTCGAACGTCCTCCGACCCATTGAAACACTCCCTCAGCCTTGCGGCGAGGGAGTCAGCCCTCTCATCCGAATTAGCCCCGGGCACCTCGTACATTGGGGCACCCGTGGCCGCAAACTTTGGCCTCAGCCTTGTAATGTCAAGGCCGGTGAGGTTCACCTTAACCTGGGCCTCTGTGAGAACCCTGGCGTAAGTTAGTCCTTTCGCTACCGCCGCCGGCGTCAGGGATATCATGACGGCCGCGGACCGCGGTGGGCGGAGCTTGGGCTCGGCCCGGCGCGGCGGTTGCCGCTGACCTGCAGCCGGTGTCACGCCGGACCTGGGCTTCGACTTCTTTTTGCCCACCACGACCGTCCATTCCCTGTCCAGGGACACTGGAGCCGGCGGTAGCGGGCGGGGCTCGCAGAGAGCTTGCTGCGCTGGGGCACTGGGTTTGCTTTTCCCCCCCTTGTCTTTTGGCTTCGGCTTGGGCGCCGGAGGAAGTGTGGGGGCCGGGACGACTCTCTTCTGCGCTTGCACCCCAGATGGTTTTGCCACGATGAATCGGGGCGGAGCACTAGAGGGACCGGCGATTGGGATCAGGGTGGGAGGACTGGGTTGGGCTACTCCCTTGCCCTTGCCCTTGCCTTTGTTTGAGGACTGAGGTGGACCCCTGACATACCCCCCCTGTACCGGGAGCTCCATTGTTTGGGCCCTATATTTCTCATGGGCCAGAGGCGGTCTTGCGGCCGGTCCCATGAGCAAGGACTCCATCCTTGCTTGCACCCTCGCCTCTATCATCCCCAGCATTTCCTCCGTTGGGCTTTTGCTGGCGGCCGCCTCTAGCTCTTCGAGGCGGCGACGGAGGGAGGCATTCTCTTCCTGAAGCTGCTTAACTGCAGCCTCAAGGCGGGAGCTCTTTTCCCGCCACCTCTTCGCCTCGTCTTCAAGGCCGGTGACCGTGGTCTCTGTGGCCTTGGAGCGCGCCAGTAACCCGGCAGAGCGGAGCCGCTTCGGCACTACCTTCTCCGACTTTTGGCAAGCCTCCGCACGCTTCGAGATGTTGCGCTCCCTCTCTGCTTTCTTTAGGCTGCCCACCGAAGGCGGACCCCCTCTACCGCGAGCAACGGTCGCCCTCGTCTTCGGCGCCGGCTCGTCCGTGTCGCTCGAGGTCCTCCAGAATCGCCCGCCTCTCACTGAAGAGCCACTATCGCTGGACTCCAAGTCCACGCACATGTCTTCAGCCCGTGCGACATCCGCCACGACTCCAGTAAGCCTCACGCCCAGATTCCCCCTTTCTAGTTCTCCGTCGTTGGGCTTGCGCCCTTCGACCTCCGCCTCTCCAGCCGGAACTGGAGTAGGCAACCTCGTCATGTTTTTTTTTGGTTTGGATGTATTCATTTTGAATCCCACGAGTATGGGGGAAATAACAGTCCGCCCAGGCAGTGCCCCCTGTACCTGGGTAAGCCTAGCGTAACCCGCACAGAGTGTCGGCCGGTACTCTGACGGGGGTCGCACTCGAGACCGAACTACCCATCAGCCATGCATCCCCTCGCGGTGCGCCGCCGCTTGGGATTCGGGGTAACTTTTTATAGAGGTTTTCTCCCTCGCAGTCCAGGCGGTTAAGCCAAGACCCTCGGCCCCAGGAGTCGCTGCGAAACATGACCACAGTGCCCCCTGAGATTCCGAGACTAACGGTGGCCACGGAGAACTAGTTCTGCCCCGGCCTGTTCCGCGGCAGGGTGAGTGCACACGGAACCCGTCTACCTATTCCTCCACTGCACCCTCTGCTAGTCAGAGGGAACGTGGAAGAATCCTCTTTGCTGGTTTTGGTCCACGCCGTTTCCGGTACCCCCCAAATTTGGGGGGCGTTCCCCTATCCGCCACCCAGGGAGACGCGCCCGATGGGAGACCAGCAACTCCGCACGGGTCGGAGAACGGTCCTGGGCCGGCGTATGTATTTGTAGATGGGTCGGTTGATGATCCCTGTACTGAAATATAATTTAATCGATGTCTTTTAGGGTTGAGTTTTGAAGATTGGGAAGCCTAATCTTGCTTCAGAAATGACTAAATTGGAGGTTAACATGATTTTAGTTTTAATGAGACATAAAAGAATGTATCATGAGACGTTTTGCTGTGGTACAAATATGCATTTAATATCAGAAATATGTGTATTAAAAGAAAAAGTAGATTATTAGGACATGAGCTTAGTTATTGGTATTAAACTTACACAGCCAGTTAGTGTTCCAATTTCTATTCAAATCCACTCCAAACTCTGTGCCAAATGGACGCCTATTTTTTCGCCATAGTCTGAACTTAAAAATAAAACAAATTGCAATAAAGCTCACCTAATGCAGAGATTAAATAAAAGAGTCAATTGTACTTTGACCAAATTTCATTTAATGTCTTGAAACCCCAACGTTTAAAAAAAAATTAAAATGTTTTTTATGTATAACTGGGTGTTGCTCGCGGCTTTGGCCGCGTGAAAAGCCTTTCTCGCTACATAAGTCCATAAACCATAGTAAGACGCCAGCGCGACGTACTTAAAGAATGCGATTAAAATATCCATTATTTCCCAAGAGAGCAAATCACCGGAATAAAAAGTAGCCTATGTGTTAATCCAGGACATGATCTACCCGTGTGCCAAATTTCATCTAAATATTAGTTGCTTCCGCGTTTACTTCTAACAAACATCCAAAGTATTTCACAATTTTTTGCATGTATAATTCAAACTCAAACTCAAAATTTTCCTTATTCAAAAAGACTTCAAAAGCTCTTTTGAATCGTCATCGTCAATATTAGTAAGACTGAAAAGTAAGATAAGAAGTAAGATTTATATTATATTATTTATGCACTTATGATAATATGTTTTAAATATCCTTACAATTATTATGCTAGCGTGATAGCGAATTTTATAGACATAATTTATTACTATCGTAATTCTTGCAAAAGTGAATAAATTTACAAAGACTCGACGAATAATTATTTTATCGCACTTGCAATAAAATATTACTGTGTTTGCTGGATGTTCCGTACAAATACCGTTACGTATTTCATTTAATCGTTTTAAAAATAAGATATAATTACTATTGAAAATAAAGCGGCGATAGCCTAGTTGGGAGTGGAACGGACTGCCGAGACGAATGTCCGCAGGTTCAAAACCCAAGGGCACACACCTCTGACTTTTCTAAAAAGTTATGTGTGTATTCTTTGTGAATTATCGCCCACTTTAACGGTGAAGGAAAACATCGTGAGGAAACCTGCAAACCTAAGAAGTTCTCTGAACTTCGAAGGTATGTGAAGTCTGCCAACCCGCACTAGGCCAGCGTGGTGGACTAAGGCCTTAACCCTCTCATTTGTACAGGAGACCCATGCTCAGCAGTGGGCAGTATATAATACAGGGCTGGTATGATGATGATGATGATGACTATTGAAAATGAAAACTGTAACTCAATTTTTATTAACGTATTTTCAATAATAGTTGTATTCCATAGTTATTATAACGCAAAAATCTGTTTTCCTGATTGAACTCAGAATTTCAATAATGTGTTGTATGATATAATGAACACGCATAAGAGTCAATTACTGTTTATTGATCAATATTAGTTGAACTTTACGGTCCTATCAATACCATTGCTTTTTGAGAACATCAAAAATGAAATTCTCTTTACTTACATCAGTGTGAGTCCAAACGAAACCGTCGGGGTTGGTTACAGGGAAGATGTACCAATCAAAATCACGTGCAGCTGCCATAGTTTCTGGATCAGTACTCGTTAGAAGCTCATTTATAAGATAGCAGACTGTTGCTGGGGTGATCCATTCTCTAGCATGTATCCCACTTTCTATGAAAATGATTCGTCTACCCTCACCGTGTGAGATCCTGATACCTGTTATATCACGGCCTTCGTAAGAAGTTCCAGCGCTTATCATCGTCACTAGAGATGGATATTCCATAGCAAGGTCTTCTAACCAAGCGTTGATTTCGTTTAGGTTGTAGTATGTGTCCCATCGCATACTCCTGACATTGTTTCTTGTGTATTTACCAACTATTTCTCTGTTTATGGCGCTGAAATATATAATATATTTTTAGCACACACACAGTCACATACAAACTTATGCTTTTTAGCCTCAAACGGGTAGGCAGACGCGCAACTAGTGCACCCACTTTTCACCGCGCATATTCCATCCGATAATGTGATAGGGAGCGAGCCTATCGCCATATCGGAAACAAATTCCTGACTTCGGGCTGATACTGAATGGAAAATTATAATACCACTTTGCTCGACCCGGGGATCGAACCCGAGACCTTAGCTTTGTAGTCGTACCGTATTACAGCTACGCTACCGAGGCAGTCACCGAGTTGTTAGCATACATGCAACTAGATGTCGATAATTAAAAAAGCATAATTGCGACTTATAAATGTGCCAGCAGTCATATACTGGAAATTAATAATCATTATGGTGGAGAGAAGATCTCTATTTCTTAGGCTGCAGGTGAGTTTAGTAAATGACTTAGAGCATTATTTTGCAGTCATGCTGCCATGTCTAAAATATAAATACGGAATCTTGTACTTACTCTTGAATATTCTGCATAGCAACTTCAAACGCTATTCCATTTTTGTTAAGGTATGTTTCTAGTTCTCCTTTATTCTGCGGAGCTGAGACAATGCTAATATATTCGGCATTTGGCACTGGATCGTTCCAGAAATCAAACCGTATGTCACTATCGTATAGGTTCTGTAAAACTTTGATCTCGTTTAAGCTTTTGGGCAATATTTTGTACAAAGTGTAGTCGTCGAAGCGAAATTTCTCACAATATATACAAGTTATTAGTAGTAAATATGTAATTGTTTTTAAAATCATTTTTATTCTTAAAACGTTGTATACTGTTCGAATTTAGTAACCAAATGATTGTGGCACAACCATTTAAGTTGTAAAAGTATACAATGCTATAAAGCAATAATGTAATTATTGTGCTGTATGATAAATACATTAAGGGCATATAAAATTAAGGGCATCGATACTTGTAAAAGATACACAACATCCAAAAACATACTTAATACTTTGGCGTCAACCCATAGAATCCATAGATCCTATCCTTCATTGGTTTTATGAGTTCTGGAGAAAATTATCGTAAAGCAAATATTTGTATAACAGACATAATAATATTAGTATGCCTTAATAAAATGGTGGGCGTAGAATAAAAAGCAGAACACATGGCCAGTCAGATTCAGATCCAATTCACATTTGTAACTTTACATGCGACATAAATATTTTATTTTTATCAATTCACGACAATTGCAATTTATGCTATCGTCGGCTATTGAGACATGCATCCTCCTACGATCATCAGTATTTGGTGCTGCTTTACTGACTATACCCCAACTACTGAATCAAGTTATTGTGGGAGATTTATCATAATGTGTACCGGATTGATATCCACTTATGTAAACCATAGTAAGTATACAGGGTGAATTTTTCAAATGGTTGTGGATGGTAAAATCCGTAACTATGAGGAATAGCGAAAAATGCTCAAAGGAGTTGGGCCGATTTTGATGAAAACTAAAAATGCATTATTGGCTTTTTGAAAAGTCAATATTCCTAGCCAAGAATCGAACCTGTTGAGTTTTACAAAAAAATAAACACACTGTATCGTTACACCATTCGATAGTGTCGCTAAAGGATCAAATTCTAGGAAGTAATGTCATACGGAAAACTAAAGAAAACTGGTCATTTTTAAAAAGCATTTTCACAAATATCGCATTTATGATATTAGTAATATAGATGAGGTATTTCTTTACAACATGGGTTGGTTCGACTGGGGTTAATACTACATTCTCACAGAATCCATGTAAAGTACCAGCTTGCCTTGCATTTTGTATATCAGGTTTAATTTTTGGAAATTAACCCTGCTTTATTGCCTTTAGTGCCCATGGTCTCTGGCTTGCTTCTAGTATTATAGGTGATTACGAGCGGTGGTGAATGCTTAACATTATGAGGTTCTTTTTCTTTTATCGGACTTTTTTAAAAAAGACCGATTTGCGATCACCGCCAAGGAGAATCTTAGATATTCCAAATACTACTCAGGATGAAAAAAGAACGCGTTAGAATAATTTAGATTTTTATTTTATTATATCTTACAAAAATCGTTGCAAGACCATAATCCCCAACACAATCTTCATCCCCAAGGATACTGTGAGACTATTCCCGCTGTTCATGTATCCGAACCTCCTGGCTTGGTAGATGAGATCGAGGAACGAGTCCATGGTCTCTTCAGCAGTTGGCAAGATCTGGTCTGGGGGGAGCAGGTGGCCGTAGGTGCCTCGGTCCCGAAGTTCGTAGATGTAGACCAAAGGGATATGGAGGTGTTCCTTCACCCAGTCTACCGTGATGCCGGTGGCATAGTCTGAAACATAGAAATAAAATGAAATATAGACATAATTCTATCTTAGTTTTTGCTAATATAGTGAGAGTTTATGAAACTGTTTAAACGTTGGAAGTAAACGCAGTAACTGCTCAATGGATTTGGTTGATATTTGGCGAATGTATAATATATTTTTTAAAAATATAGACAACTTTCCATTCTGGAAAACTACTTATTATATCGCACCCTTAGAGCGAAAACGACATAATTCAAAAACATCGAAAATTGAGTTATATTCATAAAATGACTTAAAACGAAGTTCTCAATACAACAATAGTTCAAACACAGCCATATTCAAGCGGGAAAAGGACTAAACTATTATATCGGGCCTTTTTTATTATATTTTTATAAAAAAGGGACCAGTTTTAAGTCATTTTATGACGATAACTATATTTTTGGTTGTTTTGAATTGTGTCGTTTGCGTTCTAAAGGTGCGATATATACCGTAATATCCATTTCTACCGCCCAGAAACAGTATGCATGCGCATTGAAGAACATTGTAGCCAGCTTAATTGCTGAATATTATCCTGAACATCTTATGTCTCAGGGCGAAGCGCAACACTTTACTTTGAATTCAAAGTTCTGTACGGTGTTGCTATTGTTTATAGGTAGTCGTATACCTATTAACAATAGTACTATTAGGCGAGCGGAAAGCTCGTCTCACCATGCAAATTCAACAATAAAGATCATCTACTATGAAATTATGTTTGATGAAATAATGTGCATTTACTCGTTACTTATAATATCCTTATGCTTAACAATCTCATTTACATTAAAACCTGAACGATCAAAAGCAAGGCACACATACCATCTAATAAAATGTACTTACAAATAGCCTCAGCGACATTGCCGGTTGTGTACGGAGTACCGTATCTAACAGAAAGGGCTCCCATCGCCCGCCTTCCGATATTGAGCTGAAATATACAAACGCATCCACTTTATTAACATTATAATGTATTGGAATACATTTCCTTTGATTTTCTTGGCATTGGTAAAGGGAGTTTTGCTCAAAACGAGAAGATGTTGTAGTTCTGTCATAAATAAAGATATGTGTAGTATTACTGTATTCCGTCAGTACATTTTCTGATAGAAGAAATCATTGTTTTCATGTGGAAAAACTGTTTTTCTATTCATCTGGCACTTGATTTTGAATCATTACTAAAAACATTGAAGAATTCAATATTATGATTTCACTAAGCCAACATACAGATTGGTCTGGATATCTTTGGGGGAGGCCTATGTTCAGCAGTGGACTTCTAAATGCTGAAGAAGAAGAAGAAGCCAACGTAATAAAACTGAAGCCGCAAACGTACGCATGTATCATTATAGTAATAAAAGAATAATAGACACTAGGAGGGTAACTTTTGGTGGTTTTACAATCGCCTTCAGCTCATGCTTGTAAACATACGTACATACATACCTATCTATGTATAAGGTGTGAGTGTATCTACACTCACACCTTTTATCCTCGAAGGGGTAGATAGAGGTACAATTAATACAACACTGCCTGACCCGGGGTTCAAACCCGAGACCTCAGCATTGCAGTCGTACCGTAATACAACTACGCTAGCGAGGCAGTCGCACGCTCGTAAACAAAGTTGCATATTCTGTGTGAAAGTGATACCACCATCAAAGAACCATTCATGCTACCAAATTAGTAATTACATAAAGAATGTGTTGCCAACTTACCGCATCATGATAATTGGCCAAAGGCTTCGTCGTATTTCCAAAAGGTATCAACAGAAGCTGTCCAGATGAGTGCATTGACAAGTACAAGTCGATTCTATCCGCTAGAGGCCGTAAATAATCCGCCAGGTGCCTGGTCTCTGGCTCAGAGAACGGCCCGGGACCGGCGTAGTTTAATGAGCTTGGATCTATGGATGACCCTTTCACTGTTGAACAGAATATACAAAGAACGAATTAATTAAATGTCTGTAACGCATAATGAGTTTTAATTAAAAAACAAAACCACACTTGATTTGCTCAGGATTAGAATTTGGTGCTCCCTGTTGTATTGCTATGGTACTTCAGGCATAAAAACGCAAGCTTATGAAACTTATTGCGTTTATGATGATAGTAGATACATTTATTCCTATATAATAAAGCTAAGAAATTTGTTTATAGAGTGTGTATGGACTAAGATACCAAAATAATTGGAATTCAAATAATCATGTACAGTTTCTTGAATCTTATAGGCTTAGGCAGTATTTGAATTAGCTTCGTCTTAATCTTTGGAAATACTTACCCAGCCAGTTACTGTTCCAATTTCTGTTTAAATCTACACCGAATTCTGAGCCATACGGACGTCTGTTTTTGCGCCATAGTCTGAACTGTAATTAAGCATTATAAAATATAGTTTATAAAAAGATCCGTCCCATGGAGGTCCTCTATAATTCAGCTAATAATGTGAAGGAAATTAGGTTTGTTTATAATTTAGATCATAGTACTTATATTAAACTGTCTTGGATGCTTCTTTTAATTGAGCACAATTTAAATGTTTTATAAAATATCTTCTTTATTGTTTCTTTAATATTATGTCACCTATTTGCTTGTATATTATATAAAACTTACATCAGTTACTCATAATTATGTGGATTTCTCTGACTTACCGATACAGTTCTTAACATTATGTATAGTAAATTATCTACTTACCTCCGTGTGAGTCCAGACATATCCATCAGGATTAGTTACAGGGAAAATGTACCAATCGAAATCACGTGCCGCTGCCATAGTTTCTGGATCAGTACTCGTTAGTAGCTGACTTATAGTATAGCAAACTGTTGATGGTGTAATCCATTCTCTAGAGTGTATTCCACTTTCTATAAAGATTATTCTTCGACCTTCGCCGTGCGAGATCTTGACTCCTTTTATATCACGACCTTCGTAAGAAGTTCCAGCGCTTTCAATAGTCACTAGAGATGGAAATTGTCTGGCTAGGTCATCCAGCCAAGCGTTGATTTCACCTAAGTCGTAGTATCTATCCCATCTCATACTCCAGATGTTATTTCTGTCGTATTTACCAACTCTTTCTTTGTCAATAGCACTGAAAGTATTAACGTATTTGGTAAGACATTAAAATAACTGTGATGTTAATTGTAGGTGTATCTTTTAATATTACCGTGAGCAGAATGTTGAATTTACGTTTTCATTTATTTTCGTTGGTACATTTAATCCCTATCAACTTGTATCTAACTTTTGTAAAATATATTTTCTACATGCCATATTATAATCGTCAGCCTAAAAAGTGCATATTTCGGCATTCAGTTCAAGACAGCCTTGCATTTGACTTGGATTGTAGCCAATAATCATACAAAGCGTCCACACGTTTTATACAATGTATTCTCGTACTTACTCTTGAATATTCTTCATCGCGACCTCAAACGCTATCCCACTTCTGTTAAGCAAGCCTTCCAATTCCCCCTTATCCTTTGGAGCTGACACAACGGTAACATATTCAGCATTTGGTACCGGGTCTCTCCAGAAATCAAAACGGGTATCACTGTCGTATAAGTTCTGCAAAACTTTGATCTCATTCAAGCTTTTTGGCAATATCTTATACAAAGTATAGTTGTCAAAGCGAAATTTCTCACAATATACACATGTTACTAGTATCAAAGATAAAAATAATTTTGGAATCATGATTGAAGTATGTACTGTTATAGGCAAAAAAATATTGTGCCGAAAATATTGGTGTAATAAAATTATATAGTGTTGTAAAGTAATAACATAATTGTTATATTACTTTTGATAACTGTATACCATAAAATTGAAACGAGGGTGATGATACTGACAGAAGATAAAAAATACTTTGAGTTTTTATTAATCCTATTGAAACGTTACTGGTTTTTTACTGGTGGTAGGTCTTCTTATGCGAGGGGCCGTCTAGGTAGACACCACTGCAATGTGTATTTAGTCTGCATACACAGTACACTGTTGTATTCCATTTTGAAGGACATTGTAGCCAGCGTTATCGCTAGGCATTATGAGACTTAACATCTAATGTCTCAGGGTGACGAGCGCAGTGGAGTGCCACGCAGTACTTTGTAACAGTCCTGAATGGTGTTGGTACTGTTTATGGGCTATCGTATCCCTCGCCATCAGGTAAGCTGCATGCTCGTCTCGTCATTCAGAAGTGATAAAAAAACATTTGCGGATTTTTTGTAAAAATTCTCTCAACGTTTCGAAGACTTTACAACCATGGTCATGGGGCGGACTGAAGTGTTGTCCTCCAAAAAGTTACTACGTTATTTAGCAAAAAAAAGAACTGCCGTACCCATGGATGGGACTCCACCAAAACAGAGTAAGTCCTTGTATTAGAATCTTGGTAATTTTAATCCAAGAAATAGAAAGAAAGAAAGAAAGAAATAAAAGCAGTTTATTTCTGACAATTAACTTAAAACTTTAAAAATATAACCAAAATGAAAACTTGAAATTAACGTTGTCACAAAACGGCTCCAGTTCAGCATGTGTTGGCGATAAAGCCAGCGCTGATCTTCCGCTGGGCCACTTGGTGATGTCACGGCCGCCAAGACTGACGTTTTAGATTGTATATAAATATAAGTAATTGAATATAAATAATTATAATCCATCTTCTCGATTGTGTGTTTTAGATTTTTTACACTCTTACTCTACTCAAACCAAAGACAGTATTTGTATAACCTTCTCTCCCCAGATCTAAATAACTTGAGATCCTACCATAAAGTTGGGCAAGTAGTTAATAGAATTCCTCATGTCATCTTTTAGGACCCATATGATAAGATAATTGTGGGTATTTGTAGTCTAATGATATAGCAAGGCAAGTGTCGCCGGACAATCTCGATGATAATAAATTATCATGATAAAATCATATATCAAGACTGTCTTACCCAATGGCTTTAGTCTAATAGCTCTGTGTTTAGGTTTTAAAACCGAGACCCAGGTTTGATTCCAAATACTGAAAATAGAAAATCCACATGCTCGATTTAAAAATCACTTGTGGTCCCAAATAAAAGCGATAAAAATGACACCATATAATATTTTGATGTGATAAGTACATGATTTTTTTTCAATCTTAATGTTTGATCCAATACCTTGAATAAACCAAATAAAATAGGTCTTTAATTTTTGTATATCATGATATAGGTCTTTCTCAGATTATGTAACCCTTGACAGTTCAGCGTCATTATCATCATCGCAAACCAACAATGTACGGTCCTGTTGTGCTATAACATATTATGTTATTGTTATAAGTGGAAATTATCAGAGTTGATGAGCGTATTCAGTGCCATTTAAACATTTCAGAAAGTACTTTTAATAATTATGTCTTATTGCTCTTTATTATGTTTGCTAGAGTATTAGGACTCATTGGGTTCAAAATCTAATCACTGATAAATAGGTATGAAGCTTTATTCTGTGTAACATATTATAGGGAAAGATGGCCACACGAGAGAGACGGACCATACTTGTCGCGCGTGGTCTACGTTACAGAGGGAGGTGTACCGGGACAGGTATGAGATAGGCAGAGATAAATCTAAGTCCATGTTACATTTTGGGCGCAGATATTATAAACTAAGAACACGTGTCGTTATAATTCACATTTAATACAATATTTTTTGCAAAACCATGATACTAAATACAATCTTCATTGCAAAAGAAACTGCCATACTGTTCTCATTGTTCATGTATCCGAATCTCTTTGCTTAATGGATGAGGTCGATGATGGAGTTAGTGGTCTCTTCAGCAGATGTAAAGATCAGTTCTGGTGGGATGAGATGGCCGTAGGTGCCTCGGTCGCGAAGCTCGTACATGTAGACTAGCGGTACTTCGAGATGCTCCTTCCCTAGTCGGCCATAAGCCCCGTGATACGATCTGAAAAATAAAAATTAATTGATTGGTTAATTGCTGTAATTATATTAATGCTTAATACAGACCGATTTACAATGTCAATGTCAGTCATGGCCACTTGCGGCCTTAGCTAGCGCGACACTCCGGGCAAAATAGGTCCCCGATTTCAACAATTTCGTAGGTAAGTGTTTTGTAGTTTACGAGGATGGTTATCCAGAAAAGGTCCTCAGGTAAGAGACCTTGGTACCTCTACCGCTGAAGCTGCCACAGGTCATGGTGATTAGAAGCATAAACATGTTGCACACGGATTCCTTTTATAGCGCGAGATATCAGGTTTTAATGTGTCATGAAACTCAATAAATAATAACACTCTTATAAACGCGGTTACATTTAGACAACTACTGGTGGTAGGTCTCTCATTATGTAAGAGGCCGTCTGGGTGGGTACCACCGCAATGTCTATTTCTAACGCCAAGCAACAGTGTGCAAGCACTGTTGTGTTTCGGTTTGAAGGACATTGTAGCCAGTATAACTACTGGACATAATGAGACTTAACATCTTATGTCTCAGGATGACGAGCGCAGTGGAATGCCACTCAGTACTTTGTCAGTCAAGGTGCTGGATGGCGTTGCTACTGTTTATGGGTGGTCGTATCGCTTACCATCAGGCGAACGGCATGCTCGTCTCGTCATTCAATGCAATAAAAAAAAAAAAAAAAAAAAAGACAAGTATCATCAATTCGTTTATTTATATTATGTTCCTGTTTAAAGGATGTTGCAGCCAATGTAATTACTAAACATTATCTCTTGACGTCATGTCAGGATGATGAACTCACTTCATGTTAGCAAAGCTTATTATAAGAAGAACCAGATGACGTTCCTACTTCTATGAGTTATGGTCCTAACCATAAGACGAGCAACGCCGCAGCATTCACTTGTATAACAAATGTTCTTACCAATAACCTCGACGACGTTCCCCGTTGTGTATTCAGTACCGTATCTAACAGAAAGGGCTCCCGTCGCCCGCCTTCCCATATTGAGTTGAAATGTACAAACGTATTCACTTTATTAGTGTACCTACTTGCTTTTGCTCGCGGTTTCTCTCGTATGATTGTTTAAGAGAGTCTTGAGCTTGATTTACTGTTTGTTATCAAGCAAGAAAACCTTTAGCCAAATCTTTTCCGATCACAATTATCATACCAAATATAATAATAAGTTCATGTTGCTGAAATTATTTTAGGAAGAATCTTTTTAGGGCTGTAGCAACCCTCCTGATTGTTAGAAAGTGCGAATATTAGGGTTATATTTATGCAGAATTATTATGAATATTATCTCTTATTATCTCAGACTAGACAAGCCATAAATCCTTGCTAAAGAACTCCGATTCCTTCCTAGGACGATTCGAGAGGCTATTGAAATTAAAAAAACATCCAAATTTCAATAGATGGTTGGAAGCTTGCACAAGCTTGGGATCCTGTCATACATTTAATGAAATCGGAACTTAAAAGACCGGCTGCCAGACTTCAAGACACTGTGAGCTCATTCTGCGTAGATCGGACCTTCAACAACTAATAGCTTTAAAAACCTTTCATAATTGTTAAATATAGGTAGATATTGTAACTTTTACTTTTCGGACAGCCAAGACGTTAGTCCGCCCCGTGACCATGAAGGCTGCAAAGTCTTCGAAACGTTGGGAGAAAATATAAAGGACATGTCCAAAAACGGGCCTGAAATTCTAAACAAGACCATTTATATATATTTGGATAGAACTCCTGAAAACTAAACTTTTGCAATAAATCGTTTAATTTTAAAGACCTCCGATTTTGAGATTTATGTAACTTTGTTTGGCTTGAAAACTACACTTTATATGAACGTTTTTAAAAAAGGTGGTTATGAATGGAGGGGTCTAAAAATATTTTTTTAATGGATTTAAGTTCCATATTTTGCCCTTTTAATATCCCTAAAGTTTGAGCCTTGTTAGATTTTGAGGTCCAGCACTTATACACAAAGCGGACATCTCCTTTAAGTAAAAACCGCGATAAAATCCATAAAATAGTTTTATGAAAGTTCTTAGGAATCGAAAGTTTTTTGTAGAAGATAATATTAGCCACTTTAACGAAACTTGACATAACCACGAAACAAATATAAAAAATCATTATATTGACAAAGCTAAAAATCACTTTCAAAAAGTATACATATACTCAGAAGCTGTTACATAAAGAGTTATAATATTTTAAGAGTATTTATCCTGATTGCTAATAACAGAAAAACTATTATCATTCGTCATAAAAGTCCCAAGTAATGCTGACTGTGTAGATTATTGGGCCTATTGCATTATCATAACGAGTATATCAATAAATTTAATTATCATTAACTTTTATCATAAATTTAAGATATAATTAATCAAGGACTTGGTAGTAAGCCATATTATAAAAGTTGATTGTTGTGTTTACTATTTAGCTCGTGAATCATTTTCCTGTAACATTGGCCTTATATCCTACTTTCGATAGAGTACGTATGTCAATTCTATTTAAGTAAGGTCCGTATTTACTAGCGTTATATAGCTAAGTACGAAGCAATGCTGTGTTAAAGTATGTCTCGGTGATGTCGGCACGACAGCCTTGGCAATGCGTAGGCATAGGGGCGCTGGCATTGGCTTATCCTACTAATATTATAAACGTGAAAGTTTGTAAGAGTGCACGGATGTATGTTTGTTACTCTTTCACTCAAAAACTACTGAATAGATTTCGATGAAATTTGGCACACGGGTAGATCATAACCTGGATTAACATTTAGGCTAGTTTTCATCCCGGGAAAATATAAAGCAGGACCTTTCCCGGAAAACTTTTTAACGCGGGCGGAATCGTGGGTAAAAGCTAGTATTGATATATACAACTTTACCTCAGTTATATTATATACCTAGATAGAGTGACGCCCTGCAATGAAACTAAAACAAACAGGCCAACTTTTCTTAAGCTGGTATACGTGATAGCTGTGTCATACGCTATCGCTGCATCATTCTGCGTATCCTTGTGTGCGCGCATATTGATACCAGTTATAACATGGTTTCTGTTAAAACGGAGAGAAAATTGTGTTCATGAAAAATAACGAAAATTCATTCACTCGAACTCATTTAGTGGGGAGCAGTTAGCCTCTATTTTTACGACGCTTTTGAAACGTTCAGTGTCTATTTAGTTATATAATGAAATATGATTGGTACTATTGCTACTGTTTATAAGCGGTCAATGTATTTAAATTTAACGAGAGACTATCATTGCCAGAGCTGTAATCCTCCGAATATGGAAAGTCACATGCCTTTCTTTTAGATCGTTTACCCCTCCACCATTCCCTTACTACATAATCACGGGTGGCTGGATTCACTTGTCTATATACAAAAATATCTTTATTGGAAGTATCTTGATATACGCATTGAAGTATCTTTGAAGAATTTAGCATATACAAAACTACATTTTATTCTCCATTTTGTACACATTCCATTTAATTCAAACGCAACACTTTGCAGGTTAAATCCTGCGAAATTATATGCAGCATTGTAAAAGCTATCAAAGATTATGATAATGGGGTCAATAAAACAGCCAATGTCTGGTCAGTAATAGGTGTTTATTTATGACTTTTACGTTGAAGGAAAACATCGTGAGAAAATCCTGCATACCTGAGAAGTTCTCTGAATTTCGAAAGTATGTGAAGTCTGCCAACCCGCACTAGGACAGCGTGGTGGACTAAGGGCCTAACCCCTCTCAGTAGTAGAGGAGGCCAGTGCTCAGCAGTGGGCAGTATATAATACAGGGCTGGTATGGTATGGATTTATGACTTTTACAATTATATTCACTCACGAAAATAATGCTCCTCATAAACGATAATAATATTTTACCATCTTCAATTTCATCCTATGACTATGAGGTATACCACTTCTTCCGATCTTTTCATATGAAATAATTTATAGAACATTAATGAATCGTGCTTCTCTAATGATGGCCATCAACGCGTCGAAGGTTTCTTCGCAAGATGGCAGGACTTGGTTAACTGGCAACGTGTAGCCCCAATTGCCTTGATCCCTGAGCAAGAATGTGCCAGCTATGGGAGGGTTAATACGATGCTTCACGTAATCATCAGATGAACCTGTTGCACCGGCTGTAAAAATATTGAGAAATTAAAAATGCAGCATAATACAGTCATTTTAGTAAGATGAATTTGGGATAGATTATGCAAAAAAATAGGTTAATAGAATGATTGCTTCATTGGTCTAGTGAGAGTATACATTCTGGGTTCAATTATAATCAGGTCAAAACTAGATTTTTTGTGAGTTTTCTGGAATTTATAACACCCGATATGGCGATGGTCTTGACACTTATTCCATCCTAAGAAAGGTATAAAACTTTTATTGTACCGCGGCTGCACTAAGTGTTTCTTTTTTCTAATAAATCTCCTAAAATACAACGTATTGAGTAAAACAGTTCTTACTAGAAATAAGCCTGGAAGTTCCAACGTGGTACTGAGTACCGTACCCTACAGATAGTGATCCCATGGCTCTCCTGCCAATTAGAAGCTGAAATAATAATAAATTACAATTATAAATACATGCAGTAGGCTAGCTATGTTATCATTATTGCAGATTTTTTGCGCTTTATAATTTTTTACAGTTAACAAAATGGAAAAATGTATTGTTTAACGATTCTAATTTTATAAGGACCTTTTTTACCAAAAGATAAGAAAACAAGTGGTAAAATATTTTCTTAAGCTGCCATCGTTTATGAATAACAACCACACGTCGAAGACCTAAAGACACATATCTTTCAGACTTCTCGACGCGTTTACTGCGCGCACATTTTCATGTAAAACTATAGTTAAACAAGGCGTTACCCACACTTTTTGGATGCGTTTGAAATGCATCGAATAGTTTTAAAAACATCTCGTGCACTAATATTTACTATCAACTTGATTGCGATATTCTCTTTGTCAAAATCTTATTGTTTTCTTTTTATTACCATTTCGTTATAGTTGTACATAGGTGTAGTAGAATGCGCGAAGGGAATCAGCAGTCTTTGCCCAAAAGATCTAAAAGATAAGTAGCCGGCGAGGTTAGAACCAATTTCTTCAACGTATCTGGAGAACGATCTAGTCTCCTCTTCAGAAAAAGGTCCTGGGCCAATGTAGTTGGTTGCCACTGGCTCGAAGCTACCTCCGATTACTGAAAAGAAAACACTTTGTACTGCTCCATTTAACTCTGAGTGTTACCATATGTTTAATTTTTTTTTTCAAGGATTTCGAATTCATTTGATTATTGCTTTAAATAACAGTTGATTACTAAAAACATGATGGATGTTAATAAGAAGATTTATGTTATTTGTTAAGAATATAACTTATAGTTTACAAGTTAGATAATTTACTGGTGGTAGGTCTCTCATATGTAAGAGTCCGTCTGGATGGGTACTACCGCAATGTCTATTTCTACCGCCAAGCAGCAGTGTGTATGCACTGTTGTGTTTCGGTTTGAAGGACATTGTAACCAATGTAACTACTATGGACATAATGAGACTTAACATCTTATGTCTCAGGATGACGAGCGCAGTGGAATGCCACACAGTACTTTGTAACTCAAAGTGCTGGATGGTGTTGCTACTGTTTATGGGTAGTCGTATCGCTTACCATCAGGCGAACGGCATGCTCGTCTCGTCATTCAATGCAATAAAAAAAAAACTTACTTCCCCATTGGGAATTCCAGTTCTTTGTTAAGTCCACACCAATAGCAGATGATGTGATGGGCCTTCTGTTTTTGGTCCAAAGCCTTACCTAGATTATAAATTCTATTAATAACAATAAGGTGTGCCGAATACTGAGCCACAATATAGCGGCTTTTTATGCACAGACATTGGATTTCCTTCTACTTAATTGAAGAGAAGAAAGAAGTTTGTTATTGGAACAATAATGTATACAGGAACCAAAGACATAAAATCTAATGTTACACAAAAGCAATGATTGCAACAACAATGGGCCTTCCATTTAGCTATATGCTTTAAAATGATCACCTCTAGTCTTCGATCCCTTCTTTATTTACATGGTAACAAGTTGAAATATAATGATTTCTTATGTTTGCGCTAATGTTACACATTGAAATTAAACTACTATTACGGATTTTATGGCGGTTTTTTATTTTATTTATCTTTCTCCCGACGTTTCCAGGGTTTTGCAGGACTTATAAATCCGTAATAGTAGTTTAATTTCAACGTTGTAATATCTTATTATAAACTACACAATTGAAGGAGGTAGCTCTCTTAGAAGTAGAACAGTTCCATGCCCAGCAGTGGGATAATATAGTACAACACAGAATTGATACTAATTTTATAAAAATAATCCTAATTAGTACTAGGAATTTTTATAGGTTTGGAAATGTTTACAATAGTTCCTTACGTAATTGTTATCTCAAATCTAAAGGATAACAGACTCACCGATGCTTGCGAGAACTCGTGTCCATCAGGATTTAAAACGGGGAAGATGTGCCAATCGAAGCTCTCTGAAGCGGCCAGTGCTTCGGGATCCTCTCCCTTTATCAACTGGTCCACGAAATAGGTCAAAACAGTCGGAGAGAGCCAGTCAGCTCCTATCTGCCCACCTTCTAGTACAAACGCTAATCTACCTGGCCGCCTTGATATTTTTATACCAGTTATGTTTCGACCTGGAAGGGGAAGGACCTCAATTTTGACCTAGATAGTTGTATTAAGACTTATCATGTTATAATTTGTCTAAATCAGAGAGAATCGATCACAAATTACATAATACAAATTGAAAGTATTATAAGAGTAACATTGAAATATTTTTTCTAACACGTGGGACTCGTTGTCTTTAAGTACTTTTTAATTGTTTACCTTCGTACGACTGTCCAACAGTAACGATACTAACAATGTCACTATGCTGTCTAGCTAGATATGCAAACCAGTCAATAATATCGTCCAGTGGCTGGTAGTTAGTCCAAAACATTTCATGGGACGCTGAACGCTTCCTCCTGCTCATGAGCTGTGCGTCGAAAGCTCTGGAATATTGAATTCATTTTAAAATCACATGAACATAACATAGACAGCCTCAGTGGCGTAGTTGTATTACGGTTTGGGTTCGATTCCCAAATCGAGCAAAGCAATATTGGATTTGTCTATTCAGTATCAGCCCGGAGACTGGAATTTGTGCTCGATATGGCAATAGACTCGCCCCCTACCTCATCATGAGACGGAATATGCAAGACGAAAAGTGGGTGCATTAGTTGCACTTCTACCTATCCCTTCGGGGATAAAAGGCGTGTGTGTGAGACGTGAGTGTGTATTCTTTACGTAGATGGCGCTGGCGTCGTCTGTGTTTTAGGAACTTTTGTAGCGGGAAAGACTTTTCACGCGGGCGAAGCCGCGAGCAACACCTAGTCTTAAATAAAAATTGTCTCATTTATCCAAACCATTTCACGAAATGTAACATAGAACCAAAATTTCAATACAAAGTGGAGGTATACAAAATACGATGTACTTTTCCTGTTGTATTTCTGCCTACATTTCGAAGATATTAGTAAGATAATCTCCTATATACTAGAATGTATATCGCAAAACTTCTCTTACAGCATTCGTAAAATCCAATCTTAGACAAAATTAGTTTAGAGTTAGACCATCCATTTCACTGATAATTAAAAACACTCACTCCTGTATGTTATCCATCATGAGCTGAGAGTAAATGCTTCTTTTGCTGAGGGAATGTTCAAAATCCTCCTTAATTTCTGGAGGTACGACGACACTCACATATTGCCCCACTGCACTGGGAGGAACCCAGAAATCTAAACCATTATTCGATTCATACAAGTCATTTAGATATAACACATGCTCTTCACTTTTTGGATGTACTTTAAACAACGTATAATTGTCATATCTAGCCTTTTCTCCTAAAACTACAGCACTTAAAAGTGCTAATACTAGGACTTTTAGTGACATCGTAATATGTTGGATAAAAAAATACTCAACAACTGAAAATATTTGTGCAATTGCTTAATCTGTTTGTTCAAAACCCGGATAAATTACGGAGGTACCTAAAGTACTTAAAATATGTGTAGACAGGAATAATTATCATTTACCGTGTATTACGATATGGTTTTAATCTTATCAATTTAAAGCACGGGTCGTAAAGTTTATCAAAGATTATGAAAATAATTTATCAACGCAATTTACTTGATTTAAATTTATTTATCTTGGAAAATTATCTTAGCTTTAATGTTTAAATGACGTTGCGCAAAGTTTCTAAAACTTATTTTAATCAGTAGGTAGTTCAGACATAAAAATAATATTCATGTTATTGCAAAGGAAATACAATTTCATAAATATTGTAATGAATTATTTTATAAGTAGTGGAACCACGCTGTATGCATAATGTGTTTCACTGAAGGTATTTCCTATCGTATAATTATTCGGCTCGAAAGAGTACAGGATTCTCCCAGGAAGCCAACGTAAAGGAGAAGTCCGCTTTTTGTATGGATGCTGGGCCTCAAAATCTAACCAGACAAACTTTAGGGATATTAAATATTTTTAGACTCCTCCATGTATAACGTTTTTTTTTTAAACTTTCGTTTTAAGTGTAGTTTTAAAGCAAATAAAATGACATAAATCTCAAAATCGGAGGACTTCAAAATTATACGATTTATTG
The DNA here is from genome assembly GCA_947568825.1 of Sphinx pinastri. Taxonomy (NCBI): domain Eukaryota; kingdom Metazoa; phylum Arthropoda; class Insecta; order Lepidoptera; family Sphingidae; genus Sphinx; species Sphinx pinastri. The sequence goes on from OX387632.1 coordinate 13,554,336, forward strand.
CAAAGGCCTAGTTTTTGGAAGTACAACCCAAATATATATATATAAAGAATCTTGGTATTTTAAGCCTGTTTTTGGACGTAATAGCAATTCAAAAAGGACATCCTTTTTGAATTGCTATTACGTTTTGTACGGTAATAGGATTTCCTCAGGCTATACATCTATCCATTTCCTAGACTCTTTTCCTTTTCTTTGAGACCAGCTTCACACAGACTCACTCATTCTTTACACCTTCCGGAATGCAGTTCCTACAAAAGGATATCTTCTTGGAAAATTCCGTTGCATTTATTCAGAAACATTTTATTGAAACCACATGATTATATAAACGCACTATTCTGTGCCTTTACTGCGACTACAAGCTTTATTCGAATATTATTTATAGATCTTACATGCTAGTTATTTTTGCGGATATCATTGTAAAGGAGATGTCCGCTTTTTGTATGGGTGCTGGGCCTCAAAATCTAACCAGGTTCAAACTTTAGGGATATTAAAGGGGCAAAATATGGATGTTGGATCCATTAAAAAAATATTTTTAGACCCCTCAATTTATAACTAACTTTTTTAAAAACGTACATACTAAGTGTAGTTTTTAAGCAAAATAAAATAACATAAACCTCAAAATCGGAGGTCTTTAGAATTAAACGATTTATGGTAAAAGGCTAGCTTTTAGGAGATCTATCCAAATATGTATAAACTGTCTTGGTTAGAATATTAGGCCCGTTTTTGGACATGTCATTTATCGGATATTCAGGAGTCTTATTGTTAAAACCTCATGGGTCTATTGGATAAGTCCTTTAGCTATAAAAACCACTAATTAACGGTGATGATTAAACTAGTTTGAGCAATTCATAAGCTCATGATTTCCCTAGCTTAAATTTATGTCTGACTTAAAATTAATTTTACTTCAAAGAAATATAACTACTACTCGTGTATTAATTCTAATGGTCAGAGTTCGACCGTCAAATTTAATAATATATTTGTATCACATAATCCCGGCAGAAAAAGCATAAAAGTAAAATTAAAGCAGTGGAAATGAGAGAGTTAAGTAGCATGTGTGGGGTGAATGTGTGTGATAGAGTGCGGAACACTATGGTGATGGACCTGTGTGGAGTAACAGAGGATGTAGTGACCAAAATTGACAATATGCTAAAGTGTTTTGGGCATTTGGAGAGGATGGATAATAGAAGATTGACAAAACGGATATATAAGGCAAATGTGGATGGAAGAGCTGGTAGGGGTCGACCGAACCGAACCTTCGAATGTCAGATATTTAACATTCTTTGAAAAGGCCAGGTCAATAGTACCCTGAACCGGCGAGAATGCATGAAAAGATTAATGAAGGTGGAGGAAGCGAGGGAAGTATGCCAGAATCGAGCAAGTGGCAATCCATAGTCTCTGCCTACCCCTATGGGATACTATGTATGTATGTATAATCCCGGAAAACATTTTACTCGTGCGGAGCCGTCACAGCCAAACTACTAAACTGATTTCGATGAAATTTGATATGGAGATAGTTTGAAATCCTAGAAAAGACATAGGCTACTTTTTTCCCGAGAAAATATAAAACGGGACTTTTATCCCGGACAATCGTTTTCTGCTAGTGGCACCGCGAGCAACTAAGTATAGAGATTGTTTCAGACCCTGGGAAGGACATAGGCTACTATTTATCCCGGAAAAATACAAACTGGGACTTTTATTCCTGAAAATGAAGCGCGCTAAAACAGATACCACGCAGAAAAAAAATGAAAGCATATTATATTCTGCTACAGAGGCGAAGCTGGGACAGGTATTTTTCATAGAAATTAGATTTTTTAAGCATATTTGAGGAAACCTTTGTAGTTTTATATTTTACGTAGTTGTAAAATAGAGATTACGTGACCCTTAACTCTAATTTTGTAAGTGAAAGTTGCTATAAATCTGAGCCTATAATTTTACGTTTTCATAGGCATGTTTTGTAAATTACAAAAAAATAACAATGTAATGAGTGTTCGTCATAAATCCGTTAATGTGCGTCGGCAATTAAGCCCGTGTCGGGACGCGGTCACAATGACAATTTGTTGGGGGATTAGGGATGTGGTAAAAAAGGGTTTATCCGCTGTTTTTGAAAAGCGTAGGGTAGGCTTGCGGGGGTGATTATTAAATAATCCTGTATGCTGAGGGTACATAAATTTTATACCCCAGTGGATAATGCAATAAAAACTAGCTATGGTTCATATGGATAAGTCGCGTTACAGAGCCAGCTGGTGGAGGTATACTCAGTAATGTAATGGTACAATTCTGCCACACGTAAGGATGGACAGCTTATCTCGTTGACTGATATTAAAGATTATACATATTTAATAGATCCAAGGTATATTCAATTCATCATCAGCCCTGTATTATATATTGCCCACTGCTGAGCACAGGCCTCCTCTACTACTGAGAGGGGTTAGGCCTTAGTCCACCACGCTGGCCTAGTGCGGGTTGGCAGACTTCACATACCCTCGAGATTCTTATGGAGAATTCTCAGGTATGTAGGTTTCCTCACGATGTTTTCCTTCACCGTTAAAGCGAACGATAATTGATAAACAATACACACGTAACTTCGAAAATTCAGAGGTGTGTGCCTTGGGTTTTGAACCTGCGGACATTGTCTCGGCAGACCGTTCCATTCCCAACTTGGCTATCGTCGACTCAATATATTGCTCAATATTCAATTGTTTATTTTTTTATTATTTTTATTTGACATGATAAATAAATTCTTGAATTTGATTTTCTTGTATCATTTTAAAGCATAGCAGCTGTACCCAAATACTAGCATAGATTCTCTAGTAAACACTTAATATTTCTTCATAACTCTGCAAGGTAAACTACAATAATACTGGCACAAAAACCAAATATCCGAACAAGGCGGATATCTCCGATCATCCACGGTGCATCACTAGCGCATGTACAAGATTGATTGCCGGCTGGTAATTAGCGTCGGATCGGTTAAACCGGGCTCTTTGCAGTTCATTTTTAACTGTTGACATTTTGACAGGCCGACTTCAGCGGCCGTTTTATTTCGTAACGGAAATTAACAGGACCGAAATTTGATTTCCATTGTTTGTAATATATAGTGTTTGTTTTATTAACACACACGTTACGCATTGCGAGCCTCGGACACAAATTCCAAGTGAATTATTTGATTTAGGGCCTGTTTCACCATATTTTTATTTTATTTTATGCTTATAGGGAAACTAACAGCTAGGTTACAAATCTATACTAATATTATAAAGAGGAAAGATGTGTTTGTTTGTTTGTAATGGATAAACTCAAAAACTACGGGACCGATTTTGAAAATTCTTTCTCTAATAGGAAGCTACATTACTCCTGAATGCTATAGGCTACTTTTTATCGCGGGAAAATATTTTTATCCCGGAAAACACGTTTTCACGTGGGCGGAGCCGCGAGCAGAAGTCTAGCAAATTATAAGTTATTACGTATTGATAAAATTCAGAGCTAGTTATAAGTTTCCACAGATAAGTATTTTACTGGTGGTAGGCCTCTCATATGTAAGAGTCCGTCTGGTTGGGTACCATCGCAATGTCTATTTCTACTGCCAAGCAGCAGTGTGCATGCACTGTTGTGTTTCGGTTTGAAGGACATTGCAGCCAGTGTAACTACTGGACATAATGAGACTTAACATCTTATGTCTCAGGATGACGAGCGCAGTGGAATGCCACACAATACTTTGTAACTCAAGGTGCTGTAAGGTATTACTACTGTTTATGGGCGGTCGTATCGCTTACCATCAGGCAATGCAATAAAAAAAAAAAAAAGGCGAACGGAGTGCTCGTCTCATCATTTAATCCCATAAAAATAAAAAAAAGTATTTTAGAATTAAGTAATTAAAAAACTATGTTTGAATATATGCTACTGGTCAAATATAATTATATAATTGGAGGAGGCTTATGTTCCGGAGTGGACGTCATGTGGCTGATGATGATGATGATGGTGATGATGATGGTCAAATATAACACGACCAAACACAAACGTCACACTCTCAAAAAAACCAGCGCTGTGTTGTGGCTCACGTCGTAACACAGCATTATGCTGAGCTGGCCACCTATTGTCACATCGCAGGCGTGTAAAATTGCGCTAGTTAATAAATATATTCTTGCCCACGTTTGTTATGTATTGCATGCACCAGATGTGACAATAAACTATTTTTCTTTCTTTCTTTTTCTAAAATATATTCCCAAATAAAAAGGTAATGCGATGAGTAAAAAGAAAGAAAAAGGGTTCGTCAACATCGCATTGAGTTATTTTAAACATACGATAGCCTAGTTGGGAATGGAAAGGTCTGCCGAGACGAATGTCCGCAGGTTCAAAACCCAAGGCACCCACCTCTGATTTATCGAAATTATGTGTGTATTATTTATCAATTAAATTGTCGTTCGCTTTAACAGTGAAGGAAAACATCATGTCTCTCCACAGTGGGCAGTATGTAGTACCGGGCTGGTGTTAGAATTATGCTATATCTACTTTATCAATTCATTCTTTCAGGAGTTTCATCGTTAATAATAAACATCCATACATCTTCGCGAATTCGCGCATTTTACAATGTAAGCCATAGACGCTACGGTCTACCGGAGAGGTTACCTGTGCAGGTTTGTCAGCGTAAGTCAACCGCACCTGGGTAGCGTGTATGGGAACGTTCCGATGTACCAAAGCGGTCTTCAGATTTGCTATTCTAAGATCTCACTATCGAGCTCGCTTCTGAATCCGCAGTGTAATCTACACTAGCGCCAGCGTTTGGCGTTGATATTCTTGTGTAAGGCGTATAGAATAGTTAGCACAGAAGCTTTACCTGTCCTCGCGGGTGTACTTCCAGTCGATCTGGAGGTTCAGCGTCGCGCCGCGATGTATTACTCCACTAGAGTCGATATGGACAAAAGGTTTTTGACTTCGCGCGAACTTTAAAAAATTTAGAGATTATTTAAGCCGAGCTCCGAAATTATTGACGATCTTTTAGCGGAATGGCAGTGTAGATGGGATATGTCTACGAAAGGGCGGCATTTTTATCATTTTTTTCCTTCGGTTTAGGATCGTCTTACAAAATCTTGGCTTGAAATTGATCATTGTGTCTCGCAATTCCTTACAGGCCGTGGTAATTTTAAGTGCAAATTATTCTCCTTTAGCTTGGTTGATTCGCCTGCGTGTCCATGTTCGCCTACTGACTGCAACTACGAACAATATGCCCATCACATACTTTGGGATTGTAGTCTTTGGCAAAATGAGCGCAACATTATGCTGGATAGTATGCAAATAACATCTGGAGTTGTATACTACATGGACCTTGTGGAAACTAAGCAGAATTTCCGTGCTTTCCGGCGTTTTTGCCATACCTACTATTGGAATCAAATCTAACAGCTCAAATGATAGGACCCTTTAAAATTTTATCCGTGGTGCTTTACATCTGGCTTTTCCAGTTGTAAGTCTCAATAATTAAGGTTAAAAATACCTTTTTAGTTTATTATTTTGTCTCCCGCTTTGCTATGGAGGGAAGTGGAAAATATATTTCTAACTCCTCCCTATTCTTCTGTTTGATAAACTTCGTTGCGGGTTAAGACTAATTAGTATTCAGAGACTCGCCGAGCTTCACCGCTCGGTGTCATAAAATGCGTGCCACTGCCGATCTTGGCTTACAGGAGTTACAGTGGCGGGTGTGAGGGCGGGATAGTCTCGTACACTAGCGCCATAAGGTGAGAATGTTGGTGAAGCGAACTACACTCACTAACTAATAAGTGAGATCTTACGTATGTTACGCTAATCGGATTCTGTAATCAAAGATTTCTACTTGGTAACTTCGAGCCGAAACTTCTCTAAGTGATCTGTACAAAATATTCAGAGTTTATATTTATTGTTTTGTACCTGCTATAATTACTTGACATTGGCGAAATCACTGACAAATAATCGGTGGAAGCCATAAATTAAAAGAAGAAGAAGAATCAAAGATTTTTGATTGAGCAAAAGCTAGTTTGTAATAAAAATAAAAGAACTCAAAACGGTATTCCTAACTCGCTGTAAGAATTAAATGAAATTCAAAGTACTAAACAAAATAATACACCATTTTTCCAAGAATTCGCACAGTATTATAATATCGTCCAACATCGGATACATTGTTAATATCGTCCGCGTTTAGCATTCTGTTTTGAAAAGCAAATTGTTGCAGTCACGACATCGGGGTCGACAGAGGTATATAATTAATTCAGAGTTAACATCTGAACTCATAAATATTGGATGAAAACTATTTTATTAAATATCTATTTTAATTTTGGTAATGGCTTACACTTTTCATTAGTTTGCCTTATTGCTTAGTGACAGCGTACTTGTTGGGTGAGGTTACGTGTTCGATTTCCAGTGTTTTTTTGGTTAAAACACAAAAACATTTGAATTTGTTCCTAATATGGCGTTACGTATTTTAAGTGTGACAGCGAAATACTGATCACAATTTTTTATTGAGAAAACACATTAACTAATTAGTGTTTAATTTTTTATTAATAAGTAGTTTTATAAAAATGTATATTATGCATACATAATATGTTAGTACAGTCAGCAGCATAAGTATCTGAACAAATACAAAATTTCAAATAGCCTATATACGCGTTAAGTTAAAATGAAATATTTTTTTCTTCGTTTGAAGTAAAGTAAATCTGTTTTATTTTATTTTTGTGAAGTGAAAAAGAGATTAGTAAGAACAAAAAAGTATGTAGGCAATTTGAAATTTTGAATTTGTTCAGCTACTTATGCTGCTGACTGTACATATTATGCATACTTTCAGTGTGATTATTTTCTTTTTTTTCGCGACAAACACCTATCAAAATATTATTTGAATAATTATATGATAAATAATAAATTAATAATAGCTAATATCGATAAGCGTAATATCGTCTGAAGGTAAAATGTCTTTCACAACATTAAATGTATGAGGAAAAACAAAGTTTTCCGCAAATATTTAATCAAATTCGAAGCCAATTAATAATTTGCTAACACTTCAGAACTTAATTGAGTTGTCAAAGTTTTGGATAATTTTAATTTCTTTTCTCATTAAACGTTACAAGTTAAAAAGTTTTTTTTCCGTGTTCTATTATTCATTTCTGGAGGTAGGTTTACCAAGATCTATTTTAATTTATAGCGTATTTTATATCCAAATATTTTTTAATTCGCAAATAAATATTTTAAGAAGTAAATTCGACCAGTGAGACACAAAAATTAGACGTCCATTTTTAAAATAACACGATAGAAAACTCGCTACTGCTAGCTAGGAACTACTTTAATTGAGCTTACCTACATCAAGTCCTCTCGCTTCTAAGGTGATGAGATAAGGTGCGAAGTGGTCACCACAAACTCGTTTGCAGATATGAGCCCGTCGTAGTCTCACCACGAAGGGACATAAACCTGGGGTCACGAAAACACTCTGTACGCAGATTCTCAAAAACTCCTAAAATACGTTCTCGCATTTCTTGTGCGGTATTGCACTCATTAGTAAATAAACTGTCTTTTACATGGCCACAAATAACAAAATGTAGAGGGGACGAGCTGGTCAAGATTGAGGACCGAATCGACCAATTCAGCGAAGTGAATGAGATACCCTCGCTGCTGATCTGTACGTAACACTTTATGCACAGTCTTATTTATTTATTTAATTAAGACGCAAAACAGAGTACAGTCATGACAATTTTATATAACATACACGCTTACATTAAAACTAGATTGCATTCCAAAATATGCGCCCTTATATGGGTAAATTACAAAAGGTGCGAACTAAGATAAATTAAAACTATTGAGTTGTATACAGTTAACAATAAAAAAAAAAACAAATAACAACAGTATGTGGGTAACTTAACAACAGTCGATTGCGACAATCTACATCCATAACGGTATCGTATCAGACAAGCCTCCGTTCGTGTTCCCAACCGTGGGTTTGCGCGTATCACAACCAGATATATAAAAGATATATAAATATATAAAAGACCAGAACTGCAAATTATCGTTCGTAACGTGACGAAAACTTACGATCCGTTCAAGACGAAGGGCGCGTAGGAACAAACAAACGACCATGGGTTAAAAATCAAAATGGCGGTAGTAGGTACTTGCGAGTCGCACGCGTCGCTAGATGAAATTACCAAGACCTGTAAAATGTGGATAGGTCATTTTCATTAAATTTATTTGCGTTGTGAAGTACTATCGAATAATTTGCTGTATTCATGTTGAGGCATCCTTATCTATACTAATATTATAAAGCTGAAGAGTTTGTTTGTTTGTTTGTTTGAACGCGCTAATCTCAGGAACTACTGGACCGATTTTGAAAATTCTTTCATTAATAGGAAGCTACATTACTCCTGATTGCTATAGGCTACTTTTTAGTCCGGAAAAACTTTTCCACGCGGGCGGAGCCGCCCGCAATGCTAGTTATAATATATAAGACCCCGCCGCGTCTGTCTATATGTCTATCTGTCTGAACGCGATAAACTCAAAAACTAACGAACGGATTTTGATGAAATTTGGTATGAAGATAGTTTGAGACCTAAGGAAGGTTTTAGGCTACCTTTTTATCCCGAGAGTATGTTTAGCGGCACTTTTATCCCAGAAAATGAAGCGCGCTAAAACAGATACTACGGTAGAACAAAATTAAAGCATATTATGTTATGCTATCAAAGCGAAGCCGGGACGGGTCGCTAGTTTACTAAATAAGATTTACTGTTTTGTCACAAGTGATTTTTGTTTATTATTAGTGTATCCAAGTTTTATTAAGATGTGTCGATGTATGTATGTAGTCAAGGCAAGGTGGTATTACACTACATCTATTTAAAACTAAGTCTATTCCATAAAATGATGATCCCTGAACCATGATATCGACACCTTGGGGTAGAAAGGTCGTATAAACCATTTTGGCCAAAATGAGTTATGAATGTAGTCTTATTGAGAATTTTCCGCTGTATAGATTGGTCTATATGACGCTTTCAAATTCGCAAAAAAAAGTTTTTTACGACCCAGATGATTTCAACGTCTAAACAATGTTTTTGTTGTAATTTATGATGTAAGAACCAAAAACAATATTATTGCTATGACCATTTGGAGTAATGCCATATTTATTTAAAAGTTCAGGTTGTAAAAGATAGTAGATTTAAATGAAGTGTGGTGTACTACCAAAGTAAAAATTGTGCTTGGTTGTAAAAACCAAAGTTCAGTACGATTTCGATTTGAAGCCTTTACTCCATATTATGCTTAATACAATTTGGTTTTTACACCCTGAGCTCAAAAAGATCAACTGACAGTAAAGTATTCACACCCATCCGGAACACTTTCGTGCAGTACAAATTGGCTTTTACATTCTTAAACAATTTTTTACAAATAAATTGAAAAGTACTTACTCCGTTTGAAAAGTTACGTCTGAAACCAAATGCCGCGCCGAGAGCCGCGGTGATAGCCGAAATACCTACATCGTTGGCGACTCGTCATAGTAATTTTAAACGTTATGATTCAAATTGAATATTGCTATGTATGGGGAGAGTGTGATGTGAAACGGGGCAGCCGAGAAATTTCTACTTGTTTATATAAATACTTACAAGAAGTTGATAAAAGAAAGGTGAAACATTTAATTCTTTACTGTGATACTTGCGTGAGGCAAAACAAGAGCAAGATAGTCTTGTCTGTTATTAATCAGTTCCTGAAGCAATCTCAAAGCTTCAAAAATATAATACAAATATTTTTTTTGCTACCCGGACATACGTACACGCCCGTAAATTCAATGCATGCAACAGTTGAAAAGGAAGTTCAAAACCTCAGAGTATGGAGCCCCTCACAATGGCTACCTTACATTTCCTCAGCACGAAAACGTCCTCGACCCTACCAAGTCAATATTTTGTAACATGAAGACTTCATCAACTGGGAAGAACTTGCATCCAAAACCTTTACAAAAGAAACACAAAAAAATGAAATTTCAACAAATCAGGATTGCAACATTTAAAAAAAGAAATACAAATCAAGTAGATATTAAGTACTCATGTGTGAAGACGCACTCGAAGAAACAATCAATCTTTATGAAGAATCTACAAAAAGGAAAAAGGGAAAGGGGAAAGAGAGAGGAACAGAAAGATTCAAAGGAAAGGGTAGAGGAAGAATTCACGATATAGACAACGATACAAATAGCGAACGTTCCATCCAAGGAGAAGAATTGGTATTGCGAAAGTTGTATGACAGTCGGCTTCCCATTTCAACTGTAAAATAAAACCATTTCAACCTTTTATGTGAAAATGGAACCATACCAAAACCATATCAAAATGAATATTTGAATTAACCTCATGAATCTTTACAAGACTACCTTATAGATACAGACGAAGACGATGAAGACCTAGATGAAAATTAATATAAATATAAAATGCCGTCAAGTTTTATATTTTTGTTAAAAATAATAAGATGATGCTCTGAGCAACTTAATTGATTGCTGACGTACAAAAAATTGTGAACTAGATATTCAATTTGCTTTAATGCAGCAACATACCTACGATTTCATTACATTTTGCTCATTGCGCTTAAGAATAATGTTATTGAAAGTTTATAGTTTTTATTGTAAGTATCTCGTCAAAGTTTCAATGTTATGTTATTAGAGATAAGATAACAAGAAGCTGATTCTCTAAACTAGTTTGTTGATTAGGTAGGTACTTGATTCATTTTTCTTTTTCGGTCTTAAATTTTGAATCATATTGTAATTCATTATTGCAAATTCGTTAAATGCTAAATGCTCTAAGGTACTACCGCTTATTAACTCAGACACAAAACTCAAACGAAGCACGACTCAAGTACAAGAGCCAGTTAACTTCCTAGATTTTAATACTGCCAGACTGTCACCCACCTTTATAGTACTTAATTGAAAAGTAAATTAAAGTTTTACTGGTGGTAGGTCTCTCATATGTTAGAGTCCGTCTGGGTGGGTACCACTTCAACGTCTATTTCTATCGCCAAGCAGCACTGTGCATGCACTGTTGTGTTTCAGTTTGAAGGACATTGCAGCCAATGTAACTACTGGACATAATGGGACTTACATCTTATGTCTCAGGATGACGAGCGCAGTGGAATGCCACATAGTACTTTGTAACTCAAGGTGCTGGATGGTTTTGCTATTGTTTATGGTGTTTACTGCTTACCATCAGGCGAACGGCATGCTCGTGTAGTCATTCCATGAAATAAAATAAAAATAAATGAGACTGATGATAGCTTTGATCTTAATGCTTGTTCTTAGTATAGTATTATAACTGTTAAAATACGTTTGCGTTTCGTTGCCGCAATTATAATAAATAATTTACTCTATTTTAAGCTTTAAGCTTTTAACGTTGTAGGTAATAACTGTTACTGTATCGTATCGTTAACGTTGTGTTTACGTTTTCTTGAATAAAAACAACTTGATTGAACAAAAAAATGTTTTGTTTTGTACTTAGTTTTTAATAAATTCATCATTTTGAAAAATTTACTAAATTTGATTCATTAACTTATTAAGATTAGAATTAGTTTACACAAAGGTACTAGTACGTACAATGGGGTATTTAGGTATAATGGTTTTTGTTACCCAAGTTTATAGTAAGGTATGTAATATTACTATAAAGCTATTATCATAGTTAAGACACCCAACATTCAAAAGGTATTTTATGTGTCTTTATTTTATGTTAGTGGTTTTTAAGCTCAATAACAACGACTTACATCTAGTTACGACTCATTACAATGTAACAAATCAAATAATTATGGGGTGTATAAACCATTTTTCAAAAAAAACTTGGTGGTAAATCCACGCTAACTTTTAAACTAAAAGACTGACAATAAAATAAGGTTTTCCACTGCAAAGAACATCAAAAATTAACAAATCTCACTTAATAGGGTCAATATACCTATAAGAACAAAAAAGTTATTAGCCAAAATGTTTTTAAAATTTTGTTTTTTGCTCGTCCTGTAAAGTAGGGTTTATGGCTTTTACGACCTTTCTACCCCAAGGTAGCGATATATTGAAATGGGACCCATTCGAGACCCTAATCTACTAAATAAAAAAGGAAATAGGCTCACAATTTTCAGAAAAATCAGTCTACATACATAAAAAAAAATACAAACACATGAATTGAGAACCTCCTCCTTTGATTGGGGGCGCGTGCGCACATTTTGTCTTTTCTGCATAATTTTTTAATGATAATTATTTAATTTTTGTTATTTTAATGAGAGTAGGGTTTTGTTAGTGAATAGTATCGATTTTATTGCGTTACAGTTGAAAAAAAATAATGAAAAGGCCGACGAATTTTTTTATCGCTAGGGGTTACAGAATCATGTACTGAACACCTGGTATCAGTTTTCGGTAGGCTGTCTCTTACACACTTTATAATGGAAATAGTTTGATTACTACGAAATATTCATAATCCGACAAGTCTCTCTAAAACTAACAATATATACTAACCCCAACTCAAAATAATAGTTTTTATTTTTATTTTTTTATAGCATACGAGCATGCCGTTCGCCTGATGGTAAGCGATACGACGACCCATAAACAGTAGCAACACCATCCAGCAACTTGACTTACAAAGTACTGTGTGGCATTCCACTGCGCTCGTCATCCTGAGACATAAGATGTTAAGTCTCATTATGTCCAGTAGTCCAGTAGTATTAGTTCACCGATGCCAATTAAAACTAGACTTAAATTGGCAAACTGCCAACTCGTGATCAAGACAATCACTGTTGCGTTCAAATAAATTAATGCGCTTCTTTGATCGATCACTTTCAGGGCTCGTGATATGCTTACAGTGTTAAATGTCTCTATTTGTGCTTTGTTTTGTATTATCTCGGTGGCTTACATGTGTTCAGCATTCGTCATTTCACTTATAATCTTCTGTACATTTTGTTAATCTGGTGTCTTATGGGGTATAAGTTGAAGGATAGATTCATGTTATAATAAGTGTTTTGGAATGTTATAAAGTGTCAATAAGTTCGCAAACATGTTCGGACAAACTAAGCTGGCCGGTATGACAATTCAATTTTTTCCTGACGCGATAACTCTGTGAGAACGTCTACCCAAAAAATTCAAAACCGTGTCATGTCATACTGGCCAGATTAGTTTGTTCCTACTATAATGTTTGTAATATCGTGTGGCTTGATAATTTCAAACATAGTTAAGAGATCCATATGCTACCAAAAGACCTGCTTATCATAACACCATAAACCTCTCAATCTTGAACTGTCATGAAACTTCCAAATTTAAATATTCAAACAAAAATAGTAGCAAAATCTACCACGTGATCTCATTCATTACAAAGGCACGCATTAGCGAGTGCACGCGGACGACACGGACGTCGGAGCACTGATTTATTGGACCACCTCCTGCCCTTAACGACATGCCGTGATGTACGACTGGACGCGTGTGGTGTGAGAGGCGGGAGGGAGCGGGAGCGGGGAAATATTCGTGAAATTTGGACAAGGCTTATCAAAGAAAGTATTTTTAAAATCCATTGGATTTGGCGTTATCGTCTTGCCAAAATAAAAAAGGATATTTAAGAAGAATAATACTACAGATTTCAATCACAAAATTACAGCCTTTACCTAATTTGAAATGCTACATAAAATGCCTTATTTATAGAACAAATAATACCTACTTACTTTGCCTCGGTGGCGTAGTTGTATTATGGTACGACTGCCATGCTGGGGTCTCGGGTTGGATCCCCAGGTCGGGCAAAGTAGTATTGGATTTTTAAATACAAATACAAATACAAATTCAGTATCAGCCCGTAGTCTGGAATTTGTGCCTGATATGGTGTTAGGGTCGCCCCCTATTACATCATGGGATGGAATTCGTAAGGCGAAAAGTGGCTGCATTATTTGCGCCTCTGCCTACCCCTTCGGGGATAAAAGGCGTGAGTGTATGTATGTATGTAAATAATACTTACAATGTGCCGATAATTGTGTCTAACATAAAAAAAAGAGTAGTTTAGAAGTTTGGTAGCTAATTTTCTTATGTTTTATCAGTTTTGCAAGGCACCGTTGTTTCATCCGTGGTCAAGTAAATTTATCGGTCTTATTACACTAGACGAGCGCGCAGCGCCTTCGTCTTGCTTGCAATGGACCAGTGCGTTAAGATCCTTAACTTTATCTGACCACGAATGGAACAACACGGCCTAAGATTCGGTAAGTCATAACAATCATTCAGATATAGGTTGTCAGAATAATTCGCCAATGAAGCCAAATTTTGACGACGGCTCGATACTCAAAAAAGAAAAAAAACTCGATAGTTCATTTCACCTACGTATTAATCTCTTAATATTCTCACAGTAAGGTGAAACCAACGCTTTGACTAATACAATTATAAAGAACCCATCGCCTCTCATATGGACCATAACAAAAAACAGCAAACGCCGTCTGCAAGGAACAAAGAGAATTATTCCAAGATGAAGTCAACCGTGTTATTGTAGCAAGAAGAGACATGCTTGATAAATATACTGTGTAATTTACACTTGCGTTTTTGTGCAGACGTTTTGGACAATTTATTGTTTGCCAATAAAAATACGTAGATTATGTCTTGGATATGTATATATCTTTATTGGTTGTTGTAAAAGCGACTTTAAACTGCTTCGATGTCTATTTCTGCTGTTAAGCAGCGCTAAGCAATAGTTTGAACCATATTATACCGATGGTATTAATTAATGCATATTTTACCGTACCGTAATGCAACTACGCCACCGAAGCAGACTTCACATACCCTCGAAATTCTTATGGAGAATTCTCAGGTATGTAGGTTATCTCACGATGTTTTCCTTCACCGTTAAAGCGAACGATAATTGATAAACAATACACACGTAACTTCGAAAAGTCAGAGGTGTGTGCCTTGGGTTTTGAACCTCCGGACATTGTCTCGGCAGACCGTTCGATTCCCACCTAGTCTATCGTCCACTTCATTGCCAGTTAAACACACCAAAATACCTAGGATAATCCTGATAGTGTATATTTCCATATTTCGTGACTAATTTAACATTGAATATCCTAATTGTAGTGTAAAATAATGATTTAGATTAACCAGATTTGACGATACCTACTGATTTTCATGTATCATTCATTGGTAATAATGAAACTTTATTGCAGCATCAAATTAATCTTTCAGTTTTCCTTAAGATATTTACAATTTTAGAAAGAATAGTCGGTAGTAATAGTAAAAGGTTTTCCTCTTTCATATATTTTTTAAATGGAACCAGACGCGGCGGAGCAATTTTTTTATTGTAATATGTAAGGATATCACATTATAATCTAAAATGAGCTCTGACGCACTGAAAATAAGAAACATGAAGTCTCCGGGGAGCAGTCGCTTGCAATAGTCGTGTGGTCATCGCTAATTGTGATGAATGCGCTCACCGGTGGGAAGTCGTTTGTCTTACGTTGCATCGCAAGTCGCGACACGGCTTACTTTCCCGCGACATTTGGTTGCAGACGGGCGGTATAAGATGAAGATCTTATTCACGATAAGGCGTTTATATAAAAGTTAAAGCTTATATTTAGCTTGAATTTGACTTTTCTGGTGCTATTAATAGGAACTATTATATTGCCTGGTGGACCCTGGTCTGTCTTTTATGGCTAATTGAACAAACCAAGAGTAGTTATGATTCTTTGTTCACAATGCAATGCCTATATGTTTTTTACGCAACTACTTTTTTTACTGGTGGTAGGTCTCTCATATGTAAGAGTCCGTCTGGGTGGGTACCACCGCAATGTCTATTTCTACCGCCAAGCAGCAGTGTGCATGCACTGTTGTGTTTCGGTTTGAAGGACATTGTAGCCAGTATAACTACTGCACATAATGAGACTTAACATCTTATGTCTCAGGATGACGAGCGCAGTGGAATGCCACACAGTACTTTGTATCACTTACCATCAGGCGAACGGCAAGCTTGTCTCGTCATTCAATACTATAAAAAAAAATTACACAACATTAATATACCTAAACAACAGCCGAGATAATTATAGTGCATTCCAAGCATTCAAATGTTGAAAAATGACAAGTTGCTATAAATGCCAGATAGATTTGATAAGCGACTCGTCGAAACGTAGCACGACGGCACTTTTCCTTTACGACTACAGTGGTCACTAACCTGTGGGCTTAGAATGTGACACGAAGACGCAACTCGTAAAACGATGTCGTTTAATTTTGATGTTTGTGATTGATCGAGAGACCAATACGTCAGTCTAATGTTAGGCTCTCAACCAATCCCAATAAGACGAAACGGACGCGTGACGTGTTTTTTTGTCACATTCTAAGCCCACTGTTATGTTCACTATCCATGCCACTCCACTAGCAAGCCTGGTTACACAATATATCCAGAGGCCATCAGCATCAGTGGCAATTAAAAACCCGCTCGTGTGCGCACCCTGAACCGCAATGGAGCTAAATTCGCCGCGTAAACCGCAATTATCGTTCGATTCGACGTCTAAAACTAAAATAATGCGTTTTAAACACGACATAAACGTTTCAACGAAAGCGTGACATCATTGTGGATGCTTAATGTATTTGAATATGAAGTAATTTAGTGTTTCGTAACCAGTTGTTAATGGGAGATATCAACAGACCCTAGAGCGACGTAATAAAGGTCGCAAGAACACGCTGGTTTTTGACAGGTCCGTATGGAACTCTTTAGGGGAGGTCTATGTTCAGCAGTGAACATCACGTGGCTGATGATGATGACCATCTTATAAAAAGGCAGGAGCCCATAAATGGAGTCAAATACTTTTTTACTTTTAATGATTCTTCTGATAACGTAAGTAATGGTCGATCTTCTTCTTTGTCGTTTCTTTCATGACTGAAGGTCGTGCCCGCTTTGGTAAGCGTTGGTGGTGGCGCTGATAAGCTGCTTCCACTCCACACTGTCTTGTGTCTGTAGCAAAGCATCCGTGACTGGGATTCCCATGACCTCTCTGATGGTTTCAGACCATCGGGTAGGTGCTCGACCTCTAGGTATTTTGCCATCTACACAACCCACCACAACCAGCTTATCCAGGTTGTCTGACTGCCTTGGTCAGAATGGTCGATAGAGATAACTTAACATCAAACAATACACTGTGCATATGCTAAAAAAAAACAATACGAATTTGAAATTTCATACTTCAACCCCCATTATAAATATGCCGTAGATGTTTCATCTCTTAATAGTTCTCATAGTGCCGGCGTAACTGTTTGCCCAGTGAAACATATGTATGTAATTCGTAACTAATATTATTCTTAACCCAGCCTTACCCAAAGCCCAGAGCAATTCGGAAGTAATTAACCGCACATTGTACTGTATGTAGTTAAAAATGCAAACCTCCTTTGCAATAAGACAGCAAGTGTCCCAGTGTTCCAATTAATGAATCCCAGCTGGCAGATATCCAAGATGTGGGACCGCATTACGGGTAAGCAAAGGGTAAGTTGTATTTGTTAAGGAAAAGCAGAAATCTTTATCCACACGTTGGTAGTCTGCAGTTCAAAGATTAATCCCCTAGAGCTAGTCTTCATAAAGTGTAGCTTTACGTGATGGTAGGGTATCATCATCAGCATGGACTAAAATATAGATTTTAGTCCACTGCTGGACATAGGCCTCCTCCAATACGCGCCAATTTAGCCGGTCTTCGTGCTGTCGCATCCAGTTTCTACCAGCGACCGTTAGCAAATCGTTACCCCACCTGGTAGGGTACATCAGAAGGTAATTATCAATAGTAGTCAAATCCATTTTGTGCCAAATTTATAAAAGATAACTTTTCTATGCCGTTAGTACCTTTTAGGTTAGTACCTATTGTCTATTATTTTAAGAGCTTTAGGCTAGTTTTTAACGTTATAGGGCAATAAAGAAGTCGGTAAAGAAAAATCTCATATACTTACTTTATAGTCCATGAATTTGGATTTGTCTACTATTGAAAATTACTTCCTGATATTTTGAATCTGCCCGGATAGTCATAGTGGCCCACATAAGTGTGTCGCGTGCCGGGCTCAGCCTATGTATATGCGATCTCAAAAAGGCCGGCATAAATATGTCGAAAAAAGTGTAAAAGTAAAAGCTTCAATTAAAACCATAGGACTGCCTCGGTGGCGTAGTTGTATTACGGTACGGCTGCAAAGCCAAGGTCTCGGGTTCGATTCCCGGATTGGCCAAAGTGATATTGGGTTTTTCTATTCAGTATCAGCCAGGAGTCTGGAATTTGTGCCCGATATGGATCGCCAGGCTTGCCCCCTGTCACATCATGGGACGAAATACGCTCCACGAAAAGTGGGTGCACTAGTTGCGCCTCTGCCTACACCTTCGGAGATAACAGGCGTGAGTGTGTGTGTGTGTGTGTGAGTTGCCATAACCATCCCAATTTAATTTATTTTATTTTACGGTCGGTACCGTGACCCACTGCACCTGATGGTAAGACGACTGGGATCCAGGTAGAGTGTTGACTGACGAGAACTGATTTTCTCTCGCCAGTTGACACAATTATGCCGGCCTGTTTGAACCGGATATACAGGAGTTGATTACGGAACTTTCACTTACATGAGCCAGTGTGGCGGATTTTACACTTTGTGTATTGTGGTCGCTATCCAGACGGATACAAACTATATTCTACCACCAGCAATTCATTACTAATTCAGGCAAAAGTAACAGTAACTTTGACCGTTACTGCCTATGAATTATCTGGTCGTAAATTAATTCAATTCCACTTATATCAAAACTGAGACAAATTGTCATGTGAAGTGCTGCGTCAGTTCCACATTGAAGTAAGATAAGACAGGTGGAAGTATTAAATAATTCAGTCTTTTAAACTATATGACAAGTCCATTGGATGTTAAATAATAATCACCGCACGTAAACACTGATAGGCTTAACGAATTGGTTTTACACTACTCTTGTTGAGAATCAGAATAACTCCATAAGATCTTATTGTAAGTCTTTAAAATCCAGACCTGCAAGATATAAGAGAAGAAATATCACGAAATTCCAAAAATTTTCCCGTCGTATACACCCAGCTCAAATATTTGCTCAAGCTAAAACAACAAAAACTATTGCACTCGCAAAGAATCTAGGTTAAGTAAAACGCTAAACTAAATACCATTGTGCCTGCATAGTCGAGAGGGGACAAGACGTCAGAAGGGCCACTCGCCCGTTGGCAAGATTTCCGCTGTATCTTTAAATTTTCCGCTTAATTCAAGAGTATTCTCTGGCGATTATTAAAGTTAACTAGAGTGCAGTGTATTGGCTTCTGTCCACAGTTGAAGTGGTTTTGTTATTCATTTTCCTTTACGGTTTGATTTGAGTTTATAATTTATAGGAATGGCTGTTAAGGATAATTGATAAATGTCGCAGGAACACGCTGTATGCAGGCTGCTTTGGACAGGTCCGTCTGGAAATCTTTTGGGGAGGCCTATGTTCAGCAGTGGACGTCATGTGGCTGATGATGATTAAGGATATTTACAAGATTAAGGTTTTGGGGGTAATTAGCAACCAATGCCTGTAGTAACAAAAATCCATTTTTGTACACTTTTTAACAAGAAATTATAATTTTAACAAAACTTGTAACTATTGCTTCGGACGAATCCACAACTTACTCCAATGTGGGGTCGACGCAACATACTTTCACGCATCTCGCAGAAAGCATTTGATATAGTTTTTATGACCGGCTGTTTGCCTGACGTCACTGTCCTCTGGGAGATCCAACAAAGGGTAGATGATGTCAGAAAAACCGGTATTATTTTATAGTGTTACCCAATTCGGGTATCAAACCAAGCAAGCAGCAAATGCTGCAAGTATATCAAGGAAGTAATTGCAACGAAATCTGTAAAATATTATGATTTCTTAATTGTTTTTCACCTTTTTTAATATATCCTGGATACTACAATATTATCAAAAGCCACTTCATATTTATCTGTAGAATAAACACAAAAATAAAAAGAACAAAAAAATATAAAACGACAATTCAGTTTTTATATATTTTTATGAATATTATTCAGAACACGGCCTTACCCAAACATCGACTTAACGACGGAGCCTGTGAAATGAGCCTTGTATTAAAATTTAACTAAGCGAAAAGTATATTTGGAAAGACATGTTTTTATAAGACTCGTATTCCGGTGGTTATTTTTTATGAAACCATATTTTCCCATTTTCACGATAATTTAGGTTTAAATATGAGGCTATTTAACCTGTTGAGCTGAATAGGATTTCTACCATTTTATTACTTGAAAAATAAGGGATCTTGTAGGGAAATTATTTATAACTAGCTTTTGCCCTCGGCTCCGCCCGCTTGAATGAGTTTCCCCGGGATAAAAGTCCCGCTTTATATTATCCCGGGATAAAATGCCTATGTGTTAATCCAGGGCATAATCTACCCGTGTGCCAAATTTCATCGAAATCCGATCAGTAGTTTTTGTGTGAAAGAGTAACAAACATCCATACACCCATACTTACAAACTTACGCGTTTATAATATTATAATGAATCTTACTTTGATTAAAGTGGAATTATAAATTAAAATTATTTCACTATACATTGCTTTCAATCTATCTAGATATTAACAAACTTCTCCAATTTTCATTTCAAGGTGAGTAAAAACACATTCACGCATTTTATCCCAAAAGGGCTAGGAAGCGACACAAATGATTCACCCACGTTTGCCGTATGCATTCCGTTCTATGATGTGATAGAGGTTGAGCCTACCTAGTAAAAATCTATTAAACAAAATAATGGTGCTGGTAATCATAATTGTATGTAAGCTGACGTCTTAGAACAAACTTAGAGCAATGCTATCAAGGTTTTTTCTAAAGAAAGTACTAACACCACAAATGCTTACGATACGGTAAGTGCCTACCATGAAGAAAGACATTCGCATCTATTTACTTGTATCATCATATAGGATGTAAAATATTTACAATTTACAAAACAAGCTTATGGCCCGCTAGTTTGTCTTCTAAGTATTAACAGCCAATCTCCAAGACCTAGATAGTGTAAGCATCTAAGATACATAGGGTAATGGTATAAAAGCCACCTGGCGTATAAAATTCCCCCCCCCCCCCCTTTCACCTACCCACCCCGCCCCTAAACCCCATTAAAACACAAACACGCAAACTGGGAATTATTATTAAGACAGTACAAAAGAGTAATAAGCAATTAATTCCAATACAATAGAAACCTTAAAAACCATATTAGACGACATTGATAAACTGATTTGAATCCTAAACCTAAATATCAAAGTCGAAATTTAAATAACATGAAGGATAGGCCAGCTAAATTACTTTACCAAAATCCAGATAAGACGACACGTGCATCGTATTAATGAACATGACTCCATAGCTCAATTTACGCTGGTGAGTCGGGTGGATATAAATGACATTCGGGCACGTCATCCGACGATTTGTCGTGACGGCTAAACGATTAGTCGGTTCATTAGTCATATTACCACCTTTGATAACATCATTCCGGGCCGTTCATTAATGAAATATGGTGCTGGAGTTTCATTTCGCCTGAAAAATTAGGTGCGGAAGCGATTTTTCGTGTCATTGTATTTCTGTGTGTTAACTGTTGTTTCTGTCTGTTAAGTTAGTTAATTATTTTAAATATAGTAATGAATGTCATTCTAGGGAAGACTGGAAGATTCACATGTATTTCTGATCATAAAATACTAATTTTAGTTCCTTGATCAAGTAATCGTACTTAGACAGCTTTTTATAGGTTGTCTCGTCGCTTGCCATCAAGCTGGGTTTTGT
Organism: Sphinx pinastri; assembly: GCA_947568825.1. Taxonomy (NCBI): domain Eukaryota; kingdom Metazoa; phylum Arthropoda; class Insecta; order Lepidoptera; family Sphingidae; genus Sphinx; species Sphinx pinastri. Next base: position 13,576,080 of record OX387632.1, read on the forward strand.
TTCTTCAATAATATGCAAAAATGTGATAAGGGCAGATGAAAGAATAAAAACAAACTCTTCAGTAAAACCGAACTATAATAAACATAAGTATATTACAAACAATCACAATATTATCTAATATGGTAGTACCATGGCCAGCTGAGAAGGGCTGGTCGAGCTTCGCGTATTTCTTAGTTCTTGGGGTAAGGAAGGAGATCATACCTTCCATAGTCTCCAGGCAAGTAGGAAGGATCAGATTTGGAGGGAGCGCGAAACCGTAGTACCCGTCGTCTCGAAGCTCTAATGTTGCTACGTATCTGAAAGATTTGGTGTGGTGATAATTCAACATCTGGTATGGCATGTCTCCAGTTTTCCTGAAGTTATATGAAGTCCAAGAATTTGACGATCATCAAGACATGTATTCCTTAATGGCCGATAAGTCATTTAAAATTGACTCTAAACCTGGTAGATTCTACCGTTGACAATCGAGATGTTCTATCGAAGAACACGTAAGTTACATAGATAAGATTTTGTGTCTTTAATACACCTAGTAATACACTTCCCAGTTTTCACTGTGGTAGGGAATTAAATTTAGCGAAAAGTGATCTAGATGCACTTCTGCCTAACCCAGTGATGGAGGAGTAACTTTAATATTATAAGGTACTTACGGAACCCTAAACATCCTCTTGACCCAACATCCACTTACACCCGAAGTCGAGTAGCCTGCAATAAATAAAGTACGTGGTTATTTACTGCCTACAATCTTATGACACAAACCGTTTAGATTATTTCAAACGGTTAGACTGAATTTAAGGCGACGCGTAAGTCACACTAACAAAATATATATCTGGATAAATGTTTCTGTGTTGCCAGTCTCAAAGAAAAGGTCTCTCTTCTTCTTCAGTCTTTTAACATAGGGCTTCCTTTAAAATGTCCACAGCGTACTATTGAAGACCCCTGAAAATGTCACAATACGAAACGCAACACCAAGCTGTCGTTCACGTTTGTTTTCTTTAAGACAGTGCAGTGATATAACTCCAGTGAAACCTGTCTATTAAGACATTTACACAGAACAGTATCAAAATTATGCTGTTCAACGAATTTCTCGAATTCGATCACCGAAAATGTTCAATTTAAATATAATTTCTCCTTTTTATAAAATCTTACTTGCTTATTTCTTACCAACAGTGTCATATGCAGTACCAACAGTGTAGTAAGTTTGATATCTACTGGATATCCGATCGGCAGCCTGCAGTCCCATTTTTTTCTGTAATATTAATAATCTAATCAATCAATATAAGGTATAAATACTGCTAAGTACAGGTCTCCCCAAGACTTTCCGACAGATCTATTGGAAGGTGTCTGCATATATCGTCTTTTTCTTATCTTAAGAGGTCCTTTATCCACATTACAGACAGACCTCCAATGATGGTTTGCTTTACGACACGTGGTCTTACTAATTTCCTGCAGTTAGAGGCTATCAACTTGACGAGCTAAATTCTCTGGAGTTTTGTGAGTGTTCTTTGTTGCAATGGTCCACTTATACCATCATGCCATGAAGAAAAACTTCCGAAATCTAACTTCTTACTAATATTACAAATACGAAAGTTTGTCTTTGGGAGTTCGTATATTTGTGAGACGCAGAAAGAACTAAACGCATTTGGATCAAATTTGGCACATGGGTAGACCATGTCATGGTAATCCAATGTATTAATAATCATGAGCAAAATTTTTATCCCGGTAATTTGCTTCCAAGTGAAATAATAGACTTATGTTATCTGATTTTTTAAGTAGAAGGCGCTGGTGTTTTACTGTGTTTAGGAACTTTTGTAGAGGGAAACGCTTTTCATAAAACTTTTATTACATAAAACTTAGTCTCCTTACCACCTCCTCATAATTCTCAAGGTGCTTCTTCGTATGAGCATACGGTATTATCATATACTGTCCGTAAGAGTGGAAAGACAGGTAGTATTCCAGGTTTTTACTGTTCGCCTGCACCAGCTTCGCCATCGCCAACGTTTCCGGTTCCGAGAACGCACTTGGACCGCAGTACACTTCCGAGCTTTTCTGGAAAGTCGCTCCTACCGCTGAAAGTATATTGGATGGTTTTAATTCCAGGAAATAACGCGAGTGTAAAATCACAGTGGAAATTGGGTAAGCTTTAGTTGCAAATTCTAATTACATTTAATATGTTACTATAGTTTTTTTTTTTTATGTAGCATAGAATGACGAGACGAGCATGCCGTTCGCCTGATGGTAAGCGATACGACCACCCATAAACAGTAGCAACACCATCCAGCACCTTGACTTACAAAGTACTGTGTGGCATTCCACTGCGATCGTCATCCTGAGACATAAGATGTTAAGTCTCATTATGTCCAGTAGTTATACTGGCTACAATGTCCTTCAAACCGAAACACCACAGTGCATGCACTGTTGCTTGGCGGTAGAAATAGACATGGGGGTGGTACCCACCCAGACGGCCTTTTACATAATGAGAGACCTACCACCAGTGAAAGTGATAGTGTGGGTAGGTAGCGAAAGTATTGCTATGAGGGGCCAAATTTCAAAGTACTCGTCGGTTTTTTATCAAAAAACTTTATGGCGGATGAAAATTTAACTAAATAACAATTCATACTTACTCCCAAAACTATGTGCAAAATTTCTATTCAAATCTACTCCAAATTGTCCTCGACGATTTTTTCTCCACATCCGATCCTAAAATCATATATTTTAATATACATTTTTGTAATTCAAATGGAAGGCAACTTCAAGAAATCAAACCAACTAACTTTAATATTATGATTAAGCAAATAAACCAATTAAACTTACATAAACTAACAACATGAATCTGATAACTATTAAAGTAGCCTTATATCTGTGTGATCACTACATCACCAATATAAGTCACATGATTTCCACTGCTGAACAAAGGCCTCCCCTAAAAATTTCCAAACGGACCTGTTAAAAGCGGCCTACATCCAGCGTGTTCCTGCGACCTTTATCAAGTAATTCTGCAAACGTGCAGGTGATACAGTAATATTACTATGCTCTGACACGGCAAAAGAAAACAGGAAATTCATAATATAAAAAGATAAACCGTAACATGGCTGTATTCGTATCCATCAGGATTAAGTACTGGAACGAAGAACCACTCGTAAGTCATTGCTATCTTCTTCATCTCAGAGTCTGTGGAGTGAGGAGCTCGAAGGATCTCGTGGATGAAGTACGTCACGAAGGCGGGAGATACCCACTCTCTGGCGTGGATACCACCTTCTACTATTACTGTGGATCTGGAAGAAACGTACACGAATACGCATAATAAAACGGAATCGATAGCCGAGATTTTTATTATCCTTGCATATCATAAAACATAATTTGTTGTCGCGTCTGTATAACTGTCGTGGCAAAAAACAACTCTTAAGTCGATGTCGTTTAATTTTGATGTTTGTGATTGATCGAGAGACCAATAAGTCAGTCACGTGTTAGTCTCTCAACCAATCTTAATAAAACGAAACGGAGTCGTGTCGTTTTTTGATACATTCTAAGCACACTGATTTTGATACGGATTACATCAGTAGTAGGAGTGATTCACGAGGAAGGTTTATGTGGATAACTGATTAATGTTTTGTAAGAATGAGAAAAAATGTAGGCATATACGCACTGCTACCCGTGGGAAGCCGGAGCGGGTCACGGTATCATTTGAAAAAGCGATCGTGTTAGTTTTTTTTTTACAAATGCATAAAGGACCACGTGATGTTAAGTAGTCGGCACAGCTCAGAAACACTACCCGTATCAGAAAATCGAATTTACTGCTATACTTAAGCAAAAATATAACAGAGGTGAACTGTAACTTCATTTCGGTTTTTGGCTGGTCTACCCTGATTTACCTTGATTGAACCAGGCTTTCATGCTCTACAAGTATGACTACAACACTGTTTTGCTACTATGATTTAAATCATTTATCACCAAGTGACCGATTCTACCCAGCATAATAATATCAAAAGAACAAACCTCAGACTAGAGCCTTTTAGTACAATCCTAATGGCCATTATGTCTCTTTTTTCGTGTGTTTTCCCAATCATGGCCAGTTGCGTCTCTCGAGGGTACGCTCTGTTGAGATCCTTCATCCAGCTGTAAATGTCATCCAGCCTGAAATAATTTCGCCAGTCGAACGTGTCCATTTTCCTTCTGATGTAGGTTTTGACTGTTTGCATATCAAAGGCTCTGAAAGTAGAAAATAACTTGAAGTATGTGAAGATCAAAAAGGAATTTGTCTTAACAATAGTAACTTAGTAGCTGTAAATATACAATGTACATAGGTACTTTCGCAAAATAAAAAATTCAATGTAGAGATGATAGCGATTCTTAATCTTATAGCATAGAGCAGTAGAACTTACCTTTGTACGTCTGGTATAATCGTGGTCAAATAAATTCCATTTTCGTCAGACATTTGCAGAAACAAGGCCTTATCTTCTGGCTTTATTGTGAACTCTATTGGCCTGTACATAAGACCTGGTGGTCTCCAGAACCTCACATCAAACATTTTACTTAAATTATGGAAGAAATGCAAATGATGATCAGTTACTGGAACGCCTCGGTATAATGTGTGATTGTGGTACTTTATACACGAAGAACAATTTATTGTGATTAAACATATTATTAATATAATACTCTTCCTCATTTTTGCATTCAAAATTATGAGGAAAGAGCATATATACCACGATTATGAAAGATATTTACGAAGCATTTTTATCTCCAAAAATATCGCGACTTTGTTGATTTTGTTGACTTAACATTTTGTATGACATTTTATGTCAAAGATAAATATATTTTTATGGTATTATGTTATTAAAATACAGATAAAAAATCTTTTTGTAACCATCCAAAAGCCGTATCAAAAAGGTTTAGAAAAATTACACTTTCATTTTAAAATTAAGTTTTCGTGGTTATTTTATTGCTTTGTTTGAACTACAATTTTATATAAAGAAGATTCTAGGGAGTGATTGCGTCTAACATTGAATATTTTGCTTTTTAGGTATTCGGTTTGGACTCTGATAGATGTATTTAGACCTATGGCCAGTCGATTAAAACTTTTCATGATCATAGGACTATAAAAACAAATAATTCTAATGAATATTGCGGAATTTATACACGCAATCCTTTTTACGATGACGGCATAATGTAAAACAAATGCAAATGCATATTTATCGTATTAAACATTTCAAAGTATAGTCAGCCACATAAGTAGCTATACAAATTCAAAATTTCCTATCGCCTATACACGTTCAGTTTAATTGATAATTTTTGTTTCTTTGAAGTTAAGTAAATCCTGTTTTTTTATTATTGCGAAGAGAAAAAGAAAATTGGTAAGAACACAAAAGTGTAGAGGCGTTTGAAAGTTTTGTTCAGCTGCTTATTTGGCTGACTGTACATCTAAACCCCTGTTCTTAAAGTAAGTTCTGTGTAATATCGCCTAAACTTTGGGACGCTGTATTATCTTAGCCGCAATGTATTAGTTTGATCATTTACATATTTATCATCCAATGTCTTAGTAGAACATTAAGGGGGTCAAGTCGCTTGGCTGGAGACCAACTTGCGGTGTCTTGGCTCCTATAATGGGCTATTAGGATGCCATCTGCAGTCTATCTGGCAGATGTGCTACTGCTTGTAATTTACGAGAAGAAAAAAATATTGAATGTTCTGGATATCTCTGGATTTACCATCAAGAAATGAACAAAATACCAAACTATCATACATGGAACTGTTCTAAGAGAAAAAGTAGTGTCATAGGTATTCGGACTTATGTTGTACGGGAGATACGTCTAGTTATGTTTACTGGTGGTAGGTCTCACCTATACGAGAGGCCGCCTGGGTAGGTACTACCACAAAGTCTATTTCTGCCACCAAGCAGCAGTGTGCATGCACTATTATGTTCCGGTTTGAAGAACATTGTAGCCAGCGTAATTACTGAGCATTATGAGACTTAACATCTTATGTCTCAGGGTGACGAGTGCAGTGGAGTACCACGCAGTACTTTGTAATTAAAAGTTATGAGCGGCGTTACTACTGTTTATATATTAATTAATTTATTTATGTATTTATTTTATTTAAGGATTTTATTTAAAACAATTACTCTACGCATGCTCACGCCTTTTATCCCCGAAGGGGTAGGCAGAGGCGCAACTAGTGCACCCACTTTTCGCCAAGCGTATTCCGTCCCATGATGTGATAGGGGGCGAACAATTACTCTAATATTTATTAAAATGCAGAGATCACATCCATGACATCTTGTATATACTGGGAAACTACCTAATCTACTATCCATCTACTAATCACCATCAACGCTACAGCTGCATTTAAAAAAAAGAATTACAATCACCATTTATTTCATAACCAAACAGACTATGATCAACAACACACTGGTTCTTGGATCTGACGCAGCACCGAACAGGGTCTTAACTCGTCTGGGCTTCGCAGTCATGATCTCCACCAGGCCTTCCAAGGTCTCTTCACACGTGGGCAGAATTTGTTCAGGTGGCAACGCATGGCCATACGACCCATTGTCACGTAGTAGAAATGTGAAGACATATCTGTGATAGCAATTGTTGTCTATCTCACTAATGTTGAAATGCCAATGTTTGTGAAAATTTTTGAATGTTTGTCACTCTATACTAATATTATAAAGTGGAAAGATTTGATTCTTTGTTTGTAATGGATAAACTCAAAAACTACTGGACCGATTTTAAAAATTCTTTCACTAATAGGAAGCTACATTACTCCTGAATGCTATAGGCTACTTTTTATCCCGAGAAAATATTTTTATCCCGGAAAAACTTTTTCACGAAGTCTAGTTAGAAATAAACGCAAAAATCACAGAACGGATTTGGATGCAATCCAGCAAACGGGAAGAACAAGCCCTGGATTAACATATAGGTTACTATTAATCCAGATAATTTGATCTCGTGGGAAATAAAGATATTTTTGATCAGATTTTTTAAGCGCCGTAAGGGTTCTATGAATCCGTACAGTAATTTAGGGACTTTTAGAGCGGGAAAGGATTTTTACGCGTGCGAAACCACGAGCATCACGTGAATAACAGTAGATTTGAATATGTCGGACCTTTAGAACGAAAACGACACAATTCAAAATAATCGAAAATTGAGTTATCGTCATAAAATGACTTAAAACTGGTCCCTTTTATATATAAATATAACAAAAAAGGGACCGATATAACAGTTTTGTCCTGTTCCTGCTTCAATATGGCTGTGTTTGAATTATTGTTGTATTGAGAATGTCGTTTTATGTAATTTTATGACGAAAACTAAATTTTCGATTATTTTGATTTGTGTCGTTTTCATTCTAAAGGTGCGATGTTTTCCTTATACAAATATCATTATCGATAATATAATTTAAAAGGAATCAATATGCCCGATGCGTAATACTCTTACGAAATATGAAACAAACGTAATGTACCCACTTTACTTTGAGATTTTTCTTCACCCAGCTGGCACTGTTGCCGGAAATCCGTAAACCTACATCAAACGAAACACATATTTTATGCGAGGCACTCTCAAACTGTACCATTCTACAACCAACTCTACGCTCAACAAATCAAAGTACTTTTTCCCTCTCACCAAGAGTGTCATAAGTGGTTCCAACGCTGTATTTGACACCATATAACTTATACATTTTCAATATAGCTTGTTTGCCATAATTTTCCTGAGAATGAAAACATATTTTTACATTCATAACTCTGTTGCATTGCTCGGTATTAGTATTGAATATATTTCCGAGAATTTGGTTTTTGTGACGCGTTAATATGAAATATGGGCTATGTTGCCATGGTATTTATAAGGAAAAATGGACTCTTGTAGGGGTACCATAAGATTGTATTTTGAAGATTTGCCTTTAAGAAAAAATATTTTACTAGGTAGGTTTTTCATTTGCCACACAGTACTTTGTAACTCAAGGTGATGGATGGTGTTTCTACTGTTTATGGGTGGTTGTATCGCTTACCATCTGGCAAACGGCATGCTCGTCTCGTCATTAAATGCCATAAAAAAAAATCTAGTAATTTATCGCCCTTTTCAATAATAATCGATCCCAATTGTTTTTTTCGATCCATCGCGATAGTGGACTAATCAGAATAAAGGACTTTTGACACACGTACAGTCACCCACATAAGTAGCTGAACAAGTTCACAACTTCAATTCGCCTGTACCCGTGTTCTTAATAATATTTATTTTTTCTTCATAAAAATAAAATGAATGGTATTTACTTTACAACACAAAGGAAAAAATGTTTCAATTAATCATAACGTGTATAAGCGATTGGAAGTTTGGAATTTGTTCAGTTACTTTTGGGGCTGACTGTAGAAATGGCTTATTTTGATTAGTTTATTCTCGGTATCGGATCGAACATTAAGTTAGGGGTCGTTTATTTAAAATGGTCATTAGTCATACTAACCTAATAATCACCAAAACGACATACAACTCCAATAGTCCAAACTCACCATTTCACTATAATTTTCGACATGATTTATCCTATCACCAAAAGGTATGACAATCTTCTGGCCGTACGCGTGGAATGAAAAGTAAAACTTGAGGTTATCGCCCTTCATCATGATGAACTCGGTGAGGGCCTTCGTCTCTGGTTCGGAGAAGGAATTCGGGCCACAATAGTGGTCATCGGTTGGGTCAGAACTTATTCCATGTTCTATAAAAAAAATTGATAAGGGACCAGTGAGCTTGGAATGTGACAAAAAACACCACACGACTCCGTTACGTTTTATTGGGATTGGTTGAGAGGTTAACACGTGACTGACGTATTGGTCTCTCGACCAATCACAAACATCAAAATTAAACGACATCGTCTTACAAGTTGCGTCTTTTTGCCACATTCTAAGCCCACTGAGTTGCTTTGAAACAATATTATTCTTGATAGGGTGATATGCTCACCCCTGTCATATCATGGGACGATTATACGCATTACGACCATGTCAAAGTATGTTCTAATGAATTTTACATAGGTATTTTGTTATTTCACGGTAGATTGAGTTACCGACGAACAGGCTCAAAATTTTTGTATGACAATTTTCCCAATGTCCGCTATACATAATCTTAGAACTCTTTGCTCAAAATCATTCTTTAAAAACTGAAGACTCAAAATTGCTTGACACATCAACCATAGTATAAGCTGCAAAAATATTTCCTATAACAATTGCAATTCCGAATGCAATTCGCGTAACGTTTTGAAATAATCCCAATAAAATGATATCGCTCCTGAATTTGGTACGATTTGGAATCCACCCGAGGGAGAGAGTGCTCTTCTACTCGGTTAAGACATCTTATATTTTGATCGTAGCTATTTATAAGCCTTAGAATGAGTATAATGTTTTCAATTCTATATATTGCAAAATAAAATATTAATTTGAAACAAATCATTATCAATTGCTATCTACTGTAATATGTAAAGAAGCTAAATTTTGTTGTTTGCGTTTATTTAAATGTGGACCACCTTTATGGTTAAGGCACTAAGTGTAATAAATACAAAACTAGTGATAATAATTATAGTGTCAGATATAAAGGCCTATGCAGACGGCATATTTATGCTGCGTTTTCGATACGCGCGCACTCTGCGCTATATCTACGCGCTCATATTCTTAGGGCCGTATTAATAAATCAATCTCAAGTTTGAGTTACATCTCAAGTAGACATAATGTATGAATAGTTCAATACATTATGTCTACTTGAGATGTAACTCAAACTTGAGGTTGATTTATTAATACCGCCCTTAGAAAGTAATACGGCTGCAGCGCTGTGGCGGCGTTGCTGCCGCCGACTTAGCGGCAAAGGAGATTTCCGCTTTTTGTATGAGTGCTGGGCCTCAAAATCTAACAAGGCTCAAACTTTAGGGATATTAAAAGGGCAAAATATGGAACTTAGATCCATTAAAAAAATATTTTTAGACCTCCATTCATAACCAACTATTTTAAAAAACGTTCATATTAAGTGTAGTTTTCAAGCCAAATAAAATTACATAAATCTCAAAATCAGAGGTCTATGTAATTAAACGATTTATTGCAAAAGGTTAGTTTTCAGTAGTTCTATCCAAATATAATAAATTTCAGGCCCGTTTTTGGACATGTCCTTTTAAGGCTTCCTTAAGTAGGTACACAGTTTCAGATTGGATTGCGTTTATTTCGCGATTTAGTTGCGTTACAAGCGTGTCGAAGCACGTATAAAAGTCGCCGTTTGCATAGACCCGTACAAATACTCACTCCCAAAGCTATAGTCGAAATTTCTGTTCAAGTCCACGCCGTATCCGTTGCCTACGTTTCTCCTATTCTTCCTCCACAACCGATCCTGTTAACATATAAATTATATACTAAAACCTTCCCTGAAAAATATACATTTGAATAGCGAAAATCTCATCCAAATCGGATCAGTAGTTTTTGAGAAACTCGCCGCCATACAAACTTACATACATACATACATACGGATCGAATACAGAACCTCCTTTTTTTGAAGTCGGTTAAAATTTTTGTGCAATCTCCAGGCTTTTACATAAAAAGTAAACAGATGCATGCGTCCCCTTCTTAAAAAAAAATATAAAGACATTTTTTCACTCCTAATAACACTCTATATGCATAACGATAAAGTCTAAAATGCATTTACAACATTTTTATAGCATATGTCATAATAAAACAGGTTAAATAAATAACCACAGACACGCAGGTCATGTGATCATCACGGGTTATAAATAATGTTGCAAATATCAAAATAATTAATTTGTAACACCTCAATAATGTGAAATTTTTGCTTTTAATCTGACCACACTGAATAAATACTCGCTCTCTTATAATTTCCTTTCGACCAAACCAGACGTGTTTTATTTTAAATAAATACTGCCTTGCCTATGACCTTCAGAAACAGAAATGGAAATGGCCAGCATAATTGCGTCGACTGGCGACTTACCACCAGGTGCATTGTCTTTTCCAAACTTGTAGAAAAAAATGAGAAGTTATATTGCTAAATAGAAAGGAAGATTCACCTCCTTAACTCATTATATATAACGTAATTATGTATTTTTATATATTTATAAGATTATCTTTATTTTTGGTTATGTCTACCATACCATACCATACCAGCCCTGTATTATACACTGCCCACTGCTGAGCACGGGCCTCCTCTACAATGTAGAGGGTTTTAGGCCTTAGTCCACCACGCTGGCCCAGTGCGGGTTGGCAGACTTCACATACCTACGAAATTCCTATAGAGAACTTCTCAGATATGCAGGTTTCCTCACGATGTTTTCCTTCACCGTTAAAGCGAGCGATAATTCACAAAGAATACACAAATTACTTTTTTAGAAAAGTCAGAGGTGTGTGCCTTTGGGTTTTGAACTTGCGGACATTCGTATCGGCAGTACGTTCCACTCCCAACTAGGCTATCGCCGCTTTATGTCTACATTTAATATATTTATAATCTATACGTAATATTATAAATCTGAAAAGATTGTTTGTTTGGTTGAACGCGCTAAATGCAGGAACTACTGAACCGTTTTTGAAAATTCTTTCACTATTAGGTAGCTACATTACTCCTGAGTTGTATAGGCTATTTTTTATCCCGGGAAAATATTATTATCCCAAAAAAACTCTTTCAAGTGGGCGGAGCCGCGGGTAAATACTACTAAGTTATAATATAACCATTGCCATTTATGAATAATGAAATGAATTATGAATATCATTGAAAACAAAACATCTTTATTTCCATTATGTTACTGCATATTCAATTGCAAACTATATTCAATACAATATTTGCGTAGCGTTGTGCAGAAAATAAAATATTAATTATATGTATTGTTCCATACATTTACATCAATACAATACACATGACGCAAATATTACTCAAAGAGGAAACATAGTTCTTGTAAGGCAAGTTGCAGAATTCACATATTTATGAAATTGTAATGAAAAATTTTAAGATATGTACCTTCCTTCACCGTTACATTTAGCTTTTATACATAACATATGGGATAAAAATATTTTCGGGGATAAAAAGTAGCCTATAACACTCAGGAGTTATGTAGTCTCCTATTAGTGAAAGAATTTTCAAAATCGGTTCAATAGTTCCGGAGACATTCTTGCTCAGGGATCAAGGCAATTGGGGCTACACGTTGCCAGTTAACCAAGTCTTGCCATCTTGCGAAGAAACCTTCGACGCGTTGATGGCCATCATTAGAGAAGCACGATTCATTAATGTTCTTTAATGTATTGCTTACTAAACGTCTGCTCGCGGCTCCGCCCGCGTAAAAAAGTTTACCGGGATAAAATATTTTCCCGGGATAAAAAGTAGCCTATAGCACTCAGGAGTAATGTAGCTGCCTATTAATGAAAGAATTTTCAAAATCGGTCCAGTAGTTCCTGAGATTAGCGCGTTCAAACAAACAAACAAACTCTTCAGCTTTATAATATTAGTATAGATATAGATAGTATAGATTGGACGACCTCACATTACAGTTGCTAAATGACGTCATCAGAGCAAAACGATTTGCTATAGGGAGCGTGCACGAACTATAGGGGGCAGCACAAAATTGACACAAGAGCCACAGGTGGATAAAAAAAGAAACTAAAACTAGCACAATAATTTGTTTATATATTCTTTTAATATGACAAAATGATAAAATATGTGTGCCGAATGTTATTTATACCCAGCGTGATCAGAATATGCTTTTTTTTAGATGGGAGCTAGCTATTTAAGCAAAATTAGGAGGTTATGTTCCCTTAATTACAGATTTTTTTGTATTGAATATTATCTTTAAAACATATTTATTTTTATAATTTACGTAACGAAACATTTCTAAATGCTTTTGGAACTCATAATTATGTATGTTTTATACAGCTTTTATTATTTTTGTCGATTTTTACATAACCATGGAATGTAAGTACTTGGGTACTATTCTTGGGAACTTTTTATAATTTCACACCATTTGATTTGTTTATTTTTATGTTTTGGAGCATCCAGATACACTGCGATACATTGTCAACAAATTAAATGTTATTTTTCATCCTTTTAGTGAATATTGTACGTCAACGCCAAGTATCAATGTGCTGAAAATGCGTCAGATTGCGTCACTAGATGGCAGTGCTTACGACGTGCACGTTCCCTACATAAGGAAACGCATTGCATGCACTCGTCTTTTTACTTTGATTTCGCTAGGGTGAGTGTTATTTGCTAGTTTTACTGAGATGTATAGACATGTTGTATTTATAGTATTTTTTGTATCACTATGTTGAGTGATATTTATTTATTTATTTATTACTTTTATACAATAATGTATAAAGGCGGACTTAATGCCGAATGGCATTCTCTACCAGTCAACCTTAGGGTGATGCAGAGATAAACAATACAGGTAGGTGTAATAAACAAAGATATAACATAAAACGAGAAAGAGAATAAAAAAAGATATGTTAAAAAAGCATAAATATAAAAGTACGCAACACAAATACACTTAATAAACATGATAACGAATACAATATAAATATATAAAACCTAATAATAATATATAAAATACATAATATATAAATACATATACCAAATAATATAATAGGAGACGATTATTGAGATGATTCCATCAGCTTATTTAACGTTAGAAGAAGCAGGACAAAATACTGACAGCGATAGAAGTGTAGAATGATTATAAATTATGATTAGACTTTTATTACCTAATTTTAAACTTATTTTATCTCTTTGACTGAAATTAAAGAAAGACAAATAAAAACCTTCATACTTACAATATAAAGTTAAAAGTAACTCTGTATGTTACGCTTTTAGGGCCAAACTATTGAACCGATTTTATTGAAATTTAGTGCGGAATAAACTTAAACTATAAGGAAGGACATAGACCATTTTTTTATCCCAGAAAACGTTTTCACGCTGTGGGAGCCGTCAGCAAACGCTGGTTGATTATAATTTGTAAGATAGACTCTTCTCCTATAACAGGATGAGACGGAAGATTTTGCGCCAATCCTATATCAGCTAGAACGCTATTTTAATAAGGTTAATTATTGCTTAAAAAAAGATTAAAATACTCACCACATTATGACTGTATTCAAACCCATCAGGATTAACAACAGGAATGAGGTACCAATGGTACCTAGCAACCAATTCCTGGAGCCGAGCATTTCTATTATGAACCAACTGGTATATGAGATACGTCACAAATTCGGTTGCAATCCACTCGTCCCCATGGATACCGCCTTCCACAATAACCACTGGTTTCGCTCCAGAGGTTTTAAGTCCAACTACGAATATATCTCGTCCTTCAACTGACTTGCCAATAGATGTCAGATCAATTTGTGCAGGGTATTTCAAGGCAATATCTGCTAACCACTGGTAAATGTCAGATAGAGTGTGGTAGCTTTTCCAGGTGAACGTTTCGACCCGCAGTCTGTGGTATTGTCGGACTTTTTGAAGTTCGAACGCTCTGGAAAAAAGGTTGCTTTATATTTATGAGAAAATGTTTTGTTTCTTTTTTTTATAACAGTTAAATGACGAGACGTACATGCCGTTCGCATGATTGTAAGCGATACGATCGCCCATATACAGAAGCAATTCCGCACATAACTTTAAATTACAAACACTGTGTGGCACTCCACTGCGCCCGTCACTATGAGACATAAGACGTTAAGTCTCATCAACATCATCAGCCAAATGACGTCCACTGCTGAACATAGGCCTCCCCCAAAGGTTTCCGGACGGACCTGTCAAGAGCGGCCTGCATCCAGCGTGTTCCTGCGACCTTTATCAAGTCGTCTGTCCTCCTGTTCAAGTCTCATAATGCCCAGTAATTACGCTACAATATACTTCAAACCGGAACACAACAGTGTATGCACACTGCTGCTAGGCGGTAGATATAGACATTGTGGTCATACCTACGCAGACGGCCCCGCGCAATCGAGAGACCTACCACCAGTTTCTTAATAATAATTTATTTACTGACGTAAATGTTAGCAAGATGATTAATATAATGATTTATGTTATAAAGGAAAAATATAGATGTAGGTGCATAGAATGAATCATTATTAACAGCAGGTTATTCGTAGCAGAACATAACTGAAATAAAAGGTACGATAATCTATACTTATCATAAACTAGTAGAATCTTTCGCAGTCTGTTTGTAAATTTATTTTAGCATGGCATCAAAACGACTGAATGAATTTTGATGCAGATTTATATTATGTACCAGCGTAATAAATAAATTCAAGAAGTTTGATAGAAATAGAAATAAAAATGATACGGAGGCTACTGAATAAAAAGAAACTTTACTGTTGAATATCATTCAATAGCAACTTAGCATCGAGACGAAAATGACCAGCTCTCTCCTTGAACAGATCTTTATCACCAGGGTTCAGTATAAACTGGACATCCGTGAAAAGCTTATACGGCCTCTTCCAGAACATGACATCGATGTATTTTTGCCTTTCTAGATTCTGAAGGAACCTCAAATGATCTACGTTCACTGGCGTGGCGCTGTATAGTGAATAGCCGTCGTATCTCTTGCTTTGACATATTCGGAAGTTTGCGAACAATATGAGAATTAGTGCAAGAATTTTTATTTCCATAATTATGGGAATTAATATCTTGATTCTTCGATAAACAGCATTATTAGACGGAATGTGCTTTGTGCTGACAGCGTCAATTTTGAAGTTTAAATGTTGGTCATCATAGATAATTTGGAAATTGTCTATGTTGAAAAGTCGTCTATAGTTTTGATCTGGATTATATCAAGTGCAATTTACTGGTAGGTCTCTCGTATACGAGGGGCCGCTTGGGAAAGTGCTACCGCAATGTCTATTTCTACCGCCAAGCAGCAGAGTGCATGCACTGTTGGGTTCCAGTTTGAAGGACATTGTATCCAGCGTAATTATTGGGCATTATGAGACTTAACATCTTATGTCTCAGGGTGAAGAAGGCAGTGGAGTGCGATGCAGTACTTTGTAATTCAAATCTATGTGCGGTGTTGCTACTGTTTATGGGCGGTCGTATTGCTTAAAAAAGAAAAAAGTGCACCCTTTTTGAACCGATTAAATGACAGGAATTTGCTCTACTATATAATGCTTGATTAAAAGTAGGCGCTACAGAGTTTTCAAAGCATATTAATAAGAACCATTGGTCACCCACTGCTCGAAATTCGATCGCAATTTATAAATTATTTTTTTCTGCTCTCCTCTGTAATAACTTTAATTATGCCAATGTCTCACAATCCACCAAGAGCGCAATGTGCATAAAGGAGAGCAAAGATCTTTCTTCACGTATTAATATGTAGATTTAAAACAAAAAAGCTGTTTTACATCAAAAGATATGTAATACTCGGTGGCATCACGAATTTTCTTTAGAAAAAAATAATGCGTTAGCCTCGTAGACCGTTGTTTCTACCCCTCGCATCAGTGGCATGTGTCGCTGCCTTGCCGAATCTTTTTCTATAGCTCCATGTATATTTACTGCTGAGTACCGCATCATTATACCATTAAATAAACTTTGTGTAATTAAAACCCATCACACACGGCCGCTATAATTTAAATATGTACATTATGGCACGATATCCTACTAATATTATAAACGCGAAAGTTTGTAAGTATGGATGTATGGATGGATGTCTGGATGTCTGGATGTCGGGATGTATGGATGTTTGTTACTCTTTCACGCAAGTACTACTGAACGGATTTCGATTAAATTTGGCACACGGGTAGATTATGTCCTGGATTAACACATAGACTTTTTATCCCGGGAAAATATAAAGCGGGACTTTTATACCGGGAAAACTCATTCACGCGAGCGGAGACGCGGGCAAAAGCTCGCATTACAATACATCTTTCTATGGAAATCGTCAGGCACACACAGTAGCTACAATAATATATTTTCATCTTCGTATCTTGAGATACAGAGTGATATGAAAATGTACATTTTTATCTCGATACGAGTACGTCAATCGAGACGTATACCAATGGAATGAAGGGAAATATACATTAACTAGTGGGAGGTCTCCCAAATGTGGGGTGCCGTCTGGGTAGGTACCAGGTGGTATGCATGCACTGTTGTGTTTCGGTTTGCAGGATATTGTAGCCAGCGTAATTACGCACGTAATATTCAATTGCAGACTCCGGGTCGATGCTGAGTAGAAAAAAAACAGTGACTCTACCTGATCCGGGAATCGAACTCGAGACTATCACGGTGGACGTACTTTATACAACTACGCTACCAAGGCGATTTTAAGAAAATGACTCACTGGTCACACATTTGCTTTCACCCTCACTTTTATGCCAATGTCCACTCAAAACTGGACAAGGAAGCACATACTATAGATAAAACCAAAATCCCCAAAACCCTTATTAAAAAAATCCCACACGAATCTAATTTCATAGAGAGTACATATTACATGTACGGAACATATGGCAACCCTTACCTTGTGTTCATCCCGCTATATAAGTGCATGTAAGTCAGCCCCCAGATTTATAGGGTAGCCATAAATCTCTTCTACTATTAGAGGTCGGATGACCGGAATTGTCCTTTGGAAATTGTGGTTACCGCAGCCATGTTTGGATATGGAATGTTTTGGAAATTACAAATTCTGAATCTTTTGTTATTTTTTTACATGTGTTTATTTATGAATAACTCGTGGTAGGTCTCTCGTATGCCTTGGTAGGATCAGTGGTTTATTGAAGCCAATTAATTGTATAAGCACTGTTTTGATAAAAAAAGGATTTATACTCAATGGACTTATTAGGCACACCTTAGGCCTCAAATTGACGAGCATAGGACAGTGCACCAATACGTAGTAGTTTAAAGGTCTGTGTTGTATCTTAGTTTAAAACAATCGTGACGCTTACTATGCCAGATACATTATGACATGGGATGTAATGAGACGAGATGATATTTGGTCTGATTTATTCTATGTACAAATGGTGCTTATATACTAATGTGATACGTGACGTTATCTAAGTTCGTGAAATTATGTTAGACGAGCATGCCGTTCGGCTGATGGTAAGCGATACGACCACCCATAAACAGTAGCAACACCATCCAGCACCTTGAGTTACAAAGTACTGTGTGGCATTCCACTGCGCTCGTCATCCTGAGACATAAGATGTTAAGTCTCACTATGTCCTGTAGTTACACTGGATACAATGTCCTTCAAACCAAAACACAACAGTGCATGCACACTGCTGCTTGGCGGTAGAAATAGACGTTGCGGTGGTACCCACCCACACGGACTGTTACATATGAGAGACCTACCACCAGTAAAGTTCTGCAGTCTTTTCAATACTACTAGGATCTCTCAGAGCACGGTGGTGTTTGTTTCACAACTAACTATACTGTTGAATGTCAAAGACATTTCAGTAATTAGATTCAAAATCTAATTACTGTTTTTAAAAATCATTAGCTATCTCCAGTATTCAGGGTTCTATCCATTCAGGTGCGTATCCAATAAATTCTAACCTGTAACACCTATAATAATTCTTTTCCCGTCACACCTTTGATTTCTTGTTCTGTCACAATCATTGAGTTACAAAGTACTGTGTGGCATTCCACTGTGCTCGTCATCCTGAGACATAAGATGTAAAGTCTCACTATGTCCTGTAGTTACGCAAATTATAATTGGTTTTGTATTAATAAGTTTGATGGCATTCCAATAAATGGCTCTGAATGAGTAAAACATGTTTAATTCAAAACACCTGAACCTCTAACATATTACAAAGTAGCTGATTATAAAACAATCCTTCATCAAAAATGTACTGGAATACACACAAACCGCAAAATAACAGGGCGTGTGTATTGGCGAGATTTATACGGGCCCCATAAATCCTATAGTCCTTTCCTGGCCCATTAAACATGCGGAATATCTAATAACGCGAAATAATTTCATGACTATTTTGTTTATTTGTTGTTTTATTTTGACGAGTGTGATTTTTTTTATTTGGATGCCACTTTACGGGTTTGTGTATAGCTCAAGGGGGGTCAACTGTATTGATATTGATGAATAAAAAGCCGTCTTTGGTTATTTTATGGCTGCGTTTTGTAAACGGTATTATTGAAGGCCTAGTAAATTCCCCGTCCTTCATTCCCAATTTGCATTTCACTTTCTCAAAACTCACAAACCAATCATTTTTAAAAGTTATCTATATTAAGATTATTTACATTAATTTTGACGTCAGCAGTGCGTCCACTGTCTTCATCATCATGGAGCTCATGATTATTCTCCGTGATTTTGTTAATATTTAGGAGCTCTACATCGTCCAATAGCCGGAAATCGAATGCCAAAAGGATTTTCATTTGCAATTTTCATGTGTTCTTGTTCGTAACTGCTCGTAACCTGACGCGAGTCGGTATTTCTAGCTACACTAGGCTTTTGGGTGAATGCTTTAGTCGCTCGAACCCCCATTAAGGTACTATGCTTAGGACGTCTAACTGCCTCGGTGGCGTAGTTGTATTATTTTCAAAAACATAACATGCAAATGTAATTAAAAAAACATGCTTTATATAAAATCCAATTGAAAAATAGAAAATAAATTTTAATAAGTTTGAACTAAGAATAGTTTAAATAAGAAAAAAAAATATTTTATTGTAAAAAAACCGTGGGGTGCATGGTGTCAATAGTCATAAATATTTTACTGACAGATAATATGAGTAGAAGGATTATCATTTTGATAATATCTTAAAAAGCACCCCAGGCTTTTTTTATAATAAAATACATTTTTTTCTTATTCACACTGTTCTTAGTTCAAACTTGTTAAAATTTATTATCTCATTTTTAGTTGGATTTTCTATAAAGCGTATTTCTTTTTAAGTATTATTTATACTATAATCCAACAGATGTCATTAAAAAATAAACGAAAGCGCCATCTTGTGACAAGTAGGATTTTTTTACATATTAGAGTAGCCAGTTTAGTTATAATTCTACTGTAGTCGAACAGATGTCACAAAAAATAAATAAACTATTATTTATTCATTTTTTAGCTGGATTTTCTATGAAAGCGTGTTTTTAAGTTTAAAATATTGAATTATCATCGGTCCTTGATAAGTATGTCAAATTTCGATTTAATCCAACGTTTTGAAGGGGGTCAAAATCATGTTCAAAAGTTTCCGTTACATACATACATACGTATGAAGCTAATTAAAGCAACCTTCAAACTTCGCGCAGACAAAAACTTAGTGGTACATTTCTATTTTCTTCTGAGTTTTAAAGTTGGATCGTACATCTCGTGTTTTAGCTAATTAAATTATACTTTTGATTTATTTCAGTTCTGTCTCGTGTATTGTACTTTTGTTTGCTGTACGTTTTGAATTTTCATTAACTTAATTTCAACTGATGTTTGTGATTTTATGTTTACGTTTCATTTGTACTTTGGAAAAATGATTTAAATCTGTAATTGAATAAAAGACAAAGCGCATGGCGTCTTTAAAACGAAATCTATGCCCAGGGAAGAGTATATATTATATAGTTCTTATGTGCATTGTGGGTTTTTTTTATAAATCAATAATTGTGACAGAACAAGAAATCAAAGGTGTGATGGGAAAAGAATTATTATAGGTGTTACAGGTTAGAATTTATTAACCGCACCTGAATGGATAGCACCCTGAATACTGGAGATAGCAAATTTCACTTAAAGGAAACATCCTTTTTTTTTAAAAAAGAGTAATTAGATTTTGATTCTGAATTACAGAAAGCATAGACATTATTATTTTTTTTTATATTATTTCAACTGAACTTTACAAGGATCATTTTTCTTTTTTATAATCAAGTCTTGTGGTGGGCCTAATAACTGCGACACAGTTTATACTAATGCAGTTATTATGGTTACTATTGTTTAATATTGTAAATTTGTTAACTTGTTCTAAATAAATTATTTTCATTTTCATTTTTCATTTTTTCATTCAACATGAAACAAACACCACCGTGTTCTGAGAGATCCTAGTAGTATTGAAAAGACCGCAGAAACTTTACTGGTGGTAGGTCTCTCATATGTAAGAGTCCGTGTGAGTTGGTACCACCGCAACGTCTATTTCTACCGCCAAGTAGCAGTGAGCATGCACTGTTGTATTTCGGTTTGAAGGACATTTTAGCAAGTGTAACTATAGGACATAGTGAGACTTAACATCTTATGTCTCAGGATGACGAGCGCAGGGGAATGCCACACAGTACTTTGTAACTCAAGGTGCTGGATGGTGTTGCTATTGTTTAAGGGTGGTCGTATCGCTTACCATCAGGTGAACGGCTTGCTCGTCTCGTCATTCAATGCTTTAAAAAAAAGCCGTTGACCGGCGCGATAATCAAAAGGACCTACCTACCGGTCAGTTATACACTCATGTCCGCTGGGTGTGTCTATCATTCATTGTAACACGTATGCCACGTCACTCGGTAAATCCTACTAATATTATAAACGCGAAAGTTTGTAAGTATGGATGTATGGATGTCTGGATGTCTGGATGTATGGATGTTAGTTGCTCTTTCACGCAAAAACTACACGGGTAGATTATGTCCTGGATTAACACATAGGCTACTTTTTATCGCGGGAAAATATAGAGCGGGACTTTTATCCCGGGAAAACTCATTCACGCGGGTGGAGCCGCGGGCAGAAGCTCGTTAACTAAAGTCTCACCCCACCCAGCTAGTTAATTAGCGATTCGCTTTACATGTATTGTTTAATAACTTTAAAAACGTGACTTTCGGTGTTTGAAGTTATGAATAATTATTTTATTTTCGTATGGTCTTCTATTCCCAGTAGTGTAAACCGTATATTAGTGCGGCCCGCCTCCTGTTTTGATGGGGCTTCTAGTACCCGTGCACAGAAGTACGCCTTCGGCTTCAAAGGCAGCGTGAGGCATACCAACCACGCTACCGTCCCTCCCGGGGACCAATAGTGTACATTAAAACATAAAATGTTAACTAACAGCGAGCATTTACATTTACTTCATTTACCATCAGGTTCAGTGAAGCCACTTTATCGAGCCATCGATAAAAAAAAAGCCGCCCCCCATGGTCCCTATTAGTCGCCTCTTACGATAGGCGGAGTTTTCTATGTTCTATTTTGTACATTATTTTATATGTAACGGAAATAAAATGATAAATAAAGTCTTCTGTAAACTCAGCATCAAAATTGGCTGAATAAATTAAAAGTAAATAAAAATCTTTAAAAACAAGCTATTATTTAAATACTCAAAAAAGAAAAATATTAACTTTAAATTTAATCAGAGGGGCAATCTCTTCGGCATAGGCACTTACGAGTGAAGCATCATTTACGTCAAATAGACCCGGCATTCCAGGGAAGAAGTTCCATTGTGGCTTGTCGACATTACCTCGATGTCGTACCTCGTAGTTCTATTGCGTCTCCGCCACGACCTCCGCGCTGAGGTCTCGTGTTCGAATCCCGGGTCGGGCAAATATTGTTTTTTTCTGTCCAGTATCAACTCGGACTGTTGAATTATGCCCGGTATGTGGCAATAAGCTCGTCCCCTATCACACAAGATATAAAATAGCTTGCGAAGTGTGAGTGTGATAACACCTCTGTCTACCCCTAAAAAGGGGAAAGGTGTCATGATATGTTTGACTGCCTCCGTGGTGTAGCTACATACACGATACAACTATTGCGCTGAAGTCCCGGGTTTGAATCCCGAGTCGGACCGAATAGTGACAACATTATTTATGTATTATTATTTATTTTGTGTCAATGAAAGCTAGGAAGGCTTGCAAAAATAAATCATAACAAAGCAAAGTATAGTTTAAAATGTATCATAGAAGTTTTATATTGCCCTGTTATTTTATAATACGTAGGTACGTCTGATACCTACCACCACACCAAATTTTACCTAGAAAGTCAACTATAAGTGAATGATACTTTCGATGAGTCTAGATGAAATGAAATATGAAATGAAATAATCTATTCCAGCCCATAAAATGTTATACATTATTTAGATTCAGTCAATATTAACTCTACCACCAGTTCGGAAAGCAGTTCTCATCAGAGAAAAACGGTCAAGAAACTCTAGTGTTGCTGTTTTCAAAATCAGTTCAAGGTATAAAATACAATGCATAATATAGAGAAAAAAAAACAATTCAGTATGTTTACTTTTGTTTAGAGCAGTTTGTTTATATACTCGCAAATAACTTACAATGTCATGGTACATAATGTTTAATTAATTAGGTATTGTATAGTGATATAATAATGCTTCTATATGCGAATTAACATAAATTCTGTGTTTTATAACTTATAAAACATGGAATTCATTAGAAATTATAACTATAATATTTACAACGCAGCTGTGTAATTGCATTTGGAATGACGATTTTTTCGCAGGCTTGAGCGCAATGAGCTGACGCGACGACGCGATCTGCCGCAGCGGGTCCGCGGGGCGCCTCGCACTTGAAGTACGCTAAGCCACGCCCATCACAGTCCAATATTTTGTGGACATGGCCCCTTAATAACAACTTCTATAGAGATTCTTATAGAATTTACCACCAGCAAAGATTTGTTATATTTGTTTTGTAAATAGCGGCGATAGCCTAGTTGGGAGTGAAACGGACTGCCGAGACGAATGTCGACAGGTACAAAATCCAAGGGCACACACCTCTGACTTTTCTAAAAAGTTATGTGTGTATTCTTTGTGTATTATCGCTCGCTTTAACGGCGAAGAAAACATCGTGAGGAAGCCTCTATACCTGAGAAGTTCTCTGAATTTCGAAGGTATGTGAAGTCTGCCAAACCGCACTACGCCAGATTGGTGGACTAAGGCCTTAACTCAGTTGTAGAGGAGGCCCGTGCTCAGCAGTGGGCAGTATATAATACAGGGCTAGTATTGTATGGTATGGTAAACTTTTGTTTTAATTTGAATATCAGTAAATTAAAGTATTAGTCAGTATTACGAGACGTGCAAATTATACCATCTGTTCAAACTAAGCCTACATATGCCAATGTTTAAGAGCATATATTCCACTTGCAGTCAAAGTTTACCGTGATCCTGTCTTGTGTTTAAAGGTATTATTTTCGTTTTTTTTATTACTATAATATACTAAACTATGGTGGATCGAATGAGTACTGATTTTCTGTTTGTGTAAAATGAAATTATTACCTATATCGCTAGTATTGGATTGTTTATTAGTCTCACGAATAATAATTTTATGCGTGTTAAAAAAATATTACAAAGTCGGACAAAACATTGTTATAACGGACAAAGCCGCGAGCAAAAGCTAGTAAGTATCGCTAAAATTATAAATTCAAAAATACATAACTAAATATTTATGAACAAATACCAATTCGGCCTGTAAATTTTGTAAACTTTTGAAGAATTCGTGCCCATTGTATCAAAATACTTTGGGATCTGTTGAAAATTCCACCAAAGGTAATTAATTGACATTAACTTTAAGGGCAGTTTTACATCAGTGGAGCCACGGTATGTTTTTGTTTCATAATTAATTTCGGAAAGATTTTTGGGCTATGGTTAGACGTCGCGTATCGTAATATTATTGCACAGTAAGGTATGTTTATTATTATAAATATACCTGCTTTTGCCCACAGCTTCGCTCGCGTGAATGTTTTTCCGGGATAAAAAGTAACCTATGTCCGTCCTAGGGACTCAAAGAAAAAACATTTGTTGACAACCATTAGTTTTGCACAATAGTTATTGTGCAAAACTATTACCACCCAATGATAAAAAAGAGACAACAAAAAAAAAACAGGAAATTCAACCCTACTAATATTATAAACGCGAAAGTTTGTAAGTATGGATGGATGTTTGTTACTCTTTCACACAAAAACTACTGAATGGATTTCGATGAAATTTGGCATACGGGTAGATTATGTCCTGGATTAACACATAGGCTACTTCTTATCCACCGCGGGCAAAAGCTCGTTTTATAATAGTATTCACAAAGTGTGGACGGTATATGGCCCACCACAACAGTCAAAGCTATCAAACTATCTTCATACCAAATTTTACCGAAATCCGTTGAGTAGTTTTTGAGTTTATTGCGTTTATTTTCATAATACGTAGTATAGGGTGGAAGGTTTTGTGATGTTTGTTAGAAGTAAACACTTGTTTTATAATTACCCTTACTATATACAGGGTCATTTTTACATTGCATTACTAAATGAAACCACATATTCGTCTTTACCTCTTCTAACATCTTGCCAAAAATCATCCAAGAATAACGAATATTATTGCCAAAAATCCCGGTTGTAGTTTTCAAAGTTTTTGATCATTTCGTAGTTTAGTGCGAATATGGTGTGTGCGAAAGTGTATTTCTGAATGAAAGTATAATGTTGCCGCTGCGACGAATTATCTTAGAGCAGTAGTAGTGGCATTAGGGCGTGTAAACTTAAAGTTACATTTTATTGATATTTATTTTGTTCGAAACATACTCTTTTTTATTTTACGTCTATGGTTGAAATAACTTAATGGAAAGCGTTATTTTCGACGAGATAAGTATGTGATTTCATTTATTAACGCAATGTCAAAATGACCCGTTATACATATATGTTTGCACCTGCCTTCGTCCCTCTCTACAACACCCTAACTTTGACTGGAAGAGAATGCCCATGGCATTAAGTCCGCCTGTATAACATGTGTACAAATTGTAATAAATAAATATACATGAACGCAAAAATCGCTTAACGCATTTGGATGTAATTTGGCATACTGATAGCCCATGTGTAACTACTGGACATAATGAGACTTAACATCTTATGTCTCAGGATGACGATCGCAGTGGAATGCCACACAGTACTTTGTAACTCAAGGTGCTGGATGGTGTTGCTACTATTTATGTGTGGTCGTATCGCTTACCATCAGGCGAACGCCATGCAATAAAAAATCGTCCCGTCATTCAATGCAATAAAAAATAAAAAAAAAATGGCTTGGATTGATATTACCAGTATATTATACTACGTCATGCTGCAGCATCAGCTCACGGTTAAAATGTCTTAAAATATAGCTGAAGTCACAGTACACCAAATTTACAATCAATCGGACTTTTGAAAGTTCGAAATGAGCTGATAATCTTCAAACTGAACAGATCTTCATAAATTATAGCTAAGAACCGTCTCGATCACATCAGCTATCAAACAAAAAAAAACTGCATCAAAATCGGTCCATTCGTTTGAGAGCTACGATGTCTCAGACAGACATACAGATACACAGATACATAACCTAAACATATAACTCCCCTCTTTTTCTGTCGGGGGTTAAAAATAATGTATGCTTTATGTCAGGGACATTATTTAGTTATGTTTGAATATCTATACTACGGTTGTACAAAGCTGAAGAGTTTTTTTTCTTTTTTTTTTTGGACGCATTGATTTTTGCGCCATAGTTCGGACAAACTAAGCTGGCCGGTATGACAATTATTTTTTTTTCCCGACGCGATAACTCTGTGACAACGTCTACCCAAAAAATTCAAAACCGTGTCATGTCATACCGGCCATATTAGTTTGTCCCTACTATAGTATTATTTTTTTAATTGTTTCTGCTAGAGCAGGTAACACCGAAACTATATAAATGATATAACAACAATCCTTGTAAATTATAACTAATTTCTCTTAAGTGCCATACTGTCATATATCTTTCCACTGTTTTGTTTGGAAGAGGATTATGCGAAAACTAACCAAGCTGTGATTTATTTATTTGCTCAGAACATTACAAATTGCCGCGTAAATCATATTGCTGTTTAACACTTAAGATCCCTAATTCCACCCTAAGGATTAATATTTGAGTACTAACATCGGGTTTGGAATTATAATCATATTATGAATAATTTATGATAATGTTAATAATTCGATTTATTCGAACTTTTAGAATATCTATAATCACACACACACAACCTTTATCCCTGAAGAGGTAGTCAGCAGCGCAACTAGTGCACCCACTTTTCACTGTAAGCATTCCATCCCATGATGTGATAGGGGGCGAGCTTATCGCCACATCGGGCACAAATTTCAGACTCCGGGCTGATACTGAGTCGAAAATCCCATATCACTTTGCCCGATCCAAGGATCGAACCCGAGATGTCAGTATTGTAGTCGTACCGTAATACAACTACACCACCGAGGCAGTCCATCCATATCCAATATCCATAATATTATTTTTATTTTATTTTATTTTGGCAACAAACAGTCATACATACAATATATTAAGTACAATTATAAGTAAGTAGTTTACTTATTCTAATATTAACCTAATGTTATAGACCTCTAGTGCCGAATAAAAGATATACATATTCTGTGTATGCATATAATTATAAAACAGATCGGGTTTTAATATTTTTTTTACTAAACCTTGTACAACTTTTTTTTTATTAATTTTATGGCATTGAGTGACGAGACGAGCATGCCGTTCGCCTCGGTACCTATATAAACCGGTATGGATATAATTTCACAGTTGTGAAATTATACTATAGATTGTATTTGCAAGATTCAACAATTAAAGGTTCGTTTATCATTATGCATATTAAAGTCAAATGAAGGTTATAATGTTGATCTAAGACTTCAAGAATCTTTATGTATCGACATACGAAATTTCACACAAATCTGTTCAGCAGTTAATAAATATTTTTAAAACTTGTTCCTTTTGACTGCCTGTGTGGCGTAGCTTTATTGCGTAGGCGGTATGAGGACTACTACGTAGAGGTCCCAGATTCGAATCCTAGGTCAAGCCAAAAACTTGTGACTAAGGTTTTCCAGGTGGTGTGATATCATCAGAAAGGACGTAAAGCCTTTGGTCCTGGGCCTCATCTCACATGTTTGATAACCATCTCACAGGAATATGAGATTGAAGGAACAAAGAGTGCATTAGTATATTGCGCACATACTTGTGGCATTTTTTTTTATACAGGTTAGGCAAAATAACCCCTCTGCATCTGGTGGTAAGTGGGGAGAGATCCAGATAGAGATACTAACGAGTGATGATTATCTCCGTGGACATAGGCGGCCGTGGCTAAAATTCGGCTAAGAGAGATATTATATTATTTAAAACTTCACAAAAATTCACATTAATATTACACAATTAGTTACTTAAATAAGCGGCGATAGCCTAGTTGGGAGTGGAACTGACTGCCGAGATGATTGTCCGCAGGTTCAAAACCCAAGGGCACACACCTCTGACTTTTCTAAAAAGTTATGTGTATTCTTTGTGAATTATCGCTCGCTTTAACGGTGAAGGAAAACATCGTGAGGAAACCTGCATATCTGAGAAGTTCTCTGAATTACGAAGGTATGTGAAGTCTGCCAACCCGCACTAGATCAGCGTGGTGGACTAAGGCCTTAACCCTCTCAGTTGTAGAGGAAGTCCGTGCTCAACAGTGGGCAGCATATAATACAGGGCTGGTATGGTATGGTGGTAATTAAGTGCACTTACACCTAAAAGCAAGATATTTTTACCTACATGATTTCAAAATATAAAACTCGTGTTGTCTTATCTGAATATTTATTTTATCATAATTAATCCAGATAACCCAATTATCGTAGCGTGTGCCGTCTATAAATCATCGAAATAGATATCCAAAGTATTTAAGGTATAGTAATATGAAGTCGTAAATTAGTCTCTATCCTGACTAGATTACATGTACAGTCAGCAGCATAGGTAGATGAACAAATTCAAAATTTCAAATTGCCTACATACTTTTGTGTTCTTACTAATCTTGATTTTCTCTTCACAAATATAAAACAAAAGGTATTTACTTTACTTCAAACGAAGAAAAAAATGTTTCAGTTTAACTTAACGCATATATAGTCGATATGAAATTTTGATTTTGTACAGATATTTATGGTGCTGACTGTACAGTTAGATATCATCTACACATATAATAAAGCAGTAGAACCGGTGTGTCTGTACATTTAAAGAAATGTGATAAAAAGAAAGGGGGTGACTAAAGAAGAGGAATGGAACACAAACCAGTAATTTTTATAATCCTTTGCTATCTGTCTGTTTTTTTGGTTGTTTGTTACTGCACATCTCAGAAACAACTGATCGGATTTCGATGAAATTTCGCACACGGGTAGATCATGTGCTGGATTAACACATAGCTACTTTTTATTCCGAGAAAATAAGAAACGAGACTTTTATCCCGGAAAACGCCTTTCACGCGGGCGGAGCCACGAGCAAAGCTAGTAGTATAATAATATCATACATAATCATAATCATAATCATCATAATCATAATCATAATCTTAATCATTTATTTGTCAAACATAGGTACATATTAGATCTTAAACAAAGAAATACATTCACACCTTTTTCCTTTATATATACACTCCACATTTCGCCAGCTATGTTAGGTCCCTTGTAATAGGGGGCGGGCCAGTTGTCATTTACCGGCCACATTTGCAGAGTTCAGGCTAATACGGAATAAGGCGCGAATTATACAGAAACGGCGTAAGGTGAAGGGTCTCTAACCTGTATAGTAGATACATAAATTTAAAATGATAAAAATTGTCATAAATGTCACCATATCGCATCACCCGGTCCATGTTTTGCATGATAAGGACTGAATTCTGGCAAACTTTCAGCTGACTTATGAAAGTTTACTATTGTTCAGAACTTGCCGTGAGTTGGATGCCGCCTTTTATGAAGTTTTGTCTAGCTAAGACGCGAGGTGTTTGCATTTCGAACTACCCACACTTGCCTATCTATCTTTGGATTTGTGTTTCCCATTTTTTATGTAAAGCAGGCCGGTATGTATCGACTGACGAGATTCATTTCTCGTCAATCGTTCTCCGTTAAAGCTATAATGGTTGTGCGAAAAACAACAGAATTTTAGCCGTTCAATAATCTCGTAACGCGAAAAAAATGTAATAAAATGGCGAGTCGAAGGTCATGATTTGGAATTTCTTCTAAGAACGCATCTCTAACCATATCGATTGCTTTAACGAAGAAGCGAACACCGTACATACTTAAAAATCTTCCCGAAGAAATCCGGTGGTGAAATGAGCCATAAAAGTCTGTCAACCCGCACTAGGCCAGCGTGGTGGACTAAGACCTAAACCCTTTCATTTGTAGAGGAGGCCCGTGCCCAGCAGTGGGCAGTATATCATATCAGAGCTCGTAAATACAATTATAATCTTATCGTAATACAGTAGTGACATCAATTCGGTTTTTTTGCTTCACAAATGATTCTAATTAGCACATCTATTTTTCAGACCATAAGAATAAAATTCTATTAGATGTAATGATTCCTTACGGTTATGAGAACGTTAGACATTGAAATTAAACTACTATAACCATTGGTAGGTGTATAAAAAACCCAAGATACATAAAAATACGCGAAAAAATTACAAAATGTGCGCTCATTTCAATTAGTATCACGTCGCTCGTCCACTGTACAGGCGTCAAGAAATCGAAAATGTTCTCTTCAAAATTGTATCTCAAGAATATTAAAAAAGGATGGGGTATCGCCATTGATCTATTAAAAAACCCTGTATTAATGGATATCGCACCTCCGGAAAGTAAAAGAGTTTATTGATTTGTTTTTGTTGTTTATATGGATATAAGCATATAATATAAGCAAAGAAAAAAATAGCAAAGCCTTCAAAACGCCGGGAGAAAAATATAATAAAAAATCGCGATAAAATCCGTTATAGTAGTATAATTTCAATGTCTATAGGTGTTTTAAGGAACGTACTTTAATATGTTTGAGCTAAAGATATTTAATAAATGAAACCAAGCACCGGGTCATAACATTTTTCCGAAATCTCACCTTATAAAAGCTGATTACGTGTAGAAAGAACGCCATTAGATGTTACGTAGAAATACTAAAAGATAATTATCACCAACGTTATAAAGGTATATTGTTCCAAATTCCGAAAGATCGTATACTTACCCACAATCACCAAACAAAAATAACTTTAGACACAACGACTCAGAGACGATTTTGAGTCGTATCGCATTTGGCAACTTTTCATTTCGGAATCGTAGTTCGATAATGACAGTAATAAATCATACGGATCGTTAGGCGCGTTCCCCCGGTGCCGGGTTCGATTCCCGGACGGAATGGCATCATCTGTCAATGGTAGAGGTGACTTGACGGGACTCGCTAATGGAGTAGCCGTGTTTTGTTCGGGAACAATCGTACAAATAGTGTGTGACATGTTTTTTTCGACATGTGATGAATGTTTGATGGATATGACTTTTGACTAAAATGGTTAAAATCCTCTGCTATGATATTGATCAGGTTGACAATAGCGGACCATCCTACGTCTGATTTTGTACATTATTCTATATGTAACGATAAACAGTACGAGAAAGAAGCCGTTCTGTGGAAACTTCATTAAAATTTCTTAAGAAATGAGGCAATAATTTCAAATATTGCAATTGGCAGCAGTGAACGCGTAGTGGGGTTATCGCTTCATCTCTTTCTTTCGCACGCGTTGTAATTCTCGATGACGTCACATTGTGCGTATTTTATGATTCGTGGCAAGTGCCAAATATACCTTATAATTTATACTCCATTATACCTACTTTCTATCGAAATTCAAATGCTTATAACTTGTTAATTTTTTACTCGATTTTAATCATTCTTTCTGGGTTACAATTTATGTGACGTAAATATTCGATAAAAGTAACGTAATTTTTAAGCAATCAGGGACAAAAAATTGAATGTTTTATACATATAATATGATGATGATGATGGTCTTTTGGTAAAGGTTGATTTTTACAGGAAAATCAATGCACAAAAAGTTACCACGTGACATAATACTATAAGGAAAACTCGCAAATATGGAAAAAAATAATCGTTATAGGATACTAAAGATGAAAAAAGTATTAGTTAAAAAAATGATTGCGTGTAAATTTTGGATTCATTCAGTTTGCTAATGTTAAGTTTGAAAGCTCTCAACGTTACAAATACTTAAGATAAATATCGAAACAAGGCTAGTATTCAGTTCTTACCGCGGATTTAAAAAAAAAACTTCCGACCTTTTTGAAGACCTTTCGCAGCTTTCATGGTCACGTGGCAGCATGAGCTGTTGGTCGTCCCAAAAGTCAGTTACAAAATCTACCTTACATATTTTTTTCTTAACTATTCATAGTGTTAATTTGAGGGTTTAAACTTGTTAAGGCGGAAGTTAGAAGGTTCTGCAACTACATTTTATTTTAGCTGTTTCTTAATTTAGTATCTCGATCCAAAGAAATTAAGAACCAAATGTGATTCATTTATTAACTGACATTGTAACATTAAAACATTTCAACACTAGACTCCATTAATGTAGCACTCCTGCCTCGTGACAAATAAACCATTAGTTAACTATTACTATTAATAATAAACTAAAATCATAAGCTTTCAAAACGCGTCCGAACAGAATGCACCCGCCACGTCGCAACATGGGATCATAATTTTGTTATTTATAACACACGATATTTTCTATTAATTCTTCAGATTGTATGATTTTTTAAGAAGAATAAAATACTTAGAGATTAATAATTTAATACATTGTTCAATATTTTACACTACATGAAGTGTAGTATTTTTTTTATTCAATGGAATTGGCCCTTTTTCTAATAAACATTATCCATTACTATTGTAACTAATGACTTTTATATTACCTTTCCTTAAATAATAAAACATTTTACGCGATAAAGACCATTAACTCACAATAAATATGAATTAACGCACAAAAATATTCATAAAAAAACAATACATACTATTTATTTACATAATACATTCTCTAGTAATAGGAAGGCTTAATGCGATACATTTATTAGAGATAAATACTTAAGACGACACGACACGACAAATCGTATCGTCAGATATAGATGCGACGTTGTAACATCATCTCAGATGTCATCGTCTGCGGACAGCTGACGAAACGGCGCGTCGCTTCCCCATCAATTACCGACTTGTGACCGTCGGGAGGGATTCCGGCTTCCGTTTACAAGACGGGAGGATCCACGTGTTTTACTTAACTATTTATGCTCTTTATAGCTTTTTTATTTATTTTTTAATACTGGCCAGCAAACGAACTAGTGGCTTTTTTTTACTTTATAGCTGCGCAGTTATTGGTTTTTTTAGGTTCGGCAGACAAATGATATAAACACGTGATGCAGTGACGTAGCTTAGTGGGGGTAGGGGCTATAGCCCCTGGCAACACATGATCTAAGATAATCTAAGATTTATATACTTCATAAAATAAAAAACGATTTCATTGAAATTTTATGAATTAATTAATAATTAAAATAGAGGGAACAAATGTAAATTTTTTTGGTCAGTCTCGGGCGGTAAAAAACCATGGTACGCCACTGACCTGATGTTAAGTGATTAACGACCATAAACACCCACAATAACAAAAAATCATGGATGCAATACAAATTAAAGGGAAGTAGGGTTCAGGGGAGGTGTTGGGGCCTCCGAAAATCTCTTACCGTAATTTTTCCCGCGGAGAAATATGCACACGACTAGATTACTTATTGCAATCTTATTCATCTATATAAAAAAAATGGATTTCACAAAAATACACCTATTTATGCTTATTAAAGAGATAAAATTATTCACTTTCAACGTAAAGACAACTTAGCAAAGAGCCTGTGGTGCAAAATAGTTTCTAAATTAATAAGGGAGCAATTACCCAAACTATTTGGTTACCGAAGCTCTGGTGAATTCACGCCAGATTTCACTAGGAAAGCACTGGTTGACTTGCGGTTGAAACTTCTCGCCTAGGAATCCCAAGATTGTGCCATTCTGTTTAATAGCGTGAATTTATTTTACATAGAAGGTATTGATATTTTAAGAGGCCGCAAAGGAGGTTGGACTGCCTCGATGTCGTAGTTGTAACTTCCGCTCCGAGGTTTTGGGTTCGAATCCCGGGTCGGGCTTTTTTTCAGTGTGAGCCCGGAGTGGAATTTGTACACTATAATAAGTAGCTGAACAAATTAAAAATTTCAAATTGCGTACATACTTATGTGTTCTTACTAATCTTCTTTTTCTTCACAAAAATAAAATGAAAGAGATTTACTTCACTTCAAACGAAGAAAAAAAATGTCACAGTTTAACTTCACGCGTATATACGCGATTTGAAATATTGATTTTTTTCAGCTACTTATGCTGCTGACTGTACATCTGGTTTCAAACAGGCCGGCATACTCCACTTTACTTTACTCCACTGATCATTAGGGTCACTTTCCCTTGATAAATACGATTTAAATAAAAAAAAAAAAAATTCAATAATGTTTGTGTATTTAACTGTTAAATTCCACACCTCCACACTAACACCAAAAGCCACTAACGATCCTAACTAATTTACTGAACTAATTAACAAGACAAAAATTCCACACAAAAAAACTTACGAAAGGAAGTCACAAACTTTCACATAATTACTGCAAGCGCCATTTTATTAGCCCCCAAACGGAGTGCTAGAAAAAAAATTAGAGGCAAAAACATTAAGACTGTTTTGGGTAATAAGCTGAGCGGATATTTTTTGTGAACTAAAGTCGCTGCGTTTTGTCGTTGAAGTTGTTATACATAAGCTCACGCTGTTATCCCTCAAGGGTTAGGCAGCGACACAAACTATACACAAATGATGCGCTACAAATGCATGTTTTCGAAATGTGCCGAAACCGCACATATGTACTTTCGTTATCGTGACACATCAAAGCTTATGATTTTAATTCAAAAACAACCTTGTAACAAGGTCTTTAAGGATCGAACTGAAACGTGAGCGCCCGAGCGGCAAGCGCATAGCGAGCGCTTTTGCCAAAGAGGGTAGTTGACTACTTTTTGTAAAATATATTTATCAAAAGCCATCCTAAATCTAACGGAAAAAGAATTTTCAAAATTAACGCAATAATAGGTAAGTTATAAAGCTTTGAAATTTGGTGGAAGGGAAAGTTGTCAAATAACAGTAATATCAGACTGAGACGTCATCGATTGTTACCAGTCATAATGCTGCTTGCGTGCGAAAGAGATAGCGTGATATCCCCACCACGCCCCCACTTTTGCCAACACAATATTTCAAATATGAATAACTGCTTTATTTTTCAACCTACTTTGATGCTGTTTTCACAAAAGAATTTCATTTTCGTATTATTTTTTGTTACATATGAAATAATGTACAAAATTAAACTTAGGAAACGACCCTATTGTGTGAATATTATAACATTATTGTAATGACTTTGGTGGTAATAAAACACGTTTTTACTTATAACATGAGGTATAGGTATGCACCACACAACGCACAAGCTCACTCCCCACGGTCGGTGGTCGGATGACCCCCACCGCTGTGTCCGCATACACTACAATTATAATCATTGATGTATTAAAAAACCCTTTTAGGGTACCATCACAGTAAAAATGCATAATATAAATAATCGGTCGTTCAACTTTGTCTTACGATTATATTTGTACAACGCATATCCTTAAAATTCGGACTTAATTATTCTCAAGAAATCAATCCTACTAGCAATTACAAAATCATTTATTCAACACTGCCTAAATACCATACCAGCTCTGTATTATATACTGCCCACTGCTGAGCACGGGCCTCCTCTAAAACTCGCTTTAACGGTGAAAGAAAACATCGTGCGGAAACCTGCATACTTGAGAAGTTCTCTGAATTTCGAAGGTATGTGAAGTCAGCCAACCCGCACTAGGCGAGCGTGGTGGACTAAGACCTAAACTGACTAAATATTAACAGCAAATTATATTACCTACATGAATCTCTTCAAAAGCTTCGGTTTTTAGCTCTCACTATGACAGCACACTAAATGGGAGTTATATAAATAAATAAAAAGATTTTTCCTTATGCTAAATATCAGCTTCCGAGAAATCCAAAAATTATACGTACCTGAGTTGTTGCTCAAGAGTGCAGTGAGGTATACGTCGACTGTGGAGTGTGGACGCAACAAGTAAGAAATTTTAGTTAGCGTTTAAAAATCTATATTAAAATACTGTGGTATAATTAGGGAACTATAACACGCCGTGATATTTTTTAAAATAACTATTTGTCTCGTAAACGCGACCGCGAAAATAAAAGGTTATTATAGGTTATTAAAGTTATTATAGATTTACAAATTTCGATGGCATAAAATTGTAGAAAATCTTGTAAAGTAAAATGTTTTAATATCAATGATAATATGATATACCTTGAATTCTATCTTTATGTAAACTTCTTTGCCTATCTGTCGGTTATTAAAAATGTTTTTGAAGTGAAAACTTCTTTAGCGGCGTTGAGCACTTTTCTTGGGATGGGTATAAAATGTTAAACTCGCGTCAGGACACGTGACTCGAAAATTCGTAAGACGGAGGTTGTCATTTTTGTGTACGATAGCGCAATAAATAAATATTGTATTTAACCACATAAATGCTAGTACTTTTATACTGATAAATAAAGCAATTCGTACGAAATTACTACCTAACCATTCCAAAATATTCAAAAATGCACAACGTTAATGTTCAAGTTTTCACTTCTGCCGGAGTGCAACCCGTTTTTAACCCCCAAAGGAAAGAGGGGTGTTATTTTAAGTATATCTGTATGTTTGTCTGTAGCATCGTAGCTCCGAGACGAATGGACCGACTACGATGCGTTTTTTTTTGTTTGAAAGACGATCAATATAAAGGAATAGAGTTATAAAAATATGTATCTAAATAATTCCCATTTCTATTGTTTAGACTATTAAACTGTTTGTACGACCTCAAAAACCTTTAATTTACAGCTTATACTATGCCACCAAACACTACAAATGACGATGACAGCTACATACCAGAGGAAGACAGTGCGGAAATAAATTATGGAAAACCACTAAAAGCCCCCCAAGCTGGACCCAGAGAATACGAAATCGTGTACATAAACATATTCAAAATAAGCTATCTTCATTTCGCTGCTTTTTATGGACTCTATCTTTGTTTTACGGCTGCTAAATGGCAAACAGTACTCTTTGGTAAGTTTATACAGTTGTTAATGCAATACTATACATTTGGAATTGCACAATAAACAATGAAGTGGATAAGTTCTTAACTTCCTCGATAATAGTGTCTTACAATACACTAACCATGCTTTTTTTGTAATTTAGAGAAACGAGCAATTAACCAGGTAAGTGATTACTGAAATATTTAGAATGTTGTCTCGGAATGATCTCCGTACATTTTGCTTGTCAATTTCGTCTACTTAATGTTTCGTAACATTCGTATTAGTCGAGATTAGTAAGACTGCGTCGGTGCCGTAGCTGTATTACGGTACGACTGCCAGTCTCGGGTTCGATCCCCGGGTCGTGCAGTATTAGCCTGGAGTCTAGAATTTATGCCCGATATGGCGATAGGCTCGTCTCCTATCACATCGTAGGACGGAATATACACGGCGAAAAGTGAGTGCACTGACTGCACGTCTGCCTACCTCTTCGGGGATGAAAGGCGTGAGTGTGTGTGTAAGTTTGGTAAGTCTTGATGGTAAGGGACATGATTTCCCCTAAACAGTAGCTACACTACACAAGATGGTACTAAATTGCAACCCGCAAAATATTCCGTGTTAGGCGCTGTCTGGAAATTATGGTTTTATTTTTTCTAACCGGAACACCTTAAAAAACCACACAACAAAAAAAACAATTCACCTATAATTATCAGGGGATACGTCGTATATGGGTAAATTCCTTTAATATTGGGCATTATGTAACTCAAATGTCTCATGGTGGTGAGCGCAGTGGAGGCCCCTGTGTCACGCAGTACTTTGTAACAGTGGCGGTCCTTTCATAGAAGCCGAAAAGCCTGGCTTGCCCTAAAATTATTTACCTAAGTACTCAAAATCGAATATGAAACAATAACCAACATTTTACGGTAACAAAACGCTTCGAAATAATTTTCTTTAAAATTTTAAAATTCCCGCGCTACGGTTCGCTGAACCGGTTCGCCTCGAGCGCACCTAAAGACACACCACTACACCTACACACACACAACCACATCCGCGCCGTACACTCATTTCATATTTTATACAAAACAGCTAGATGCGCACAAAATATACTTATCACTCTCTCTCTCGTTGGGTTTTACCTGGCTTTTCGCCGCCATATTTTTCTCATTCACACTAATGGATAAACTGATACCACATACGTATAGCTATAGTAAGTTTCTATAGCAATCAGTACTAGAAAATAATCCAGGCTTAATGCATTCATAGATACTGTATGAAATACAGGGTTGCCAATTAAACGAATTACCTCTAATATGGTTGCATTAATTTGCTTATTTTAATGTGTATTTTTATTTATCATGAATATGTAAAGATTTTAGTGATAACATAATTAAAATTACATATCTGATTATAATTATTTAAGGTATTGTACTATAATTTTATTTATCGATAAGTTTTTCTCACAATTTTAGCATTAATTTTGTGGTGTAATTTTGATTCCAACTAGGCAACATCAGTTATTTGTTTTGATTGTGCCGGCGATCTACATTGTGAAGTATTTGTGTTTATTAAGTGGTTTTTGAGTTATTTTAAACTTTTAAGCACAATAAAGATGA
Organism: Sphinx pinastri; assembly: GCA_947568825.1. Lineage (NCBI taxonomy): Eukaryota > Metazoa > Arthropoda > Insecta > Lepidoptera > Sphingidae > Sphinx > Sphinx pinastri. The sequence goes on from OX387632.1 coordinate 13,614,554, forward strand.
GTGAATATATTTCTTGTAATAGTTTAAAGTGAGTGAAAGTTTTTATCGGCGAGAATAAGTTAAATTTGTTAGGTTATGATGGAAAAAACAACTTTTAACGAGCTGGCGAATGGCGCGAAATGTGTCTGAAGAATCATAAAAGGTATTTAGATCAGTATACAACAAAACTTATTGTCTTATTGGATGCTCTAATACGTTATACGACTACGTATTAAGTTGTATTGTTGGTGTTTCATATTTTTCTCGAACATAACAAGTGTTTGGAATAGGTAGGTACATAGATCTGGCTAGTAAAATGATATAATTAATCAGTGTTATCAAAAGTAATTCCAATTCACAAAAACATATGTTAAATGCATTCATTTCATTTCATAATTTCGGTAAACAGCGAATTGTAACCTGATTATCTCGTCCAATTAAATAGATACAGTAGCTGTGACGAAATTTGAAAATTTCTAAACAAAACTTGTGCGTCGACAGTAATAATGATGATTGTAGTGTTTTTACTTTTTTTTAAATTACTTGATACAGATAAAATCTATGTAAATAGTTAATCTTTACAAGAACTTCATTTAGAAGTCGCGATGGGTCAAAATCGTTTTTAAATAAAGGTACCTAATTTCGAAAAGGTAACTAGTCGACTCGATGGCGTAGTTGAATTGCGTACACGGTTCGAACATTGTTTTGAGGCCCTGGTTCGAATCCCGGTACGGGTAGTCATTTTTATTTTTAGATATTGCTTTTCTTTCTTATAGTTGCACATTTTATATGTATCGGAGGTGCGAATTTTTTTTAGGTCTGCTTTGGCTTGCCCTCATCCAAAACACTAGGCACGCCACTGCTTTGTAATTCTAAGTTCTGTATGGTGTTGCTACTGTTCATGGGCGGTCGTATGGCTTACCATCAATTAATTGCAATACAAAAATTAAATTAAATATTTTATATAACTGTTTGTAATAAATTCCAGCATACTCATCGTATGTAGCAGCCACAATCGGAGTAACAGCAGGTGCTCATAGACTATGGTCACATAAGTCCTTCAAAGCCAGAATGCCTCTCCAAATCATCCTTATGATCTTTGTGTCCATGGCTAATCAAAGAGTGACACATTGGGTCAGAGATCATAGACTACATCATAAGCATACCGATACAGACGCAGATCCGCATAATGCTTCTAGAGGGTTCTTCTACTCCCACCTTGGCTGGCTGTTTGTTAAGAAGCATCCAGAAGTAAAAAAGAGAGGGAAACTGATCGATTTGTCGGATTTGTTCAGCAATCCTGTATTGAATTTTCAGCACAAGTGAGTGTACGGATTTATTTGACTCTTGACTCTCCTAGTATCAAACAACATTGGGGTTCTAAAGTAACAAATAAGAAACGACGAAGTATGTAAAACTGCCTCATTGCGTAGTTGTATTACGGTATGACTGCAATGCTGAGGTCTCGGGTTCGATCTCCGGGTCAGGCAAATTGATATTGGATTTTAAATTTCGTAAGAGCCTGGAGTCTGGAATTTGTGCCCGATATGGCGATAGGCTCGCTCCATATCACATCGTGAAAACGGAATACGCACGGCGAAAAGTGGGTACATTAGTTGCGCCTCTGTCTACCCCTTCGGAGATAAAAGGCCTGAGCGTGTGTGTATAAGTATGTACTTAGGGAATCGAGACTGTACTCAGAACATATTATTATTTTGGTTATTATCGCTTGGCGGTGGATAAAAAAAGAAGGATGACTTACAGATATCAATGAGATCCCATAAAAAACATAAATTGTAAAAGAATGCCAAGTCTCGCAACGCATTTCTTTCACTGCAAAAAGTTGTGATATCTCATGTAAAACCAAGTCAGTCATTTTATTTTGTGTATATGGAAGCACCTATTCACCATTATTAATTGTTATCTAATCAATTACCTATCAACATTTGTAATGACCGTATCAATATGAGACACATATATTTCTATAACAATTATAATGAATTGGCGCTTCCACAGAACTACTACTATTATTTCGATTACTTCAGTCAATCTAAATAGTGCACCTAAGATATTTAATATTGATTAGTGTAAATGGTTTACTATAATCGTTCTACATTCCATATTCTATACCAGCCCTGTATTATATACTGCCCACTGCAGAGCACGGACCTCCTCTTTTTTTTTTTTTTTTTTTGTCCCTGACTATTCTGCCAGTAGCCTGACGAGGGTCGGCTTTTCTGGCCACACCGGTCTTTAGGGTGAACGCTGGTGCGCTCGCAACCCTGAATTTAAGCAACCATGCTGAGGGCAACCCCCTAACGGGTTACGAGCCTCGGCTCAGGACGGTCGCTGAGGGGAGAATATGAGACATTCAACGATTAGTGGGGGGGAAGGATTTTTCCTAATCCTATCAGTTCGGGTTGTTTACATCGGCACCCGGGCCGGAACTGTCATGGGGGTCGGGAGGGCGACGGGGAACGCGGCGAGGTCCTCGACGGCGAGGACGGAACTGCGGTCTTGTGGAGTGTAAGAGTTTTAAAAACTCGTTTTTCTCACGTATTGCCAGAGTGATTTCGTCCTCTGGATCTGTCAAAACTGAACGCGGCCGTCTCCATTTGGCGCGGTCAAATGGAGTATAGATTGACGCTTTGCGGATGAGCGTGTTGGTATGTTTTTCCGCCCGATCGAAGTAGCGTTTGCTGATGTTGTGCATGAAATGCCTGATGGTCGGCATGTTGGTGTCCACGTGGAGGTTGCGATTGCGAACGTACCACGGGGCACCAAGAGCGTATCTGAGAAATTTGTTTTGCAACACCTGCATACGCTTCAGTCGAGCGGGCGGTATGTGAGCGAATACGGGTGACGCGTACGTCATTATGGGCCTAATGCACGCGGTATATATCCTAATCTTGTTGCGGATGGACATTTTACTTTTTTTGTTTGTGAGCCAATGCAATTGACTCATCGCGAATGCGGCTCGCGCGCGTACCGCGTTTACGTGTGGCAAGAAGGTCAACTTCTGATCAAGGATCACTCCTAAATATTTGGCTTTGTCCTTCCAGGGTATGACCTGGTCGGACATGCGGACTGAGGTGCGAGCCACTTGGGACCTCGTTTTCCGAGTGAAAAGGATGGCCTGGCTCTTGGTGGGGTTGACGGTGATTCGCCATTTGCGAAACCACTCACCGAGCTGGTCGGCGGCGGTCTGCAAAATGCGCACCACTTGGTCAGGGTCTCTACGTGAAGCGTAGATTGCTGTGTCGTCAGCGAAGAGCGCCAGATGGGCGTTCTTCGGTTTCGGGATGTCGCTGGTGTACAGCGAGAAAAGAAAGGGGGAGAGGGCGGAGCCTTGCGGGACTCCGGCCGTGATGGAGTGTCGGGAAGAAAGAGTTCCCTCCACGCGATATTTGAATCCACGATTCGACAGGAATTCTCGTATGATGTGCACGAGATGAGTGGGCACGTTGAGCGTGTACAGCTTGAAGAGCAAGCCGTTGTGCCACACCCTGTCGAATGCTTTTTCAATATCGAAAAAGATGGCGCCGGTTGGCATGCCGGCGCGGAATCTATCATGAACGTGCTCCGTGATGCGGAGCACTTGGTTGACACAACTGTGCCTGGTGCGAAAACCGAACTGTTCAGGGGGGATCAAATTATTATTGTGGGCGACAATTTTGAGGCGGTCGAGGACGATCCGCTCGTATATTTTGCCCAGAGTGCTAAGCAGGCTGATAGGCCTGTAGGAAGATGGCTCGAATGCGGGTTTTCCCGGCTTATGGATGCCTATCACAACTGCCTCCTTCCAGTCCTCTGGGAAGAGGCAGTTAAGAAACGCGGCGTTATAAATCGCGGTAAGGATCTTGACCAGATGCTCCGGGAGCATCTTGATCATGCGAGTGGGTATCCTATCGCCCCCGGGGGCCTTACGACGTTTGAGTGCCTTGATCAGATCGATGACTTCTTCGATTGTCACCGGTGCAAGGGGATCGGGCGGCGGCGGGTCGACGTCCGGGTCGACGTCGATGTAGATGATATCGTTTGAGTTAGAGATCGGCGGTGGCCGGACCGCGTTCCTACTTTCGACGAGTGAATTAACCGCAACAAGATGGTCGTGGTCTACGGGTATCGTTGAGAGAGAACATTGAGACTCCAGACTGCAGGCCAGAAGTTCCGCTTTCTCGTCGTCATCGAACGCCGGCCGTTGATTCGGACGATTGAGCGGAGGCATGGAGGTCACATCGTTTCTCCTGAAGGAGCGACACAGTTGCCAAAAGGCCTGATGTGTCGGGTCGAGTTCTGCTAGGCGAGATTCCCATCTCGAATCGACGACCTCTTTTATGCGACGTCTAACCTCACGTTGGAGGTAGCGCGCAAGATGTCGTCGTTCCGGGGTGGGGCTCGTCGCGCAGGCTCTGAGCGTGGAGTTACGCAACCTCACCACCTCTCGCACGTCGTCGGGAAGTTGCCATTGACTGTGTACAGTCTCAGGCACCTTCTCGGAGCTTTCGCTCAGGACGTTTTGCAGGTGGTTGGTGAAGGAGCGTATCGCGCTGGTCGTTTCCTCAGGAGTCACGATGTTGGTCGGAATCGCGGAAAGATCTGTGGATGAGGTGTCCGCGAGTTTGGTGCCTAGGAGGCGCCAATTCGTTTTCACCTTCATCGGAACGTTAGGACCTGTGTCTGTTGGACAGTTTTGGGGGACTAGATCTAGGATCACAGGTCTGTGGTCAGAGTCTAACTCTTGTAGCACTTGCATGGAACGCACGCGAAGGCTTACGTTCCTTACGAGCGCTATGTCGAGTATGTCGGGTCGGTACTCGTCGTCAACATGGCTATAGTGGGTAGGTTCAGAAGGAACCAGTATGCTCATATCTATTGTTTCAAGACAGCTCTCCAGGGCGGCACCTCTCCCAGAGGTTGAGTTGCAGCCCCAGAGAGTGTTCTTGGCGTTGAGGTCTCCCGCCAGAATGACGGAATCCCCCAATTCCATGATGGTCTTGAGCTCATCGGAGTGAAGCTCCTTAGAGGGCGAGAGATAGGCCGATATGATGGTGATCGGCGGATGTCCTGTCATAGCTAGCCTGCAAACTGAAGTCTCAATGTTCCTCAAGCTATCTGGGGGGTCTAGTGGTATGCAGTGCAGGGACCTTTTGTAATAAATGAGGGTGCCACCAAACGGGCCACTGGTACGATCGTTGCGTACCAGGTTGAAATTAGAGATATTGGGACTGCGATGGGCGGGTTTGAGGAACGTTTCCTGGATGAGGAAAACGTCTAAGTTATTTGTGCGGACAAAATCAGAGAGTTCGGCACGCTGGCCGCGAATACCATTGATGTTGAAAAACCCCACTCTGAGGGAGCGAGGTTTGGTCCGCTTAGGGGGATGCACCGCGCTGTTGTTCGCCATTTATGATGACGACGGAAGGCGCACGGCGTTGTTGATGGCCCAGTAAATTTTATTCTGGGTCTGGTAAATTTCTGCAAGGATTATATGCTCCTCGTCCCCAGAGCGGGCGAGGAGAGCGGAGAGTTCGGCAATTTTGCCGTGGAGACGCATGATCTCCGGAGAACATAGGAGGGCGGAGACTGTTTCCGCAGAGTTGTTCGACGCCGGCGTCGTCGCCACCTGGCGGGTTTTGGGTTTGGGTTTAGTTGGAGTTGGCTGGGCTGCCTCTGAAGGAGGGGCCGCGGTAGCCGAAGGGGACGGATGAGGTGGTTTTGGAGTTGTGGCCGGGGTGGCGGGAGTGACTCCGCCGTGGGCCTTAAGACGGGGGTCCGGGCGTGCCGTGGGAGGGAACCACGGGCTACGCACCGGAGCAGGTGCCAGCTTGAAAGCTGGTGGGTCGGCCTGAGGGGCTAGAGCTTTAGGAGCTCTGGACTGTTTTTTGGGGGCCCTAGGGCACCCGCGGTAGTTGGCGGGGTGGCCCGTCTGTCTACAGTTAGTGCACGAAGGGGGCTCCGTGCACTGAGTCCTATCCTTGGGACGGGGGCACTCTAGTGTGCCATGTTCGCCGAGGCACTTGACGCACCTGGCGGGGAGGCGACAGCCACGGGAATTGTGGCCGTATTTTTGGCAGTTGTGACACTGCCCTACCTGACCTGATTTGTGAGGGGTTTCGACGGTGAAGCCGCCTAGCCCGGAGATATCCTTAATCTCGTAAAGACGTTTAACGTCGTCCGAGGATTGTAAGATGGCGAGAACCATCTCATATTGAATGCCCGGCCGGGAGGCACGGGACTGACGGTGCATCCTGTGCACCTCTAGGACTTTGATGCCCTTCTCAAGGAGGCCATCCTTGACTTCTTGGGCAGACATTTCTACGGGAATACCCCGGATGACGTAGCGGAAGCGACGTTCATCCGGGAGAGCAAAAGTGAAATAATGGAATTTCCTGGAGTCCAGGAATTTAGTTAGCGCTCTGTGGTCCGCGATTGAGGCGGGCTGCAGGGCAAGAAGTTTGTGGATTTTATTCCACGAGTTGCTGGCGATGCTGATGTGCTGCCGGCGCAGCTCAGCGAAGACGTCCGGAATGGACATGTTGGCGGGCAACTGAAGGTTCAGTCGCGGGGGCTTTTTAGCCTTAGGTTGGGTTGGTGGCGGCGGTGGCGACGACGTCGACGCCGATGCGGGTGGCGCTGAAGGCTCAGACGGCGCTGAAGGCGCTGAAGGCGCAGAAGGCGCGGGGACACTATCGGCAGCGACCGCCCTTTTCTTCCTCCTCCCACGCTTCACAGCCGTGAAGCCATCGCCATCGGGTTCCGATGACGATTCTTCCGCCTGCGATTCGCAGGAGGAAGAAGAGGAAGGGACGGGACGCTTGAGGGAGCCCGTCGTAGTGGTCTCCATCGCAGAGTCGTCCGTGGTCTCGGTCGCTTGGCTAACGGCCGGGGCCTCGGACGACACTGGTGGGGACGGGGTCGTGGGTTCGGATAGCTGCTCCCTGACGTTATGGAGCAGCATGGACATGTAGTCCCTGAACTCTGAGTCCAGGACTACTAGTTTTCTTAGCGCAGCCTTCATCGCCGACAGCGTGATGCCGGGAGCGATGAAGGGTTCCGGATCCATGGACGTGGAGCCGGCCATTTTTGTGGCTGGGTCCACGTCCATAGTTGCTAGTTGATTTTTTTTGGGGACCGCGTGTGCGTTCACTAACCCCGGGTGTGTTCCGCCTGTCAAAGAACGCACAAGAAACCAGGCGGCTATCACACAAACGTTCGGTCGCGGATCGCGGACGCGGTAGGTGAATTTACTACTACGTCCCCGGGTGGGTGTGCCCGGGGGTGAGTGCGTGTGTGGCCCTCCTCGCCGGGTATAGGCGAGGGGGGGTGTACTTAAATTAGGTGTGCCCTAAGCTTGTACTCCCTTTTGCCAGTCTTATTGTGCAAAGAGGGTTCCTAACAGTCCGTGTACCGTAAGCGGTATTGGTCCGAGGACCGCACGCTCAACCGATACACGGGATGGATTTATGGGAAGGGTAAGGTAGGGAAGGCGATATGCGGCGGAAACTGTGGTGTGTCTCCACAGCCTCCAAACCCGCACCCGTCCGGCTTTGCTTTGCCCTGAAGGGGCGCAGCGCGTGGCCGGGTCACCGCTAGCTCGGCTTGTTCACACCGGTAGGTTAACCACCGAGCTAGCCCTGAAGGGGCAATAAATACTGTGACGTGTAGATTGGGCGAAACCCTGTCCTGAGAAGGACGCGGTTTAGCCCGAAAAGCTTTCAGGTAACAATAGGACAATAGTCCTATTGTTCCCTGTCGGCTTTTGGCGTGTAGCGAGGTCGCTACGGTCCGACCGAGCAGGTACTCGGAGGGATTAAAGTGTCGGAGCTTACGCTACGACAACAATAGGTCCGTCCGAGACGGCTGCTCAAGACGGAATGGGACCTCCTCTACAACTGAGAGGGTTAAGGCCTTAGTCCACCACGCTGGCCTAGTGCGGGTTGGCAGACTTCACATACCTTCGAAATTCGGAGAACTTCTCAGGTACGCAGGTTTCCTCACGATGTTTTCCTTCACCGTTAAAGTTCGTCAAATAAATAAATAAAGTATTTTAATAAGTAGCATTCATATTGTTGGATTGGGTTACAAAAATCTCACCTAAAGCGTATGCTCGTATTGTTATAGATTAAAATATAACTATAACCATGTTTTGGATCTTATCAACGCTTCCGTCTAGATTCTGAAAGTTGAAAGTTGTGCTATAGTCTAATCTTTGATTAATTATATACCTAGAGTGACGCGCTGCAATGAAACTAAAACAAACAGGCCAACTTTCCTTAAGCTAGTATGCGTGACAGCTGCATGACTGACGTGACTGCATCATTCTGAGTATCCTTGTGTGCGCATATAATGATACTAGTTATTACGTGGATTCTATTAAAATGGGGAGATAATTATATCCATGAAAAACAACAAAAAATAATTCACTCGAACTCATTTAGTGGGGAACAGTTCGCCTCTATTTTTTTCGACGCGTTTGAAACGTTCAGTATCTATCTAGGTATATAATTGATCAAAGAGTCTAATACTAATTGCGGTCTCTGAGATTTTATTTGCTTTTTAATAACATTTAATAAACATAATAACAATGCAAGGGCAATAATATTAAATCATTTTTTTAGAAATAATATCTTACGGCCTCATTCATAGTCAGTTTATAAACCTATTTTGGTTAGTGAATGTTTTGTCTTCCTCGAACAAATTTTGAATTGAGTTTGAAGGAAGAAGACAAAACATTTTACAACTAAAATAGGCTTATAAACTGTTTATGAATAAGATCGTTAGTCTATAATTAATATAATATCAGCCCTGTATTACATACTCGTCACTGCTGGGCACGCGCCTCCTCTACTACTGAGAGGGTTTAGGCCTTAGTCCCCCACGCTGGCCTCGTGCGAGTTGGCAGACTTCACATACCTTCGAAATCCTTATGGAGAACTTCTCAGGTATGTAGGTTTCCTCGTGATCTTTTCCTTCAACATCAAAGCAAGTGATAATTCTCAAAGAATACACACATCTTTAGAAAATTCAGAATTGCGTGCCATTGGGTTTTGAACCTGCGGACATTCCTCTCGCTAGTCCGTTCCACTCCCAACTAGGCTATAGCCGCTTCAATATTTAATATAGCTGTAATTAAAAACTCCTTTTACAGATACTCAAAATCATTGATACCCATCGTATGCTTCATTATACCTACAATAATACCCATCCTATTTTGGGGTGAGACGCTCTCCAACTCCTGGCACCTGGTCATCATGAGATACGTCTTCAACTTCCACGTCTTCTTCCTAGTCAATAGCGCTGCCCACATCTGGGGTAATAAACCCTATGATAAAAACATCATGTCGACAGAGAGTAAGGCAGTGGCCCTCGCGACACTTGGAGAGGGATATCATAACTTCCACCACGTGTTTCCATGGGATTACAGGAGTGCGGAGTTAGGGAATACTGTTTTTAATTACACGAAGACGTTTATAGAACTTTGTGCGAAGATCGGATGGGCGTATGACCTCAAGACTGTGCCTTACGAGATGGTTGTGTCTCGAGCAAAAAGGACAGGTGATGGGTCACGACATACGAGTCATTGAATAACTACTTCATCACAAATAAAATCTGATTTTAGATACTGCTTATTATAATATATTTATATTATAACTGGATTGAGTTTATTATTGTTTTGTAGATTTTTTAAATGCTCCTATACAACGACCTTATCTATATATTTGGTATTCTTCATTCCTTCGTCTGTAATAATTCAACTATACTTTACGTTATACCTTAGTAGCTTTTGGTTTGTGTTTTAAAGTAGCTTTTCAAGCTTACTGTGTACCAAACTTTATCATGTATATTAAGTTTAATGTTAAAATCGCTACTGACACTCAATACTCACCCTTATGTTAGTCTAAAAGGTGTTGTCTTACAATAATTTCACTTTATGTCAAAATAGCTTTACACATTTGCGCCGACACGGCATAAATTATGAGCGGGTAACACCTCTGTCGCGGAGCAAAAAATAAGACGAACGTTTATTTTTTAAAGCTCCCAGAATCCAGTGGACTTAGAATGTAGCCAAAAAGCACGATATGACTCCGTTTCCTTTATTGGGATTGGTTGAGAGACTAACACGTGACTGATGTGTTGGTATCTCGATTAATAACAAACATCAAAATTAAACGACATCGTCTTACGTGTTGCATCTTTTTGCCAAATTCTAAGCGATTAACGATGTGTTATGATAGTGATTTATATAGTTCCTGTGTTTAATAATAATATTGAATTATTAATTAACATTTGTAAATCCAATTATTATAGTGTATTATAGTAGTATACCATTACAGGTACAATTTTATCGACTATCCCTAAAAATCTTTAGGAATAAAACTATGACTAGGTTATAAAGTTTTTAGGCTGATCGCCTCACTAGTCAAGACTATGAATTTCGCAAAACCAGAATGGAATGCTATTCAAGATTTAGACGATTATGAAAATGAAAATGTCTAACAAAGACATATACGGGGTATTTTTTTGACTTCCAAATTAAATAAAACTCAGCGATGTGATAGAAGACAAATATTTATTTATTCAACAATACAGCCCTAAATACCCTGTTCGGGTGTTGGAATTCATTCTAATAACTAAGTGTAAAAAAATATAAATTAATTGCTATCAATAACATCAATTAAAATAATATATAAGTATAAAACTAACTATAACGGTGAAGGAAAACATCGTGAGGAAACCTACATACCTGAGAATTCACGATAAGAATTTCGAGGGTATGTGAAGTCTGCCAATCCGCACTAGGCCAGCGTGGTGGACTAAGGCCTAACCCCTCTCTGTAGTAGAGGAGGCCCGTGCTCAGCAGTGGGCAGTATATAATATAGGGCTGGTATTATTATATATAAACTATAAATTTATTACTGTTAATAGAATTGAATAAGAAAGATCGAAAGTTATTATCAAATAAAACAACTGTACATAATATATTTATGTAAAAACCCATTCTTAAAAAAATGATTTATAACAGAAAATAAAATAATAATACTAGCCCTGTATTATATACCTACTGATTACTCCAGAGCACGGGGCTCGTCTACTTCTGAGAAAGATTTAGGCAGTAGTTTACCACGCGGTTAATGATTTGTTAATCCTAAACTAAATTGTAATAAGTAATGTTTTATCTGGCAAAGTTCGTTGTCTACACCTAAGCTCTGCAACCTAACTTTATCGGTACAAAATAAATTTCATAACCGTTTAAAATACAAATAAAATTAAAAGCCGTCACAAGATTTAACACAAATCCAAGCCATCGTTTATCATCTGGACACGACTGAAACTAGTTCCGTTCCACAATAAAAAACACTTTGATCGTCATCTCACTAATTATTACAAATAACCACGTTTCCACACTAAAATAACTTCTAAATGCATCCAAGCATACAATTTTAAAGCTTCAATAACTGCGTGCGTCAGTAATTTATTAGTTTTATAATAGTTTTAGGTGGTAAGTGGTAGATTTTATTTTACCTACAACAAATTTAGTCGGATCTTTTGTAATGTTCTAATTGTATACGAGAAGAGGTCAGTATAAAATTGTCGTCCAATATAAATGTGAAATATGACGCGTAATGAAATGTTAGTGTCGGGGGTCAACGTATGCTGGTTGTAATCAGTTCCAGGAAAGTGTTAATGACTCCGAATGATTGATGTTCGTGAAAGGGTTGTCTTTGCTGTGGTTTTATTTTCGTTTATAGATTTTTTTGTATGAACACATAAACATAACCTCATGCCTTTATCTTTAGAGGATAGTCGCGCAACTGATGCTCATTTCTTGCAGCTTTCGTCTCTCTCATGATGACATAGTAGTCAAAGAAAAAAAAACTCAAAATGTTACCAGAATGCCTATCAGCTGTCAGAGAAAATACATATAAACTGCTATTAGTATTTAAATAAAATACAAACACATCACTCCTTTATCCCCGATAGGCACCCACTTTTCGCCATGTGTGTTCTCATATACTGCCTATCGTCATATATGGCATTTATTTCAGAGTCTTGATATTGAGCAGGAAAACCCAATATCACTGCCCGGGATTCTGACGCAACAGATACACCACCGAATCCGTCGTGTTAAAAAATACAAATCTTTGATTAATTATATACCTAGATAGAGTGACACGCTGCAAAGAAACTAAAACAAACAGGCCAACTTTTCTTAAGCTAGTAAGCGTGACAGCTGTGTCATACGCTATCGCTGCATCATTCTGCGTATCCTTGTATGCGCGCATAATGATACCAGTTATTACATGGTTTCTATTAAAACAGGGAGAAAATTATATCCACGAAAAACAACAAAAAATAATCCACTCGAACTCATTTAGTGCGGAACAGTTCGCCTCTATTTTTTTCGACGCGTTTGAAACGTTCAGTGTCTATAATTAATTAAAGATACAAATATTATTAATATTCATAACTGCTATTAAATAAATTTATTTTAACAAAAAACAATTCAACAAGACTTGTAACATTTACGCAGAGTTTCAAAACTCTTATTATAATACGAAATAAGTTTGATAAATTATGAAAAGTAGCTAATCTCGAATTACAAATCTGCATATTCATTGTTTTTTCAACGAGTCGTAAACTTAGATGGGATGAATCCTGGTCGTCTTAAAGTTTATAAAATAAAAAAAATGATTTTCTAATGTTGTAGTGTATTTTTAAGAGCTCCATTATGATAGAAATTTCTGTAAGTTATTCAAAGGTGCGTGAAGTCTGCTAATCCGCACTAGGCCAGCATGGTGGAATATGGCCCAAACCCTCTAAGTAGTAGAGGAGGCTCGTGCTTAGCAGTTGGACAGTATATAATACATGGTTGGTCTATTTATTATTAAGTATAACAAAAGTAATTTACATGTGGCATAGCCACCTTGATATGATGGTATGAAATGTAATTTTTTTTTATCTATACTAACATTATAAAAGAGGAAAGATTTGACTCTTTGTTTGTTTGTAATGGATAAACTTAAAAACTACTTTTATCCCGGAAAACGACTGCCTCGGTGGCGTAGTTGTATTACGGTACGACTGCAAGGCTGAGGTCTCGGGTTCAATCCCCGGATCGGGTAAAGTGAAATTGAGTTTTTCTATTCAGTATCAGCCCGGAGTCTGGAATTTGTGCCCGGTATAGCGATAGGCTCGCCCCCTATCACATCATAGGACGGAATACGCTTGGCGAAAAGTGGGTGCACTAGTTGCGCCCCTGCCTACCCCTTCGGGGATAAAAGGCGTGAGCATGCGTATCCCGGAAAAATATTCCCGCGGGAGGAACTGTGATCAAACTCCTAATCGTTATCCTCACTAATACTATAAATGCGAAAGTAACTCTGTCTGTCTGTCTGTCTGTCGCGCTTTCATGCCAAAACTACTGTACCGATTTAAATGAAATTTGGTACACAGATAGTCTAGAGCCTGAGAAAGACATAAGCTACTTTTTATCCCGGGAAAATATAAAGCGGGACTTTTATCCCGGAAAAACTTTTTCACGCGGGTGGAGGCGACAGCAAAACATAGTTTTATACCTATACACAATCAAATTGCCTTATGACAAATCAGTACAATAAATAGAAAAACCCAAAATCGGATCAGTAATTTTTGGGAAAATCGCGGATATAAAAACATACCTACATACTTACAAACAAACATACATAGATACAAACATACGGGTCGAATTTGGAACCTCCTTTTTTGAAGTCTGTTAAAAACAACATCAAATCAACTATAGATATTCATAGTACGATTCATATCATTCGGCGTTGTTTAAGTATAACTTTGTAGACCATACATACACTCACGTCTTATATCGCCGATGGGATAGGTAGAGGCGCAACTAGTGCACCCACTTTTCGCCTTGCGTATTCCATCCCATGATGTGATAGGGGGCGAGCCTACCGCCATATCGGGCACAAATTCCAGACTCCGGGCTGATACTGAATAGAAAAATCCAATATCACTTTGCCCGACCCGGGGATCGAACCCGAGACCTCAGCCTTGCAGTCGTACCGTAATACAACTACGCCACCGAGGCAGTCAGAATCAGAATATAAATTTAATCAGTTACATCAATTTAGTTAGTTAGCATCAAAAGCTAATATTTAAATAAAAATACAAATTTACAAAACAATGGATAAAATATATTTTGCGTTATCCTCATAAATAGAGAGTTACTAACATAATTTTATATATTTTATTCTTAACTACGCCACCGAGTCAGTAATCATGTATATAACCTTAGACAGATATCTAACATATAAATCGTGTGTCGATATAATTATGCTGTCTGTAGACAAGGTGATAATATGAGAAAATCTTTCAAAGATTTTGCTATACTTTTTAGTAATGTTATTCATCTTATCTATTTTAAATTTATTCATTGCTGCTTGTTATTCAGCCGAAAAATGAATACTGAACCTATTATATTTTAACCTACGTAACTCAGTATGTACCTTTGATTAATTATATACCTAGATATATACCTAGACGCGCTGCAATGAAACTAAAACAAACAGGCCAACTTTTCTTAAGCTAGTATGCGTGTCAGCTGTGTAATACAACTACGCCACCGAGGCAGCCGAGGCAGCTAATATAAAGCGTGTAAAAATCCCATTATTTCCCATGCGAGCAAATGCCTGGGATAAAAGTAGCCTATGTGTCTGTCTATGGTTAGAGACCCATGTGCCAATTTTCATCCATTACATTTTCATTACTTCTAACAATCATCCAAACATCCACACATTTCACAAACTTTCCTGTTGATAATATTAGTAAGATTTGGGAGCATATATTACAGTATGACTTTTGTATTTGGTCGGCTTATACATTTATTTCGAAGGTATGTGAAGTCTGCCAACCCGCACTAGGCTAGCGTGGTGGACTAAAGCCTTAACCCTTTTAGTGGTAGAGGAGGCCCGTGCTCAGCAGTGGGCAGTATATAATAGTATGGTATGGTATGGTATACATTTATGTGACGAGTAGCATTTATTCAGAAATTTTGAAACAGGTTCTAAATAACTCATTGTATATTTGCTCATTACACCCTAGATCCAACACACAAAAACAATTCCTCCCTACCACTGTATCTGATGTTTAATTTCTGCTCATACGCAAAATAATTTAAAACTTCCTCTCTACGTGTTTCGAACACACTCCAATTTTACGCGACGTTAGAAAAGAAAACAATAAAAATGGGATCATTACCAGATATTATCATATAAATTGAAAGTGTTCAGCTTAGGAGCACTAAAATCTGTGGAGTCGCTTTCTTATTAGTTATACAAATCTTACTTATAAAAAAACCGCAAAGCTATGCTTAGTTACGTCTTAACTAGTCGGCTCTTAATCAATGCTGAACTTTAGACACGCAAGTTAACTCGATCAGATGTAAGTCAAGACCCGCCATCTTGCCTTTTAAGTAGATTTAAACTAGGTCACGGCGATGTTTAATTTTGACATTTAAGCAATGCTTAACTACCTCTTAACGCTAAAACAAGTTTATAAGTAATATTTTTGCTAATCGGTGGCAAAGCAATTGATTAAAAAATAAGACTAGTTTATAAGTAAGACCATTATTGCTTGGCATTGTGGTAGCAGCCATCAAAATCAGTTTACAGAATAAAATCTTATAGGGACATCATAATGCACCATATTTTGCTGGTGGTAGAATATATTTTATAGCGGATACCGACCACCGTACGTACATAAGGTGTTAAAACCCGCTAGAGTGGCCAACTTAAGTATGCCGTATTCCGGGATCAGCTCGTGTATATCCGGTTCAAACAGGCCGGGATCATCGTGTTGACTGAATAGGGATAATCATTGCTCGTCTGTCGATACTCTATCTGGACCTCTCTCCACTTTCTACCAGGCGCAGTGGGGTCACTTTGCCGGGTCGTATAAAAAACAATCTGAGACTAAAAGTATCCTAAGTCATTCTGCGATGCGTTATAATCTATCACTATACAATAAACTATCTCGATCGGTTACTACGTAAATACGTTTTTCGAACTTGTTTTTATTGTTGTAATTTATATAATTATGTTTATATAGAAGGAAATACAGCCATTTACCTAGAAAACGTCATAATCATCATTATTACGGTAGTTATTGAGGAAAAACAACGTTTTATTATTAAATAGAAGTTTTTGGGTTTTAAAATATTAATCATCATCATCATCATCAACCACATGGCGTCCACTGCTGAATATAGACCTCCCCTAAAGATTTTTTAGATGGACCTGTGAAAAGTGGCCTGCATCCAGCGTGTCCCTGCGACCTCTATCAAGTCGTCTGTCCACCGATATTAATACACACATTTATTCATATTGGAACAAGTCTTTTTGATAGATAATTATAAGGACGTCTTAGTTTCGGCCATGGTATTCCAATATACCACTTAAAAGGTAGAAGTGCGTAGTCACCATTATAGGAAATCGATATCTATTAAAATTGCATATGTCTAACAATGATACTGTTTTTGAAAAAATAAAATTTGTAACTTCGGTACTTTTATAATTTTTATTTAAGTGTCTACCTTGATAATATGCCTGTAAGTTACTGTACCAGAAATTTCAACCAAGCTGGATGCCACTCCACTTACCAGCCGCAGTGGAGTAATTTGAACGTGCCAAAAAAGGATTCCAAATAATTCTAACCACAACACGACTTCACAGTTCTCTGTATCCCAAAACCGTTATGATTTGTGGTGTGCTGTGACATTTGATTTCAGTCACGCGTCATATTGTCGAGGGAGTCGTAATTTATTATTATTTACATCTCACTCACTTATGTCTCGGGTGAATTATTAGTTTTATTTTTAACATCGCCCCTCCGAGGTTTCCGGTTATGATGTCTTTAGCGCGGGGCCATTATCTCTTTATGTATGTACCTATGTTTATCTCTTACAAAGATATCATAATAATATGAACAGATTACTTGGATAGCTACTATGAGGATAATTTCATAGTATTTATAAATTAATAATTTATTGTTGATAAAAAATTAAATTAAGAAGATAACACAGCAAGGTATTAGAATTATATTACGGTACGATTACAATGCTGAAGTCTCGGGTTTGATCTCCGGGTCGGGCAAAGTGGTATTGGATTTTTTCTAATCAGTATCAGCTTAGAGTCTGAAATTTGTGCCCGATATGGCGATAGGCTCGCCCCCTATCGCATCATGGGACGGAATACATACGGCGAAATGGAGGTGCACGAGTTGAGTTTCTACCTATCCTTTCGAGGATATTAGGCGTGTGTGTGTGGGATTGGAATTTGTGTAATTAGAGGAATGGGCGCACCAATTAATCATATGACAGAATTATTCTAGGTGGAATGTGTGTGCCTTAGTTGCACTTCACGCATAAAATGAAGGCAGGATATAAGTTTAGACATCAGTAAAGAAATAGAATATGTATAGAAAAAATAATCAAATCAAACTCGTCAGAACCCATAACTGGGCCGGACAAGAACAATTTGAGATAAAAAGAACTCACTAATGTTAAAAATAATTTATTTAAACAGCGCCAAGAAAACTAAACTTGTAAACAATGACACGATTGATGCATAAACTGCACCAGTTCCAGAACGCTCGTAATATCTCAAATTTCTTGACGCCTTGTCCATTTCCACGAGGCCGTCCATGATCTCCTCGTTGTTAGGGATGATCTGCTCTGAAGGAAGCAAGAATCCGTACTCTCCGATGTCTCTTAGCTCGAAGAGGTAAACGATGGGAATCTCTGCAACTCCTTTCACCCAGTCGAAGCTGGAACCGCTGACTTCATCTGAAAGACATTAATCTTTTTATTAACTTTTCGAAAAAAATCTTGATAATTAGGTTTTACTATTACTATCATAGAAAACAATATTTTTGGCTACTTCGCCACATGCTGATAATTTCCCTGATGTGCTATAGCTTATCCGCCATATAAACTACAACTTTTGGTTTCACAGGTCTCGAATAGAAATATCTGATAGAAAAAGTCGCTAGTTATATGTTAGCGTTATATTATTTATATTGAACTTTATCAGGAACCGGTGAAACTGGCCCTCAACAAAATAAAGAGACCAGCAACTCTCTTGTCGGAACGTAAACGCTACTACATAATATAAAAGGTAGCAACACCATTTCCACTTATGAAGTTCTCTTTGGAACTAATTGACTTTCTTTAACCAAGTGTATTACTTACATAGAATTTCAGCTGAAGTTCCCACCTCATAGCTGGTGCCATACCGTTGCCGTAATTTATCAGCTCCGTAAATTGCGATTTCATACTGTAAGAAATATGCACAATTTTCTTTAGTACCTAAAGTTATGATAAAAACAATAAAATTACAAAAAAACTTTTTAATAAAAAATAAAACCGACTTCAAAACCACTACAAACCAAAAAATTATTGAACTTTATATACGTATATTTGGAGGCGATGTCAAACAAACTTACATACATACGGGTCTAATACAGAACCTCCTTTTTTGAAGTCGGTTATAAACGATTAGTATATTCAACTTTCAATCTAAAATATTCAAGAATTAAAACTATCATGTGATTTTCTTAAAATGAAACTTAAGTAATTAAAATTTGCGAGACTCATTTCTATATTTTATCATCATCATCATCATCATCAGCCATTTGTCATCAGTCCACTGCTGGACATATATAATCAACAATAAATTTTGTTATCTTCATAAGTCACCTTACCATGTCAGCATAATTAGGAGCCTGTAGGACGTCATATCCCGAAACATGGCTGTAAGGAATCAGGATCATTTGGGAATATGAGTGGAAAGCAAAGTAGTACAGGAAGTTTCCTCTCTGCTTAAGGCTTAAGACATGCTGTATGATGGCCTGAGTCTCGAGTTCGGAAGACGGCGAAGGTCCAGCGTACGTCTGAGTACAAGGGTTGGAAGAGGCTCCAGTCGCTGTAAAAATTGACACATTAAAAACAAGAGCATAGACTCAAGAAGATAAACTGCTAAAGAATATCTCTGGTACGTAAACAGAGAATACTTTTTTTTTATGGCATTGAATGACGAGACGAGCATGCCGTTCGCCTGATGGTAAGCGATAAGACCACCCATTAACAGTAGCAACACCATCCAGCACCTTGAGTTACAACGTACTGTGTGGCATTCCACTGCGCTCGTCATCCTGAGACATAAGATGTTAAGTCTCATTATGTCCTGTAGTTACACTGGCTACAATGTCCTTCAAACCAAAACACAACAGTGCATGCACACTGCTGCTTGGCGGTAGAAATAGACATTGCGGTGGTACCCACCCAGACGGACTCTTACATAATATGAGAGACCTGCCACCAGTTATACTACCATTTACGCTCTTATATGAAGTCAACAATATGACATGTCCACGTGACATTGGGTAAAATAATTGGACATAAAGATTAAAATAAATAAATAATATGTAGTTTAAAAAAACTAAAAAACACGCTTTATAGAAAATCCAACAAAAAATAGAAAATAAATTTGAATTAAGAATAGTGTAAATAAGAAAAAAATGTATTTTATTGTAAAAAAAGCGTGGGGTGCTTTTTAAGATATTATCAAAATGATATATAATACTTCTACTCATATTATCTGTCAATAAAATATTTATAACTATTGTCACCATGCACCCCACGCTTTTTTTTACAATAAAATACATTTTTTTCTTATTTACACTATTTTTAATTCAAATTTATTTTCTATTTTTTGTTGGATTTTCTATAAAGCGTGTTTTTTAGTTGTTTTAAACTATTATTTATTTTTATCTTTTTAGTTCTGTTCTACTATTGTCCAACAGATGTCACTAAAAACGAAAGCGCCATCTTGTGACAAGTAGGATTTTTTACGTATAAGAGTAGCCAGTTTAGTTGTAATTCTACTATGGTCCAACAGATGTCACTAAAAATAAAAAATATATAAATTGACAAAAATCTAATTTTGCAAATTGAATAATGGCATAATCTTATCAAATTAGTGTATTGTTATCGGTCCTCGACAAACCTACAAAGTTTGAATAAAATCTGACCGTTTAAAGTGAGTCAAAATCGCGCCCAAAGGAGTCGGATTCGGAGAGTTACAAACATACAAACATACATACAAACATACAAGTAAAGCTAATATAAAGCGTGTAAAAACACATACGACGATGTCTCAAGCACAGGGCTTAACTAGTTTTCAGATGACATTATCAGTGCATCGAGCTATATCTATTTTATAATATGATAGGTCATAGGAGTACTCTGCGTCAGAGGGTATAAATTCCGATTTTGGGAGTTTTTTTGTATTGAAAAAAAGCAGATTATTTTTGTTGGAAAGTGTAATTAGAACCTTACAGGAACTCGGTACATACAGGTTATTTATACAAGTGTATAAATATGACTGAAATAGTAACTATTTCAGCCAAAAGTAAATGAACGTATGTGAGCCACGTGATATTAAATGTAATATATCGAAAATACCTGTTGCTTGGTTTTTGTCGAATGATATTATAAATAAAATGTTACTCTGGGGTTTAGAAGATTCAAAAACCTTTCAAGGTTACTTTTTAACAAAAAAAAAATCCTTTCACTCGTGGCTTCACCCGCGTATAAAATATGTTTCGGTATATATTTTTCCGGCCTATATCCTTTCCAGGGTCTCAAACTATAAATCTTAATTAATATTATAAACGCGAAAGTTTGTAAGTATAGATGTATGGATGTTTGTTACTCTTTCACGCAAAAACTACTGAACGGGTTTCGATGAAATTTGGCACACGGGTAGATTATGTCCTGGATTAACATATAAGCTACTTTATATCCATTGTTTTTGAGTTTATCGCGCTCAGACAGACAGACAGACGCGGGGGATTTTGTTTTATAATATGTAAGGATGACACATCGGCATACGGTCGTAAGAACCAAACCAAATCCTTTCTGCAACATTCTTTTATGCTGCGCCGACAGATAAAAACGTACCAAATAACTGACAAACTTACTCATCCAAACGAAATCGAAATTCCTGTTCAAATCAATTCCATTGCCCAAGTCTGTGTCACCCGATGCGCATACGACGTAGTTAGTGGGGTTTCTGTTTTTTCTCCACATACGGTCCTATAAAAATATACGCCTAAGACCGGGTTTTTTCAACTGTAGTTAGGGTAATCATCGGTGATATTAAGCTGGCCGTGCTCGCAGAGCTTCGAGTGCTCCACACGTGAGGTGCTGCGAGCGCGTCCAGCTTAATAAGACCCTGACAAAAAGATAACTACAGTTGACAATAAAAAACGGGGCCTAAGTATACAAGGTTACTTTGACATTGCGTTAGTAAATGAAACCACATACTCGTCTATGCCTTTGCTAACATGCCAAAAATCATCCATGAAAAACGAATATTATCACCAAAAATCTCAATTTCACTTTCTTGTTTTTTTTTTTTCATTTTGTAGTTTAGTGTGAATATGGCGTATGCGAGAGTGTTTTTCTGACTGAAAGTGTAATGTTACCGCTGCGACGGATCCTTTTAGAGTACTAGTAATGGAATTAGGGCGTCTAAATTTAAAGTTACTTTTTATTGACTGCCTCGGTGACGTAGTTGTATTATGGTATGACTGCAACGGTGAGGTCTCGGGTTCGATCCCCGGGTCGGGCAAAGTGATATTGAGTTTTTCTATTCATTATCAGCCCGAATTCTGGAATTTGTGCCCGATATGGCGATAGGCTCGCCCCCTATCCCATCATACGACGGAATAACAGCGAAAAGTGGGTGCACTAGTTGCGCCTCTGCCTACCCCTTCGGGGTTAAAAGGCGTGAGTGTGTGTGTGTGTTTTTATTGAAATTTATTTCGTTCGAAAATTACCCTTTTTTATTTTACATCTATGTTTAAAAAGAACTTAATGGAAATTGTTATTTTTAAGGAGATAAGTATGTGGTTTCAATTAGTAACGCAATGTCTAAATGACCCTGTATACTCTGCTGCTGCGGCGAATCTGTCGAGTTGCATCAAAGAAACGACACAAAAACGAGCTGTGAATATTTTATCCGCTTACAATGACACTGACAGTGGTAATAATGACTGAACATTAACAGTTAGTTATGGACTCAGAACAATAACAAGCGTTATGGAGAATGGCTTGAACTTTGTTTTCTTTTTTATCCGACTGCGAAAGAAGGAAAGGAAAGTCGGAGGCATCTGCTCACTCCAAGATTTTGTTGCTCTACCTATATCACCAACCAAATTATGAGAAGTGAGCGTGTTATGCCTCCGACACCGTTTGTGAATACTGTCAACTAAGATTATTCAAAACCAAAATAAAATATTCAAATTAAAATCTTGTTTCTATTTTTTCAGTTCTTCAATGAATTTAATAAAGATGGCAAATATTGACGCAGTCGGGTTTTTGTTTTCTTTTTTAATATATTTTTGAGAATCTTGAAAATATAATTTATAAAGTACGTACATAATATTTGGATACATGTAAACTTTATTCACAATCATAAAATTTCTGGATGTTACTTGTTATCTAAGTAACTATTTAAATTATTTCCATTAAATTTATTATATTTATTTTGACTGTTATCTATATTCACAATAAAATTCATGGTATCTGCAACTGAATCAAAATAATTCAAAATATTCTAGATTGGCTCGGTGGCGTAGTTGTATGACTGCAATTGATGTTGAGTTTTTTAAATTCAGTATCAGCCCGGAGTCTGGAGTTTGTGCCCGATATGGCGATAGGCTCACCCCCTATCACATTATGGGACGGAATACGCACGGCGACAAGTGGGTGCACTAGTTGGGCCTCTGCCTACCCCTTCGGGGATAAAAGGCTTGAGTGTGTGTGTGTGTGTGTATTTCTTACCCCGTTAAAAGTGTACGCATATCCATCAGGGTTGATTACAGGGAAAATATGCCATATAAAGTTCTCTGCCAACGCCCTAACTTCAGTGTCATCGCTTGTCAGGAATTCTTTGATAATCCAGGTTACTGTAGCTGGAGAGATCCACTCTCTGGAATGGATACCACCTTCGATCATAGCAATGCGAGGGTTCTCTCCTCTCTGGCCTTCTCTGAAGTCAATAATCACGCCTTTGATCTCGCGACCTTCTAACGATCTTCCAATGACCTGAGTCGTGACTACCCCTGGATACAGAGTGACTAGTTCATCCAACCATGCGTGGATTTGTTGAAGGTTGTAGTATCTATCCCAGCTGAAGGAGCCAAGCCTTGCGCTGCGGTCAGCATTGCTGGCTGGCTGCATTTGCGCGTCCATCAAGCTGTAAGGAAAGTATTTGTAGTTAAATAACTACATTTACGGCTATAACTAATCAATATTTGAAAAAATAAGATACAGTTAGTTATTTCAGTCTATCTGTATTTGATATCTACTAATTGCCGTATTTTTATTACGCAGTATCAGCTGAAATAAAATTCGGTAAATTCGTGATATCTATACTATGTACGGTTTACGTAGACTTAGGTATAACATTATTTAGTTGATTACGCAAATCGGTCGATCAATTTCTGTCGCAATAATTAAATTGATTCAGTGTGCAATTTAACATACAATCGAACGTACCTATGTGAGAACCACTTAATACTATACTGTATTTAACAATAAACTTTCAACAATACGAGAAGAGTTTTCTCTCACAAGCACATTCACACTTACTTTATGCAATGCAATGCAATCAGCCCTGAAATGATTATCCTGTATTATCAACTGCCCACTGCTGAGCACGGGCCTCCTCTACTACTGAGAGGGGTTAGGCCTTAGTCTACCACGCTGGCCTAGTGCGGGTTGGCAGACTTCACATACCCTCGAAACTCTTATGAAGAATTCTCAGGTATGTAGGTTTCCTCACGATGTTTGCCTTCACTGTTAAAGCGAACGATAATTGATAAACAATACACACATAACTTCGAAAAGTCAGAGGTTTGTGCCTTGGGTTTTGAACCTGCGAACTTTGTCTCGGCAGACCGTTCCATTCCCAACTAGGCTATTGTCCACTTACTTAACTTACAAGCTAATAGTAATGTACAGTTCACTACACTGTACACTATATCTGTTATAATAATTAGGACATTACAATATATTCTATATTTTCAAAGACGGCTCTAATAATTGCGATAAATTTTACAGTGTTACAACTTGATTTTTATCCCACTCTGGTTTTCTATATTTTTAAGGTTCCGGACCTCAAAAGGAGAAAAGGAACCTTTATAGTTTTCAATCAATATTTGCATAGCATTAGTGCTCGGCATATTATATTGTCGTTCAGGCCAATGTCGATCCTGGCATACAGTTGCAGTGGCGACTATGAGGTTAGGATTTCGAGACCCAGAACTTTATTGCCATAGTACATAACCAGTACAAACACGTTATTCATTAAAATTAAACTGCTATTAGGGATATTATCGCGATTTTTTATTTTATTTTTCTTTCGGCGTTTCGAAGGCTTTGCAGCCCTTCGTGGTCACGGGGCGGACTGAGGTGTTAGTGGTCCGAAAAGTTGGTTACTTTTAAAAACCGCGATAAAATCCGTAATAGTAGTTTAATATCAATGTCTAACATTCGCATAAAAGTAAGGAGTCATGACCACGTTATTCATTTTTGCATACCACAGTATTAGCATCTCTGGGTATAATATGGTTTCTATATTCGTGAAAATTCTAATTAAGAATTTTATTTGATCCTTACATCAACATTATATTATTATTCTTTGTCCTCAGCTCATATTTTAACTCCGTCTGAGTAACATGATTTGATAATTGAAAATCCGCTTCTCTGCTTAAGTTATTACTTCGATCTTTTCATTAAACAATATCTATATCTATCGTAAATTCTTGATACCG
This sequence comes from Sphinx pinastri, assembly GCA_947568825.1. Taxonomy (NCBI): domain Eukaryota; kingdom Metazoa; phylum Arthropoda; class Insecta; order Lepidoptera; family Sphingidae; genus Sphinx; species Sphinx pinastri. Next base: position 13,639,430 of record OX387632.1, read on the forward strand.
ATAAGCTCAATCGATTTTAATTGATTCATCGTAAAAAATATTGTAGATAATAATATTTGCATTAAGATCCTGAATTTCGCATCAACATCTAAAAAAATCAGAATGATTTATTACAAAAAACATTTTCAAATTCTTATTACTTACTTTTGCACGTTTGATATAGTGACGTTAGCAGCTATTCCTGCAGATCGTGTGTAGGACACAAACGAAGCTTCCTGCGCAGGAGAGACCATGATCCTGGTTGGCTTGTCAACAGAGACTACATCGGTCCAGAAGTCATATCCTTCCTTTTTCAAACCATTCAGTCTTTCCACATCTACCTCTGATTTTGGATATACATTATACACTTTGTAGTTATCGTAACTCTTCATTCCATAACTTGCTGTCGCAAGAACTGCTATAATCAGAATTTTCAAAATCATTTTTGTAAATGTGAAAAAAATACTGTTCTGTTTGAAGTAGTCAAACGTACTGCGATGTCTACTGGGCATTATAAAGATAAATATTAGGAGTAATAAATATCGGATATGATAAGCTTAATGTTTTAATTGGTGCTGTATACTGAGTTTTATGTATGTTTTTAACTTAGGTGTTATGTATCCTCTATGATAATATTTTAAACAGTCAGACAAATGATGCTCCTACGGATGTTACCCTTGAGACCATAGTTTAGATAGCACGTCGAGGTAACCCACGTAACTATCTCAATATTCGTTAAATCTTATAATTAGAATTTGATATATTTGGTTAATCATTCACTCATTTGCCAAAGTTTCCTCATTTATAAATATTGTCTAAGTATTAAAATTTCTTTAAAACAACGAAGAATAAAATATATAAAATTACGTTAGTAACTGAAAAGTAAAGCTATCTACAAGTACTTTGAGTCGGCCGTGTCCTTCAAATAATTACCTACAGCCGCACGGTACGTAAACACGCGATAGGGCTGCCCGTCTACAGTATTTTAATTTAATCTAACATACTTGAGTTTCTTTCCAGTTTTGAGATTGTAAAATATATTGTTTAAAAAATGAAATTAATTGTGAATGAAATAAGAAGTATTCAATTAATAGCACTAGGCCAGCGTGGTGGACTAAGGCCTAAGCCCTCTCAGTAGTAGATGAGGCCCGTGCTCAGCAGTGGGCAGTATATAATACAAGGCTGATTGCATTGCAATTAAAATACATGTTGAGTTTTTTGATTACTAGATTTAATAAAAAAAAAACACTTTATAAATTTGAGACTGATAAATATTTGCGCCTCGACTGAGAGGTACGAAAATCTTTATTGTTAAATTTAATAGTATAAAAATCCGCATTTGGATAAAAGTTGAATTAAATATACTTTTGGGAAACATGGACAAGAATTCAAGTAACCAAAAACAACTCAATATAGTATAAATAATATAATTGCTCTTTGCCATATTAGGTAAGTACTTGTACTTATTTAATTCAAATATACACAAATGCACGCTTACTGCTTACAAAACCATCACACCGTTCGATCGTCACTGCGGCGCACTCGCGACTGTTTGTGTACCAAACTCGAGGTGCGTAGGTATTACTCGCGTTCCGTCCGTTTGTATGAAGATATTGTACTGTATAGATATATTTATACTGTAGTAACTGTCTATTTATGAGGATAACGCAAAATATATTGTATCCATTGTTTTGTAAATTTGTATTTTAATTTTAATATTAGCATCAAAAAATTGACGTAACTTATTAAATTTATATTCTGGTTTTATATTCTGACTGCCTCGGTGGCATAGTTGTATTACAGTACGACTGCAATGCTGAGGTCTCGGGTGCGATCCCCGGGTCGGGCGAAGTGATATTGGATTTTCTAGTCAATATCAGCCCGGAGTCTGGAATTTGTGCCTGATATGACGATATGCTAGCCACCTATCACATCATGGGACGGAATACGCACGGCGAAAAGCGGGTGCATTTGTTGCGCCTCTGCCTACCCCTTCGGGGATAAAATGCATGAGTGAATGTGTGTGTGTATATTCTGATTTCGTTTATATTCTGGTTAATTTACAAAAACTATGTCTCATACAAAAATATGTTTTGTTATTAGAACGTTTGGGTGTTACTTGCAACCATAGCTTGCAACCGTATTTGTCGTGAGTCGTGCCTCTTGCCAATTGCCCAACTATTTCAACGTTTGTCATTCATTGGCATAAACAAAATGAAAAAAAATCCTTATTTACAGTCTTGTATTTAATTGAAAGGACGATCCAATTTCCCTTATTCTATAAATAATTTATTGTAACAGCACTATACTTATAACACTTGTGACTAACGTCACATATTCATTAACCGAGGAGCTACCAGAAACCTGGTAATATCCCAAATCTCTAGCAGATCTGTCCATTTCCAAGAGGCAATCTATAATCTCTTCATTGTTTGGGATGATTTGCTCTGTAGGAAGCAGGAATCCGTACTCTCCGATGTCTCTGAGCTCGAAGAGGTAGACGATGGGAATCTCTGCGACACCTTTCACCCAATCGAAGCTGGAACCGCTGACCTCATCTGAGATGAACCGTAAATTTATATAAAACATTGAATTTTTTTAGAGTGGATATAATGTGTTGTATTAGATTGAATTTTATAATGCAAGTAATGAACGTACATACGCTCGAATAACTTTACCCTCTGTTGAGGCAGATCGTTGATTAAATACAGCCATTTGGTAAACATCTCATCCCTGATAAAGTACAAATCTATCCTCAATTTTCATTGAACGCTAGGCGCGTTCGGTCAGATTACTCTCGAAATAAATATAAGCGGATCACAATCATCTGTATCGATGCGGGAATCAAACCCGGGTTCGCATTTACAAATTCTTTTTCCTGCATACTTGAAAAAGTGTTGCGCTTTTTTTATTGCTTCGAAATGACGAGACGAGTATGCTCGTCTGATAGTAAGCGATACGCCATAAAAGTAGCATCACCATACAGAACTTTTCATTACCAAGTACTACGTGGCTCGCCGCTGCGCTCGCACCCTGAGTCATTAGATGTTAAGTCTCATAATACCCAGTAATTACGATGGCTACAATTTCCTTTAAACCGGAACACAACAGTACATGTACACTAGGGTGGGTCAAAAAACTTTTTTTTGTAATTATCTATTCTAATAGCAACAAAATGGTGTCACCTGGGGCTGGTATGGCGTGTGTAAAATATTTTTGTAATTGGTATCGTATATCTGCCTCCGGATCAGGTTTGAATTTTGAAATTTTCATTAAATTTATTAATTTTTCAAAGTAATCGTAATAATAAATTTGCACCATTTATGCTTTAAAAACTGTTTATATTTATATTAAAATGAGGTCTAATATTACAACGGTACCGAAAACATTAAAAATACCCTTGTTAGATGTAAATATTTCATTAATCGCAAAGTGATCTTTTAGTCGTTTAGTTGCGTTGCATTTAGCTGGAACAAAGTTGTGTTACTTTCATTTTTTTAATTGTATTCGAAAAGCTTTTAAATTTATTGTATTTGGTAATACAAGTGACTTGAAAGATTATATTATACCTCTGACTTACACGAAGATGTTAAATGTATTGAGTGGACGAAAATTGAAATGAAATAAGCCAAAAATAGGACAAAGGAACCAAATTTTCAAGAAGTTACCATTATTGTCATGTCAATGAAAGAAGACATCAATAGCAATGATTTCACATGTTATACTGCAGCAAATACTTAAAACTTATCACCTCAAATTCTAAAATATTTTAAAATCTTACCCTGACATAACTAAAAAAAGTTTAGGTCTTCTAAACACTTCTATACTCGTTTCCAGCAAAATTTTACTTAATAATTTTTCTTACAAGTGCTCAAATATCGGTAATACAACGCAACAGTTATTTCACCTATCCTGAAAATCTACTGGTTGCACTGGGATTTCAGACTCTGAAAAATATATAAAAGAGTTGGTTTTGCGTCGTATTTTGAGTGAAAATGTTGAAAAATCTTAAAAAATTAGGCTGTTTCAGGTTCCAGAAGTAAACCATGGATGCAAGAGTTTATTGCGATCTTATAAACTGGCAGTATCATGTTACAGAACCACCTCTCCCAAAGCAAATCTCGACCGAAGAGCTGTAATCTCTCATTGTTTGAGGAGGTGACAAAAAAGATGATGTTTGCGTTTTTTTGTTTTTGGGAGGTCAGTGGAAACTTTTAAGAAAGCTTTAGGAACTTTCTGCACGAAATTAGGATGTTAGGGGTTCATCAAAGCTTAATCGAGTCTCGTAACCTTATGCCAAACTTTTGATAGTAAAAAGGATTTTTGGGTAGAATAGAGTAACTCCATAAGGAAAACCTGTTCACTTATGCCTGTATAACTATATAATTAATTAAAATACAGTATAGTTACTTATCTTTTTTATTAATTAAATCCACCTTTAGTTAAAATAATAAGCAGTTAAAATAGTTATCAGTAACAAGATTTTTTAAAATATTTCAAAATTTCAAGTTATATCCGGAGGCAGAAAATAGTATCCGATTATTATAATTGTTTCTGAAATAGTTCATATAACCACAAGACACGTTTTTATTGCTATTACAAGTCAATAAAATAACTTTTTTTTTCTCCATACAAAAGTGACCCACCCTAATGTACACTGCTGCTTGGCGGTAGAAATGGACATTGCGGTGGTACCTACCCAGACGACCCCTCGCATACGAGAGATCTACCAGTAAACACTTGACCCTGCAATAGAGTGGATAACAGCTGATGAAAGAAAAAGAAGACGTACATAAAATTTCAGCAGATTTTCCTACCAAGTACTTAGTGCCGTGTCTTTGTCTGAGCTTCTCCGCTCCACGAATAGCGATTTCATACTGAAATAATAACAACACAATAATAACAATGAGTCTATAGTACTAAACTACAGTAAAATAGGCACTATCTTAGACCTAGAGCCTGCCGGAGAGATGAACCGGCAAGGGAACCTTCGGAATGTTTAGAATCTATTAGTCTAACGACACCTTGAATTCAAACAATATTTGAGAATTCCACAAATGTTTGTCTTGGTGCGGACATCAAGCCAGCGTATCATGTTTTATCAGAGTCGACGCCCGGTGTACCATAGAGGCTGTCATATCAATATAAGTGTGTTAATTTAATGGTTATTCTAATATATAATTTCTTTCTGAGAAGAAACCGAATAACATGTCGTGTACTTGACTCAATGGGTTATGGGACCAATACAAAAATACATTCGTCTTTTAACAATTTTCTGTGTATTCTTTAATTTCACCTGCCTACCCACAAGCCTCCGTGGCGCAATGGTTAGCGCGTTCGGCTGTTAACCGAAAGGTTGGTGGTTCGAGCCCACCCGGGGGCGTATTTTTGATAATTTGTGAGTTTTTTTGCTTGTTAGTATAAGACAAAATACACATATTGTGAGATGAAGTGGCATTCCTAGTATATCGAAATCATAAATTTAGATCACACCGTTTTCAATAAGAGTTCCGATATAACCTATTTTCGTAGCATCAAAATAAAATTAAATAAGTATAGTTTATTTGGAATACAAAGTTTCTAAATGTATTTCAAAATAATACCGTATGACAAGAGAATCTCTAATTTACTTACCAAATCATCATAATTTGGCACTTGGAAGACATCGATTCCTGATACATGTCTGTAGGGAACCAGGATCATCTGACAGTACGAGTGGAAAGCAAAGTAGTATATGAAATTTCCTCTCTGCTTCAGAACATTTACGTACGCCATGATGGCTTGTGCCTCGAATTCGGAAGATGGGGATGGTCCAGCGAAAGTCTCTGTGCATGGGTTTGAGGAGGCACCGATTGCTGTAAAAAATATTATTTGCAACAATGCAATGCCCGGGTCGTGCAAAGGGATATTGAATTTTCTATTCAGTATCAGCCCGGAGTCTGGAATATGTGTCTTATATGGCGATAGGCTCGCTACCTATCACATCATGGGACGGAATACGCACGGCGAATAGTGGGTGCATTAGTTGAACCTCTGCTTGCACCCTTCGGGGATAAAAGGCGTGAGTGTGTGTGTCGAATTACATTTCCAATTGTAAATATTTTGAAATGTTCAAAAATCCTTCATTAGTCATCATTCGTCCTTCATCATCAGCCGCATGTAATCCACTGCTGAACTTAGGCCTCCCCTAAAGTTTTAGAGCTACCCTACATTTTTCACAGGAACGGTTCAATCAACTGTCTGCATCATACGTGTTCTTGCAACGTTTATCAATCCTTGTTTATGGTGCTCCTTTAAGTTATAATAATTATATGAGGAACTCGTGTGCAAATTGTATGTTATAACGGGTTTTGCTTTGTACGGTAATTAGTGGTGTTGATGTATTTATTTTATGAATAACATAAAATAAGTATAGAAGTGATCGTAACAGATTTTTCATTTCTTTTTCTCAATAATTATCTACATTCTAATTTATAATATTATATTCTCGAACTATTAAAATAATAATGTTAGCCATCAGCATTATGCAGTACATTTTTGAGATACGATAACTTACACATCCACACGAAATCGAAATTCCTGTTCAAGTCGATTCCATTGCCAAAATCGGTGTCGCCATTTGCACAGACCACGTGAGAAGCCGGGTTTCTATTTTTTCTCCACATGCGGTTCTGTTAAATGAAGTAGTTTGAGTCAGTAGACGGTAACGATAGAAACTTAAACAATTATGTAGGTATCTTCTCGTTAATGGAGTAGAGTCTACTATAATGTTTAGTATTTAATTCCGTAACTTTAATGTGATTTCATCATGAAATTATTTTATAACAATAACTACATATACATTATACAGGATAATTTTTACATTGCGTTACTAAATGAAACCACATATTCGCCTTTACCTCTGCTAACATCGTGCCAAAGATCATCCATGAATAACTAATACTTTCGCCGAAAGAATCGGTTGTAGTTTTCCAATTTTTTGATAGTTTTGTAGATTATTGCGAATATATTATGATGTGTCCGTAAGTGTATTTTTGACTGAAAGTGTAATGTTGCTGCTGCGACGAATTCTCTTAGATCAGTAATAATGGCATTAGGGCGTGTAAACTTAAAGTTACTTTTTATTGATATTTATTTCGTTTGAAACTTACACTATTTTATTTTACATCTATGGTTAAAATAACTTAATGGAAAGCGTTATTTTCCACAAGATAAGTATGTGGTTTCGTTTATTAACGCAATGTCAAAATGACCCTGTATAATATAATAGGAGGATAGAATTAATAGTTCCTAAATGAATTATTTAAAGAGTAAAAATTGTCTTACTGTTGAGAAAGTATACGCATATCCATCAGGGTTGACAACAGGGAAAATGTGCCAAATGAAGTTCTCCGCCAAGGCCCTTGCATCACTATTATTGCTGGTCAAAAACTCTTTAATAATCCAAGTAACCGTAGCTGGTGAGATCCATTCTCTAGAATGGATGCCTCCCTCAATCATAGCAATGAGAGGATTGTCTCTCCTCTGGCCTGCTTTAAAGTCTATAATAACTCCCTTGACTTCACGGCTTTCCAAAGATCTTCCAATGACGTGTGTGGAGACTATTCCAGGGTATAAAGTCACCAACTCATCCAACCATGCATGGATTTGTTCGAGGCTGTAGTATCTGTCCCAGCTAAACGAGCCAATACTTGCGTTTCGGTCGGCATTATGTGCGGGACGCATTTGTGCGTCTATTAAACTGCGGAAGAAAGTATTTAAATAGTTTTTGTTTTGGCTTTCGAAGTTTGTGTCAGGGTATTATAGTTCTTTAGATTGTCTTGTGGGTTTACAGCACTATTAATTTTTTTTGTTGTTATATACTGTGACATGATATACTATTTTTGAGTAGTAGGTTAAACTGGTGTAATGGTAGTATTTTCTTGACGACCATTTTTTACCTTATCACTTTTTTATCTCTTCAGCTACATACAAAATTACAAATAATTGGTACATTCATGCACATGATTACATACAGGTTCCAGAAAGTCACGATAAAAGGGCATCGGGAGGAAGGGCCCTGTTTATTGTTCTATTTTTTTTTATTCGTACTGTCATAGCTCTTCGTCTAGATGTCATTTTATCACTTTGCAGGATATCCTGTATATGGATGATAAGCTATATATTTCGTATCAAATCTTGCAATTTATTGATTGTACATTTAAAATCTTTTATTGGTAAGGAGTCATTCATTTTAAAAATAGCTGTGGCAACTTACTCTTGAACATTAGATATAGAAACATTAGCATCTAATCCTGTAGATTGTGTGTAGGAAACAAACGAAGCTTCCTGCGCAGGAGACACCATGATCCTGGTGGGTTTGCCGACGGAAACCACATTGGTCCAGACTTCGCAATCTTCTATCTTCAAACCATTCAGACGTTCTACATCTTCTTCTGTTTTCGGAAATACATTGTACACTCTGTAGTTCTCATAACTTTTCATTCCATTCGTTATCGTTATTAGTACCAATAACAATATCTTTAAAAGCATTTTATACGTACGTTATACTTTCTGTTGGATGTAATGAACTGTTAAAATTAAAAAAAAAAATGAGTTAAATGTTGAGAAATTGTCCTTAAAATGATTATGATAAATATTATCAATAGATTTATACATATTTTTGGGTTTAACCCTTAACAAGTTATAATTTACTATACCATGTTCCACAATGCTTAGTAGCGTAGATGTTTTACATAAGGTACGAGTACCGCGTCTCCGTGGGGTCTCAGGTTCGATCCAGGCCCAGTGATATTTGATTTTTCTGCTTATTATCAACCATTGGCTATAAGCTCAGCCATTATTGGAGCATATCCTTGCCTGACGAAAAAGGCGCGATACTGTGTTATGTTGCACAATGTGCTCAACGTCTGGCACACTAAGGGCGGTATTAATAAATCAATACTGGTGGTGGGTCTCTCATATGTAAGTGGCCGTTTGGGTGGGTACCACCGCAATGTCTATTTCTACCGCCAAGCAGCAGTGTGCATGCACTGTTGTGTTTGAAGGACATTGTAGCCAGGTCATATTGACCAGTAATTACGCTGGCTACAATGCCTAAAAATCGAAACAATTGTGCATGCAAACTGCTGCTTAGCAGTGCTATAATATTGATATTTGATCATACGCAAATGTGGGTTTGTAGTTTAAAAATTCCCGATAGTATATTAATTATCCACGCGTATCAGACGCGGTGATAATAAATGATAAAATCGGAGCTCGTGCCAGTCATTGGCGATGAATTTAATCTGTCTTTCATGTATTAGCTGATAAAATATTGATTGCATCAAGTGCAAATGAAGAATTTTATCGGAGATACCACACGTTTGCTTAATAAGAGTCATATGCGATATTACGTCGCGCGAAAATAGGTATTTTGCGGCAGGAGCACCGAGCATCACGTCTGTGATCACGTGATCATGCGTTTTGTGAGCTACATCACAAGTATATACGGACAGCGGTTGAGTCGGGGTATAAGATAGATAGATAATAATATTTTTTGCGCTTCACAACGTTAAATATGCGGTTTTTTTCACGGGCCTTTGTCGAATCAGTAAAACATTAAGACTGGGTTTTTTCAACTGTTGTTAGGGTTATCATCGGTGTTATTAAGCTGGACGCGCTCGCAGAGCTTCGAGTGCTCCAGGAGCTGCGAGCGCGTCCAGCTTAATAAGACCCTGACAAAAAGATAACTACAGTTGAAAAAACGGGGCCTTAGATTTCTAAAGTTCTGTTCTATTTAATTTAATACGTAGTTATTTTATATCTCTGAAATACAAAATAACAACTACATCCTCTGCCTACCCCTTCGGGGGAAAAAGGCGGGTGTGTATGAATGTATGTAACATACAAATACCCACGTTATACAGTATTCATCAATGTTTTGTAGGCAACACCAAAATATAGTATTGAACAGCGTCCAAAATATCTTGATCGCGCTATACCGTCCGCTTGGTTCACTGAACCTTGGTCAATGGCGTATTTAGTTTTATAAAATCATGACTTTGATTTTGTAAATCCTATGTCCAAAATTTCTTTCGAATGGACCAACATGCGCCGCGCCGTCCGATGATCGATCGTTGCCGCGCTGACGCCAAAACAAAAAGCGATACGTCCTGCCTTAACAGCGCTTGCCACAGACTGGCCGCCTCGGAGAGCAGTGTTGCCGTTCTGCAAAATTTCATCTCCCCAGACACACACACTCACGCCACGGTAGGCAGAGGCGCAACTAATGCACCCACTTTTCGCCGTGCGTATTCCGTCCCATGATGTGATAGGGGGCGCGCTTATCACCATATCTGGCACAAATTCCAGACCCCGGGCTAATACTGAGTAGAAAACCCCAAATCACTTTGCCCGACCCGGGGATGGAACCCGAGACCTCAGCATTGCAGTCGTACCGTAATACAACTACGCCACCAAGGCGGTCACAATAATATATTTTGCTGCGAATATTATATGTTTGTCATCAATCTGTATATTCTTTTGTCTTGCTCATTCTTGATGCTAACCAACGAGAAATAGGTACAACCATAGAGTTATTAAGCCACAAATGGACGAACGAAGTACGAAATCTGACTGGACCATAATATAATATTTATAGCAGGGGAAATACTCATTCAGTCTTATCCAATCTTTTGGTTTTATTCTTCTTCATGAATACAAATAATTCTATCGTATATTTTTTTTATTACTTTATTCTTGTCCATGGATACAAGTCCTTCAGACGCATACTTTGTTGTTTTTACTTTATTATGAGTAGTATATCGCAGTAAAGCAGTAGCTACCTTACCAAGACTTACTACAAGAAAAGTTGACTAAGATTGCATAAATATTCGGTGGAAGTAGTGTAATGTATAGATACGGCAACCTAAATTGATCAAATGTTTCTTTTTAATTTCCAGTGTTTTTTTTATTTTTTATTTATTTTATACATTTAATTCAGATCACATAATTCATATAAATTAAATTAAAAATCAAATTAACTAAATATCATTTTTTTTTAGCTACTACGTTAATTGTTATACATGTTACATTTCCCAGAACTACTTTTATCTAATAATTTTGGAAAGGACAGTCAAACCGCTCAGCAACCACGTTTAATACTGTTTCTTTCTTTGTTTATAGACGCCAAAGGCGGTTAAAGACAGGCAGGTAGCCAGTCGTAATATTAAACCAAATTCTTTCTTCAACTTGCTTGAAATAATGATGCGCCGATCACACGTTGGTGTAAGAAAAGTGCTAATATGATGATTTTTGTCAGGAATAGATAAACGTATACCGTTGAATTGATTTTAATGAAATTAAACACACAGATCAAGTTCTACATTCTTTTTATATTTAAAGCTGCTTGTTCTTAAGAAAATATGTAGGGGTTTAATTATGTATAAAAAAGTTACATAAAAATAATTTATTACAAATTCATTACAAAATACGCAATTTAAATATTTTTATGGAATACAATTAATTTAGCTTACAATTTAGTTTGTTAAAATAATACACAAACCAAGCCAGACAATGCGAGCAGAACTAAAGAAAGAATATTAGAAGCTCCTGAGGAATAATATCCGAGAATTCTGGTGGTTCTGTCCATTTCGATGATGCCGTCCATAATCTCCAAGTTGTTGGGGATGATCTGCTCTGGCGGCAGAAGGAAGCCATACTCCCCAAGGTCTCTGAGCTCCACGAGGTACGACACTGGGATATCGGTCGCGTGTTTCACCCAGTCGAAGCTGGATCCACTCATCGGATCTAAAGTAGAAAAAAGGATAAGTGAGTAGCAAATGCAGGCCTGATTAAGGTCGCTAACAGGTCAGTTGGGAAATTAGGCCTATTTTTAGGATTGGACATCTTGTGGCTGTTAATGATGATAATGAACTCTGAGAAATGGCTGAAGTAACGGTCAGATCTTGTACAAAGGACTCAATTCTGATTCTCGGCATGCAGGTTAATATAATGATTTTTCAAGGGTCGCAAAAAAGAACTAAAAATTTGCATATACCAGTTCCATTACCTCATAGAAACAATCAGAAGTGACAGCTATTTTTTGGGTTTTGTATAGATATTTACATTTACCAAGGCCATAAAATTTTCCTCCCTTGCCCATTACCTCCACTTTTACTCTAGGTTCGGTAGTAGGTACAATCAGCCATAAAAGTAGCTGAACATATCCAAAACTTCACAACGCTTCTACACATTTACTTTAATCGAAACATTCTTTTTTCTTTATCTATATCTATAATTATCTATTCTAGTCTTTATCATCTATGTTATAGTATTGTAAGTGTTTATTGGCGATGGATATCCCTTTACCCGATTTTTCTCACTAACTTAGTTTGACGGTCTATGCCATAAAAGAATGGAATTATGCCACAAGTGATAGTAAAAAATGGCACTTACACATCACATCTGACGCCACTCCAACTCGGTAAGGTGTTCCAAATCTTCTGGACGCCGCATTTGCACCTCTCTTGGCAATCTCGTACTGTTAAACATAAAAGATATAATCGTTGCAATTCTAGATTGTCGAATTTTGTATTTTATATAAATTAGTTATATTATTTGTTAGTACTCCAAAATAAATACTAACTAAATATTTTTTTACCGTACCTAGCACAAACATTCGGGCGTATAAGCTTTTTTTTGTTTTCGCGGAGAAAGTGACTTATTACTACCGCCCAGCCTTCAATGGGGGCGACTGAACGGTTATGTTGGGTTTGAGAGATGGAACCATCGGGCGACCGCCAGGCCGAGTCCCTAACCTATGTACAACGCACGGCATACCAACCAAAACTCCGCGGTGGCCATCTTCGGCGCATGAGGGACGGCTGCGGGGTTCCTTTGAAGAAAGTGTCTATGTTGTCGTCCGCAACCGCCCCTGCGCGGTGCCGCCTCCTGTTGTGAGGGGGCTCAGAAGCCCCCGCGCACCGAAAGACGCCCTCGGCGTCAACGGCAGCGTGAGGCCTAACTGCCACGCTGCCGTCCATCACAGAGATCGCAACAATGTGCTAAAAACTCAAAACTAAAGACGGACAGCCCCCTGCTGCCCACCTGGGACCCCAGTGGTCCCTATTAGTCACTTTTTACGACAGGCAGGGGGGGGATACCATGGTGGAATTCTCCAAACATCGTCAAACCACAGGGCGGAAAACGCCGGTTAGTCGTCCACCCGGCGCCTCCTACGTCTCGTCTGGTGTCGGGAGGAATCTCCGTGTCTCCGATCCCTCTTGGCACTCTCCTTCCGCGAGAGGACCACCTCACAGAAGTGCGCCACCGCACATCAGGACTTCCGGCTGTTGACCAGCGAAGCGACCACGGCCGGCAGCGAGAGGTCTCCTCCGACGATTGCTCTGAGTGCGCTGCGTTCCTCATCCCAGGCTGGGCAAAACTCCAACGTATGCTGGGCCGTATCCAGTAGGCAGTTGTCACAGTGACACACGGCCGACACCAGCAATGCAATGCGTATAAGCTAATTGTAATTGTAAAATAGGTACTAGAACTACACTAAAATTAATACAATATTTTTGATTCCTTTTATATGGAGTAGTAACCTACAGTACAAGTTACAACTGGCTACAATGTCTAACTGGAACACAACAGTGCATTCGCCTTTTTTATCCTGCAGGAAAAAAATCCATGCTATGGATGTTTTCTAAGTACAGGGGGAGCGAAAGAATGCCGAATAATGCTGCTCGGTGGCAGAAATAGACATTGCGGTGTAACCCAGGCGCACTCTTGCATATGAGAGATGTATCACTTAGTAAAGATGAAATATGACTAATAAAATTTGGATATTTACTAACCATATCAGCATAATTGCTGTTCTGGAGAACTTCATGACCGCTGACATGGCTGTAAGGGATGATGATGAGCTGTGTGTAGGAGTGAAAGGAGAGGTAGTAGATGAGCCGGCCCTGCTGGTTCAAATTGAGCACGTATTGAGCGATAGCTCGTGATTCCGGCTCGGAGAATCCTGTCGGCCCAGCGAATGTGTTTGTGCATGAGTTGTTTGATGCTCCGACGGCTGAAAAAATATTTATTTAATTAAACTTTCCAGGTGTAATACTAAAATTAGAATACAAAATGTAGTAAGGAGCTATAATGTCAAAATTTTATTAGATTTTGTTCTAGCATTGCGTATTATGCGAATACATTATATAATTATATTCAAAATGGAAGCTTTAACGTAATATATATACTTATTGAATAATAAATAAACTTAATTCCTTTTTCTGATATGAAGCTAGAATATTTTATTATTCCGAGAACGCATTGTACGCGGGCGGAGCCTTCATCAAAAGTCAGACATAATATCGATTTTATAGCTAGGTACCTACGATTCCATAAATTACTCATTAAAATTGCAAAAGACGGTCCTATTCGATGCGAATAACGAAATAAATCTGCATTTTCGATTTCTATCAATATTATTCATCAATCACCACTAACATACATACATACATACATAGTATCACGCCTCTATCCCATAGGGGTAGGCAGAGACCATGGATTGCCACTTTGCTCGATTCTGGCACACCACTTTCGCTTCCTCTACCTTCATCAATCTTTTCATGCACTCCCGCCGGTTCAGGGTACTTTTGACCTGGCCCTTACTTAGAATGTCAGATATCTGACATTTGAAAGTTCGGTGCGGTCGACCCCTGCCGGCCCTTCCATCCACACTCGCCTTATATATCCTCTTTCTCATTCTCCTAATTCACTAACAATTATTATTAACATTTCGAGGATCTGCTTCACAATGATTAAGGAAATTTTATTCGACGGTTAACAGCTTATGTAGATACTAGATAGTACTCATTTAATTACCATTTATTTGGGAGCATAGCTTAAAGTGTGTGTATTTGTGTTCATCGGCTTATAAATTTTTGTGCCGTAGAATGTCCTCAGGAGTTGTGAACCAGGCCCTAATAATGACAAGCAGTCGTTTTTTCAACTGTACTTATCTTTTTGTCAGGGTCTTATTAAGCTGGACGCGCTCGCGGCACCTGGAGCACTCGAAGCTCTGCGAGCGCGTCCAGCTTAATAACGCCGAGGATTACCCCAACTACAGTTGAAAAAACCTGGTCTTAATTTCGTATTAAATCACTCGGAGGATAATAAGGACTATATAAAAATACATACACATCCAGACAAAATCAAAATTCCTGTTCAAGTCGACTCCATGGCTCATGTCATCGGGCTGTCCGTATGGTGCGCATGATTGAAATCTTTCGGGACTGCGGTTCTTCCTCCACATTCGATGCTGTTGAATAAAAATAAAGTATCCAGTAACCTGATATTGGAATAAGAGAATTATAATAATCTTTTTCGACCTTATTCATAAACAGTCATAGAATGTTTGTCTTCTTCCTTCAAACTCAATTCCAAATTTGTCCGAAGAAGACAAAACATTCTATAACTAAAATAGGTTTATAAACTGTCTATTAATAAGGCCGTTGATCTTCATCTTACTTTATTATGGAATCGTCCCACACGCTTTTAAAGGAATATTGTAATCATTTGTTTAGTTTAACTGACCTCCTGGCGTTAACTTCCATTGGATACCCACATTTAGCCAACTATCTTAGGTCCTTTAGAAGATGTATCTATTACCATTTACAGGGCACAATTCCAGATACCGATTTAAAATTGAGAAGAATTCAATATTACCCAAGCAAGGGGTTTGAACCCGTGACTTTAGTAAGGCAGTCGTACCACGTCGGTACACAATACAGCTATGCGACAAAGATAGTAATTCATAACAGCATAAAATATTTTCGTACAGCTTTTATGGCAATAGAATATCAAGAGAAATAGTTATTACATACTCCAGTGTTCATTGCAGCATTTAAGTTCTTAAACGGGGATTTCCACAATTTTTTAATCTCACACACTTCAGTAGCTTTCTAGTTAATAGTGTATCAAGGCGGAAAAATATTAATTAGCTGCATTGATGTAAAAAAAATAGCTGTAAGTCTTCATGAAATTTTGGTTTATCACTTAATTAAATGATTGACCACTTGTCAATATATCTTTATCCTTGTACATATCGTAATGTATTATCCATTCAATAATCATCCATTATCCCTTTTGTCCATATTAAGGTTAATATTATGAAGGTTACGGTGGCGTTGCGCGGTATGAGATCGTTCTGAGGTCCTGGGTTCGAATCCTGGGTCGAGCAACATGACGTTGAGTTTTTCTGCTCAGTATGAACCTGAAGTCTGGAATTTGTGCCTCATATAATTAAATGTGGGTGTCTTGGTTTTGGTTTGCTTACCCCTTTAGAAATAAAAACGAGTTTTTTTTGTTATATCAATTAGGTGTCTAAATATTTTTTTCTTGCTATGCACTGGGAAAGTATTCAACGTAAGTAATAAAGATTTTGCTGGATATCAAAACGTTCCAGGATTAGCAAGGCAAATGACCTATTTATTCTGACGACCGTTTAATGAGTAAATACCTATAAGATTAATTATTACTGTATTGCCCAAACATACCGTGTTGAAGGTGTATTCATATCCATCAGGATTCACTACAGGGAATATATGCCAATCTAAATCCTCAGCCATCGCCCTAACGGCTGGATCGGAGCTTGTCAAGAATTCTTTAATAATCCAAGTCACTGTTGCTGGACTAATCCATTCTCTCGAGTGAAGGGTGCCTTCGATCATACCAATATTGTTTGTATTATTATCTCTGTTAGGCTTGTAGTTAATTCTGATTCCTCTAATCTCTCTGTTCTCAACAGATATTCCCATTACAACACTGGAGACAATGTTGGGATATGCAGCTACTAATCTGTCAAGCCATGCGTTTATTTCAGCAAGGTTATGATATCTATCCCAGGTGAAACCTAAGAATGGTTCTGAGTTTGAGGCATTTCTGGCAACAGCTGGTGTCATTTGATGCCGAACAGCTCTGGAATGAGTAAAATAAACATTATTAGTGATAAGTTCTTGTTTCAGATTTTAATCAATCAACTGTGGCGTTCGTTGATTATATTAGGTATTCATTTAAAGGATTAGATATGGACAATTAAATACTTGAAATACAATCTATACATATAGGTAATCAAATTGTAACAAGCCAATGTCTGCGCATTATAGATATTGAAGAAAAAATAATACGGCGCGGGGAGTCTTTATTAGAGCAACAGAAGCAAAAAAAAATAAGTTTTTAGAATTTTGTCTGTCTTTCTGTATGTTTGTTTTTTTTTATTTTTATGGCATTGAATCACGAGACGAGCATGCCGTTCGCCTGATGGTAAGCGATACGACCGCCCATAAACCGTAGCAACACCATCCAGCACCTTGAGTTACAAAGTACTGTGTGGCATTCCACTGCGCTCGTCATCCTGAGACATAAGATGTTAAGTCTCACTATGTCCTGTAGTTCCACTGGCTACAATGTCCTTCAAACCGAAACACAACAGTGCATGCACACTGCTGCTTGGCGGTAGAAATAGACATTGCGGTGGTACCCACCCAGACGGTCTCTTACATATGAGAGACCTACCACCAGTTAGTTGTGCATCGCCCAAAAACTACTGCATGGAATGGATGCAATTTTCATCCATATGTTGATAGAGAATAAGGCCCAATTTTATTTATATTAATACTAGCTGAACCGGCAAACGTTGTTTTGCCGTATAAATTCTTTTCAGTTACCGACCGGGGTTAAAAGTTATTAAATTACTAATATCGCTATTAAAAATAGGGGATGATGGAAGAAGGTGGAAAATTTAAGGTTGTATATATTTCTTGATGCCACATCCTGAAAATAAAAAATAAAAATACTGTCAAAAAAAAATTAAACATTTTTTTGGGTGGGCCACCCTATCATTTAGCGAGATGAAAAATAGATTACAACCTATTCTAAGACTTACCAAGTGTGAATATAAAATTTCATCAAAATCGGTTCAGCCGTTTCGGAGGAGTATGGTAACAAACACTGTGACACGAAATTTTTATATATATAGATTATAAAGAGATAATGTTTGTGAGTTTGTTTGAAGGAAGTAATCTCTGCAACTACTGAACCGATTACTATAGAATTTGGTACGGAGTCAGTATGAGACCCTGGGAAGGACATAGGCTATCCCGCGAAAACATAAAGCGGGACTTTTATTCCGGGCGGAGCCGGAAGCAAAAGCTAGTATAATTATAAACGCTTGAAATATGTTGAATACCATCAGTAACCTTGAAGGTATACATATTGTAAGGAACTGAAGCGATTTTGATTTAAATAAAAGTATCTACCACTGATTTTACACCAATATATTTAACACAAATACTTTCACAAAGATATAAGACTACAACAGAGCCAGGACTGAGACCGAAAGAGCGCGAGTGGGCGCGACTGGACGAGAATGCACGTGAATGCCGATACGGCACCCTTTTTATACACCCAACTGTCACTTCCACTTCTAGTTCGATATCACAAATACCCTCACAAAATATTTAAATGCTAACAATATTATTATAATCGAAACTATAATTTCCGAGTATACAACACAAAGCATGCAGACACGTTTCTCAATCACTTAAAATAACGTGGCAATTAAGTGTTATATAAACAAATTTGATAATATTTGACTTTTTGTAATCATTTGCAATAAGCCCTGTATTATATACAGATTACAGCCCACTGATGAACATGGGGCTTCTCTGATACTGAAGGGGGTTAGGCTTTAGTTAACCACGCTGGCCTATTGCGCGCTGGCAGACTTCACATACCCTTGAGAATGTTATGGAGAATCCTCAGCTATGTAGGTTTCCTCACGATGTTTTCCTTCACCGTTAAAGCGAACGATAATTGAACAATACACACGTAACTTCGAAAGTCAGAGGTGTGTGCCTTGGGTTTTGAACCTCCGGACATTGCCACAACTAGGCTATCGTCCACTTATCTTGACTCATCATGCTGCAAACAAATTATACTTACTTCTCAACATCAGAAATGGTCTCAACAACTTCGATATTAGCAGCCCTCATTTTACCAAGGAACATTGCTTGTTTATCACCTGGTACCATGATTCTCACTTTATGGTCCACATCGAAGTAGTCGTCCCAGAACTCTCCGATTCCATTCTGTTGAACTTCAGTCAACAAATTAACTTCATCTTCATTCTTAGGTTCTATCTTATACACTTTGTAACCATCGTAACTTCTTAAACCACTGACAGTAGCTACACCGATAAATATAATTAAATAACTTAATTTACTCATCTCGACATCCGTATTAACACCATACGGAATATGTAGTGAGTACTGAGTATATTATTTGAGTAATCACTTTTAATTTTATCAGCGTCGAAACTATCAGATAATTGCCTATATCTGACGTAATCTCTATAATCATTGAATTATTTGGGTGTAAATGTACTCATTCATGTGTATACAAAAATTTTATATTATACTAATAAATTAAACTTATTTCACGTTAAAATAAGTGACAGAGAAGTCCTATGACAAAGGAATGAGAGAAGTGCTAGTTGAAATCAACTATCCCGTTTTATATATTTTGCTGGAAGCAGTTAATAACCTATGTAGCTCTCCAGTAATATCGTCGGCGTATAGGGAGACTATTGTGCTAATATTACGACGATTTTTGTCAGGAATAAGTATACGTAGATACATAAAATTTTAGATTCATATAAGAATAGAATATTCATAGGCAGCTTGCTATTATGGAAAAAATATACAAGAAAATTAAAATAAAATTTATTATTAAAATTCATTACACGATATGGAATTATGATATATTTTTGTTAAATATATTAATATAATTTATTTAGCTTAAAACCTCATTTGGAACTTTGGCGGACTACATAAATTTCTCATACTAATGCAAAAGACAGTCTTATCGATAAGTAAGTAATGAAACAAATCCGCATTTTCAATTTCTATCAATATTATTTAACGGTCACCAGAGACTACTCTTATTTACATTTTGTCGAGTACCAATGACCAGGGCCCGTAGCCAAGACGCGATTCTGTTGTAGAAAGGCATCTTGGCTATATTAATTAACACCCATAAAACAGATATTTTTTAGGGAAATGACATATCGTATCGTTAAGTCTATCGCTAGGATATGTCATTCTTATACTTAACGCATGCGTTATGGATTGTGGAAAGGCATCTTAACTACGTCCTCAGGAGTTAATAAGCGAAACAATTAATAAGTGAATCTATACTATTTATACTTATATTATAAAGCTGAAGAGTTTGTTTGTTTGGTTGAACGCGCTAATCTAAGGAACTACTGAACCGGTTTTGGAAATTATTTCACTAATAGAAAGCTACATTACTCCTGAGTGCTATAGGCTACTTTTTACCCCGGAAATTACCCCGGATTACTTTTTCACGCAGGCGGAGCAGTGAGCATCACCTAGTAAAGAAATAAAGTTACTTTTCAATTTCTATTCATATGATTCATCACGCATAAGTGACAATTCTTATTTACATTTTATCGTATAACCATGACAAAGAGGTATTACGATACAATAAAATGTCATATTACAAGCAAGAAAATAAATAAGCGAAAAACATAAAAATAATACTATATTGTTCCATACATACCGTGTTAAAGGTATCCCATCCATACTAGAATAAAGCAGTAGATCTCGATGTGTCTCTACATTGAAAGAAATGTGTGAAAAAAGGAAGGGAGTGACTATGTTTTTTTTTTATGGCATTGAATGACGAGACGAGCATGCCGTTCGCCTGATGGTAAGCGATACGACCGCCCATAAACAGTAGTAACACAATCCAGTACCTTGAGTTGCAAAGTACTGTGTGGCATTCCACTGCACTCGTCATCCTGAGACATAAGATGTTAAGTCTCATTATGTCCAGTAGTTACACTGGCTACAATGTCCTTCAAACCGAAACACAACAGTGCACGCACACTGCTGCTTGGCGGTAGAAATAGACTTTGCTGTGGTACCCACCCAGACGGCCTCTTACATAATGAGAGACCTACCACCAGTGATTTTATCCCGGAAAAACTTTTTCGCGCGCGTGGAGCCGAGAGCAAAAGCTAATTATGAATATGCATGGTTGTAGACTCCGCCGACAAAAGAAATGCTACCTAAATGACTCCTCCGACAAAAGAATTCAGATTTAAATGGGTGCCCACCCTTGTACATAATCCTGAAATTTGTTTGGTATATCTTCTAATAAATACATTATTATAGAATCACTTTCAACTATGGTCAAGAAGTCCTTTAATATAACAGTATCGTTTATCCACAAATGAAGGAATTTAAGGAAAGAAGTCTTGTTTATTACGTGCTGGAGACAGTAAATTAACCAGAAAGCTAATCTAGTGTATAAAATTATATATTTCTTGATGTAACTATAACCAGTGGTAGGTCTGTCATATATGTAAGAGTCCGTCTGGGTGTGTACCACCGCAGTGTCTATTTCTACCGCCAAGCAGCAATGTGCATGCACTGTTGTGTTTCGGTTTGAACGACATTGTAGCCAGTGTAACTACTGGACATATTGAGACTTAACATCTTATGTCTCAGGATCACGAGTGCAGTGGAATGCCACACAGTACTTTGTAACGCAAGGTGCTGGATGGTGTTGTTACTGTTTATGGGTGGTCGTATCGCTTACCATCAGGCGAACGGCATGCTCGTCTCGTCATTCAATGCCATAAAAAAAAAAACTCTTCTGGAATGTATTTTGATATAATGAAAACATAAATTATAGTTTTCGTCTGCAACAATTCCTTTAAAATATCGGTGATCAGCTGCGTCTTCAAATAAAATTATACAAATGCAAAAATAACTTACAAGGTTGTACGACAACAGTCTTGTGAGGTTTACCAAGTTGTGTCTGCTGCTATTGTGACCTTTATTAGTGGGCTGATAAGAATTGTTTTTGTTCAGCTAAAATTGATGGGAACATCAAAGCAAGTTCACTTAATGTAACCGTCTTCCTGAGTATTGCCTGAAGTACAACTATAGTGTAAAGCTTCGTCCACATTGAACATTTTTTAATTATTGGACTAGTACATAATATTATTAGTAATAGTATTATTTAATTGCAAATTGCAATTATAAACAAGTATGATGCATATTTTGCCAGATTTAAAAGGGTATGGGCCCTTAGGAGATGTTTTTATTTAATTACTTAGGTTTTAGTCACTCGCCTATATGGGAATGGAACGGTCTGCCGAGACAATGTCCGGAGGTTCAAAACCCAAGGCACACTCCTCTGACTTTTCGAAGTTACGTGTGTATTGTTTATCAATTATCGTTCACTTTAACGGTAAAGGAAAAAATCGTGAGGAAACCTGCATACCTGAGAAGTTCTCTGAACTTCGAAGGTATGTGAAGTCCGTCAACCCGCACTAGGCCAGCGTGGTGGACTAAGGCCTTAACCCCTCTCAGTAGTAGAGAAGGCCCGTGCTCAGCAGTGGGCAGTATATAATATAGGGCTGATTGCATTGCATTGCATAGTCACTCGAATAAATAAATATAAATAAGTAAACTACAGACGGACAACAAACGAGTTGCTGCGCGACTCTCAATCTTTCCTTTAGTTACTATCTAGGCTTAGATTTCTTCATCTATACTTAATATATAAAGCTGAAGAGTTTGTTTGTTTGTTTGTTTGTTTGAACGCGCTAATCTCAGGAACTACTGGACCGATTTTGAAAATTCTTTCACTAATAGGAAGCTACGTTACTCCCGAGTGCTATAGGGTACTTTTTATCCCGGAAAACTTTTCCACGCGGGCGGAGCCGCACGCAATGCTAGTTATTTATAAAATGTCTATTCTTTTAATATTTATTTATTTATTTATTTATTTGGACAACCAACAAAACATACACTATATATATATATATCTATTCGTTACATTAAACAATAAGTAATTGTTGCAGTGTTGCTTTACTTATAGGCTGCCACCGCATGATCATAGCATCAACAACAAACTTCTGCACATATGTGCAATATATACTAAAAATAAAACTGAATATAAAACAAAATTTAGGCTGAAACAAACGCATTCTGTATTTTCTTTTTGAAGATAGGGAGCGAGTCGTTAAATATGTCAGTACTGTCAGATTTTTTTACAATTCGGTTATATAAACTGGAAAGTCGAGGAACAGGCGAATTTTTACCAAGGTTAGTTCTGCTGAATCGACAATGAAATATAGGACGTGGGTATCTAGGGATTTTAGAAGGTACATTGAGAGAGAATTTATTGAGAAGAGGTGGACAATCTATATTACCGTTAACTATTTTATGTAAACACATCAAGCCAAGTTGATCCCGTCTATCTTTCAAGGTCTGCATTTTAAAGTATTGAATTTTATCAGTGTAAGTTTTGACATGTCTCGGTGGTCTAAATCGGTAAGCTAAGTGTCTCAACAATTTTTTTTGTATTCTCTCAATTCTATCACAATGCACTTTATAAGTTGGAGACCATACCGCACTACAATATTCCAATCTGCTTCTTACATAACTATTATACAGCATCAAGGTCGTAGATTTATTCTTAAATTCTTTACAATTTCTTATAACATATCCTAGTGATTTAAATCTTAAACTTATAAAGTCCACACGCAGTAAATAAAAGAAACTATTCATCTATTAAAAAAAAAATATCCACAATTAAATGTTCACTTAGCATTGCAGTCGTTCCATAATACTACGCCACCGAGTCAGTCGGTCTCGGGTTCGATCCCCGTTTCGCGCAAAATGATATTCAATTTTTCTATTCAGTATCACCCCGGAGTCTGGAATTTGCGTCCGATATGGCGGTAGGCTCTACTCACATCATGCGACGGAATACGCACGGCTAAAAGTGGGTGCACTAGTTCGCCTCTGCCTACACCTTCGGGGATAAAAGGCGTGTGTGTGTGTGTGTGTGTGTGTAAATGTTTACTCTTTTAATGAAAATATAAAATTGGCAATAAAAGGTTTTGAAGAAACCAAAAATCCGCATAAGTGAAACAGAATATAATATTTGACAGAAGTTAAACTAGACAACGCCTATTAACTACTTAATAGGCGTTGTCTAAAAGAGTAAATCCCTAACGTAAAACACACAAATCCAATACTCAAAACATCATTGTGCAAAGACCCTTGCACACTTGCCGCAGAACCGCTCCCTGGGTGGGTCAGAGCGGCACAATTATATTTATCGCCGTGTGCCGGCGTGTCGTCTGTCCACGCATAAATCAGCGCACGTACGACCGTCCCGATACGTCGGCGGTACGCGAAACGTCGCGGCGCGGTCGGCCGGTGGGAACGCTCTCTTATACAATGTTACCAATAGTGATATTTATTTAAGTCTACTATTTTGGAGTTTTGGCGGGAACTTGGAAGTGTCATGAGGTGCTCTTGTTTTAATTCATTATTTTGGTGATATTTAGTATTATATTGCATAATTATGGTGGTATATTATACAATATAGTTCTATTAAAGAGCTCAAATGAAATGAATTGAAATAATTGTGCTAATCAAGTGTTTTTTTTTGTTGCCGCCAAAACTCCTCGATAAAGTCTTGGTAAGGTAGCCACTGCTTTACTTCGACATACTACAGATAATAAAATAGACAAACCAAACTTGACATTGGCAAAATGTGAACACAAATGCCATTTAATTTAGTTTTATCGGTGTACAAATTTGAATTTGTTATTCTAAATATTGTAAATTAGAGAATTGTGTAATTTGTATATTGTTTCTGTGCCAAATAAATAAAAATAAAATAAAATAAATTTAAAAAAAAAAACGTTTTCTATTTTATATGTCTAATTTACGTATGCAATGCAATCAGCCCTGTATTATATACTACCCACTGCTGAGCACGGGCCTCCTCTACAACTAAGAGGAGTTAGGCAATTTATTTATATCCTTACATAATTAATTTATTTTATTTTTTTATTTTATTATTTGAGGATTGCCAATAAAGTTTACAATAACACAAACATAATAATAACAATCAGAAAATAAAATAATTATAATTATCATATGATTATTATGATACCCCCGGCGCGTCTGTTTTTCTGAACGTGTAAACTCAAAAACTACTGAACGAATTTCTATGAAATTTGGTATGAAGATATTTCGACATAGGCGACTTTTTATCACGGGAACATAATATACAGCGGGAATTTATACAGGAAAAAATATTTCACGCAAGCGATGTCGCAAGCAACAGCTAGTTAAATTAAGTTTTTTATTAGTTCCCCAAAATATTATGTAATTTTTTATGATTTAACATCATTTAATTTAATTTATTACAACAAGAAACTTTACTACGCACTATTTTTATATTATATCTTTCTTCTTTCTTAACCTAACTTTTAAACATGAAAATTACAGAAAATATAATATATATATTATTGCATTGAATGATGAGACAAGCATGCCGTTCGCCTGATGGTAAGCGATACGACCACCCATAAACAGTAGCAACACCATTCAGCACCTTGAGATACAAAGTACTGTGTGGCATTCCACTGCCCTCGTCATCCTGAGACATAAGATGTTAAGTCTCATTATGTCCAGTAGTTACACTGGCTACAATGTCCTTCAAACCGAAACACAACAGTGCATGCATACTGCTGCTTGGCGGCACAAATACACATTGCGGTGGTACCCACCCAGGGGGACTCTTACGTATGAGAGACCTACCACCAGTAAATAATATTGTCTTAACTTTAGCAAAACTTTACTTCACAACTGGGCTGAGAATGAATACTTAGCATCTCAAGTTCCCTCTTAAGATTGCCGTAATTGTTGTTAGCTGAGAGAGTTTTCTTGCTTAATTTACATAGTGAGTCCAAAATCTCATGTTATTTGACTCTACATATTGGCTTTTTGGTCTTTGTTATAAAAAAAAAAAAAAAGGTTTTTGTTATATGTTAATATGAACTAGTAAAGTACGAATGCCACCATGGACAATTTGGTTTTTCTAGCACGATTTACCCAAGATAGGTTCCTTTAGAAGCTATTGCGCCGACTGCCGTTTAAGTGGTATAAGGACATAGGGATATTATTCCAGCGCACGAATGTATCTAATGTGAGCGGAGCTGTGAGCAAAAACTAGTACCTATAAATAAAAGAAATAGCATCACGCTATTGCCCTCTTTTAGGGTTAGGCAGAGGTGTATCACTCACAATTCACTAGCTACGTATAGTGATAAAAACACATGTGTAATAGATGTGAGCCTGTAACCATTAACTGGACACAATCCCAGACTCTGGGATGATATCGATCACTTTAACTAATACTAACACTACCAGCCCTGTATTATATACTGTATTATGTACTGACTGCCTCGGTGGCGTAGTTGTATTGCGTACGCGTTACGAGTACAATTTGCGCGCTGAGGTCCTGGGTTTGAATCCTGGGTCGGGCCAAAAACATTGAGACTGGGTTTTTCCATCTTAAAAATTACTCAGTCGCAGCTCGAAGTCAGGAAGTTGGCGGTGTGATACCCCCGTGCCTCGGAGAGCGCGTAAAGCCGTTGGTCCTGCGCCTGATCTCTCTCCGGTCATGTCGGATTGCCGTCTCACCGGACTATGAGAGTAAAGGAATAGCGAGTGCACCCTGTGTATTGCGCACACACTTGTGCACTATAATATCTCCTGCGTATCTGGCTGATCTCTGTTGAGATTGGCCGCCGTGGCCGAAATCGGCTAGAAAGGGTATATACTGCCCACTGCTGAGCACGGGCCTCCTCTACTACTGAAAGGGTTTAGGCCTTAGTGCACCGCGCTGGCCTAATGCGGGTTCGCAGACTTCATATACCTTCCGTGGAGGAGTGGCGTCTCAGGCTGGAGGCCCCGTCAGCGGGGCTCAGGGTCGTCGCGGCAGTGCGTCCTGTCTTTGCCGAATGGCTGAACAGGCGCCACGGTGCGGCAACGTTTCGCCTGACGCAGGTGCTCACCGGGCATGGCTGCTTCGGTGAGTTCTTGTGGCGGGTAGTGGGGAAGGAGGTGTCACCACTGTGACAACTGCCCGCTGGATACGGCCCAGCATACGTTAGAGTTTTGCCCAGCCTGGGATGAGGAGCGCAGCGCTCTCAGAGCAGTCGTCGGAGGAGACCTCTCGCTGCCGGCCGTGGTCACTTCCATGGTCGACAGCCGGAGGTCCTGGCGTGCGGTGGCACACTTCTGTGAGGTGGTCCTCTCACGGAAGGAGAGTGCCGAGAGGGATCGGAGGCGCGGAGATCCCTCCCGCCGCCAGACAAGACGTAGGAGGCGCCGGGTGGACGACTGACCGGCGTCTTCCGCCCTGTGGATTGGGGGCGTTTGGAGAATTCCACCACGGTATCCCCTGCCTGTCGTAAAAGGCGACTAATGGGGGCCACCGGGGGTCGCAGGCGGGCCGCAGGGGGCTGTCCGTCTTTAATATTTGTGTTTTATTAGCACATTGTAGCGATCCCCGTGATGGACGGCAGCGTGGCTGGTAGGCTTCACGCTGCCGTTGACGCCGAGGGCGTCCTTCGGTGCCCGGGGGCTCCTGAGCCCCCCCACAACAGGAGACGGGCCGCACCAGGCGGCACCGCGCAGGGGCGGTTGCGGACGACAACTTAGACATTAGTCAGAGGAAGCCCGCAGCCGTCCCTAATGCGCCGAAGATGGCCACCGCGGAGTTTTGGTTGGTATGCCGTGCGTTGTACATAGGTTAGGGACTCGGCCCGGCGGTCGCCCGATGGTTACATCTCTCCGGGCGGCTCAACGCCGGGTCGTAAGGCACGGTGAACCCAACATAACCGCTCAGTCGCCCCCCTTGAAGGCTGGACGGTAGTAATAAGTCACTTTCTCCGCGAAAAAAAAAAAAAAAAAAAAAAAGACTTCATATACCTTCGAATTTATTTTTTTGGAGGAATTCTGATGTATGCATGTTTCCTCACGATGTTTTCCTTCATCGTTAAAGCAAGCGATAATTCACAAAGAATGTACTTAACATAACTTTAGAAAGTCAGAAGTGCGTGCCATTGTGCTTTGAACTTGCGGAAATTCGTCTCGGCAGTCCCTTCCACTCCGTACTAGGCTATCGCTGCTTTTCTACCGCTCACTTTTGGTATCAAAAATAAACCTGGGTACAACTTAGAATTTACGCGAGCCATTCGTAAATAAGAGCACTATTTCCCATATCACTCTAAAGCAATAAAGGCCATTCTTTTTTCCGACTGTTTTCGGTTTTGTAAAGTACGAAATAATTTACGATCAGTTCAGTACCGCTTAATCAAGGCCCAGTTCATTGTTAACTCGCTCGCCTTGGAATAATGGTGCTATTGTCTCTTAGTATCGTGATAAACGTACGCCGCAAGTTGCTAGCTTATGAGGATTGTATTTTTAATATTCAAGTATTCTTGGGTCTAGATCATAGATCCCTCATGGAACATGTGGTGGCACATTTTGGTTTTGAATTTATTCAGTCTTTTAATGGTTGAATTTAAATAATACATTGGAAGTCATTTAAACGTAAGGCGGCAATTATAAGTCATTAGTAAAGGTTCATTGGTGACTGGAACTGGACTATAAAAGAAACACCTTAAGAGATTTGCTAAGAACTTTCCTCCTTCCTTCTTCCTTCCTTATCCTTCAAAGCCGATGCAGATGTGATTCCGTGGAGTCGCAACTATTCTATTTAGCGTACCCTTAAACCTTTCTCGGAATAAAAGTTCAACTTTTCCGGGATTCAGTATATGTTATTATATCAACTTAGGCATAATCTATAGATGTGTGGTAAATTTCACCGGTTTTTACTTCTAACAAACATCGAAACATCCTCACAAATTTCGCATTCATAATATTCATAAGATAAGCAATGAGTTTGGGAATGGAATTTGCTTTTTGATGAGCTCACTTAATAAAAGTAATACCAGTCCATTAGCATAACTACTCACTGCTGATCACGGACCTAATCTACTACTGAAAGTGTTTTGGCCTCAGCCCATCACCCTGACCTAGTACGGGTTAACTTCTGACTTCACATACCCTCAAAATTCTAAGAATTCTCAGTTTCCTCCCAATTTCCTTGGTAAGCTAGCTTGGTTTATCAATAAAATCCAAAACGCCAGCACCCATACCCAGCACCATTCAAGTTTCACTATCAGCACTCCCTGTATCGAAGTTGTTCGCGCGGACTACACGCTGTGCGGTGAAATTGATTGCTTCCTGATAACGCTTGTGCATTTGATACTCCGCCTCACTATCACTTAATTAATTTGTTTATTTTACATCTTGGCTTATTACACGATCCTTAAGGATTTGTTTTTATTTTAAGTTGATATATTGCATAAAAATGCAATATACTTTAAAAGAAGAGGTGTATTCAAGTATTTCTTTTAATTTTGATTCCTTCTCAAAGATTTCTATGATACGTTAATAATTTGCAAGTTCGATAAATTTGTTATTATTAATCTTTGGTTTATTAACCTTCTGTGTGGTTTCAAGAACTTCATCTATCTCTTCCGGGTTCCGCAATATTTCTACTAAAACCATCTCTCATAGAAAATAGTGTCTTAAAAAGTGTTCTAGATCGTAGAACTCCTAAAATTGTCATTATTTATAATTTCAATACTTGTCTCAACGTTTTTATTATTAAACTTTTCATATTACACAAGACTAGATATCTAGATCCCAAAATCTTATTACATTATCCTACCCAAATTAATATTAATATTTCGTTTACACCAAGTCCTTGTATTAATATTATATCTTTCTATTTACCCCAATCTCCATTCACGTTTCTTAAGTTCCCAGATTCCGAGACCCCATTTGTATGCTAAGTACATTTCCTCCATCTACATTCATTAACGCCTTGATCTCGTCCCGTTCATAGTTTTTATATCTCGGTTTATAATTAAAAACGCTATTCGGCGAGCTCGTTGTTAAATTTCCACTACTATTGGTTCGGTGGAGAAATTTGGATCTATTGTAATGTTTATGCTGGCGGATTTTCTGTTTTACTGCACGGGAGTTTCTTTTTTACGAATTATATGTTTGAGGAAAAAAATAAACTATTCCCTATTATTTAAATCATTAGGTACCTATTAGTAAAAAACTAAAATTTAAATTGTGCCAGCAATAAATCTTTCTTTCCTTTTTAGCATTTTTGCCTTATACAAGACTAGGAGATGCTCACGGCTCCGCCTGCGTGAAATAGTTTTTCCGGGATAAACATATTTTCCCGGGATAAAAAGCCTATAGCATTCAAGAGTAATGTAGCTTCCTATTAATGAAAGAATTTTCAAAATCGGTTCAGTGGTTCCTGAGATTAGCGCCTTCAACCAACCAAACAAGCAAACTCTTTAGCTTTATAATATTAGTATAGATTTATAATTTTTTGGCCCACATAAACATAAGTATTATCTTCAATACTAATTATGAGAGCTAATATAGTAATCACGGCCTTCGACATCGTCTAGATTAAGTCTCAGACGTAAATGAAGTAATTTAGTCTTACTCCATATGGAAATTCAGTTCACATTTCTCGGGAAATACGTCACCAATCTTGCTTGTCACTAGCATTTACTCGTTCTTGATTATGAAGTCTGTATTTCAAATATCCCAGAAATTAATTCGAACATTCTCTCTACAAATCTTGACCAATAGTAAGGACCTCAGGTGTGACGAAGTCTTTAAAGATATTACGGTACGCTTGGCCTCGTTTTATGACGTCATTGTTAGGTGTAAACGTCATTACAGCCCCTCTTGGGTTAAGGTGGCGGAAAATTTAAAGAGACCGAGAAATGGGCGAAAAATGTATCATTTATCCCGGCGTAATAGGACGTTAGACATGATTATACGTTTAAAATGTTGAGGACGGATTTTCATTTTTTATATTGTGTCGTATTTTTTATGTAAATACAAGAGGTAAATGTAATCTGCGTTATTCCAGCTCAAGAAAATATCTTACGTAAAATAACCTTAAAAAATATACTAGTTTGAAGATTTACTGTCTTAACTTGTGGATAGCCATGGATGAATAAATCATTCTCTGAAAATAATATCTAAACAATACTGAGAGCATACACTATTCGTTAAGAAGATAATATCAATTATCCGATTGATAAAATCAATATCTGAAGAATAATCTAATAATAAAAGAAGAATATCTAGTAGAAAATTGCTATTATACATTAGAAGAATACTTGAAGGTAATTTAGAAATAAAACAATATTACATGTCTTAAATATTAAGTATTGTTTATATGTATCTTAAAAATAAATTTAAAGACTACTTTGGTATCCTATGTTTATATGCTTATATAGATTATTATAAAATTGTATTAATATAGCGCCCTCAAATTTGCAATGTCTGGAAAGGGCTACTAAGTTATAAGCACAAAAAATGTAACAACAACTATTGTACACTTAGTATGCAAATAAATAAATATATAAATATATATAAATAATACACACTTTTTTTTTTTTTTTTTTTTTTTTTTTTTTCGCGGAGAAAGTGCAGTTTTTACCACTACCGCCCAGCCTAGCGACTGGACGGTTATGTTGGGTTCGCCGTGCCTTACGATCCGGTGTTGGGCCGTCCGGAAAAGTTAAAAACATCGGGCGACCGCCGGGCCGAGTCCCTACTCCTGTACTATGCACGGCAATACCAACCAAAACTCCGCGGTGACCTTCCTCAGCGCATTGAGGACGGCTGCGGGTTCCTCCGGCAAAGAGTGCCTAGTTGCGGAGCAACCGCCCCTGCGCGGTGCCGCCGAGTGCGGCCCATGCTCAGAACGTGGGGGGCTCAGAGCCCGCTCATCAAAGAACGCCCTTGGCGCTATCGGCAGCGTGAGGCCACTCACACTGCCGCCCATCCCGGGGATCGCACTCTGTACATGAGGAATGTACAGTATAGTTATGGCGGACAGTTCTTACTGGCCGCCCGCGACCCCCGATTTCCCCTATTAGTCGCCTTTTACGACAGGCAGGGGATACCGTGGTGGGATTCTTCAGACACCCCCAGTCCACAGGGCGGGAGACGCCGGTCAGTCGTCCACCCGGCGCCTCCTACGTCTTCTCTGACTGCGGGAGGGATCGGTGCGTTCCCGATCCCTCTCGGCGCTCTCCTTCTGCGAGAGGACCACCTCGCAGAAGTGGGCCACCGCACGCCAGGACCTCCGGCTATCAACCATGGATGACACCACAGCCGGCAGCGAGAGGTCTCCTCCGACGACTGACATGAGAGCGTTGCGCTCCTCGTCCCAGGCTGGGCAAAACTCCAACGTGTGTTGGGCCGTATCCTGCTGGCAGTTGTCACAATGGTGACACACGGCCGACTCCTCAATTCTGACGATCCGCCACAGGTACTCACCGAAGCACCCATGTCCGGTGAGCACCTGCGTTAAACGAAACGTCGCTGGGCCGTGGCGCCTGTCCAGCCATTCAGCAAAGACAGGACGCACTGCCGAGACGACCCTAAGCCCCGTTGTGGGGGCCTCCAGCCTAAGACGCCACTCCTCCACGGCAGCTCTGCGAAGTAAAGCCCGCTTGGCCTCAACCTCTTTCAGGGCCGGACGCTGTCCACGTCTGGACGCTCCCTCCCGCCAGTGAAATAAGGCAGAGAGGGCTCCGGCATCCAGATCCCATGGTAGAAATCCGGCCAGTACACAGGCTGCCTCGAAAGAGACCGTGCGGTACGCCCTGATCGCCCGCTGCGCTACTACTCGTTGCGGATTACGCAAGAGAGCGACGCAGCGGCCCCCCAGAGAGTCGGCCCAAACGGGACATCCGTAAAGGGCCATGGACCGCACGACTCCATGATATAGCGTTCGGCAAGGGGTGCCAGGACCTTCTAGGTTGGGCAGCAGGCTTGAAAGAGCACCCGCTGCCCGAGACAGTTTGGTCTTTAATCCTTCGAAGTGGGCGCGAAATTTCCACCGGCTGTCGAGAACTAATCCTAAATATTTCATCGACTTACCGATGGGAATCCGCACCCCCTCCACCATTATGTGAGCACCGGCCGGTGGCCCCTTCCGAGGCCCATGAAAACAAAGGGCCTCGGTTTTATTGAGAGCCACCGTTAATCCTAATCTACGGATTCGACCGACGACATGGCCGGTGCCCTCTGCTGCCAATATTGCGGCTTCCTGATAGGTCCTGGCAGTCGCTGTTACAAGCGTATCGTCGGCGTAACATTTGACGCCGACGGCCCAGGGGTTGGTGCCACGGAGCACCCAGTCATAACCGATATTCCACAGAAGTGGGCCTAATACAGAACCCTGTGGAACACCGCAAGTCATCGCTCTACGGTGCCACCCGTCGGAGCCGGAATACACTACGTCTCTGTTGGACAAGTAAGAGTGCACCAGGCGCCGGAGATAGGGTGGCACCACGTGGTACCTCAGTGCTTCATATATACAGGCCCAAGGCAGGGTGTTAAAGGCGTTGGCGATGTCTAAGGACACCGCCAGAACGACCTGACCCTGGGCCACCGCTTCCTCCGCTAATGCTTTGACCCGCAGAATCGCGTGAACTGTCGATCGGCCTCGCCGAAATCCGAACTGCCATTCGGATAGGTTCGGACCGACCCTCTCGAGATGCTCGACGAGGCGAGCATGGATAATGCGCTCAAAGAGTTTTGCGATCTCGTCGAGCAACACGATGGGCCGGTAGGCCGATGGCGACTCTGCGGGTCGTCCCTCCTTCTTCAGCAGGACGAGCTTCCCAGTTTTCCAACGCGCCGGGAAGACGCCCTGCTCCAAGCAAGCGGAGAATAGGCTGCGGAGTCTCGGGCCCAGGTGCTCGAGGGCTAACACCCAGGCTTTTCCTGGAATGCCGTCGAGCCCCGGGGCCGTCTTCTTACTCCGCAGCCGAAGCACCGCCGCCCGCAATTCCGCGGGCGAAACCTCTGGGATATCCCTTGTCGAACTCTCAATCGACGATGGCGCCATGTCAGGTGGCGCCATCGGTGGAGGAGTAGTCTCCACGGTGGCCGGGAACAAGACCGCGACAACATTGGTTAGATGCTCGGGCCGGAGACTCTGTGATAGTGGGGGCCCCGCTGGACGAAGCTTTTTCATCGCCAGACGATAAGGGCGCCCCCACGGGTCCCTGTCAAGAGTCCCCAAGAACTCCCTCCTAGCCGCAACTTTGGCCCTGTGCACGGCCACCCGCAACACTCTCTTCGCCTCTTTGTAGAGGCCATAGAGCAGCCGCTCTTGGTCCGCGTGATCTACGAGTCTTAGCCGACGGCGGCGATGCCTGGCGTAATGGCGGCGAGCTGTAACACAGGAAGCGCGTAGCTGCGTTAATTCTGCTGACCACCAGTACACCTGCCGCCGCGGATGGTAGCAGAGGGCCCGGGGCATGGCAGCGTCGCAAATGTCCGACATAGCCACCCCAAACCACTCCACCTCCCGCTCAACCCGTACCGGTCCGTCCGGTACGGGTAGCCACGACATGACTAGAGCGGCTAGCACTAGGGCCTCCTGGTCCAAGCGCTTTAACGCCCACCGCGGGCCATCCCGATTAGGGGTCCTCAGTCCAGCACTGGGCTGGATATTCGCGGACGCAGAGACGTCGAACCTGATGTAACGATGGTCCGACAAAGTCTCTGTGCCCACGACCACTCTCCAGCCCCGGACACGGCGTTCGACCATTGGGCTCGCAAACGACAGATCTACAATGGATCCACCGTTATGCCGAACGCACGTTTGTACTGCTCCCCTATTTAGGATGACCAGGCCAGTTGAGATCGCCCAATCCTCCAGGACCCTACCGCGAGCGTTGGTCGCCGGCGAACCCCAGGCCTCGGACTTGGCATTGAAGTCGCCGGCGACGATCGCCGGGTAAGGTTGACCTTGCGCCACCAGGGCCCCCAGCTGGACGAGGAAGGTCTCGAACTCAGCCAGGGGTCTGTTAGGAGAAAAATAAACCCCTACAATCCAGATGTCTCCCAACAGAGCCGCAATGCATCCCCGGCCCTTGGCTATTTTCTGTGCAAGGCTCTGGGACAAAAGATCCTGAGCGCGGGCACAGTGGTTAATGTTCGCCTGGAGGAACTTCAAGTCCATTATTGTGCGACCTCCATTGCAACTACCTCGGCCTGCGGTGGGCTCTCCAGCTGCGGCTGAGCTGAAGCCACGGCAGCAACTGGTTTTATTCTTGGAAGACGCCGGGTTCGGCGTGACAAAGCAGGACATGCTTTGCTTCCAACTGGATGCCCGGCGGGCTTACCGGCTGCGACGCAGATGGCACAGCTCGGCGAAGCTTCGCATTGCCGGGCCTTATGCCCAGGCTGGCTGCAGCGATAACATAGTCCGCTGCGGTCTGTGGGACAATTACAAGTGTCCCGTACGTGACCCTGCTCAAGGCAGCGATAACACCTCAACGGGCGGGCCTCAAGCACGGTCACTCGGGCCACAACCCACCCTATCTTAAGACGGCTTGCCTTGATTTTCTGGGCTGCCTTTATTGGTACTTTCACCCAGACAGAACCTAAACCAGAGCGGTCCTGACGGATTTGCCCTACCTTTACGAGCGTTGCGTCGCACTCACCAACCTTGCAAAGGGCCGCTGTGACCGTCTCCGGA
Source organism: Sphinx pinastri (assembly GCA_947568825.1). Classification (NCBI taxonomy): domain Eukaryota; kingdom Metazoa; phylum Arthropoda; class Insecta; order Lepidoptera; family Sphingidae; genus Sphinx; species Sphinx pinastri. The sequence continues at coordinate 13,674,974 of OX387632.1, forward strand.
GTGGCTGCATAGTCGAGCCCCGACAGCCGCAATTCCGCCGTTTTGATTGGCCGTGAGACACGAACGTCCTCAGGCTGGTTAAAACATTCTCTCAGTCTCGCGGCAAGAGATTCAGCCTTCTGCTCAGAGTCCGTCCCGGGAACCTCATACAACATAGCACCCGTGGCAGCGTACTTAGGCTTCAGACGGTCTATTTGAAGGCCAGTGAGATCCACTTTATGCTGGGCTTCAGTCAGAACACTCGCATATGTTAGCCCCTTTTTGACAGCCGCTGGCGTCAGAGATATGATGACCGCCGCAGACCGTGGGTGGCGGAGTCTCGGCTCCGACCGACGCCGATGCGGTTGCTGTGAAGCCGTCCCCCGGCTTGCTCCATTCTTGGCCTTCTTTTTCTTACCGGAAACCACGGTCCATTCAGTATCCGGATGAGCAGATGTCGACGCCATCGGGATGAATTCTCGTTCAGAATGGTCCATCGACGTATTTGTTTTCTGCTGCCTATTTCCCTTATTTGGTTTAGAGTGACGCTCCGGGTTCGCACGAGTAAGACCGGTCACGGCCACAGCTGGAGCTGGAACTACTCTTTTTCCTTTGCCTTTTTGTGGAGGCAAAGTAACTATTGGAGCCGGAACATTCAACGGCCAAGCTATAGTGGGCGGCGGTCCACTATGTAAGGGCCCAGTCAAGGGGATACTAATAGAGGGTGCGTTTTGAGCAGTTCCTTTGTTTTTCCCCTTACCCTTACCCTTGCCCTTGCTTCCCAGAGAATGGGAGCTCTCCGTCACGAATCCGTTCTGAACGGGAAGCGGAATCACCACGTCGTTAACCCGCGCCTCATGGGCCAATGGTGGTCTCTGCGCCGGTCCTATAATGGCGGATTCAACTTTAGCCATTAAACGAGCCTCTAACTGTTCCATTGCGGTGACTTCTGCCGCTCGAACACTGGAGGCCGCCTCTAGTGCCTCAATCCGCCGACGAAGGGAGGCATTGTCTTCCGTCTGTTTAGTATACAGATCCCTCCATTTTCGCGCCTCATCTTCCAATCTAGTCATAATAACATACTCAGGTTGATTTACAAACCTAAGTATGGTATCATAGATCCTGTCTAGGGACTGCTGGTCAACCCCCTCCAGGTTCCCTGATTTCATAGAAATCAGTTTTGCCACCTTTCCACACTCTCTTAAATCCTCAGGAAGGATCACCCTTGACTCCTCAACTCCCTGCATCAAGGTGGTGCTTGGCGGAGGTGGTGACTTAAGAAAAGAGCGGGCATGGCCTGCCGCCTCTTCTTCCACCTTCTTGCGAGCAGTAAGCTTATTTTTTTTTGTTATACGCTCTTTTTGAGCCTTCGCTGCCTCGCCGTATTTAGTAAGTGCCGATGGGCGTCCACGTTTATTTGTAGGTGTCCCATTTACACTGCTTTCGGACTCACTAGTGTGAGCTGACCGCGAGTGAGCGCTGTCTACCTCCGGTTTTTGCCAGAGACGTCCCCTCTGACTCCTCCTCAGTGCAGATGTTCGCTGACTATTCTCAGACTCGGTGTCCGATGCAAGTTCAACTACCGGCAACTTTTTGAACGCACCCTTCTTGGGCTTCGCGCCCGTACTTTCACCCACTACGTCACCGTCTTCAGGCTCATGCCCTCCGACCACTGCCTCCCCTGGCCTGGAGTCAGGAACTGGGGCAGACAACCGCGTCGATGTTAATGTCATTAACGGTATTTTAAAATTATTACAGTCCATTGTTGTTCCCACGAGTATGGGGGAAATAAAAAGTCCACCCAGGCAGAGCCCCCTGTACCTGGGTAAGCCTAGCGTAACCCGCCAAAAGTGTCAGCCGGTACTCTGGCGGGGGTCGCACTCGGGACCGAACCACCCATCGGCCATGCATCCCCTCGCGGTGCGCCGCCACTTGGGATTTGGGGTAACTTTTTATAGAGGTTTTCTCCCTCGCGGTCCGGGCGGTTAAGCCAAGACCCTCAGCCCCAAGAGACACCGCGAGACATGACCACAGTGCAGCTTGGGATTCCGAGACTGGCGGTGGCTAGAGAGAACAAGTTCTGCCCCAGCCTGTCCCGCGGCAGTGTAAGTGCACACGGAACCCGTCTGTATCCCTCCACTGTGCCCTCTGCTAATCAGAGGGAACGCGGAAGAATCCTCTTTGCTGGTTTTGGTCCACGCCGTTTCCGGTACCCCCCAAATTTGGGGGGCGTTCCCCTATCCGCCACCCAGGGAGACGCGCCCGATGGAAGACCAGCAACTCCACACGGGAAGAATAATACACACTGCATTCATCATACTTAAGGGATATAAGAGAAAAAATATTGTAGACGGCATTAACTAGTCCTAAAGATATATTATAAACTATAGCAATATTAAGAAAAAACTGTAATTCTCCTAGCCAGTTTCGGCCACGGCGGCCAATCTCAACGGAGATCAGCCAGGTACGCAGGAGATATTATAGTGCACAAGTGTGTGCGCAATACACAGGTGCACTCGCTATTCCTTCACTCTCATAGTCCGGTGAGACGGCAATCCGACATGACCGGAGAGAGATCAGGCGCAGGACCAACGGCTTTACGTGCTTTCCGAGGCACGGGGGTATCACACCGCCAACTTCCTGACTCCGAGCTGCGACTGAGTATTTTTTTTAAGATGGAAAAACCCAGTCACAATGTTTTTTTTTTGGCTCGACCCGGGATTCGAACCCAGGACCTCAGCGCGCAAATCGTACTCGTAACGCGTACGCAATACAACTACGCCACCGAGGCAGTCTAATACGGCCTTGGTGGCGTAGTTTTATTCCGGTACGACTGCAGTGCTGAGGTCTCATGTTCGATCCCGGGTCAGGCAAAGTGATATTAGGTTTTTCTACTTAGTATCCGCCGAAATCTGAAAATGTGGCCGATAAATAGCTATAGCAAAGGGAATTAGGCGTGATGCTATGTATGTAAGAAAAAACTACATTCTCAAATAGAATCTCCATCCAATAATCGAGAGCAAAAGCTATTCCTATTTACAAGTACATTACGAACAGTAAACAAACAGCAGGTTGCAAAACAAACGGCCTAACACCTCTGTTTACCATAGATTATAAATAGATTATGGTTTTGAACCCCATAAATAACACCCCGCGATACTGCATCGGAATGCGTTTAATATTTTGCCTTTTCGTATGCGGGAAGGGCGTACTGTCCGTTTTTAGTGTTGTGGGGATATCGATATGTAAATACATAGGAAATTGTTACAGAAGTAACCTGAGTTAAAGACGAGGTCATATTGTTTAGGGTTCGGTTTTGGGTTCAACAATTTTATACAGTTTCGGATTCTTGATAAATTTTGTTGTAGAAAATTACAGTGAGCATTGTTAAATGAGTGTGAAATGGAAAATAATCTACCTTCTTTAGATCACAATTACTGAACCAAACAAAATTAGTTTATAATTAATAGTATTTTTTTTGTTGATTGATAGACGAGTGTAGTGTCCATAGGAACACTACTCTCATCTATTAATCAACAACAAAATGACTTCATATTAGTCGAAACAGCATTTTAGCAGTTGTTCTGCATTTGAACCACAAAGAAATTTGGAAATATGGATAAATAAAATCTATCAATACTATCCCAACACTAGCGGGCGATAAGGAGCCAGACGGCGAAACAAAAGCGCTATCGACGTGAATTTCAACAATATCCGAGCGGCGCGTAAATCACGCGAGTCCGCCATATTGTTTATTCGCAACGTGCCGTGTATTCGATACGAATGTACCGGTCGTTTTTTGAAAATAGATTTTTATCGATAGTTTACCGGACAGGGTTGTTGACGACACTATCTTTTGTTTACTGTGGTGTAATGATATAATCTACCTCTGGTGTCTAAACATTAATAATAGTTTACCTGTTTTTTGCTATGGATATATTCTAAGTTCACCGAACGTGACAATATTGTATCAACTGTCATTTATTATTACATTAATTATAACGGTATTTTTATAATATATCAATGAGCACAATACACAAAGCGCACATCACGCCTTCATCCCGACAGGGGTACGCAGAGGTGCAACTAGGGTACCAACTTTTCGCCTGTGTTCCATGGTTCCGTCCATCAAGGTGATAAGATCGTCAACCGACTATGAAAGAAGCCTTTAAAAGATACGTTACGATATACTTACTTTGCGTTATTTAATCTGGCTTCTCATTTTTTATACTTGTTACGTCACATTTACAACGCCTCTGAAGGCATTCTACTGGTGGCAGGTCTCTCAAATGTAAGAGTCCGTCTGGGTCTGGTGGTGGGTACCATCGCAATGTCTATTTCTACCGTCAAGCAGCAGTTTGCATGCACTGTTGTGTTTCGGTTTGAAGGACATTGTAGCCAGTGTAACGACTGGGCATAATGAGACTTAACATCTTATGTCTCAGGATGATGAGCGCAGTGGAATGGCACACAGTACTTTGTAGCTCAAGGTGCTGGATGGTGTTGCTACTGTTTATGGGTGGTCGTATCGCTTACCATCAGGCGAACGGCATGCTCGTCTCGTTATTCATTGCCATATAAAATAAATAAATAGAAAAGTCTATATAAATTCGACCTAATGAATTCATTGGATCTATCCATTGATATGTAAAAAAACCATATCAATGCATATATCGCTATGAATTTTCGCAACCAAACTTATGCATATTTTTGTAGTGAACCTCAAACAAAAATAACCTTTCATGCATAACAATGTGAAAATCTTTTTAATTGTGTTTAAGATTTCTTTCTTGAAGCACATCTTTCCAGTGCGGTCTATATGAAAAATGCTTGAGATCTATCTGTAGCTCTTTTTAACTTTGATGTCTTGTCCAACATTTTTGACGTTTCAAGATGTTCAGAATACGTCATGTGCGCTGTTGAGTTTTAAAATTTGAAAATTTGAGTCTTATTTTTTATTTATGTTTGTGATTTGAGGACGAAATTTAAATTTAATTACTTTAAATTCATTAAAAAATAACTGTTTTATGCTAAGACATCCTATTATTAGACTTCATTTCTTTTTTTTTTTCAAATAACGTTTTATCACTTCTATTCTAATATTATAAAGAGGAAAGATTTGATTGTTTGTTTGTTTGTTTGTAACGGATAAACTCAAATACTACTGGACCATTTTTTTTCCCTAATAGGAAGGTACATTACTCCTGAGTGCTATAGGTTACTTTTTATCCCGGGAAAATATTTTTATCCCGGAAAAACTTTTATAGTCTTTAATATACTAACTGATAATAATACATTGTTAGGGAATGCCTCCAGGATGAATTATATTTTTACACGTTATAATATGCTTGTATAGTTTAAATATAACTTACGAGCTTTAGCCCGCGGCTCCGCCCGCGTGAATGAGTTTTCCTGGGATAAAAGTCCCGCTTTATATTTTCCCGAGATAAAAAGTAGCCTATGTGTTAATCCAGGACATAATTTACCCGTGTGCCAAATTTCATCGAAATCCGTTCTGTAGTTTTTGCGTGAAAGAGAAATAAACATCCATACTTACAAACTTTCGCGTTTATAATATTAGTAGGATATATAGTAGGAAGTTGGATTATAGGATTTAATATTTTACATCATGACTCGAGCTGGGTGAATTGTATTCCCATGCAGTACTTTTATCTTGATTCTTCATTCGCAGTGACGTTGCTACTGTTATTCGACAGACATGATTACTTTAATGCCTCTCTCGACTCATCATTCATTAAGTTTAGAAAAGTGATATTTGAACAAAAATCTTTGGAATACTTCTACATTATACTTGCAAAGATACGATTTCCACCAGTCGTCAAATGTTGTAAACTTGTTTTCTTTCCCGCATTACATTTTCAGGAATTTTCGTTGAATGCTGAATATTATGAGCTTTTTATGGCAACCCTCAAACTTCTTGACAAAGCCTTGTCGAGTCTACTTTATTTCTTGTCTCTCATTTTTCTCTAGACAGGTGTTTTTAACAGTACCATTTGCACTTGATGAGGACCCTGAAATATAACTAGCTTTTTATGAAAACCCTGAAAGTGTTCAGTTCAGCTGAGTTACTGGAATATTGTCTTGTAAAACTAAATAAATTTTAATTAACGGTTCAAATAATTATTGCTAGACAGACACGATGTTCAGAAAAAGAATTAATTTTATCAGATGTATTTGGCAGACACAGAAAAATAGTAATTAGTGCCTCTGGGCAGGCATCACCTATTTCTGCTGTTAATCAGGTGCTCAAGCATTGTTGTATTTTGGTTTGATGCTGTCTAATTTTCAATGTATTTTATTTTATTTTAGTTTATTTGGGTGGCTCACAGCTAACTATAACAATAATCGAAAATAAGAAATAAATACAATAAGCCAATCACGAGCCACCACAGATAGATTTTAACAGTTAAATTACAATTTCTTTAGTCTAATTACCTTAAAAGTACTTAAGTAACTTAGATTAAGTTGAATACATGCTTTGACGTTCTGTAATTAAAAAGAAGATATAAAATACATTATAAAATAGTTAGTCGCCATGAACCTCAACAAAACCTCTGGTTAAAACTTTTTTCGCAAATGCGATGCTGCTACAAAATAGGTCTACGCTCGCAGCATATGGTAGATCATTAAATGCCTTAACAGATCGAACCATGAAATTATTAGCTCTGTAATTTGTTCGTGCAAACGGAATGTGAAGAAGATTTTTACAACGCGAATAACGAGATGGAATATTTAAATTTATTTTAGTCAGAAGTGCTGGACAATCAACCGAAGACTGAGCGCTCTTTATTAAAAAAGAGATATCGGCAATATTTCTGCGCACTGACAATGGCAATAGGTGGAACCGCACACACCGTTTATTATATTCGACTTTAGGAATCTTAAACTTAAAGCCTATTATTACTGTCTGATAAATTAAAGTTAGTTAGTAGTAAAGATATTAAAGTAATTAGTATTACTGTCTGACATTGGACGACTTGATAAAGGTCGATGGATGCAGACCGCTTTTGACAGGACCGTCTGGAAATCTTTATGGGAAGCCTATGATAATCAGCAGTAGACTTCATGTGGCTGATCATGATGATTATCTCAAGAAAAGAGCATACCTAGTATTATTCGACGTCCTCGTTCAGTCCTGACCGACCCAGATGATGCCATCACACTGGCCATCCAAAGAAAGCACGAGTTATTGAAACTCTCACACTCCTCAAAACCGCTGTACCGTCTTCGCCGTCGAGGACCTCGCCGCGTCCCCCGGTGTCCCGATCCAGTTAGCAGTTCCGGCCCGCGTGCCCATGAAAGCAACGGATAGATTGGTGTTTTAGACCGCTAAAATCACCTAATCGCTGATGTCTCAATCATCTTCCAACGACCGCCCTGAGCCGAGGCTCGTACCCCACTTAGGGGGTGCCCTCAGCGTGTCGTTTAAATGTAAAGGGTTGGAGCGCCTAAAGCGTTCACCCGAAAGTCCGGTGTGGTCAGAAAAGCCGACTCGCGTCAGGCTCGTGACTGTAGTCACTCCATAAAAAAATAATTAGGGCTTATTTAATGACGAGCCACTTTCTCGCCCCATAAATTGTATAGAAAATTAAAGTTCGATAAGAACAGAAAGATATATAAGTAAATTTTGATAATCTAAAGGATGGAAACAACGAAATGAAATCAATTTTCATTGTTACCGCCGCGTGGAAATTTTTATCACAAATTAATGGACTGGTAACAGCCGTGTATTAATTGATATCGACTATTTGGGTTCAGTGGCTGAAAGGAGCTGTGCGCATTGTTTTTGGGATGGTCGGTTCGTATGCATCGGAATATCATAATGCTGCGGAAAAGATTATTTCTAAAGAGGAAGAAAAGGGAATCAGTGGTGATGCTACGGGTAGCATATTTGAACCCGCTATAGATAATGCCATCCAGGTAGTTGCGCCTCACTGAAATGAAATGAAATCATTTATTCGAATCCATAAAATGTTGAACATTATTTAGATTCAGTCAATTCTTACTCTACCACCAGTTCGGAAAGCAGTTTCCACCAGAGAAGAACGAGCAAGAAACTCTATGGTTGCTCTTTTCAAAATCAGATCAAAGGTATATATAAAGTACAGTACAAAAAAAATCTTATAGATTTTTATTTTGTTTAGAGCAGTTCATATATTTACTTGTATAATAATGAACTTTCAATTCCCATCCAAGTGTACAACCCTCACAGGAATCACGAAATAATTTTATATATAAGAAAGAAACAAAGAAACATTTATTGCCACAGATGAGATACCATGTAACTAGCAGGTAATTAATAATTGAAATTAAACTATTATAACGGATTTTATCGCGGTTTTTTATTTAATTTTTCTCCCGACGTTTCGAAGGCTTTGCAGCACTTCGTGGTCACGGGGCGGACTGAGGTGTTGGTGGTCCGAAAAGTTAGTGTTACAAATCTACCTTCAATTTACAATTATACAATTTAAAGATGTTAGTCATTGTTTGCGGTCCGGTCTACGCAGTAAGAGCTCACAATGTCTTGAGGTCTGGCAGCAGGTCTTTTGGGGCCCGATTTAATTAGATGTATGACCGGGTCCCAGGCTTGTGCAAGTTTCAATAGAGAAGATGGTTGGAAACTTGCACAAGCCTGGAACCCGGTCATACATCTAATTAAATCGGGCCCCAAAAGACCTGCTGCCAGACCTCAAGACATTGTGAGCTCTTACTGCGTAGACCGGACCGCAAACAATGACTAACATCTTTAAATTGTATAATTGTAAATTGAAGGTAGATTTGTAACACTAACTTTTCGGACCACCAACACCTCAGTCCGCCCCGTGACCACGAAGTGCTGCAAAGCCTTCGAAACGTCGGGAGAAAAATTAAATAAAAAACCGCGATAAAATCCGTTATAATAGTTTAATTTCAATGTCTAACATTCGCGTAAACATAAGGAATCATTAGGTAATTAATAAAATAAAAAATCAAGGAAAAAACAACAACAAAAATTTAATAAAACACTATTAAATATATCCATTGCCACACGCGCACCCAAACCGTGGCAACTAGGTGGACATCTCAGCATACGCTGTGTAATGATGAGAGCCATCACACAGCACTGGTTTTCAGTGGCCACCCAGAGTGCCGCATATATAATCTATACTTTTCTTAATCTCTTAGAGTTCAAGCGTGCAACTTTTCGCTCGTGTTTTAGTTCTTTAAATACACACTTTAGTGTATTAACCAGCGAAATCCCCGCTTAAAAATTGGTAGCGCGTGTCTTCGTGGATGAAATGATCTATAGCAACCGTAAAGAAGGTAAAAGCCGCCGTAGTTGGCCACGTGTGTAACGTTCCGGCATCAACCCCTTTATATCCGGATTCTAACAGGCCGGCATAATTGTGTCAACAGGAGAGGGATGCTTGTTTCTCGTTAATCGATGCTCTATCTCAGTGTCAGACCGCTTATCATTGAATGCAGTGGGGTTACTTGCCCCGAAGAAGGCCACCGCGGCTTTTGGTTGGGGTTACTTTTCTGTATAAAAAAAAAGAAAAAAAGTATTAATTTAATTAAAAAATTCACAGACTTTAATACCTGAAGGCGTAGGCAGAGGTGCAACTAGGGCTCCTACTATTCACCATGTGTGTTCAAAAATTCTAGACTTCAATATCACTTTGCCCGACCCGAAATTCGAACCCGGACCCTCAGAGCGATCATACCGTGCACACAATACAACTACGCCACGTAGGCGATCAAAGTTCAACTCAGTCGAATCGTCGATGTCTCGTCACTCCCGTCGAGTGTGAACCGACCTTATTTGTTTTTAATTTATTATCAGAAACCCGTGACTTGTTAACGCCGCGTACGCGTCATAATTTGATTAATGGAAAAACATTGACTGAAACACTGGAGCTTTCGAGTGCCGACGGCCATTTATTATATCGGATGCTGTTGTTGACTTGAAACCTAAATGGTCATCTTCAAATGGATCGGAACGACTGGATACAATTTAATAGGTGTTTTATGTGATAGTACCTATATATTACTCAAAAAAAAAACGCAGTAATATGCTCTTCATTTTGTGTACATTGGGCACTCCTTCCATTTCCACCTGCCTTACTGAAATACTGTATGGTTAGTTCACCATACTATTACAATATCATGCAGCAACAAATATTTAGCATATGTAGTTTTTCCCACTGCTTCACGTTAGCTTCTAGGACATCTAATATCGAGCACATTGTGTAAGAAAAACTGACGCAAAATATTTTACTTGGAATTGTAACCCAACACCTCCCAATCTATAACTCTTTACGCTGCTACTAAACTAAGGGAGCAACACAGTAAACATCACTCATTTAAAATAATAGAAACAATCTTTTGCTTGCGGCTCCGCAAGCGTAAAAAGTTTTTCGGGATAAAAATCCCGCTATATATTTTCTTGGGATAAGAAGCCTATATTCAATTCTAGACTTTAATCTATCTCAGTGATAAATTTCATCCAGATCTGTTCAGCCATTCTGGCGTAATTGTGAACTAAACATCTAAACTCTCGCATTTATAATATTAGTATAATAAACATAATATATATGTGTGTGTGTATTTATAATAGATATTGGATGGCATTATCTATATCTATTTGAAATTATATGTGTGTATTTGTCAAAATATATTCTGTCTTGTACAGTGTACACCTCAACTGCCCTTTCTTTACCTTTCCCTGTCTTAATGCTACGGTTGTCTGTAAGAAATTGCCTCGAGTGATAAGACCGCCAATTGTACTTTATTTCTAGTGGATATACTGTATTTTTCTAATATACGTGTACAATAAAGTATAATAAATAAAAATAAAAAATATTATTCCTATAGTTTCCTCCAATTAGCAGTTATGAGCATTATTATCTTGCGTAATTGCTTCTTCACGCTTCGATTGACGAATTTCATATAAGGAGGTGGTGGATTGGAAGCCTGTTTAACAGATTAAAGCCCAATGCATATAAAATGCGATGAGATATAGACAGTGACAGCTTCAGCAGAAAAGGTTTGGTTTAATTTTTTACGGTCGCATTTAAAGTTAAAGTCAAAATTTCTTTATTTAAATTATTTCTTTCTAAGGCTCGTCGTAAATGTTCGCTTCGAAACGTTTTATCGCTGTAAAGCAGCACCAAAACTCCCTCAGCAACTCTATAAGATAATAACTTTATGAAGGCAATCCCCTCTAAAGAAGCCTTACACAAACCGTGTTAGAAGTTTTTCGAAAAGTTTTCGCTCGACCTGAGAATTGAATTCAAGGCATCGCTAGTATCATACACACTACCACTACACGGATGACACTAAATCATAAGTTTCATCATCATACCAGCCCTGTATTATATACTGCCCACTGCTGAGCACGGGCCTCCTCTACTACTGAGAGGGGTTAGGCCTTAGTCCACCACGCGGGCCTAGTGCGGGTTGGCAGACTTCACATACCTACCCCTGAAATTCTTATGCAGAATTCTCAGGTATGTAGGTTTCCTCACGATATGTTACTTCGCCGTTAAAACGAACGATAATTGATAAACAATACACTCGTAAATTCGAAAAGTCAGAGGCACACCTCTGACTTTTCGAATCTGTCACACATGCCTTGGGTTTTGAACCTCCGGACATTGCCTCAGCAGACCGTTCCACTCCCAACTATAGCCTAGTTAGTACGTCCACGTAATTATTTTATGACCCTTTATTTAGGAGCGTAGAGTGAGACTTTTGTATTTGATCGGCTTATACATTGTGTAGCATTTACTTACAAACTATGAAATAGGCTACAAATAAAACACCATAAAATATCGACGAAATTCATACTAAACTCCATACGATAAATCCACTTTGAGCTCACAAAATAGCCAACTTCACCGCTTATGCACTGCAAAGGGTAACAACAGACCAGTGCCTTATTGCAACGAAATCTAATTATTGTTGCCAATATAACGCTTTAACAGTACCACTCCGTGTCCTGCGCAGAAGGTGTATTAAATTTACCCCGCGTTCACAATGACGGCTTCTCCTTGGGTAGCTATGGGTTTCAGATTTTGCGGTTTATGTTTTAGTAATCTATTGATGCACACACAATGAGAGGAACACAGAAATGGAGCAGCACTGTTATAACGTGGTATCCGAGAGGTTGTAAAAGAAAAAGAGGACGTCCTTCCAGGAGATGGGTGGACGACATAACAGCAGTAGCAGGCACAGTCTGGACCAGAGCCGCACAAGATAGAATAAAGTGGAAGGAACTGGAGGACGCCTTCGTCATAGGGACGAACAGATGTACCAAGCATTAATCATACTGCCAGTCCTTTTACACGTGTAGTCTGTGGGTTAGTTACACGCAGATGGTATACAGCGCACTCCGCATCCAATACAATAACGCGTTCCGGGTGTTGATGGGGCTGCCGCGTCATTGTAGCGCGTCCAATATGTTTGCGGAGGCCCGCGTTGACGGGTTCCACGCTATCATAAGAAAACGCTGTGCCTCGCTAATGTCGCGTGTGCGCTGCAGCCCTAACGACATCGTTAACGTGTGGGCAGATAAGTGGGACTCCCTGCTGATGAGTCAGTGGTTAGCGTTGCATGCAAAAACCATCATGGCTTGATGTAGGATTGTCTTTTATAATTATTTATAATGTTACTAACATAGTTTTATGAAGTTACTAACAAATATTAGAATAATGTGATATGGACAAAAATAGTCTGATGTAAATAATAATAAATAAAAAATAAAATAAAATTAAACTTGTATTTTTGATGTAAACATAATATATTATCTAGTAATAAGAAGTAGCATTATAGCAAGATAGTGAAGTGATTTATTATACCTAGTTATAGAATTGTAATTAGTAGTAAGTTTAATATGTTAGCTTTAGGTTTGTTATTTTTCCATTAACTGTACATCTGAAATAAGGCTAATAAATAAATAAATAAATAAAATCTATTGATGCTGCGCTTGCCAGGAACACGCTGGATGAAGGCCGCTTTTGACAGGTCCGTCTGGAAATCTTTGGGGAGACTTTTGTTCAGCAGTGGACGTGGCTGATGATGATGATAAATCTATTGACATGGAAGCTTTTGTTATTTTCTTTAAACGAATATCTATACTAATATTATAAAGAGGTAAGATTTGATTGTTTGCATTGAATAGGCTCCGAAACTACTGGACCGATTTGAAAAATTCTTTCACCAATATAAAGCTACATTATCAGCGAGTAATATAGGCTACTTTTTATCTCGGTGAAATATAAAGCGGGAATTTATCCCGGAAAAACTCATTCCCGCGGGCGGAGCCGCGAGCAGAAGTCTAGTATTACATATTCTTAACTCGTTACAAATAGACAATAATTTTATGTCGTTTATTACGTATATTCAGGAGAATATTATGCAACTAATAGTCTATGGACTCTTCAATCATTTCTATACTTGGTGTGTGTAATATTAATTGATATTAAAACCTTTTATTTAAAAATCAATTGTTTACGTTAAAGTCTTCCTTTGTAGTCTGTACTACAAAGGAAGACTTTAACGTAAACAATCTTCTTTATACCGAATATAAAAGTATTGCTCCCACCAGAAAAAAGAATTGTACAAGATCCTAATATAGTTCCTGGCATAAAATAGTCTGTTTTACTTATTCAGAAGAGCAAAAATTATTGAACGATCCTAAATTTGTGTATCGTGTCGCATCCATCCCGGAGCTTGTCACCCTAGCGTGTCGGTGTGAAAGCCTAGCAGACACACCCTAATCTAATTTCTTACCAGCTTACTGCTCCTGTATGGCTTAGGTTTAAGTGCTTTTCGTCATTGAAAAAATCACAGGCTCTTGCTGTAGTCGCCTTGGTCACTTGAGAGCGTCCAGTTATTGATATGTTAAACTCGATTGATCAATTTATTTTAATTAACAATCTTAGTCCTTGATCCGATTCCGGAAATAAACCAATCAAAATAAATCATTTGTAAGCAGGTCAAAAATCTTTATCCTGATTGGTAAATTTTTACGATCGAAAAAGTATTATAATTTTATTGAAATAACGGTTACTCAATTAATTTGGTGTGATTTTTTAACTCGATGAAACAATAGTTGAGAGGCGGAATTAGTGTCAGATACAGGTGATTAATTTCTATTATATCATGGGACTGAAATAAAACTCGACCAAGTCAAAGAACAGATAATGTGCACCTGTACCTACCCTCTCAAAGACAAAGGTGATGTTAAGAGAATGAAGTGCCCGATACGAAGTAATAAAATAAAATGCATATCAATAACTTTAAGTGGTCAAATAAAAAAAAAAATTAAGTCAGATCCACAAAATGGCCAAAGCGCTCTACCCATCAAAACATACCGATCAGTATAAAAATCACATCACTGTGACCCATTTCGCGGGAATGGAATTCTAAAATTCAAAATGCAACCATCGACCGGAAATGAATCCGTTGGCGGGAGTCTGTCGTGATACGGATCTGATGGAGCTGCGCGTCCGACATCCGGCCGGTTGCAGCCTTTATAGCTTCCAATTTCAAATCTGCCCATCGAACGGTTCGCGGTTGGGTGTTCGATTTTTGAAAATTGTCCTGGCTGTTATGAATGTTTTGAGTATTGCTTTTGAGTGCGACTTTATGAAGAAATATTCTCACGTACCATGTCTACTCGTCTTTTTATACTTTACTTCTAGCTGGAAATACTAAATGCAGCATTTTTGAAAATAGAATCTACTATTTTTTTTAAGCCAGTAATGCACTATTGTTTGCGATTACCGTATTGTACATATGCACAATCATACATGCCATCAATACTAAACTAAAAGCTCACTCGTATGTGGGCCAGTGCGTCGCGTCGGCCATACATCGCCACCAGTCGGACGTCCATACTCGCCGGCCGGCAATACATTCCGCTGATACGCATCTCGGCAACAGCAACGTTAAATCTTCTAGCCCTGGTTTATTTATGTCGCTGTGCTTGTTTTTACGTTTAACTAGTTAACAGCAGGTTCTCGCCTTTCTCAGGGGTTAGGCAGAGGCGAAATTAGCAAAGCCACTATGAGCGGTTTCCCAGTAGATACAAAATATCTATATTATACCACCAGCATAACTATATGCACGGTTTTGACCATATAAATCGACATAACACTATCTACTTAATAGGTTCTCATAATTGTTATTATCTTGTTTTTTTTCTTTTATTTAGGCATCAGTCATATTCTTACAAACTAAGTTATTTAACGATTAGAACTTAATACAATAGACCTACAGTACCGAATAGTTAGTATCTTAGATTTATTATTATTACATTTGGAACTTTACATAGTCGAGTAAGGTCTTGATGAATTTTATTATTGATGAATTTTGTTCATTTTTTATTTTGTTGTCTATTGTATACTGGCCTCAATGGCGTAGCTGTATTACGGTACGACTGTAATGCTGAGGTCTCGGGTTCGATCTCCGGGTCGGGCAAAGTGATATTGGATTTTTCTAATCAGTATCAGCCCGGAGTCTGAAGTTTGTGCCCGATATGGCGATAGGCTCATCACATCATGGGACGGAATACGCACGGAGAAAAGTGGGTGCCCTAGTTGCGAATCTGCGTACCCCTTCGGGGATAAAAGGCGTGATTGTGTATTGAGAAAGGTCTTAATCTTATTAATGAAGTTTTTTCATTTTTTATATCGTTAACTTCCGTCTATATTCTTCTATGTATGATTAAGTTTTTTCTTTTTTTTTATCGCATTGAATGACGAGCCGAGCATGCGCTTCGCCTGATGGTAAGCGATACGACCACCCATAAACAGTAGCAACACCATCCAGCACCTTGAGTTACAAAGTACTGTGTGGCATTCCACTGCGCTCGTCATCCTGAGACATAAGATGTTAAGTCTCACTATGTCCTGTAGTTCAACTGGCTACAATGTCCTTCAAACCGAAACACAACAATGCATGCACACTGCTGCTTAGCGGTAGAAATAGACATTGCGGTGGTACCCACCCAGACGGTCTCTTACATATGAGAGACCTACCACCAGTAAAGTGATACATGTAATAAAGTATAATAAAGTATCTAACGTATCTATAGTCATAATTTATTTCCCAAATAAATAAATTATAGCGGTGCCTACCCATATTCTCGCTACCGAGGAACCTATCTAAGCCGTTCTATTTCCCCAGTACAACTCTAACCGCTGGTCCAAACAATTTAGTCAAGTTTCCTTCCGCCAGAGGTCACCTGCACGGCCAATAGAATTTATGAACTTAGCGTCGAGTTAATTCAGTTAAAGTTGAACTCTCGGCGGGCGACGTGGCACCAATTAAACCAAGTTTTAACAGTAAACTCGCCGCGGTCATCCTAACTGGTATGTAACTTCCTAGTTTATATTATAATCCTTTGGGATGGATATTAAAAATTGTAGTCGGGGGTGTAATACCGCCCTGTGGATTGGGGGCGTTTGGAGAATTCCACCACGGTATCCCCTGCCTGTCGTAAAAGGCGACTAATAGGGGCCACCGGGGGTCGCAGGCGGGTGGCAGGGGGCTGTCCGTCTTTAATTTTGTGTTCTTAGTGGCACATTGTTGCGATCCCTGTGATGGACGACAGCGTGGCTGGTAGGCCTCACGTTGCCGTTGACGCTGAGAGCGTCCTTCGGTGTGCGGGGGCTTCTGAGCCCCCCCCAAACAGGAGACGGGCCGCACTAGGCGGCACCGCGCAGGGGCGGCTGCGGACGACAACTTAGACACTTCCGTCAGAGGAAGCCCACAGCCGTCCCTAATGCGCCGAAGATGGCCACCGCGGAGTTTTGGTTGGTATGCCGTGCGTTGTACATAGGTTAGGGACTCGGCCCGGCGGTCGCCCGATGGTTACATCTCTCCGGGCGGCTCAACGCCGGGTCGTAAGGCACGGTGAACCCAACATAACCGCTCAGTCGCCCCCCTTGAAGGCTGGGCGGTAGTAATAAGTCACTTTCTCCGCGAAAAAAAAAAAAAAAAGTCGGGGGTGTAATTAAATGCATGTAGTTTTAAATATATGAATTCTGTTGCAGTATTTTTATTAAACCCCAACGGAAAAAGAGGGGTGTAAGTTTAAGGTGTGTGTATGTCTCACTGTGGCATCGTAGTTCCGAAACGACTGGACCGATTTTTTTGTTTGAAAGTTGATGTGATCGAGATAGTTCTTAGCTAAATTTGGAAAGACCTATTCAGGCGTTTGAAAATAATCAGCTCGTTTCCTAATTTCATAAGTCTGCTATTTCGCAGGTGCTTAGGTATTTTTTGGGATAAAAAGTAATCCATTTTCAAGGATATATTCGTTTTGTTTGCTAAATTTCATCTTAATCTAATAAAGCGTTTTTATATAATTGGCTAAGACAATCTTCAAAAACTATGAAATAGTACTACTAGAAGATTTTTTTCTTTCCGCTCTGTCCTCGTCTGCACTTCTCTCTTATACGGTATAATACAAATTAATTTAAAAACATTCCTATTTATTAATAAAAGTGCAATCAAAATCAACCCATAGTCTCTAGCCTCAGTACCATTTACAGAGCCAATCACTCTCAGTGACTATTTAAAATTATCTCCCACATTTGCATAACTCATAAGACACTTGGAAAATCAAATAAAAACCAAACTAGACGTTACGACTCTCGTGGGCAGTAAACGTGTAATTTCCCTAGAGTTAACGTTTTGATACGTTACCATATAAAACGAACTGTATCTAATGAATAACGCCTCATAAAGGTTTATTGGTGTCGACGCTGTGAATTCTAATGGAGTATGAATTTGTGAAACAACGTTTTAAATTAACAACAGCGTGCGGAAATTTCGAATCGTAAAAATTTATGCGATGACATTGTTTGTTAATTTTAAACTAGTTTGCCAATGAGAACGGAAATGAAGTGTAAAGGATATTGTACCATACCATACCAGCCCTGTATTATATACTGCCCACTGCTGAGCACGTGCCTCCTCTACAACTGAGAGGGTTGGCTTTACTCAATCACGCTGGCCTAGTGCGGGTTGGCAGACTTCACATACCTTCGAAATTCAGAGAACTTCTCAGGTATGCAGGTTTCCTCACGATTTTTTCCTTCACCATTAAAGCGATAATTCACAAAGAATACACACACAACTTTTTAGAAAAGTCAGAGGTGTGTGCCCCTGGGTTTTGAACCTGCGGACATTCGTCTCGGCAGTCCGTTCCACTCCCAACTAGACTATCGCCGCTCCAAAGGATATTGTAGCCAGTGTTATTACTGGGTATTATGAGGCTGAACAAAGGAGACAGTGTGGAGATGGTGTGTGGTAAAAACCCGTCTTTGTATCAAGTTCTGGGGTCAAAGTACATCCAGTGACACTTCCAATTTTAAAAAAGTTGCTTCTTTTAATTTAACTAACGACTGTGGATGGATACAAGTTTATGGTTAATAGATATTATATTCGGATTACACTAAACTACCCATCGGATCCAGTGAAGGTATTCTGCAGCGAGAAGATAAAAAACCAAATATTAGTCTGTATTTGTGACTTAATTTCTAAAGGATATTTTTTATCCGCCTACTCTTTCGAAGCTAGAAGCATTAACATATTATAATCTAATGATAGCCTTTGACCTCAGAATTACACAAGTATCATTTTTAATACATCTCAGCCAACTGTTCCACCAAATACTGGCATGTTTCCAGCTGGTCTCGTTTACGGATCCTAAATTCCACTTAATGTTACTGCATCTTGAGCATAAGCCGTATTGCTTTGAATCTTACTATTATCCAAGCAAGACACAATATATATCTTTCTTGCTTAAAGGCTGTAGTTCCATTGACTATTTCTTATAGTGTTCCTGCGTTATTGTCGTTAGATCATTTCTAATAACTCCTTTCCTTAAAGGAGGGAAGTGGAAATGCATTGACGATTCCTAAGGATTTTGTCATTATCATTGTCGTTTATCATTAGACACTTGTGAGCCAGTCATGGAGTGGAGACCACATGCTGGCAAGCACAGCGTCGGCCGTCCACCTGTAAGGTGGACAGATGACTTGATAAAGGTCGCAGGAACACGCTGGATGCCGCTTTGGACAGGTCCGTCTGGAAATCTTTAGGAGAGGCCTATGTTCAGCAGTGGATGTCATGTGGCTGATGATGATGAGCCAGTCATCTGCTATGTTTTTAATACATCTGTAAGTAACTTTTAAACTTTTTTTTCTGGATGACAAGAGAGACAGTCAATCTAATAGTAACGCCAGAGCAGAAGTATCAACAACACAACAAGTTACTTATTGGCAAAGCACTAATAAGCATAATGCTTATTACACAGACACATCAGAAGTCTCATAATAGCAGACTTAAATATCCATCACAGAAGAAGTAGGGAAGGGCGCAACTAGTGCACATACTTGTCTCCGTGTGTATTCCATCCCATGATGTTATAGGGAGCGAGCCTATCGCCATATTGGGCACAAATTCCAGACTCCGGGCTGATATTGAGTGGTAAAACCCAATATCGATTTGCCCGACCCGGGGATCCAACACGAGACCTCAGAACTGCAGTCATACTGTAATACAACTACGCTACTGAGGCAGACAGAACACAAGTGATTCTGAATATGACAATACTGATAATTTGGCAGCAGTGATACCCAGACGAACCTCGCATACGAGAAACCATCTCTGACTGTGATCTCATAGGAATATGTTTCTCAGATAATGTAAAAGAAAGTAAACTGTCCATCAATTTGTCAGCGAGAGAAGGTTAAGTATAGGAGGCAGACGAGCGATTTAAAATCGAAAGAAGTACTTTATTTGTAAGCATCGGTACTGTCACTGGATTGTTTATTCTTATATTAAAATTACTTATTTTAAACATTGAAATTAAACTATTATAACGGATTTTATCGCGGTTTTTTATTTTATTTTCTCCCGACGTTTCGAAGGCTTTGCAGCACTTCGTGGTCAGTCCGCCCCGTGACCACAAAGTGCTGCAAAGCCTTCGAAACGTCGGGAGAAAATAAAATAAAAAACCGCGATAAAATCCGTTATAATAGTTTAATTTCAATACTTATTTTAACTGCCTTTATACCGCTTATGTTCAATGTAACACATTTTTTAAATCACGTTGTAGAAATGATTTAGCTGACAAGTCACCTGCGTGACTATAAACCCCTCTAGGATCGAATCTCGAGTAACAATTGTTAGAAAACCCACTAACGGCGGTATTAAATCAATCTCAAGTTTGAGTTGCATCTCAAGTAGAATAATGTATGGAACTATTAATACATTATGTCTACTTGAGATGTAACTCAAACTTGAGACTGATTTAATAATACCGCCCTTAAATTGGTATCTAGCTCATGGCCTCCTAATCTTCAGCCCATATGTGCCCCATGAGAAAAAATGCAATAAAAATGTTTTATACATATACATACATACATAGCATCACGCCTTTCCCCTTTTCATGGGAGGCAGAGGTGTATCACACCCACATTTCGCCAGCTATGTTAGGTCCCATGTAATAGGGGCGGGCCTATTGCAATATTACATTTCTAGACTCCAGGATGATATTGAGTAGAAAAACCCAATATCAATTTATTCGACCCGGAGATCGAACCCGAGATCTCAGGACTGCAGCCGTACTATAATACAACTACGCTACCGAGGCATACATACATTTACATACATATACACTCACGCCTTTTATCCCCGAAGGGGTAGGTAGAGGCGCAACTAGTGCACCCACTTTTCGCCGTTATTCCGTCCCATTATGTGATAGGGGGCGAGCCTATCGCCATATCGGGCACAAATTCCAGACTCCGGGCTAACACTGAATTTAAAAAACCCAATATCACTGCCTGACCCGGGAATCGAACCCAAGACCTCAGCATTGCAGTCATACCGTAATACAACTACGCCACCGAGGCAGTCACACAAAAATATACCCGTTCTATAAAACGCAGTTCTTGACTTGAACTATTTTCTACGAAACAGTCGCATGTATCCCGTCTGCTCAGAGGCGTTCTTACCAAGCGAGTGCACTCTAAAATATTCACGCAAGTAAATATGGGAACAAATCTTGACGCTTAGCTCACTCCCTAATCCGACATGTATGATTTATTTATACTCTTGGATTTCTTATGTTAGATTTTGCAAATAACGTCGTGGAATTGACGTGTTTTTTGCCATTATCATAACTACAAAACAGGTAGGTTTCTGACATACGCGGGGCCGTCTGGTTACATATCACTGCAATGTTTATTTCTACCGATAAGCAACAGTGTGTGTTGTTGTGTTCCGGTTTAAATGATGTTGTAGGCAGCGTAATTACTGGGCATTATGAGACTTAACATTTAATTTTTCAGGGTGACGAGCGTAGTAGATTACCACGCAGTACTTTGTAATTAAGAGTTGTGTATGGTGCTGCTACTGTTTATTGGCGGTCGTATCGCTCACCATTAGGTGAACGGCATGCTCGTCTCGTTATTTAACTGCAATAAAAAGTAATAAGTATTAGACTCTATTTCTGTTTGAGAAATAGGGTCTAAGCATTATTATATTCCATTTGCAGGAAAATCATAACATTTTAAGATATACTTTTGTCTTGTCACAGCAAAGGCAGTGCGATATAGTTATTTGCCATTTTGTATGATGTTGGTATCTCATGCGATTGCATAAATATTAGAATAAATGTTGATATTTCGGTAATCTATATTAAAAGTATCTACATTAAACTTATCATGTTCATAATATTTGCAGAAATATCAGTTTCTTTTTTTGACACGGAACACTAACAACAGATTACTATAATTTTTTGACATGGAACCCTGAAAAGCAACACAATACCTACACACTAATATGAAATAATGCTATAAAGAATTCACCCCTATTCTTTAACATCCCGAGATACTATTACTGTATGAAATATTCCTTTGACTTCAAAGCTTGCACAAGCTTTTAAGTTTAGTCGTGGAGTTTTTTTGCTTTATTATAAAATATTCTCCATTTCTATTACTTTTATTTGCTTTGTAGGTTTTTGGTTTGTTTTTTACTGGTGGTGGTAGGTCTCTCATATGTAAGAGTCCGTCTGGGTGGGTACCACCAATTGCGGTGGTAGACATTGGTCTATTTCTACCGCCAAGCAGCAGTATGCATGCACTGTTGTTTCGGTTTGAAGGACATTGTAGCCAGTGTAACTACTGGACATAATGAGACTTAACATCTTATGTCTCAGGATGACGAGCGTAGTGGAATGCCACACAGTAGATCGGTACTTTGTAAGTCAATGTGCTGGATGGTGTTGCTACTGTTTATGGGAGGTCGTATCGCTTACCATCAGGCGAACGGCATGGTCGTCTCGTCATTCAATGCAACAAAAAAATAAAATAAAAACTGTTATTGCGTTAATATCTGAGTTTTACTAAATAAGCCCACTGCGGGCACAAGCCTTCTCTACTAATAAGAGGGATTTAGATTTATAATTTACACTAGATAAGGCTCCGCGCAGACATATTCAACTTGTGGCAGAGGCATAAAATGTAGAATTATTAATGTTTTGGTTATTCCAATCATAGCTATAGTAATTTTCAGGAATTATAGTAAAATTTGATTTTGCTTTCCAAAACGTTTCCTAAATTATCGTATCATCAATTTTGATCCTTAACTTATTCAATTACTTTACCTTGTGAAAATCTACCAAAATTGTATTGTATTAACACAAAAATAATTAAACTATAACTTATTCAGTACGGAAATTCTCCGAAAATGACTTTTGTAAATAGTTGTAAATAGTAGCCTTTGGCAGGTTTGATAGTATTTTCGCGGCTTCGCCCCAGTGGAAGATTTTTCCCAAAAACAAAACGTCCACGCTATATTTTTATGAGGACAAAAAATAACCTTTATTTATCTGTTTAATCGACCCAAATCAGTGAAAAATCATAACTAACTTAAACACACATTACAAAGTTCAGCAATTATAATATTGTATTAAGATTTTGATATTCTGTATGCAAGAGTCCATTTGGGTAGATTGTTTTATTGCTTCTGCTTTTTATTGCTGCTTGGCGATAGAAATAGACATTGCGGTGATATCCAGAAGACCCCTCGCATACGAGAGCATGCTTAATAGTGTAAAAGCACTTGCATTCCGGATTGAATAATATAGCTCACAAGCTATATTATAAAAGCTGTATTCATTAATCAGATAAAAATAGACCTAGAAAAGACCTAAAATAGTTATAATTAGACCTTAAACCAAAATATCTCAAAGTGAGGAGAACAATGTAGTTTCTTGCAGTGTATGAAGTGCTGTGTAGGCACTTATTTATTTAACAAATTTTGACTCTCCAAACTGGATTTCGAAACCTCTACCTTGAACCAGTAATCAAAATATTACTAAATTAAAGTAACTAAAATATACTACTGCATAACAATAATATGATAAAAACGGTGCCTAGATGTATTTAGCTCTCAAAAAATGCCAAAGAAACGAAGATGAAATCTCGAAATAATTATATTTATATAATATTTGTAAACCAGGTAACTTTATGATATAAACCAACATAATGTACTGGCGTATTTGGTAGCTAATATATTGAGTTTAGTCTGCCACAGTCCTATTCCAACCTTCTGTGGTAACTTTCAAGGAACTCAGAACTCTATATCAATAGCATAGACTTGGTTTTAGAACGACAATATTGAGGTGCCAAGAAATACTCGAAAAGTATCCGGATCCTGGCGCCTCAGGTATTTCCAAGTTTGAAATAAATTCTTTTATTTAACAGCATTCGTACCGTATGACGGTTGGCTTCCTTTTCGTTGATGGAGTTGTCTTGAAATCCAGAATACCTTACTGATCAAATGCCAAAGCTTCGGAATGGAGATCTCGGTTTAGAAGTGTATTTACAGGAACCTTTTTGAGAGTTGTTGTCGATACTCGTAGTTCTATTTTTCGTTTTCTTGAATGTATACTGCCTCGATGGCGTAGTTGTATTACGGTATAACTGCAATGCTGAGGTCTCGGGTTTGATCCCCGGGTCGGGCAAAGTGATATTGGATTTTTCTATTCAGTATCAGCCCCGAGTCTGGAATTTGTGCCCGATATGGCGATAGACTCGACTTCTATCACACTATGGGAAGGAATGGCGAAAAGTGGGTGCGCTAGTTGCGCCTCTGCCTACGCCTTCGGGCATAAAAGGCGTGAGTGTGTGTGTTAAATGTATGTCTTGTTTTTAAAATGTTGTTGTCCAAACCATATTGGGATTTCTAATCAGTATCATCCCGGAGTCTGGAATTTGTGCCGGATATGGCGATAGGCTCGCCCACTATCACATCATGGGACTGAATACGCACGGCGAAAAGTGGGTGCACTAGTTGCGCCTTTGCCTACCCTTTTGGTGATAAAAGGCGTGTAGATATTGAAGATCGTAACGGGTGGAATGTTCGTATACTTATGCCATAAAAAACATTCGTATTAAGTTTCGTATAAGCATACCAAATCACTTTCTATTGCAGTGACTAATACAGCGATTATCATAAACTCTCACACTATAAAATTATAAAAAAAATTAAGTTAACGCCCACTTTATAAAATTTATTCCTTCATTCTACGTAACATTTTAATTGAGTTAGGAGTTTTAACGATTTCTTGATGCGTAAGTTGTTATTAACGCGATGCCTTCGGGCGGGGCATCGTCTAAAATGTAATTGAGATATCTCTATAACCAGTTTTGATTCGCCCACTGATGTCCTAGAGCATTTGAAGTTGTGCCTACTACGGACTTTGAGTATTTAGGAGAGCAAGCTTTGTCTTGTTTGTAGCGCATAGTATGTACAGTCAGCCACATAAATAGCTGAACAAATTTCAAATTTCAAATCGCCTATACGCGTTCAGTTATGCAAATCCCTTTTTTTCTTAGTGTGAAGTAAAGCAAATATCTTTTATTTTATTTTTGTGAAGAGAAAATGAAAATTGGTATGAACAGAAAAGTGTAGGGGCGATTAGAAGTTTTGAATTTGTTCAGCTACTTATTTGGCTGACTGTACTAAGAATTATGAAACTTAAGTATTGCTAAACTGGTTATTTTTATCATCCGATCCTGCATACCTGAGAAGTTCTCTGAATTTCGAAGGTATGTGATGTCTGCCAACTCGCACTAGGCCAGCGTGGTGGACTAAGGCCTTAACCCTCTCAGCTGTAGAGGAGGCCCGTGCTCAGCATTGGGCAGTATATAATACAGGGCTGGTATGGTATCCATACCTATAGTGTGGTTTCATCCATACCATAGGTATGGATGAAACGAAGCATTGAATTGTTTATTTTCGTAATACAATAAGTCCAGTGTCAGAGGTGAACAAGCTACAATATAGGCTCACCGATCTTGTCCAGCGTCAAACTGCCCGCAAAGATAGAAAAATCCGACGATCGTTGTCCAAGATCCAAATTCTTTCTACATCCTATACCACCATACCAGTCAACATCTCACATTCACTCCACATGTAATGTCCGCTTTACGTGTCTCCTTGAAATTTAATGTCACACTTGATCCAATTTGTAATATTTTAGTATTAAGTTTGCTCATTTGTATAACCCTCATCTGTACTGTGGCGTTTTCGGAAAAGGGAGGAAGATATCAAATATCAGAACCTCGCCTCCCTGCGATATCGCATTATTGTAAACAAGTAACTGATAATGAATGAAAAACCTTACTTTTGTAAATTCAATAAAAAGGAAAAAAGGCAAAACCTCACGGTAGCCATCTTTGCGACAAGCTCACGTCTCTCTAAAGTACCACAAACCTACCATATAGAACAACTGTATAAACGACACTTCGTATTATCAAATAAACAGCATTCACAAAAACAATATAGCGTTCGCCCACGATCAGAATTAACATGTCAGCATTATTAATAGGCAATATAATTAAAGTGTCATCTATAAGTTTCGATTGTGAGTCGTAAATTATGTGGGTGGGGTCGTAATGATAGGCTTGCGATGCGACTTTGGCCGCTACTGATGTAAATAAGCAAAATTGAAGAGTACGTATGATTTTTTTACATTTACGGACCTTAGAATAAGTTGCCTATGAGTATTTTGTTGAATTTGTGAAACTTTATGTCTATATAATACGCGAAGAGGTAACTTTGTATCCTATTAGCCTATTGCGTGATCGGAGCAGTGTAAAATTTAGTATAATTATAGTTCATATAGAAAAGGAGTGCAGAAAAATAAAATTTATGTGTAATATGTGTTTTTTTTTTGTTTTATTGCGTAGAATGACGAGACGAGTATGCCGTTCGCCTGATGGTAAGCGATACGACCACCCATAAACAGTAGCAACACCAAACAGCACCTTGAGTTACAAAGTACTGTGTGGCATTACACTGCGCTCGTCATCCTGAGACATAAGATGTTAAGTCTCATCATGTCCAGTACTTACACTGGCTACAATGTCCTTCAAACCGAAACACAACATTGCATGCACGCTGCTGTTTGACTGTAGAAATAGACATTGCGCTGGTATCTACCCAGACGGACTCTTACATATGAGATACCTACCACCACAAATATATCAAATACACAGGTCGAATTTCGACCATTGGACGACCACTAGTAATAATAAACCCACATTGTATAACGTCCCATTTTGTTGGGCAAAGGCCGCCTCTTCTGAGAGTTGAGGCTTTAGTCAACCGCGCTGGCTTATTTCAGATCGGCAGACTTCACATACCTTTGAAATTCTTATGGTGATCTTAGCTTACTTCCTTACAATGTTTTAGTCTATCATTACAGCGTGAAATTATTCACAATTTACATGTGTAACATAAAAAAGTCAGAGGTACGTCGCGGGTTTAAACCTGTTGACCTACGTCTCGTTTGACGCAGGTGTAACCGCGGCCCAAAGCTTGTACAAATTATACGGACTAGAAAATAGACTAGTAATATAAATTTTATTGCAATTAAATGACCAGACGAGTACCTTGCTCGCCTGTTAGTAAGCGATGTGACTGCCCATAAACAGTAGCAACACCATACAAAACTTTTAATTACAAAGTACTGCGTAGCACTCCTCTGCGGTCGTCACTCGGAGACTTAAGACGTGAGTCTCATAATGCCCAGTAATAGTGCAGTTTCTTATGTTTGAATTTGTAAATTATTTGATAATTAACAGAAAATAATACGATAAAGAAATTTTTCTGTGAAATCAGCATCAAAAATGGTTAAAAAATAAAGCAGTTATTCAAATTTGAAATATTGTGGTGAGCAAAAGTGGAAGCTTGGTGGGGACATCGCGCTATCTCTTTTACACGCAGGCAGCGTTACGGCCGGTGACACCCGGTGACGTCACAGTCTGATATTACTGTAATTTGACAACTACCCCTTCCACCAAATTTCAAAGCTTTATAACTTACTTAATTATTTTTTTCGTTACATTTAGGATGACATACATTTTTGATAAATGTATTTCAAAAAAAATAGTCAAGTCCCTTTTACGCTGTATACAATGTAGTTCAAACCAGAACACAACAGTCCATGTACACTGCTTGGCGGTAGACATACACATTGCAGTAACTACTCAGACGGTCCCATGCGTACGATAGACTTATCCCTTGTAAAGCAATATACCTGATACTATCTCTTGTGCGAAGACTACATGATGAAAATTCAAACTATTTGTAACATTGTTAAAGGATTCTCTTACATTGTCATTTTATGGATTCTTCGGGTAGAGGAATGCTTAATTTGAAATATGAGACGTCTCCTTTATTAGACGTTGGTCTATGAAAATATAATGTGGAAGGACAAGCTATAGTCACTAACCGCATTACGCAGTTTGTCTCGGGGCCACTCATTATCTTACAATAGACTTTATTTTGCCTGGCAGGTCCTGGATTTGGGTTTTTATACAAGAAAAGTTTCCTTACTATACCTGATGACAAGTGGAATGACGTCAATATAGAGAGTCGACTGACGAGAGATGATTGTCTCACACGCACACACACACACTCACGCCTTTTATCCCCGAAGGGGTAGGCAGAGGCACAACTAGCGCACCCACTTTTCGCCATTCCGTCCCATAATGTGATAGAAGGCGAGTCTATCGCCATATCGGGCACAAATTCCAGACTCCGGGCTGATACTGAATAGAAAAATCCAATATGACTTTGCCCGACGCGGGGATCGAACCAGAGACCTCAGCATTGCAATCGTACCGTAATACAACTACGCCACCGAGGCAGATTATCTCTCGCCAGTAAAAAAATCAAACGACGGATCCCCAAACTGCATCCTGCCTCAAACCAGTTATGAAACGGTAGGAAGCGTTTTATGATGTCCTAGTAACTCGGGTATTAGAAATGGGCTTTATAGCTATCATTAGAAGACACAAATTAAAAAGCGATAATAGACGGTATTAATCATTTCGTTTTAAAGGATTTGTTCGGTTTCTCTTTTGAGATAACATTTTATCATTAATGAGGTAGGTCATGAACAATTACAATAGAGGTGATTAAAAAACACTATAGAAATAATTAGAAAATCCTAAAAACTGTGCAACACATCAAGAAAATTCAGCACAAATAAACTCAGCATTTACGAGAAGATTCTATTAAAAATATTCGTCTTGCCCCTGATTTAGATACTTGCCGAGTACAGACCAATAGTCCCAAATACAATTGTGTAAACAGCTTATTCAGGTGTGTTTGTTACTCATAACTTATAGTCATTTATATTCGCAAAGTTATTCGAAAATAGTATAAATAAGGTATTAATAAAAATTAAGCAACAAAATCATTTTGATTTTCGAACGTTACAAAAATTCAATTATCCATTTAGTAACGTTTAAGAGGAATACTAACATTTTACGTTCCAAATTAAAACGAGCGCAACTATAAATTCCCGAACGATCCATAAACTTTACTGTTATTAAAACATGTACAGGGTTTTTATTTTGGTGACATTGATTGCCTCACTTTATGCCGTTTAATTTATGGTTTTATGATAAAACTTGGGGGTCCGGTGGTTTTCGGTTTTCGTTTGGTAACTTTCAATGCTTTGATTGAATGTTGAATTTGATTTAAAATTAGAATGATGAGGTAGATAAATTGTTCGAAGATATTTTTGATATAATTGTTGTAAAACCTACAAATATAATTATTCATGACATTCTATGTAAATATAAATAAATGACTAACTAGGGGCTATCGGAGAAATGAAGCTTATCTATTAGTAAAAAAGTGTAATGCAATAATCCTCTATTGCTCTTTTTCTTAGACGATTTCAATAAAATTATCACCGCCCCCGGGTGGGCTCGAACCACCAACCTTTCGGTTAACAGCCGAACGCGCTAACCATTGCGCCACGGAGGCTCTTGATGGTAATGCGTAATATCCGCAAAACATGAGTTATCTGTTTTAATTTAAATGCGAAAAGTTTAACACTTTAATAAAACTCCGATTCTATTGTATCTACTTTCTTGTTAGTCAATTACTGTGACCCCAAGTCTTTAAAAAATTATGAGATACTATTTTCTGTCTTTTTTTTACATGTATAACTAGCCATTTTTATAGGTCTACAACGGAAAATCCAAAAAAAAAACTAAAAATACGGGCTATATTTGTTTTAGAAATTATATTATAGGTGAACACATACTATTCGGATGTTTCGGTTAACAGCCGAACATGCTAACCATTGCGTCACGAAGGCGCTTGATGGAAAAGCAGTGGCGTAGCTTGCTACAGAGGGTCCCTATATCTTCATCAAATTTCATCCAAATACGTTCAGTAGAGTCTTCGTTTACTTCTATCAAACATCCAAACATTTTGTTTGTTTGGATGTTTGTATGTTTGTTAGAAAAGTGGACGATAGCCTAGTTGGGAATGGAACCGTCTGCCGAGACAACGTCCGGAGGTTCAAAACCCAAGGCACACACCTCTGACTTTCGAAGTTACGTATGTATTGTTTATCAATTATCGTTCGCTTTAACGGTGAAGGAAAACATCGTGCGGAAACCTACATACCTGAGAATTCTCCATAAGAATTTCGAGGGTATGTGAAGTCTGCCAACCCGCACTAGGCTAGCGTGGTGGACTAAGGCCTAACCCCTCTCAGTAGTAGAGGAGGCCCGTGCTCAGCAGTGGGCAGTATATAATACAAGGCTGATTGCATTGCATGTTTGTTAGAAGTAAACGCAGAAACAACTAAACGGACTTGAATGAAATTTGCCACACGAGTAGGTCATGTCCTGGATTAACACATAGGCTACTTTGTATCCCGGTAATTTGATCCCATGGTAAATAATGGATATTTTAAATTTGATTCTTTAAGTAGATGGCGCTGGCGTCGTACTTTGTTTTAGGCACTTTTGTAGCGAGGAAGGCTTTTCACGCGGGCCAAGACGCGAGCAACACCTAGCATTATGATAAACTTGCACGCCTCAGACTGCATCTACTGCATAGATCTGCTTTTCTAAGGCCGTGTCTTACAGAAAATCCTATTCGATTTTCTATGTTGAAAGTATGTGCTTTGTATTTTTAATTTCATCTGCGTATCCTCAAGCCTCCGTGGCGCAATGGTTAGCGCGTTCGGCTGTTAACCGAAAGGTTGGTGGTTCGAGCCCACCCGGGGGCGTTCTTTTTTATATTTATTTACTTATTACGCCACATTGTACTATGAAGTCTATGCTAGAACACACTAAGGTCTAAAATAAACACATTTATTTTTCTTATTCCCTATATTTGTTGTATAAAGAAATAGATAGGTTCACTTTTGAAAACGTAAAGAAAACTGATAAATAATTTATTTTGCAGACTCAGTTCGCAAAATTTCGTATAATAATTTTGATATAGTATTATGAAATGGTAACCAAATTGATGGTGTTAGGGTATAGGTACGCGCCCGGATAGCGACCACGGTACGCAACTTGTAAAACTCGCCATAGTGGCCCACGTAAGTGAGTCGCGTTTCGGGATCAGCCTTTTTTAAGATATAGGGGGCAAACGAGCATACGGTTCACCTGATGGTAAGTGATCACCGCCGCCCATGAACATCTGCAATACCAGGGGCATAGAAATGCGTTGCCGGCCTTTTAGGTGGGAATACGCTCTTTTTTTTAAGGTCCGTGTATAGTGTGTTTCAAAAAGCGGCGATAGCCTAGTTGGGAGTGGAAAGGATTGCCGAGACGAATGTCCGCAGTTTCAAAACCCGAGGGCACGCACCTCTGACTTTTCTAAAGTTATGTGTGCATTCTTTGTGAATTATCGCTCGCTTTAACGGTGAAGGAAAACATCGTTAGGAAACCTGCATACCTGAGAAGTTCTCTGAATTTCGAAGGTATGTGAAGTCCGCCAACCCGCACTAGGCCAGCGTGGTGGATTAAGGCCTAACCCCTCTCAGTAGTAGAGGAGGCCCGAGCTGAGCAGTGGGCAGTATATAAAACAGGGCTGGTATGATGATGATATGATGATAGTGTGTTTCAAGCCGACATAATTATGTTGACTGGTAAGGGGTCATCTCTCGTCAGTCGACACTCTATTTTGACCCTAATCAACTTACCATCAGGAACAGTGGGGCCATATTGTAGTGCCCGTTTAAAAAAATAATGTTATGTAAAAATTCAGATGTTTAGTGGATATTTTGCTTATCTTCTAAGTGCCTCCGTGGCGCAATGGTTAGCGCGTTCGGCTGTTAACCGAAAGGTTGGTGGTTCGAGCCCACCCGGGGGCGTCTTTTTATCTAATCTGACTACGCCCCGTTCTGCATGAGGTGAATGCGTGAACTGAGATTTTGATTATTAACTAGTTTCAATTCATAATTTTAATATTATTCGTGATACCTACATGTTATATAAGCGATCTTTTTTATTATGATTTTTACAATATTTGATAATAATTCTAGATAATGTATCTAATAAAAATAGTATAGGGCATTCAGTGCATTCATATTCTTTTTTTAAATTTTGTCGGAATATGTTTTTTTTAATATTTTAGTTTTACTAAGGCTATTCGATAATAAGAAATTATTATAGAATCTCTGGGTAAGATACGCTTCTCATTTTGTTTTTATTTACTTTAATTTTACGCGGGCAGATTTCATAATCATCATCATCATCATCAGCCACATGACGTCCACTGCTGAACACAGGCGTCCCCCAAAGATTTCCAGACGGACCTGTCAAAAGCGGCCTGCATCCAGCGTGTTCCCGCGACCTTTATCAAGTCGGGCAGATTTGCTAAAATGTAATTTTTGTATATGGAATCGAAAGGTGTACGAAATATATTTTTTGCAAATGGAAGTTCAGATGATACTGCGCCGCAGAAACTCTGGCACCTGTACCAACAATCAAATGACTCTCACAAAAATGTAAAACTTAAGTAAATTTTAACAGCTGCTATTTTATTTAAATATATTATATATAAATGAATATTGGGTATACCTATGAAATTGCCGTTTAGTATACAGAAAGTTAAAGTCATCTTTTGAAATTATACTTCTTTTGGCGCGTTAGGGAAGTATGATGAGAGTAAATTTTTACGATGCGCGCGTGCACCGTCACGAAAAACCGACACCCTGAAGTTAGCTATAGTCAACATTTTAGTTTTGAATTTTGAACGTAGAATAAGGCGAAAGAAAACCGACACCCTGAAGTTAGCTATAGTCAACATTTTAGTTTTGAATTATGAACGTAGGCGTATGACTAAGGCGAAAGATAATTTTTTTAAAAAGATTTTTATCTTGTTACGCCAAAGAAGTATAACTTTTAACGCGTGTACATAAGTACACACGCACACATTTATAAATATTTTTTATTTCTATCAATCAAAATATGCACCCATGCTATCGATGCATCTCTGCCAGCGCAGTGGTAACTTTGAATGCCCTTCTTGAAGAAGTCAGTCGCCAACAAACTCTTCAAAGGCATTTTGCATTGCCTCTTGGGTATTCAATTTTTGTCCGGCCAAGAAGTTGTATAAATTTTGGAAAAAGTAGAAGTCTGCCGGCGCAAGACCTGGTAAGTACGGTGGATGATGCAAAACTTCCAACCATAGCTCTTGTAGCTTAGAGGCCGTTCGTTGTAGGATTTCTGTCTAATATCCAAGACAGTAAAAAATGCCTTTGAAGAGTTTGAAGGCTCCCGTACGCATGGCTTCTTCAAAAAGATAGAAATAAAAATATTTATAAAAAAAATTACTAACTTTCTGTATACTAAACGGCAATTTCATAAGTAAAGACCTAATATGAACTAATATGTAATGAGTAATAATAACTTATAGGCAACCACTGTATATCTGTTCGTGCTCTTTTGACATTGTAAAGTTTATTAATAACTCGTTTTACGATGTTACGAACGCCACTTTATAATACAATCGTAAAAAACGTTAAATATTCCGAATTAATTTCCTCAGTCGTAAATCAAAGAGTACGGCGTGTAATTATTGAAAAATGAAATAAAAATATTAATGGGTATTAAAAAATTATGAAATATTCGGGGTTGTTGACTTATTCTTTTAGAACGGAGCGAGTATTTTGAATTCTATATTTGAATTTGTGAAAGTTTTTTTTTTTATTGACAGTACTGTGAATTTGTAGACGATGAACAATAAAGTTTTATTTAAGGAGGTTTCCGTGCAACTTCTTTGTTTTATGTTCGTAATTCAAACTACACGTATAACCTTTTTAGAAATGACGTAACTTTAAAAAAAGAATTTATGATATAAAAACTTTTGGATTGATGCGCTGAGTTCGTTGACCCATGTCTATAATCATTTTATTGGGTAATTTAGTTTGTGACTTGATTTATATGACAGCGGTTTTACTCACAGCTTCGGACGCTTGGCGTTGACACGTTTTAGGCGGCAACTGGATAGTAAAGTTTGAATGATAGATTTACTTCTGTAACTGAAAGGAGGAACGTATCGTGTCGGAGTCGTCATTACTCGACTGTATTTTAATTATTGAAGTGAAAACTTCTTAAGAGGCGTTGAGCACTTTTTGGGATGGGTATGACCTGATCGAAAATGCGTAGGAGGTTTTACCATCCCTTACTAATATGTACCTTAAATACAATGCGTAGAAGCTATAATTCTTAAACGAGTACATTTTTATTTATTTACTTCATTAAAACCATGTCTTTGTCACATCTCTGCATCACCCAAAGGTTGACTGTTAGAGAATGCCTCAGGCATTAAGTCCACCTGTATATGTATATATATATGTATTTATTTAAACTTTATATACAGTAAACATTTACTATACATACATAGTAAATGTTTACTGTATATAAAGTTTAAATAAATAAATAAAAAATTAAAATACCACCCGACACAAAAAAAGCTCTATAAAAGTAAAATAATAAAAGTGTCTTAGTCGTTTAAGTACCGAGTAATATTATGACCCGTTAAAAAAACCTTATTTTGATACCACACTCGATTTATTTGGAAAAAAATACTCGCTACCTCCCCACTAGGTTCAAACGTTGTTTCAGCGAAGGGTGAAAATTTAAAAAAGGAGAGCCGTCACTTATACTATTTCTGTGTATATTTATTTCACGTTGACTAGACTGATAACCCGGTGAAGTAAGCCCTTTGCCACTGGAGCCGTGGCTATTAACTACATAAGAGATTTTCGATTAAATATTCTTAGATCGCATATTTCTCTCAATGCGGGTATCGAATCCACGGCTTCTGGTTCAACATTTAATCACCCATTGTGCTACAAAGACTACTTAACTTACCACTAAAAGATAGCCATAGTACCCGAGGAGAGGTAGGCAGCGACCCTCATTCCGTCATTTACATAAAAAACCTGTGTCACTGACGTTTCCGATCCAGCCGCAACACTCCAAGCCCATTCATTATCACTCCATCAATAAATGCGACATCGTCTTTCCAGTAAACTTGTTTGTCCCCATAAATGCCGTCGTCCATTAACTGTATTGTGACTTATTGACCAACGGATTGATTCGCTTTTACGGCGCTGGAAAGCGGTTTTAGGGCTGTAAAGAATCACAAACACACCACGCCTTTATCCCCGAAGGGGTAGGCAGAGGTGCAACCAGGGCGCACATTATACGCCAAGTTTGTTCCGTCCCAACCTGTTATAGGGGCGAGTCTAAAAATAGCAAAGTCAATAGCAATATTATAATACATCATATTACAGTACCTAACTACTAGAATACGCTTATTTGAAATTTGCCTAAAATATAAAACTTCATTCGTTTTAGGGTTCCGGACCTCAAAAGGAATAAAGGAACCTTTATAGGATCGCTTTCTTGTCCGTCTGTCTGTCTGGCGGTCTGTCTATCTGTCTGTCTATCTGTCTGTCTATCTGTCTGTCTGTCTATCTGTCTGTCGGTCTGTCTGTCTGTTAAAACCCTTTTGCTCAGAAACGCGTAGAGGTATCGAGTTAAAATATATCTCAAATACTCGAGTCTACGGTCTCTTTCATCTGTGAAAAAGTCAAACTTGTATGCCAACGCGATCAAAACATATGACCGTTTATGTCGCAATTTTTGCAAGGGAATCAAAAACTATGGGGTATTTCCCGTTGACCTAGAATCATGAAATTTGGCAAGGAGCAAGCTCTTGTAGCACATGTAAAGGAAAAAATGAAAACAATAAATATGTACTTTAATAGCATAAATAGCGAATTCACAAACATTTTAAATTTGATTAATTTATTAATTAGTTTTGGCGAACTATCGAACTTATACATATACTTAGATACCTTAGCTACAAGTTTATTCGGAATCCTCGGTCCGCGAGGCCAACTCGCATATTTTGTCCGGTTTTTTTCTCTTGATATATTTCTCGATTGTCAAAAGATTCTGTAAATTATTTTACTAAGGGACACACACGGTGTTTCGAAATGCACGTTCACAGCGCATTTATTGTGCGTTTTGTGGCGTTTAAAAAACGTCGTGTGCAACTAGAATAAAGCTCCTCGAGTAAGAAAGAAAGAAAGAATAATTTATTGTCGCGGTACACGTTATACATAAAGAAAAAAAAGCAAACAAAGTACAATATAATATTCACCGCGACAACATAATATTTTCTTTATTATTTTTTTATTTCGGGAAATGTGCTCTAATAAAACGTACCCCATATAATCCCATCCCCAACTTGCAGTAATAGACTTGAATTATTATTAATCGCATATTAATCCGAGAAACACGCAATAGCCCGTTAGGGTCGATAGGAATATTTTGGTAAGCCACGAGTAATCCCAATAAGTCTTTATCATGTTTTAATATAAATAATTCGCCCTTATAAAGTCCCTGTCATAAATAATCGAGTGGACCTCTAGAGGCCCTACTACCGGTTGTCATTTTATTTGGTACTAGACTTCTGCTCGCGGCTCCTCCCGCGGCTCCCGGAAATATTTTCCCGGGATAAAAAGTAGCCTATAGCAGCACTCAGAAGTAATGAAGCTTTCTATTAGTGAAAGAATTTTCAAAATCGGTCGAGTAGTTATTGTTTACAAACAAACAAACGATAAAATCTTTCCTCTTTATAATATTAGTATAGAAGTATAGAGAGGCATCGGCTTAGGTGTAGCAGTGCCAATATCTATGGGCGATGGTGACCACTTACCATCACGTGTGACGTCAGTTTGTCTACCCTTGTAGGTATGGGCGTAGCCCGCTTTTATCTCGGGGGAGGGGCAAAACTTAAATGTTGATCCAGGGCGAGCAAAGCGGTTTATAATTCAACAAATTACACAAGCATTTAAAAAATGTATGTAGTTTTATTCAATGTAAAATCTAGTAGATCATAAAAATAAAACTGAGAAATTTTGATTATTTTTTCATGAGCACTTCGCTATTTTTTATGATAAGTGACTGGCTAACAGTAGAAATGCCTTCCACATTTCTGGGGTATAACATTCTGCATGGCTTTGAAATGCTTTCGGCATCTTAAGATGACTTTTGTCTTAAAAATCCCAGTAATTGTACAGGCTTTGATATCCTTGAAACCAAAATACACCAATGCTAAAACAGAAAATGACTGCCTCTATGGCGTAGTTACATTGCGTGCGGTACGACAATCACTCTGAGGTCCTAGAGTCGAATCCCGGGCTGGGCAAACTGGTATAGGGGTTTCCTGCCCAGTATTGGCCTGTAGTCTAAATTTTTTGCGCATGATAAGCTCGCTCCCAATCACATCATGGGACGGAACACAGATGGAGAAAAGTAAGTGCCCTTGCACCGCTGCCTGATCTTTCAGGGATAAAGGCATGATGTGTGTTGGATTTAAAAATGAATAGTATCGTCCAAAATAAAATGATATGTGTGTTTTTTAAACAGAACATGCTGTGGTAGGAAGTCACCAAATAGACAATCAAATGCAAGAAAGCTCCACTACTAGTTTAAAACCATATTACCTTAAACTCCGGTCTATATTTCTTGTCCAAAATAAAGATTTTTACCAAAGTAGATCATCATTTACCCAATTTTACGCAATACCATGGTAGGCGCTTGTGGCAATTAAACGTTTCATTCACATATTTTCAAATTAAGCGCGACACAATATACGTGTCCGTAAATCCATGAATAATCGTAGATTTCGGGTGCGGGCGGAATCGCGTCACTCTACGTCTTAATTTATAGAAGGTGGGCGTTAATTAGCCAATTATCTTCCTCTTCCTGGCACATGTTTTATATAAAAACCCACCCAGATGTCCCTAGCTTGTCTTCTATTATGAGGTCTTAGAAATTACTGCGTACCGAAGTAGAACTTGGGACGTAGACAGAATGCCTTTCTACAATTATTATTAACGCTAGTAGTGAATAAAAATGTATGGGAATGACAAATCGTAACGCCTATGTCTATGGATTGAATATGTCATTCCCATATTTTTTTTGTTTTCTATTAGCGTTACCAGGGCCCGATTTAGCTATATAGCCGCCGAGCAAAAATAATATTCGCCGCCTTAACATTAACACAATACAAGTCATGAACTTGTTATTCCCAGAAAGATAACTTAAACATACTTTTTGTCGGGCTACTAAGCATCGTATTTTTTATAAGATTTGCTCTCCTAGAGAGAACATTAAAAGCTCCGTTCAATCATTCAGCGCCCACAATTTTGCCGCCTTTTATTTTTGCCGTTCTGGACATTTGCGCGGCTGACACCCGTTCAATCGGGCCCTAGAGTTAACGATTATAGAAACGTATCTTAACGCCACTAGACGTCAATTCATCAAACCTCTTCCTTCTACCCGCATCTCGTTTAAATATTGGGTAGGTGTAACGCCTTTTTCCATGCACTCTTTCCATCAAAGACTCATGTATTGTAATGCGTGCTACAAGAACATAATTAGTACTTTCTTGCATATATTTTTGACTATATGCTAATTAATATTCCCGGTAGGTAGCAGCTTAGCTGTATCCCTTGCTTAAAGTCCTTGGGCGATGGGAACCGCTAACCATCAGGCAAACTTGCTCGTTTGCCTAGTAAGGCAATAAGAATAAAAAATAACGCAATATTTTAAAATCAAACCGCTGTAAGTCTCTAACTTGTTTCTATACGATGAATCGGGGTACAGAATGTTCTCTCGTGATCTATTTGGGGATTACAACTGTTTAACGACATTGTTTTGCGATATAATTTTGTTCTTTTTGTGGGAAATGGTTTAGAATCCTGTAAAATATGTATTGTAATTTACATTGGTACGCTGGGTATGAGCCTTTTTTATTACAGAGTGAGCTAGGTAGTGGCAGATGTTACAAACCTTCGATATTTTTATGGAAAGGTCTCCACAAGTAGAAGTTAAATTAACAAAATTACTTTTTGTAATTCTAGTGGCATCATCATCATCATCAGCCACATGACGATCTTTCAAAAGCGGCCCGCATCCAGTGTGTTCCTGCGACCTTTATCAAGTCGTCTGTCCACCTTGCAGGTGGACGGCCGACGCTGCGCTTGCTAGTGGCATCATTATGTCTATAATATGGGCTGTGAACCAAAAGGTCTTGGGCTTAAATCCGAAGTCTGGCAACACTGTGTAAGTTTTTTCCATCACGATCACGATGCCAGACGGATGGCCTATCATAAAAACTACGCCTAATGTTTTCTGCAACATTGAAGAAGTCCCTATCAGTATAGACTGCAATGATGGCAGATTAGAAGAACATACATACACATAAGACAGTTTCATGCATAAATGTGTGTGTGATGAAAGCAAAACATCGCGATCGATACGTAATATAGTTTTAATTATCTTTCAATGTACAACTTATGGGGTATTTGGTCTTCCGCGTCTTAGCGTTCCTTCCTTCTTGCTCCCACACTCTCATTCATTCTTTCGCTTTACGACTTGTCACTCAGTCCTTTCATCTCTACATTTGTATCTATTACAGACTTTATAAATGGTAAATTCACGAGTTAAAACGACCTGTTGCAAGTACATATACGCGGTTGTAGCAAATAATTAATTTTTCATCTCTCAATTAACGCCATTGAACGCTACACTCTTCTAGTGGTCGTAATAAAGAAAATTCCAGCATGAGAGTTAATTAAAATAGCCGTAAGAGCTATGTTACCTTGATAGCGATTAGCGATTTTGCAGGCATATGAGCGATTCTGAAAATGTATAGTGTGTCAGTCTAATATATGAGGATCCGTTAGGGTGGATATCGTATTCTGCTGCCAGGGCGTACGATCGATTTTGTGTTGAAATTAAAGGATAATACTAGCCATTACGAAAACTTCTAATGTCTCACGACAACAAGATCCGAATATTATGCACTCGCTAATGGGTTCAGTTAAAAAGAACGTTGAAGCGAATGTAATCACAGAGTAATTTGGGAAGATCTAAAGTTTCAAGATAGGAAGCCCTGAGCCTTTTTATTTCTAGAAAACCCTACTCTAGAAGCCTATTACAGATTCTTTATTGCCCCCGAAGGCAGATGAGCAGACACCCAACTGATGGTCAGTCGTCGGTGTCGCCCACGGACGTCAGTAAACAGTAACGCCAGGGGCAAATTCAAGGCAATCCAAAAAATTTATACGTAAAACATTATTTTTACCCGACAACGGCGAAGCAAAGAAGGGTAATGTTTTTTAACAACCTATGTATGTATGTATGTATTAATTTTATGTTGCACTCTAGCGTCGCACCTATTGAACCGATTTCGACAAACGAGGTGTCTATCGATTTGTATTTATTGTGCGATGGTTATAGGCTATATATTTTCATTTTTTTTACTTATTGCATTAATTATTAGTGGACGATAGCCTAGTTGGGAATGGAACGGTCTGCCGAGACAATGTCCGGAGGTTCAAACCCAAGGCACACACCTCTGACTTTTCGTAGTTACGTGTGTATAGTTTATCAATTGATGATGATGTCCGACCGAATTCGGCCATGGCGACCACTTCGACTCCTAGTCAGACTGGCGCTGATGCGCCCGGAGATGGCTTATATAGCCGATTTTGGCAACAAACTCCCGAGCACAGTGTGGACACGTGAGCTTGCCGCTAACATAGTTATAGTTAATGGCTGCGGGTGGACGGGCCTTTAACGCATCGCGTTTGGCGTCGAGGTCTGCTTTGCGCTGCTCCTCGAATTCGCGGATTCGCCTCTTCACAATCCCGCGCCATTTGGGCCGCTGTGCTGCCAGACCCTCCCATTGTGACGGCTCAATGTTGCATCTTTTCATGTGACGCTTCTGAACATCTTTGTATCTGAGGAGCTGCCCGCCATGCTTTCGCTTGCCCGCCTGTAGTTCAGAATAAAAGATGCGCTTCGCCACTCTCTCCTCCACCATCCGTGATACGTGACCGCACCACCGCAGTTGCCGACGCATTAAATAGCCCTCAATGCCACCAACATTGGCTCGTCTCAGGACTTCGGTATTGCGCACACGGTCGGACCATCTGATTTTCATGATGGTACGAAGGCATTTCAGGTGGAAACGATCCAGAGTGCGTATATGGTGACGATACACACACCAGGTTTCGGAGGAGTAAAGAAGGTTTGGCAGCACAATCGCCATATACACAGAGATCTTGGTAGCCAGCTTTAGGTCGTGCGAGCAAAAGACCTTGGAACATAGCTTCCCAAATGCTGCAGCCGCAGCACTGATCCTGCTGTTGATTTCGGTATCAAGGTCACAGTTAGATGTTATAGTGCTCCCTAGATAACGGAACTTATCAACCTGTTTTAGCATGTCTTCACCAAGCTTAATGGCCAGTGTCTCGCGACCATGTATGTCTAGAGACATCACTTCCGTCTTTTTGACACTGATCTTCAGGCCAAACTTGCAGCATGCTTGGTGGAAAACGAACATTAGCTGTTGCAGGCCACCTGGGGACTCTGCCAAAAAGCACAGGTCATCAGCATACATGATCTCTGTAATCATTGCATACGAGACTTTAGTGCGCGCCTTAAGTCTGGCTAAGTTAAAAAGACTGCCGTCTGTGCAGAAGCGGATGCGGACTCCCTCGGAAACGGTATGTAGGACCTCCTTGACTACTACTGCAAAGTATAAGGCAAACAGTGTGGGTGCTAGGACGCACCCTTGTTTCACCCCACAGGTAACGGGGAAGAAATGTGACTGTTCACCGTCTACGAAGACGCAGCACTGCATATCATCATGCAAGAGTCGCAGAAGTCTCACAAATTTCTCCGTGCACCCCAGCTTCCCTAGCACCATCCACAGAGCTTCACGAGGCACACTGTCGAATGCTTTCTCCAAGTCAACAAAGCAAAGATACAACTGACGACCTTGTTCTCTACTTTTTTCCTGCAGTTGACGCACCGAGAAAATAGCTTCACATGTGCCTCGGTCAGGTCGGAAGCCAAACTGGGTTTCGGGCAGGATC
Source organism: Sphinx pinastri (assembly GCA_947568825.1). Classification (NCBI taxonomy): domain Eukaryota; kingdom Metazoa; phylum Arthropoda; class Insecta; order Lepidoptera; family Sphingidae; genus Sphinx; species Sphinx pinastri. The sequence goes on from OX387632.1 coordinate 13,716,783, forward strand.
CTTTCTGACAATTCTTTCAGGCGGTTCAAAAGGACTCTTGCAAAGGCTTTTCCAGGAACTGACAGCAGTGAAATACCGCGATATGAGTTACAGTCGGACCGATCACCCTTGTTCTTGTATAGGGTACTGATCCGAGACACTTTAAAATCATCTGGGACTCGCTCTTCCTCCCATATTCGAAGAAAAAGTTTCCAAAACGTCGTGTGCAACTCCTTACCACCATATTTAAGTAGCTCACCCGGTATAAAGTCAATGCCTACCGCCCGCTTATTCTGCTGCTGTCTGATGGCAGTGACAGTCTCGTCAAACAACAGGGGCTCATCCAGCTCAGTGGCTATGGGAAGTTGAGGCATTTTGCTGATATTATGCAGATCAACTGGTCGATCTACGTTAAGCAAAGTGTTGAAATGTCCAACCCAACGTTTTAGTACATCCTCCTTGCTAGTTAGGAGGTGCATACCGTCTAAAGACCTCAGAGGCACTTTTGCTCGGTAGGACGTACCAATAAGCTTACGTACCTCACAGTAGAACTCCCCAAGCTGGTTGGTGTCAGCAAGCCACTGCATTTGACAAGCTTTGTCCCGCCACCACTTGTCTTTTATTTGCCGCGACAGCCTGCGCAATTCCCGGTCACTTTCTTTGACCACCGTAACACTTCTACCTCTTCGATTATGCTGCCGCAAGAGCTTTCGATGTTTATCGAATGCTGCTTTGAGGGCTTCGTTATTGTCATCGAACCAGTCTTCGCTATTTCGGTCTTTCGTACCCAATGTAGCTAAAGCGGCTTCCAGGAGATGACAAGACAACGCTCCCCAAGCAGCACTGACGTCACCTGCTTTCTCATTTACTGGCAACGGCTTTTCAGATAAGGTTTCAGCATATTTCTCCCTAACCTCGTGATCTTTCAGCCTATTTACGTTTAAGCACGCAGGCCTTTTCACTATGGATCTACGTGGTCGACGGAGACGGAGTCTTACCTTAGTGACAATAAGTCGATGATCTGTCCAACAGTGGGCACCACGCATGACACGGGTGATTTGGACTTGACTGATGTCTCTCTGTCGTATGATAGCATAGTCGATCAAATGCCAGTGTTTGGATCGCGGGTGCATCCACGTTGTCTTGTGCTTGGCGGCAAGTCGGAACATAGTGTTCGATATCGCAAGGTCGTATTGAGCACAAAGACTGAGTAGCAACTGGCCATTGCTGTTCATGTTGCCGACTCCGTGTCTTCCCAAAACACCAGGCCAAACCTCGTAGTCCCGACCAACTCTGGCATTGAAATCGCCCAGCAGCAAGATTTGCTCTCTGGCGTTTATGCTATCAAGGCATTGAGATAGATCCTCATAGAATTTGTCCTTAATGTCATCAGACTTGTCTAGCGTTGGGGCATAGACACTGATGACATTAAGGTAGTTGTCTTTATCCAAGTGAAGGCGCAGTGTGGTCACGCGGTCCGAGATGTGCACAGGACATTCTCCAAGTTGCTTTACTAAATGATTCTTGATGGCAAATCCTACACCTGAACGACGAGGTTCGGATGAAGGGGTACCTTTCCAGAAGAAAGTGTAGCCACCTCCATCCTCCACCAGCTCTCCTTCCTCAGCAAGATGCGTTTCGCTGAGCGCAGCCACATCTACGTTATAGCGATGAAGTTCACGCGCTACTATAGCAGTTTTACGTTCAGGACAGGCGTTGCCATCTCGATCAATGAGCGTTCTCACGTTCCACGCGCCAAATGTCATGATAGATGGTTTCATGAAGCTTTTATTTCTTCTGTTACATCGACCACGTATTAAGATGATGCGATGGCAGCCGCGGTTACTACCATCTTCCAAGTGAGGACGAGCATTTTTTTAGGGCACCTTTTCTAGCCCCCTCCTCGGCTGAGCGAGGAAAGCAGTGCCTCCCTAAATAGGGCTGCTTTGTCACCCCAGGTGCTGCCGAATCCACATTGTCGTCCCGAATTTGCAATGCGAAAGCGACCACGGCGTGAACTCACACCCCTGGGACCGCCCATGTGCAGGAATCAGACAAAGCCCAGCTTGCATCACGCCAGACCTCTCTACTTCATCCCATCGCCACAGGACTTCACTTCATCGGAGTCCATTCATCGGAAGCGGTCAGTTGCGCAGGATATATTAAGGTGCGCAGACGTTCGCACCAACGCAGGCGCACGCACTCGTCCTTCCCCTTCTCGATTCAGTGGAACGGTGAACCGCTACGACTGGAGGAGAGGTCAGATGATGTGTCTGGCCGACGGTAACTGTACGCCCTCTACCGTCGCCCTAGGCCTTTCACTTTGCCTTGCTGAATCGCCGAGTCCGCCAAGCCCTTTCGCATTATCTGCATTGGGTTGCCATTCTCGCCGAAACAGACTTTGATTGAGTTAAGCAGGAGGGAGCAGCTGTTGTTAGACCTTGGGGAGAAAGGAAATAGGAATGGGAATGGAAAGGAATATGGTCAAAGTAAGACAGGACATAAAGGATGTGGGATACTACTGACTCGATGATAGGGAGAGAAAGACAGTAGCAGCTCGGGGAGCCGGGGTCGCGTACCCGTGTACCACACCACAACTTTGGTCCAGAAGCAGGAATGATACCCCCTGAAGGGAAGTTTATCAATTATAATTCGCTTTAACGGTGAAGGAAAACATCGTGAGGAAACCTGCATACCTGAGAAGTTCTCTGAATTTCGAAGGTATGTGAAGTCCGCCAACCCGCATTAGGCCAGCGTGGTGGACTAAGGCCTTAAACCCTCTCAGTAGTAGAGGAGGCCCGTGCTCAGCAGTGGGCAGTATATAATACAGGGCTGATTGCAGTACATTAATTATTAAATCGATTTTTATTTTTGTGAATGTTTTACTTAAGTACCCAATAATTTGAAAATGGCGTCGCCCGCTGTCACTCTCACCGCAGCCTAACCAGCACCGTAGGAAAAGGTGGACTCGGGGCGCTTTATTGAATTTCTGCAAAATTCCTAACACATGCCGACGGCGAGGCATTATTCAACATCGTACGTACTTTGTTCACTTTTGTAATGCTCGGGGAAATTTAACTAGCCTCGGTCACTTTGGCATTTTTTACTCCTAAGGTATGAAATGTGTCCGTGATTTTGGTAATTTCTTTTACAATTTTTTTGTTGCTTTGGTGAGGTTTGGGTATGTTTTGGTGTATATGCTTTTGACTTTACTTGTTGAAACGTATCCGAATATAAAATCGATTCAGTAGTTCCAGAGATTAGCTCCTACAAACCTACTCATGGTGAGGTTTGGGTATGCTTTGGTGTACGTGACTTTACTTGTTGAAATTTATCCGTATATAGCTTCATTTTAGAATGATAAAGTATTTCAAAATTGGTCCAGTAGTTCCTGAGATTAGCGCGTTCAAACAAACAAACAAACTCTTCAGCTTTATATATTAGTATAGATTGAATCTTAAGTCCGTAAACAATATTTAAATAAAACTATTTTACGGATTTTATCTCGGTTTTTTAATTTATATGTTCTCCCGACGATGCAAACAAAGCCTTCGAAAGAAAAAAAACCGCGATACAATCCGTAAAATAGTTTTATTTAAATGTCTAACATTCGCGTAAACATAAGAAATCATTCTGTAAACAATAATTACTTGCGTTGTAATCGTCTTACATAATATGCTGCAATTAAACTTCCATGATGTATTTCTATATCGACCATAAAACATAGTACGTATAGCTACAGTTGTTTTTTTAAAGCTAGAATGATTATAAAAGCAATTATGTGAAGAGTGACGTTTCTACTAGTTAATACACTAAGACAAAAAAATATCACAGAGATTACCTTCAATTATTTTTACTAGCAAATATTTCGATGAAGAAGTTACCTCGTTTACCATACCATACCATACCAGCCCTGCACTATACACTGCCCACTGCTGAGCACGGGCCTCCTCTACAACGGAGAGGGTTAAGGCCTTAGTCCACCACGCAGGCCTAGTGCGGGTTGGTGGACTTCACATACCTTCGAAATTCAGAGAACTTCTCAGGTATGCAGGTTTCCTCACGATGTTTTCCTTCACCGTTAAAACGAGCGATAATTCACAAAGAATGCACACATCACTTTTTAGAAAAGTCAGAGGTGTGTGCCCTTGGGTTTTGAACCTGCGGACATTCGTCTCGGCAGTCCGTTCCACTCCCAACTAGGCTATCGCCGCTTACCTGGTTTATAGGATACATTCAATGCTAGATGACTGTCTCAGTGACGTGGATGTATTGCGTGCGCGAAACGACACCGCACTGAGCCCTGGGTTCCAATTCCGGGTCAGGCATTTGCCTGATGATGATATTGGGTTTTCTACTCACTATCAGCCCGGAGTATGGAATTTGTGCTCAATACGGCGATAGGCTCGCCCTCTATCATGAGACTTTACACACATGGTAAACAATTTAGGGTTTTTCTGCTCAGGTTGAGCCCGGAATCTGAAATTTATGCTTGATATGGCGATAGGCTCGCCCTCTATCATGAGACGTTACACACATGGTGAAAAGTGGGTGTTGTGGTTGTGCCTCTGCCTACACTTTTGGGGATAAAAGGCATGATGTTTGTTGGTTTTTGTTCAATACCACATGAAACTAAAATGATTTTGACAGTTCAATCGACCACACTAAAGCTGTTTGCTATCGAATTACCGCAGAAATCCGTAGTATGTTTACGATAAAACCATCCTTAGTGGTTTTGTTTGATGCGTTCTGTTAGTATGATGCTTTCTGGATCTATAAAGGCCATTTTAGTTTATACATATAAATATAAAATATCATAATTTAAAGGTCACAGACGATGGACGTACATCTGCAAGGACAGAGGACTTGTTGAAAGGCGCAGGAACGCGCTGGATACTAGCTTGGCATACAGGCAGAAAGGACCGTTTGGAAATGTTAAGGCGAGGCTTATCTTCAGCAGTATCTTCATGTGGCTGACGATAAAAGATCACAGAATGACAAAATTATATTTTAAGTATTTAGGTCGTTTAGATACATTTGTCATATTTTGTACGGATGATGGATGGAGATTGGTGACTACGAGTACGAATTATATTTCAATAGAGCCATGGGTCGTTTCCTCTACAGTACTAATTACTTGACTCTAAGGGCCCAGTCTGGAATCTGCCCAATACTCGCTTGGGTGATGCTATACTCCCGAGTTTCGCAATTGGGCCGCAAGACCGGTGAATCCAACACAACCGTTCCACCCAGTGGTGGTAGAGATATTGCGTTCTTAATCCCTGACGAAAAAAAGAGGGGTGTTATAAGTTTAGGGTGTGTATCTGTATGTCTGTGGCATTGTAGCTCTGAAATGAATGGACAGATTTTGACGTGGTTTTTTCCCTCTGAAAAAAATGATACAACAGTCTCAAGGAATCACGATTAGGTATTTATCATATTTGACATAAATACTAATTCTGAACAAATAAACTATATTAAAAAAACATAACCGAATGGTCCATAGTCGATCATCGAACTCTACAGCTCCGAGTCCTAAAAACCATGTTCATATTGACTTTGACTGATAAGAGAAATCGGCAATGTGCATGCACTGTTGTTTTCCGGTTTGACGGACATTGTAGCCAGCGTGATAAAAGTAAGCTACAGCACAGTATACATGTAGATAGCTATACTTTCGCGGCAGTGTGCATGTACTGTTGTTTTCCGGTTTAAAGGACATTGTAGCCAGCGTAACTACTGGGCATTATGAGACTTAACATCTAATGTCTCAGAGTGATGAGCGCAGTGGAGAGGCACGTAGTACTTTGTAACTCAAAGTTCTACTGTTTATGGGCGGTCGTATCGTACATCAGGCGAGCGGCATGCTCGTCTCGTCATTCAACACCAATAAAAAGGGTTGCAATTGGTATTATCCCTACAAAACATCATAAATATTAAAGGGAATGTTCACCGTTATTGGAGCTAGAATTTTCTATGGATACCTGCAGCCATAAACTACTGTTCAATATCTTGTAGCTAAATAAATATACGTTGATATTAAATTATTGTGGTCATATCGTAAACTCCGCAACGTTACTAACATACATACGTCCTGTATGTTACAATATTTATTTTTATCAAGGCTGTTCACGTACTGGGCTTGGAGAACGCGGCGTTTTGTATTAGAAAATAGGAATATTTATGTGTTGTTTCATATATAGTTGTGGTTAATTTATTTGATATAAAAAGCGATATACACATAAAATTCAAATAGCAATATTAGTACTTATTACTCACAAATATTGCTTTTAATTAATGCCGATATTCAAATTAAGATTTTATTATCTTACTTCTTACTAATATTATAAATGCGAAAGTTTGTGAAGATGTTTGGATGTTTGTTAGAAATGAACGCAGAAACAACTTATCGGATTTGGATGAAATTTGGCACACGGGTAGATCATATCGTGGATCAACAAATAGGCTACTTTTTATCCCGGTAATTTACTCCCATGGGAAATGGTGGATATTTTTAATCTGATTATTTAAGTAGATGGCGCTGGTGTCGTACTGTGTTTTGGGGACATTTGTAGCGGGAAAGGCTATTCTCGCAGGGGAAACCGCGAGCAAGACATAGTACTGAATAAACTCGTCAATCGAAAAACTGCCAGTTATAAACCCGCGAGTATCAGCGTTTCGCGGGTACAGTGCGTGCGCATTGTTTTTTCGTGTCCCACGTCTGCGGTCGTAACAGGAACTAATTGCTTTCGGAAACGCTTTATGCGATCGTATTTCACATGAAAAATGATTTATCTTTTCGCGTTCTTTGTCGATTTTTTTATTGTTACACGGGTTTGATGCGAAACTAGACGAGGAAAACAATAAATCTGATGATACGAAAATATGATTTCTTATTTAAATGTGGTAACGGTAAAGGGTAGTTATGATTTTAATGTGGATCGGCTTCTGACGTGTGGTATCCTGGCAAGACGAACAGATATCACCGTCCACACTAGGCGTAATGTAACACAATAGTCGACCGTTTCTACGGGAGTGCACGATGTATCACATTGTAATATAACACCGCATATACACACAAATAAAGAAATACACACTCATGTATGTGTTGTTGCTCATTCTGGAACTAATATCGCTGTGGACCCAGTTTGCCAAGAGCTGCACAGTGAGTTGGTTCGGTTCTATGCTCCAAAAAACTACATTCGGTAACTCGTTGACCCCACAGACAAACGAAATAGCACAAATGTTGCAAGGTCTGCTGGAAATAAGGAAAATGCTGGATGAACGTACAAGGGCACCGAGACAGCAGGAGATGAATTGTCCACACTGCGACCAGTTTATTCCAGGCTCATTACAGTGCGCGGAACTCCAAATACCTGCTGCGCAGGAGCCGGGGCCGTCTCCCGTCGCCGCGATGGAATCAGGAAAATAGGACAGGAGGCCACAGGATAACACTTTGACAGCGAACGTGGTGGACTCACAACAAAATGAACAAGAAAAGGACATCTTATACGCCATCGCAAGCGACGAAGGGGACGACTCCGGCATACACGAGTGGATCCTCTCGTTATCGACAGAGGATATAGATAGATATCGATTGTGATGAACATTGAAGAATACACGACATAGTTAGACCGGGGTCCCCCATAACAATTGGGAAGCGCGCCTTGGCGTCGAATGAGACGGAAATGGGAAGCGATGCGGGAACTTTGGTGGGGTGGATGGGCGGAGGAGGTGTAGAAGGACAGAACGAGAGGACGTCAGATATTAACAATGAGAACAAACGGAACATACCGGGAAGCAATGTAGACGCCCCGGGCCAGAGGAAAAGCGGGGAGACATCATGCAAGGAAACTGATGGGGCTGCACGCCTAGGACCTACAAGAAGGGCAGGGAGGCAAGGTGATGCAATGCGTCCTCTGCGGTGAGGCAATAAAACACCACATGGTCACAGTACAAAGATATACTCCGGTCCTTCGTGTGCTTGCTGCTCTTAACGCGCCATTGGAAGCCTCTCCGTCCTTGATGTTTTTGCTGACAATTTGAATGTCATTAGGTCTTACATATTAGCTTATTGTAAAATTCGCTGTATTTTGTAGTTAGCATTGCTTGCTGGATACATGTGAGTTTAGATGCTTTTTCATTTTGTTTTATTATTATTATTATTTTGAAGTGCTTCTTTATTTGTTTGATACGTTTAAAATTATTATTATCTTTGCAAGCAATGAATTGATCATTATTGTTGTATTTATTAGTGTAAATGGTTTATTATAGTCATTCTAATCAAATAAATAAATATAGGTACAGGGACTACATTTGAGCTGATGGGTGAGAAATGAGAAATAAGAGACATTAAATTCATCAATATTTGCTGGACTATAAGACTAAAGTACTGTCCAATATAAGAGCACCACGTGGTATTTTTGTTTTCTCATACCTTGCGAATTAGTAAGTATTAAGAAATTAAAATCTCGATGTATTTGAATGAAAGAAAACGTAACAAATCATTTCATGTATAATATTAGCTTAGTAAACTTATCTTAAATATTAGTATGAATCTAATAAGTCACCAAAAAATGCTTTATATTTAAAACTAGCTGTTGCCCGCGGCTCCTCCCGCGGGAAAGAGTTTTCCCGGGATAAAAGTCCCGCTTTATATTTTCCCGGGATAAAAAGTAGCCTAAGTTACTCCTAATTACATCAGCTACCTGCCAATAAAAGTCCCGTCAAAATCGGTCCAGCCATTTCAGAGATTAGCCGGAACAAACAGACAGACAGACAGACCGACAGACATACAAAAATTGTAAAAAATGTTATTTTGGTGTATGTACCGTATATATATTCATATACATGTAGTAAAAAACGGTTATTTCAATATTACAAACACACACTCCAATTCTATTTATATGTATGTATGTATAGATTATAGATTGGTTTACTTCTAGAAAGCATAGTTATCAGATAAATAACTTGTTCTCTCGTTATAAAAAAAAAAACCGGCCAGGCAGATAGACGGATAACACACTGATCCTACAAGGGTTCATTTTTTTCCTTTTGAGGTACGGAACCTTAAAAAAAACAAATTTGGTAAAATATTCAACGTAAAGCCCTCATACTCTGACAGCGATAACAAGTTGCAATAGAGGCCGTACAGCATGTAAAGTGATGCGCCAAACGTACTGCAATGCAAACATCGGTTAATCCAGGCAGCCGTCATCGGGCGAAACTATCTGGAACCCGGCCAGTTCTATTATGTGTTCTAATTTTAGACGTAGTTTCAGGAATTAGGGAGTTTAATCGCTGGTCAGGTGGGATTAGGGAAGAGAGTAGATGTTAAGTGGTTACTGTTAAAGTGCAACAATTGTTATTGATAGCAATTTTTACTGTATTCTATTTGTGAAAACTTTAAATGGCCTTCTTATATTTATGTTCCTCTAATATTATTTAATCTAGCTGTAAGTTATCCGAAAATAAAAAAATATAATAAAATAAATTTTGATTAAAAAAAAAATGAGGTGTCAAGGGACACCCGGATGGAACGAAGTTCCTTTCGATTAATTAGTGAAGGAATTGTAATAAAATTTTATTTATATAACAGAGTGTGTATATATATAAATATATAAATATTTTCCTATTTCCGTTCCAATACATAAGTTTCTAGAGAAAAAAACAAATAAATACGTGTGGCACTCGGAGACTACCGCGGTAAAGCTATTGCATAGCATTTTTATCACAAATTTTGATTGACTAAACACAAATTCGATCTTACGCTTACCACATAAAGTAGATTTTTAAACGCGAGCAAAGCACGTTTAGTCTTGTTATTGATAAATGTCAGTAGTAGTAAAGTAGAATAAATCAACAAAATTTGAAAAAAGAATGTTACGTTCAATTCTTTTGTACTCGTGCCGTGCCAACGCTGGGGAAATAGCTTCTACGCAATGTATTTAAGGTTCATATTAGATTAGTAAGAAATGGTTTTAATGACTTTACTAAATAAAATAAATAAAAATATACTCGTTTCAAGAATTATAGCTTCTGCGCATTGTATTTAAGGTTCATATTAGTAAGATAATAGAAAAAAGTGTCGTGACAACTTTCCGTCCAGCCCCCTTTCACAACGCGCAATAAGGAACTTCGTTCCAATAATAAATAAATCGACTTCAAAACAAACATAAAACGTAAGTACCCTACTTGGTAAGGAAGGACATTGTAGCGATGAGAATTCTCAAGATGACGACCGCAGTATGCATGCATTTTCAAATATCTGATGTTATATAGGCAGTTGTGACGTCATCAGAGCAATTTACTCATCTAGTTTTAAAAAAAGAACCATTCCGCCTTCGTAGTAAAACCTTTCAACCAACCTTACTGAAATGAGGCCGTTCGATTTTTAAATCAAAACCTCGACAAACATTATATCCCAAGACGGTCAAGTGGAACAAGGAACCCCACTCCGCGCAGGAAGGGACAGGAAATGGCTGGCCATCCGTTCGCTGAAGTCTTAATTTTCGCTGGCTTGTTTACTTTCCTCAAGACGCGGGTAATGGAGCTTGGTGTTATTTATGACGTCAGAACCATTGTAGTATGATGGAAGTAGAAAAGCATAGCCTGTGGTGTAGATTGAGCTACTGTCTATTTTCATTTTTTTCAATGAATTCCATGTACCCAATAAAAATGTAACTTTTTCTCTAAACTTATGTTTCCGAACGAATTTTGTAATTGCGTAATTATTTTTTGGTTATAGCTAAACTACTACACCGATTTGGATGTTTGGTATGGAGGACTTTTCATCTATGAAAAGGAAATTAAGCTTTTAATATTATATCACAAACCGACTTCCAAATTGAGTTCTATGCGGACGAAACCGCAATCAAAAGCTAGTATAATTTTTTTTACTCACAGTATCGTACAGAAAATAATAAAAAAAAATCTTTATTAAATTAAACGTTCTAATTATTCACCAGATTCTTTGAAACAAAAACAAAACTTTTGCAAGATGTGAGACCGTTAAATGTGAAATAGTGTCCAAAACTGGTGCTAAGTCGTCGGAAGAGGATGAAAGCCGGCGCTTCCTGGCGCGTCTTCGACGAGTACCTTTATTTATACTCCTAGAAAGGTTTTATTTGTTGTTTTGGATAGTTATTGTAATTGCATGGTATTATGTGGTTAGGCATGTAGTATTTTATTATCATTGCGCGCGGCTCCGCCCGTGTGAAGAAGTTTTTTCCGGGATAAAAATTAGCCTATAGCACTCAGGAGTAATGTAGCTTCCTATTAGTGAAAGAATTTTCAAAATCGGTCCAGTAGTTCCTGAGATTAGCGCGTTCAAACAAACAAACTCTTCAGCCTTATAATATTAGTATAGATTGAAAGAATTAAAGACAATAGGGTAATTGACTCCTTTTTTTTAATCAAAAATGTAACAGAAAAATAAATTTCAAAATTGGCGCAAAAATATATATATTTTTTTTTTTTTTTTTTTTTATTTTTTTTTTATTGTATTGAATGACGAGACGAGCATGCCGTTCGCCTGATGGTAAGCGATACGACCACCCATAAACAGAAGCAACACCATCCAGCACCTTGACTTCCAAAGTACTGTGTGGCATTCCACTGCGCTCGTCATCCTGAGACATAAGATGTTAAGTCTCATTATGTCCAGTAGTTATACTGGCTACAATGTCCTTCAAACCGAAACACAACAATGCATGCACACTGTTGCTTGGCGTTAGAAATAGACATTGCGGTGGTACCCACCCAGACGGCCTCTTACATAATGAGAGACCTACCACCAGTATAATACCCTTTCTAGCCGATTTCGGCCAATCTCAACAGAGATCAGCCAGATACGCACGAGATATTATAGTGCACAAGTGTGTGCGCAATACACAGGGTGCACTCGCTATTCCTTTACTCTCATAGTCCGGTGAGACGGCAATCCGACATGACCGGAGAGAGATCAGGCGCAGGACCAACGGCTTTACGTGCTTTCCGAGGCACGGTATCACACCGCAAACTTCCTGACTCCGAGCTGCGACTGAGTAATTTTAAAGATGGAAAAACCCAGTCACAATGTTTTTGGCCCGACCCAGGATTCGAACCCAGGACCTCAGCGCGCAAATTGTACTCGTAACGCGTACGCAATACAACTACGCCACCGAGGCAGTCAAAATATAATAAGCTAGTTAGAAAGCTTTGATATTTAGTGGAAGCGGTAGTTGTCAAATAAGAGTAATATCAAACTGTGACGTCACTGAGTGGCATCGGACATAACTCTACGTGTTTAAGAAAAAGATAGCGCGATATCCTCACCACGCGCCTTCCTTTGCTCACACCAATATTTCAAATATGAATAACTCCTTTATTTTTCAACCAATTTTGATACAAATTACACAGAAAAAAATGATTTTCGTATTGTTTTCTGTTAAATATCAATTAATGTACAAAATCAAATATAGGAAACTACACTATTTCTATAATTTTAAAATAATGATCGATTTCAAAGATAACACCCTACATCCAAGTTTATTTATAATTTTGGCATAGGAAAGCGGGAATTTAAATATTTGAACGATTCCAAACGCAATAACATGGTTTAACGGTTTCTTATGTTCACGCGAATGTTCGACTTAGATTTTTTTTTATTGTATTGAATGACGAGACGAGCCCGTTCGCCTGATGGTAAGCGATACGACCACTTATAAACACTAGCAACACCATCCAGCTTAAATTACTTAAAGGATTTTAAACTATTATGCTTAACGGAAGTAAAAACTAAACAAATAATCGCACAACTAATAAAAAAAAACCGTAAACTATTTATATTATTTAACCAGGTGTTGCTTTCGGCTTCGCCGCGTAAAAATCCTTGGCAGCTACAAAAGTCCCTAAAAACAGTACCATGCCAGCGCCATCTACTTAAAGAATCAGTTTAAAATGTCCATTAGTTCCCATGGGAGCAAATTACCGGGACAAAAAGTATATCTAGTCTATATTGTGTTAATTCAAGACGTGATCTACCCTTGCGCTAAATTTCATCTAAATCGGTTTAGTTGTTTCTGCGTTTATTTCTAACAAACATCGAAACATTTTCACAAATTTTCGCATTTATAATATTAGGAAGAGTAAGATAAAATAGTAAGAAGCAAAGAGTTCTAAGATTATATGGAGCGGACATTGGGAAAATTTTCATACAAATATTTTGAGCCTGTTCGTAAGGCGCAAATTGGGATATTTCCTTCCAAAATATTGTTTTCTGTACAAAATTTGCGCATAACGAGACGTCTTGTCACATGGATGTGTCGGATAAGACAGCGACTTATTACCAATTGCTAATAACTTTTTGACGAAAAGCAGCAGTGTCCGGTCTATAACTATACTGTTTAATGTCTTTGGTAAAAATAAGATAAACAAGCTGTCACCGTGTAAGTTTCCTGAAAGATATTGACTATTCTACAAAAATAATTTTAGTATGTCTACAGTACTTGGCGACTTAAAGTTGTCGAGCCTAAATGATACAACGTTATCAAAGATTTCCATCTAAATTACTCTTGAGATAAAAAAAAACTTTGGATAAAAATAATATTTAAACGTAACAAACGGGTCGCCTCGTGAAAACATTTTTTGGACTCAAAGCTTACAAACTTGATTACGTCTCACAATGGTCAAAGTGAAATATCGCATCAAATATTTCTTTTTATGATTGAATGTGAATTTATTATTATTCTAGTTTTAAAGCTATATTTTGCTCGTGGGTTCACTTGCCTGTAAGAGTCACGTAAACTGAATGCCATTGGAATGCATTTTTCCAGGCCCGTAGATATTTTAAATCGTAGAACGACAGCCCGTTATATACTAAGTTTCGCATACTAACGCCCTTGTCCAATGGCGATATTCACAAGTAACGGGCCTTAGATGTGAACCATAGGCCGCCCATTGATAAGTACGGACACCCCTCCTTGCGTAAGGAATTAAAAATAGCATCGTTCGACATTCGCTAGCGTTATCCTACTAATATCATAAACGCGAAAGTTTGTAAGAATGTATGTATGAATGTTTGTTACTCTTTCACGCAAAAACTACTAAACGAATTTCGATGAAATTTGGCACACGGGTAGATCATGTCTTGGATTAACACATAGGCTACTTTATATCCCGGGAAAACATAAAGCGGGACTTTAATCCCGGAAAAACTCATTCACGCGGGCAAAGTATTTATCACTTATTATTTATCGACTTTTGAAAAATACTTTCAGGGCTTTCGAAATGTTTTTACCAAATAAAAACTGATAGAATAACTCAAACGAACGATATTCGGGAAAACATAAAAAACTGGGGTTGAAATTTTTCTCTTGGGATTGAAAAATCGGAATAACGCGCGCCCTCTCCCGTCAATTCAAAAAAATACGTCTGAAAGCAATTTTATATGTTATATTGTTAAATTTATAGCCATTGTCGAACACCTAATTCAATTTATTAGAAGTATTAACACCTTTATTCGAAATATTTATTCGCCCTTTGGTCTGGTGGAGACGTATATACTGAGCACTGGGAAGCCCTAGGCTCGAATCCTAGTTTAGGTAGTATTTTAGTGGGTACTTCTATAGTATGCTCGGACTGGAACTTTCAAAAGGTATTGACATCAGGAAGTCAGCCGGTTGCAATGATTAAACCAAATCCTTTATTAAGCATTTTAAAAAAATACGTTGACTCCATATTGTATTGGGATAAAAGCTAGTGGAAGAAAAAAACAAGTGTAACATATGATGATAATAATTCATTAGTGGACTAAATCTTGCGAGATTAATTACATACATATATTTTGGATATGAGATGTGTTTTTTTAGGTTTTTCACAAAATAACTATTGCGGAGATGACGTTAACTTCTAATCAATCTCTACCTTTTACTAATCTATGCTTCAGAACCTCAAACCAAAGACACACTCACTACAAAATATTGAAGATAGAGCTCTACGTAGAGCGTCGGTTATAATACGTGCCCACAAATGGTTTTCCAAAGCCAGGTACGTGTCGGAATGTACACAGACGAGATTTGAACCGCTATGCAAAATGATTTTGTGAAAATTGGATGTGAATTTTCCTTTGCTTGAGCTGGAAATTGGTGAACCGATGGTCCCTGCCGCTTAAGATCTTGGATTCAGGACACCGATATTGAACTAAACAAACTATCCTCCACATTATTAAGGTGTTAAATATTAACAAAACAAAATGGTGGTGTGTCTTTCGTATGCGAGGGGCCATCTGGGTAGGTACCACCACAATGTCATTTCTACCGCCTAGCAGCAGTGTGTAAGCACTGTTGTATTTCGGTTTGAAGGACATTGTAACCAGCGTAATCACTGGGCATTATGAGACTTAACATCTTATATCTCAGAGTGACGAGCGCAGTGGACTGCCACGCAGTACTTTGTAACTCAGAGTACTGTGCGGCGTTGCTGCTGTTTATAGGCGGTCGTATCGCTTGCCATTAGGTGAGCGACATGCTCTACTCGTCTTTTAAATGCAATAAAAAAGATAAATCAGAATTATTTTATTTATTTATTTATTCGGAATTCGGAATTAAATTAGTTGCGCCACCGTTTTTAAATTTAAGCCAGTTTTGTATTTCATATCATGTATAAATGTGCTATAAAGAGTTTTGTATTGTATTGTATTATTTTGTGATTTAAAAATCGAACGCATTCGATACTTCAAATTAACAACATCCATGATTACTTAAAACTGTGTTTCTCGCCCCTTATTACATGGGGTATACGGTAAGTGGCGAAATGTGGATATGAAGACATCTCTGCCTACCCATGAAAGAGAAAGATATGTGATGCCATTATGTAAACTTCTTTCTTAACTAAAATAAATAAAACAATTATTTTTTTGATTATTCGAGTGAAGGGTTTTAAACGATATATGGCTATAAATATTAAAGGCTAGAAGAAACAGTATATTTAAATAGATATATAGTGACTATATAGTTCAATATTTTCAAAAAAATCAAAATATTTATTTCTTCATCTAATAATTACACATAGTAGAACCGTATTTGGAGTCTCCTTTTAAGTATATATTATACTTGTGTTAGAGCACTCCGCTCTTCCTTAATCAGATATATATTTACAAGATGTGTACTTATTATTAAAAAATAAACAATAATATTATAATATCTCTAAACAGGTGTGTGTTTGTATGTGTGTGTATGTGTATGTGTGTGTGTGTGTGTTGTGTATGTGTGTGTAGGTATTATTTTATTAAGTTATGTTTCTCATAAGGTACTCAATCTCATCATAAGTCTTAGTTTTTAGCCAAGTTATCAATGCTATTTTATACTTATCCTGAGTCATGTAATAACACATTATATATTTATTTATAACATTATACAAAACACAGGATTGTCTACTATATTGTCTTTTAGCAAACAAAGTGTTCACTCTGTCAACTGGGGCTACATCGCTTTTCCGTCTTTTACTCATGATATGAATGTCGTAGCTTAGAGATTTGTGCAGTTTACATATTAAATGTAAGATGTATAATTTCCTAAGTGATATGAGGTCATATAATGAGTATAATCTATCAGTAGGGTATCGGTATGGTTTGAGGTACATCACTTTCAAAAGAAGCCTCTGGGCTCTTTCCAGTTCTAAAAATTTTGTTTTTGTAGCTCCGCCCCACACAGGTATACAGTATGTTAGGACCGATTGTGCTATAGACACATATATTTGATTTAAGAGGCTTCTTGAAGCAATATGTCGCAAAGTCTTAAAAGTCCACATGAGTTTTCTAATTCTGTTCATTAACAAATCTATGTGATCGTGCCAAGACAACCGTTGGTCAAGTACAATTCCTAGATATTTCGTTTTGTTAACTTTAGTGATGGTGGTGCACGGACAATTTAAATTTAGATAGTTGTCACACATATGAATCCTTATCCGAAAGTTTGTGTCCGGCTGAGTTACATTGTACTTGGTGAATGTTATATAATTAGTCTTTGAAACATTTAGTGTAAGTAGATTTGCTTTTAACCAGCTTGCAATCTTAGCAAGACCTTTTTCTGTGGAGTTTCGTACAGCATCCCAAGTGTTACCAGTGAAAACAATAGCGGTATCATCCGCATATGAGTAAATTTGTCCTTCAATATCTTTTATGTTACAAAGGCTATTAATGTAGATTAAAAATAATGTAGGACCTAGAACACTCCCTTGTGGCACACCATAAGATACATTTAATTCTTTACTAATGAATTTATTAATTTTAACACATTGTTTGCGCCCGTTGAGATAATCTTTTAAAAGTTTTAATGGTACACCTCTTATGCCTATATTTTCCAGTCGTTGTACAAGAATAGGGATAGAAACTGTGTCAAAGGCTTTTTTTAAGTCTAGAAATACAGTGAGACATTTTTTCTTATTATCTACTTGCTTGACAATGAGAGAAGTTAATGAGATTATAGCATCTTCAGTAGATAATCCTTGTCTAAAACCGAACTGTGATTTTGAAATTAAATTGTATTTATTTAGATAAGAAATAAGTCGCGTATTTATAAGTTTTTCGATAATTTTAGATATTGCCGGTAAAACGGAAATAGGCCTATAGTTACAAATATCCCTTTTGTCCCCATCCTTGTACACTGGAGTAATAACAGCCTGTTTAAGTGCCGCTGGAAAGGTACCCTGTCTAAAACATAAGTTTGCAAGATGTGTGATGACAGGAACAACTATATTATTAGCAATCTTCAAACATTTTGTCGATATATTATCCCAGCCTGGGGAGCTTTCAGATTTAAGATTCATTAATGTAACATATACTTCTTTATAATCAGTTTCGTAAAGTACGAACGAAGAAGCTTGACAGTTTATTGAGTTGTTGTTTATATGACGCTGTGGTGTACTCAAATTTATCTTTTCAGCTAGAGATTTTCCTATGTTAGTAAAATAATCATTTACACGATTTATAGAATCTTGTGGTGTTGGTGCTATATCTAGTAATGTTAAAGTATGTGTGTTGTTTTTGGTTTTACGATGCGTAATACTATTTATTGTGTTCCACAGACGCTTTGGATTTTTTCGAGCCTTTGATAGCTTTTCTCTGTCATATATATTTTGCAAGGAAAACATACTTCAAATACCCTACGATACCCTAGTTGGGAATGGAAAGGTCTGTCGAGACAACGTCCGGAAGTTCAAAACCCAAGGCACACACCTCTGACTTTTTGAAGTTACGTGTGTATTGTTTATCAATTATCGTTAACTTTAACGGTGATGGAAAACATCGTGAGGAAACCTACATACCTGAAAATTCGCCATAAGAATCTCGAGGGTATGTGTAGTCTGCCAACCCACACTAGGCCAACGTGGTGGACTAAGGCCTAACCCCTCTCAGTTGTAGAGGAGGCCCGTGCTCAGCAGTGGGCAGTATATAATACAGGGCTGATTGCATTGTGTAGAGCTGGTTGTGTATGGGAGTGTGTGAGCTCTAGCTTGAAGAAAGTAAAACTACAGAGATGGCACTTGTAAAGGTTTATATTGAAGACTTCAGAGTACGTATATACAGCGGAGTACTAAGATGATAACAGTAATAATTTGTCAGACGTACTGATTAAACAAAGGCGTACATCGCTTATATATCGGGGGCATGGTGTGACACAGCGTTCCCGCACAACCACGTGCGTGCAGTTACATTGCTGCGCAAGTGTGTGTGTCCCTACACATTGCATTGCATAGATTTATAACCAATAATATTGATAAAATATTACGCAAATGTAGTCGTAAAGCCGTAGACAAAGCTGATGTACTCGGGCTTCATGCCAAATGTCTATCACCTAACACATGTATTTTATGGCGATGCACTAGAAATTATATAAAAACTAGCTATAGCTCAAGGCTTCACCTGCGTGAATGTTTTTCAAAGATAAAAGACTCGCTAAATATTTTCCGAGATAAAAAGTATTTGTCTTTTCCAGGGTCTCAATCTATATCCATACCAAATTTCTTCAAAATCCATTCTATAGATTTGAGTTTATCGCGTTCAGACAGACAGACGCCGTGGGGACTTTGCTTTTAACCGACTTCCAAAAAAGGAGGAGGTTCTCAATATATGTGTTTGTATTTTTCTTTTATAATATGTAGTAATGTATGTTATAGACCTAGGTATTGGTTGTTATCGCGGCTTTGTCAGTATAACATTTCTTTTCCGAAAATAACTTCCTGTAAGTTTCTCTGCATGCTAATGGCAAAAAAACGCATTTAAATTTTAATAAAGTGCTGATAATACCTTAGAAAAATGTCTTTATTCCGTAGCCACAGATGGACACTTGATTTCATTAATAGTTCATATTTCCAAATAATTCGATTAAAATAAATATATTCATGACGCTGTATTAAGAGAATCCTCTATAAGCTGTATTAGCAAGCACTCTTGAGCTCTCGAGCGAAATTAATGTTACATAGTTTCAAGTCCAGCACTCAGGTCAATGAGTCGTGTTATGGTTGATTACAGTCATTATGAGACCGTGTTAAACACACTGTATTAAGCACCCGGGGCCGCATTAACCAATTTCAACTTAGTAGGATCTTGAGTTTAAGATACTGAACAATTTAAAAAAAAACAATATTTTAGTTGCTCTTGGCACGACTGTTTTCAGCTGAGTCGGCGCTAATTATTATTACTATTTTATGGCACAGAATTACGAGACGAGCATGCCGTTCGCGTGATGGTAAGCGATACGACCACCCATAAACAGTAGCAACACCATCCAGCACCTTGAGATACAAAGTACTGTGTGGCATTCCACTGAGCTCGTCATCCTGAGACATAAGATGTTAAGTCTCATTATGTCCAGTAGTTACACCGCAGCTTATGTCCAGTAATTAAACACAGCTGACATTTTTTTTTACATTACCGATTCTAGGGTTCAAGAGACGTTATTGATATATGTTTATTACATAACAACGATCTTAAGATGCTGACTTTAACTAGACAGCGTATCAGCTGCCATCGTACTGCAAAGCACAACTGAGTTGGATCTATTATTGTCTGGTGGCTATATTTTGTATCGAACCGGATAACGACCATCGTACATTAGGTGTAAAACCCACCACGGTGACCCACTTAAGTGTGTCGCGTTCTGGGATCAGCCTGTGTATATTCGGTTTGAAATAGGTCGACATTATAGGGTAGTTAACTACTTTTTTTAAATACATTTATCACAAATTTATACCATCTCATATCTAACGGAAAAAGAATTTTCAAAATTGGGTCAATAATTACTAAGTTATAAAGCTTTGAAATTTGGTGGAAGGGGTAGTTGTCAAATACCAGTAATATTACACTGTGACGTCACCGAGAATCGCCGGCCATAACGCTGCGTGCCTGCGCAAGAGATAGCGCAATATCCCCTCCATGTCCCCACTTTTGCTCTATTTCAATTATGAATAACTGCTTTATTTTTCAACCAATTTTGATGCTGGTTTCACAGAAGAATATCTTATTCGTATTATTTTCTGTTACATATAAAATAATGTACAAAAATATCAAACATAGGAAACTAACCTTTTGTGTCAATTTGTCACGAATAATCATAATTCTGTCTGGACTCTACATCAATTACTATCAGGTACAGTGGGATAACTTTGGTGTGACAATATAAAAAAACACGATCTCATAAAACGTAAGTTTGCACTAAAAGATGATCCATCGTCTAAAGGTGTGCGTCTCATGAGTGCATAGAAATGATATAATTACTTAGCTATAGTTATATATGTGACTTAATTGGACTAATAATTAAGTATTCTCACGTACAGTCAGCTACGAAAGTGGGGGAACAAAATCGCATTTACACGGTAAGCTTAATTGAAACATTTTTTCTTGGCATCAATTGACGTAAATGCCTCAAATTTTATATTTGTGCAGAAAAACAAAAGTGTATAGGCGATATAAAGTTTTAAATTTGTTCAGCTGCTTATGTGGGTGACTGTACATCCTGACTTATAACTGCAATGTTCGCTTAAATGATAAATAAAGTCTTTTATTTTATACAAGGACATTTTGACATTGCTGTAATAAATGAAACCACATGAATTTACTTCTGCTACCATCGTGCTAAAACGCTCTAAACAAAACACATTTTCAATATCACAAAAACGTTGGCGAAATCTTGTTTTCAAATAAACGAGCTTACTTGAAGTTTTAGCATTCAGTTTTCACCACCACCGCAAAGGGGAACGCTGTGGAAATCCCGTCCATTTTCTAAACAGCAGGGGCGGTTGTTTGAATACCCTACTACGGGTCCACACAGTAATTGAATCGAATTCTGTAATGCATGCATGGAATTTCTAGTGGTTTTAGAAAAATCTTTAGTTCGTTGGCTTCTTATATATTTAGGAAAATATTTAATATTAGGTGGTGCTTACGGCTTCACCCGCGTGAAAAGCCTTTACAAAAGTCTCTAAAACACTGTAGCGCTGCATAGCGCCACATGTACGACGCCAGCGTCATCTATTAGAAATATTCTGTTATTTCTCATGGAAGCAAATTACCGGGATAAAAGTACCCTGTGTCTTAATCCAGGACATGATCTACTCGTGCGCCAAATTTCATCGAAATCCGTTCAGTAGTTTTTGCGTGAAAGAGTAACAAACATACATACATCTATACTTACAAACTTTCGCGTTTATAATAATACTAGCATTGCGCGCGGCTCCCCTCGCGTGGAAAAGTTTTTCCGGGATAAAAAGTAGCCTATAGCTCTCAGGAGTAATGTAGCTTCCTATTAGTGAAATAATTTCAAAATCGGTTCAGTAGTTCCTGAGATTAGCGCATTCACACTAACAAACAAACTCTTCAGCTTTATAATATTAGTATAGATTATTATATTATTATATATATTATATTATATAGTAGGATTAAGATAATGACATCATTTGTGGGAGTAATTTGAGTCATGGTCCGAGGTTGTTTCCGAGATGCGTTCATTTTGTGCGTTCAGGTAATATTCCAAGCAATTTCCTGAGATAATATTTTCCCGGCAGCACTCAGAAGTAATATAGCTTCCTATTAGTGAAAAAAAATTAAAATAGGTTCAGTAGTGCCAGAGATTAGCCCCTACATTACGCGCATTTTTCAAACACAACGCTGTCTATAAGAAATTAGGACCTTATTTCCTGTCATAGAGTAAGTTGTTTTATAAATTCAGATGGTGATCACTTAAATACATAGCATCACGCCTTTTTCTCATTTCAGGGGTAGGCAGACCACGTGCCATTATTGGTGCTTGTACTTTTCCTTTGAATACATTTAATGGCAGGCTTTATGGAAGCATTCAATAAAAGTTTTCTCTTTCAGCCTCATTTTACTTGTAATATCTATGTAAATAAAGATAATGAACACAAGTTTAGAGTGTGCTGGTTTTTATTTCTTGTTTGAAAATTTCTGCGTTGTTTAGTGAGTCTGATGCAAGATTTTGTCTTAAATAAAAACATGAAATTAAAAATATATAAGTTAATAACTTATATTTGTCTATTCTATTAAATATGTCGCTATATTTATGCTTTTTTGTAATTAATCAATAAATTACATCAATATTATGTATATAGTACATAAACTATTTTTTTTAAGATTAGTATAGATCCATATATTCACGCATATATCTTCAAAGGACAGGTAATGGAGCACCACGTGCATGTGGATTTTCCGAGCTGACATTCATCAAATAACGTAATAGAAGATGGGTAAGTATACAAAAATATATCTGGCCTTTTCAGGAAGAACATCATAACTGACATTTCGCACTTTTAAATAAAACTGTTTTTTCTTTCAATAAATAAAATAAAATACTTTATTCATCACGTAGGCGAATATAGTTGCACTTATGATAAGTCAAGATACATTAAATTTATTATATTCATAATTATTATTAATACCAATGGTCACTTATATAACTACCGACATTTTTATTGGGAGTAAAATCAATGATGGGAAATAAACAAAAACAAAAAAGCCAGCTCGGGCTGGCAGGAAAGGGGATATAAAAAAGAGATCATTTTATTAAAAAATAATGGGAGGAACGCGTCGCGATCCTCACCGGTGAGGACACTACAGGCCCTAGCCTAGCTAACCTAATTTGTACCTAACCTCTATTAATTCTAGTATATTTGTGGTAAATTTCCAGTATTTTTTTAGACAGTTAATTTACTATTTAAAAACTGCAATGACCTCATAAATATTTTTTAGAATTAATAACGAAAAAGGCCACTCTAGAAAAAGACGCAAATGTCGGTTACGGTGTTCTTCATCAAAAGTCTCGATATTCTATTAAATAAAACATAAAATCATTTATTATTCAGAAAAAGTACTAATGAAACGCCATGACAAGATAAACAAATATAATCACTTCAACTCTCAAAATCAACGTCTGCGACCTAGAAATCAAACTCAAAACTTCACAGCTAGATTATCCATAATTTTAGGAAACAATTAAAATATTGCAGATTCACGTAAGTCGTTAAACAGGGCTTCAACGCAAGTATTCGTACAGCAACTTCATAAAAGAGAAATATGTTGAGCGGCGTCATCGCTTAGATAAGTTTTGAAGGATTCCTTCAGAAGAATGTTCCGACTACAGTTGCTCGTTGACAGTAAGGAAATAGAAAAAAACTATTTTTAACACAGTAGTGGAATAGTTCTTAAATTATGCTGTTAAATATTTATTATCTGAATTAAAAAAGGAGGGTCATCATAGGTGTGTATTTTTTGCATTAAGATTAGGACTGCCTGGGTGACGTAGTTGTATTACGGTACAACTGCGGTGCCAAGGTCTCGGGCTCTGTCCCTAGGTTGGGCAAAATGATATTGGGTCTTCCAACTCAGTATCAGCACGGAGCCTGGAATATATTATGCTCGAAATGGGAAAAGGCTCCTATCACGTCATGAGATTGAATAAGTATGACTTAAAGTAGTGCTAGCTGCGCCTCTGCCTGCGCTTCCGATGATGAAGGCGTGATGGGTGTGTCCTTCTCTCTCTCTCTCTCTCTCTCTCTGTGTGTGTGTGTATGTGTATGTGAGTGTGTGAGAGTGTGTGTGTGTGTGTGTGTGTGTCTGCGTGTGTGTGTTTGACGAAACAAACTTCACAAACATTTATATTCATGATAATAGGAAGTGGTGAGGATGATTTCAACAGCTATTAAACCACATTTTGCGACACTACACGACATTGTACTACAGCCTACGCCTAAAGCTCTTTCGACGTTGAAAATGGAAAAAGTTTGATTGTGAACATTTTTTTGTCACTCCATGATTTGAACATTTTTATTTCCAACGGTACGTTCTTTACGTCTCTTTTTGAATTATTCGGTAGGTTTTTTTTTGTTATTTGTGTGTTTCATGCTGATTTTCTTGGGTTTTATTGAAGAATTGTTATTTCACCTGAAATACAGTATATCAGTGTTTTGGATGTAGTCTTGATTCAATAGTAGTCTGCTGGAAAACCTAATAAATAAATAATTCAAAAATTGCAGTGGCACTAATGTTCGATTTTTTTTAAGAAGTTCAAGATACAGAGCCATTCCTTATCAAAATCTATCTGCGTATCAAATTTCATCCAAATCCATTTGGCGGGTTTACATCTAACGAACATTTTGATCACTTTTCCCATATATAATGTTAGATTAAATTGATTGAATGAACTTCAAACCAAAAAAAATCGTATGCCGTCCACATACGGTCCAAAAAAATCGAAGCACAAAGGCTTCGCTAGCTTTGACACTCAGTGCTAATTGAAGATGTGGGTGGAGCGTAAACATCGCACGTTTGCATGATTGAAAACTTTCCAATGGGTTTTATTTTGAAAGGTTGGTAGGTATTTTTGCTTAAAATCTGTTATGCAATGCAATAAGCCCTGTATTATATGCTGCTCACTGCTGAGCACGGGCCTCCTCTACTACTGAAAGGGGGTTAAGGCTTTAGTCCACCACGCTGGCCCAGTGCGGGTTGGCAGACTTCTCATACACTCGAGATTCTTATGGAGAATTCTAAGGTATGTAGGTTTCCTCACGATGTTTTCCTTCACCGTTAAAGCGAACGGTAATTGATAAACAATACACACGTAACTTCGAAAAGTCAGAGGTGTGTGCCTTGGGTTTTGAACCGCCGGACATTGCCTCGGCAGACCGTTCCATTCCCAACTAGGCTATCGTCCGCTACGTAAAATCTGTTAGTATGTTGATAAATGTTAAACTTACATTATCCTGTCTCTTTTTTCGAAAAACACAGCATAGACGAGCCGTGAACGACAATGACAATATTTAGTTTTCATACAATTACTATGTTACTTCAATTAAATTGATCATATAATTAATAATGTATTTATAGGTGACAGTTCCTTAAACCAAATAGATAGTTGAGCCATTCAGATTATGCTACTGTCAAAATTAAGTATTAAAACATTCTTACCTGGGAATCACACCCAGGACCTCTCAGTTCACAGCCTATATAATCCAAACCACTAGATCAAGAAGTGATCAATTAGGTATAGGTACTCTGCTATCTTTACTTAACTGAAAATCACCTCAATATATTTTTTTCGCGGGGAAAAATGCGTTATTTCTACCACCACTGAGGGATGAGTGGAAAGGTTATGTTGGTTTCACTAGTCTTACGGCCCAATGTCGACACTCGGGAATATAACATCCGAGTGAATCTCAATACCTAACCCAACTCTAACCCTTCTTTGATTACATTCAAATTTCGAATCCAAAGCCAACTGACACAGGCATGCAAAGTAACAGTAGTCTAATAAACTCCTCAAAACGTCGCTTGTTCGCTGTAATTCAGACGCGTAATTCCAAACTGTGTTAGTCAAACGGCTCGCCCCTTTGTTCGCCCCCGGCACGTTAATTGCGCTAGCTCTGATTGCCCGGGATGCAACAGAAACCGATACTGGGAGATAGGGATGACAGTATGCTATATATAATTTAGGGTGACGGATAGGGTGTTGGTGATTTTAATCGGATTGAAATATCGGATCGAATTCTGGCGGCGAGTTATTAAATTTTTACGATGTTCCGAAGACTTTGCACCCTTTATAGTCACGGGCGTACTGAGAATGAACTGTTGTTCATCCATTAAGTAGGTTTTTTTAATATCTAAAATTCGCGTAAACCTTGGAAATTATTATTTAATCGAATGCGGAGTTTATTGATTCTTTTAATGTTGAGTTTAATTGATTTAATAAGTTTGAAATTATCGCTACTGCTGAAAATGGAATTTCCATCCATCTAGTTAATTATATCTAGTTGTTAATGAGCGAAATCTAAAACTTTACAATATACTAAATACAATCGAAATTCATCATTCCGTCTAAATTAATTTTAAAAATCATTAATACTCTTAAGAAGTATTTGTTGTACGGCTAAGATAGTAGACAATTATTGGAATAAAATATTTATCCTGCCAACATTCAAAATGGCTGACATTAACATACTGTCCCTCTGTATACTGCTCACACTGGACACTGCTGCGTCAGTACTATTATACTAATTTGTTTGGAGAGCGCTATGAGACGAAATTAGCTCATATTCTGATGAACTATTAGCTTTGTATAGGACCCGCTCTTTTGAGACAATTTGCAATACGTGGTAACTGTATGCTGAAAGAATATTTAATGCGAGGTTATAAAGTCGGTTTTATGATATACGAAATGGTACTCAAGGCACGGTTAATTTTTCCGATATAAATAGCCTATTATTTATTTTTTTCAGTATAAAATGTTAAACAAACTTCGGTGGCCCCACCTTCTCATGCAACATTAAAGATGTCATCAAGTTAGCCCCTTGACTGCCACTGTATCTAAGTATAAGTACGTCAAGAGAGCCGATTTTT
Source organism: Sphinx pinastri (assembly GCA_947568825.1). Lineage (NCBI taxonomy): Eukaryota > Metazoa > Arthropoda > Insecta > Lepidoptera > Sphingidae > Sphinx > Sphinx pinastri. The sequence continues at coordinate 13,743,649 of OX387632.1, forward strand.
AAGTCTTTTAATTTTTACTTTTTTATTGCCTAGGCAAATCAAAAATGTTATTTTACACCAAAATTATGTAAAATAAATCAATAAAAATAATAAAAAGAAAGTCCCTGAAAAGTGCGGGAGAGGCATCCCCACACCCCGCTCCAGGGCGGGGATAGCAGTCAAAGTGTTAATATTATATTATATCCTAAATTTAAGAAATACTGAATTATTAAACTATTAACATTTCTTAACTAAGTATTATCAAGTAAGATAGGCTAGTAATTCGAGCATTTACTGGTCGTAGCGACTCAAGTTCGTAGACATTATTGGCACCTCTATGCATCTCTGATCCAGAAAACAAAATACGTGAAAAACTTGAAAAAATCCCGAATGTCAGACGAGAAGAAGTTAATTACGAAATATTGTCCAACATATACTACTTTCTATAATATAGTAAGCTAACAAAATCTCGTAGACAACTCAGTCAGTAGAATAACACGCGCATTCAGACCATGTAACAGCCGCTCATTACTATGAAACAACCTACGAGAAAAATTCACAGAACATGCATTGCAGTATAATCTCTGATAGTTATTTTTTTAGAAGAGGTGATCGAGTATTTAATGTATCAAATGTTTTTTTAACCGACTTCAAAAAATGAGTATCTGTATTCGACCCCTATGGATGTATGTAAGTTTGTATGGCCGCGAGTTTCTCAAAAACTACTGATCCGATTTGGATGGGGTTTTCGTTATTCAAATGTATATTTTTCAGGGATGGTTTATGTATATAATTTACTAGGATCGAATGAAGATCTTCGAAGATAAACAATGGAACTCTTCAATAACTAACAGCAGATGACCCGCAAATGCTGCAATCGTATATCGATAATGTATTGTTTACACCATTTCATAATTAAGCAACAAAAAAGCAATAAATAAAACTTTTTAACAACAAAAACTTTTTAATATAAAGTGAAACTATTTTTTGGTTTGTTGTGGTTTTTTATTTATTTATGTGATTTACAATACTGGGACAAGAAACATGCAAGATACATAGCATCTTAATGTAACAAAACAATTATAGGTTAATACAAAATGCATAAGTATAATATTATCTATACCATATAATATTATAAAGCTGAAAAGTTTGTTTATTTTTTGTTTGAACGCGCTAATCTCAGGAACTACTGGACCTATTTTGAAAATTCTTTCACTAATAGGAAGCTACTTTACTCCTGAGTGCTATATGCTACTTTTTATCCCGGAAAAACTTATCCACGCGGGCGGAGCCGCGCGCAATGCTACTACTATCTAAAAAAAAGACTAACAAACAGTTAGTCTTTATACTTTACTAAGTTTTGCTCGCGGCTTAGCCCGCCTTAAGCCTTTCTTGATATAAAAGTCCTTAAAACAAAGTATGACGCCAGCGCCATCTATCTAAAGAATCAGCTTACTTACTGGTGGTATGTATCTCATATGTAAGAGTCCGAATGGGTGGGTACCACCGCAATGTATATTTCTAAAAGATTGATGAAGGTAGAGGAAGCGAAAGTGGTGTGCCAGAATCGAGAAAAGTGGCAATCCATGGTCTCTGCCTACCCCTATGGGATAGAGGCGTGATACTATGTATGTATGTATGTATTGCTTACCATCAGGCGAACGGCATGCTCGTCTCGTCATTCAATGCTATATAAAAAAAGATGCGTTTTACTACTTTTGAGTAAATGCTGCTAGATATAAATGTATACGCCATTGAGTATAAGCCGACAAAATACAAAAGTCACACTCTAATCTATGCTTCCTAATAAATCGTAATCAAATGAGTACTCCACGCCTGTTTAAGACGATAACTGTTAAATAAAAATAATTTGAATCTTCTGAAACGGGCCCGGAATGTGTAAATAAATAAGACCTATCCAAAACCAAAGCTCCGAAGCTTCACAAAGGCCCTCTGAAAGCTTCACAAAGCAGTATGCAGATTACTGATCGCTGAGAATGCAACAAGATATATTCTGGCCCGCTGGGAACTATTGTGCGTGGGTATTCAATATTTAATCAATATTGACTATTGTTTACTACAGTGCGAATTATTGAATCTAATCGAGCTTGCAAATTGTATTGTGAGATGCAATTGGGATTAGGGCGTAAGGTTTAAAGGGATTCGCGAATTTGCCAGAAGAAATTAATCATTGACGGCAACCAAAAGTTGCCTGCTGTCGGCAAACTATAGAGCACTAGCTTATGCTCGCGGCTCCGGCCGCGTGAAAAAGTTTTTCCGGGATTAAAGTTCCGCTTTATATTTTCCCGGGATAAAAAGTAGCCTATGTCTTATATATCTGTGTACCAAATTTCATTTAAATTGGTTCAGTAGTTTTGGCGTGAAAGCGCGACAGACAGACAGACAGAGTTACTTTCACATTTATTAGTAAGGTTTTTAAAACTGATTTAATTGGTCCATAATCTAGGGCAGAAAGACGAGAAAATGCCATACTACAGTAATCTGTACACCCTAACCAACCCTAAGTAATCCAATGAGCGATCTGAGTCCCTTCCAAAAAAACGATGAACAACCCTCATAAATTCAGTCATATATTATCGGGAATATGATTCATGTATTTATTTATGTCTGGATGTTCTGGAGTTGTAATTTTAACTTCAAATTTCAAAGGATGCGAAACCACCAATAATAAATTACAGTTTTGTGAATAATATAGTTCAGTTTAATCACTTTTCTATCCAGAACTATTATAATCGTGAATAAAGACGGTGGAAAATCAATGCTAAAGCGAATAACACGAACAAACCAGAATAAATAGGAACAAGCACGAGATATTGAAACACATTACCAGTTTCAGTATCAAACTGGCAATCTATACAATTACCCAATTTGGTGCTAGTACACATTCTCAAGATAAATCGCCCATTTTTCATATTTTACTAAGCAGGTATGATCGTTTCGGAGATGTACAAAGGAAACAGCAGATACGTCTTACTGTCTAGTTTAGTTGTAAGTTGCATGTTGCTGACAGACGACGAGCAAGCGACTTATTTAGAACCTTACTGGTGGTAGGTCTCTCATATGTAAGAGTCCGTCTGGGTGGGTACCACCGCAATGTCTATTTCTACCGCCAAGCAGCAGTATGCATGCACTGTTGTGTTTCGGTTTGAAGGACATTGTATCCAGTGTACTAATAGTGGACATAATGAGACCTAACACCTTATGTCTCAGGATGACGAGCACAGTGGAAGGCCACATAGTACTTTATAACTCAAGGTGCTGAATGGTGTTGCTACTGTTTATGGGTGGTCGTATCGCTTACCATCGGGCGAACGGCATGCTCGTCTTGTCATACAATGCCAAAAAAAAAATGGTCTAGCATACACTTTTCAGCCTGTACATTAGTTTGTTTCTGCCTTCACCCCTGATTTAGATACTTGGCGGACGAATAGTCACGAAGACAAGTATTTAAACAGCTTATTCATGTTTATTCGTTACTCATAATTCATAGTCATAATCGTGCACGAATTATTCGTCAGTAGTATAAATGAGGCATTAGTATGCACATTTCTATTTAACCCCCATAACAATGTAGAATATTTTAGGGTTATAATAAATATATCCCCGTATTTATACGATAAGGGTTAAGAGCTTGTTTACATATTTCCCGGAACTATTCAAAACATTACGGCCATTGTCTTTCAGATTCTTGAACAATACATAAATCTAAACATAGTTATTTAAATAATAATAGCTTTATGATATATACTGTCCCATTACTGGATACAGACTTACTATACTACTGACAGGGGCGGATTTGATACGTTGGCCGCCATAGGCCTACGAAAGATTGCCGCCCCCTGTGTGCTGTAAAGCATGAAAAATTAAATAAATAATGCTATATGGACATATTTTTGAGTTTTTACACGAAGGCGCGTGGGAAACTACTTAAAAAAAGACCAAATTTTGCCGCCCTAGGCCCGGGCCTACTCGGCCTATAGGGAAATCCGCCACTGACTACTGAGAGGATCAAGACCTTAGACAACCACGCTGCTTTAGTACCTTCAGGTTTGCACTTGGCAGACCTCACATTCCTTGAAAATTCTTCTAAAAAATGTAGTCATGCAACTTTCCTCACGGTTTTTTCTTTCAGCGTTAAAGTTAGTGATATTTGACCCCTTTTTAAGCACATTGCTCTTGCAAAGGAGAATAAGATTTAGTTAATATTATATGTACATTAAGGGGCACCTGCTAGTTGGACAGACGACTTGATAAAGGCCGCAGGAACACGCTGGATGCGGGTCGCTTTTGACAAATCTGTATGGAAATCTTTAGGCGATAGCCTAGTTGGGAGTGGAACGAACTACCGAGACGAATGTCCGCAGGTTCAAAACCGAAGGGCACGCACCTCTGACTTTTCTAAAAAGTTACATGTGTGAATTATCGCTCGCTTTAACGGTGAAGGAAAACAACGTGAGGAAACCTGCATATCTGAGAAGTTCTCTAAAGGAATTTCGAAGGTATGTGAAGTCTGCCAACTCGCACTAGGCCAGCGGGGTGGACTAAACCCTCTCAGTTGTAGAGGAGGCCCGTCCTCAGCAGTGGGAATTATATAATACAGGGCTGGTATGGTGGAAGGTCAAATATCGACCACTGGACAACTGGTATTATAAAAACGTCAAAAAAACTCCAGTGTCATGGGTTTTTTACATATCAATGAGTATCATGCAAAATGTATACAAAACAGTCGATAACCCAATCCAATAAGACTCGCAAAAACGGAACAATTAAAAAAATAATTACGTGAACAGTCCCAGGGGTCGTAATGGATGCCGGGCTCGGGGGCCGGGACCCGACGTGACCGCGTAATGAGGACGCTCTGATGTGTCCGTTAATCACTTGACATTGGAATAACACGTGGGGAGGCCCTTTATCTATTTTTAATTACATAAGTACTTATAGTAGGTTTTTATAATGAACTACCTGTGATCACTACTTCGTCCAGATGGATCTATCTGAGCCTGAAGTTTTAAAGTAAATTACAAATATTCTAAAATACTTTTTTCCTTTAAAACAAAGCATACAGTCTGATCCCAATTATACTCTCCACTTTTAGAAATCTGCTTAGTAGTTTGGAGATGTGCGCTAAAAAGAAACAGAAATACAGGCAGAAAAGAATTCTCAAAATCGTTGAATTGTCTTCTAATATTCTTCTTTTGTCATTTCCTTTCTTTTTTATTATTTTCTTTTTACGTACAGACACTTCCAAATCTGTTATATTGGTAATAACCTCGTCAGTCGACACAGTTATGCCGACCAGTTATAAACCACATATATTAGCTTATTCTGGCAAGAGATCACTAAATCCGCATACTATGGAGTGTATTTTTTCCTTCTAGTGCCTAGGCAGACGAGCTAATGGCCCACCTTGGTCACCGACGCCCATGACCGTTGGAAATCCCAGAGGCACAGCAAAACCACTGCCTAGTCGAAAAAACTTTTAGACCTTTTGTAGGAAAGATACAGATAATTTCCTATTATTAGCAAATAGCACTTAAATATTTTTGTGAGTATTTGTGATATACTGGCCAGTTATGAAAACCAGTAAATATATCAAACTAGTAGTGGAAGTGACAGTTGGGTGTATAAAAAGGGTGCCGTATCGATGTGCACGCTCTTTCGGTCTCAGTGACCGGAGAGAGATCAGGCGCAGGACCAATGGCTTTACGTGCTTTCCGAGGCACGGGGGTATCACACCGCCAACTTCCTGACTCCAAGCTTTTTTTTTTTTTTTTTTTTTTTTTTTCGCGGAGAAAGTGACTTATTACTACCGCCCAGCCTTCAAGGGGGGCGGCTGAGCGGTTATGTTGGGTTCACCGTGCCTTACGACCCGGCGTTGAGCCGCCCGGAGAGATGTAACCATCGGGCGACCGCCGGGCCGAGTCCCTAACCTATGTACAACGCACGGCATACCAACCAAAACTCCGCGGTGGCCATCTTCGGCGCATTAGGGACGGCTGTGGGCTTCCTCTGACGGAAGTGTCTAAGTTGTCGTCCGCAGCCGCCCCTGCGCGGTGCCGCCTAGTGCGGCCCGTCTCCTGTTTGGGGGGGGCTCAGAAGCCCCCGCACACCGAAGGACGCTCTCAGCGTCAACGGCAACGTGAGGCCTACCAGCCACGCTGTCGTCCATCACAGGGATCGCAACAATGTGCCACTAAGAACACAAAATTAAAGATTAAAGACGGACAGCCCCCTGCCGCCCGCCTGCGATCCCCGGTGGCCCCTATTAGTCGCCTTTTACGACAGGCAGGGGATACCGTGGTGGAATTCTCCAAACGCCCCCAATCCACAGGGCGGAAGACGCCGGTCAGTCGTCCACCCGGCGCCTCCTACGTCTCGTCTGGCGGCGGGAGGGATCTCCACGCCTCCGATCCCTCTCGGCACTCTCCTTCCGCGAGAGGACCACCTCACAGAAGTGTGCCACCGCACGCCAGGACCTCCGGCTGTCGACCATGGAAGCGACCACGGCCGGCAGCGAGAGGTCTCTTCCGACGACTGCTCTGAGAGCGCTGCGCTCCTCATCCCAGGCTGGGCAGAACTCTAACGTATGCTGGGCCGTATCCAGCGGGCAGTTGTCACAGTGGTGACACACGGCCGACACCTCCTTCCTCACTACCCGCCACAAGTACTCACCGAAGCAGCCATGCCCGGCGAGCACCTGCGTCAGGCGAAACGTTGCCGCACCGTGGCGCCTGTCCAGCCATTCGGCAAAGACAGGACGCACTGCCGCGACGACCCTGAGCCCCGCTGACGGGGCCTCCAGCCTGAGACGCCACTCCTCCACGGCGGCTCGCCGTAGGGAGGCCCTCATGGCCTCCACCTCCTTCAGGGCCGGATGTTGCCCGCGACTGGACGCCTCCTCCCGCCAATGAAAGACATCGGAGAGGGATTTGGCGTCCAGATCCCAGGGCAGAAATCCGGCCAACAAACAAGCCGCCTCGAAAGAGACCGTGCGGTACGCCCTGATCGCCCGCTGCGCCAAAGCTCTCTGCGGAGTGCGCAGGAGGGCGACGCAGGGGCGGTTCAGGGAGTCAGCCCAAACGGGGCTGCCATAGAGGGCCATGGACCGCACGACTCCGTGATATAACCTCCGGCAAGGGATGCCAGGACCTTCCAGGTTGGGCAGCAGGCTGGAAAGAGCACCCGCTGCCCGACCTGACTCCAAGCTGCGAGTGAGTAATTTTTAAGATGGAAAAACCCAGTCACAATGTTTTTGGCTCGACCCGGGATTCGAACACAGGACCTCAGCGCGCAAATCGTACTTGTAACGCGTACGCAATACAACTACGCCACCGAGGCAGTCAGTGGGTGACGTAGAGATGACAGGAAGCATATAAAATATGTAGGTATATTTTTATGAAAAAAAAAATATTCATACGGCATTCGACAACAGGTCAATAGATCAAATAATTCGCGAAATCCTTGGTTATACATACTATCGCACTTTATAACGTAAAAAAATCTAAAAGAAAAGTAAATAAAGTAAAGATAAAATTAAGCCAATATTGCAAATTACTGTAATAACTCGTAAAGCGAGGAAAATTAAGCCTCTTTGATGGACCCCCTTCACATATTTAATAGGGTGCCCGATATTCAAGTGAAGGGTTGCTTTGCCCTTATATTAGGAAATCTTGAGCCCTTGCTATCTTAAGTGGACTATGTAATTACATTGGGTAGTTCCAGAATGATGTTTTAGTGCGAAATATCCAGATAGAAAAATATGTCGTCATTTCTGTTCGAATGAATTTGTTGTGGACGTGTGTTTGGTTCAGTGGATGTGTTTTGCATGAAAGAATCTGGATTTTTGAGTGTTAGTATGGTTCAGTTGTCAATAGGTCCAAGAGGGATATCAGATATGTAGAAGAAGAAATAATAATTGTTGACAATTGTTTAAAATATATTACATGATGTGAAATGAGATGGAAATACAGTTTTATATTACATATAAGCGATTGTAATCTGATTTCTTGACCAATAGATAAATCTAAATATTACTCTGTAGCGTAGTTACATGCGCGGTTCGATGCCGCTCTGAGGTACCGGGTTCGAATCCTGGGTCAGACAAATTGATTATGTATTTTTCTGCTCAGTATCAGCCCGGAGTTTTTGTACCTGGGTGATAGGCTCACCTTCTATCACATTATGAGACGGAACACACGAAAAATAAGGTGCCTTGATCGCACTTCTGCCTACGCCTTCAGGGATAAAGGCATGATGTGTGTTTGATTTTTTTAAATATAATATCGTCCAAAATAAAATTCCTAACTATTGCCATCACTTGTCTGTTTTACTGTACACTGAAACGCGAATAGCGTATCAATAAATTAATACAGGGTACTGACCCACTGCAAAGCTTCAATTAGCCTGTGTAGGACTAAAAATGAGGCCAAAACAGGTCCAACCTCCTACCATAATTCGTCAGACAGAGTATAATGAGTCTTTTGACAGCGCCAGCCAAATACTATGATGCAAAACTTTACAGCGTTTGTATACTATATAGCTTTAGCTGTCTCGATGTGAGATATGCGTGTCCGTATGTCCGTGTAAGGCTATGTTCGAGCTTCCGAATGAGAAGTCCAGGGTTCGTGAAGTGACAATTGATTAACGAAGCTTTTGTTACAAGAGGGTTACAAAGACTGACGTAATTACTAGAGCGCTTGCTTATATCTACATGTTACTGACATTCATTTTCACGTGACTATGCGAATATAAAGTTCACTGATCTGACCTACATTGTTAAAAGATTACAGAATGCTAAGCTGATACTGTATGAGCTACTATAAGTAGTAGTGATTTTCGTTTTGGAGTACATTTGTTGCTACTACTGCGAGCGATATCACACACACGCCTTTTATCCCTGAAGGGCTAGGCAAATGTGTAACCAGAGCATACACTTTTCGCTATGTGTTCCGTTTTATAGTGTGATAGAGGGCGAATCTTTCGCCCAGACAAAAACAAACTTCGGGCTGATTATAATTTATTTATTGTATCAACAAAGTAAACACAATTTCAGTCATAAGAAAACAATGCCAAATTAAACATCCATCTTAATTATAGGTACAAATGGCAAGCTTGAAACGCCAGCAGTTATTGAAAATTAACATATTGCGACAGGAACACAGTAAGATAGAAATAATACATTATAATACTACACTGTATTATTGTTATTATTTAAAGTACAATTAGTTATTTTGTTCTTACAGTATTTTGAGATAAGAATAACAAATTCATATGCAGGAATACCCATAATTTTTCGGAATTCGAACGGACCTCAGAGCGGTGACGTACCGAGTACGCAATAAAACTAAGTCACTGAAGCAGTGGTAAGCAAGATGTTCAGTAGTTAAATAAATTCATAAGTCAACAAAACACATAGCGTTTATAAAGTCCACAGTGAACCTAACCAGTTGATCAGTAACAAGTTTATTCCTCATCCCTAACAGTAAACAGATTGTTAATAATGGCCTGAACCCTTTGTATGTTTTATTCATATCGAGTAGTAAACCAAACTAGCCTAATGAAAACGTGCAGAATTACAACAACTTAGTTGTTTGTTACACCGATGTGTAGCGTTTTGTGTGCTAAACTTTTCACGAGGCTTGATTTACGGAAAAATGCTTTTCGAGGATGAATTTAAGCGAAAGTTTTCTCTGATAACATGAAAATTACATCAAAATTGGTTAAGCCCCCTATGAGATCAGTACGCATAGATAAATAAAAATAAAGCGTGTAAACTTGTGTCCAGCAGCCGAAGAATTTCGTAAAAATTTTGGGCTTCTGAATTTTTTATTTCGATATCAAACATCAGATTTTTTTTATTTGTATATTTAATTTCCCTGTACTATCCCGTGAATGACAGAAATCTTTCATAACTTGACAGTTACAGCGTCGTGTTCCGGGTTCAGCCCGAATTTAGGCAAATTTTGTAAAAAAAAAGCAATATTTTGGAAGGAAATATGCCAATTTGCGCATTACGATCATGCCAAAGTATGTTTAGGTGTTTTCAAACAGGCTCAAAATTATTGTATGAAAACTTTACCAATGTCCGCTCTATATAATCTTAGAACTCTTTGGTCTAGACAAAGACAAAGATATTATTTAATAAAATCAGGAACATCGCAATCGAATCCGCGACAAAATCTAGTACACGTTCAGATTTCGGTGTGATAACCGGCGAAACTTATGAAACGGCGCGTTTGATGTCTCTTTCGGAATGAAGTTTGGGATATTGTAACTTCAGACAGCGTTTACAACGAGTATCGGGGCCCATGTGAATTTCTATAGATCAATTAGTTGAGGGTATTATATTCGTATGTGATTCATGTATTGATTATATTCGTATGTGATTCATGTATTGATTTGTGGGATTTGGGTTAAATTTTTCATTTTCACTGCTGCGACAATAAATGATTTTTCTTTCTTTCTTTCACATTATAATGAGATTATAAATAGTGGTCGCCCACTGGTCGAAATTCGATGTCAATTCATAAAGTGAATTTTTCTGCACTCCTCCTGTATATTTTTTTAAATATCAGCCTTGAGCCGTGTATTATATACTGTCCCACTGTTGGGCACGGGCCTCCTATACGACTGAAAGGCTTGAGGCCTTAGTCCACCACGCTAGCCTTGGCAGACTTCAGATACCTTCGAAACTTTAATAGAGAACTAGACTTCTGCTTGCGGCTCCGCCCGCGTGAAAAAGTTTTTCCGGGATAAAATTGTTTCCCGAGATAAAAAATAACCATTAGAAAGTAGCATTCAGGAGTAATGTAGCTTCCTATTAGTGAAAGAAATTTCAAAATGGGTCCAGTAGTTTTTGAGTTTATCCATTACAAACAAACAATCAAATCTTTCCTCTTTATAATATTATAGTTCGGACAAACTAAGCTGGCCGATATGACAATTCATTTTTTTCCCGACGCGATAACTCTGTGAGAACGTCTCCCCAAAAAATTCAAAACCGTGTCATGTCATACCGGCCAGATTAGTTAGTCCCTACTATAGTATAGATTTCTCAGCTATGCAGGTCTCCTCACGATGTTTTCTTTCACCGTTATATCAAGCGATAATTCACAAAGAATACACACATAACCTTAGAAAAGTCAGAGATGCGTACCTTTGGGTTTTAAACATACAGACATTCGTTTCGGTATTCCGTTCCACTCCCAACTAGGCTATCGCCGCTTTTTCTCGCTCTTTCAAACTTTAATTATGCCAAATCTTACACTGCTTCGTACGCGCAATATACAAAAGAGGTACAATTTTTTCTTCACTTCAAAAAGTTGACGCTGTTACACCTCCGTGCCATGGGATGCACGTAAAGCCGTTGGTCCTGCGCCTGATCTCTTTTCGTCCGGGTATGTAGATTACCGATTCACCGCACTATCAAAGTAAAGAAATAGATAGTGCTTTTGTATATTACGCTCTATCAGTCTTACTTATAAAATAACTAGTCTTCTCTTAAGCAATGCTTAATTTTTAACATGCACGATGAGTTGTAACGCAAAACCCGCCATCTTTCCTTTTAAGTAGCTTTAAACTAGGCCACGGCGATGTTTAATTTTGACATTTTTAAGCAATGCTTAACCACCTCTTAACGCTAAAACAAGTTTATAAGTAAGACTGTACAATATTACCTGCGTTCTTTGCTGATTTCCGTTGATGATCACTATAGCCGAAATTCAACTAGAAATGATTAGGTGCCCAATATTGCTATAGGCTATCATATTATAATGAAATAGACTTTTGGTCGCGATTCCGCCCGCGTGAATATGTTTTTCCGGGACAAAAGATCCGCTTTATATTTTCCCGGGTTAAAAAGTAGCCTAGTTACTCGCTGATAATGTAGTTTTATATTGGTAAAATACTTTTTTAAATCAGTCTAGTAGTTTTTGAGTTTCTTTGTTACAAAAATACAAATTTTTCCTATTTATAATATTAGTGTCTCATCAATGGGTGTTTTTTTGCATAGACTGACGAGACGAGCATGCTATTCGCCTGATGGTAACCGATACGACCACCCATAAACAGTAGCAACACCGTCCATCACCTTGACTTACAAAGTACTGTGTGGCATTCCACTGCGCTCGTCATCCTGAGACATAAGATGTTAAGTCTCATTATGTCCAGTAGTTACTCTGGCTACAATGTCCTTCAAACCGAAACACAACATAATAATAAATAATAAATAATAAATAATAAAAATTTATTCAGTAACCAAAACTTTCTTTATCTAGTAATGAGGTTGAAGCCTTCTATTAAGTACAAGAATACTTGTGTCAGAAGACTTCGCTCCTCCATAACAATGACATACTTAGTTTATCAATATAATAACTAACATAGTTAAAAGTTATTACAACAGTGCATGCACACTGCTGCATGGCGGTAGAAATAGACATTGCGGTGGTACCTACCCAGATGGTCTCTTACATATGAGAGACCTACCACCAGTAGTACCAGTGGGTATTTTAACTAAACGTCTTTACACTCATCATCAGGTTCAGGAGTCACTTCATCATGCCCTTAAAATATAAAGCAGTGGTTACATTATATTGTATTGGAAACGTTAAACCTAAATCAAACACAAAAATGAACAGCAATACAAAATATTCGACAACGAAATTAAACATCGGTTACATGAAAGTTTTATAGGCATCGTTTGCCACAATGTTATCCATTAGGAGTTCTTGTTCGGAACCAGACCTTATTTCAACATCCAATTTGTCGCGTCAACCCTTAAAAAGTGACGAAAAATTAAGACAACTTTTTACCTCGTGTTTATTGTTTCGAAGTTTTTATGTATCTTTCGATTTTGTTAGCAATAACATTTATTTGAGAGAAGACGATGAAGTCAAAAGGCTCTCTAAATACAATATCTACAAGAGACATTTCTTTGTTTGCTGCTCGCCAAATTAGTGTCTTTCTTATTATACTAAATTCAGAGTAGCAAGCTCTTTCAGATACGTTGATACTAACGGCAATTTTTTTTTTACGGCATTGAATGACGAGACGAGCATGCCGTTCGCCTGATGGTAAGCGATACGACCACGCATGTAAACAGTAGCAACACCACCCAGCACCTTGAGTTACAAAGTACTGTGTGGCATTCCACTGCGCTCGTCATCCTGTCATCTCACCTTACTTCTATTACTAAAAGTAGGCCTCTTAGTAAACCACGCTGGCGTATTTCGGGAGTTACTCGTCTAAAATACGCAAATAACAAAATCTATACATAATTATTTTCAACGATCGAAACCTTATAGCATTCTATTTGTTTTTCGATACAAACTCGTTTAAAACAGATTAATTTGTCGAACAAATTCTAAATTTAATTTTCTTAATCGTCCAAATTTGTTTAAATTCGCCAAAGTAGGTTCCATTACGGCACGGGCCGTAATAAACGTCGTTTCCAAATTATCTCGATGCGCTTACGAAATTTATTTGATTTACGAATGGTTTATTCGTTTATTTTATCCACGGATCGTATTGTTTCGTTTATTAGGTTTCTTTTATTTGATATTGTTTATGTTTATGATTTAGATAGAAGGTTGAATGTATTTAGTTATGTATACGCATATCTAATTAGAAGACCCTTTATTTATGAAGTGCGTAAACTCAGTCAAAAATAATGTACTTGCGAATAGTCAAAATGTTTCTTATAGTCGATATTCGTCTCACATGCTCTCTCAATTAAAAAAGGGCGAGCCGACAAACATACATACAACAATGCAATGCAACCAGCCTGTATTATATACTGCCCACTGCTGAGCACGGGCCTCCTCTACTACTGAGAGGGGTCAAGCCTTAGTCCACCACGCTGGCCTAGTGCGGGTTGGCAGACTTCACATACCCTCGAAATTCTTATGGAGAATTCTCAGGTATGTAGGTTTCCTCACGATGTTTTCCTTCACCGTTAAAGCGAACGATAATTGATAAATAATTATCTGTACTTATTTACGTATATATTTTATAATAATTATAACAAGAAATTATTGTTGTCATTAGCCGAAATTCTACCAAATTCAAAACCTTCTGCTAATATGTGTTTTAAAAATGCCTTCCATAGCCATTTCAAATTTAAACAAAATAACATTGTTTTCAAACAAATGTGGCAATAACTTTGGCAAATGGCGAATGTTTTGAGATTAAACGTGTATTCAAAGACAGATTTCTTTATTTACGACCCGGGTTGCGATCGGTTTGATTTATACACCGTGTTTCAGCGTCTCGTGTAAATCATAGCGCAGATGGCCGCGCCGTGTTTTTCGAGAATCTTCTTGGTATGGTATTAAATGAGAATTTTGTTTTGGTGTTTTTACTCTAGACAAAACACTAGCCAGTTTAACTTATAGTGGCTTACTGGTAGTAATAGCCACATTAGTATAACAAGCAGCACTTCTGTGGTAATAGCAGCCAAAAAATAATATCAATGGCTGATACCGATGACAATTCTTTTTTCGCATGGAGATCACGTACCGGCAAGCGCTGCGTTGGCCGTTCATTTGCAAAGTGGTGCCAGAAGACTTGATAAAGGTCTCAGGAACACGCTGGATGCAGGACGGTTTTGACAGGTCAGTCAGAGGCGTATGGAGTAATAGACTTCATGTGGCTGATGATGATGCTGTGTCGACATAAAGAAGTGTGATGGCTTGTCTTAACATTAAAACCAAATTTCCCACATGATCTTGTTAATTGCATATACAATATTATGATATCAGGCACGCCTTAGCAGCTTTATTCTAATATCTCAGTAAATAAGTGTATATGGCTTGATATGGGTCCTCAATATCCAGGATATGCATAATATGAGGACCAAAGAGAGGATTTCATTTTTTTTTTTTTTTTTTATAGAAGCTCGGCATAGTGACAGCACCGCACCTGAAGGTAAGCACGGTAGTAGTGGTAAGCAAGGAATTATCGAACCTATTGGTTCGGGTCGTAATGGTTTTCACCATCAAGCTGTGGCTTCGCACGCCAGCACGCGTGGTTCTGCTAAGCCACAGAATCGTATCGGCGTATGCAGAAAACGAACACAGGGATATCGTTGCTATTAAATATATCCAATTACTAGTATTGCTCGCGGCTCTGCCCACGTGATAAAGTTTTTCCGGGATCAAAATTAGCCTATAGCACTCATGAGTAATGTAGCTTCCTATTAGTGAAAGAATTTTCAAAATCGGTTCAGTAGTTCCTGAGATTAGCACGTTTAACCAAACAAACAAACTCTTTAGCTTTATAATATTAGTATAGATTACTAAGACCTTTGGAATATCATACCCTTAGATACCATTACTAAAGCTTTTCAATTTAACGCTAAAATCCCATAAAACCACTCAACAGTAATCTTTTCGTGAGGAAAATGGTTGCCAAAATGAACTGTCTACGGCGTGGCTGTCAACGTCATTTATCATCGAGCCCACCACGTGACTATGGGAAATTGGAATCGCATGGGGCTAGACGCTAGTATATCAAGATCTTAGGTGAAATGGGGCATTTTTCTTTGTGTAAGGGGTGTCTAAAATTCTGTGTATCATTTTTGTTTTTGCATTTTGTTGTGGTGTCTAAATATTTTGTGGAATAGTCTCGTATATATCCCCTATATATTTTGTGGGACTGCCTCGGTGGCGTAGTTTTATTTCGGTATGACTGCAATGCTGAGGTCTTGGTTTCGATTCCCGGGTCGGGTGAAATGATATTGGGTTTTTAATTCAGTATCAGCCCGGAGTCTGGAATTTGTGCCTGATATGGCTATAGGCTCGCCCCCTATCACATCATGGGACGGATTACTCACGGCGAAAAGTGGGTGAACTAGTTGCGCCTCTACCCATTCCTTCGGGGATAAAAGGCGTGAGAGTATGTGGATAGTCTCGTTTTAAAGATTTCCAGACGGATTGTCAAAAGCGCCCTGTTGAATGGTAGAGTATTTTTATTTTTGCACTTTATAAGGCTGTATAGAGCAATATTTGATTATTGAGTATTATCTTTATTTACAACATGCTTAGAAAAAAATACTAGTTTTAAAGGAGATGTCCGCTTTTTGTATGGTTGCTGGGCCTCAAAATCTAACCAGGCTCAAAACTTTATGGATATTAAAGGGGCAAAAATATGGACCTTGGATCCGTAAAAAAATATTTTTAGACCCCTCCACTGATAAGTAACTTTTTTAAATACGTTCATTTCAAGTGTCATTTTTAAGCAAAATAAAATCTCAAAGTCGGACGACTTTAAAATGATGTAATTTATTGCAAAGGCCTAGTTTTTATTAAAAATACTATCCACATATACATAAAGTATCTTTGTTAGAATTGTAAGCCCGTTTTTGGACATGTCCTTTGCATTATTATTATATTTTATTACTAACTCGGTGGCGTAGTTGTTGCGGGCTGAGGTCGTGGGTACGAATCCCGGGTCGGGCCAAAAAAATTGTGACTGGGTTTTTTCATCTTAAAAATTACTCAGTCGCAGCTCGGAGTCAGGAAGTTTGCAGTGTGATACCGCGTGTCTCGGAAAGCACCTAAAGCCGTTGGTCATGGGCATGATCTCTTTCCGATCGTGTCGCATTGCCGTCTCACTGGACTATGAGAGTAAAGGAATAGCGAGTGCACTTGTGTATTGCGCTCACACTTGTCACTATAATATCTCCTGCGTACCTGGCTGATCTCTGTTGAGATTGGCCGCCGTGGCCGAAATCGGCTAGGAAGGGATTATTTATTACTAAAACTTCCAGCTAATTTTACAAAATCTACTATTATAGTAGCTTGTTCACCAATTAGATGCAGAGAAAACTAATAATATATTTTACAATAACAAAAAGTAAAAAACACGTCGCGTTCACAATTTGTTCCATAAGACACGTCCCGAGTGCAGTAAGGAACTTAAGCCGCGTCTGGCCACGGATGCGACTTCGCGCCCGTAACTCTAAATCTGAAGACTTATCGATCGACTTTTTGTCAGACAGTTATACGTTCTATTGCGGTGAATTTAAGGTGTTCTGGAGATGTAGTTCTGATACATGGTTTTATGTTATTTGAAAGGTGTGATGAAATGGGAGGTTTTCCTAGAGATGGAAACTAGTTAGTTCTATGCTAAATGTTCAACCTACAAGTACACAGGTATTATTAAAGCTATCTCGCATGCTCACGCCTTTTATCCCCGGAGGGGTAGGCAGAGGCGCAACTAGTGCACCCACTTTTCGCCAAGCGTATTCCGTCCCATGATGTGATAGGGGGCGAGCCTATCGCCATATCGGGCACAAATTCCAGACTCCGGGCTGATACTGAATAGAAAAATCCAATATCACTTTGCCCGACCCGGGGATCGAACTCGAGACCTCAGCCTTGCAGTCGTACCGTAATACAACTACGCCACCGAGGCAGTCATAAAGCTATCTCGATATTATATATAGCAAAATTATTTATATACTCACATAAAAGTCGTTCTCCTTACTTTCATACAACGCGGTAAATAAAGCTAAAGATATCAATTAGGTACTTATAATTTTAATTTAAAGTTAATTAATTAATGCTGTTTTACTGGTGGTAGTTCTCTCATATGTAAGAGTCCGTCTGGGTGGGTACCACCGCAATGTCTATTTCTACCGCCAAGCAGCAGTGTGCATGCACTGTTGTGTTTCGGTTTGAAGGACATTGAAGCCAGTGTAACTACAGGACATAATGAGACTTAGGGCGGTATTAATAAATTAATCTCAAGTTTGAGTTACATCTCAAGTAGACATAATGTAATTATAGTTCCATACATTATGTCTACTTGAGATGTAACTCAAACTTGAGATTGATTTATTAATACCGCCCTTAACATCTTATGTCTCAGGATGACGAGCGCAGTGGAATGCCACACAGTACTTTGTAACTCAAGGTACTGGATGGTGTTGCTACTGTTTATGGGTGGTCGTATCGCTTACCATCAGGCGAATGGCATGATCGTCTCGTCGTTCAATGACATAAAAAAAAAAACAAAAAAAAAGCTTAAGTGGAGTTGGACCGGTCACATTATGAGAACAAATAAGGAAAAATGGACAAAAGATATAATGGAATGGTATCCTAGAAATGGTAAAAGACAAAAGGGAAGACAAATTAAAAGGTGGGAAGATGATCTACCAAAAGGATGGAGAAGAATAAATCGCGACAGAGATCTGTGGAAGAAACTAGGGGAGGCCTATGTCGAAGACATAAGAAGAAAGACAACCTGATCAAGAAACTGGAAGAATAATATGTAGTCACATTTTGAATTTGTATTTTCGTTGTCAAATTAGATTTAAAATATTACATAAGTTAAAACTGTACTTACTTTATTTTGGTAAATGAATAAAGGCTTTTATTATTATTATTCTTAGTATCCTTTATTCTAAAAGTTATCTTTTTTACATTTTTATACATAAGTTATAAAAATACATATAAATATGTTATTATTATTAAAATTAATGCTATAGAAAATATTTTTACACAAATAATAATTGGACAAACATAATCGATAACTGCCCAAAAAGACTATTCGTACGCCACAACACTAACACGTTACAGAAGCCTCGACGGTATCAGCTCCTAACTTAAGTGGGATCTCGTAAAATTATTACTTTAGAGCCACCTGCTGGCTTATGACAAGGATAAGCCACGATGTATAGCAGTCCATGTACGTACAATCTATGATGTACAGAAGGGTCACTACAAATAATAATAAAAAAGTTTTGCTACTGTTATTTCATGAAATTGTTAATTGGCATAATGTACGTTATTAGCACCGTGGGTTTTATCTAACTACCACTCTATTTTACATACACACACACACACTCACGCCTTGTAGGGGGAACTAGAGGAGCAACTAGTTGCACTCACTTTTCGCCGTGTATATTCGTCCCATGATGTGATAGAGGGTTAGTCTATCGCCATATCGGACCCAATCTCCGGGCTGATAATAGAAAAACTCACTATTATTTTGCCTGTCCCGGGGGAGGGAACCCGAGACCTCAGCATTGCAGTCGTACCGTTATACAACTACGCCACCGAAGCAATCTATTTTAGCCCTGTAAAATTAAAGTTATTCAGTTTCAGTTGATATTAGTAGGTACGTACATCACAATATATAGCTGAACACAAACAAAAAAAAATACCGAAAATGCTTAAAAGCGAGAGTTACTTAAACAATAAATGAAATGGTGCCGTATTTCGCAAAATGTAAGTTTTGACGAATCTACTTGTACAAAATTCGTTTTACCTAGTCCAATTAAGTGTTCTGTAAGTCCTAAAGTATTCTGTAAGCATTTTGTTTTGTGGTATTCTTCGGTAGTGGATTATACGGTTTATTACCAAAATTATGGACCCTATAATATTATAATCTGATATAATGTAAATTAAGTCTTTTTGTTACCGTTTGTGCCGAATTTATGCTCGTTACGATAGTCTAGATTTCTGAGTCTAGTATGAAATTACTAGTTTAATTTGATTTTTCGAGTGACAAATAACTGAAACACATGAAATGAAACGACTACTTAAGGCATGTGATTTTTTAAAAACGTGTTTTCCTGTGAGTTAAAAGATTTGCCTATAGTGATTTGTGGCAACATTTGGGTTATGAAACGTAAGGGTCTAGGGTTTGATACCCAGTTCCGGAAAATAAATATATTCAATTTTGTGTCTTTTATGAAAAAACATTGTGTTTTTAGGCTTGGAGGTGTTCCGGTTTTGACTACAGACTTCTCTTATTACACCATGGGAAGGATTGCGATTGCCAGATTCCCAGTCAATTTTTAGGTGACTTAAATGATGAGATAAATGAGGTAATTCTATGATTAAATCCCTATATAAATGGCAGTAGTTATATAAGTGACCTTTTGTATCAATAATAATTATTATAATCAATTTTATGTATCTTGACTTATCATAAGTGTAACTATGTTCGCCTACGTGATGAATAAAGTATTTTATTTTATTAATTTTATTATTTTTGCAATTAAATGATGAGACGAGCTTGCCGCTCGCATGATGGTAAGCGATACGACCGCCCATAAACAGTAGCAGCACTATACAGAACTTTGAATTATAAAGTACTGCGTGGTACTCCACTGCGCTCGTCACCTGAGACATAAGATTTTAAGTCTCGTAATGCCCAGTAACTATGCTGGCTACAATGTTACCCCGAAACACAATACTGTATGGACACTGCTGCTTGACGTTAGAAATAGAAACTGCGGTTTATTCCCAGATTCTGAGGACACAGAATAATTCCCAATTTCGACTTTTACTCAACTTCTACTGTGCTTTTTGTATAAGAGTAAAATATTTATCTGCTGAACATTTATCAACTTACTGGAATTCGTTGAAGAGTAAATATTATTTAATTTTCGCAAAGATAAAACTAAGTAATGATTTAGCTTATAAAAGACAAACACACTCATAAATTATTTAATTATAAACCCCAGACGTTGAAAATTAGAAAGTTTCGTGCGCAAAACCAAACCTCACAAAGTGAAACGCAGACAGTTTTAATGTTTTCGTAATTATTTTAAGATTAACTGTTATAGTTAAAGGTCAGAGACATATTTTTTCGAGCCGATCCAGAGCCGATCCGAGTAGCATCTTGTGCATAAATAACTAGTTTTTCTTAGTGGGTTCGCCCCAGTTAACATCCTTGCCAGGAATAAATAATAGCCTATAACACTTAGGGGTGTTGAAGGTTTTATATATTGCACCAATTTAGTGCTGGCTGATTTTAATCTGTCAGTATGTTGTTTCCATAACGATGTTCAGTAACAAGAAAATTGTTCTTGCCGTTATACACATTCGATGTAAACCAACTGTAAACTCTGCTAATAGCTAATAAACAATGTAACCCAATTACGATACTTTTAATAGGTTATGGGCCCAGAACGCAAGTAAGCGAGAAAGTATCAGGTTATTGGGGAATCGTTAAAGATGAACCAAAACTACATAGAAAAGTTGAACGGCGTAAATTATGATACTTGGAAAGTGCAAGTACAGGCAGTACTCACGAAAAATCAAGTATGGAAATACGTCAATGGTTCGTTGCCTAAGCCGGACACTGTAATAGAAGCGAGCGCATGGTCTGACAAAGACGATATGGCAAAAGCTGATTTAGTTATGGCGATGTGTCCAGGTGAACTGAAACACATTAGAGGGTGCGACACTTCGCACGATATGTGGGGGAAACTGGAGAAAATTTATTCATCTAAAGGACCCGTAAGAAAGGCAAGTCTCTTAAAAAAATTAACATTGAACCGTATGAAGGAAGGAGATGATGTACAAAGTCATTTGAATAATTTCTTCGAGGCCGCAAATATGTTAAGCGATATGGGTGTAGAAATACACGATGACATGCTGTCAATTTTATTATTATACAGTTTGCCAGAAAGTTACGAAAACTTTAGATGTGCTATGGAGAGCAGAGACGAGCTACCGAACGTTGAAGTGCTTAAAATTAAAATATTGGAGAAGGCAAGCACAAGTGTCAAAGAAACTAAAAATACTGAAGGAGCCATGTAATGTATGTGCTAAGGGAAAAATGAGTTCGTTACCATTTTCGAAATCGGGTGGACCGTGTAATGAGTTATTACGAATTGTACATTCCGATGTGGTAGGTCCTTTTAAAACGCCTTCGATTGGCGGAGCAAAATACTTCGTGACATTTATCGATGACAGTTCTCGATGGTGTGAAGTATATTTACTCGGACGGAAGAGTGCAGTTTTCAACGCATTTAAGCTCTACAAAAATTACGCAGAAAGATTGACAGGTAAGAAAATAAAATTCCTTCAATCTGATAATGGTGGTGAATATCGGAATCGTGAATTTGATGATTTTTTAAAGAACGAAGGTATCCAAAGAAGGTTGTCGATTCCAAGGACTCCTGAAATGAATGGAGTCAGTGAACGCAAAAATAGAACTTTAATTGAAATGGCTAGGTGTATGTTATTATCTTCCGGTTTATCTGTAGGTTTTTGGGCGGACGCTGTTGTAACTGCATGCTATGTACGTAACCGTTGTCCGACTAGCAGCCTAGGTGGTGGAATCCCATTTGAAAAGTGGACGGGCACTTCTGTGAACTTGTCAAATATACAAAGTTTTGGGACGAAAGCTTATGTTTTGGATAAGGCACCAGGCAAGGATAAATTTGATGCACGTGCCAGAGAGGGAGTATTAGTAGGTTACCCTCGATCAACTAAAGGATATCGGGTTTGGATACCATCTGAACATAAAATTATTGAAGCTCGTGATGTTAAATTTGTTTTAGGTGAGAAGACAATGAAGAATCATGAGGAGATTGAATTAGAAGTTAGAGACACACATTATAGAGAAAAAGATCGAGTTGTTGCAGATGTGTATATACCCAACCAAGTCATGTTTGAAACCCCTTCAGGTGCTGGAGACCAAGTGAATGAGAACGATCGTATAGTTGCCATGTAATGTATGTGCTAAGGGAAAAATGAGTTCGTTAGTTGATTCAATCGATATAGTGACTTGGCATCAGCGTATGGGTCATTTAAATGGTAAAGATCTCTTAAAACTATTAAACCATTGCGGATATAATATAAAAGGGACTCGAAGACTAAGCAACAAAATGCAAAGAATAGTAAATTTATGTACAAATGCTTCAAATGTCATGAGCTTGGACATAAAGCTTCAGAGTGCAAGATGAAGCGAAACAATAATGACGCAAGATGTGTCACGGATTTATACAAAGAGGACGGTACTTTTGATATTCTTTTTAGTTGTGCCAATTTTTCGAAATGTTTACAATTTAAAAAGAATGACTGGATCCTCGATAGTGGCTGTACTTCGCATTTGTGTAACGATTTAGATAAATTTACTGATCATTTTTGTATTTTACAGGATAAATTAAACCTAGCATCAAATCTGTCGACGGATATAAAGGGCATAGGTGACGTAAGGTTGTCAGCATCATCAGGCAGGAGGCTAACTTTTCAAAATACTTTGTTTGTACCAGATCTTAGGAGCAATTTGCTATCAGTAGCGAGAATTGCGGATAACGGGTATGAAATTCAATCCCACTTCGAAGGGTGTGGATACAGTCTTGCAGTCCGCCATACCATATCTATTCAAAGCATCTTGAATATATTTTCGCTGTGACAGACTTATTTCACCATTCTTTTTCTCTATTTCTATACCTAAACAGTATTTCGCTGGTCCAAAATCCTTCAGCTCAAATTCAGCAGCTAAATCTTTCTTAAATTCCTGTATCAAAATAAGATTATCTGAAGCTACTAAAATATCGTCAACATATATAACTACTATCAAAATGGTTCCATCTTCCTTCCGCTGGTGATAAAGACACGGCTCGTTTACAGTTGGTTTGAAGTTCATTCGGCGCAATTTCTCATCTAGTCTGATATACCACTGCCGCCCCGCTTGCTTCAAGCCATACAACGAACGTTTCAATAAACAGGCGTTGCCTCCAGCTTTAAGGTCGACTAACATTTTTTCAGCACGCTTCCTAACTGTGGAACTTGCATTCTCCCTCTGGATTAGCGTAATCAAACTTTCCTCTAATATTTTCGGTATTTGCATGTATACCTCTTCATCAAGTCGGCCATTTAAATATGCAGTATTTATATCCAATTGATGGACTTCCAGGTTCAGTTCTACAGCTAGTGCAATTAGTAGTCTAATTGTTTCAAGTCGCGCTACTGGCGCAAACGTTCGATGGTAATCTATACCATAACGTTGACTAAATCCTCTTGCTACTAATCTAGCCTTTTTCTTTGTTGTCATATCGACATTTAATTTCGTCGTCAAGACATAACGACAGCCTACAACTTTCCGATCCCTTGGCTTTTTAACAATATCCCACGTCTCGTTCTTTACTAAACTTTTGATTTCTGATAGAATTGCTTCCCGCCATTCTTCATGATCGTCGCTTGATAAAGCTTGCTCAACAGATATTTCAGCCATTGCAGAGAAAAATTCTTCATCATTTTCATCCTGATTCTCACTATCCTGCATTTCTTCGTTGTTGGTGTGTCGGTCTGTCTCTTCAAATTGTCTCAACGTGCTTTGTCCAAGTTGTTCCGATTCCTGAGTTGGTACCTCTACTTCTACCATATTATATACCTTCTTGGGACGTCCAGTTTCTCCTTTTACTAACTTTGGCCTGCCTGGACCTCTTTTCAAGATAACTTGTCTTCTATTATCTTCACCTACTTGCTCGACCTCTTCCGAATGTATATTTCCACCACGAACATCTCCACTGCCATTGCAGTCGATTTCTACTGTATGTGGTGTGGCAACTATACGATCGTTCTCATTCACTTGGTCTCCAGCACCTGAAGGGGTTTCAAACATGACTTGGTTGGGTATATACACATCACAAGAAAAAGAATGGTGAAATAAGTCTGTCACAGCGAAAATATATTCAAGATGCTTTGAATAGATATGGTATGGCGGACTGCAAGACTGTATCCACACCCTTCGAAGTGGGATTGAATTTTGCAGTACCAAGGGATCATCGTGAAAATGATAAGGAAAAGGAACCGTGGCCATATCGCGAACTCATAGGAACACTCATGTACCTTAGCGTAGGTACAAGACCCGATATATCTAATACGGTTTCTAAATGAGCTCAGTTCACAACCTGTCCAAGTCATACACATTGGATTTCGGCTAAGAGGGTTCTTCGATATTTAAAGAAGACAATTGACTACCGATTGACATTTCGTAAGACAGGGAAATCGTTAATAGGATATTCAGATGCCGATTGGGGTAATTGTTTGATCGATAGGAGATCATACTCAGGCTACGCGTTTATGTTAGGAGGAGCGGCTATTGCTTGGCGATCTCAAAAGCAAAGAACTGTAGCTACATCTTCAACAGAGGCCGAGTACATTAGTGTTAGCGAGGCAATGAAAGAAGTTCTCTACCTTAGTAGTTTATTGAAAGAGATAGGATTAGATAGCTTATCGAAAACTGTCGTTTATGCTGACAACCAGGGAGCTATATATCTCGCAAATGATCCTGTGTATCATGCTCGTAGCAAACATATAGATATAAAATATCATTTTATCAGGGATGTACTCAAAGGCAACGCTATAGCGATGAAATACGTGTCGACAGATCTGATGGTAGCTGATATCCTCACAAAGGCTTTGCCTGTTTGTAAGCATTATAAATGCATGGTAGGTTTGGGGATGGTGTAGCTAAATTGAGGGGGCGTGTTGAAGGTTTTATATATTGCACCAATTTAGTGCTGGCTGATTTTAATCTGTCAGTATGTTGTTTCCATAACGATGTTCAGTAACAAGAAAATTGTTCTTGCCGTTATACACATTCGATGTAAACCAATGTAACTTTCTGCTAATAGCTAATAA
Organism: Sphinx pinastri; assembly: GCA_947568825.1. Classification (NCBI taxonomy): domain Eukaryota; kingdom Metazoa; phylum Arthropoda; class Insecta; order Lepidoptera; family Sphingidae; genus Sphinx; species Sphinx pinastri. The sequence continues at coordinate 13,769,040 of OX387632.1, forward strand.
ATAATGTAACCCAATTACGATACTTTTAATAAGGGGTAATATAGCTTCTTACTAGAGCCAAATAATCAAAACTGGATCAGCATTTTCAAAGTTTATCCATTACAAAAAAAAAAACTTTCCTCTTTATATTATACTAGACTTCTGCTCGCGGCTCCACCTGCGTGAATGAGTTTTTCCGGGATAAAGGTTCCGCTTTATATTTCCCGGGATAAAAATTAGCCTATGTTACTCACTGATATTGTAGCTTTATATTGGTGAAAGAATTTTTTAAATCGGTCCAGTAGTTTCGGAGCCTATTCAATGAAAACAAACAAACAAATAATCAAATCTTTGCTCTTTATAATATTATTATCAACTAGGTACCCATTGCTCGTGGCTTCGCCCGTTTTGAGAAGTTTTTCCGGGAATAGAGTCCCGATATATTTCCTGCGATAAAAGTAGCCTGTCTTTCCCTAAAATCGGTTCAGTAGTTCAGTCTTGAAAGCGTATCTGACAGATTACTTTCCCATTTATAAGTATGAATAATGGAATACTTATCCCATGCCAAATTATAAATTAATCAATTAAAATATCAATAATTAATTTAATCCCTTATACTAATGGACACATTAACTGACAAACCGTAGCCGTTATAGATACGGATTTATGAAATAAACCGTCGACTGATGGCCACCCGAACCTCAAGGCTTTGATGAAAATTTAATGTATCGAAAATGGCGAAATGGACATTCGGATTATTTATACAATGACGATAAAACGGCATTATTTATTAAACTCACAAATGGAATGGCATTACTTGTGGTTGATACGTTTTTTGGAAAATAATGATTTTTTAAGTGATGATCTTGCTGATTAATTATTCTATGAAATCGCTCACACATTTTATTGATTGTGTGAATTTTTTTGTTATAGAGTTTTCTTTGATAGTCTGATTTCTTTTCTAGTACGTAGAATTATATAAATTGTTCCAGCCAAAGTTTGGGTGATGATTTTGAGAACGTAATCCCCAGATTTCGATAAAACTGTATGATGAGACGCGCATTTCGGTTACTTGATGTGAAGTTATCAACTGTCTATTAACAGTACGAACATCATCACCTCCTTACATAGGTCCCCCCTAAAAACGTAATAAGCTTCTACGCGCTACAAAAACCCATAAATCACTGTAGCCATCCACGGCGCCATCAGAACAACGCCAGCACCATCTACTTAGAAAGTCAGATTAAACAACCAAAAATATTTTCTACGGAAGCAAATTAATAGAATAAAAATGTGCCTTTATATTAATCCAAGACATATTCTATCCGAGTGCTAAAATTCATCCAAATCCGTTCAGCGGTTTCTGCGTTTAATTCTTACAAACATCGAAACATTTTCCCCAACATTAACATTTACTAAGATTTTAGTAAGTCTCTACCAGGTTCCATATTTAGATATTACGATGAAAATTCACAAAAATATATCGAAATCACTATCGAATAAACGCTAACGACTAGAGCGCAGTATGGCACATCATCCCTTATGCATGAAGGGGCTAACAAACATTGAGAACGCAGCCCACCGTTAATAATCGAAAGGACAATGTGGTTATAATCATATTCCATGTACACAGCACGGAGTTATAATATTGTAGCTGCATGCCAACATCAACGACACCCTGACTTACAGGGGCCTTAACTCTCTGGCACTGGTAGAAGCATCAACGACTGCAGACTTTCGACCACCGGTCTCCGTGGGTGAGTGGTGTGGCGGCACACAATTGGCATGTAGCCACAATATTATACTATCGTCTATCAGCACTTATGTTTAGACTTTATTTTTTTATGGCATTAATTGACGAGACGAGCATGCCGTTCGCCTGATGGTAAGCGATTCGACCGCTCATAAACAGTAGTAACACCATACAGGACCTTGAGTTCCAAAGTACTGTGTGGCATTCCACTGCGCTCGTCATCCCGAGACGTAAGACTTTAAGTCTCATTATGTTCAGTAGTTACACTGGCTACAATGTCCTTCAAACCGAAACACAACAGTGCATGCAAACTGCTGCTTGGCGATAGAAATAAACATTGCGGTGGTACCCACTCAGACGGACAAAAGAAAATATTACCCAATGTATGTCACGTCACTGTGTTTATCTTGAGATATGTACATCTTATTTTGCAGTGATAAAACCCAGTATCGGATGGATGCAGACTGGTCAAGACCGGCATGGTTGGCACTCACTTAGGGAGGCCTACGTTTAGCTGATGATGATGATGATGAAAGAATAAACCTCTCTGCTTATCGGTAGCAATAAAATACCTATACAGGTTCGTTTATAAATACGGCTTATTGTAATTGGCCAAAATTCACCAATCGGGACAAATATGGCCAATTAAAGCGGTCGTCTGCCGCGCACCTTATAACCAACATTCAATGCATATCACACGCATGAAATTCAAATTTCGTCGCTCACGTAACAGTCGTTTGCGAATTTGTTCCTTTTAATTCGTATAACTCGGCAAGATTCGGAAGGCCTACAAAATGGACACGAAAGGTCACGGTAAAAAACAATTTCGTGTGAGATTATGGATTTTATTTTTACTGATTCTTATTGAGCTAGGCTATCATTCATATCAGAGAATTCAGTCGTAGTTGAAGAATTATAGCCTTAACAGCTTTGTCAATTCCTTCCGTCAAGCAGCAATGTGTATGCTCTGTTGTGCTTCGTTAAAACAAGTATCTCAGTATTATGACAATAGATGGGTTTCACTGATAAGGATTACTCTCGTACACATCATACTGCCTCGGTGGCTTAGTTGCGTTGCTTCCGCGGTACTGAAGTCCCGGGTTCAAATCCCGGATCGGGCAAAGTGTTTTTTTTTTTTTTTTTTTTTTTATTGCGTTGAATGACGAGACGAGCATGCCGTTCGCCTGATGGTAAGCGATATGACCACCCATAAACAGTGTGTTTTTCCGCTCAATATCAGCATAGAGTCTTCAATTTGTACCTGATATGGCGATAGACTCGTCCCTATCACATCATGGCGTGGAATACACATGACGTACAGGGGGTGCCCTGGTTGCATTTCTGCCTACCTCTTCCAGAGTAGAGGCATTATGTGTGTTAGTTTATTTATCATGTTTTTTAGCTCCATTGTTTAAAACAATAATAAATTGCCATGTCGGGAAATTTGCGTAACTAATGTTTAAAACAAATACAAATTGACTGCGATTCGGCCTTCTTTATTTTGCCGGGTTATATCTAGATTGGACAATCATTTGTGCAAACGTGTCACAATTAGTGACTAACAAGTTTGTATGTTTGTTGATGTTTTCCAATTTCTATTGTTCACGGAATAATGTCAAACAAACTGACAAAAATGTTGGCGAATTGATTGGTTGCCGATTCATTTTGTTTGTATTTTTACTTCAATATCCGCAGAATTTATATTCTAAAACATTCAAACGTAGTCATTTGATTTAACTTTTTTGCGTAGTATTAATCTAATCTTACAAAACGTAACAAAGGGACCTAATACTGATGTGACTTGATCAAGAAAACATTCGCTTGTTCTATCTACACTTTACTAACACTTTTGACTGCCTCGGTGGCGTAGTTGTATTGCGTACGCGTTACGAGTACAATTTGTGCGCTGAGGTCCTGGGTTCGAATCCTGGGTCGGGCCAAAAAAACATTGTGACTGGGTTTTTCCATCTTTAAAATTACTCAGTCGCAGCTCGGAGTCAGGAAGTTGGCGGTGTGATACCCCCGTGCCTCGGAAAGCACGTAAAGCCGTTGGTCCTGCGCCTGATCTCTCTCCGGTCATGTCGGATTGCCGTCTCACCGGACTATGAGAGTAAAGGAATAGCGAGTGCACCCTGTGTATTGCGCACACACTTGTGCACTATAATATCTCCTGCGTATCTGGCTGATCTCTGTTGAGATTGGCCGTCGTGGCCGAAATCGGCTAGAAAGGGTATATATATGTATATACTAACACCAACATATGCGTATATAATATCATACTTATATTCCCTGGCATCAGTTCGTTTCCGCACGCATGATTTCTTTCTTCTAGTATATTCTACAGGCCTTACGATTTTTTGTGAGTAAAGTCGCCATGTCTATTTGTTCCTTGAACTATCTTTACGCAAATATCGATCCATTGTTGCAAACTTTAGCATTTATTACCTAATTCTATATCTCCTAGAACAGAACATCACCCAACCGTGCTCAAACATTATACTGTCAAACTGTGTGCGACGCTAAACAGTGACGTCACAAAGGACCTGTCAATACCATACTGCACCAAACGAAACAATAAAGAGCCAGTTAGGATATTTTTCTGTTACACAAAGGACTCCTAACGACTGCGTCGGTATAAGAAATGTGAATGCGTCGACGTTCGCCCCTTTGTATAAAACCCTTTATAATCTGCGTTTTGCTTTAAGACCGTATTATTATTAGCTGGTTGCGGAAAATCTTTTAATTGGTCGAGTATGTAACGTAAACGGAGAGGTTAGGAGCAACCAGTGTACTTTGGCTCGGAGATAAGGGGCGAGACAGAATCGCTACGTAATACAAACCTAATAGTATTCCCCCCGAGGCAATTCTTGTGCACTGGGTCTTCACACCCAATGCACGCCCATGCGCGGGGGGACATTAGTCGCGGGCCGAGGCACACAGTCAGTGTGTATACCTCTTGGTTGTATAACACATTGAGGCCTAAAAGGGCCCGCGAACAATTCCTGGCACCCTTTTCCTTTCCACCCATCCTGAGAACCTTTCTCCATTCCCCACCTTTCCTTCCATCATCCTTTTCCACTTCCTTCCCAGACCCCTGCAGTCGTCAAGCCGGGGGACTCCAGTATCCCATTCGCAGGTTTCCCCCGGTGTTGACTTCAGGATCGCCTACATAAAAAAAAACCTAGTAGTATTAGATTAGATACATTAGCATAACTAAGATTAAACGACGAAGAAACCTGCATACCTGAAAATTTGTCTATTAGAATTTCGAAGGTATGTGAAGTCTGCCAACCTGCACTAGGGCAGCGTGGTGGACTAAGGCCTAAACCCTCTTAGTAGAGAAGGCCCGTGCTCAGCAGTGGGCAGTGTATAATACAGGGCTGGTTGCATTGCATTGCACAAATCTAGTACCTAGTATTAAATTAAATTATAATATTAGCATATTTTTTGCATGAGAAGTCCCACTTAGTATTTCGCGAATTAATCTTACTTCTTACTAGTCTTATTTAAATTCTAAATCTATACTAATAGATAAAGCTGAAGAGTTTGTTTGTTTGAACGCGCTAATCTCAGGAACTATTGGACAGATTTTGAAAATTCTTTCACTATTAGAAAGCTACATTACTCCTGAGTGCTATAAGCTTTTTATCCCGGAAAAACTTTTCCACGCGGGTGGAGCCGCGCGCAATGCTAGTAATATTATAAAGCTGAAGAGTTTGTTTGGTTGAACGCGCTAATCTCAGAAACGACTGAACCGGTTTTGAAAATTCTTTCACTAATAGGAAGCTACATTACTCCTGAATGCTACAGGCTTTTTATCCCGGAAAAACTTTTCCACGCGGGCGGATCCGCGCGCAATGCTAGTAATATTATAAATGTGAAAGTTTGTGAAAATGTTTGTTAGAAGTAAACGCAGAAACTACGATTTGATTGAAATTTGGCGCACGGGAAGGTCATGACCTGGATTAACACATACCTTTTATTCCGGGAAAATACAAAGCGAGACTTTTATTCCGGAAAAACATTTTAATGCGGGCGGAGCCGCGGGCAAAAGCTAGTCCTACTAATATTATAAACGCGAAAGTTTGTAAGTATGGATGTCTGGATGTATGGATGTTTGTTACTCTTTCACGCAAAAGCTACTGAACGGATTTCGATGAAATTTGGCACACAGGTAGATCATGTCCTGGAACACATAGGCTACTTTTTATTCCGGGAAAACTCATTCACGCGGGCGGAGCCGCGGGCAAAAGCTCGTTAGAGAATATTAATATAATATGATTTGGTGTACTCTCATTAATTTCATCAAAATAGCATTAAATACAATTTGTTATGGTAGTTTTAAAAATGAATAATGTAGATTTAAGTATAATATTAGAGTATAAGTAGATCAACACTACTGTATTAGGGTTAAACCTGTAATTAGTTATTCAGTGGGTAATAAATAAATAAATAATATCTGCGTTTCATTTAATATACACAAATAGCGATGTTATTATTATACTGTCTAAAACGAGCCTAAGATACAATCTTACCCTTGAATCTTCTTATATAGTTGGAGACAGACTACATGATTTCTCAATCTGATACCACCGTCTGTAATTTTGCTATTCTCGACGAAAAAGGTCCGTGTGAACCAAAACAGGTGGAAAATTCCCGTCTTTAAGCACCCCTTTTTGCTGCAAAGAATCTCGGAGTAAGTTCGTAAGTAAAAAGCACTTTTTATTTGAAAATATATCTCATGGATTTTTCCTTTTTTGAATTTTAATGTGCCTTTCGGAAGTGAAAAATAAGTTTTGTAGGGATTGATTTTCGTTGAGCTTTTGTGAGTTAATTTAGAATTTGATAGAAACTCTGTTAAAACTTTTTATAAAAAGTCTGTAGTATCATGGTTTCCAATCGTGAGCAACTAACTTATACGAATTAATGGAAAACGAAATCAACGTACATTAAACTTTAAAGAACCACAGGCGGTTATTTTATCATTGGCGATTGCGGCTGCATCCTTTGGGTCTCGGTGCTTTCGATCGATGTTTCCGATTCATTTTTATCGATTCTTCCCATAGTACGTTTGAGTGTGTTGTCAAATTTTTGGAGTTAAGTATACTGACATATAAAAAACGACAAAGATATTAGATAGATTTAGATAACTAGAAAAGACCATGGGAAGGCATAAAAGAAGAAAATATTTTTACATGAAACAACACGAAACAAATAATTTTTGCAAAGTTTTATTTTTTATTTTTTATTTATAGCATAGAATGACGAGACGAGCATGCCGTTTGCCTAATGGTAAGCGATACGACCACCCATAAACAGTAGCAACACCATCCAGCACCTTGACTTACAAAGTACTGTATGGCATTCCACTGCGCTCGTCATCCTGAGAATTAAGATGTTAAGTCTCATTATGTCCAGTAGTTATACTGGCTACAATGTCCTTTAAACCGAAACACAACAGTGCATGCACTGTTGCTTGGCGGTAGAAATAGACATTGCGGTGGTACCCACCCAGACGGCCTCTTACATAATGAGAGACCTACCACCAGTAAAACCCACCAGTAAAGTATTTTCTTATTACATTTTTAATGGTTTTCTGTTCCTTGTCGTAGAATAAAACCTAATAATCGTATTATCTATCAGTTATTAGCGCGTATAGATAAGCATACTCACGCCTTTTACCCCCGGAGGGGTAGGCAGAGGCGCAATTAGTGCATCCACTTTTCGCCGTGCGTATTCCTTCCCACGATGTGACAGGGGTCAAGCCTATCGCCATATCGGGTACAAATTTCAGACTCCGAGCTGATAACGATTAAAAAAATCCAATATCACTTTGCCCGACCCGGGGATCGAAGCCGAGACCTCAGCATTGCAGTCTTACCGTAATACAACTAGGCCACCGAGCTATTAGCGTGTATAGATAACTAAAGACAATACCAAGCGAGGTCGATAATGATATCTCAACGAAAAAAAGGAAATTCATGTGTTATATTTATTCTTTATTTCCTTCTATTTTATTCTAACACAATCCTTATTCGTCTAAATTGTTGCCAACGGACATTATACCTACTTACTTTTGTGCTTTTGACACATAAAGCTTTTAGTCGAGCTTTTAACAATTCCTTATAACAAATTATATTAGTATGATAAAACTATGATTAAAATATGTAATAACATAATATTTTCTCTTTATTTAGCTGCAGCTCTTTCATCAGCTTCCATCTGCAGCTCTTGGAGGCGTTGTAAAGCTTTCTGTCGTCGTCTTTCCAGTGGTGTTTTATACCACCACGCTTCTGCTAGAGCATCCTGTAAAGAAAATAAATTAAACTCAGTATTCCGAGACTTTTGTTTTTTAATGTAGTCTCGTTAATTCTTGAAGACAGAGGTACAACTTTTACAGTTTACACCCACCGTTTTGAAAAGATATTCGCCTTATAACGTGAGAAATATGCATTTAAAGCCGCTTTTAAACGGATAAATAATGATTACTAGAAATAATTGATTCTGCTGCCTTGATGGCGTAGTTGTATTACGATACGACTGCAATGCTGAGGTCTCGGGTTCGATCCCCGGGTCGGGCAAAGTGATATTGGATTTTTCTATTCAGTATCAGCCTGGAGTCTGGAATTTGCGACCGATATAGGCTCGCTCCCTATCACATCATGGGACGGAATACGAACGGCGCAAAGTGGGTGCATTAATTGCGCCTCTGCCTACCCCTTCGGGGATGAAAGATGTGACGTGTGTGTATAATTGATTCATTTATTAATTGTTATTAATATTCCTTATTTGAATATCTGTCAAAGAACTCGTATACGCGGGCAAGAATTGCCGCCCCATTGCGCACGTTCTGACGAGGTTAAATAATCGCGAACAATAATTGCTAGCAATCAACGATGATTAATCCATCTAAATGAGCATTTTAATTGCCTAGTACACAGACTTACAGACATTACAGACTGTTTCACTTTACTGTTCTGAGACGGCAAAGAAACACAAATAAATTATGCTATTAAATTGATTAAACTTAATTTGAAGACTACCAAAATTATATAATTTTAGAACAATAACACTCATCTACAAAATTATCCAACTACAGAAGACTAAGCTATATCCACTGAAACTCTATACGTAGCAACACTAGCTCCTCGTTTATCGTAACCACAACGGCTGCGCGCCATGCCCAAACCGCTCACTTACTACCGCAAGCGTCTGTGAGTGGCGATGGAATCATCTCGGCTCAATCAAATGGACAATTGGCTTAGGATTTTATTACGTAAGCACTATGACTTGAAATCTCCTACTAGCAGCGTTTAGGGCAGTTTCTGGGATAGATTTTATCAATAACTGAAGCATTTTGGCTTGAAATATCCTTGTTCTAGTAGCATCGTTTAGGGCAAGTTCTAAGATCGATTGTCAGGTAGATCAGTGGGCTAGGCATGTCTGCAGATGTATGGACCGTTGCAGCAGTTAAGTGCTAGAGTGGAGACTGATTAGATGTTGCGTAAGGTGTATTTTTTGACTTTGTTAATACGCGAGCAATGCTTGTGACGACCGACGTATGTTCTATCACAGAAACTACACACGCGCAGCTCTTGAATATATACGCGCCATATTTCGATAATCGACCTACATAGGATGATAGATCTATGACTCTCCATAGAATACACAGATCAGGCAATGATACAAATTTTCATTACCTGTTCGGCATACACAGGCTCTCTGGAACTCAGCTGCACTGCTACTTCTTGAGCTGTTAACGCTCTCACTCGCAGCTGTAACCTCCTTTTAGTAGTCAACACAGAGTCCAATGCCTCAAGTAACGTACCTACAAAGACAAAGCATATACATATGAGCTCGTGATTTTAATTCCCCCTCTAGCTTCGACTTGCAAACCCGTCTGTTTTAAAGCCTCTTTGCAGTATAATTAATATTCTATAGCACTCACCGATATTCTAACTTCATATTAATTCATTATCAGAACAGGAGCAGTAGTGATATTGTGTTTTTCTACTCTGTATCAGCCCGGAGTCTGGAATTTGTGCCCGATATGGCGATAGGCTCGCCCACTATTACATCATGGGACAGAATACGCACGGCGAAAAGTGGGTGCACTAGTTGCGCCTCTGCCTGCCCCTTCTGGGATAAAAGGCGTGAGTGTATGTGGGTGTGTGAGGAGCAGTAGTTAGAGAGATTATCGAATTCAAACATTAAATGTATTGTAGCTAGTTTATTATTTAGTTTGTTATTTAGACGAGAGGACCAAACGTAAGTATCCAACAAGCTTATTTTGGTCTCACGATGTGATAGGGTTAGCACCCTGGGCTTGCGCCCCTCTCCCCATTTAACAAATTTGGTAATGAAAACTGACCCAAATTTTTACTTCGATATCCGCCAATCGAATCCAGAACCTCACGTTTCATTCGGAGCGTGCTACCATTACATCCATGAAAAGATTAAAATTAAAGCAAAGTTAATATTAAATCTTTAAACCGTTAAGTTGAAATATGAAAATATTGCATAAGTCTGTAAGTCATAAAGAAGAACGTAAACTAGGTTTCGCGTTTCTTTCTTCGGTAATTTACTGTTTTTGCAAATAGGTTATTAAATATTTCATTCTGCAATTTCATTTGGCTAATGTAGAGTTAAGCGATAGTTAAGCTACGTCACAGAGCTAAACTTTCAAGTAATAGCAAAATAAGAGTTAAATAGGCTGGCTTGATGGCGTAGTTGTGTTGTGTAGGTGATAAGAATCCATTGCCGTCTCAGATTTGACTTTAACGCATTTTTTGAAGTGAAAACTTCTTTAGCGGCGTTGAGCACTTTTGGGATGGGTATAAAATGTTAAACTCGCGTCAGGATCACGTGACCCTGATCGAAAATGCGTAGGAGGTTTTACTATCCCTTACTAATATGAACCTTAAACACAATGCGTAGAAGCTCTTATTCTTAAACGTTTACATTGTTATTGATTTGCTTCATTAATACCATCCCTTACTAATATGAACCTTAAATACAATGCGTAGAAGCTATTTTCCCAGCGTTGGCACGGCACGAGTACAAAAGAACGTAACATTCCTTTTTCAAATTTTGATTTATTTCACTTTGGTAGTGATGACCATTGCATTTCTGACATTTATCAAAAACCAGACTAAACGTGCATTGAGGTGGAGGCCATGAGGGCCTCCCTACGGCGAGCCGCCGTGGAGGAGTGGCGTCTCAGGCTGGAGGCCCCGTCAGCGGGGCTCAGGGTCGTCGCGGCAGTGCGTCCTGTCTTTGCCGAATGGCTGGACAGGCGCCACGGTGCGGCAACGTTTCGCCTGACGCAGGTGCTCGCCGGGCATGGCTGCTTCGGTGAGTACTTGTGGCGGGTAGTGAGGAAGGAGGTGTCGGCCGTGTGTCACCACTGTGACAACTGCCCGCTGGATACGGCCCAGCATACGTTAGAGTTCTGCCCAGCCTGGGATGAGGAGCGCAGCGCTCTCAGAGCAGTCGTCGGAGGAGACCTCTCGCTGCCGGCCGTGGTCGCCTCCATGGTCGACAGCCGGAGGTCCTGGCGTGCGGTGGCACACTTCTGTGAGGTGGTCCTCTCGCGGAAGGAGAGTGCCGAGAGGGATCGGAGGCGTGGAGATCCCTCCCGCCGCCAGACGAGACGTAGGAGGCGCCGGGTGGACGACTGACCGGCGTCTTCCGCCCTGTGGATTGGGGGCGTTTGGAGAATTCCACCACGGTATCCCCTGCCTGTCGTAAAAGGCGACTAATAGGGGCCACCGGGGGTCGCAGGCGGGCGGCAGGGGGCTGTCCGTCTTTAATTTTGTGTTCTTAGTGGCACATTGTTGCGATCCCTGTGATGGACGACAGCGTGGCTGGTAGGCCTCACGTTGCCGTTGACGCTGAGAGCGTCCTTCGGTGTGCGGGGGCTTCTGAGCCCCCCCCAAACAGGAGACGGGCCGCACTAGGCGGCACCGCGCAGGGGCGGCTGCGGACGACAACTTAGACACTTCCGTCAGAGGAAGCCCACAGCCGTCCCTAATGCGCCGAAGATGGCCACCGCGGAGTTTTGGTTGGTATGCCGTGCGTTGTACATAGGTTAGGGACTCGGCCCGGCGGTCGCCCGATGGTTACATCTCTCCGGGCGGCTCAACGCCGGGTCGTAAGGCACAGTGAACCCAACATAACCGCTCAGCCGCCCCCCTTGAAGGCTGGGCGGTAGTAATAAGTCACTTTCTCCGCGAAAAAAAAAAAAAAAAAAAGACTAAACGTGCATTGCTCCCGTTTAAAAATCTACTTTATGTGGTAGGCGTAAGATCGAATTTGTGTTTAGTCAATCAAAATTTGTAATTGTGTGTTTCTTTTTTTATTTACTTTGACTAATCGACGACACTTATTGATGTGTTATTTGCAAGAAACTGTGCATCTTGGGTTTTTACCCGACTGCGAAAGAAGGAGGGTTATGTTTTTTAATACATCAATGACGATAGCGCAATAAATAAATACTGTATTTAACCACATAAATGCTAGTACTTTTATACTGATTAATAAAGCAATTCGTACGAAATTCTTCCCTAACCATTCCAAAATATTCAATAATGCTCAACGTTAATGTTCAAGTTTTCACTTCTGCCGGCACTCCCGAAGTGCAGCCCGTTCTTTTTTTTAAATATATGGATATAAAGTTTGCTAGGAAGATATGCAGCTAAACAGATTTGAATGAACTTTAACACACATAAACAATATTCTGGATTATTAACATATTGCTGTAACTTGTAAGTTACTTGTATCAGGTAAAACACACGGGGACTCCTTTTCTGGCAAATGTCTTTCACGAAAGCATTGTCACGAGTAACAACTAGTTAACATAGTACTTTAAAAGCCTATTTCACCAGTTTCAAGTACTTTTCATTACCATTTCTTTGAAAGCATAGTTTAGAGTGTGTCTTTTATTTGGTAGGCTTATACATCTGGGGGCAGGGTAGTTCCCCGCCAAGACGAGCCAAGCGAAGCGCTAGGACACTACCTACCTTTTCTCGAAGCGATTCTTCGTTGTTTTTAACCCTTGTACGCTACCGTGACATGGGCGTAATGTGAAAAATGTATTCACTGTTCATTAGTTTTCTCACACGCACACACTCACTAACGCATTTTAACCCCGAAGAGGTAGGCAGAGGCGCAACTAATGCACCCACTTTTCGCCGTGCGTATTCCGTCCCATGATGTGATGGGGACGAGTCTACCGCCATATCGGGCGCAAATTACAGACTTCGGGCTGATACTGAATAGAAAAATCCAATATCACTTTGCCCGACCTAGGGATCGAACCCGAGACCTCAGCATTGCAGTCGTACCGTAATACAATTACGACACCGAGGCAGTAATTACTTTTCTGTTATACAATAGTTCTTGTAGTAACGAAACGGTAAAGCTAGATGTAGCTTATGATATAAATTAAATTATAGCTACAAAGTGTAGAGTTTGTGAAGTTAGGGCTTGTAGAGTTAGAGCGTGTAGAGTTAGAAGCTTGGCTCTACATGAGATCTGATAACTTTTTGACAGTGCGAGCCATATGATCTCGTCTTGGCAACATTTTGCATGAAAATGTTTTTGGAGGGTGGGTATATGACGAGTACCATTTACTCAGAAGTTGTGATAAAGGCCTCTAATTATTTAATCTTATTAATAAATTCTTACCAATCGTATAAGAGTCGGAAACTCTAGACAAGCAAGATACTTCAAGTCTTGGAGACAGTGCACCAGCTTTATGCAGTTTCATTCTCCATAATAATGAAATGGTGCCGTAATCAGCTCGTGGTATCTGTATCACTTTCTGGTAGCATTGAAAGAGAAGTTTCTGTTCAGCATCCCATGGGCTTCTTGATGTGCCAACGAAGAGAACTCGGTCTTCGGGGCAAATACCTGGATAATAAGTTATTTTATGGTATGGTGAAGTGGCTAGACTATAAATGTTGGTATTTTATTTATTCTTATACGAAATATAATATGACGGCAACGAGTTATCAATACTTATCATATACAATTATAATAAAATAGTCTGTTGCTGTTGATAGTATCCACGTTGTTCTACACACCTTTTATAATTTTAATTAAATCTTTCTTCAATCTCTTAGGATCAGTTTTGTCTGTCTTTGGAATCTTCTTTACAAACGGTTTCTCTGCCTCATCCATCCAGATAACCGATGGTTGCAGGAGTCTTGATACTTTCATAACCAAATGTATCAACATTATCAGTCCAGTTTTTCCTGGATATTTGCCTACGATATTGGCTGGTGTAAGATCAAAGAGCGTACCACCAACCTCACTACAGATTGCGTGAACTAAGAGTTTCTTACCGCTACCAGATGGACCTAGAAACAAAAATCCGAAATAAATTAAATTTTGTAATTTTTTTTAGTAGATTTGTAGTATCTTTGCACATAAAATCAACCAGTGTACTGTCTAAATTACGTCTTTACTTGGAACTCATCTTAGTCAGTAAAATATGATGACAAACTACTACCATCTAATCGGTAATTTTAAGAGGCTCTAATAAAATGTTTAATTTATTACCTGTTATAAGAACAGATCGCACTAACGGAGCATGTGTCCTCACGTGTTCCGAACCTAACGGCAATATGCAGTACTCCTTCACCAGCTGGCGTATATCACCCAGACAGGGAGCAGCTTCCCTCCCTTGGTTCCTCCACTCTCCTCCCACATAGCATTTCTCACCAATAAAATCATCAATCTTCACAATCGGATAAGGTTTGATAATTCCATTGGTGACTAACTCTTCGAAGAGAGATTCTGTAGTTCTGTCTGGTGTTAAATCTTTTTCCTTCTTCTTCTTGCTTTTTTTACCTCCACGACGGACCTTAGAATATTGTTGTACAACGTGTAATTGCGTAAAGTGAAATGAAATTATATTTAGTACAGATTTAAAACCTTTAAATTTGACCTTACTTGTTCAGACAATAGTTCTTTACATCAGACTAAACACTAGTATTTATACAAATTATAATATTAAATAATAGACCTATAAAAAGAAAGTTTGTAACTAAGAACAATGTTGCGTCATAACACGCATATTATGATTAGTAATTACCTTCTTTTGTGGCTTCTTCGCTTTCTTCCCTTTATGTGCACGGTCTCTATCAAACGCTGCTTGCAGTAGTTCTAATTCACTTCTCATCATTTCATCAACTACGTTTCGTATTTCTTGTTCTATTTTAACCATCTTTTCCCTCTCGATCATACCTTTGTGGTATCTTTCGTGGGTATCATCTGCATCGTGTTTGAATTTCCAGATATCTTCAAATCTAATGAGTAAATTTAAACTAATTTATTTTTTGAGCAAATTTAAATTTACTCTGGGTACTTCAAAACAAAAATTATGGGTAATTTTCCACTTATACTTCATTAAAGTTATATTTGTATCAACAATAAACAGTCTTAAAAGTCCATTAATAATACACTAAGGCCCGTATTCACAAACGATACTTAGCTAAGGACAGCTCAATGCTATGATAATAAGTCTGTTTTCGTTAACATTACTTGCATAAGTATAGAAGTAACACTGGCAAGCCATTCATTTCATAAACGATACTCAAGGGACTCTTTGCTGTGCGTTCCCATAGCATTGTGATTGGTTTATATTGTAATGAAACTTCCTCGAGTAGATTGACAGAAAACATCAAACATTGACTTTGAAATTTCAATTTTGATGGAAATTATCGGAAATTATGAATAGGTACTAAAAATGACACGGATTTCAAATAGTAAAAATACATTACATACATGCGACATCACCGATAAATTCTTGGTAGAAGCCACAACACGAAAGAAGGAGACAACATGTAAAAATTTTAGTTTAAATAATATTATATTTGCATTATGGACTCAAGTTTCGCGCCTTTATTGAGTAAAAATCTCCTAAAATGTGGTAAGTATGATGTTTTCCAGTTTGTTTCCTGGTTATATATATTACAATAATATAAAATGATAAGACGAATAACAGAAGATGATTTCTTTTAGTTCAAAGAAGTTACCATATTTTACTTCTTCAGAGAGGGAATTAATCGTGGCTTTGATGCGGGAACGGCCTATTATTGAAGATACCGTACGCATGCTCAAAGTATAGAGCCAAAGAAGAAGGCTTGGGATAAACTGACAATATCTTATAATGCACAGTCGTATGTTACACCCAGGGACAATGTACAGTTGAAAAGATGTTGGGAAAATATAAAACTTATAGAAAGAAGGAGCTCTCTCAAGAGTCAATGAGTATGATGCGTATAGAAAAAATATTAGATTATAAAAACAGCTCTATGCTTTACAATTTAAAAAAAAATGGAAATAGAACGATAAAAAATACATCTTGAAAATTTAAAAATATATTTGTTTTATTTTATCCGACCAAATTAACTAAAAATGCTGTGTTATAAATTATCTCCTGTATCGGAGCGCCTCGTTATGTAGGTATTTTATAATTTTTATTATTATCATTTATATTTTCGATAATGATGCCATTGGATGTACTAATCTAAACTATCTTTCACTAATAGGAAGCTACATTACTCCTGAGTGCTATAGGCTACTTTTTATCCCGGGAAAATATTTTTATCCCGGAACAACTTATTCATGCGGGTGAAGCCGCGAGCAATACTAGTATTGTATAAAATCGAAGTTGCTACAATCACATGGCACGTTATTATGAGACTCGTAGCCAACTTTTTCGTCAAACAAGGATCAAATCCTCTTCGACTCCCCTATTGTACGTTCTACTGTGTTTCTAGTTTTTATGTTAGCTTTATTGTAATTTTCTTTGGAAATATTGCCTGGTTGTGATACTGTGAGATTTGAAAATCTCGATCACTTTTCTAGTGTTATTCGTTCTCTGTAGGTCTCTTTCAAGGATAATCATCAAATTATTTTTCGCTACTGCAGTCCATCGCAAGTTAAAACGGATCAAATCAAGAAAATCACACGAATTTACAAACCTAACTTACGTGGTCTGTAAAACCCGGTGCTAGATTGACGTTTGTGTTGATTTGTCACACTATGCGTTGCGTAAAATAGCTCGCGAGCTCCTTTTGCTGTGCGTTCATTTTCCTAAATGCATACTGTCATTCGTCCCTTAAGTGTTGTTTAAGAATAAGTTTGACGGACCCTGTGCGTTCGAGAATACTATGCGTCCTCGGGTTGAGTGTTTGGGCATGACAGCCTACGCACTGCGTAGGCCAAGGGGCGCTGTGATTGGCTAATATTGAGATACAACTTTACATCAGTTGGCTGTCAGATAAACAAAGCTGAACAAGGCCAAAGAAAACGATAAAACAACCGACACTATGCGTTCGGGAGCACTATGCGTCCTCTAAGTATTGTTTGTGAATACGGGTGTTAATATCAAGCAAATTAACATAAGAGAAATTTCTCAAAACGAAAATAATTCATTTTAACACATGGAAAAGTTACATGAATATGTTTTTGACTCGTTTATAACTTCAAAGTCTCATGTAGGAGTAAGTACGTAAATTAAACACTCCGAGGTGTCTGCGTCTATTTACCATTAAATATGTACAAAACAAGTATAAAACAGATTATGAACGATGTAAACTTTGTATTAAAATATCTAACTTTTCGTACATAAATCGTTCTTGCGACAGACATTTGTCTAAGCTCTAGAGGAATATTTTGTGAGAATGGTAGATATGAGTCTGAAATTAAGTTTTTTTTATATGTATCATAATATTTTGTCAATCAATGGCACCTTTTGCTTTCTTTGCGATGAGGTTGAGTTTGAAGAATACGAACTTCGTTTTTAAAAACCAGACTACACCTGAGCCCATTTTGTATAGATATTCAGAGATATCCTAGGTACAATTAGTAATACTTAGCCTTAGAATTCTGTTTTAATAAAGCATTGTTATAACATACTTTATGCTTCCAGTCCCTTTATCTTGAGCTATAAATATACATACATACATACATACATAGTATCACGCCTTTATCCCATAGGGGTAGGCAGAGACTATGGATTGCCACTTTGCTCGATTCTGGCACACTACTTTCGCTTCCTCTACCTTCATCAATCTTTTCATGCACTTCCACTAGTTCAGGGTACTTTTGACCTGGCCTTTACTCGGAATGTCAGATATCTAACATTCTAAGGTAAATATATAATAGTAAATAACTTACTCTTCATTAGCATTGACCATATCCTGTAAAAATGCAGAATTACGGCACTTGTATGTTTGTAAGTCATCCACTTCTTCTTTACCCTTGTTTTCTTCTGCTTTACTGGTTTTCTTGTCTTTACTGTCTTTGCTTCTTTTTGAATCTCTTGACGATACGGGCGATAATTTACTCAGTTCACTATCAATGTTAGTTCCTATCAAAACAAACATTGGGTTTGTATAGGTCATGCCGACAACACAGACGTTCTTTGTAGAAGAAAATTATAAAATTATGAATCCATATTTATTATAAAAGGTCACAAAATGTATAAAATACTAGTTTTTGCTCGTGGCTCCGATCGCGTTAACGCACATTTCCGGGATAAAAAATATACTTAGTGAAATAATTATTGATAAGAGTTGAGTAGGTTTTGAGTTCATGCATTACAAAAACATATACAAAAAATCTAATCGTTTCTCTTTAAAACATTAGTTATTTTAAATGATTCTTACAATAAGAACTACATACTGTGATTCCTGGTTATTACAGGACGATGTCTCTTTACCTTGTCGACTATACATAGTCCTGCTCCCACCAGCCTCTTCAGAGGGTAGTTCCGGAAACTTTCCAGTCCGTTCGTAGTACTCCTTGATCCACCTTCGCAACTCGTCGCCTATTTGCTCATTAATCCTCACACCGTGTTGAGCTCTGAGCTGCTGCTCTATGGAAACCAGGGCTTCTTGGTATTCCTTGTCATGCTGCACTTGTAGATTCCGCCTGTATTCCTTCACCTAATAAATGATAATGTGAATTTTCATAGTGAAATATATTTATATTGAATTTCATATCTAAGAAAGAAGATTCCTTATTTTTATAGAACAAATATAAGCTCGGCGATATATAACTATCATTGTGTATTTTGGTAGCTTATTCGAAATTTATCCGTCATATAAACCATAACTTATGGTTTCACAGGTCTCGAATAGAAAACAATATCTGGCAGATAAAGTCATTGGTAATATGTCAGATTAATTTTTTTAGACAGCATTATATTATGTCAGATATCTATCTGGAACTTTCCATATGTATTATAATTCTCTTTGATCTGGAACTTTATCAGGAACCGGTACAACTGGCCCTTGAAATAAATTATGTTCAGTGGTAACATGCCTAAACTAAAGATTTATGATTGACTTACTTCCTCAGCCTTTTTGATTTCCATAGACTCCATGTACGGAGGAAGCTCCATACCAATAAGCAACTGTTCCTCTCTTTTCCTTCGCCTAGTTGCTCTTCTAGCGATGAACCCTCTCCATACTTTTTGTATGGCCGTGGCTGCTGCAGGCGTCATTTCACCTTTCTGATCTCTCCCTTTTTCTTTTAGTAAACGTATTTCTTTCATGAATTGACCCCTAGTAACCATTATAATAGTTTTTTTACTTAAGGTTAAAATTGCTATACTTATTTGGAAAATTGGGAACACGCATAACGAATCATTTTGAAGAAAATATTTATTAATCTGAATGCCAGTGGCATTCTTGACTCAATCAAATTTATTTTTGGGGATAAAATTGTTTGACACGTAGAACAAAGTGACTAAATTAGTCACAGCTCAGTAAGTATATTATAATAGTAAAATCTTTAGCCAGAGCACTGGTAAATAACATTTAATAGGTGTCATATTCAAACTACGTACCTCAACCTCCCTTGTCTAGCCCTTTCATGACTCTGAATTACCAGTACAGCTTGCTGCTCAGTCAGGACCAAAGACTGCGGCTTCGGAGGTTCATGGCCTAACTTCGTCAGAGTGTTAGTGATGAACTCTCTTCTATATTGTATCTCATCTTCTCTTTCTCTTATGAAGTATTGAGGTATACAAGGCTCTGCTTCGTGTGGCGTTACTTGCAGTTTTTTTAAGGCCTAAGAAGAAAATGGAGTCTTAAAATAGTATCGTTTGTTGGTCAAACATTATACCAGACCAAACACAGACATCGTCAGTCTTTCAAATTTATAATATTAGTAGGATGGTTGGACATAAGACGATGAGTCGCGAAAAAAATGTCATTTAGTAATTTGAACAGTCCCTGCTCGTAGCTCCACGTATTTATCCGTCCTGTCGCTATATAAAAAAGCAAAAAGCTTTTAGCAAGAACCTTTTAGTAGAAGAATTCATAATCAAACTAGTAGTTCTAGAGATAAGATTATTTAACAAAACAAACTCAAAACCAAAACCCATCAAACACCATAATATATTTGCACCTTACCTCATCATCGTCAAATGTGAAATCCGTCAAATGCAGTTCCACTAAATCGTGTTTGATTTCCATCAGTCTTCCCAGACAAGCCTCCAGTAATCTCTTCACAATTAAGCGCTTCTGTGGCTGCAATATCTGATCATACACCGCGTCTAATCTTGCAAGCAGCACTGCGTATCTCACACGTAATTCTAAAAGCAGCGGCTGCAGCATCGATCGTTCAGCGGCGCCGGCTTCGAAAAGCGCTTCATCCGCCTGAGTAGCTTCGCCTATCAACTCAGATGTTTCACACAACAGATCATTGTAGGTTCTGTTTGCCATTTTTGCTTACTATCTTTCGATTTTCTTTAAGATTCAACGCGGTGTTTATAATTTGTACTTTATTACTTCTAGAAAACTTTTTCGATTATGAAATATTGTATCTTTTAGCTTTTTACTTTCGTTTTAAGAGCCATTAATCACTTCTATCCCATTTATCTTTTAAAAGTTACTTTGCTTGCTAACATAATGGCTCTTCAGTACTATCACCACGCTGTGTGAGCGATGTATCGAACAAACATGCGGTTGGTTGCTATCGATATGTTACGCATGGATTAACTCGTTTTAATATGGAGCTTGGCTTGCGATATGGGAATTTATGTGTTCTTTTTTTATTTTTCTTTTGTGTTGTTTATTTTGCTCTTTTATTATAGGGCTATTCTATAGAAATTACTCGTACTTTTTATACAGACTTTCCTAGTCAACTTTAAGTGGTGTAGAAATAAACAAGGTTAATATAGATGATGCAATACACAACGATAATCAGTACGTAAAGTAATAAATCAAATCCATCTATCTAGTCGCATTCAAAATTATTATCACACGAATAAAATTTCCATGCCATTCATATTTCGTAGGTATCAATATGACTTGGAATATTTGAGATTATGATAATAATTCAATTTTCAAAACAAAAAACCTTAAGGATTTTTAACATACAGTTAATCCAGACCAGATATGGAGTTCATCATCATCATCAGCCCGTTGCAGTCCACTGCTGGACATAGGCCTCTCCCAAGATATGCCACAGAGCCCGGTCTGCTGCTTTATGCATCCAGTCGCTGCCGGCCCTCTTGTGCAAGTCGTCCCGCCATCTGGCCAGAGGGCGTCCCACGCTACGTTTGCCAAGACGCGGTCTCCACTGCAGAACACGCTTACTCCAGCGGTTATCTGTTCTGCGAGATATGTGGCCAGCCCATTGCTACTTCAACCTACTAACTCTCTGCGCGATGTCGGTCACTTTGGTTCTCTGACGGATGAGTTATCAATGTTTAATCGGCCTATGCCTTATGAAGGTACAAAAGGAATACTTACAATATACCTGTGGTAGAAAATGCCTAAACTTGTCAAAACGAATCTTCACTTATTTACATCAGCCGCTGATACAAGAATACGCCCACAATACATAAGATCGCAATACAAAAACTTATTGTATACTAATAACTATAAAACAGCATTTTTAAGAAAAAACATTTTGGCCATGGGACCAATTATATTCAATAAAATACCGAATAACATAAAAGACCAGCCTACAAGTATCTTTAAAAAGAAATTAATAGCATTGCTATTGCATAAGTGTTATTACTCTGTAAAAGATTTTTTGAGTGATAATTTTATTTAATGTTCATTGTAACTTGGTTGTATACAAATATTATAATATTGAAATGGGATTATATAGAAAAAAATTAATAATCTGCGAAAGTTTATTTATGTAATAAGTTTTTAATTTAGATTATAATATGGAAGTTTTGATTTTTGTAAAGTCTTACTAAGCTTAATTTTTGCACGCCATCTGGCAGAATCTATCGGAACTTATGAGTTATATTACTATGTTGTACCTACCTATGTTTGTACCTACATTCAATGCAAATAAAGTATTTCGAAGTCATATTATGTGCATTGTTTATCAGTTATCGTTTGCTTTAACGGTGAAGGAAACGAACGGACATCATCGTGAGGAATCAACATCGTGAGGAAACCTACATACCTAAGAATTCTACATTAGAATTTCGAAGGTATGTAAGTCTGTCAACTCACTCTAGGCCAGCGTGGTGGACAAATGCCTAAACCCTTTCAGTAGTAGAGGTGACCCGTGCCCAATAGTGGGACAGTATACAGGGTCATTTTGACATTGCGTTACTAAATGAATCCAGATACTCGTCTTTGCCCCAGCTAACATTGTGCCAAAAATCATCCATGAGAAACGAATATTTTCACAGAAAAACTCAATTTTACTTTCCTGATTTTTTCATCATCATTCCTGATTTTGTAGTTTAGTGCGAATAAGGCGTGTGCGTGAGTGAATTTCTGACAGAAAGTATCATGTTGCTGCAGCGACGAATCGCCATAGAGTAGTAGTAGTGGCATTAAGGCGTGTTAATTTAAAGTTACTTTTTATTGATATTTATTTTGTTTGAAACTTACACTTTTTTATTTTACATCTATGGTTAAAATTACTTATTGGAAAGTGTTATTTTCAGGGAGATAAGTATGTGATTTCATTTAGTAACGCAATGTCAAAATGACCCTGTATAATATAGGGCTGGTATTATTATTACTAGATTTGACAAGCGGCTTCGTCTGTGTGAAAGATCTTTTCCTGAATCCCACTGTGTGTGTTTAGAAATAAAAAGTTATTTATATATTTACTCACGTCTATCATGGATATCAATGAATAAAATTGCAACTAAATCCGTCCAGCAATTCCCGCGTTTGCTTCTAACAAACATTCTAACATTTTCAAACGTCGGTTTATAATTAGTGTCTGAACAAAGCTTGGGCTTTGGCTAAAGGTTGTGGCGATAGCCGATTAATCAGCTTCGGTTTTACTCAGAAATCGATCTTCAGTAGGACACTGTTTATAATATTAGTATGATCAGTGACGAGCATCGTCACTGATCTTACTATCTATATAGATCGAAAATCCTATTCTTTTTGTATCGAATCCCAGGCAACTCATGTTTAACACAACCTAAATCCATTACCATAAGGAAACGGATAATGAAAACATTAACAACAACTAGTTGTGTAGTAAACCGTAGTTTCAAGTAGATTGAAGTTTCTTGCACCGTCTTCAGCGAGTTCATGGAATATGTAGATTTGCAATCAGCCCTGTATTATATACTGCACACTGCTGAGCACGGGCCTCCTCTACTACTGAGAGGGGTTAAGGCCTTAGTCCACCACGCTGGCCTAGTGCGGGTTGGCGGACTTTACATACCTTCGAAATTCAGAGAACTTCTCAGGTATGCAGGTTTCCTCACGATGTTTTCCTTCACCGTTAAAGCGAACGATAATTGATAACAATACACACGTAACTTCGAAAAGTCATAGGTGTGTGCCTTGGGTTTTGAACCTCCGGACATTGTCTCGGCAGACCGTTCCATTCCCAACTAGGCTATCGTCGCTTCATATGTAGATTCGTATGTAGATTTGAATATCTTCAATTATATTATTACTTCAAATAGTCGAATATAGATTCAGTATTATAAATCCATTTCAATTCAAGATATGTAAAATAGATGTTTTAAGATTTCTGTGTTTAAAACTTGACTACAATTTGTTAATTTGAGCTTTTTTGTAAAAATCTATATATTACTAGCTTTTGCCCGCGGCTCCGCCCGCGTGAATGAGTTTTCCCGGTATAAAAGTCCCGCTTTATATTTTCCCGGTATAAAAAGTATACATAATCTACCCGTAGCTTATATGACACGTTCGTAGATTTACCATAGCAGCGCCATCTATTGATTACTTACTCAACCCAGTCGAAAGGTATCGACATCTGTTAGAATCATTCATAGCAGCGCCATCTATTGATTACTTACTCAACCCAGTCGAAAGGTATCGACATCTGTTAGAATCATTTGGAGTTAAGATAATTGTGACTGTCAAATAATAACAGACAAATAATTAGCAATAAATTAAAATTGCGACTATAATTTGAGATTTAAACTATCCTATCTCTCAAGTTGGATCGAACTGCACATGGTGTGCGAATTTTATTATAATCGGTTATGTGGTTTAGGAGTCCATTGAGGACAAACATTGTGACACGAGATTTATATATATTAAGATATAAAAGCGAAAGGTCACTCAATCACTCACTCACTCACTTATCACGAAATCTCAGAAACTACAAGTGCTAGGAGTCTCGCATGGGGGTTCCTTTTAGGACTTAGGAATTCACTAAGACGGGATTTTGCGAAATTCAACCCCTAAGGGGGTAAAAAGAGGTGGCAAAGTTTGTATAGTATAAAATAAAATCACGCGCCGCGTTTGTACGCGATAAACTCAAAAACCACCAAATGGATTTCAATGAAATTTGGAATGGAGATAGTTCGAGACCCTGTGAAGGTTTTTTTTTATAGCATAGAATGACGAGACGAGCATGCCGTTCGCTTGATGGTAAGCGATAGGACCACCGATAAACAGTAGCAACACCATCCAGCACCTTGACTTACAAAGTACTGTGTGGCATTCCACTGCGCTCGTCATCCTGAGACATAAGATGTTAAGTCTCATTATATCCAGTAGTTATACTGGCTACAATGTCCTTCAAACCGAAACACAACAGTGCATGCACTGTTGCTTGGCGGTAGAAATAGACATTGCGGTGGTACCCACCCAGACGGACGGACCAGTAAAACAATTCAATTCATTCAAAACAATTCTCTCATTCCATCTAAATCTTTTTAAACTGCCACATATGCTGAACCCAGCTCCTTGATTACACGACTAAGGCACATACGCGAGTCTTATTTACTTAAGTGGGAGGTTTTCTGAGGAAATTACTTCAAATACTACCCCGAGACGTGTTGCTGTGACGTGATAACTGCCTTTTAACTGTACCGCTGGCGTATTTACGTTTTATTACGTTTAACGTCTGGGTACGTTAATTTTGTCTATTTCTGCTGAGATGTGTTAGTTTAAATATTCAAAACGAATAAAATGCAGGGCAACCCAGTGCTTAGTAATTTAAAGTTGTCGGTGGTTTTGTAATTATTTATAAGTATTTCTGTTTATATTCAATTTTCCTTTTTTTTACATTTTTATACATATACTAAAAAAAATTATACATATTATAAAAATATAAAAAAGTGAATCACCTCCGATGGCGAGGCTCAAGGCCCAAGCCACCGGTGGTCAGGGATTCAAAGTGAGGAATCTCCTCACAATGCGTAATAAGTATTTATTATTATTGTTAGTGCTTAGCATCTGATAGGGCATATTATCATCATGTCATACAATTCCAAAAAATAATAGAGATCATTGTATTAGGCTGCGAAAGTAATAAGGTCCCAGGATCAATTTCCAAGTAGGACTTAAAATTTGCCAAAACGTTTCATACCCTAGGCATAATGTACGACGAACCGTGGGCAGTTTCATCTCTGCCTACATCCCTCGAAATTAGCGTTATATGCAACCTTAAACACCTTCAAACATGCAAGCATGTGAATCTTGTCAATTATTTCCAAATAGCTGTTATTCCAGAATGCAGTGTAGGCGTGAGCTTAGAATACTGAAACTGGATTAGGTACTCTAATATATTTAGGATACTCTATAGCTAACGATTGTTTCGTCTCGTTTTCATTGACGTTAAATGTCATTCGATTGAGCAAGACATATACCTATATTAATAACTAGCTTTTGCCTGCAACTCCACCCGCGTGAATGAGTTTTCCCGAGATAAAAGTCCCTCTTTATATTTTCCCGGGATAAAAGTAGCCTAATGTTAATCCAGGACATAAATCTACGTGTGTGCCAAATTCGTCGATATCCGTTCAGTAGTTTTTGCATGAAACTGTAACAAACATCCATACATCCATACTTACAAACTTTCGCGTTTATAATATTAGTAGGATAGCTTATACGATATTTATTAGTAATGGTAATTGCTGGCAGGTATGAATTACTAGACATTATGAGTCATTATCATCTAAATTTTTATGTGTAGCTCGCGGCTCCGCCCGCGAGAAAAACCTATCACAATAAAAGTTCTATTAGTTTACTTGGTTTTCTGATAATTTTTCGATCAGGAAACTGGTCTATATTCGTTCAAAATTTCATATAACCATTTATTTTGCGCGTTAACTTTTCAGATCTAAACATGTTGAACTCTCGCATCTATAATATTTGAAATAAGATGGCGACTATCGTAACGCAATGCTATATAAAACTTTATAATTCGGACTGCCTCGGTGGCATAGTTGTATTAAGGTACGACTGCAGTGCTGAAGTCTCGGTTTCGATACCCGGGTCTGGCATGGTGATATTGGATTTTTCTACTCAGTATCAGCCCGGAGTCTGGAATTTGTGCCCGATATGGCGATAGGCTCGCCCCCTATCACATCATGGGACGGAATACGCTTGGCGAAAAGTGGGTGCACTAGTTGCGCCTCTGCCTACCCCTTCGGGGATAAAAGGCGTGAGCATGCGTACTAGCTGCGCCTCAGCCTACTCCTGCGAGGATAAAAAGCGTGTGTGTGTGTGTGTAAAATTTAGTCTTGGATGATGAGCTAAACTACCTGAATAACCATGGTTTCACACGACGCGTCCCATCAACTATCAGCGCTGGTTCATAATAAACTCATTACGTGCGTAAACGCTAACGACTATGTTTACAGGCGTCTACCCGTCGCCCATTAGGATAGCCATTACTGCTGACTAGACTAAGTGCGGCTGGATCGGAAATATTTCTGCCTATTTTTTTTTCGCTTGGGAAGGACTGACAAGACTTTAGAAGCATTGATGGAAAAGAGGGTTTGGATTAGAAATAGAACTAGCATCAGGCTTGAAAATTTATAAATACCGAATATTTGGTAAAGTTTTCGAAATTATCAAGTACTCAAGAAATTTATTTAAGTACAACAGTACAGTTAGTTGATAGATTGACTTCGAATATACTTTATACATTACCGAAAACTGCAATGTAGGTAAGATTATGACGAAACTATAAACTGGCAACAGTACCGACGAGCCGTAATCTTTTGTCAACCGATTTCCAAATATAGCCATGAGACTTGCCGTAATTATGGCCACGTTTAAAAAACATAAGTCTCACGTTAACAGATATCGGCAATCTGTTTAATTTAGTTTACGGAAACACTAATTGAGTAATTCGTCAATGGACTTTTAAAATCGAAATTAATAAAGAGATCACCAATCCAGTATTCGTGTTATCCACACAGCCGCGATATCAGATAGACGGGTGTAGTCATCGCTTTGTTTCGTTGTAGCAAGTCAAGAACTTAATGGCTTGTTGTGAGCTTTTTGCAAGCGTGTAGGCCGCGATGTGCTAACTACCTATAGGGTTGGCGAGCATATCCATCTTGATCATTAAAGTTATTACAAGTTTTTTTTTATTGAATTGAATGACGATACGAGCTTGCCGTTCGCCTGATGGTAAGCGATACGACCACCCATAAACAGTAGCAACACCATCCAGCACCTTGAGTTACGAAGTACTGTCTGTCATCCTGAGACATAAGATATTAAGTCTCAGTATGTCCAGTAGTTACACTGGCTACAATGTCCTTCACACCGAAACACAACAGTGCACGCACACTGCTGCTTGGCGGTAGAAATAGACATTGCGGTGGTACGTACCCAGACAGCCTCTTACATATGAGAGACCTCCCACCAGTAAAAAGAACACGAGTGCTTCGGTAACAAAAAAATGGCATCCTTGAAGAAGAAAAAAAATATGAGCCCTGTACTCACGCTCTGCTGAGCACAGGCTTCCTCTTCTATTTAGGTTTTTAAGACTAAGACTTAGGCAATTCACGAACCTCACTTACCTAAGTACGGAGCAATGTTATGACAATGAATCTGTTTCTCAGTGCTTATGGCATTACAACCTTCACAGTGCATGCACAGCATGCCATAATTATAAATTAATAAGATAACAATTCGATGAAATAGAAAACAAAATATACGTAATAATTTGGCTTTAAATGATGTTGAATGATATGATAAATGATGATTGAATGGCTCTATGGTAATCGATAAAATATTTAAAAAAGTACGTGCTAACCCTATCCATGGATGAAGGTGAAAAAAAAACATTATCGTTTTAGTATACTCCGAATGCGATGTTAAACGTTCGAGCATTTACGAGTACATAGGTGGTCGGCCGAAGTTTTTACTACAAAAATAAGAATCAACTGCGATGGGAAAATAAAATTAGTCCGTATTTCAAAATACATAAAAATCAATAGATACATTTATTAACTGAGTACTTTTTTATTGTGAGTAAAAAATAAATGGTTTATATTGTAAAAAAATAGCTCAATACTACACATTATTGGGTTTCCTACTAATTCCGTTTTCCTGGTCCAACGTGCGGTGGGTGCAGCACTATTTTTGACATGTCACAGAAACGTGTTAGCACCGTTTTACCACCGGCCAGCCTGACAACATCATCATCATCATCAGCCACATGACGTCCACTGCTGAACATAGGCCTCCCCCAAAGATTTCCAGACGGACCTGTCAAAAGCGGTCTGCATCCAGCGTGTTCCTGCGACCTTTAGGCAAGCCAGCCTGACAACTTCAACCCAATCTGCAAAAACCCCTGGCAAATCATATCATAAAAATCCTCACAAGTATTATCGTGGGAATCGAACCCAACACTGGGTAATCCACAGCTCACAATCCAAGAGTACATAAACCATGTGAGTAAAATAAAAATTCACATATTTTTCCTGACAAAACACCAGCATTTTTCGACTTGCGAAACAGTTTATTGCAACATTTTAAACATACGCTTTAGCTTCTATTCTGACACTGAAATATATGTCACTTTACTGGCTTTTGTTTCTGGAAACTGTTATTATAATAGTAATCATTTATCCTAGATAAAGTAGAATTCATTGTGTGTTATAGTTTGTTACATCACTGTGTAATAAACACATGTGATACACTTATCATCCTCGCAATTTACGTTATTGGGGTTTTTGGAGGTTATATGTTACATAAAAAATAATAGTTTGTTTGGGCTTGTTGTTGTGCTAGTGGTAGACCGCGGTCAGATCGATTTTTTTATTTTCCAAAGGAGATGTCCGCTTTTTGTATGGCAGGGCCTCAAAATCTAAGCAGGCTCAAACTTTATGGATATTAAAGGGGCAACAAATATGGATCTTGGATCCACTAAAAATATTTTTTTAGACCCCTCCATTAATATCTAACTTTTTTTAAAAAACGTTCATATATAGTGTAGTTTTTAAGCAAAAAAATTACATAAATCTCAACATCGGAGGACTTTAAAATTACACGATTTATTGCAAAGGCCTAGTTTTTGGGAGTACTAACCAAATATATACGCCCCCCAAGGCAATTCTTGTGCGCTGGGTCTTCGCACCCAATGCACGCCCATGCGCGGGGGGACATTAGTCGCGGGCCGAGGCACACAGTCAGTGTGTATAGCTTTTGGTTGTAAATCACATTGAGGCCTAAAAGGGCCCGCGAACATTTCCTGGCACTCTCTCTTTCCGCCCATCCTGGGAACCTTCCTCCCTTCCCCCACCTTCCCGTCCATACTCCTCTCCAGTTCCTTCCCAGGCCCCTGCAGTCGTCAAGCCGGGGGACTCCAGTATCCCATTCGCAGGTTTCCCCCGGTGTTGACTGCAGGATGGCCTACCTAATAAAAAAACCACATATATAGAAAGTACCCCTATCTTGGTTAGAATTTCATGCCCGTTTTCGGACATATCCTTAGATCTAATTATCTACAGCAGTTTCAATGATTTTACTTTTGACAAACGTTCAAATATTTTCACAAACGTACTATTATGTTTGTACGATAACAATAAAATATAATCGACTAGCTTTTGCCCGCGGCTCCGCCCGCGTGAATGAGTTTTCCCGGGATAAAAGTCCCGCTTTATATTTTCCCGGGATAAATATGTGTTAATGATATGCGTTAATCCAGGACATGATCTACCCGTGAACCAAATTTCATTGAAATCCGTTCAGTAGTTTTTGCGTGAAAGAGTAACAAACATCCATACATCCATACTTACAAACTTTCGCGTTTATAATATTAGTAGGATTCATTTAGAATACACAATACGTATCTGAATACGTATTGTGTATTCTAAATTAGAATTAGTTAATTATTAAACTAAATTAGTTTGCTAAACACCCTACGGCCAATTAGCGCGACATACTAAAGATTTTAGTTAGTACAAGCATTAGGTGATATATAAACTCTCCTCAGAGGTACAAACGTAAATACATACCGAATTAGACAGCTCTTAAACCACTTGCTTGCTGACACTTTATTGGTATTCATGAGAGAAATGTTTTTTATAGAGTAAATAGCATTTTAAAGGCGTTCTGGGGTCAAATATCAAGTATATTTATTCATAGACGCTCCAGACAATGTAAAATAATGTTATGTGAACTTATGTGGTACCTACATAAAGGTTTGACTTCAGTTATAATAACACGCGTGAAATAATTGGCTAAAGTTTACTGGTGGTAGATCTCTCATTTGTAAGAGTCCGTCTGGGTGGGTAACACCGCAATGTCTATTTCTACCGCCAAGCAGCAGTGTACATGCACTGCTGTGTTTCGGTTTGAAGGACATTGTAGCCAGTGTAACTACTGCACATACTGAGACTTAACATCTTATGTCTCAGGATGACAGACAGTACTTCGTAACTCAAGGTGCTGGATGGTGTTGCTACTGTTTATGGGTGGTCGTATCGCTTACCATCAGGCGAACGGCATGCTCGTCTCGTCATTCGGTGTATAAAAAAAAAGGTAGATTTTGGGACTGCCAAGTTGAATGTCCGCAAGTTAAAAACCTAAGGGCACGTGACTGACTTTTTTAAAAGGTATGTGTGAATTTTTTTATTCTTTGTGAATTAACGGTGAAGGAAAACATCGTAGGGAAACCTGCATACCTGAGTTGTCCATAAGATTTCTAAGGAATATGAACCCACACTAGGCCAGCATGGTGGACTAAGACCTAAACCCTCTCAGTAGTAGAGGAGGCCCAAGCTCCATAGTGGGACAGTGTGTAATACAGGGCAGGGATTATTATTAAAGGTTTTGGCAGACAGTCGCACTTATAGTCAAAGATTGACTATCATGGCCCAACAGCCCTGTATTCAAACTTTCCATGCGGATGTCGACTTGAACTGAATCCTTTGTCCACCACGTTGGCTTAATAAACGTCATTCAATTTCACACACCTTTTAATTTCGTTAGAAGTAAGTATGCAGGTTTCCTCACAAGGTTTTTATTTACTAATAAACCAAGTCTATACCTAAACCTAACTATTTAATCCATTAAGATGAATCCTGCATCATTTACTTATCTTAATTTAAATCCTTATGCAAAGCAATCCCTTTAAATCCCACGTTAAACCAAGAGCAAAACATTCGTCCTTCAACTTTAACTTTAAATCAACTTGTCGGCAAGAAGGTACGCGATGCGCCCGCGCACGCTGACGGGATAATGTCTTCATTTGAGATAATTCGCTCGGATCGTCGACTCTGGATCGGCAACTTTTTACATTCCCCCTCTGCTGGGTGGGATTCTCTTGTATAGTTAGCAGAAAAATCTCAGGAATTGATTTTTTGCGGTGGATTCTTGTGTTTGGTTAAAGATCGTTAATAGTTGGCTGTAGGTGTTCGGGGAATTTTGTTTGTCATTGTGTATGGAGACAGGAATTTCTTTTTAGTAGCTAAGGCGATTTCAGCAAAGAATTGTAATTAGAAATCTAAAAAATACATATTTACAATTAAATATAATCAGCGTTGATCTTCTTGTCTGGTAAGAATAGACATCATATCAAAGGGAAGAAAGTATAAAACAGATGTTAGTTTTAAACTGGACAACACTAATTCTAAAGAGTTATTCTCGTAGTTTCTAAGTCCAATTCTCTGCTGCGGTTGTAGGTATTAGCTACTGTTGTTTTCCAATATCTTTACTGCTCATGTAAAACAATATTATACTTTCAAATACCAACAGTCGTTAATGTCTTGTACTTTTTGCTTTTCTTGAACGCCACTGGCAACCACCCAAATATCTATTACAATCCTTTTCGTAAAAAATATTTTAATAAACTTTTTCGCTGACCGTACACCGGTTATTATGTAGTTTCT
Organism: Sphinx pinastri; assembly: GCA_947568825.1. NCBI lineage: Eukaryota > Metazoa > Arthropoda > Insecta > Lepidoptera > Sphingidae > Sphinx > Sphinx pinastri. The sequence goes on from OX387632.1 coordinate 13,801,349, forward strand.
TTTTTTTCTTCGTGCCAAGACTGCGCATAATAAATAGTACCAGAGACTTTGCACTACTGTTCATTTAAAAAAGTAAATAACGTTGATGGCCCGGTAATGATACGCTACGATGTTCATTTTTTATAAAGTAAATTATATACTTGCGCCAATAAACACCGTGTTTCGAGGGATGGATTAAGTGCTATCATTAAAGATATTTTAGGATGTCTTCGGGCGCCAGTGTTGGATATGGTTAAGTAGATTTAAAATTGCATGGATCTTGCGCTAAATAAATTATATTTTTTATATGTTATACACAGTATAATTATATATTTCATAGACTGAGGATTAGGCAAGGGTGCAAGTAGTACAATCAACACTGTTCAGTGTGCTTAGAATGTCTCCAAAAAACCACAACTCGAAAGATGTCTTAATTTTGATGTTTGTTATTAATCAAGAGACTGTGGGTGACTCATGTCACCACTTACATTAATTTGGCACACACACAAAAATAACACACAAAACATAATACACAACAAACTATTTACAAAATTATAATAAACAAAAAGAAATAAAATTATTATCAACATACGGACAAATAAATATTAATATTAAAATATAATTTCATATAGATAACCCGATCTTGTTTTTATAGTTAAACGAGTAGCATTCTATTGTTCGCATCGGTTACCTGCCGCGTGACGTCAATTTGGGTCAGTCCTTCGTTGACCGCTGTATGCGTACACGCAGTACAATTGGAGCACAGTCGTAACGCTACCGCTAGACGATACACCTGTGTTGCTTAACGCTAACTATTAGTTCTATCGCTTCGTAATACTGTACCTTCTGTTTCGCGCTATAAACGTTCTATCGCTGTCTTGACTTTCTGCTCTCTCTCCTTCTATCGTATGTGTATGGTGTTAATTGTGTAGTGTACTTATTAAATCTATCGTGGACTGAACTTTGAACTTTTACTTCTCTACTCTTCTTACTTCCGCTATCAAGATTACTACACATATCCTTCCATCATCCATAAGACCATTACGTCAGTCACGTGTTCGTCTTTCAACCAATCCCAATAAAACGAAACGGTGTCGAGTGTTTTTTTGCCACATTCTAAGCACAGGGTACTGTGGTTTCAGTGCCATTTTGCGATAATTCCGAGTGAATTACCATATTGGTGTAAAGGCTTTTAGTCTTTCTTTTCCAACAGGGTGACGTCATAAAGTAGATGAATTGAAACTATACACACTTTTAGCACCTTTTATTATGTATAATAGTAACAATTACATGAATGAAATCACAGATAACGACAGTCTGTGGTCCATTCTACTCCTTGCGACTTTACATTTTAGATAAGTCAAAATTATTTTCTTCCATATTTATGTTTGTTATAAAAAATCGCTCAAAGTTTTTAAAACATCTCGTCAATCTTCACTAAGTTAAAATTCCAATAAAACACCACTTAAAATCCTAGAAACGAAAATATAAAATTTTGTCAAACGTAATTTCATACATTCAAAAATTTACTCCCACTCGCCCAATACATACGTCCATGCAAAGATATTGGGTTCGACTCCCACGCCACGGGCTGGCAAATTGCTGGCAGCATGATTTCTCAGGAGCCGTGTTTGCCAGTTGTCCTGGCTCGTTTAATATTTTAAGAGTTTAAACTTGTTAACATTTTGTTAATTCTGCGGTTGGGTTTTTAAATGTCTTTATATTTATATAATTTTTGTCAGGTTTTTGTAGCTCTATAATTGGTGTTATGTGTTTTATATTTTTGCTAAGGGACTGTTTCACAGGTTTTAAATAATTTTACAGTTATCGTATTAATCAGCTAATAAAAATAGTACTCATTTTAGTTTAATTTGTTTGGAATAATAGATTATAGTGTCACTTTTGTAATCGGTCGGCTTATAGATTTATGTAACGATTAGCATTTATCAGCAAGCAGTGAAATCGGCTCTAAATACGAGAACATTGATGCAATATCATCATGAAAACCAGCGCTGCGGTACTACACTCGTGGTACCGTGGCATTTAGCTGAATGGGAGGCCCATTGTTGGTGCAATAATTGCTTTTTATTTTATTTTTTCGGGTTCGATCCCCGGGTCAGGCAAAGTGATACTGGGTTTTTCTATTCATTATCAGCCTGGAGTCTGGAATTTGTGCCCGATATGGCGATAGGCTCGCCCCCTATCACATCATGGGACGGAATAAGGACGGCGAAAAGTGGGTGCACTAGTTGCACCTCTGCCTACCCCTTCGGGGATAATGGGCGTGAGTGCATGAGTGCGTGTGTGTGTGTGTGTGCAATCCCAGATGAACATACATACAATATTATTATTGATACACTAGCTTTCGCCCGCGTGAAAAAGTTTTTCTGGGAAAAAAGTCCCGTTTTATATTTCCCCGGGATAAAAGTAGCCTATGTCCTTTCTAAAGTTTCAAATTATCTTAATACCAAATTTCATCGAAATCCGTTCAGTAGTTTCGGAGATGTGCAGTAACAAACAAACAGAATAACAGACAGTCGAACTTAACACGGAACGTCATGATTCACAGTCAAAGAATATTACCACTAAATCAACCAATTAATACCAATTTTACATTGTTTATAGTCAATCAACGTTAGATTTAATACTATACCCAATTTACATTTTTTTTTTTTATTGCATTGAATGATGAGACGAACATGCCGTTCGCCTGATGGTAAGCGATACGACCACCCATAAACAGTAGTAACACCATCCAGCACCTTGAGTTACAAAGTACTGTGTGGGATTCCACTGCGCTCGTCATCCTGAGACATAAGATGGTAAGTCTCATTATGTCCAGTAGTTATACTGGCTACAATGTCCTTCAAACCGAAACACAACAGTGCATGCACACTGATGCTTGGCGGTAGAAATAGACATTGCGGTGGTACCCACCCAGACGGCCTCTTACATAATGAGAGACCTACCACCAGTTACATTTTTACATTTTTAAAAAATCTGAAAACTACAATCTAGTCTATACATTACCACTAGTCTAATTAAGCAATACAACTTTAATCTATACTCAATATACACTCAATTCAATCCATTTTTATCAGCTGTAAAAATCTTCGACATTCCCTTCATTTACATTCCCCAAAATATCCCTGAAAACTTCAACATAGCCAATTCTATACATCGTTTTCCAGACGTAAAAAAATCAACCTTAGTTTCCACCACAGTCGTGTGAAAGAACCTTTTTTTCTATTTACCGTTTCCTTTCCACGGTTCCTTAAGGTGTCGCCCTTTGAAAGCCCTCATTTTATTGCGAGGTACCTACGTTGAAAGCTTTCAAAAGGAGCTTCGAGGTGTTTCTTTCCAAGTCTCCAGGATCAAAAGGAATAGTCTTTACGTTCCCCATTCTGTTTTGACCTTAATTAACATGTATTGTTTTGGTGCTGTTGTTTCGGTGTTTTGTTTTTAATGTTATTATTTTGTGTGGTGTATTTATACGATAAATAAATTTCATTAATCTGAATATTGGGCATGTATTTATGTCTATTTTGTCGGAGTGTGTACGGAGTGGACCTCATATTTTAGTTAGTAATATAGGGGATTTTAATAGTATGTTGTCGGCTCCTATGTCAGAAGGGGCTAGGGTTTTGGTAAAAAAATATTTTAAGTGTACTATGATGAATGTTTAGTCTGTAGAAATATATTTAAGTGGACGTATGGAGCGACTTGGTTGTAATATTCGACAAAGCTCCTTAAAATATGAATAAAATAATAAAAAAAAAGTATTTATGTCAAAGAATTTCTTGACGTGGTAACCAAGTCAAATGGTATGATATTATGGAAGATAAAGATTTAGGAACTAAATAAATAAATAATAATAAAAATCTTTATTCATAATACAATTAACCTTACAGTTTGCTTGTAGTACTCAAACTAGGCTTAAAGCCTGTATTAACTGTTTCACAACTTTTGAGTAAATGTTACTCGTCACGTAAATGTATAAGCCGACCAAATACAAAAGTCACACTGTAATCTATGCTCCAAATAAATGATAATAAAATGTGTACTATTTACATTAGTTGCTTAATACTGTAACTGTCAAACTAAATTTATATGGAACTTGCGAATCCGGCCAAGATTGGATTGAATTTTTGAATTATTGGTGACTTACGATTTAAAGTTAGTCTAAGTACCTACGGCTTTGTCTATTTATATCAATATGTAATATGATAGCACCGATACAGTCTTATAGCTAATATTATGAAAGAACATCTCTAAAAATGGGCTAAAAATTTTAACCAAGATACTTTATATATATTTGGATAGTACTCCCAAAAAACTAGACCTTTGCAATAAATCGTATAATTTTAAAATCGTCCGATTTTGAGGTTTATGTTATTTTATTTTGCTTAAAAACTACACTTAGTATGTACTTTTAAAAAAGTTAGTTATAAATGGAAGGGTCTAAAAAGTTTTTTTATGGACCCAATATCCATTTTTTGCCCCTTTATGATTTTGAGGCCCAGCACCCATACAAAAAGCGGAGATCTCCGTTTAACGCCTGGATGTAGCGCAGTACAATGTTAACATTGCTGCCTTTTTATGAATAGGCGTGCCGCTTACAACCACGCTTAGGAAACTTGCGTCGACCCCACAATGGACTGAAATAGGGCAGATAGAAGGTATCAAATTATACGCATAAACACAGTTAACTTGAGCACTGATGAAAGCACATCACGTGATGATTTTGATTACGATACAACGCAGTCGCAGATGGTGCAATCAGCTTTGCATACAAAATACGTTGTACAAACCAAGGATTTGCATAAGCTTGCGCCCTGCATTGACGATTTTGAGGCAAAAATTAGTTTTTTTTTATGGCATTGAATGACGAGACGAGCATGCCGTTCGCCTGATGGTAAGCTATACGACCACCCATAAACAGTAGCAACACCATCCAGCACCTTGATTTACAAAGTACTGTGTGGCATTCCACTGCGCTCGTCATCTTGAGACACAAGATGTTAAGTCTCACTATGTCCTGTAGTTACACTGGCTACAATATCCTTCAAACCGAAACACAACAGTGCATGCACATTGCTGCTTGGCGGTAGAAATAGACATTGCGGTGGTACCCACCCAAACGGTCTCTTACATATGAGAGACCTACCACCAGGTAAATTATTATTTGTTAGTCATTTGTCGATTTTCGAGCAAATCAAATATAATTTTCTGAATACGTTTGTAGTCTATCTCGATCAGCACCTGATGTGGCGTCCGTGAATCAAACTTTTCTAAAGAATTCCGCAGAAATTATTTTGCACTTTTTATGACCGCTTGCGTGCTTTCTATGCTCTATGGGAGAGCCAACTGTTTCGAGATTCCTTATCGAGTTATAATTATAAATTAAAAGTTCAATAACCCCTGACTCAAAAACTTCTAAAAAATATAGCTAAGAACCATTCCGATGACACCAGCTTTCAAACAACAAAAAAACCGCGTCAAAATAGGCTCATTCGTTTTAAGAGCTACGATACCACAGACAGACATACAGATAGACACCCTAAACTTATAACACCCCTCTTTTTTTTCGGGGGTTAAAACCATCATGGTTTTAAATTGTTGACTGCCTCGGTGGCGTAGTTGTATTACGGTATGACTGCAATGCTGAGGTCTTGGGTTCGATTCCCGGGTCGGGCAGTGATATTGGGTTTTTTAAAATTCAGTGTCAGCCCGGAGTCTGGAATTTGTGCCCGATATGGCGATAGGCTCGCCCCCTATCACATCATGGGACGGAATAACGGCGAAAAGTGGGTGCACTAGTTGCGCCTCTGCCTACCCCTTCGGGGATTAAAGGCGTGAGTGTATATGTATATGTATGTATGTATTTTAAATTGTTGATAGTTTATAGCGTTGGATCGTCGATATAGGGGGTATATAATATAGCTTATATGGAAATCCCAAGTACTATTAACATTAAATCAATGTCGTTGATAATCTAACAAAACACATTTATTAGTTACAATATCACCCACTATAAAACAAGCCATACAATATATTACAATGAAACAATAGATCGGGGCGTGCGGCAGCCTATTTCCTTATTAAAATATTTGTACACAATGGTTTCCATGTACATCATGGACAAAATGTAAGCGAGAATTGATTTCATATAAAAGGTTTTTGTCATAAATAAGGGGTACACCGAATTTGACAATTAAAATATTAATGTTATACTGTGAAAAAATCGAATAAAATATTCAATTTTATTATGTCCATGTCATCACTTTTAAACCAAGTTAACCTCGCAGAAAAACAATGAATACAATGTTAAATCTAAAATTCACAAACAACGAGAATTTCCATTCAAAAAACGAACATTAATTTTGCACAAAAGATAAACCACCGCCAACGTATTTGTATGAAAATATGCGTTAAAAACAAATTTGGCACGTACGAAAAGGCAATTTAAAACCAACAAAAAATTAACGTGAAAAAATTCGAACTCATTAATCGCACTGAAGTTTAAACAATCAAGCCGAATAGTGGACAGTGGGCATGGACGCGAGACGCGCGGACAAAAATTTGTCACCGGAGTTTTCGAATTTCAACCGATTAAATGTAAAAACATTTATCGCCATTCGCCACAAGTCAATTACTGCGGAATGGAAAACAATTACACGACTGTCCGTTTCGCTGCGGTCGGTTAAATAAAACTAAAGCTAACGACGTTGCCGTGTGTATTTTTTCCAATTTATTTTGTGTATTTCGAACTGTCAACAGCGCGCAGTGGGGCGTACGGATCATCCACAGCAGACAATTATTTTTTTCGCATTTTATTGACAGCTAAAAGCTTTATAACCTAAGAATAGAAGTTTTGTTGCTCTTGTAGGTTATATAGTAAAAATTTTATTTAAAAAGGAAGCATTGAATCTCTGGTATTCAAATATGGTATATAATAGTATACACATACATTTACGCTTTTTATCCTCGAAGGGTTAGGCAGAGGCGCAACCAGTGCACCCACTTATGCCGTACAAATAATAGTATTATAATCCAATTAATATTATTTATTACTCTTTTTATAAAACAAAACTTTTGAAATTCCATTACAAAAATCCATCAAAGCAGCCAATACAAAGTTAAGTACCTTTGTTATTTCAAAAGGAAGCGAAAGAAAAGCTTCTTACAATGAGTAAAAAATCTCAAAAGAATTTGGCGAGTCCGATTTTATTCTTTAAATTTCGCCACCCCTTCCCACTTCAGTTAAATCATCCCACAATGAAGGGGCGAATCCTGCAAATTGCATCCCTTCACGACACGCTATTACTTTGTGTGGGGTGTGATCGATCGATGAATGACTTTTGATTATCACGTTCCACTAAGTTTACAAGTGTTTTCCTGTAGATAAGGCTAATGTATTTCAGAAATGCGTCATTTTGAGGCAGCGGGGAGTTTTGTTTTGGTTACAAAATTGCTACAGTGAACGGTGGCAAAGAGTCCCCGATATGCGATTTCTAACGGTTAACCTTTGTAAACTTAGACCGAATTGAGATAGATACATCATCATCATCATCATCATCAGCCACATGACGTCCACTGCTGAACATAGACCTCCCCCAAAGATACAGGCCGCTTTTGACAGGTCCGTCAGGAATCTTTGGGGGAGGCCTATGATAGACACATAAATGATGCAAACTAAAGAGATGAGTACTTTCTGGTTTGACTGTTTCCTAAATGTTTTTTTTTGTCACACACGCGGTATATCGTCGTTGACAAACCAATATCTGCTATGTGCAAAAAGTTAAACTTTGAGATGTGGAGTAAAAACATTGTCATGTAATATTGTGACACAAAATTTGAAATAGCATGTTTTCTCTAGCGCTCATAGTTTACCGTGCAACGATTAGAATCACATAGCGGTTTTTATATGTCAAAGTTTGGGTGGCAAACTTGTTATAATAGTCAAAATGTTGAAATCGCAAAAAAGTGCACAAAGCAAATGTCGGTTTAACAACGACCATATATCAATTATAGTAGAGAGGTATACCTTTGTATACATGTACTACTTTTTCCGACGAAATGAAAATGATAGGTAGGTACTATAAATAATTTTACATTTTTATACTTTTACGTAATAATATCATTAATGCGAAAGTTTGTAAAAATGTTTCCAGTGTTTGGATGTTCCGATAGTTTTAGTTTATTTATGGTGGTGGTCTCTCATTATGTAAGAGGCCGTCTGGGTGGGTACCAACGCAATGTCTATTTCTACCGCCAAGCAAAAGTGTGCATACACTGTTGTGTTTCGGTTTGAAGGACATTGTATCCAGTATAAGTACGTATGTCTCAGGATGATGAGCGCAGTGGAATGCCACACAGTACTTTGTAAGTCAAGGTGCTGGATGGTGTTGCTACTGTTTATGGGTAGTCGTATCTCTTACCATCAGGCGAACGGCATGCTCGTCTGGTCATTCAATGCTATAAAAAAAATAAAAAAATACGGCACTTTTATTTTTGCTTCATGTTCAATATTTTTACGTTTTAATACACGTTGACCTTAGGGTGGTCCTCGTTACGAATGAACTGACCAATGTGCTCAAATCTAAAATTACTGAATACCCAATACTAATACCCAAAATTCCCTAGGCAAGGTTCTCAAGGGCGTGACTGTGTATGTATGTACCCAAGTCCCCTCAATCAATCGGAATGCGAATGTTTCGCATAAGGTATTCCGTAGGTGCGTCCCCTGATTACACCTGATGAGGGATAACATAACTTCGTTATATCCCTCACTGTTCAGCTTATTTCATCGATATACTAGTTGGGAATAATGACTGTCTGTGCGGTCTGGTAGGTCGGAATGATATAGGTTTTTTTATGCAACTGGATAATACTTTAACGGCCGGTCTCAATAACTTATATATATATATATATATATTTTATGCCAAATGGACTCATGTTTGTTTGCTCACAACTATATTTCAAATATGAATAACTGCTTTATTTTTCAAACCAATTTTGCTGCTGATTTCACGGAAGAATTCCTTTTTCGTATTATTTTCTGTTAGGTGCAGTCACCCACATAAGTAGCTGAACAAATTCAAAATTTCAAACCGCCTATACGCGGTCAGTTCAATTAAAACCCTTTTTTTCTTTGTGTGTCGTAAAGTAAATATTATTTATTTTATTTTTGTGAAGAAAAAATGAAAATTAGTAAGAACAGAAAAGTGTAGGGGCGATTTGAATTTATTCAGTTACTTATGTGGCTGACTATACATATAAAATAATAGCATTTGCGCGCGGCTCCGCCCGCGTGGTCAAGTTTTTCCGGTATAAAAAGTAGCCTATAGCACTCAGGAGTAATGTAGCTATTAGTGAAAGAATTTTCAAAATCGGTCCAGTAATTCCTGAGACGTGATTTTGATGTAACTATAATGACGACTTGTATAAAACAAAAAGTAGCTCCGCTACATATTTACGAAATTTTTGACCCTTCGCTACTACCAGGAATAGAAATCAGAATACTTTGAGAGTCCACGCTTTAACATATAGCACATTCCAAGCGAATTAATAAAGATCCTCTGAACGTTAACTAAAATTAATACTTGACTATCATTCCATCAGCCCAGCGTTAGCAATACCAACATTTCCGAAACAAGTTATTCGAAACGCATAATATAATAGCATGCCTTACGCGACCCCCGAGCAATTCGAATCATCCGATCCCTTTATTTGTAACCCTTCCTCGTATTTGCTGGCAAAATATTGTCCCAAACCCTTTGAATATTAACTATGTATCCCTACATTTAGTGGCATCTAAATAATTCAAGGTTCTGCATATTGAACTACGGAATATCAAATGCATTGCCGTCCAGCTAGAGAGGTCTGCCGCGATTCCTTGTGCTGGTATGTTTTGTTAGAATTTGTTTTAGCTGGTGGACGGGTGACAGGTCTAGTAATTTTGGTGCTCTATAGTAATCTGTGGATGGTTTGGCTCTGTGTATATTTACTGAGTTCAGTGTAAGTATGTAAATATAGTTACTGTTAGAGGAAAACTGTTTCCATTAAATAGTTCTTAATATTGCATAATTTTCAAGGTTTTGCAAAATTGGCATCTGCGATGAAATTAATGACTATAATAAATACCGTGTGTATTAATTAATCCAAGAAGGGTACTTTATCATGTAGAAATTAATATAAAGCATAGGTACAGTCGATAACAAAGATTAAAATAACTTAGGACAAATCGGGTTAAAGAACTTTATTTCTCATAAGAATTTACATTCACTTACATGAGAAAAACATGATTTTACAGTTTATGGTATTAGTATTAGCTTAAGTACAGATATTTATTTTAGATTCCTATAAACTACTCTAATTATACAATATTTTTAAGTATGTAGGTACAAATGATAAAGGAAACGTAAAATATCATTCTAAAACTTCTATTCCTCGATCTTTACAATCGGCTCCTAATATAACTTCGCGACTATTAATTATGCTATGTATTCATGACTAGTTTCATTTCATAATTTATAACTCTTGAAGTTACGTTATAGTCATAAAAAATATAGGTAGCTAATCACATGCCGCCATTACAAAAAAAAAACATTTTATCTTCCATTGAATCACTTAGAATATTATTATAAGGTTTCCGTGAATCAATTATTTAAATTAAAACTTCTAATGCTTCTTTAATTTACTTCTACTGGGACCAATCACCAATCGTCACAAATAATAGTATAAAAGCGGTCTGCAATCTCCATTTAGCATCACAAAGACACCATCTCTTCAGTCAACTTGTACTTTGTACTAACGCATCTTCAGTCAACAATCAATCATAATGTACAAGCTCACGGCTTTCCTGATGTTTATCGCTGTCTTCATCATCGCTGAGGCTCAGCTGACCTTCACCTCAAGCTGGGGCGGGAAGAGAGCCATGACCGGCTCCATCTCCTGCAGAAATGATGAAGCCATTGCCGCTATTTACAAAGCCATCCAAAACGAAGCTGAAAGATTTATCATGTGCCAGAAGAATTAAAGAAAACTGAAGACGGTGCCTTATTATATTTAGCTACTTCCCGATGGATCCATTGATGTGTTTTAGTTGTCCTTAAATAAAAAATGTATACATTTTAAGTATATTTATTTTAACTATATTATGCACTGTCTTGTGCCTCATTTAGACTATTGGCGAATAATTCCCCGAATAACTTGAAGAATAAATATGACTATGAATTATGAGTAACGAATATGCTGTTTATGCACTCTTTTTCTAATCTGCATCAGCTCGGAGTCTAGAATTTGTGCCCGATATAGCGACAGGCTCGCCCTCATCATATCATGGGACGGAATACGCACGGCGAAAAGTGGGTGCACTAATTGCGCCTCTGCCTACCCCTTCGGAGATAAAAAGCGTGAGTGTGTGTATGTGTGTGTACACTCGTAATCATGACTATTTGTTTGTTCTCGGCAAGTATCTAAATGACTGCCTCGGTGGCGTAGTTGTATTACGGTACGACTGCAATGCTGAGGTCTCGGGTTCGATCCCCGGGTCAGGCAAAGTGATATTGAGTTTTTCTCCTCAGTATCAGCCCGGAGTCTGGAATTTGTGCCCGATATGGCGATAGGCTCGCCTCCTATCACATCATCTGACGGAATACGCACGGCGAAAAGTGGGTGCACTAGTTGCGCCTCTGCCTACCCCTTCGGGGATAAAGGGCGTGAGTGTGTATTGTATTTTTAAGTATCTAAATCAGGGGTTATACTTTAACTGACGTATAACATTTACTTGAGCATTGTGAAACCCTCAACACATTATATCTCAGGTATAGTGCCATTACCGAGTTTACGAGTAAACAGACACTTAAACTGACTTGGTTCTTACTTTAAAGCGCTGGTCCCATCACTCACTACACGTTTAAAACAATAGAAAATAAACACTCAACAATACTGAACACAGTAATTGCAAAGTTCATGTTCATATACCAAGTTCCGAAGTGTATGAACTATAAACATTAATAGAATTTCCATCGTGTAATGAAATCATTTGACACTCGTGTCCTCTGCTTATTCAATAATAAATTCACCTTTGTCCGTACTTTGCAGACGTTTGAGCCGACGGGCGCGTGTTTTGAATGGAGCGAGGGATGGGAGATAGCGTCTTCCACAGCTAAGATGTCTGAATATAAGAAATTGTGGTTGTACAAATACTACCTGTAGCCATATTTTTTTGTGCTAGCTAACTTAGAGATGACTTTCACGACAAAATAGACGAACGCTGGGTAACGAAAGGTTTTGATTTCAATCTCACATTGAAATATTTTAGTGGAGACAGGTTATAGCTTCTATATCAACTAGAATGTACTACTATAAGCACTATTATAATTACCTATAAGAATCAGCTTTATTCTTTAAATACTCTTTGAGCAGCTGTATTTTGAATGATCGTTTACATCGAAGGAAATGAGATAAGAGGGTTAAGATACCCAGGAGTCACGGTGACTATGACTATCTCTCAAAAGGCGAGCCAGCTGTGCTATAGACTAAACTATATTATCGTGTTACCATTAGAAGCTAGTTAGTAGAATAGTCTTTCATTCTCTTTCTAGCACACAGTTACCCAACAACTCAAACTAAACCACCGTCGCCTCCACTCCACGCCGCATCCAAAACGGCAAAGTTCATCAGCCTGCGAGAGTAACATCGTTACGCAACTCAATCAACCAGCATTGACGGGCAGACGTAACACCAACTTGATTATCCCACATTATTCCAGCCTGACGTGGTGACTGCAATCATAACATGAGTTTTGATTAGTGTAAATTCTAGACTACTATCCTAATGAATTGTTAAAGGCAATAAAAAGGCCGTAAAAGCCATAAGATTTATATATAATAGTATTACCTCATATAATTTCCGAGTAAAACTGTAAAATTCGTATGCTGTTGTTACCTTTATAAATAAATAAAAGCTACATAAAGCCTACCCCAGGGATGAATGCCATAACAAAACTGAACCAATAACTTTATTCAAAAAATTGCAAACACAGAAAACTCAATTCATCTGTCGACGCATGAAAAATTCATCTCAATATTCACCTTTTTGCACACAATATAAATTTTAAACAACAAAATCGGGAACGGAATAAATCCGTATTGGAATCGACAATGTTTGGAGCGTGCTATATTCGTGTTATTATGGAATTTTTCGATCAATTTGTATCGTTTCTATATTAATTGATGATTGATTAGTATCGATTCTGATTTAAACATAGACGTATTAAAATTTTCATCAATAACCAGTGTAGTAACTGATAATATCTCTTATCAAAAGATACTTTATTTAGAAGCCACATTAGTTGCTATCACGTGCAATGGAAAACACCTATGTAATATCAGTAAACAAGGTACATGGTACATCAATAGCTTTCAAATTCCAGTGCACTGAAACTATAAAAAATCGCTATTCCGGGTCCCTTCATCATGCACATCTATACTAATATATATAGCTGAAGAGTTTGTTTGTTTGTTTGAACGCGCTAATCTCAGGAACTACTGGACCGATTTTGAAAATTCTTTCACTAATAGGAAGCTACATTACTCCTGAGTACTATAGGCTCCTTTTTATCCCGGACAAACTTTTCCACGCGGGCGGAGCGGCGCGCAAATGCTAGTTGATTATAAAATGTCGAATGTCCATTATTTCTTATCGGATATGAAGTATCATTATATCTAACAATAGCTTATTCTCGCGGCTTTACCCACGTGAAAGATTTTCAAAGTAACCAAGGTCTTTCCTAGTGTCAAACTATCTCCATACCAAATTTAATCTAAGTCCATTCTTTAGTTTTTAAGTTTATCGCGTTCAGACAGACACACGCGGTGGGGTACTTTGTTGTAAGGATATCATGAAAAGAACATACTAATAAAACACATCTAAGATATTCAGTGTACTAAAGCAGCCCTTTCACATCAATCATCGATTCATGTACCAAAAACAGAGCTCCAAGCTCCAAATTAAATTATTACACCAATACATTATTAAACAAAGGGAAGTAGCGTGCCGTTGGTTAATTGATCGCTGCGGTGAATTCGCCATTTGTATCGGACGTATATGCTTGTGTCTCCGCAGGGTCTGCTTCACTATACGCTGGAGGATTTGTACTCCAGACATTGTTAACGATAAGTGTTTTTTTTTTGGGAATTGTGATTGTATTGCTGGGTACTTTTATTTTAGACTTTTGCTCGTGTGAAAGAGTTTCTCTGGGTTAAAAGTCTCGCTATATATTTCCCTGGATAAACATAGCCTATCTCCTTCCCAAGGTCTCAAACTATCTCCACTACAATTTTTGTCGAAATCCGTTAAGTAGTTTTTGAGGTTATTGCGTTCAGACAGTCGCGGCTGGGGACTTTATTTTTTAATATTTAAGGATAGATGAGTTTACAAACTTGCTGTTCCGTTTCATATACGGTTAAAGACATTTATTTCTCAAAAGATTACAATAATCACTTATAGAGAAACATACAATATTAATAAAAACATAATATTCTAAAACCAAATTAGCGTAGTTAGTAAAGGGTAGTTGTGAAAGGTTTGTGTCCAGTAACTGCAGGTAAGCGCGGACTCGTAATAATGGATTTGTTTTCTAAGGCTCATACCTTAGTGACGGATTCACAGTTTAATAATTATTTTTTTTAATTATTTTTTATTTTGTTTTATTGTAGATGTATTAAGTAGTGATAGTAGATAAATTTGGGATTACATATCTTATAATGTTTAAATTAGTTTAGTTTAATTCATGTTGTTTATATTTCCAGTGATAAATAAATGCATGATAATATGTTGTAAATAAGACTAATGGTTAGTACTTATCGATCAAGTAGAATTAATCCAAAACCAGTCTATTTAAAATATGAAAAATCCTTTAAAATGTATGTTTTTAACATTTTTTTATATGTTATTAATGTTTTAGCCGCTTTAATATCATGAGGGAGTCTATTATAAATTTGGGCTCCTTCATATAAAATGTTACTCTTGCCGTAATTTGTCCTAGGAGGTCTCAAACTAAGATTATTGGCTTGTCTAGTAATGCGCTTTCGACAGTCGGCGTTTTTAATAAAAGATAGCTGGGAATGTATATCTTTTGTCAAAATTTTTCTGATCAATATGGAAGTATTATATTTATATGTTTGAGCTAGATTCATTAGTCCAGTTTCCTTGTAGATTCTCACGGTAGGTGTTAGGTAATCATATTGAAACAATGTTTTAATCAGTTTATTTTGTGAGGTTTGTAGTTGTTTTAGATTACTTTTAGATGCTGAACCCCAAATTTCAATTAAGTAATCAATATTAGGTTTGACTAAAGAATTATATATGGTATATTTTACACGTTTCGGCAAGCATCGGACTATCGGACGTATAGCACCTGATAAAGCTGACAATTTGCTGCGAATTTTTTCTATGTGTGGCTTCCAAGTTAGCCGATTATCCATTACTAGGCCTAAATATTTTTCGGTACTCACTCTACTAATAACTTCACCGTTTATTGTTAAAGGACTATATTTACCAACTTTTTTGTTTTTAGAAGTGAAAATAATGTAATTAGTTTTAGAGGCGTTAATTGTCAGTAAATTTGATAGAAGCCAGGTGTGTAGTAAATTCAGATCACATTGTGCCTGGTCTGCCAGTGAATCTAATGAGTGACCAGAATAAAATAAACTTGTATCATCGGCATATAAAGTTAGGTCTCCTTTTAGTCCAATTTCATGTAAGCCGTTTACATAAATAATAAAAAGCAGAGGACCCAAAATTGATCCTTGAGGTACGCCACAAGTAATCAAATTGGATGCGCTTTGATAGTTATTAATTTTAACGACTTGTGATCTATTTGTAAGATATGATTTGAAAATATCATAAGCTGTTCCTGTAACACCAATATCTCTTAGTTTTGATAACAGTATTTCATGGCTGACGGTGTCGAACGCTTTCTTTAGATCAATAAATATTCCTAAAGTTATTTTTCTTTGGTCTATATTCAGCTTTATATTTGTTACTAAATCAAGAGTTGCAGATGTGGTATTTGACTTAGGTCTAAAGCCGTATTGTTTTTTAAACACAAAATCTTTGGATGTTAGAAATTCGTTCAAACGATTATATAGGATTTTTTCATATACTTTGGACAGAGCTGGTAAAACTGATATGGGCCTATAATTACTAGGTTCCATTTTATTACCCGATTTAAATATGGGACTAACTTTTGCGATTTTAAGAGAATCAGGGAAATATCCTTCATTCAGGCATTTGTTGATACAATTTGCCAGATTTTCTGCTATTAGATCATTAGTACGTTTGATAACCTTCGCACTGATTCCGTCTATACCAGAACTGGTGTTTATTTTTAGATTGTTTATTATTTTAGTTATTTCAAGGGTAGTAGTAGGATTTAGCTTAGCCAGTTGATCATTACCGTATTGATTATGCTTGTTTGAATTATATAACAAAGATCGGTTATGGTCATGGAAGTTTTGGGGTATTTTTTTAGCTAGTTCGTGACCTATATTGGAGAAAAACATGTTAAATTCTTCACAAATTTCTTTAGTGTCTGTAGTTATACCTAGGGTAGTAATAAGTTTCAGGGGTCTATTGATACAATCGCTTTTGTTATTGGATAGTCTGTTAATAAGTTGCCACATTTTTAAAGGATTTTTCTTACAGTTTTCAAAAGCGTTGTTGTAATACTGCGTTTTAGCACCTTGAATAGATGCATACGCAATACTCCTTTTTTGTATGAATTTACTTCGTAGAAGGTCATCTTGAGGCGTTTGTTTCAAGGTTTTCCAAAGCTGGTTCCTTTCATTTATTAAGGTAATTAGTTTGTTATTGATCCATTCTTTACATGAAGGGTCTAATATTTTTGTTTTTATTTTTTTTATTTTTAGATATGGAGTGCAGTAATAAAACTTCAAGATCATGATAATCAGAAATCTTCTTTGTATCCATAATATTCTTTACAGTCGTATATAGGTTAGCATAGTTGATTGAATCATATTGCAGTCGCTGTATACTTTCGGATTTGAATCTGTTCATTTCCAAGAAAATTTGCTTATGGTCTGAGATAGAAGAGTCAATAACAGCCATATGAAACGTATTATTTTGTATGTTAGTAACCACATGGTCCAGAATAGTCTTCGAAGTAACTGTTTCCCGAGTGCAATATTCTGTGTTGATTTTATTTAATATTTCCATATTGTTTTCTTGTAGCATCATTTTGTATTCCCTCACACAGTTTACAGCACTAAGCAAATTGATATTTAGGTCACCAAATATAATAGCTCGTTTTCGTTTAAAAATTTGCTGGTTATACTTCTCCAAGAAATTGTTCGTATTTGAAGATGGCTGCTTGTATATAGCTCCTACATCCAGGGAAAGTGCATCTAGGTGAACCCACAAGAAGTGGTTTCCATCCTCATAGTGTTCATCTAAGAAATCATGTTTTAAGAACTTGTGAATGTATATAGACACTCCACCACCTCGGGTTTTTTTTCTATAGTTGTAATAGTGAGTATAGTTAGGTAGTTTCAGTCTTTGAGCTTCATTATCTTCCTTTATCCATGTCTCTGTTAGCACTATTACATGAATTGAGGATTCCAAAGATTCTATAATACATCTTAATTCGTCTATTTTACCAGGTTTTACTAGGCTCCGTATATTTATATACAAGAATTTGAGTGCTTTATCTTTAATTTTTAAGTTATCATATTTGTTTGCGACTTCGTAAGTAACAAAATTGTTTATGTTTGTATAAATACCTGTATTTTCTCGGACGTCTAGTTTTTTGGCTGTAGTTTAACTATTTTAGGTATTCCTTTTTGATATTTAATTGTTAAATCCTTTTCACCATTTTCTGAACGTTGACGGAATTCTTCTCTTAGCTTCACCATTAATTGCCTTTGGTTTGGTGTCTGATCAGAGTATATTTTAATGTTCTTATTTTCAATACTTGATCTTTTTCTTAGTATGGTTAGCGTCGTTTCTTGTGATGCAAAGCAGACCTTTACAGGACGCGTTTTATTCTTTTCATATTTTCCTAGACGCATAATCTTCTCAGGCTCCGGGCAGGTTGGATATATGGCTGATATTATATTTTTAACTTCCTTTTTATCTCTTTCTCTATTCATTAGCATGTTTTCTAGCTGTGGTTCGGCGATTCCAGTAACTATTATATTCCTGCTACGTTCTGTGCGTTCTTGTACTTCTGCTATTATCTCACCACATGTCACAGGTGATTGCAGGTTATGGACTTCGTTTTCCAGGCATTTGAATTTATCTTCTAAGTTTCCTATTTGTGTCTTGAAGTTAGTATTTTCCAGAACTAGTTTCTCTGTAGTGGTTACGATCTCACTCAGTTGTTCTTTTATACTACATATATCTTGCCTTATAGAATTGATATTTTCGGCTTGTGCCGAACCGAACTCTTTTATAACACCGACAATTTCTTTTTTGAATTCATTGAATTGGCGTGAAAAGTGATCATCAGGTGTTTTCCGCTTGCGTAGGGATGTAGATTTTGTCTCCAAGTCACTGATTTCAAATGCTGATAAGTCCGGCTGAGAAATACTAGTTCTAACAGCAGGCTCCATATTAAGATTTTTTGAAGGTGACCGTAGCACATTCATGTTGTTAAATATCCAATTTATATTTTCCGCTTCAACTCACTTAATGTGTGCACTACCTTAGACGCACACTTCGATTGATCGATCAAGTTGTACATCCATCTTCTAACTTAACATAAGTAACCTACATCCTTAGTTATATAAGTAGTTACCTCCTTTGTGTCTTCGAAAATTTGCAACGTAATAACGACTGGAAATCTTTTAGGGAGGCCTATGTTCTACAGTGGACTGTGGCTGATGATGATGATCATAAATAACGATTTGTCTAGTTTTTGGAAGCTCATGCGCAATGAGTTATCCCTATCCTGAAGTTAGAATTGGTTAGTTTTAACCATTTTTCCGGTAGGAAGCAGCTTGGCTATGTTCCTGGCATTGCATAAGTCCATGGGCGGCGGGCGCCGCTTACCATCAGGCGGCCCGGATGCTAAGTTGCCTACTTAAGTAAAAAAAAAAAAACAATTGGGAAAAAGCCTAAAACTATGTTTGATTGTAAGTTAATTACAGTCTAAAAATCTAGATCTGATCATAAAATATATTGAAGGTTCTATTCTAAAATGTATATTGATATCCGAAATCATATTAACTCAAAGATTATAATTTATTATTGACTTTAGAATGAACTAGGGAATTTTTATGCAGGTTAATTTGTGTTTTTGGCTATCATTTTCTACGTATGCGTCTACACTGAAGTAAACATCATCCTCAAGATTTTTCAATTGAAAACTAACAACAAACAGCAAAACACATTACTCGCATAAAATTGGACAATAGTTGTATCAAACAGAGCAGTTATAAATGGAACAAATCTACGGAACCACGACTGGAGGCGACCGCAAACCCAGCTGAAATTAATTGTGGACCCCCAATATCCCATCCCGCCAAGATATTCCGAGATGGATGACTTTTTAACGAGTGTTGGTTTTCTAATTAAATCAAACATCTTAATTTTAATATGGGTTTTGATAAAGATGGTTAAGTTTTAATTTATAAGTTAAAAAGATGGTGCAGCATAAAGAACAATATGATATACTAGACTTCTGCACAAAGCTTCGCCCGCGTGAAAAAGATTTCCGGTATAAAAAGTAGCTATGTGTTAATCCAGGACATGATCTACCCGTGTGCCAAATTTTATCGAAATCCGTTCAGGACTTTTTGAGTTTATCCGTTACAAACATGCTTACATAAAAATTTTCCTCTTTATAATATTAGTATAGATGGGGCAAACGAGTATACGGTTCACCTGATGGTAAGTGATCACCACCGCCCACGAACATCTGCAATACCAGGGGGCATAGAAATACGTTGCCGGCCTTTTAGGTGGGAATACGCTCTTTTTTTGAAGGTCGCCAGGTCGTATCTGTCCGGAAATGCTGCTGGCGGCAAATATAAGGTACGATGAAACGAGCAAACGGTAACTTTTTTTATAGTGGCACAGAAAAATTACCCTACAGCATCTGTTGTTAAGTAGGTATGGTCCAGATAGAGTGCCAACTGAGGAGAAATAATTACCCCTCGCTCCTCGACACAATTATGCAGGCCTGTTCGATAGCAAGTTTACCTGATACCTGTTTTACTGGTGGTAGGTCTCTAATATGTAAGAGTCCTGGGTGGGTACCACCGCAATGTCTATTTCTACCGCCAAGCAGCAGTATGCATGCACTGTTGTGTTTCGGCTTGAAGGACATTGTAGCCAGTGTAACTACTGGACATAATGAGACTTAACATCTTATGTCTCTGGATGATGAGCGCAGTGGAATGCCACACAGTACTTTGTAACTCAAGATGCTGTATGGTGTTACTACTGTTTATGGGCGGCCGTATCGCTTACCATCAGGCGAACGGCATGCTCGTCTCGTCATTCAATACAATAAAAAAAGAAACAAATATACACAGGCTAATCCCGGTACGCCACACACTTACGTGAGATGCTATAGCGGGTTTTAAATACAAAACAATAACATCAGACAGCAACACAAAGGTAATACGCTGGATGCGGGCCGCTTTTGACAGGTCCGTCTGGAAATCTTTAGGGGACGCCTATGTTTAGTAGTGGACATCATATGGATGAGTATGATGATGATATTTAATGCTTGGGCAGTACCTTCACATTACAAAGCAGCATGGACTGCACTGCGCTCGTCCCCCTCAATCGGTGAATGTTAGGGCTCATAATGTCTAATTATAATTTTACTATAAAATAGAAATATTTGCAGATATACGTATTATGTAGCGGCGATAGCGTAGTTGGGAGTGGAATGGACTGTGGAGACGAATGTCCGCAGATTCAAAACCCAAGGGCACACAACTCTGACTTTTCTAAAAAGTGATGTGTGTATTCTTTGTGAATTATCGCTCGCTTTAACGGTCAAGGAAAACATCGTGTCAATGTCTATTTCTACCGCCAAGCAACAGTGTGCATGCACTGTTGTGTTTCGGTTTGAAGGACATTGTAGCCAGTATAACTACTGGACATAATGAGACTTAACATCTTATGTCTCAGGATGACGAGCGCAGTGGAATGCCACACAGTACTTTGTAACTCAAGGTGCTGTATGGTGCTACTACTGTTTATGGGCGGTCGTATCGCTTACCATCAGGCGAACGGCATGGTCGTCTCGTCATTCTATGCAATAAAAAAAAAAAAAAAAAACGTGAAACCTGCATACCTGAGAAGTTCTCTGAATTCGAAGGTATGTACAGTCTGCCAACCCGCACTAGGCCAGCGTGGTGGACTAAGGCCTAACCCCTCTCAATAGTAGAGGAGACCCGTGCTCAGCAGTGGGCAGAGTATATAATACAGGGCTGATTGCATTGCATATGCAGACGTAGTATATGCTGCAGGGATACAGCTATATTTGTTATATTCAGTCTTGCCGGAAAATATTACACAAAAACAAACTATAATATAAAACAAAGTTGTACCGCTCAACGCATGTTGCTGCGTGTTTAATATTTATGGGCATTGATCGGAAGCACATTAGACTGAATAAATTTAGGCATACATACATACATACAAACACTAATATATATATTGTAGTTTATTAGTTTATCATATATTATCCTCTTTTGTGGACACAAATAAAAATAAAATAAATAACAAGTACGGTGCGTCAAAATACGTCAAAAGGAGTGTGTGAAAAATATCGGGACGAGACGGTTCGTCAGCTCGCGGGAGGAAACCAAAGAATATTTTTAATACTACCAAACAGCAAAGGGGTTGCAACCCAAAGAAGCCACAACCAGCCGCAGGTGTGAGTGATTTACACTGCGTTTGCAGGAGATTTGAACATATAAGATACTTGTAAAGTATTTAAGAGCTCGGTTTCTGTTGTTCTTCGTAATCATTATTTACTTATTTAAAACTTTCTATGCAATGAGTATCAAAGGCATTCTCTAGCTGTCTGCCTTAAGGTGTTGCAAAAATAAGACAGTATGTGTGTATATAAGATGCTATGCTACATGTGCCCAGTTAACCAACGTAGTCATCCCTGAACGATGTCAACTGGCAGCCCCCATCCAATCATGAGAAGCTTAGAGACCCCCGCGTACCGAAGAACGCCTTCGGCAAAAACTGTAGTATGAGGCCAGCCACCCATGCTGCCTTCCATCCCGAAAATCGCAAGATGTACTCGAAGAATGTATACTAACAGCAAATAGCCCCGAACTACAGCCTCCCTCTCCCCCTGCCATCCCCATGGCACCTAATAGTTTCCTTTTACCACAGGCAGGGGATACTGTGGTTAATCTCTGAAAATGCCACCAACCACAAGCAGTGCAGTAAACTTCTAAAATTAAAATTGTATAATTCCGAAAGATAAAAGATATAAAGCGAATGAATATAAAAAAATCAGCATAGGTAACAAAGTTACGTAACCGGAGGTGAAAATCAGATTATAGATTTCCACAGTGGGCAGTAATAATAGAAAGCTTACGGCAGATCTGCGCGGTTCATTAGGTTCTTCAGAAGCACTTCATTTACTAAATGAGTGCATTGGGACGGACTGGCGGTGGGGGGTAGGGGCCCCGGTATTACAGCAGTTTTATATGTGTCGTGAGATGGTTTATTTCATTTTTATGTAGCTTCTAATTGACCAAACGCAAACTGTATGTGTGTGTATTTAATCGAAATTTGAGTCTTTAATTTAGTGACAAATTACTATATTCATAATATATATTTATTCGCTGAGACAAGGTACTTTTTCCTATTATAATAATAATAATAATACCAGCCCTGTATTAAATACTGCCCACTGCTGAGCACGGGCCTCCTCTACTACTGAGAGGGTTTAGGCCTTAGTCCACCACGCTGGCCTAGTGCGGATTGGCAGACTTCACATACCCTCGAAATTCTTATCGAGAATTCTCAGGTATGTAGGTTTCCTCACGATGTTTTCCTTCACCGTTAAAGCGAACGATTTTCCTATTATAGTAATACGTCATTTGCTGATGGTAGAGTATTTGTATCGGACAAATAGCCACCACTATACATAAGCTGTAAAACCCATTGAAGTTGCCCCCGGTAGTGTGTCGCGCTCTGGGATCAGTCTGTGTATGTCGATTTTCAAACAGGCTGGCAAATTGGGTTTTTTTTTAGATAGGCGATCCTGCAGTCTACACCGGGGAAACATGCGAATGGGATACTGGAGTCCCCCGGCTTGACGACTGCAGGGGCCTGGGAGGGGAGTGGAGGAGGAATATGGAAGGGAAGGTGGGGGGAAAGGAGGAAGGTTCCCAGGACGGGCGGAAAATGAGGGTGCCAGGAAATGTTCGCGGGCCCTTTTAGGCCTCAATGTGATTTACAACCAAGAGGTATACACACTGACTGTGTGCCTCGGCCAGTGACTAATGTCCCCCCGCGCGTGGTGGCAAATTGAGTTAACTAGCGAAGGGCAATCATCGCTTATCAATTGACACTACTCCACTTACAATCATATTATACAGTGGAGTCTTTATGCCACTACAAAAAAAAAACATAAAAAAATATTGATTTGATCCTCAATTCTATCATCAAGATGATTCGAATGAGATCTTAAGCAATAATGCATAAGATCTCTCGAATCACCAAAAATACAATTGTCTATGTAATTATTTGGGCATACCTTTATTGCCTTAAATATTTTAAACTTTTCAAACTTTACCCAAAATATGATGAAAAGCATTATTAAGACCAATAAAAAAAAGGCTGAATGTAACCTAAAAACTATAAGAACTGCTTCTACATTAAATTAGTAGGGTATGACCCCACGTTTTTAATTCTGACTACTCTCCTGTGCAGCTCCAGGCTTCGTTGACGACATGACAAACACCAGTCAAAGCGTGTGCCGTTTGTTCCGGACATTCGGTCGAAATGCTCTGTCCAGCGAAAAGGACAATTGCAAAATGTCCTTCATTAAAATTGCATTGGAATCAGATTTTAAAATTTCCAATTTGATACATTTTATACATGAAATCGTGGGTGATGTATAAAAGATCTAAGATTTTGGAATGTACGATAGGAGGTTGACAAAGAGGATATATAATATGGTAAGTGTGGATGGAACAGTCGGTAGGGGTCGACCGCACCGAAACTTCAGATATCTTGGTGAAGGCCAGGTCAAAAACGCCTGGAACCGGTGAATATGCATGAAAAGATTGATGAAGCTGTAGAAAGTGAAAGAAGTGTGCCAGTATTAAGCAAAATGGCAATTCATAGTCTCTACCTACGCCTATGGTATAGTAGCGTGATACTATCTGATCGCAGGATGCACACGCGTCTACTTAAAATTAAATACGTAAACTCGCAACTATAATCTAAGAGAATCCCAAAACAGAATCCGGTGAAATTCCTCATTAGTAAAGCGCTAATCCGCTCAAAATTCCCCCAAAACCACCAAAACTACTCAAAATAAGATTGCAAATCTCGTTTGTTGTCTTAAATTGAATGCGGTAAGAGCCGCGGGAACCCGACGCTCTCTTGCACCTGCTTGTGGTAATTAACGACGGATTTAATTATTCCTTCAAATTAATTAAAGCAAACTTTAAGAAGATTAAGTTTTCTTGAGCACTTCAAATAACTACATTAAACGGTAAAATCTTTCGAGGTTAATGTTTGATTAAATTTGGAAATTCTTTTAGTAAATGCTCTGTAAAGGAATTAACAAGCATTTGATTTAATAATCAAACGTTTATAATATTCATCTTTCATGCATCTTTGCCTTTATGTTACTCCGCTCTTCATAATTCTTCAAGCATGTTGCAGAAAGCATTTATAATATTTCGGATAAATCATAATATTCTCTAAACATACACAATTATAGGCCGACCTAGCAATCGAACGCAGGGCCTCCCTGTCCATCACACACATCACACCAGCCCTGTATGCTATACTGCCCACTGCTGAGCACGGGCCTCCTCTACTACTGAGAGGGGTTAGGCCTTAGTCCACCACGCTGGCCTAGTGCGGGTTGGCAGACTTCACATACCCTCGAAATTCTTATGGAGAATTCTCAGGTCCCTGCCCATAGTACAATTAAATACAAGACACGATAAACCTAAATTAAAAATACAGCTAAAATCACCACACAAAACATACGTAATAACAAAAAATACATTGTCTATTTACAGCACAAATCAAAACACTGATATTGAAACGCTGATTCCATCAACAACAGGAAATAAGGCAGCGATATTCCAGTGGATTTTTCAAATTCAAAACAAGAATAAAAGGACGAACGGAAGTAAGGAAAACACATAAATATTTATGAACAAGAATGCAGGTGTTGAGTTTGAAATCGGATCAATATTCGCGACGGCGTTTACTTCAAAGTTTGTGTATCAAACTGCATCTATCGAACAGTTACAAAATGGCGCTCAAGTTTTAAAAGCTGGTAGGAGTTTGGCGAGCCAATTTGAGTGTCTCCGAGGGCTCGGTATAGAATAATAGCTATAAATGGATTGTGTGACTTTAGGAGTTAGCATAATTAGATAAGTTCTAATGTTTTACTTATACAAAAATGAACCTACTCGTATATAAATTTAAGCGTTTGTAATTTCGTTATAAAATTTTTGTCGATATAATATATTCCTTGAAATGACTAAACCAAATTAAATGGGACCGTTTTAGGAGAATAGAGGACTTTTATTGAATAGAGGAAAAATTAACTACAATAAAATATAAACTAAGCTCCGTCTTCAATAATTTCTCGAGAAAGTCGATGGATTATTTTTTATACAGAACCCTAAAAACTAACACGATAACAGTTACTTTTACCATTAAACAGCATGTTACGGATCCCTGGGTAGACGAACTTGAAACAAGAAGTTATGCAAACATTTACCGCAAGAAGTCTTCGCTTTTTTTTTCGCAAAAAGACGCACAACTCTTAAGAACATTATACTTTACTATCCCAGCGCTGGGCACGGGTCTTTGAAGATTAGAGAATTGCGATTTTTATAACTTACTAGTATTACTCGCAGCTCCGCCCGCGTGGAAAGTTTTTCCGGGATAAAAAGTAGCCTATAGCACTCACAAGTAATATAGCTTCCTATAAGTAAAATATTTTCAAAATCGGTTCAGTAGTTCCTGAGACAAGCGCGTTCAACCAAACAATCAAACTCTTCAGCTTTACAACATTAAGTATAGATTTCTCATACCGTCGAAATTCTTACGGGATTCATCATTAATTTTCTTTGCCTGAGCATGCAAGATTTTATCTATGTTCAAACAGGAAATAAGTGACAAAATGTATTCAACAGACTTCAATAATGATTCTCCCCCCTCTGATAAATATAACAGGACGTATACGAAACGCCCCAAAAATCTTGAACGTTACTTTACGTGTCAAGAACAATAAATGGATGTGAAAGCAGATTGGGTATGACTTAAAACTTGCTTGAGATGGGGTGACGTCATAACGTTCAGTAAAAGCCTTCGTCAATACGGTCCAATGGATCTTTAGTGACAGTTTGGGTTGAGATTACGAAGGAACAATGTAGCATTGGATATGGTATCGTTAACCAGCAATTCTAAAGCTATAAAGAAGTGATGATAATATAAACTATACATAATAAAATAACGACATAATGGCGTTAAATATAATTATTCATTTGAGGTCGCACAGAGTGTAAAGGTTAAGTCAGTTCGGACCCGTTATTATTTTCCTTACTAATAATCTCCCGCTTCGCTCCACAGTGTCCAACTTGCTTGCATGCCTGTCATCCTGGACTAAACGTTTCAATAACAGAGAGCCCATCGACGTAATATACCTAGACTACGAAAAAGCCTTTGATAAGGTCCCAACTAGAAGACTTCTACAGAAGCTGGAGTTCGTGGGAATACGTGGGAAACTATTAACATGGATTGAAGCATTCTTACGACAAAGAACCCTGCGGGTGAGAGTGGGTGACACAATGTCTGAATACCGAGAGATACATAGTGATGTGCCACAGGGTTCAGTTTTGGGCCCAGTGCTGTATATACTATACACCTTCGATCTTCCACAACACCTAAGATGTAATGTCAGTATCTTTGCAGATGACACAAGAATATTTGGGAATCCACAAATTGACTATGACCGCCTCCAAGAGGATCTAAACAGAATAGCCAACTGGTCCAAGGAATGGATAATAAACCTCAACGCCTCGAAATGCACTGTATTATATATAGACAGAAGCAATCCTCGTCTGACTTACAAATTGAATTCCACTCCACTGATTGAGACCAAAGTGCAGACGGACCTGGGAGTGAAAATATCGGAGGACCTTAAGTGGGACGAACATCTAACATCAATAGCAAAGAAAGCTAAGACCCTTATCTGTCTTATCAGAAAAGCTTTTGGAAATCTCACACCCGAGATGGTACTTCGGATACATAAAACTCCCGTGAGACCGATTCTGGAGTATGCATTTCAGGTCTGGAGCCCGTATTTTGCTAAGGACATTGAACTTCTGGAAAAGATCCAGCGCAGTTTCACAAAAATATCACGAATCCTGAAACAACGGAGTTACGAAGAACGTCTAAAGGCGTTGAGGCTCACAAGCCTAAAGGATCGTAGGGACCGTGGCGATCTCATCGAAACATACAAGATTCTAACTGGACATTACGACATTCAAGGCTTTGAACACAACATCTTCACACGCAACGAAAATTTCCATCTAAGAAGCCATTCTTTAAAGCTGCATACTAGTTTCTCAAACAATAATCCACACAAGCACTTCCTGAGTAATCGAGTGGTCAGAGCGTGGAACAATCTCCCAGAGCATGTATTTATAGCTAAATTCATAAACCAGTTTAAGAACCGACTGGACAAATACTTAGCTGCAAATGAAAACCAGTAGTAATAGCGAGATACGGGCATTATCAGTTGTCTTAACTGCCTGCCTGATTATATATAACAATAATAATATAATAATAATAATAAGAAAATTCTAAAATTAATTTTGTGCCCTTTCTCGTTACGTCAAATATTTTGTGAGTCAAAGAGAGACTGGAAAATTTAGCCATACATAATATAATTATTGGTAAGGGCTTTCCATACATTATATTTTAATATATAAGAACTCTATCAGTATGTTATGCTGTAACGGCTAAATCATTAATTCGATTTTAATGGAATTTTGTACAAAGTAAGCTTGAACCATTAAAAAGGAAGGACATAAGTTACTTTATTACACGGAAAGTAAATAGCTGAACGTATAACATGGAAATAAAATTACGCGGCGAAACCACGCGGCACCAAGTTGAGAATATTTTTTTACATCATTAGATACCGCATCTTAGTTTTATAATCCACGCCCTGGCCTTCCGAAGACAATCAAGTTTTTAGAGAGAAAGCGTCGCGTCGGCCCTGCAAACCTCTTTGCGATGATGACGCATTTAATTTGTGCCCGTTTGACATTTATGTCCTCTGAAGCCTTCGTTTCCTCTTGTAGTTACTGAAATACTTACCGACTTAATTTTCGTCACATTTTCTACGTTATAATGATGAAGTTGTACAGTCAGCAGCATAAGTAGCTGTACAAAATCAAAATTTCAAATCGCCTATATACGCGTTAAGTTAAACTGAAACATTTTTTTCTTCGTTTGAAGTAAAGTAATTAAATCTCTTATTTTATTTTTGTGAAGAGAAAAAAATATTAGTAAGAACACAAATGTATGTAGGCAATTTGAAATTTTGAATTTGTTCATCTACTTATGCTGCTGACTGTACTCTGACAGAGTTCAAAAACGGACGACGGCCTATTTTAAATAATGTTTTTGAACAGTATAAGCATACTTTGCACTTCGGTCTACGTAGCACATAAGTCTATTATGCTCTGTAAGATAAGTAAAGATTTCCCATACCGTAATATTCGAATTAAAATAATATAATTTAAAACACCCTCCTTTTATCCCAAAAGTAGGTAGAGGCGCAACTAGTACACCCATTTTTTGCTATGTATATACCCTATGATGCGAGCCCATCGCTATATAACAGGCACAAATTCTAGACTCCGAGTCGATACTGAACAGAAAAACCCAATATCACTTTACCCGAATCGGGCTTGAACCCGACAACTTAGAGCTAGTTATACCGCACACAAAATACACGCCACCAAGGCAGTCTCCACAATAATGATACATTGCAAACCCTGCTATTTACAGGGTGTAAATAAAAAATAGATTCCATTAGTACCCTTTCGATACACTCTAAAAATCCCACATTTTCAAACAATACTGAACGGTTGATAAATCAATGAATATAGCTTTTCCACCGCAATTTATATTTGAATAATTCTAATCCACTGCAATAATTTCTCGTATTGTTTCTGTTCGAATGTAGAATAACAGTGGTTCATGCAATCGCATAATTTCGCCCGAAGGAATACGTGTTTTGTGATTCGGAATCCAATTCTCTTTCTAAAACGTCGGGAACTATTGTGGCTTTAATGTTTCACTGGAGTTGCAGCGGTAGACTAGTTTCATTTCCTCGGGTTCTTTTCTATCAAATTGTTTGTGATTTAAAAGCGGTTCATTGTTTTGCTATTGTGAGTTGCGGTTCTTCGCAATTTGGAAAAAATCCGATATAATCATTTTGTTTTAGGCATTTTTAATTTTAAACTGAAGGGACATTTGGGTCCTTATAGCTTAAATCAAAATCTAAATTGTAGATTGAGTGATCAACATTTCTTTTTTTAACTAGGTGTAATCCTCCTAGCCAGGTTCGGCCACGGCGGCCAATCTCGACGAAGATCAGCCAGTTACGCAGGAGATATTATAGTGCACAAGTGTGTGCGCAATACACAGGTGCACTCGCTATTCCTTCACTCTCATAGTCCAGTGAGACGGCAAATCGGAGAGAGATCAGGCGCAGGACAACCCAAACCAACTTCCTGACTCCGAGCTGCGACTGAGTAATTTTTTAAGATGGAAAAACCCAGTCACCATATTATTGGCTCGACCCGGGATTAGGTAACAAGGTAATTTTTTAAAATAAATACGTAACGCAATATTACAATAGTAAAAGTTTTACGTGACCTGACTTAAGTCACAATTCTACGAAGCCATGAAAAAAATATCAAAAATTCTTTATCATAAATAATTGACTATTCTGGAGAGCTTAGTTTGGAATATTGTCACTCATAAATACCTAAGTATTTTGTCAAAACAGTGCAGTCTCACAGGTGAAAAGCAGTTGTATTTGTGTAAAAAATTTCCACGAGTGCATCTCCTTTGTCGCTACGTAAGCTGCTTATAGTCTATTATTTAAGGATTTATGTTCCCTATGTTATCTTCGAGATGTGCATCCTTTTTAAGGCTTAGCTCGCTTATAAAAATATTTCTGAAATGTTTCTCTTCTGTAATTTCACTACATAATGTGTTCAATTGCTATTGTTTCGTTCATTTTGGGTCTGCGATTGACATATAGAATTCCGCTCGCAATTTATACGGACTACCAACATATATTATTTTACCATTACTACTATACTTGTTCCTACTGTTCTGTTTTTGATCTTTTATTTTAAATAGATGGCGCTAGCGTCTTACACGTGACGCTATGGATCAGTACAGTGACTTAAGGACTTTTGTTGCGAAAAGCGTGCGAAGCCTCTAACTACACGTACTATTTAATACAATTATACTACGTCGCGGATCACGCATACGCATGCTCATGCCTTTTATCCCCTAAGGGGTAGGCAGAGGCGGAACTAGTGCACTCACTTTTCGCCAAGCGTATTTCGTCCCATGATGTGATAGGGGGCGAGCCTATCGCCATATCGGGCACAAATTCCAGACTCCGGGCTGATACTGAATAGAAAAATCCAATATCACTTTGCCCGACCCGGGAATCGAACCCGAGACCTCAGCCTTGCAGTCGTACCGTAATACAACTACGCCACCGAGGCAGTCACATGAGGAGATTTTTGCATTATATTCTATAGTACTTACATCATTTTTGGAAAATGTAACAGTACTGCATAAATTCGGTCGTAATACCAGGGTAAACGTAAAAAATAAGAATTTTACAGTTTCTTTCAAGTTGTCATCTCACTAAATACACTGATTATAGTATGAATACATAAAATTAAGTATACACAAACTCAAAATTTTCTTTATTCAAATAGTCTTTCACAAGCTCTTTTGAACCGTCATGAATCTACCACCGCTTCGGAACGTGTTGTCGCTGTGAAGAAGAAGCGGCGTAAGAAACTCCCTCAGCAATTTGTCAAAATGATATATATTTTTCCAACAAGGTCATGGTACCTCATTGTTTTTAAATTTGTATACAACAAATACTATCAATAAAAAAAATAAAAATAACCCCCGACACAAAAAATCTCTAAAAAGTAAATTAATAAAAGATTCATTCTCGTTTAAGTACCTAGTAATATTTTGACCCAAGCGTTGTCGTGTCGGGGGACCGCTAAAGAAGTATTTTCATCTCCTTGCTCCGGAGCTCGGTCCCCCTACGTAAGGACGCTGGGGTCAAAATATTACTAGGTACTTAAACGACAAATACACTTTTATTATTTTACTTTTTAGAGCTATTTTTTTTTTCGGGGGTTATTTTGATTTTAATTTAATTTTTATTTCAAACTTATTAAATTACTTTATTTTCCATCATGGGGCCTTGATAATCAACTATCTAACACATACTCGATGAGACCATCCTAATGAGCCCAAACACGCTATATCTGCTATAAGTTGCTAAGGAGTTGGGTATCCCGCAGACTACTTGATGCTGCAGCATCAGCTCATGTTTAAAAATATTGCCGAAGTCACAGTACATCAAATTTCAATTCAATCGGGCTTTTTAAATTGGAAAAGAGCTGATACTCTTCAAACGCCTGAACAGATCTTCATAAATTATAGCTAAGAACCATCCCGATCACATCAGCTTTCAAAAAAAAGCCGCGTCAAAATTGGTCCATTCGTTTGAGAGCTACGATGCCACAGACAGACATACAGATACACACCCTAAACTTATAACACCCCGCTTTTCTGTCGGGGTTAATACACATAATAGACACAATCTAATTATGGAACATGTGTGTAGTATGGATTACCACCTTTATATCACTGTCAAATACCCTGCAAGTATGAACGAACCTTACCCCAACACGCAAAACATTACACTTCAATTTGCGTACGGTATGAACTTACTGAAAACCACGTAGAGCGCAAGGGGCCCGGAACAAATCAAACAGCGTACGACAATAGCGCGCAAATTAGTCATTCTTCGCCACAAGTTTCCCGTTTGCTCGAAAGTGGGAGCTTGTTATGGAAGTTTCTGTGTTGTTACATTACCTGCATGAGATAGTGTGTTTTGTTTGTTAATGCAGTCAATTTTCATATTGAAGTGTAACTTAAACTCAAGTTTTATTTAAACTGGCAGAACTTAGAGACCATGTTTTCTACATGGATCCACCAGTGTGCACACAAACACTCACGCCATTGGTATACGCCTCCGTTTTTTTTTTTTATTTTTTTTTATAATGGCATTTGTGTTCACATTTTGCCAATGTCAAGTTTGGTTCGTCTATTTTATTATCTGTAGTATGTCGAAGTAAAGCAGTGGCTACCTTACCAAGACTTTATCGAGGAGTTTTGGCGGCAACAAAAAAAAACACTTGATTAGCACAATTATTTCAATTCACTTCATTTGAGCTCTTTAATAGAACTATATTGGATAATATACCACCACAATTATGCAATATAACACTGAATATCACCAAAATAATGAATTAAAACAAGAGCACCTCATGACACTTCCAAGTTCCCGCCAAAACTCCTACGCCTCCGTTTATCGAGATGTATATTTTCGTATCCCTCAATGGTGTCACTAACTCAATTTTAACTCAGAGGTGTTAGTTATAGTAAGAGGTCGAAATACTGTTTATCTTCTCTCACTAACCAAAGTCTCCAACGTTAAGTCTCTAAACATAATCATATTCAACAACGTGACGTTGGCGGAATAGCTTCTTAGTCAAGCTCGTCGCCAGTAATCAAAGAAGAAGAAGAAGAAGAAGGTCGAAATACTTTTACGCCTAAATTTTTAAATATTTTGACAATTGCAAACTGTCTAATAAGCCTTAACATTTACAATGCAAATATTACAAAACTTTAGAGTTTTCAAACCATTAAAGACTCAAATGTCAAACAAACGGGAGGGCACGACTGTCTTTCGTCTCAAATTTTGTTGAAGTACACTCACCCATAAAATTCTTATTTATTTTATTATATATTAGCTGTTTCTTGGTTTCGACTAGTATAAATAGCTCGGAATAAAAGATCCATTGGGTACTTTCCGAAATCAAATTCGAAATAAAACATCCATGTTTCTGGTGGATCACAGAATTGCAAGGTTATATTGAAATGAAGGTTAGTAGATATTTTTTAATGTATTAAGTATTTTTTTCCATCTTGCATAATATTGCATAGAATACATTTCACATTTGCAACATTTATTCCGTTTTGATAGAAATCGGATGGGTCATGTAAAGCATATTGATACCTGAAAAACGAGTCATAAAACACTTTGTATCGAATACCTGTGAATTGTTGCAGAAAATAACCATCCCACATAAGCTTCGAAATATTGATCCTGTTTTAAAAGTACAATTCAATTTTGCGCCGGAGTGTACGCCTGTGACGTCACATCCGCCCGCCACACTAGACACCCATAGGTGTGTAGCAAACGGGCATACAAACGCGAAAATTATGCAAATCACAGCGTAGGCCTTCCGTTTCCGTGTTTATTTCGATACAGAGATGCACTCAGGTGAGTTTTGTTCGAATTATATTATTAAGAAATTTTAATTAACTTTTGACACATGATAATCGTATTGTCATATCATTATGTAGATACGTCGAAGTAAAAAAAAATTTGGCGGACTTAAAACACAGACACTGGACGAATTATAATACAAAATAATTTTAGAAATTATTAGCTGAACCATCTCTGATCCTAGACACTATTCATAATTATAATCGGTCTGAATCTAAGCCGGTAACCTAGCTAATTGCATGCTTTGATAATGTTTTTTTTTCATAAGTACTTATTGGGGATTTTTATATCTCTGACGTTTAAATAGCTTAACTTATCAGACGAGAGAACCGATTAAAATGCTATCAACAAGCCCTTAAAAACAATCCATACAGAATAAATAAATAATATATCAGTCGATGCTGTTTTGTTTTCTTCTTATATTTGTAGTGGCATCATGACCCCCATCGCCCCCTCCTGAGTCCGTGCCAGTACGATACACTCACTCGCCACTCATATACGCCTGCGAATGTCGTTTAATACAGATTATTTCGTACTTGTCGGATCTTTTTTGTATGCAGCTAATAAGTTTATGAGTACATGCTAATGTATTTAAAGGCGATAGTAGCTTGGACTTAAAGGTAAGTTTTGTATGCAGGTCCTTGGATAGTAAATTCATTCTTTATTTATTTAGTAAAATACATAATTTATATACACTAGTTGCCAGTTGCACCCAAACTAAGCTGCGTTTGTATCTTGGGCTGCCATAAAAATAGTATTAATATTTTAAATTATTTAGGGACTGTTTTACAATGTCTGAGTAAGTAAATGCCTAACATATGCAATGCAATGCAATCAGCCCTATATTATACACTGCCCACTGCTGAGCACGGGCCTATTCTACTACTGAGAGGGGTTAAGGCCTTAGTCCACCACGCTGGCCTAGTGCGGGTTGGCGGACTTCACATACCTTCGAAATTCAGAGAACCCTATTCCGATAGTCAACACTCAACAACCCACTTGGAAAGCAAATAGGGCAATAACATAGCCAGTGTTATCTTGACAAAAGAAGCAGATTAAAGGCGAGAGGGGCTCCGAGACCCTCAAAGGAGCGTCGTTAGGGACATGCTAACACAGTTTTTTGCACACTCGCTAGTATAATGATAGGTGTGTGCTTAAACTGCGAACTTGGGATTTTGGAAATCTATGAAATATTGAATATTACCGTCTTAAAATAGAATAAAAAACCGCTATAAAATCCTTTATAATACTTTAATATCAATGTCTAACATTCGCGTAAACCTTAGGAATCATTATTACCGTCTATTGGGATTAATATGGATTGTCTCATGGTGCGGCCATGCTCAAAGTCTATTGGCATTTGTCACATTAGTCAAGAGGAAGCATAAGTATAGACACAACATTTTGTCCAAAATTTGATAATAACATTCAGCTTATTAAGCGGCGATAGCCTAGATGGTAGTGGAATGGACTGCCGAGGTGCTGGACGAAGGTCCACATGTTCAATAACCCAACGGAACGCAAATCTGTGGGCTTAGAATGTGACACAAAGACGCAACTCGTAAAACGATGTCGTTTAATTTTGATGCTTGTGATTGATCGAGAGACCAATACGTCAGTAAGTGTTAGTCTCTCAACCAATCCCAATAAGACGAAACGGAGACGTGACGTGTTTTTTGTCACATTCTAAGCCCACAGAAGTTTTTTAAAGTTAACGTTTATTCTTCATGAATTCGCTTTTCGCTTGCTTTAACGGTGAAGGAAAACATCATGAGGAAACCTGCATACTTGAGAAGTTCTCCATAAGAATGTATGTGAAGTATGCCAACTCGCATTAGGCCAGAGTGGACTAAGGCCTAAACCCTCTCAGTAGTAGAGGAGGCCCGTGCTCAACAGTGGGACATTATATAATAGAGGGCTGATATTATTACAGCTTAAAGGTGACTACATACTTACATAATATTATTATCATCGGCAGAACTAACAACGATAATATTTACCAACATAGCTCCATCGTAGATTAAAGCGTGCACTAACCTTATGTAATAGAATACACTTTGATAATGATGAAATGCGCCACGAGGAACTCTCCCAGTAAAATTATACACTGACGTTTAAAATATAAGTCAATAGTAGCTATGTACAGTCAGCAGCATAAATATCTGTACAAAATCAAAATTTCAAATCGCCTATATACGCGTTAAGTTAAACTGAAACGTTTTTTTCTTCCTTTGTAGTAAAGTAAATCTCTTTTATTTTATTTTTGTGAAGAGAAAAAAAAGATTAGTAAGAACAAAAAGTATGTAGGCAATTTGAAATTTTGAATTTGTTCAGCTACTTATGCTGCTGGCTGTACAATTTGTACAGTCAGCAGCATAAGTAGATGAACAAATTCAAAATTTCAAATTGCCTACATACTTTTGTGTTTTACTACTCTTTTTTTCTCTTCGCAAAAATAAAATAAAAGGTAACTAATAACTTTACTTCAAACGAAGAAAAAAAAATTAAGTTTAACTTAACGCGTATATAGGCGATTTGAAATTTTGATTTTGGACAGATATTTATGCTGCTGACTGTACATGCATGAACAAAGAAAAACAAATTACGCCTTTATGCCCGAAGAACTATGCTAGGCATATAGGGCACCCACTTTTCGTGTGTGTTCCTTCCCAAGACGTAATAGGGGGCGAGTCTATAGCCATTCGAAACTCCATACTCTGGACTAAGTAATACTGAGAAGAAAAACCCAATATAGCTTTGCCCGACCCGTGATGCTATATAATCCAAGATCTCAGAGCGAAAGTCGTACTGCTCACGCAATATAACTACACTGAAGCAGTCAACTGTATGAAAATTGTAAATTAATCTTATTATTTGCTACCATTTATATGCTTATTCCGTATATCGTGTGCACCGTACATGATAAAATCCCTATCTATTTGCTACAATTAATTTAGAATTAAAAAATATATTTTACATACATACACACTCAAGCCTATTATCCCTGAAGGGGTAGGCAGAGGCGCAACTAATGCACCCACTTTTCGCCAAGCGTAAACCGTCCCATGATGTGATAGAGCGAGCCTATCGCCACATCGGGGACAAATTTTAGACTCCGGGCGGATAGTGAATAGAAAAATCCAATATCACTTTGCCCAACCCGGGAATCGAACCCGAGACCTCAGCATTGCAGTCGTACTGTAATACAACTACGTCTCCGAGGTAGTCAAAGTATTTTCTTTTAATTTTACAGACTTACCAATCCGCGAATCGAACTAAAACAATTCACTGTCAAAGTACACAGCACTAAACCATAAAGGCGACAAAACAATAAGAACATCGCAAAATGTCCCAAGTTCCCACAGTAAAAGTCTCCCTATGAATAGTTAGGGCTGAAGACGAATCACAAAGACTGTACGATTGATACCCCTCGTAAGGTGGAGAGCAAATCTTTTTACATACCGAATTGCTATTGAACGCCGTCAGGCGCTTCTTTAAAATATGATGCGGATTTTCTATCTCCCTTTACTAGCGGAATTCTTTTGCATTTTCTTTACGAATGGTTATAATGTTTTATGAAAATGGTAGGGTGTTTTGTCAGTCAAATGATGGTGTGGTAATGTAATCTCTGGTAATATTGATACGGTAATGTGAATAGACTAAGGTACCTTATACCTATCTATAATCCCACTAAAACATAAATGTGAAAAATGGGAACCAGAATATGCGTGGTTGTCGACTCTGCCGACAAAGCAATTGAGATTTCTAGGGTGCCAAGCCTTGTAGATAATCCTGAAATTGATTTATAAGAAGATAGACCATTCATATTCATATTATTTTATATGGAAGATACATACATACAGTTAGATAAGTACCTACAGTCAGTCACATAAGTAGTTATATACGTTACTAAAGTTTTTTTTGCCTGCAGTAAAGTGAATCTTGTTTATTGTATTATTGTGAAGAGAGAACAGAATTGATAAGAACACGCAAGTGTAGATATAAGGGGTTTAAAGTGTGTTTAAAGTTTTGAATTTTTTCAACTACTTATGTGGCTGACTGTACCTCCCTTTTTAAAATATTCGCTAATAAGTCAAAACTAAACAAACTTCACTTCAACATTCAAAGTTGTAAGTTCTAAGCACATGCTTTTCATTTACAGTAGGACCATAAACACATATCCATAAATGCCCGCGCTGTCTACTTCACAACTTTCTGTTTATCCAGGGCACCCAGTAGGACAATAATCCTTGTATTATAATGCAGAGACGTATGTGGACGTACTGAATTAAGACGAAGCTAGCCATAGTAAACTTTTAAGTTTTGCCACATTTTTTCTTTAGGGCCTTTTCCGTTGGGCCGTACTTATCTATACTTCTATACTAATATATAAAGCTGAAGAGTTTGTTTGAACGCGCTAATCTCAGGAACTACTGGACCGATTTTGAAAAATCTTTCACTAATAGGTTATAGCTACATTACTCCTGAGTGCTATAGGCTACTTTTTATCCCGGAAAAACTTAACCACGCGGGCGGAGCCGCGCGCAAAACTAGTGTGTAATAAGTTTAACATAAATATCTATTTATTCAACGTTACATTCTAGAAAGGCCCTAAAAGAAGTAATTTAATGAGAATTAAAGGATTTTTTATATTATTTTAAGAAAAAAAGTGCAAACGTTAAGTGTCCCTAATTAGATGACTAGGCAGAAAAACAGTAATAATTCACCTAAATTATAATTAAAGTATAAGACCAAATACAAAACGCACTAATCTAAGCTCCTAAATAAATACCAATAAAATGAATATTACCTACATTAGCTGTTTAATACGATTACTGTTTTTACAAAACTTGTGAAACAGGCCTTTGGTTTATACCAAGCAAACTATAGCAGGCCGCTTCTGACAGGTTGGTCTAGAAATCTTTGGGGGAGGCCTATATTCAGCAGTGGACTTCTAAAGGCTAAAGAAGAAGAATAAGAACTATAGCAATCAATCATTAAATACTTTTACATTGATTGATGACGTATAGTACTCAATAAACACAACGCTCTTTGTGTTTGGGATTAATCCGACCATCTTAACAGTCAGATCCCCACTGCAATACTTAACTAGATTGACCAAAATATTTCTAAAGCAAATCTTCCATAGTA
Source organism: Sphinx pinastri (assembly GCA_947568825.1). Taxonomy (NCBI): domain Eukaryota; kingdom Metazoa; phylum Arthropoda; class Insecta; order Lepidoptera; family Sphingidae; genus Sphinx; species Sphinx pinastri. Next base: position 13,840,398 of record OX387632.1, read on the forward strand.
TATAACCAGCCTAGAGTCTCGAATTGTGCCCAGTAAATAACAAATATCTCATTATATAGGACCTGTCATAGCGAACTATAGTGTTTTACACCACTGCCCACCCCTGAGAAAAAAAGGCGTGATAATATGCTCCTATTTATTCAGAAAAGGCGTAATTCTATGTATGTAGTTACTCACGCCGCTGTACTAGATAGTTTAAATAATTTCTTACAGCCCCAACAATGCTAGCTTGAATTAAAGTTGGTTGTAAAACTCAGTATCCCCTCGGGAACAAGTGTTCCAGGAATATAAACGTAAACGTAAACCCTGAAGTCCCTAACCAGATAGTTACTGTAAAGGTTAGTACTTTTTTGGCAGTTTGTCTTTAGTATTCGTTTAAGGACATAAGGTTTTAAAGGTACTTTAATGTGTCAGCTGTATGTAATGAGAGCATCATCATAACGGCAGATTAAAATAGTCGGAAATTAAAAATAAAAAAAAAATTAAATAGTAACACCATCCAGAATTTTACACACACACACACACACACACACACACACACACACACTCACTCACACACACACACACTTTGTCCACAAAGGATAGGAACCTAACATAGCTTGTGAAGCATGTTCCACATCTCTGCCTACCCCCGAAAAGGGAATAAGCGTGATGCTCATAGAAATGCTAACTCAAACAAAACGTGCATACTCATCATTCAATAGTCTTTGGAACATCTGAAAGTCAACGTCCAAGTCGCAACCCTAGAGGATTGAAGTACGAACCAATGCGGCTATAGTTTCGCATTCGGCATTAGTGCAGGCCCGCCTGGGAGCCGAAATATGAGATGCGGCGGACCAACCAGATTGTCTCATAAAATATTATTCAAAAAGTTGAGCAGTTTTGAATGGCTGTTGCAGCGTTTGATTTTATAAATATGTTACATGTTGAAAATTTGTTGTTTGGTAACAGCATTGGGAAGTAGCATAACTATACCGTGAATATCGGTGGAAAATTTATAAAATTAAGCCCCATGCTAGTGTAAACGGAGAACTGTTTTTTTTAGGATTCTTCTTAACAGTCTTCTTCCTCTCAGGTCGGGGGCCCCCTGAAGCTGAGGGCAGTGGCATTTTGCCACCATGCCACTCTACAGTTATTGGCTTTGGGATAGAATTACTTATAAATAAAATAAATAAAAATAAAAATAAAAAAGCCTTTTATTTCCTGATACAAATTACTTAAATTTGTGCTAACTTATTGTACTTAATACTAAATATATCAGGAACCCCTCTCAGGTGAAGGCCTCCTCCAAGGATTGCCACCTTTCTCTATCTTGAGCTATTTGGTGCCATTTTGGACCTGCGATTTTTTTTATATCGTCTGCCCATCGTGTGTAAGGTCTTCCGCTGTAGCGTTTGCCTGATGGGCATTTCCATGTTGTTACTCGTTTTGTCCACCTGTGGTCTTTTAGGCGCGCTACATGGCCCGCCCATTTCCATTTAAGTTTTTGTGCATGACTTAGAGCGTCAATTGCTTTCGTTGTTGACCTTATTTTTGTGTGCCTTATTTTGTGTAATTTTTTAATGTTTAGCATACTTCGTTCTATTGCTCTTTGACATGTAATTATTTTATTTTTTGTTTTATTGGTAAATTTCCATGTCTGGCATGCATATGTGAGGCACGGGATAAGACATGAATCGATAACTTTCTTTTTCAGCATTATGGGCATATCACTCTTAAATATTTCTTTATAGCTCCAATATTTATTCCACGTACTTTTTACTCTCCTATCCACTTCTAGTTCATCGCTGTTTCTATTGAATCCAATTTGTTTACCCAAGTATATGTATTGTTCAACATATTCTAACGCATTGTTGCCAATTTTTATTGCTGACCTTATATGATTTGACATAGCTTTCGTTTTTGTGGTGTTCATTTGTAAACCTACTTTAATGCTAGCCTCATGTAAATTCTGTATCATATATTGTAGTTGGGTGGAAGTTTCCGATAACAATACTAGGTCATCTGCAAACCTTAAGTGGCTCAAATATGTTCCCTGGATATACAAGCCTAACTTTTGCCAGTCTAGTTTACTAATGATGGATTCTAGAACAGCGATAAAGAGTCTTGGGGATAAGAGGTCGCCTTGTCTAACGCCTCTCCTCACTGGAAAATTTGGTCCTATAGTTTCCAGTTTGACTCTACTCGTGCTTTTTTCATATATGTTTTTAAGTATCTTTATGTATTGAAATTCTACATTTTGTGCTTTTAAGGTGTCCCATATTACTTATAGTCTATGCTTAAATATAAACGTGTACATCTATAATTATATTATATGTATATATGTGTGTATATACTACAAGTGCTATGAGTTCAATTTTGCATTTGAGTTTCTTTTAGGACGTAGGTGCTCACTAATACGAGATTTTGCGAAATTCAACCCCTAAGGCTGTAAAAAGAGATGGCAAAGTTTGTTTGCGATAAACTTAAGAACTACCGAAAGGATTTCGATGAAATTTGGTATGGTGATAGTTCGAGACCTTGGGAAGGTTTTAGGCTACTTTTTATCTCGGTAAATGTATAGCGGGACTATTATCCAGGAAAAACTCTTTCGTGCGGGCGATGCCGCGGGGAATAGCTAGTGTATTAATAATTGCATGCTCGTTTTTTGTAGTTTCCTAGCATATATAAGGTTAAAATTATATTACAATTTTTATCTTCCCTCTCGCTGTCGCTTTACATCATTAAATCTAATTAAGACACAAAAACAGATTTAAAATTGTATGCGGGTCGGTTTTAATTTAGTTCTCACAATGCTTTTCATGAGAAAGATAAAGCAAATTCTGGACAATATTTGCATAATGAAAATGGGCTATTCGGTAACCTAATAAATTAAGAATATCAACGACAAAGTAAAGCTACATTTCCTCTTACGGTTTCATTAATTGGAAACTCTGAACAAAGCGTACTCAACAATAAGCGTTGTACTTAAAAACTACTTCATAACATCTCGGAATGACTTTCAAAGTTTGGCAAAATCGTTTGGAGTTAGGGGGAGTTCACGTGGGGGATTCATTCGGTGCGATTATGCGAAGATTATTTTATTTTATTAGCGGAGGGTAGGATGAACAGAACGTTCAACACCCTTAGCACCGCCATAATGACTTAGAAGTTGTGAATGGGTTGCCTAAGAAGGAATGGGTGATAGAAAAAGCGAGTGGATACCGTGTCTTTAAAACGCAACAGCAAATTTGTTAAGCACTGATGGTGAGCCGGCCTGTTCATATTATAGAAAAGAATACTACATTGATGCTTCATCAGTTATAAAAAGTGAGTATTATTGGATTTAAAAAACTATACCTAATGATGACTTGTACGCAGGTTGGTTCTATCTTTTTAAGCAAATATTTACTAATTACAATACCCAGCTGTAATTTCAATTCCATTGAGTTCATTATAAAAATGTGTTTCATTTATCATTCTAATTTGCTATAGTCGCTATCAAAGCTGTCATTCTACTGTTATGAATTGTAACCGATAAGTGCTCTGGTCTCATTTCATTAATCGCTAAAAAACGCAGCGCAAAATCACGCCAGTAAAACTCGCCCTTTGAAATGCAAATGTTGAGCGTCGCACACACGCGTCAAAGTTTATAAACCTATGTCTTGTAAATTAGCATGAACAATGGCACAGAAGTTTGTGTTGTCTGCTTGTATCGACTGACGTTCGTTTTCACGTAAATAGGAGCTGTACCCCGAGCATGAATTTACGCGCTATCGTATAGTAAACGTAATGGTATAAATAGACCCTTAGAATGGACCCCTCTCCGCTTACCATCAGATGCAGTGGGGTCAATTTGCCTTGCTAGTATAAAAAAAGTAAATTTTTGAATAGAAATTTGGACTGGAAATTTCGTCATTCTACGCTATAAAAAAAAAAAAAAAAAAAAAAAACAGCGCCCCGGTGAGCGTATTTGGAACTAAAATACGGTAACATAAGTATTGCGCGTGTAAGTTTCGAATAATAAACGTGTAACCATGGTGACGGTATATTTAAAATGTATGGGAATAGGGAACGTGCACGTCGTAAGCACTACCATCTGGTGGCGCAATCGATACTATGCACTGGCACTTGACTCATTTTCAGCCCATCGATACTTGGCATTGACGTACAATATTCATTAAAAGGATGAAAAATAACATTTAATTTGTTGATAATGTCCCGCTGTGTATCTAGATGCTCCAAAACATAAAAATAAACAAATCAAATGGTGTGAAATTATATAATGTTCCCAAGAATAGTACCTAAGTACTTACATTCCATAGTTATGTGAAAATCGACAAAAATAATAAAAGATGTATAAAACATACATAATTATGAGTTCCAAAAGCATTTAGATATGTTTCTTTACGTAATTTATAAAAATAAATATGTTTTGAAGGTAATATTCAATACAAAAAAACTGTAATTAAGGGAACATAACCTCCTAATTTTACTTAAATAACTAGCTCCCATCTAAAAAACATCATATTCTGGACACACTGGGTATCAATAACATTCGGCCGGAACACATATTTTATCATTTTTGTCATATTAAAAGAATATAATATAAACAAATTATTGTGCTAGTTCTAGTTTCTTTTTTTATCCACCTGTGGCTCTTGTGTCGATTTTGTGCTGCCCTCTATAGTTCGTGCACGCTCCCTATAGACGGGGTTTTTAATACATCAATGGAATAGACAGTACGAATCTGTTATTTTGACGTATTTATCAAACACTAGACTCCTGCTCGCGGCTCCGCCAGTGAATTTTTTTTTCCGGGATAAAAATATTTTCCCGGGATAAAAAATAGCCTATAGTGCTCAGAAGTAATGTAGCTTCCTATTAGTGAAAGGATTTTCAAAATCGGTCCAGTAGTTTTTGTGTTTATCCATTACAAACAAACAATCAAATCTTTCCTCTTTATAATATTAGTATATAAATACGTGAACATTAATGTACTCGATAGGAATACGTTACAAATACTATACGATAAGCATAAATTCCAGCTAGTGGTACAGTGAGCTTAGAATGTGATAAAAAAACACGTCACGTCTCCGTTTCGTCTTATTGGGATTGGTTGAGAGACTAACAAGTGACTGACGTATTGGTCTCTCGATCAATCACAAACATCAAAATTAAACGACATCGTTTTAAGAGTTGCGTCTTTGTGTCACAGTCTAAGCCCACTGGTTATCTTTCTGTTTCTGGGTGTCATTTATTTATAGTTTTTTAACGTGACTTCATCTGCGTATTAGTCCGAGATAAAAAAATCCTTTACTAGCTTTTTCACGGCTCGGCCCGAATAAAAAAGTATTTCCGAGATAAAAGACCCGCTTTAAATGTTCCTTTGATATAAAGAAGCCTTGTGCTATCCAGACTGTAATCTATCTCTTTGCCAAATGTCATCCAGATACATTCAGCCATTTTGGCGTGATTCATTAACTGTTTACTGGTGGTAGGTCTCTTATATGTAAGAGTCCGTCTGGATGGGTACCACCGCAATGTCTATTTCTTCCGCCAAGCAGCAGTGTGCATGCACTGTTGTGTTTCGGTTTGAAGGATATTGTAGCCAGTGTAACTACTGGACATAATGAGACTTAACATCTTGTGTCTCAGGATGACGAGCGCAGTGGAATGCCACACAGTACTTTGTAACTTAAGGTGCTGGATGGTTTTGCTACTGTTTATGGGTGGTCGTATCGCTTACCATCAGGCGAACGGCATGCTCGTCTCGTCATTCAATGCCATAAAAAAAAAAAAACAAACCAAACGTTCGCATTTATAATACGAGTATAGATTACTATTCGTGATAGTGGGTATATAAGTAATTTAATATCTTGTGCCTCTGACAAGTAAATACCTGGTCTCATACTTTTCTGAGTTTCCAGCCTATCTACATAATTGAAACGGAGATATTACCAATTTGAAGTCTACGATGTGGAATAATTTCATGTATACCTTTAAGCAAAAAAACTTACAAGCAGATTTTCTAGTTAATTTAATCATAGTATCTTCAAAAGGTTTTCCATTACAAATCTTCTATGAACAAAATTAAAAGTCTTGCAAAGGAAATATCTAATACACTGTAGTGCAGCTTTAATGCGTTTGCCTAGGAAGATGGTAAAAGCTTTTTTTAAATTAACAGCAATCTAATTTTACACCGCTTTGCCTTACTGATTTAATTATATTCGCCGCTCAGAAACTTTATTTAGCTTTAAGCGTATTTTAAAATTATTTTAAAGCATTTGACTGGAAATCCTACTAATATTATAAACGCGAAAGTTTGTAAGTATGTATGTCTGGATGTATGGATTTTTGTTACTCTTTCACGCAAACACTACTGAACGGATTTCAAAGAAATTTGGCACACGGTTAGATTATGTTTTGGGTTAATATACAGGGTCATTTTTACAATACATTACTAAATGAAACCACATATTCGTCTTTACCTCTTCTAACATCTCGCCAAAAATCATCCATGAATAACGAATATTATTGCCAAAAATCCCGGTTGTAGTTTTACAATATTTTGATAATTTCGTAGTTTAGTGCGAATATGGTGTGTGCGAAAGTGTATTTCTGAATGAAAGTATAATGTTGCCGCTGCGACGAATTATCTTAGAGCAGTAGTAGTGGCATTAGGGCGTGTAAACTTATTTATTTATTTATTTATTATAATGGGACAACAAACAGTTACACATTATGAATTAAGTCTATAAAATACATGCAAATGCCACAAGTAATAAATGTGTAACCCACAACGTTATCCTCAAATTAGCTTTACGACAAATTATCGATTGACAGCTTTTTTTTGTTTTTTTTTTTTTAAAGAACGATTGCGAATGGTACTTAGTAAAAAGTAAAATTAATATGAAGTATCAGTAGTAAAACTAAATTGTGTTGACTAATTGAGTATAAAGTGGTGAGTTTTTCAATATTGTCTTAATTGAGCTTTTAAAATGATACACATTGTCAAGAAAAATATCGACATCTAAAAAGTGCTTGTTATAAATGTTGCATAATCTACATAATGGCACGCGGAGACCAGCGTTTGTGCGGGAGAACCCTATAGCAAACAGCTGGCCTGCACGTACCTCCCTTCGATGCACTGTCCTTGGAACTATGTAACAAAGTTTATTTTGCAAATCTGGGCAGTCAAATTTATTGTGACATAGACGATATAACACCATGACTTGCAGAAGAATTCGTCTATCGAGTAATGACAGAACATTGAATTTATCTAGGAGTGCGTTATAAGGTAGCCGCCCATGGTGATACTTATAATAAATAGTCTTGAGGAATCTAACTTGAACACTCTCACATTTTTTAATATACTTGCAATACAACGGATCCCAGATAGCACAAGCATACTCTAGCTGGGAACGTATAAGTGTACAGTATAAGTAAAGCAAAGAAGAAGGTTTTTTGAAATCCTTGGAAGCTCGCAATACAAATCCATACATTCTATAAGCGTTATTAACTATGATATCAATATGTTGATCTAGGTGTAATTTGGCGTCCAGAAGGATACCCAAATCACGCACAGTAAGTACGTTATTTAAGTTTTCACCACAGAGGGAGTAATTATGATATATTACACGGACATTTTTAGTGAAGCATATATAATTACATTTTGCTACACTCAAGCTAAGTTTATTGTTTAAACAGTAGGCCGAGAAGCGGTCTAAGTCTCTTTGCAGCAGTATGCAATCGCTCGCATGTCTTATACTTCTATAAATTTTGAGGTCATCGGCATATAGGAGAAAGACTGAATTATGGAAACACTTAAAAACGTCGTTAATAAATACAATAAATAGAAGTGGACCAAGGATAGAACCTTGCGGTACCCCTGAAGTGACCTGCACATACTGAGAACTGTGGCTATTGACTACCACTTTTTGACATCGATTGGTGACATATGACACAAACCAGCGAAGCAAATTTCCCCTAATACCGTTGAAGGCAATTTTATTTAATAAAAGTTCATGATCAACCCTGACGAAGGCTTTACGAAAGTCTGTGTAGATGGTGTCAGTTTGTATACGTTTGTCCATATTTTCAAATAGAAAGTTTGTGAAGACAAGTAGATTAGTAAGAGTTGATCTACCTTTTACGAAACCGTGTTGTTGTGGGATGATAATTTTATGGATGTGAGGATATAGTTCATTATGCACAAGTCTTTCGAATAGCTTCGACAGAGCAGGGAGTATAGAAATAGGGCGGTAGTTCTCTACATTGTCTCTAGAGCCACTCTTATGAACCGGTATAATATTAGCCCGCTTCCAGATATCAGGAAATACTCCCTCACTTAAACACAAGTTAAATATCTTATGAAGTGGAATGCAAATATTATAAGCAGTATTTTTAAGGAAAAACGCGGGAAGACCATCAGGACCAGGACCTTTAGAGGGATTTATATTATTAAGTTCTTTGCGTACTTTATGTAATTTAATTTGTAATGCGTTTATAATGGAAGAATTCTCAGAAAATGAATTGGGAGGAGTATATAGATCCGGTTTTAAAGTAGATGGTTCAAAAACCGATTGAAAAAAGGTTGAGAAAATGTTACATATGCCTTCGGGGGTTTGTGCATAGACATTTTTATAGTAAACCGTGGATGGAATACCCGTGTTTGTTTTGCGATTTTTTATATACGACCAGAAGTACTTTACATTTAGTGCGATACCATTCTCAACAGACTCAATATATTTGTGGAAACAATAAACACATTCTGATTTAAAATTGTGACGGTAAAGAGCGAAGATATCGTAATCGGATTTTTTCTTGTATTTCTTCCACGTAGACCAAGCCTTTGTTTTCAGCTTATAGTATCTGATAAGTTTATCAGAGAACCAAACAGGAAACTGGTCACATTTGGGTTTAGTTAATGGAGTGTGTTGCTTAATTATCGCGTATATTTTTTCGTAGAAGACATTTAGTGCACTTTCCGCTTTAAGGCCGCCAAGAAGATCTTCCCAGTTAATGTCGTCTAGTGAAGCATTAATCAAATCGTAATTGGCTTTGTGAAAGTTAGGTCTCATTTGATGTTTTGGTTTGATATATGATTTATCACTGATGATATGTGCAATTGCGTAAAATGGGAGATGGTGATTATCGATACTGAGGAGAGGTATATCAGGGGGCAGAACAGTACAGCTTACATTAGATATAAGTAGGTCCAAAATGCGACCGTTAAAATTTTTGAGTCCATTGAGCTGAGATGCATTGATGATAGACATAAAGTTGTTAAGTAGAATAGAAGACGTACATCTATCTATACAAGTTAAACTTCCCGGATTTGTATCACTAAATGTCCAATTTATTTCAGGTAAATTATAGTCACCAAAAATAAAAAAGTTATCTATATTGTGTATGTCTATAATTTCAAGCAGGTAGTCAAAATGCGAAGATAATATATCAAAGGAAGAACCAGGACTAAGATACACGGCGCTAATTACAGAGCTCTTTGGACCTGTACTAGGTAGAGATATTACTACATTTTCATAAAGTGACGAGGGCACTTTTAATGATATGCAAAGAGGTGATAAAGTTTTCATCACCGCGATCAACACACCGCCACCGTCTTGCTTACCAGTAGCGTTACGTAACTTAAAGTAGTAACTTAAAGTTACTTTTTATTGATATTTATTTTGTTCGAAACTTACACTTTTTTATTTTACATCTATGGTTAAAATAACTTAATGGAAAGCGTTATTTTCGACGAGATAAGTATGTGATTTCATTTATTAACGCAATGTCAAAATGACCCTATATAGGTAACTTTTTATTCCGGGATAATATAAAGTGGGACTTTTATCCCGGGAAAACTCATTCACGCCGGCGGAGCCGCGGGCAAAAGCTCGGCCATACTATTTTATAAAGAAACTAGCTGACCCGGTAAACGTTGTTTCGCCATATACGTGAGAACTACACTTTACTAATATCACTATTAAAAAATAGGGGATGATGGAAGAAGGTAGAAAATTTAGGGTTGTATGTATTTTTTAATGCCTCATCATAAAAAAGTGTCCGAAAAACAAAAATTTGGGGTGGGCCACCTTTATCACTTACGGATGAAAAATAGATAACAACCTATTCTCAGACCTACCAAGCGTGAATATAAAATTTCATCAAAATCGGTTCAGCCGTTTCGGAGGAGTATGGTAACAAACACTGTGACACGAAATTTTTATATAATAGATGTTTTTGCTTTTTGATCCGTTAAACTTTGATGACAGTCCGATTTCCAAATTATTTTCCTAATAGCTTCTTTATTTCTGAGTGCTATGGGGTGATTTTTACCCCGAGAATGGATTTTAAGATGGGCGAGTGGAGACCAAAAATTTGTCAAGTGTATTACGGTTTTCCGGCATCGATTTGAACATTGAACGGGACTGTGGTTGATTCTTAAGGCGGATTTTGGCACAATGTATGTTTGGATTTTCCACAAACACATAAAATAATTAAAAAATCTCGTAAGCCTTTCCCGCTATCGCAAGATGGTAGATAGAATTTCAGCGAGGTGTTTTTCCACAAGTCGGGCTTCATTGAAAAGACGTGATACGCCTACGCATGTACAGTCAGCAGCATAAGTAGCTGAACAAATTCAAATTTTCAAATTGCCTACATACTTTTTTGTTCTTACTAATCTTTTTTTCTCTTTACAAACATAAAATAACAGAGATTTACTTTAGTTCAAACAAAGAAAAAAAATGTTCCAGTTTAACTTAACACGTATACAGGCTATTTAAAATTTTGATTTTGTACAGATACTTATGCCGCTGACTGTACTCACGCCTTTTATCCCCGAAGGGGTAGGCAGAGGCGCAACTAGTGCACCCACATTTCGCCGTGCGTATTCCGTCCCATGATGTGATAGGGGGCCAGTCTATCGCCATATCGGTCACAAATTCCAGACACCGGGCTGATACTGAATAAAAAAATTCAATATCACTTTGCCCGACTCGGGGATCGAACCCGAGACCTCAGCATTGCAGTCGTACCGTAATACAATTTTTAAAAAAGTCGTGATAAATGTATGTATACAATAAAATCAATTCCCCTTCTTGCTTCGCCGCAGTCGGGTAAAAATATGTTACCTCGGTACCCGTTCTTATTAACTGTTAACCTAATTCAAATTCGTCCTATGAAAATATAACCTACTTCCAAGAACACAATCTCCCTACCTGATTAAAATTCCCCTAGGAACCATCAAAGCGTTTCACAGTCAATATCTTTGCAAACAAGCCGATCCGAAATTACCCGTTTAATAGCCTCCCTTGTAGAAATTGCATTATATTGTGACAAAACTCGACGTTCACCTGAAGAGCCGACAAAAGTGGGTGTGGTGGAACCAATAAATATGCAAATTGTATCTGGGCCTTCGATTCTTGTGTTAAAACAAAATTTTAATATCGGGCCTAAATGAAAGTGACTTTTAATATAGCTCCTCTCAAATTAAGAGCGTTATAAACATTTTGAGGATTATACATTATACATTATCAGTATACTGGTGGTAGGGCTCTCATATGTAAGAGTCCGTCTGGATGGGTACCACCGCAATGTCTATTTCTAGCGCCAAGCAGCAGTGTGCATGCACTGTTGTGTTTCGGTTTGAAGGACATTGTAGCCAGTGTAACTACTAGACATAATGAGACTTAACATCTTATGTCTCAGGATAACGAGCGCAGTGGAATGCCACACAGTACTTTATAACTCAAGGTGCTGGATGGTGTTGCTACTGTTTATGGGTGGCCGTATCGCTTACCATCAGGCGAACGGCATGCTCGTCTCGTCATTCTATGCAAAAAAAAAGTGATTTCGATTTACAAATTATTTGGTATAAGAAAATGATACTAATATTGTAATGCGAAAATTTGTTATTTGATGTTTGTATGTTTGTTAGATATAAATACAGAAATAACTGAACGGATTTGGATGAATTTGTGCACACGGGTAGAACATGTACGGGATTAACACACAGGCTATATATCTCGGTAATTTGCTCCCATGGAGAAAAATTGACTTTTTTATCTTTTTTTTTTTTTTTTGTCTTAGGAGAGTATGGGAAAAAGCTTTTCATGCGGGCGAAGCCGGGAGCAACACCTAGTCAATAATAATATTTAAATGCTCTAAAATGAAAAAAATAACACTATATTGAATCAAACTTTGTTTAATACTATGTAGAGATAAAAGCTTGTTGCGAGATTTACTTTTGTCAAGATCAAGTTACATAATTATTGTATCATCTACATAAGTAAATCTCGCGACAAGCTTTTATCTCTACGTAGTATTAAACAAAGTTTGATTCAATTTAAAGTTATTCTTTTTTCTTTTTGGAGGATTTAAATAATAACTAGGTCTAGACATTTTTTTTTATTATTTTTTGTTTTTAATTTTCTTATGTAATAATGATGACACGGTATTTAAATTCAATAATTTAATTTTGCATACCATATTTTGGTTAAATATGGCTGCTCTAAATAATTTTAAGTATGAACATCTGTTTTACCCATATTTGCAAAATAAATATATCTTTATCTTTATATTTTTAAAATATATTTTTTTACTTTTTATTAATCTTAAGAATCTTACTACTGCCTTTGTGTTACTGTCTGCGTTTACTTCTAACAAACATTAAAATATCCAAACATTTTCGCAAACTTTCGCATTTATAATATAAGTAAGATATTGCAGCAAGTTATCTATCGTATCCTATAATTTAAATAAAATTATTTCTTTCCACGCTTGGAGCCCCGCCACGAAATTTGAGAACAAGGGTTCCGATAACGAGCACTGAATCAGTCATCTCAACCGAATGGGTTTGAAATGAAATGAAATGAAATGAAATGAAATGATATGAAATAATTTATTCGAACCCATAAAATGTTATACATTATTTAGATTCCGTCAATATTAACTCTACCACCAGTTCGGAAAGCAGTTCTCACTAGAGAAGAACGGGCAAGAAACTCTAGTGTTGCTCTTTTCAAAATCAGTTCAAGGTATAAAATACAATGCATTATGTAGAGAAAAAAAATACAATTCAGTATTTGTTAAGTTTTGTTTAGAGCAGTTCATTTATATACTCGCAAAATAGGTAATAAATTTTTAAATTCCAACACTAGTGCATAACTATCTCAGGAATCATGTAATAATTTGATCTGAAATGTTCAAGATGTCGCTATTAGTCTAAGTTCAAGATATACCCCTAATACTTAGATATAGTAAGCGAAAAGGGCAGACCAGTCCACACAAGCAGCACCCGTTCACGAGTATGACGCATGTGCCAGCCATCGGCCTCCTCAACCATATTACAGGGAAGTGGCCGACCCGGCACACGACGCCGCCGCAGGCACAGACAGTTAAGGAGTATGTCATACCCAAGCCGCTCACAGATGGAAACAAAGAAAATTTATTGAAACGAAAAACATGATTCCAAAGAAAATCATATGAAAATATTTAATCCCAGGCTTTTTTATCCTCTATGTATTCTGAAATCTTGTAATAAGCTTTATTACATAACTTTCGCTTAATAGTTGTTTGGAATTTACCAATGTTTAAACACTTAATTTCAGTGGGAACTTTGTTATAAAAATGTATACAGTAACCCTTAAAAGATTTGCTGATTTTTTGGAGCCTTGTTTTATGATTAACTAGATTATTTTTACTTCTAGTATTTAAGCCATGGATATCGCAAACTTTTGGAAAGTTTTCTATATTCTTATGTACGTACATTAAATTAGCGAATATAAATTGTGATGCTACTGTCATTATATTTGTTTCTTTGAATTTTTCTCTTAGAGAACATCTAGAGCTTAGGGAGTAGATAGATCTTATAGCTCGTTTTGATAATTATTGTGACTGGTTTACGCACTCGGCTTCTTTCGGTTTTATTTGCCTTGCACAAAACATGTGTTGAATTACATTTTACACATACACACACACTTTTATCCCCAGATGAACATGCCGATCGCCTGATGGTAAGCGATACGACCGCCCACAAACAATAGCAACGCCGCACAGAACTCTAAATTACGTAGCACTGCGTGGCACTCCACTGCGCTCTTCACCCTTAGAAATAAGATGTTAAGTCTCATAATGCCCAGTTATTATGCTGGCTACTATGTTCTTCAAACCGAAACAGCACACTGCTGCTTGGCGGTAGAAACAGACACTGCGGTAGTAACTACCCAAACGGCCCCTCGCATCGAGACCTACCACCAGTACATGCAACATAAAAAAATTCTATGTTTTTTAAAACATAAAGACAAACGCAGACATTTTCCTCGTTTTAGTGTTAACGTCGAATAAGACATTATCGTAAATCGTGCCGTTGAGCTCAGATAGTGTGGGGGACGTAATGGCTCAGGAAATTAGAATAGAAAACTGATTCAGTATATATATTTTTTATTAGATGTAGTTTGGGTACTAATATGGATGCTAATGTGGTGGTATATCATGACTAGGAAAATAAAAAACATATTGTGGTAAAATATGGAACTAATTTATTGTACTGGCAACAACTGCCAATGTTAACTTTAAAACTAAAAAGCATAAATGGCGCCCCCAAAGCAGCTATTTTATTTTCCTGGTCAGGGTTTCTTATCTTATATAACTAACGAGCTTTTGCCCGCGGCTCCACCCGCGTGAATGAGTTTTCCCGGGATAAAAGTCCCGCTTTATATTATCCTGGGATAAAAGTAGCCTAAGTGTTAATCCAGGACATAATCTACCCGTGTGCCGAATTTCATCGAAATCCGTTTATTAGTTTTTGCGTGAAAGAGTAACAAACATCCATACATCCAGACATCCATACTTACAAACTTTCGCTTTTATAATATTAGTAGGATATTATAAATACGAAAGTTGGTGAAAATGTTTGTATGTTTGTTACAAGTAAACGCAGAAACTACTGAACTGATTTAGGTGAAATTTGGCGCACGGGTAAACCATGTCCTGGATTAACACATAGGCTACTTTTTATCCCGGTAATTTGCTCTCATGAGAAATAATGAATATTTTTAATCTGGTTTTTTTGTTTTAGGGACTTTTGTAGCGGAAACGCTTTTCACGCGGGCGAAGCCGCGAGCAACACCTAGTATATAATATATGCAATGGGTTGCGGCGGTGATCCGTGAGCCTTGCATGATTACATATTATTACGAAAAGTAATTAGGCAATTCAGTTATTTATTACTTGCTAAATTCATAGTTCCAGCCTGTGCACAAACTTTCTTGGTATAAAATAATACTTTTCTTGAAAACCTATCCTGTATGTTAATGTTGGACGATGTTCATCTGTGTACTATCCAATCATTTTCAAAAAACAAACGAAACTACATCACGCTATTTATCCTCCAAGAGGTAGGCAGAGGTGCAACCAGAGAACCCACTTTCCACCATCCATCTCATGGTGTGATAGGGGGCGAACCTGCCATATCGAGAACAATTTTTATACTTCGGGCTGATACTGAGCAGAAAAAACCCAAAATCACTTGGTCGACCCGGGATTCGAAGCCAGGAGTTCAGAACGCTGTCGTACCGTGCAAAATAACTACCCCGCTTAGGCAGGAAAAATATCTTCACAAACTTACTATAAATAGGATAGATACATCACACTAAGTTACAGGTCATGTCCAAAAACGGGCCTAAAATTCTAACCATGACAGTTTATATTTGGACAGAACTCCTAAAAACTAGCCTTTTACAATAAATCCGATCCGATTTTGAGATTTATACGACACTTAAGACTATGAACGTTTTAAAAAGTTAGTTATAAATGGAGGGGTCCAAAATATTTTTTTAATGGATCTATGATTTGCCCCTTTAACTCCCCTAAAATTTGAGCCTGATTAGGTTATGAGGCCCAGTACCCTTACAAAAAGCGGACCTTCTTTTTAACGTTCATTATCATTAAATAAATTCAGCAATTAGGCAGGCCAGCATAACTGCGCCAACCGTTCCCCAGATTTATTTGTCTCTTTATTCGAAACTTTTTGGCCTTACTTTACTTAACTGCATTGCATTGAGGACAATTTTCCGTGCCTTACAAAAAAAAGGCGTAAAAATAATATGATGATATGAATAAAATTCTTACGAAAACTACCATGTAGGTACAGTCAGCCGCAAAAGTAGTTGAACAAACTCAAAAATCGCCTTTACACGTTAAGTTTAATTGATTTTTTTTCTTGGTGTGAATTAAAAAATGCCTTAAATTTCATGTTTGTGAAAAAAAATACAGCGGCGATAGCCTAATTGGAAATGGAACGGACTGCCGAGACGAATGTCCGTAGGTTCAAAACCCAAGGGCACGCACCTCTGACTTTTCTAAAAAGTTATGTGTGTATTCTTTGTGAATTATCGCTCGCTTTAACGGTGAAGGAAAACATCGTGAGGAAACCTACATACCTGAGAAGTTCTCTATAGGAATTTCGAAGGTATGTGAAGTCTGCCAACCCGCACTAGGCCAGCGTAGTGGACTAAGGCCTTAACCCTCTCAGTTGGCCCGTGCTCAGCAGTGGGCAGTATATAATACGGGGCAGGTATGGTATGGTGGGGGAAAAAAAATTTGGTAATAAAACAAAAGTGTATAGACGATTTAGTTTTGAATTTGTTCAGCTTCTTATGTGGCTGACTGTACTTGTACTTGCACACACAACACGCTAACCATTTTCAGTAAACAGGGGGTGAAGCCGAGGTCGTTAAGTCGATCGCTTTTACCACATTATTTATTAATGGGAGTACATCACAAAGCTTTTAACTTGTGCGCTATAATAGTTTCAAGTGTCAAATTATGGCGCTGAGTTGAAATTAGTGGTGTACTATTTACTTGCTATGATTAGGTATAGTTTGGGTTGGTAATTAGGTACATGTATAGTACGTTTCTATAGAATAAAGTGAAATAGACTGAACACTGGTGGTAGGACTCTCATATGTAAGAGTTCGTCTGGGTGGGTACCACCGCAATGTCTATTTCTACAGCCAAGTAGCAGTGTGCATGCAATGTTGTGTTACGGTTTGAAGGACATTGTAGCCAGTGTAACTACAGGACATAATGAGACTTAACATCTTATGTCTCAGGATGACGAGCGCAGTGGAATGCCACACAGTACTTTGTAAGTCAAGGTGCTGGATGGTGTTGCTACTATTTATGGGTGGTCGTATCGCTTACCATCAGGCGAACGGCCTGCTAGCCTCGTCATTCAATGCCATAAAAAAAAACACCTGAGAGTAAAATAAATATATACTAAAACCTTCCCTGAAAAATATACATTTGAATAACGAAAACCCTATCCAAATCGGATCAGTAGATTTTGAGAAAATCGCGGATATACAAACATACATACATACGGGTCGAATATAGAACTTCCTTTGTTGAACTCGGTAGAAAATCAAATTTCTGTTTTTTTAAGTGCAACATACTATCGGTAATGAAGTAATACATATTGTTCTTCTACTGTCCCAGAATCTCCTCTCCTATTTATGATGTCCTTTCTTCAGATTTCCCCCGTCCTGTAAGTGTAAATGTTTTATTGAGTTCGGTATTTTCTTATCACATCAAATACCTTTCTAAATTTACCAAACCTCTATCTATAATCTATACTTAATAATATTATAAAGCTGAAGAGTTTGTTTGTTTGTTTGAACGCGCTTATCTCATGAACTACTGGACCGATTTTGAAAATTCTTTCATTAGTAGGAAGCTAGATTACTCTTGAGTGCTATAGGCTAATTATTAAAGAGAAGAAAACTTTATAGCACGAGCGGAAAGAAAAGAAGAAAAAAAGTATATATATATACTAGCTTTTGCGCACGGCTCCACCCGCGTGGAAAAGTTTTTCCGGGATAAAAAGTAGCCTATAGCACTCAGGAGTAACGTAGCTTTTTATTAGTGAAAGAATTTTCAAAATCGGTCCAGTAGTTCCTGAGATTAGCGCGTTCAAACAAACAAACTCTTCAGCTTTATAATACTAGTATAGATAGACCAATATTTTCTAGAAATATATTTTCGCTGGTGGCGTACCTACTTGTATTGCGAGTTATGGGATAAAAGTCCTAGTTTATATTTTGCCGGGATAAAAAGTAGCCTATCTCCTTCCTCTCAGACTATCACCGTACCAAATTTCATTAAATTGTGTTCGGTAGTTTTAAGAGTTTATCGCGTTCACACAGTTAGACAGTCGTGGCGGGTATTTTTAAGCTATTGCATAGCTTCTATCGCGGGCCTTGAGCGTGGAGACCGAATCCAGAAATTCCGTAACGAAAATAACCTGACATCTTTTTTATCTTACTAATATGAACCTTAAGTACAATGCGTAGAATCTATAATTCTTGAAACGAGTATATTTTTATTTATTTTATTTATTAAAGTCATTAAAACCATTTCTTACTAATCTAATATGAACCTTAAATACATTGCGTAGAAGCTATTTCCCCAGCGTTGGCACGGCACGAGTACAAAAGAATCGAACGTAACATTCTTTTTTCAAAATTTGTTGATTTATTCTACTTTGGTTACTGACATTTATCAATAACAAGACTAAACGTGCGTTGCTCGCGTTTAAAAATCTATTTTATGTGGTAAGCGTAAGATCGAATTTGTGTTTAGTCAATCAATAGCTTTACCGCGGCAGTCTCCGAGTGCCACACGTATTTTTTTTTATAACATCGGAGGATCTAAAGCAAGAGAATACATATTTGTAGCGGCGATGAACCAAGAGATATCAACCTAAACAATTCTAACACCACCCTCAAATACTGCATTCAAAGCAATCAACTGAACATCACATAACCTCCAAAACACGTACGAAAGTTGATTTATACCTTCAATTTAAGTCGTACCAAAGAACAAATGTATTCATTAACGAATAGAGGGGGCTGCCAAGTGCTATTGTTGCAACCCTATCCCAAGGGAACCTAGGGTAGGAACAGGGGAACCTACGTTTGACCAAGCGTATTTTTAAAATAGGGGCAATGGAATAATAATAACGAAATTTATAAATTTGATTTTGCTAGGGCGACTGAGGTATTTGTGTAGATGGTACAAAATGAAATAATTCATTCGATTCCATACAATGTTAACATTGCTACGATTCAATCGATTTTACTGAACCACCAGTTCGGAAACAGTTTCCATCAGAGAAGAACGGGCAAGAAAATGCAGTGTTGGTTTTTTGAAAACGAGTTCAAAGGTATAAAGTAGGGACAGTGTATAATGCAAATAAATAATAGTTTAAAGCAACTAAAAAACACGCTTAATAGAAAATTCAACTAAAAAATAGAAAATAAATTAGAATTAAGAATAATGTAAATAAGAAAAAGTGTATTTTATTGTAAAAAAGCGAGGAGTGCTTTTTAAGATATTATCAAAATGATATATAATACTTCTACTCATATTATCTGTCAATAAAATATTTATAACTATTGACACAATGCACCCCACGCTTCTTTGTACAATAAAATACACTTTTTCTTATTTACACTATTCTTAATTCAAATTTATTTTCTATTTTTTAGTTGGATTTTCTATAAAGCGTGTTTTTTAGTTGTTTTAAACTATTATTTATTTTTTAGTTCTGTTCTACTATTGTCCAACAGATGTCACTAAAAACGAAAGCGCCATCTTTTTAAAAGTAGGATTTTTTTACGCATATGAGTAGCCAGTTTAGTTTTAATTCTACTATAGTCCAACAGATGTCACTAATAATAAATATAAGTTATAATAATAGGCATAATCTTATCAAATTAGTGTATTGTCATCGGTCCTCGATAAATCTACAAAGTTTGAATAAAATCTGACCGTTTAAAGTGGGTCAAAATCGCGCCCAAAGTGGCCGTTACCAACATAGAAACATACAAACATACATACAAGTGAAGCTAATATAAAGCGTGTAAAAAGACACTTATATTTTTATTTTGTTTTCTGAGGTCACGGGTTCGATTTTGGGGTGCGGTAGTCATGTTAGCTTTCTGTTCAGTATCAGACCATTGTACATTTATGCCAGGTAAATGGCAATAAACTCGCCTCCACATGGCACCAATATAGCTGGTGAAATGTATGTTTAATACATGCCTGTTCCTGTAAATGTAAATCCATGATGCTATGTATTTTCGAAGCTCTAGTGTGTACATTTCATCAGCAGCATATATTTAATCTCAGTACGGTTGCTTCGAAAACCAGCTTGAACTTATATCTAAAATTGTTATATAGGAGTCAATGTTATTCCAGGGATCTGATAAATCCCCCTTAAAACAATATCCCACCATAAAAGACATTTTTATGTGACAATAAGCGATTTTAAAAAATTACCATATCTTTACACTCAGTTACAAATAGATCGTAATTGAGTCAACTTTGGTTACAGGACAAAATATAACTATCCATAAAATGTAATAAATATACTAACCATTTTACCAATTTACCTCTTCAAGATATTCTAGAAACGTCTCGTACAAATTGTACGTTAGATCTTCATAATACCTGATTGGCAGTACACATGGGAAATTATTTACTAAGCATTTGCTTTGTTAGTTGGAATCAGCTACTGAATACGGTATCGGCTGTTATCAATTTGTATACTGACATTTGTGTCTGTTGGTCTGTGGATTTGCATCTTTAGTATAGAAATATATCTTGATATTTTTGACTGGGGTCGTATCTTCGAAGTGATAAGTGAAGGTAGGAGTACGCAGTTTGTAATTTATGTCTATCTACGACCATCATGAACCTTCTCAGTAATAGACGGCCCGTGCCCAGCATTGGGACAGTATATAATACAGGACTATAGTTCGGACAAACTAAGCTGGCCGGTATGACAATTCAATTTTTTTCCCAACGCGATAACTCTGTGAGAACGTCTACCCAAAAAATTCAAAACCGTGTCATGTCATACCGGCCAGATTAGTTTGTCCCTACTATATTTTTTTTTATGCCATGTCGAGAGCTAAAATTTACCACCTATTTCTCCAATCGAAGTTAGGATTGTTCGATCTGGATATTGAACTTTTGAGTAGGCTTAAGAGGTGTTACAAATCTATATCTATACTAATATTATAAAGCTGAAGAGTTTGTTTGTTTGTTTGTTTTAACGCGCTAATCTCAGGAACTACTGGACCGATTTTGAAAATTCTTTCATTAATAGGAAGCTACATTACTCCTGAGTGTTATAGGCTAGCTTCCTATTAGTGAAAGAATATTCAAAATCGGTCCACAAGTTCCTGAGATTAGCGCGTTCAAACAAACAAACTCTACAGCTTTATATATTAGTATAGATTTGTAAAGTCTGCATGTTGAAATTCTTGAAAGAGGTTCTGTCTACATTTCAAGTGTCAGGCATAAAGTTTCTGTCTACCTTCATTTGATGAACAACATTACAAACAAATGTAAAAGTACTCGAGATTCTATCTTTATTAGCAGTGTTCCCTATTTGAAATTCGAACCCACTTACTCGAGCGGAACATTTATTTAGTTACCCTCGCAATAGGCACAATGTTTATCAAACGGTCCCCAATCTAAAAGAGCCCTTTGGTTTTGATTTGACATATTAATCTATTGTAGGTTAGAAAATTTTGGCCTCTGTAGAGTACTAGTATTCATGTCTGGCTTGAAGTTTACCACAAGTGGGGGTAAATTATAGGGCAAGTGTCGTGCCTAACGTCAAGTAAGCATCAAATCCAGAATCACCTAAGGTTGGTAGTTTAAAATATCGTCGATGTAACTATTTACTTAGCAATATTTAGGCTGTCTAGTGCTGCTGCTTAGTAGTCGTTGTGCATACCAGCCAAAAAGTAAAGTCTTATAATGACAGTTCGTAGCCTTTTACTTTCCTGTCTAAGGCCTCACTTATGGAGACGCGGAGCGTCGCGCATGTCGTTGGGCGGGGCGGTACGCACTAAATTCAAACATATGGCGTTGTATGAGTGTGTTTACGGAGAAGCGATTTTACACGCGGTTGCATGATTTGCGTCGGAGCCCGCGGATGGCAACGACGCGTCCCACGCGGCGGCGCACGCAGCAGCAATTCTTCATTCTAGTGACATCCGCGGCGCCGCACGTCCCGCCACTGCGCCTGAATAGGTGCCGCCACTCTCCATGCCCCGCATCTTTATAAACAACATCGTACATTGCACTACGTATGTGTTTAAGCTTGCGAAGATGTAGGCCGCTGCACGCGCTACCTCTCTATAAACGGAAATATCGCCCGAAAAAAACGCGAGACTCCACGCCACACGCGTCGCGCGCCGCGCGCCGTCCCGCGTCTCTGAAAACGAGGCCTTAGTAGTTCAAAATACTCTAGAGTTTAAGCCAAAAAATTCAGATAAAAGGATCATGATATATTCATGAAATACAATATTAAGTAGGCAGCGTCGCGTGCCAAATATATATTCCATTAACGAACCTGACTAAGATATTTGTACCGACAATCGAACGGGAATATTAATGACACAAGTTGCAAGTTGTGGATGAATTGTGTACAATATAGGAGTATTACCTAATAAGTAAATGCGAACTTTCCAGAATAACTAGAGTACTTGCTCGTTTTGGAACGCGCTGTTTAAATCACTATGATGCGATGACATTAAATGATTAAATTTATACCACTACTATTTTGTGTAACTACTGGACATAAGTAGACTTAACTTCTTATGTCTCAGGATGACGAGCGCAGTGGAATGCCACACAGTACTTTGTAACTTAAGGTGCTGGATGGTGTTGCTACTGTTTATGGGTGGTCGTATCGCTTACCATCAGGCGAACGGCCTGCTCGTCTCGTCATTCAGTGCAATATAACATTGAACATTATTAACATTACACTGGCTATAATGAAATGGTGAATATACTGGTGATTTCAAATAAGCCGATATAATCGTGTCAGTTGGGGTCAATCACTCGTTAGTCGACACTATCTCGACCCTACTTCACTAACCACCAGATGCAGTGGGGTCACTCGGCCGTGTCCATAAAAACCTTTACGAATAAGCATTCTCCATTACAATACATGCAATTTCAATAAAACCTAATCCTTAAAACTTGTCACTTCAAACAGAGGTAGAATAACTTCTGGAACTTTCTCGCAGTCACGTGATTCCCCCTGCTCCCGCATCCCCCACGCTACATGATGCCGATAATTTAGGCAACGGTGCTTCCAGAAGTTTGCTTCGCATCAACATAAGGTGTTTTGGACTTTGGTGTAATTTACAAGAGTTTTGCTGGCACTGTCTTTAAACTTTATATCTGTTGTCAAATATTTACCGACTTGATAAAAGTCGCAGGAACACGCTGGATGCAGACCGCTTTTGACAGGTTCGTCTGGAAATCTTTTGGGGAGGCCCATGTTCAGCAGTGGCAGTCATGCGTGATGATGATGATGTAATATATTTTCCTTACTGGAAAAGCCACTGCAGTGGTACTTATCTAATCAAGCTCTTGCTTTCGGAACTACCTTATTTTATTTATTTGACAATCTCACTGAACTCACAAAGGTTTTACTTTGCAGTCAGTAGTCTTTGTTAGAGAATTTATTTATTTATTTATTTACTTATTTTTAGGTAGGCTTACAGACTAATAACATTAAATAGGTCACATAAGTGTATAATCACATTGCTAATAACAAGCCTCCACTCATATCATAATCATTGATATAATTATGAAAACTGGTTCTGTGAGCCAAGTACAAGATACCTATATTAATAATAAGTTAATACGGGACATGGCGTATAGATAATGTCATCCAGGATGTTCTATTTGTTATTTGTTTAATTTTTGTATAATGTGGTGTGCAATAAAGTGTTTTCATTCATTCATTCATTCATTCATTCAGGATGACGCACCCCACTAATTTTCCGAATTGCTTACAGTTCAAGTGGGCAACCTTTCGTTTGTGGTTTAGTTCTGTAAATACACACTTAAAACATGTGAGTACCCACCCACACTACAATGAATAATAAAATTCCTCTTAACCCACGAAATCCTCGCTCAAAAATTGGTAGCGCGCGTCTTATTGGATGAAATTAACTATAGTTGTGCAACAAAACATCCAAACTTCTTCATTATTTTTTTATGTATTTATATTATGATAATCATTATTAAAAAGTACACACGCACACACAACTTTTGTGTGATAGGGGGCGAGCCTGTCGCCATATCGGGCACAAATTTCAGACTCCAGGTTGAAACTGAATAGAAAAAGTCAATACCATTTTGCGCGACCAGTGGATCGAGCCCAAGACCTCCGCATTGCAGTCGTACCGTAATACAACTACGTCACCGAGTCAGTAATTGCGATCAGCCCTGTATTATACATTACCCACTGCTGAGCACGGGCCTCCTCTACTACTGAGAGGGGTCAGGCCTTAGTCCACCACGCTGGCCTAGTGGGGGTTGGCAGATTTCACATACCCTCGAAATTCTTATGGAGAATTCTCAGGTATGTAGGTTTCCTCACGATGTTTTCCTTCACCGTTAAAGCGAACGATAATTGATAAACAATACACACGTAACTTCGAAAATTCAGAGGTGTGTGCCTTGGGTTTTGAACCTGCGGACATTGTCTCGGCAGACCGTTTCATTCCCAACTAGGCTATCGTCCACTTGAGACAGTAATTATTAAAAAGTAAATTGTCTATAATTATGTCATTTGGATCCGCCGCCTCTCATCCCGTGGTCGAACACAGGGCGTGACGTCGCAACACAATGTTTGCGAAGTTGGAACACAACCGAGGTGATGATAGCTAGGAATTAGTACTCTCCACCGTTCCCCTCATGTTTTATGCTTCACGCAAGCACAAACATTTACTTGCCATAAATACAGCCTTAACAGTTAACACCTATAACATTTATGATGAATGAAAGAAAATGTACAGAATAATTTATTTCAAACTGGAAAATGGCGCGTTTCCTTCCCTCTCATAACACCTATAGTATGTTTATGGTGAATGAAAGAAAATATACAGAATGTTTTATTGACATATTATAGAGTATTCTGTCTGTCTGTCTGTGGCATCGAGACCGATATAATAGATCGATTTTAACGCGTTTTTTTAAGTAGTCACACTTGTCCTTCTCTAGCCTTAATCCCATCCCAGCTGTCCATGTCCTCTATACCAGCTAGCCAATGCTGCTTCTTTGATAATGTACTTAAATCATTTAATTAAAAATTTTAATAATTTTATCTATGTATTGACTTGTTAAGAGCCTTTTATATGCCTTCATAATGAAAGTTTATTTTATTTTAAAACTAGTTGATGCTTTAAGCTGGTTTTAAGTCTTTTTCCATTGTGTAAAAGTTCCATTGTGTACTTTTAAGAAATCAAATTAGCTGAGACGTTAATTTATTAAGTTGGTTTATTTGTGTTCGAAACATCCAAATCTTTTAAAAATAGTGATAAGACAAATAAGTATTTCGAATACTTAACAAATCGTTTTAAACCCGTAAACATACAAAGCCCATACAAAATTCAACCCACCGTAGCAAATAAAATTCACGTAAACCAACCGATGGGATTTCAAGCAATTGTTCGAAACAAGTTTAGGAGCGGTGCGAGATGAACACGGAAATTGTTTTAGACTACGCCGAAGGCCCTCAAGAATTTAGCTAGACGTGAAATTTGTGGAAACTTCTGGAGGTGGAAAAATAGTATTGGAGATGACGGATTAAAGTTTATAGGTAGGGAAAAGTAAAAGTCGAAGACAGCACTGAGTCAGATGTGATACGCAAATATTAAATTCGGGTCTGTGTAATGACAGAGTCTCCTACTAGGGCCGAACTGTATTGTGTAACTAAGCGCTGTATTCATAAATCAATCTCAAGTTTGAGTTACATCTCAAGTAGACATAATGTATGGAACTATTAATACATTATGTCTACTTGAGATGTAACTCAAACTTGAGATTGATTAATTAATACCGCCCCTAATATATCGTTTTTATATCTCTTGTATTTGAGTGTGCGTTGATCTTTTGTACTCGATATCAACAGACATAAGTCTAATTATTTAATGAGTCTATTTGTTATATTATACGGGTTTCATCATTGCAGTTTTCATTTGAATTCGTTTTTAACTATTAACTATCCTACTAACATTATAAACGCGAAAGTTTGTAAGAATTTATGGATGTATGTTTGTTACTCTCACGCAAAAAATACTGAACGGATTGCGATGAAATTTGACACACGGGTAGATCATATTCTGGATTAACACAAAGGCTACTTTTTATCCCGGGAAAATATAAAGCGAAACTTTTATCCCGGAAAAACTTTTTAACACAGGTGGAGCCGCGGGCAAAAGCTAGTCTATAATATTAATACGTCAAGAGCAAACTTTGTACCTCTTTTTGAGCACATTGTGAGCACGAAGGAGTCTGAGATTTGACCAAATAAAGTTCATATAAAGGAGTAGCGAAAAGTAAAATTTATAAATGTAATAAATGTATAAAATACGACGGTCGAATTTCGACCACTAATTTCTATATATATTTATATTTCATCTTTTTTTTTTTTTTTTTCTCTTTGGCAAGGCGCGGTTTGCGCATCTGCCAGTGTCAAAGTTTTTGGAAGTTACATATATAATATTGTTTCTTTTTTATCCTCAGTAGTAGTAGTACTATGTCGAAGTAAAGCAGTGGCTACCTTACCAAGACTTTATCGAGGAGTTTTGGCGGCAACAAAACAAACACTTGACTAGCACAGTTATTTCAATTCACTTCATTTGAGCCCTTTAATAGAACTATATTGGATAATATACCACCATAATTATGCAATATAACACTAAGTATCACCAAAATAATGAATTAAAACAAGAGCACCTCATGACACTTCCAAGTTCCCGCCAAAACTCCTATTTCTATCTTATATATAAAATTCTCGTGTCACAATGTTCGTTCCCGTACTCCTCCGAAACGGCTGAACCGATTTTGGTGAAATTTTATATTCACACTTGGTAGGTCTGAGCATAGGTTGTTATCTATTTTTCATCCCCCTAAGTGATAAGGGTTGTTCACCCTTAACATTTTTTTTTAATTTTTGGACAAAATTATTTGTTTTTATTTTTCTGTAATAGGGCATTAAAAATACATACAACCCTAAATTTTCAACCCTCTACGATTTATTAATAGCCATTTTAGTAAATTAATAACTTTTCGATTTCGATGAAATTTGGCACACGGGTAGATTATGTCCTGGATTAACATAAAGCGGGACTTTTACCGGGAAAACTCATTCACGCGGGCGGAGCCGCGGGCAACAGCTAGTATATTTATATATTATGTTCTATATCTCCAAGTTTTAGAATCTCACTTTTATTATGTGGTACTAAACTGTATTCTGTGCTTTTATCTATAAAATTAACCTCACTATCATTGACGCGTAAAGTCCTCTAAAATTATTGGAGATAAAATCCAGTACTGGGGCCAGTGTTGGCCAGCTGGAACTAGACTAATGGCCAGTTTAGTGCCCGAATTTTAAAGCCAACTATAAACTTTCAGCACTAGCTTAACACTTGGCTCGTATTGCTTTTAGTTACTGCACGGTCTTACGTACCCCTGTACATTTATTTGGAAGTGCAAGAGGTCTTCTAGTGTTATGTTGAGAATTATTTAATTTTGTTTTTATGTATATCTCATATGTCAAAATTTGTCTGGTAACACTTCGTCTAACTTATTTTTCGCATAATATTTTTACGGATAAGTATGAAAGAATAAATTTAGATAGGTAGTAAATAATACTAAATAATACTCATTTAGTAATACTACTAAAGGAGTCTGCCCACTGCAC
The DNA here is from genome assembly GCA_947568825.1 of Sphinx pinastri. Classification (NCBI taxonomy): domain Eukaryota; kingdom Metazoa; phylum Arthropoda; class Insecta; order Lepidoptera; family Sphingidae; genus Sphinx; species Sphinx pinastri. Next base: position 13,868,191 of record OX387632.1, read on the forward strand.
CGTTTAATACTAAGGATGATGATAGGAGGATGTGATAGGAGGCGAGCCTATCACCATATCGGAAACAAATTTCAGACTCCGGGCTGATAATGAGTAAAAAAATCAAATAATCTTTTTGCCCGACCCGGGGATCGAACCCGAGACCTCAGCATTGCAGGCGTACCATTATACAACTACGCCACCGAGGCAGACCGATATTGTTGCGTTACGTTTAAATAAAAAAAAACAGTCTCTAATTCTGTAAGAACTGTTCTGGTAATGAGATTCTCTAATGTTAGTCATATTCGATAAAACTTTGAGCCTGAACATGAAACTCTAGCACGAACTATACTTATACTATGAACTTTATGACTTCTGCTCGCGGCTCCGCCCGCGTGAAAAGCTTTTTCTGGATAAAAAGTAGCCTATAGCACTCAGGAGTAATGTAGCTTCCTATTAGTGAAAGAATTTTCAAAATCACTCCAGTAGTTTTTGAGTTTATCCATTACAAACAAACAATCAAATCTTTCCTCTTTATAATATTAGAATAGATAGCTGTTGCCCTCGGCTCCGCCCGCGTGAATGAGTTTTCCCGGGATAAAAGTCCCGCTTTATATTTTCCCGGGATAAAAAGTAGCCTAAGTTACTCCTTATTACATCAGCTACCTGCCAATAAAAGTCCCGTCAAAATTGGGCCCAGCCAATTCAGAGATTAGCCGGAACAAACAGACAGATAGACAGACAGACAGACAGACAAAAATTATTAAAAAAATGATTTTGGTGTATGTACCGTATATATATTCATATACATGTAATAAAAAACGGTTATTTCAATCTTACAAACAGACACTCCAATTTTATTTATATGTATGTATAGATAAGTAAAGTTTGTAAGTTTTGATCTAGGGATAAATCTCTGAAGCTACTCATCCCATCCTGTGTTTTTTTTTTTCACAAATAAATGGATACATTATTCCTGAGTCCTTTAGGTTACTTTTTATCCCGGGAATGAACTTTAATTCGGGCGGAGACGCGAGCAAAAAGTACTCAATGATAAAACGTAGCACAAAATGTTATCTTTAATTTTTTTTTGGTTTGGCTCCTAATCTTCACTACAGATGCGATTCAATCAATTATAAAACTCAATCTATTTCCGTTCAATATTACAAAGTTTTTCTAAGAAATTTGCAAAGTAAGTAGATAATATAAAATTATGAATTTTTTTTTTTTATTTAATTCAGATATGTCAATACGATGTAGCCCAAAGTAACCTAAATTGTCTAAAGTGTATAAATAAATAAGTTATACCAAGTTCATATTTTTTTTTATGAAACTGGTAGCTGCTTTAAATTAATCAACAGTGTATGAGTAAACAGTTGCGTTTAGAAATTACTTAAATAGTAAATTTTATCATGTATACTAAGCCTACTCTCACTCTCTCAGTATTATATACAATACTATCTAATATCAAATTGCTTATAACTGATATGGCGTAGACTCGCCCCCTATCATACCATGGGACAAAATAAACACGACGAAAAGTAAGTGCACTATTTACGCCTCTACCTACCCTTTCGAGAATAAAAGGCGTGTGTCTGATTTCTATCAAACAAAAATTTGCTCGCCCCCTATCACATCATGGGACGGAATACGCTTGGCGAAAAGTGGGTGCACTAGTTGCGCCTCTGCCTACCCCTTCGGGGATAAAAGGCGTGAGCATGCGTAAAAAATTGCCATAATATCAATATCATAAAGACTACAACTTATTTAAACCAAATCCAGAATTAAAAATACAATCCGACGGCTACAATAAAAATTTCAATTCATTGCAAAAGAATATTTCACAGTGACTGTCCTAGTTATTGCGAATGGCCTTTATTGGCGATGAAGTTAGTTCTGCATTATTGCGTTTTTTCTTCTGTCATAGCGAATTGATAGCTGCAGGGATGTATTAAGATATTTATTAGATGTGTGGGGGATCAGATCCATAGTTAATAAAAGTTTTGGAAAATATTGATTATTGTATGTTATTGTGTGCTTAATTTACGAGTGTTTATTTCGCATTACGTTATTCGTGCTGGGAAGTAGGAAAAAAGTAGCAAGATATTTTCAAAAAAATAATTTTAATTTTAGAACCGTTTCAGTTCTCGAGTTCTCCGATTTACTTATCGAGGATAGCAACTACTGACAGCACCGACCGAATCACTATAAAAGGAGTTGATATCGGGCAACCATGCGCCCATGAACATCATCTTTAGAATATAGTGTTCTGATAACATTTTGTGACCTACTTTTTGAAAGTTATTTCATAAAGTACAAATTTATGATCTTCTTTAACAATTTAGTTTTTGTAAACAATTTTTGATTATTTATAAGTAAGCTTAAACGAAAATCCTTACACTAGTGATAGATGTATTAATTTATTAGTCTAGGTTTGTTTTATTGCAGTTGAATGACAAAATGAAATGCCGCTCACTTGATGGTAAGCGATACGACCCTTCATAAAAAATAGCAATATCATGCTGAATTCCTAATTACTAAGTATTGTGTGGCACTCCACTGCGCTCGTCACCCCGTGACATAAGATGTTAAGTCTCATAAAGACCAGTAATTACGCTGGCTATAATATGTGTACTTCTAGTGGTTCTATAATTACAGACTGAGGGCTGGAAGGACTTGATTCGAATTAAGCAATTTTGTCACTTGTCAAATATTACTGTTATGAATATCTTTCAGATGCAGCTAAAATATCGTAGGAACATTTCTATAAAAAAATATCATAGAAGAAACAAAATTTATTATTACACAATAAAATACCCCCACAATATTACGTCCTAATACACTCCTGTACTCCGATTATCCGGACCATGTTTAATTCGTCGGAAAATTGTATTCGGTCCTTTGGTGACGTGAGTTTTTTTTCTACGGCATAATGTATCGATGGATAGATTATGGAACTATGGATATGAAGCGTTGGTATCGTTATCCTGAAAAATCTTCATTTTTTGCGATTTCATATCAAGTGAATATATTAAAATATCAGTGGGCTTAGAATGTGGCAAAAAAACGCAGCTCGTAAATCGATGACGTTTAACTTTGATGGTTGTGATTGGTCGAAAGACCAATACGTCAGTCACGTGTTAGTCTCTCAACCAATCCCAATAAAACGAAACGGAGTCGTGTCGTGTTTTTTTGTCTCATTCTAAGCACACTGGCCTATGTAACTGTGTCATGAGACACTGAGCGCTGTCTCCTCTAGGTAGGAGATTTTTAAGCATTCTGTGTTATTTTCTTTTTCCTAGCTGACCTAATGGCTAAAAATATCATACGCTACATCGACCTCATTGCCTAAAAACAGAATAACCCAGAGAACATGCGAATACCAGTAATATTTTATTGTATAATGCATATCAATATTGACTCAGAATGATAATTTAATCCAATATTATCATTATTTCGAATAAATTAAACGAAAAACAAGCTATAAAAAAACGTATTCAATTAAATCCACCCAAAAAATAATTGCCGAAATTTGATAATTATTTCCATCCAAAACCCGAAGATCGAACTTTTTAATCGGAAATGAGAATATAGAATTAATTAATCGAGCCAACTCCGACGTTCTGGGATAATATTTAATTAACTTTCCAAAAGAAAAATGTGGAGATGACACGTTTAATTTTCTAAGTGGTAATTAGTGACTAGCATTTTATGCAGCATCTCGTTAAAACACCTTCGAGATTCTATAAAATTCTGGTTAATTTGTGGGTTGTATGAGAAAATCTGTCTTCGTGGCGCAGTGGGCGAAGATTTGAAACGAAAGGTTGCGGGTTCGTATGACTAGACATCGAATATTTTCACTGAAAATGACAATGACATTGTTTCTGATATTTAATGACACATTACTCGATTAAATTGAGATGTTTTTTGCGATGAAACCGCTATATTGTTACACTAGCTATATTAAGTAGTTAATAAGTACGTTTGTGTGACTTTTTATTTTACAAACGTAGTGTAAAATTATTAAATTCATTGAAGAACTAAAAAGATAGAAAAAAGATTTTAATTTGAATATTTTGTTTTGGTTTTGAATAATCTTAGTTGACAGTGTTCACAAACGCTGTATTTTATATATATATATATATATACAAACATATATACATACATACATACACTCGAAAAACATAACCCTCCTTCTTTCGCAGTCGGGTAATAAAACGTTACCTATACAGGGTCATTTTGACACTGCGTTAATAAATGAAACCACATACTCGTCTTTGGCTCTGCTAGCATTATGCCAAAAATCATCCATAAGAAACGAATATTTTCACCAAAAAACTCAATTTTACTTTCTTGATTTTTTAATTTTGTAGTTTAGTGCGAATATGGCGTGTGCGTGAGTGAATTTCTGACTGAAAGTTTCATGTTGCTGCAGCGACGAATCCCCATAGAGTATTAGTAGTGGCGTTAGGGCGTGTTAATTTAAAGTTACTTATTATTGATATTTATTTTGTTTGAAACACACTTTTTTTATTTTACATGTATGGTAAAAATAACTTATTGGAAAGTGTTATTTTCAAGGAGATTAGTATATGGTTTCATTTAGTAACGCAATGTCAAAATGACCCTGTATATCCTACTAGCTTTTGCCCGCGGCTTTGCCCACATGAAAGAGTGTTTCCTGGATAAAAGTTCCGCTATATATTGTCCCGCCATAAAAAGTAGCCTGAAACCTTTCCAGGGCCTCGAACTATCTCCATACTAAATATCATCGAAATCCGTTTGGTAGTTCTTGAGTTTATTGCGTACAAACGGGCGACTTTATTTTATACTATACAAACTTTGCCACACTTTTTTACCCCCTTAGGGGTTGAATTTCGCAAAATCCCGTCTTAGTACGCACCTACGTTCTAAAAGGCAACAAAGGCAACCCCCATGCAAAATTTGAGACTCCCAGCACTTGTAGTTTCTGAGATTTCGTGATACGTGAGTGACCTTTCGCTTTTACGTATTTAGATTGTTTTTCTATTTACATTTAATTATTCGTTCAAAAATTGTACACGAGAAGACATGAAAGTAATGAAAGAGAATAAAAAAAAATCGACTGACTTACAATTCTATTTTTTTTTCATCAACTTTGCACATGACTTCAAGGCATAAAAAAAGTAGAAACTCATTCCGTAAGGTGGTTAGATCCTATGAAACATTGCGTCTAATCACGGGCGTAGCTATAGCTTCCACATGGGGGGTCCTACGATATAAAAATTTTAGTGGCATGGGTTCTTGCCTTGCATGACACCCAAAACGTGAGCGGTCAGTGCCGTAGCGTAGTTTATTGTAAGCTAAGGAGGGGTCCGGACCCCCTGACCCCCGCATATACGCTCATGCGTCTAATAACCAATATCACGTGGAAAAATTCTTAAACTCCTCAATTAATATCATCTAAATAAATAAATCACCAACTTAAGAAAACCTATGTAAACAAGACGGTAAACCGCGGAGTTATGAGTGCCGTCCTCGAGGGAAATAAGAGGTGCGACGTCCCCACATTTGTTGCCTCTGACCTCGCTTATTTCAGAACGGAAATGCACTGTATACTATAGGATGTATGTTTGGAGACGTTTGAGACTTCTTAACACATTTTGCTGATTTCATGGCTGATAAACGTTATTCGTCAAATACATGTTTAGGCCTTGTACCAGTCACACTATAATTTAGGAGCGTAGGTTAGTGAGTTTTGTATTTGGTTGGCTTATACAATTATGTGACGAATAGCGTTTATCAGCGAGCGGTAAAATCAGTCGTTAGTAAGGATTTGACTAGTATGAATTTAAGTAAAAGGGAATTTTTCACATTGACTGGTCCGTCTGGAAATCTTTAAGGGAACTGTTTAGCAGTGCACTTTATGTGGGTGATGATGAAACTTTTGGTAACTAATTCGCTATGTATTTATATAATGTTCGACGTCGAATTCACCAGAACCGAAAGGTTGATGTTAGAAAGACATAAACTAAGCCTTATCTATTCTAGAAAATGTAGATCACGTGTCTTAAGTCGATTTCATTGAGGGGATGTAGAAAAAAATAGTATGATGATGATTAATAGTTTACAAAACCACGGTTTTACTCACGTATTCTTGGTCAGAATCGCCGACCAGTTTCGACCTATTAAGTAGGTCATCTTCATAGGCGAGTGCTGAGAGGACGTCGCGTCGCGGAGGCCTCTCAATCACTGTCAGCCGCCCGCGCCCGCGCCGCCGCCCGCCTAGCGGAACGTAAAGCACGGCTCGAAGGGTGGAGTGGGGGTGGTTCGGTGGGTTTCAAAGATGTCGCAGCTGCTAGATCATCATCGTCAGACACTACCGGTGCATGCAGAACACTTGTGTGAACTGAACTGACTGTGTCGACTCCTCGTATAGGGCTGTTCATGGACTTATGTACGGTTTGAAGAATCGGTTTCCAAGTAGTCGGCAACGTCCAGCCTACGTCGCGGTTGAAATTCGGGCGTTTATTTATCTCAATGGCTTCCCGTATTTTACGCGGGCCGAAAGACTTTTCACGGGCCAATACTTTGGTCTTATCGAAGCGGATATAATGGGAAACGTCCGAATCCAACGCGTGCTCAGCCACCGCAGAGCCATTCCTGTCCAATTTCTTCAAACACCTAATGTGTTCAGTCAGCCTAGTAGCCACGTTGCGTCCCGTCTCACCTATGTAGCTTTTGCCGCAGTCGCAAGGCACCATATATACGCCAGGCACATTCAGTGGGTCACTGTCCTTAGGAGAGCGCATTAAATTCCTAATCTTTGTTAAGGGCCGGAAAATGGTCTTAATGTTGTACTGCCGGCGTAGCAAATGACCTATTTTGTCTGTGACACCTTTGACAAAGGGTAGAAACGCTAACGCTCTATCCACAGACGTGCGGCGCTCCACTGTTTTCTCACTAGCTCGCAGACTATGTTTCCAACTGTAGCCATTTGACTCCAACACTTGCTTGACGTGCATTAACTCCTCATTTATGTATTGGGGATCACATAAACGCAGGGCTCTATTAATCAAAGTCCGTGGAATAGAAGCCAAATGAGCTGGATGGTGGTGCGAGTCAGCCCTTAGGTATCGGTCTGTGTGTGTGGGTTTACGATAAACCGTATGCGTGAGATTCCCGTCGGGTTTCCGCATAACCAATACGTCAAGGAAAGCTAGAGCGCCATCCTTCTCTTGCTCGATGGTAAAAGAGATTTTTGGGTGTATCTTATTCAAGTGACCAAGGAAGGACATCACACTGTTTTTGTGCAAAATGGCAAACACATCATCCACATATCGCCACCAGAATCTGGGTCTGTCTTCTGCCGTACTGAGCGCTCTTTCTTCAAACCATTCCATGAAAATGTTTGCCACCACTGGAGCTATGGGAGAACCCATCGCTACTCCATCCAACTGCACGTAGTACTCGCCCCGCCAAACGAAGAAACCGCTCTTCAGACAGTACTCTATGATACTCATATACAGAAGATGACCTACTTAATAGGTCGAAACTGGTCGGCGATTCTGACCAAGAATACGTGAGTAAAACCGTGGTTTTGTAAACTATTAATGTGATATGGCTCGCGTAAGTTTTAATAATATTATGATGATGATATTAATATTCGAACAACTTGCTACATACTTAAGCTCACTGTTTTAGATGCAAATTACGTTAGTCTGCATCCCTTTACCGAAACCCTAGCCGCCATACCAGCCCTGTTATATATACTCCCCACTGCTGAGCACGGGCCTCCTCTACTACTGAGAGGGGTTAAGGCCTTAGTCCACCAAGCTGGCCTAGTGTGGGTTGGCAGACTTCACATACCTTCGAAATTCAGAGGACTTCTCAGGTATGCTGGTTTCCTCACGATGTTTTCCTTCACCGTTAAAGCGACCGATAATTCACAGAGAATACACACATACATTTTTAGTAAAGCAGAGTTGTGTGCCCTTGGGTTTTGAACCTGCGGACATTCGTCTCGGCAGTCCGTTCCACTCCCAACTGGGCTATCGCCGCTTTTTTCTGAATCTTCAAAATGTCAGGATTTAGAATCAAACTCGCGAACTTCATCCACAGTCCATTCCAAACTAGGCTATCGCTATTATTTTGAAAAGTAATTTCCCATTCCATCAATTTCCAAACTGGCAAAATATCGTTCGAAAACCCCGTATCGTGCATTTAAAGGCAATATCCAATAATGTCGAACAATGATATGCGCGCATGTAATCGAATTTAGTTAGCATAATTGCAGGCACGATGTATTGGCATTAATATGCAAAATCCATCGTTGCGACCGAAAATCATGCAAAATGTCAGTGTGTGTTCAGTTTATTGTCTCTTCTCTTTATTGCCTTCAACGTGTGCTAACCGTTTAGGTTTGCTTTTTAAAATGTATTGCATCATCATGCATTTTCCCTTTTTACGGGTAGGTTTTTTTATGGCATATAATGACGAGACGAGCATGCCGTTCTCCTGATAGTAAGCGATACGACCGCCCATAAACAGTAGTAACAACACCATACAGCACAAATAAAACCCGACTAATTAAAATCATCTTCGATTCATAGCTAATGATTGTTTATGCTTCTGAAACTAGCCAGGTAGTAGATCCTAGCATTCTCTATAACAAACGGGTTGCACTGACATTAAAATATTCACAAAGCAAACTGCGCGTTGGTAGTAAACCAAACAATAAGCTAAGTCCCTTGCCACAGCCCTTGCTATACTTGCAGCTAGGGTTGGCACGCGCAAGGTAATTAAATAGATTATAGTGAAAATATTTAAGATCGTTTTTTATTGCCACGGATAATGACTTTCGACTTGATGATAAGCATCTAGAGTGCATTTTTTTGTACGAGCTTGGCATAGTGACCCCGCTACACCTAATGATATAGGCGAGTGGTCGAGATAGAGTCGATTGATTGCCTATACAGTATATTCGTATATCATATTCGTGAACGGGTGCTGCTTGCGTGGACTGGTCTGCTCTGTTTGATGGTTGACTCTATTGTTTACTTAATAAACATGTAGCTGGTTATTTGACTTTGGTACTCTCCGTTAATTTTCGCATTTAATATCCATCTTTGAAATTGAATTTATATTGTTACTTGCAATTTGTAAAATATATATATATATATATATATAAAATATTAACAATAAAGGACCTACGCTGAGTTTTTTGGTGCTTCTTCTCAGGTCAGTGGGCTTTTCCGAAGCACTGGTAGAATATTTTAGATGATAAAAACATTGTAAAAAATTACGTGTAAAAGTGCCCTTAGGGGCCTAATTACTTAATAAATGATTTGAATTTGAAAATACACAGGCTGATCCCGGAATGCGGCACACTTACATGGGTCAGTATGGCGGATTTTAACACCTTGACTGGTGGTAGGTCTCCCATATGTAAGAGTCTGTCTGGATGGGTACCACCGCAATATCTATTTCTACCGCCAAGCAGCAGTGTGCATGCACTCTTGTGTTGTTGGGTGGTCGTATCGCTTTCCATCAGGCGAACGGCATGCTCGTCTCGTCATTCAATTCAATAAAAAAAAAACTTAACAAAATTTATCCTACCACCGGCCAAATATAGACCAAACTAGGGTTGCATTAGTATAGATATTGCAATCCACGATGACGCACACTACTTATTTATGAGCGGATATTTCGCGGGTTAAGGGGACATTGATTGTAGTTTGTAAATTCACTCATAGGTAATAACTAATAAGTGTGCATCTATAGAACTAAACACAAGCGCAAGATTGCACACATGTATTTTAAGCAATTAAACAAATTAGTTGGGCGCGGATGGAATTATCTATGTGTTAAACCGCCACGATAAACTAAGAAAAGTAACTGCTCCGAGTAAAATCAGATTTATTTTCGTTGTTACTTCAAAAACTATGGTAATAATATGCACTATAAAATTGTAATAAAAAAAGTTTTAATAAAATTTGGAAGGTGACAACCCTACAATACCAGTGGCTCTTAAATATTGCATTCAAAATTTACTCACGTCACCCCACTTTACGAGTGTAAATATAATCTTGAGTTGCAAAAAATAATTGTTTGTGATAAAAAAAATTAAGACCTGGAAATTAATGCGGGATGTTAACTTAAATACTGGAGGATAAACTTGAAGATATTTTTTTAATATTTTTTTAAAGTTACCTACCTATTGTGTTTCTTTTTATTTGTTTCATTGTATGGTGTTTTATGTTCCGATGTCATTTTTTTATTTTCGTCATTCAAATAAGCGTATAGGTTATTTTTATAGATTAGCTTATCGAATATTAAAGAATAACGAGAGTAATAGTAATAGTAATAGGTCGCCTCATGTGAAACTCCACGTCTATTTACTTACTTCTAATGAGTAGCATCAACATTCAGAACTTCGGAGATGGTCGATATTTTCCTGTTACACACTCACGCCTTTTATCCCCGGAGGGGTAGGCAGAGGCGCAATTAATGCACCCACTTTTCGCCATGCGTATTCCGTTCCATGATGTGATAGGGGGCGAGCCTATCGCCATATCGGGCACAAATTCCAGACTCCGGGCTGATACTGAATAGAAAAATCCAATATCACTTTGTCCGACCCGGGAATCGAACCCGAGACCTCAGCATTCCAGTCGTGCCGTAATACAACTACGCCACCGAGGCAGTCACACTTATTAACGTATTTTTTTTATTGCTTCTTATAATGTAGATATTAAATAAGACATAAGTCTTATTTAATATCTTGTGTTTATTTTATAAGTAGACGAATAACCTATCCTACCCAGCCAGATAGTAACAGCCATGGCCAGCTGCGAATTACTGAATTAAAATTTAAATAACCCCCGACACAACAAAACCTCTAAAAAGTAAAATAATAAGTGTCTTTGTCGTTTAAGTACCTAGTAGTAATTTAACCCAAGCGTCGTCGCGTCGGGGGACCATTCTTATGAACCCACACACGCTATATCTGCTATAAGTTGCTATAGAGTAGGGTATCCGGCAGACTACTTGATGCTACAGCATCAGCTCAAAGTTAAAATTTCTTAAAAATATTTCCGAAGTCACAGTACATCAAATTTAAAATCAATCGAACTTTTGAAAGTTGGAAATGAGCTGGTCATCTTCAAACGCCTGAACAGATCTTCACAAATTATAGCTAAGAACCATCTCGATCATATCGGCTATTAAACAAAAAAACCTCGTCAAAATCAGTCCATCCGTTTGAAAGCTACGATGCCATAGACAGACATACAAATACACAGATACACACCCTAAACTTATAACTCTACTCTTTTTCTGTTAAAAAGCTTGTTTTCTATAACATAGAGGATTGAGTTCGAAACAAAGAAGCGAAAATAGTGAATATGTTGCGAAAATAGTGAATATTTTACTTCTTTGTCCTCTGTATCTTCCTGCTCCAGCGATGAGAGTTTCGTCAGTATACCTTCGCTCACTGACACTCTTGTGCGTCAGTTTTCTGATGTGCCTAAAAATTTTAATCTAATTCATTTAAATGCTCAAAGTATTCTGGCTCATTTTCCCGATATGCTAACGTCCTTTGACCATCATAACATCCACGCTATCCTCGTTTCTGAATCGTGGCTCAAACCATGCCTTCCGTCTACTTCTTATTCTTTACCTGGCTTTCGTCTTATCCGAAATGATCACACTGGCAAGGGGGGTGGTGGAGTGGCAATTTATCTCCGTGCTCACATACCTTTTACTATTATTAGCATATCACCACAACCACCACCTTCAAATGCGGGCGAACATCTATTTATTGAGGTTCTTCTTTCGCACTCTAAAGTACTTCTTGGAGTCTATTATAGCCCTTCCTTACAAATAGATTACTTTTCATCTTTAGAAAAAAATTTAGAAGACCTCGTGCCCTGTTACGATCATACTATTATTATGGGTGACTTTAACACGTGTCTTTTAAAAAAAGATCACCGAACCTTCTCCCTAGAAAGAGTTGTCAAATCCTGCAACTTGCAATTTTTACCCCTTAACTCCACACACCACTTTCCTCATTCTACCCCTTCTCTCCTTGATATTATGCTTGTGTCTTCTCTCCCACATGTAGCCAGGCATGGTCAATGCCCAGCGGATAATTTTTCATATCATGACCTTCTTTTCCTTTCTTACAAAATCCGGACCCCTAAACATAGACCTAAAATTATATTGCAACGTAATTTTGGTGGCATGAGTCAGGAAGCCTTTCTTAAGGATGCACAAAATATTGATTGGTCTCAAATTTTAGAATGTGAGTCTACTGATTTTTTTTTTTTTTTTTTTTTTTTTTTATGGTGTACTACATGGTGCAATACATCATTTCAATAACAATCTAGCCTTATGACTAATAAGTTATTCGAATTTAACCTAAACTTCTAATGAGACTATGACTAAGATTATGTCCAATAACACTTTTCTTATTGTCTCTATTAAGGGGAAGACACATTGTTCGCGTGTTCTTTTTAACTAGCACTCACTGCACTATATTGCATTAAATGTTCACTACACTAACTCGAAGGTTTTTGTCCTCTTAAGTCTTCTCACTAGGTCCGTGTTGTCTAGGAGCTGGATTGCCTCGACGTTCACATGATGATGAAGTCTATATTCATGAGCTTCGGCATATTTCTTTACAATATTCGTAACGAAGTCCACTTTAAGGTCCCGATGAAGATCTTCATTTCTTACGTACCAAGGGGCATTTGCAATACCCCGAAGAACTTTGTTTTGGAAACGCTGTATTATTTGTATATTGCTTTGTTTGGTACAACCCCACAACTGTATACCATAAGTCCATACTGGCATTAGGACTTGTTTATACAAAAGTACTTTGTTGTGTACTGACAACGAAGAGTATTTACCAAGAAGCCAATACATCTTTCTGTAGCGGATTTCCAATTCATCGCGTTTCTTTTTGACATGTGCCTTCCAGCGAAGCTTTGCGTCAAGAGTCATGCCTAAATATTTGGCTGTATTTTCATATGGTATGTTTTTACCGTTTATGTACACCGGCTGATAATTCGGCCTTTTGTTGGTGAAGTCTATATGACTTGATTTTGATTCATTAATCTTTAGACGCCATTTTTCAGTCCAGTTGGAGATGGTGTTTACGGCTGTTTGGACCTTATCCACTGCTTCTTCGTGAGTCGAACCTATAGCTATAATTGCTGTGTCGTCTGCAAAGGTTGCAATGGTATGGTTTTCCATTTTAGGAATATCACTGGTGTATAATAAGTACAGGACCGGACCTAATACACTTCCCTGTGGTACTCCAGCTTCTATATGCTTAATTTCTGAATACGAATCTTCATGTTTTATACGAAACATTCTTTCAGAAATATAAGATTCCAAAATTTCTGAAAATTGCTTTGGCAGCATTTTCCTTAGTTTGTACGTGAGGCCGTGGTGCCATACTTTATCAAATGCTTGTGCCACGTCTAGAAACACCGTTGAGCAAACTTTTTTCTCTTCTAAAGCCTTTTCTATAATATTAGTTATCCGGTGTACTTGGTCTATTGTAGAATGTTTTTCCCTAAAGCCGAATTGGAAATCGGGGATTAAGTTCCGTTCTTCTATAACAGGTTTAAGCCTTTTCAAGAAAAGTTTTTCAAATAGTTTAGCCATTATTGGCAACAAGGAGATTGGTCTGTAGGATTTTACCTCATGAGGAGGTTTACCAGGCTTAAGTATCATTATCACTTCTGCAAATTTCCATAAGTCAGGCACATATTTTAGTCTAAATGAGGCATTTATAAGAGTAGTTAGTTTGACGACTGCTTTGCGAGGTAAATTAAGCAGAACTTCTCCTGTAATCAGGTCATAGCCAGGAGATTTCTTTTGTTTAATTTTTTTTATTTCACATATCACTTCTTTAGGAGTAACAAGTCTTATTGCTTGATTGTCTTGTGATATTATATTATCTAGGTCGAAGTTCAGTACAGTAGCTTCATTTGGTTTGAAAATATGCTCCAGATGGTTTGCAAATATATTTGCCTTTTGTTCGTTGTTTATGGCCCAGCGTCCATTAGGTGTTTTGATCGGAGGGACCTGCTTAATTGGTTTTTTAATATTTCTTGTAGTTTTCCACAGCGAATAGTCTGACGTACGGTTGTTAGTAAGTCCACGCAGGTATGTATTCATCGATTCATCTTTAAAACTTTTTATTTCTCTTCTCAATTTTTTTGTGAGTGTGTTAAGAGTTTGTTTGGCTCGTGGGGACCTATTTCTTTGCCACTGTTTTCTTTGTTTTCTTTTTTCTGTTATAAGATTCCTGATTTCTATTGGGTAAGAGGTTCCTCTAAATCTTATTTTTAACTCAGGTGTGTTTCGCCAGGCACACTGTTGAATGTTCACGATAAACTGTCTCAAGTCGTGTTCCAGTTGCTCCGAGTTTTTCAGGGGAACCTTGAGGTCAATAACGGATTCCAAATCAAGCTTGAAGCTTTCCCAGTCTGTTAATTTATTTGTCAGTGCGAGAAATTTGTCTTTCCGCAGGATTTGGTCGGATATAATAAGAATGATTGGTGAATGGTCAGAACTCATGTCGTAGCCCTCCTCAATATGAATAGAGTCCAGGGAGATATTTTTCAATATGAAAAAGTCTATAAGATCTGGAATCTTCTGAGTATCTGTAGGCCAATAAGTTGGCTTGCCTGTAGATATTACGTCACATTTGACTTCCCTAGCAGCTGATAGTAGCTCTCTACCTTTGGCTGTCGTAAGTCTAGATCCCCAAAAGGTATTTTTTGCATTAAAGTCACCACCGAGTATGAACCTATTTCTTAGTTGTTCAAGGACATTTTTATACCGCTCTGCCTTTATCTGCCTCTGAGTCTACTGATGATAAAATTAATATTTTCAATACTCTTATCACACAATTATACGACATCCACGCTCCTTTCCGGACCATCAAACTTAAACATCTTCCCGCGCCATGGATTACAGATGAAATCAGATGCTTGATGCGAAAAAAAGCTGCCGCAAAAACTAGGTACAAGTGTCGCCCCAATGATGATTCTAAGGCCAAATACTTACGACTGCGGAATCGCTGCAATAGGACGTGTAGAGATGCCTATCGTCGCCACATTCATGAATCCGTTGAAGAGGAAGATCCAGCTAAAGTCTGGAAATTTCTCAGGTCACTAGGAATTGGCAAATCTCGTCAAGACTCTGTTCCTATCAATATTGATATTAATTTACTTAACAAACATTTCTCTTCTAGTTCTTGTATTGATATCTCAATTAAGAACCAAACAATTAATTATCTCAATTCCGCGCCAATTCCTAGTCACACTCCTTTTTTCTTTAATCGATTCACCGCTCGTGATGTTAAAAAGAGCATACTTTCTATTACATCAAAGGCAATCGGTATTGATGGCATTGGTCGAAATATGCTAGTGCCCATACTCGATATTCTTTTGCCTACAATCTGTGATATCCTCAACCATTCAATCCAAAATGGAGTTTTTCCTTCCTGCTGGAAAGACGCTCAAGTTATTCCTCTCCCAAAAAAAGCGAATCCCCATAAGTTTTCCGAATATCGTCCCATATCTATTCTCCCTTTCCTTTCCAAAGTTCTTGAGCGTCTCGTCCATTCCCAGTTAAGTTCCTACCTTAGTAAATATTCTATTCTAAATCCCTTCCAATCTGGGTTTCGTCCGGGTCACAGTACAGCGACTGCTCTCGTTAAGATCACCGATGATATACGTAACGGTATGGAAAAGGGGCAGCTCACTGTGCTAGCTTTACTTGACTTCAGCAACGCCTTCAACACCGTTGATTTTGATATTCTCCTTGCTTTACTCCGCTCTATTAACATATCTCCGACGGTAATCGATTGGTTTCACAGTTATCTGTTCGGTCGACGGCAACGGGTTCGCCTTGAGGATAGGTTTTCCTCTTGGTGTAACACAATAGCCGGCGTACCGCAAGGCGGCGTCTTGTCTCCTTTACTTTTCTCTTTATTTATAAATTCAGTCTCCCAACATATTTTCTCTTCCTACCACCTATATGCAGACGATCTCCAAATCTACAGTCAAGCCCCATTCAGCGAGTTAAAAGGCGCTATTGTGGCTATGAATTCCAACCTTGCCCGTATAACCGATTGGAGTGCACGCTATGGTCTGATGGTCAATCCCCTTAAAACACAAGCCATCATCATAGGTAGTCCACGGCAAATTAATAAAATAGATTGGACCCTACTTCCTAATTTAGTTTTTAATGGTGTTAAGGTTCCTTTTGGTGAGACCGTGAATAATCTTGGGGTAACACTTGATCGCTGTCTATCCTGGGGCCCTCAGCTCGCAGCTATAAATAAGAGGTTATTCGCGTCGGCTGCTTCCTTACGAAAACTACGTAATTTCTTGCCTACTGCCACTAAAATTGCGTTAGCACATTCACTTTTGCTTCCTGTACTTGATTACGCCGACGTCTGCTATCCTGATCTCACCCAGACCCAACTTGATAAGCTTGAGCGACTTCAAAACTTCTGTATTCGGTTCGTATTTGGCTTACGTAAATATGACCACGTTTCTGAATTTCGTTCCAAGCTCAAGTGGCTTCCTATTCGCCTTCGCCGGAATGCTCACATTCTCACCTTACTATACAATATTCTTTTCAATCCGTCTTCTCCACGCTATCTTTCCGAACGCTTTACTTTTCTTCATAGCTCTCACTCTCAAACACTAAGGTCATCAGATAACATGGCACTCAACACTCCCCTGCACGGTAGTAGCTTCGTTGATAGTTCTTTTACTGTCCAAGCTGTTCGTCTCTGGAACGCACTGCCGGTGCCTATACGACGAGCTCCATCGCTGAGCAGCTTTAAGAGACAAGTGTTCACGTTCTATCTAAACGCAACATAAATTATTATTTATATTTTAATTCATTTTATGCACATTTTTTTTTTTTTTATTTATCTATATTTATATCATTATAAATATAATATAATTTGTATATATTTATGTATTTTATAATTATGTATTATTATGTAAGTTTATTGGTAAATATAAGTACACCCACACTCCAAATTCTCCGTAGAAGTGATTTCATCCTATGGTTGTCTGGAAGAGATCGCTCTTAGCGATAAGACCGCCTATTGTTACACTAGCTATATCTAGCTAATAAGTATGCTGATTTCTTTGTATGTTAGTGGTGTAAAATAAAGTGTTGTCTATCTATCTATCTATCTATCTAAAGAAGTTCAAACTATTCCTTATACTACATGATTGTTTATAGGCATCGTCTAAAAGGGCTCATCCAACATAATCATATTGTTCTGAAGACAAAAACAGATTTATACCATATTCTCTTAAGTAAGAAATAAAATCGATAACACAATTTACAAATTCATTCAAAAGCGACCAAGACAATTTTTCTATTAATGTAATAATGGTATAAATTTCGAATTCACTACGTCATGACTGATGACGTATTCGCGCGCGCGGCCGTGATTGGCTGATTTGATTGTCGAAAGGTCGTTCCATTCTCAAATTGAGTGCCGCCATGATGAACTCATTCCAAACGGCTGTTCATTAGGTTTTTTGTTGAAGAAAATCTATTGAAAAAGATTTATATTGAAGAATTATTACTTTGATTGACGATGTTATGATTTCTTATAGGAATTTTATAAATGTATTTTTGCTTGAGTGTTCACGAAAGTATATATTAAACCCACTTGTTTTTCGGTTTAAATACATTATTATTTCATTCTTTATGTATTCGATAATATAAAAACAGTATCGATACAACCTAAATACAAAATTACTTCAAGCAAATATAGCCACACATTGTAAACGACGCCTACATTTTCTTCAATTTCTCCAACACTCATCTATAAATAAAATATACTCAAAGCTTCGCCAAAACAGAACAATTCCACATCCAATTATTTAAAACAAAACACTCATCCTCACGTATCCACACTCCATAAGGAAACATACAGCCCCATCTGATCGAGTTAAGTAAACGCTTACCATTCGCTAAGAGCATTAAACTTTTTGTTGTCTACCCTCAGAAGCAGTCAAATTGGGCGTGAATTGCGTAAGGGAACGCTCAGTGCTTGAGGTACGATGGTATTGTTATTTCTGTGGATGTGGTATTGTTGCTCTTAGTAAATTTGAAGACGTATGCAGAGATAAGTCGTAGTGATGGTAAGGAAGGTAACATTGAATTTGTGACAGATTCGAAACAAACTAAATCAGTTTAATAAGAATCTTGTCTATAATTATTGCGTGACTTTGCTGTCTCTCGTCTGACACCGCGGCTTTTGACTCCGCTAGGACTCAACGCATCTTTTCCTTTTTTTCTATTATTCAATCTTTCAAGCCTTATTGACATCCTTTAAAATCCCTATGCCTTATCTAATATTGGTAACGCACCTATGAGCTATGACCATTCTGACATTATAAGTGTATATTATGGTGATCTTTAAAGTCTAATCTATCAGAGCGTTTGATGACATTACACTGTTATCTACTACAAAAATCTACCTAAGTGTATGTAACGTTGCTAGGAACGTTAACTCTCTTCGTAAACGTTACCGTTTACGTCAGTTTAACTACCAATCGAAACCGTTAATGTATCGTATTGGCTGGTTAAACTGTCACTAGTTTTGACGTACGTCTGAACGGCGCTCGTATAAATAAGCGTGCAATGTCACGCGCGCCCTTTTTCTATAATCTTCTTCGCCGTAGCAACACTACCAACTAACTGCGTGTTGCCACGCATACCGTTGTTCCCGCTGGGGTGAGTGTACCACGACTACTAACCGCTTCCAGGTATTCTGTGCATCTGGGCTCGTGAGCTATCACGAGTCGCTGGCGCGGAATGTAAGCCTAGCTTGCATTCCGACCCGCTGGGATTCTGATTCCAGGTTTTTTTCTACGGTGCGGCGTTGACCGCCGTATTTCTACGGTACGGCGCCCTGACCGCCGTGCTCCACGCACGGAGTGCTGACTCCGTGCTGACCGCCTTCTCCACGGTGCGGAGTGCTGACTCCGCCACGTGCACACCACCATCGTCGTCGCGGGTGCTGACCCCGGCCACGTGTGCACCATCGTCGCGGGTGCTGGCCCCGACCACGTGCTCACCACCACCATCGCAGTCGGGTGTGCTAACCCCGACCACCTCACCACCGCTGCGCAGACCACGTGCTACCATCTGCCCGGCGAGCTGCCGCCGGAGCTAGCCACGTGCATCAGCGCCGTGCCGTTCGCCTGAATCGGAGTCTCCGCAGGCCAGTGACTCGTTTGCATACCACCAGCAAACCGTACCGAGTGTAACGCGGAGGTGCAAAATAAAGCTCGTACCACGAACCTAAAACCCTGAGTTTCTCTTCTCTTCTCTATCTCTAACTACCTACCTGCGGCGCCGCACGCCGCAGTGGCGCCCAACGTGGGGCGTGTTTGTTTGTTGAATATAATTATTAGATTTATATGAATTTTGAAAACGTATAGATTTATTAAATTGAGTATTAGTATTTTTAGTATATTTATAATTAGTGTATGCCAAATCTGGGGCTAAAGTGTTATTAGTGATAGGTGGTGGTTTATGATACTGTGCAGTCATACATTGGACATTTTCGAAATTTTTACAGACTAAACGTAGATCTTCAATAGTAGAAATTTTAGATGAACAAGCTATAACATTAGAATAACAAGGCCGAATATTATGCAATAAGATTTCTAGTTGTTCAGACTCTGGTAGTTGTCTAGAAAGACGGGAAAAAAGTTCAGACATTATAGATAGATAAATAGTGATATTTTCAGATTCGTCCTGTGTACGGTTGCGAATTTCTGAAACTAAGCGATAGTCGTAATCGAATTGACCAAAATCCTCAATTAACAATTTAGATAATTGGTCCCAGTCATTTATTTTATTTTTTATGCTGCGGAACCAATGTAATGCATTACCACAAAAAATTTCGGTAGCGTATTTTAATATATCGGAAGACGATATACTTCTAGAAGTTTTAAAATCATTAACTTTTTGCAAAAACAATCTAACACAAGTGGAACCATCGAATTTCAATAGTCTAAAATCAGACATACGAATGCGCTCGCATAAATAAGGTGCAACTTGACTATTATCGACCGATGTGGGTAGATTAGAATCGACACTCGAGTTCAATTTGTTGAGTTTATTAACTAAAATGTTATAGTCACTTAGGATTGTATGCAATTTAAATTATTAAACTCTTATTTAACAACCTATATTTTTTACTAATAAACTAAATTATACACTTAACTAAATTATACACTTAACTAAATTATATTTCTATAACTTATACAAACATTTAATCTATTTACTTCACTACACTACAACTGTGCAACATACATAATATCTCTTGCCATTTTAATAACACCTTCTACTTGGTATTTTGAATATTGTAGTATGTACAATTATTCTTTTTGTTGTTTTAGGAGAGTCCTTTAATACTATAAAGTACTTTCTGTTAGATAGGGTCTCGGGTCATATATTTTGATGCTAGACAGTTTGTTAGAAAGATGTATGTTAGAGGCATGGACGTATAAAAAAAGGCGGACGGACTCTCGCTAAACAAAAACTGAAGCACAGCAATGGCGGCGGCGTAACTATGTGTGCGTAAATGAATGATTGCCATAAAAAACAAAATTTCCCCAATTTTTAACACTAGTTTACACTACACTATTTTTCCAATTTTAGGTTAGTTTTATTGAAAGTCGTTTCAATAATTTTATTGTTTGCAAGATGTAATTATAATTAATTAATTTATATATTATTTAGCTTTATTTGAAATGACCGTGATAAATAATAGCCAAACATATGTGATTAGTAGGTGTGTAGAAATGAATGAGTCTTACCGAAACAATAAAATTATGTTTCCTAACTAATGCTAAATCATACGCACACACTCACTCACGCCTTTTATTCCCGAAGGGGTAGGCAGAGGCGCAACTAGTGCCCCCAGTTTTCGCCGGGCGTATTCCGTCCCGTGATATGATAGGGGGCGAGCCTATCGCCATATCGGACACGAATTCCACACACGGGTTGGTACTGAATTTAAAACCCAATATCACTTTGGCCGACCCGGAAGTCGAACCCAAGACCTCAGCATCGCAGTCATACCGTAATACAACTACGCCATCGAGGCAGTCAAAAGGCTAAATCAAACAACGTAAATAATTAAACTTTCTTTAATTTGCATTTCTTTTTTTTTTTAATTCTCTATCTTGCGTTAACTTTATGTATAACTACCTCTTACTTGTGTAGGTCTTTGAGATGCCCTCTTCTTTCAATATGTGATGAAATCTAATTGTTAAATGTTTTTCTGCAATATATTTAATAAGATTTATTTTATGATCTACACTCTCTTATTATATTAATTAAATCACTCCTCCATACTTCATTTCCTGTAGGAAACCTAAAAAAAACATATACCTAAAAACAACCTATACCTATTTAGTTTAAAAAACTAAATCGTATTTGAAACAAAAAAAATCACGTCTCCTACACTTCGGGGTCATTTACCCGTCAAATAGTTGACAACACTGGAATTGTAGGCTGAGGTTTTGTGTTACAAAAATAAATAATTTTAAATATCAATGAATGTTGATCAAATAAGTGATACATTACTAATTTACCTATGAAATGTGATCCCGTGACATTTGTTCTTGGAACCACTATGATTTTGACAGCATTTAACCACATAAGACGGCATATTTTAATTATTTATTTTTATTCTAACAACGACTTCATTCAATTGAGGTTTGTTGCGTAATGGCGGCCGATCGACATACTTTGGTGTGAATGTGTGCACGATACTCGTGCGTACAGGCAAGCTGACATACTTTGGGTGCTTCAGTTTTTTGTGTAGCGAAATTCCGTCCGCCTTTTTTTATAGGTCCATGGTTAGAGGATGGAATGAATGGGTGAAATAACAAGAATGCTAGGTAGACAGACGGATTTTACTTATATTTAGTTATAAGTAAAATCCTGGTCTTTTCGGCGGGGTACTGTAACGTTGCTAGGAACGTTAACTCTCTTCGTAAACGTTACCGTTTACGTCAGTTTAACTACCAATCGAAACCGTTAATGTATCGTATTGGCTGGTTAAACTGTCACTAGTTTTGACGTACGTCTGAACGGCGCTCGTATAAATAAGCGTGCAATGTCACGCGCGCCCTTTTTCTATAATCTTCTTCGCCGTAGCAACACTACCAACTAACTGCGTGTTGCCACGCATACCGTTGTTCCCGCTGGGGTGAGTGTACCACGACTACTAACCGCTTCCAGGTATTCTGTGCATCTGGGCTCGTGAGCTATCACGAGTCGCTGGCGCGGAATGTAAGCCTAGCTTGCATTCCGACCCGCTGGGATTCTGATTCCAGGTTTTTTTCTACGGTGCGGCGTTGACCGCCGTATTTCTACGGTACGGCGCCCTGACCGCCGTGCTCCACGCACGGAGTGCTGACTCCGTGCTGACCGCCTTCTCCACGGTGCGGAGTGCTGACTCCGCCACGTGCACACCACCATCGTCGTCGCGGGTGCTGACCCCGGCCACGTGTGCACCATCGTCGCGGGTGCTGGCCCCGACCACGTGCTCACCACCACCATCGCAGTCGGGTGTGCTAACCCCGACCACCTCACCACCGCTGCGCAGACCACGTGCTACCATCTGCCCGGCGAGCTGCCGCCGGAGCTAGCCACGTGCATCAGCGCCGTGCCGTTCGCCTGAATCGGAGTCTCCGCAGGCCAGTGACTCGTTTGCATACCACCAGCAAACCGTACCGAGTGTAACGCGGAGGTGCAAAATAAAGCTCGTACCACGAACCTAAAACCCTGAGTTTCTCTTCTCTTCTCTATCTCTAACTACCTACCTGCGGCGCCGCACGCCGCATGTACTTAAATAATTAAAATATACCACATCCATCTTTCAACCATCCAAACCAAATCCAGCAAAGTGGAAAATAATAAAAAAGATTCGGCGTAAATAAGTTTCGGTAACCTTTAAATCTGTCTGAGAGCGTTATCCTCGCACCCAACAATTACTGGAGAGGGCTTCCATACTATGCATGTGTCGATTTTATAGATGGAATTTAGGGTGTTAAGGCTTCGGTTTATTGCAAACATTTCATTTTATTAAGTGCTTTTGTTGAGAAAAACAATATTTTTGGATAGTCTCGAATGATGTAAAATTTCATTGGCATAATCAAATGCATGGTATTGATTTTGCTGTACTTAATACGAAAGTACTAAACGTAATCATATCATATATTTTTGAGTTACTTTTGTAACATCACACGTTCGAACATGACACAGATTACTTGTTGCGCTCCTGAAAAATTTCTTATAATCTTAGGTACAAGGTTTAAAATAAATTGGAACGCAACACAACCTTTTATAATCTGAATCAGAATTCTCTCATACGAAAGACCTGCTCAGTACATTGATTAATCCTACTAATATTATAAACGCGAAAGTTTGTAAGTATGGATGTATGGATGTTTGTTATTCTTTCACGCAAAAACTACTGAACGGATTTCGATGAAATTTGGCACACGGGTAGATTATGTCCTGGATTAACATATA
This sequence comes from Sphinx pinastri, assembly GCA_947568825.1. Classification (NCBI taxonomy): domain Eukaryota; kingdom Metazoa; phylum Arthropoda; class Insecta; order Lepidoptera; family Sphingidae; genus Sphinx; species Sphinx pinastri. The sequence goes on from OX387632.1 coordinate 13,891,768, forward strand.
GGCACCTTTTTATTCCGGGAAAATATTAAGCGGGACTTTTATCCCGGGAAAACTCAATCACGCGGGCGGAGCCGCGGGCAAAATCTCGTACTTAATATCGATATCCAAAATACACCAATAAAACTCTTCTGAACAGAAATCCCAGTAAATTGAAATCTAAATTCTAGACTTGAACGAAATAATTTCCTATCCAGAGTTATCTATTTCGTGCCGTTGACCAAATCCGGAGTATAAAGGTTGAGATTTCCATTCTAATATAAATTGAACTGCAGGAAACGGAAGTTAAAACGACGCCATCTTTCCGCGACGGTTAACTTTAACTAACGGCTGTTACGTAGAGATATTTACGATCGCATGTAATTAAATTCAGGAACAATTTGCGTTTGTGATGCTATTTGTATGCAATTATGTTTTCGATGTCCCAATGTTTATTAAATTTCACTTATTATAATAGTTCTAAGCTATCTACTGAGTCAGGTTAGAAAGTTAGGAGTTAGGCTGGGTTGTTTCGTGGTCAGGTAAAGTTTTATTACACTGGACGACCGCGCACCGCCTTCACCTTGCTGTGAATTCCCCAGTGTGAAAAGAGCTTTAACTTTACTTGACCAAGAATGAAACAACATCGCCTTAGTCACAAATTATGTTGCCAAATCCGTCACGTGGAGATTTTACTATACACTGGTTCTTGCTTGCGGCTCTACGTACGTGAAAGGCCATTCCAGGTATACCTATACAGCGAACGATATGGCGCGTGGACGGAGATTGTCTTCTTTGAGTGGGGCTTTTATTCCCATGTATACTATCCAAGATAAAAAGTACTAAGTAAATAATATCTTAATCTAGGACAAGGTCTCCCTGTGTGCCGAATTTTATCCAAATTCCCTCATAATTTTCGCGTTTAATCCTAGCAAACATGCAAACATCACAAACGCATAATATTGGTAAGATTCATCTCATAATAATTTGATTTTATTACTTAGCCTGTGGACGATAGCCTAGTTGGGAATGGAACGGTCTGCCGAGGCAATGTCCGGAGGTTCAAATCCCAAGGCACGCATCTCTGACGTTTCGAAAATACGTGTGTATTATTTATCAATTATCGTTCATTTTAACGGTGAGGGAAAACATCGTGAGGAAACCTACATACCTGAGAATTCTCTATAAGAATTTCGAGGGTGTGTGAAGTCTGCCAACCCGCCCTAGGCCAGCGTGGTGGACTAAGGCCTAACACCTCTCAGTAGTAGAGGAGGCCCGGGCTCATCAGTAGGCAGTATTTAATACAGGGCTGATTGCATTTTATTGCATTGCACTTAGCCTGTTGTTTCATCCATGTTCAAGTAAAATTAATGGTCTTATTACAGTGGACGAGCGCGCAGCGCTTCGTGTGAATTTGCTTGCAATTTATCAGTGTTATAAGTCCCTTAACTGTACTTGATCACAGATGATACAACCCGGCCTTAGTAATGTTATAGTAATACTTTTTGGTTTCATAAACAACTCCGAAGAAAACACACAAGTGCAATACACCCGCGAACCCAAAAAGCAACAACCACGCTCAAGACTCCACGCCGTGTGTCCCCAATGATTGTTTGGGCCGACAAATTGCAACCTTTGTTGGCAACTGTACGGTATTTGCAATAGTTTAGTTCAGTTAAACGTTTCTATTATAGTGTTTGGAATCTTCGGAGTGCCGAAACGTTGTCTGGAGTTTATTTAGATAGATTAGATACGTAGTGGAAAATTTTATTTTTTAGAACGATATAGAGAAACGATTGTATTGGATTATTTTGGCATAGCGTTAATAAATAAAACCACATACTCGTCTTTACCTCTGCTAATATTATGGCAAAAATCATCCAAGAAAAACCACCATATTTTCAACAATAATCCAAATTTTTTTCTACTGATTTTTTTTTATCATATTATAGTTTATTGCGAATATGGTGTTTGCGTGAGTGTTGTTCTGACTGAAAGTGTATTTTGTCGCTGGAACGAATCCTCGAGTAGTAGTAATGGCATTAGGGCGTGTAAACTTAGTTACTTTTTCTTTATATTTATTTTGTTCGAAACTTACACTTTTTTATTTCACATCCATTAAGTTAAAATATCATAGTGGAAAGTGTTACGTTCAAGGAGATAAGCATGTGGTTTCATTTAGTGAAGGAATTTCAAAAACACCCTGTATAATGGAAATTTTACACGCGAAATGACAAACGTCTTATACAAATGTGAAGAGATTATTGCAGTAACAGGATCGAAGTAATACGTGGATGATGATGTATATTGACAACTCAAAAATAAAGACATTATATAGGTACAAATATCATGGTATTCTGTATTTTGTCTATATTAAATATTAGATTTTGTTCACGGCTCTGCCCGCGTGAATGAGTTTTTCCGGGATAAATGTATCGCTTAATAATTTTCCGGGATAAAACGTAGCCTATGTTACTCGCTGATTATGCAGCTTTATATTGGTGAAAGAATTTTTAAAATCGGTCCAGCAGTTTATGAATTTATCCGTAACAAACATACAAAAATACAAATCTTTTCTCTTTATAATATAAGTATAAAAATAGGTCCGTAAATATCAAGAATATGAAGAAAACATCTTGCCTTCGCTACAGCGGACAATTTCAAACTCTTTCTTTTGTGTTTGAATGATGACAGACGACAAACCAGAGATTTTCCTGAGGGAAATAAGCTATATCAAATATCTCGCTTTTGTGTCGCTGAAGACGAATCTGTGATGTCTATTCGTACTTATTTTTACTAGCCGTGTGCTTGGTGAGATATCATCTATCAGAGGATGCAATGCAATAAAATCAGCCCTGTATTATATACTGCCCACTGCTGAGCACAGGCCTCCTCTACTACTGAGAGGGGTTAGGCCTTAGTCCACCACGCTGGCCTAGTGCAGGTTGGCAGGCTTGACATACCCTCGAAGTTCTTGTGGAGAATTCTCAGGTATGTAGGTTTCCTCACGATGTTTTCCTTCGCCGTTAAAGCGAACGATAATTTATAAACAATACACATTTGACTCGTCAACGCCCGCGGCGGACACCGGTGTCCGGGTATATAGGGCAACCACGTATATATCTATATATAAGCGGGCGTTCTTCGAAAATTCAGAGGTGTGTGCCTTGAGTTTCGAACCTCCGGACATTGCCTCGGCAGACCGTTCTATTCCGAACTAGGCTATCGTCCACTTCAGAAACGGAGAGGATCAGAGGATAATAATACTTAATATGTATTATTCTGTCCCACTTCTAGGAACGGCCTATTGAGAGTATTTTACTTTTTTTTTCTCTCTTTGGCAAGGCGCGGTTTGCGCGTGCCCTGCGGTCCGGGGGCATCTAAAGAATTCCGCCACGGCATTCCCTGCCTGTCGTAAGAAGCGACTAACGGGGACTAAAGTGAGAATCGCGGAGCGAGCAGTGGGGGTCTGCTGGCTCCACTACTTCAATATAATAGCGACTCCGAGGTGGACGACAATGCAGGTGGTCGGTCTCCTGCAGTCGTAGACGTCAAAGGCGTCCTATAGAGCTCGGGGGCATCTTAGCCCCCTCGTATAGAGATGGGCCGCAATGCGGCATCGCGCAGGGGCGGTTCCGTGCAGCTATCTTCGTGCAACAAGATACCCCAGGGCCGTCCCGTAGGCGCCGAAGAAAGCCACCGCGGGATTTGGTTGGTATGCCGATGTAGGGTGTACATAGTGTTAGGGACTCGGTCCAATGCTCGCTCAGATGATGCCATACTCCCGAGTGTCGACATTGGGCCGTTAGATCGGTGAAACCAACATAACCATCCACTCACCCCCCAGTGGTGGTAGCGATAACGCGTTTTTTCCCCGCGAGAAAAAAAAAAAAAAAAAAAGGCGCGGTTTGCGCATCTGCCAGTATCAACGTTTTTGGAAGTTGCAGATGTATTGTTTCTTTTTTTATCCTCAGTAGTAGTACTAACTCGAAGTAACGCAGTGGCTACCTTACCAAGACTTTATCGAGGAGTTTTGCGGCAACAAAACAAACACTTGACTAGCACAGTTATTACGATTCACTTCATTTGAACCCTTTAATAGAACTATATTGGATAATATACCACCATAATTATCTTAAGACCGGCATACTTGTGTCGACTGGTGATAGATAAATCCCAGTTGATACTATCTGGGCCAAATCCGCTTACCATCATGTAGAGTTGGGTCGCATTGCCGTGCCAAAAAAGAACAGCTCTGTGAAAAAGCTGCCCCAGTTCTGCCTGTAGAATAAACGCGTCAACTTCGCAAACAATTATCGTGGGAATATGAGAACATAACCTAAACCAATCAAACGGAATACCCAGAGACGTGTCGAAACTATAATAATAATGTTCTATTTACATTGGTAACAGTATTAATTATCCGTCCAAGTTGTGTAGGTTATTAAATTCAATAACCGCCCCTATGGACCGAATGCCAATTAAACAAGTTTGGTTAGTTTGTAACTAGTGGCGCACACCGATTAGGCGCTCGCGTTGATGTTGGCGCATTCGGGTTAAGACAAAGCATCTCACAATGTCAGTTTGTTCTAAGATTATATAGAGTGGACATTGGGAAAATTGACATACAAAAATTTTGAGCCTGTTGATCAGTAACTCAATCTAGCGTGCAATAGCAAAAAACCTAATGTAAAATGCATTAAAACACACTTTGACATGATCGTAATGTGTAATTTGGTATAATTTCTTCCAAAATATTGTTTTCTTTACAAAATAACCATGCCGATACATCTTTTTTACTGGTGGTAGGTCTCTCATATGTGAGAGTCCGTCTGGGTGGGTACCTCCGCAATGTCTATTTCTAGCGCCAAGCAGCAGTGTGCATGCACTGTTGTGTTTCAGTTTAAAGGATATTGTAGCCAGTGTAAGTACTGGACATAATGAGACTGAACATCTTATGTCTCATGATGACAAGCGCAGTACTTTGTAAGTCAAGATGCTGGATGGTATTGCTACTATGGGTGGTAGTATCGCTTACCATAACAGTTGGCGTGGCTTTTACTGTCGAGTTAGATATCAAATTCCAGATAAATGTTAGTAAGTGATTAAGACCGGCCTTTAAGAGTTAGTATCTAACCCTCTGACATCAACAGGAACTCACGAAACCCTAAAGGGAGCGGCGAGCGAGACGTGCGTCACAAAGTTGAACGAGTGTACCAGGTGTGGCCCGGGCCACTTCACATTATTAATTACAACCCCCTATTTAACGGTTTATAGTTAATCTTTAATGGTTACTACTATAGTCACAACTCACAAGGCCAGTGAAGGTTTAATGATTTAAACTTAATCGACTTAGCGCGTATTTTTTCTTCATGGTCAAGTAAAATTAACGGTCTTATTACACTGCAGCGCCTTCGCCTCGCTGTGAATCCCGTTTGATCGCTTAGGTAGCTAGTGAAAGGCTCGTAGGTTAGCTAGGCTAGGGCCTGTAGTGTCCTCACCGGTGAGGATCGCGACGCGTTCCTCCCATTATTTTTTAATAAAATGATCTCTTTTTTATATCCCCTTTCCTGCGAGCCCGAGCTGGCTTTTTTGTTTTTGTTTATTTCCCATCATTCATTTTACTCCCAAAAAAATGTCGGTAATTATCAATATAATCAATTTAACGTATCTTGACTTATCATAAGTGCAACTATGTTCGCCTACGTGATGAATAAAGTATTTTATTTTATTTTTTTATTGAGATACCTCAGTGAGAAGAGCCTTAAGTTTATCTGATCATGCATGAAACAACCCCGCCTTAATTCTCTGATTCAAAGTAGATTCTTCAATGTTTGAGTGGCCTCGGTGGCGTAGTTTTATTGCGATACGTCTGTTGTTTAGGTCCTAGGTTCGATCCTCGGGTCGGATATTATATTTTATTTGTTCAGTGTCGAGCCTTTCTAAAATTGTGACTTGTTAATTCTAAGAGGAAAATTGAATTCAGGAACACGCTGGATGCAGGCCGCTCTTGACAGGTCTGTCTGGAAATCTTTGGGGGAGGCCTATTTTCAGCAGTGGACGTCATGTGGCTGATGATGATCATGATGATGAATACTAAGAGAGGGCTTGGTTGTACTCCAGCTTTTATTTGGGATCTAATCTGGCTGACTATCCCGCCCTCACACCCACCACTGCAACTCCTATAAGCCAGGATCGGCAGTGACACGCATTTTATGATATCGAGCGGTTAAGCTAATTAGTCTTAACCCGCAACGAAATTAATCAAATAGAAGGATAGAGAAAAGGGCCCACCCAGGAAAAAGGAACAAGGTCTGATGCTATATTTACATAATATGATACTATAGCCGGCAACTCAATGGAAGTTTTGATAGCATTTGATAATCTTGTCTAACGACTCACACTCGGAATCAAGATATCAGTTTTTTTTTATTATTGGTGTTTATTGACGGTCGTAGTTACGTATCATTACTTATTCATGTCCACAGGGAAATTCATCTTTGATGTTCGTCAACCTTATATGGGTAATTCGTTTTTGATCGCGGCTTCGCCCACGTGCATAAGTTTTTCCGGGAAGAAAGTCCCGCTACATATTTTCCAGAGATAAAAACGCCTAAAGGCTATTCCACAGTATCTAACTATATGCCTTCACCCAGATCTGTTCAGCCGTTCTGATGTCAGTGACGAACAAATATCAATCCAAACATTCGCATTTATATTCGTAGTAAGATTTAAAACAAACCACCCTTATTTAAAATACTATCGATTTTAACGAATTTCCACCAGGTACCATATTCACTTTCATCTATAAGATATATATAAAAGAAAGTCGTGTTAGTTACACTATTTATAACTCAAGAACGGCTGAACCGATTTAGCTGAAAATTGGTGGGGAGGTAGCTCAGAATCAGGAGACATAGTGTACTTTTTATAACTCAAGAACGGCTGAACCGATTTAGCTGAAAATTGGTGGGGAGGTAGCTCAGAACCAGGAGACATAGTGTACTTTTTATAACTCAAGAACGGCTGAACCGATTTAGCTGAAAATTGGTGGGGAGGTAGCTTAGAACCAGGAGACATAGTGTACTTTTTATAAATCAAGAGGCTGAAACGATTTAGCTGAAAATTGGTGGGGAGGTAGCTCAGAACTAGGAGACGTAGTGTACTTTTTATAACTCAAGAACTGCTGAACCGATTTCGCTGAAAATTGGTGGGGAGGTAGCTCAGAACCAGGAGACATAGTGTACTGTTTATCCCGGGAAAAATATATAGTTCATATGACACGTTGCAATACCCGTTGATGTTTGGGTTTCTTATATCCACAACAAGCAAGAACCAAACTTAAATACAACTCTGTGTTATCCAGGTTATCCAGGACGTACAATTCTCTTAGCCAGTCTATAGACGTGTTCAACAATTCGTTGAGAGATTTTGAAACTGAGCTCTTGAAGGCTTTGGATGCTAATATTTAATAATTATTTATAATTTATATAATATAAGGTAAAGCCCAAAATGTTCCTTTTTAAAATAAGCATTTAATATTATTTCCTCAAAATATTATAATATGTTAGATAATATATATTAATGTTTATATAATAATTTTAAGATTGTTAATTGTTATTTTTAAACATTTTAATTGTTTTTTCCTTAATCTTAATGCATGCTGTGGCAACTGAAGGTAATGCATTTAAAATATTCTTAGTGTTTTGTAATTTTTTTATTCATTTAATGTAATTACTACTGATTGTCCTTAAACAATAAATAAATAAATAAATGTTTGGCAAACTAAAGAGTGCAACCTATGCTCCAAAATACATGAACAATAAAGAACCATTAAAATACTTAATTTTTTTATTTGTATTTTCTAATAAAAACATTTAACTTAATAAAATTGAAAATCTGCTTATTTATTGCCTCTAAGGCGGAACAGAGTTCGCCGGGTCAACTAGTATGCTATGAATAAAAGGTTCACCCAAGGTTCAAAAATCCAAACAAAATAACCCAAAACACAATTAAAAAAACGCACAAGTAAACAGAAAAAAATGCGTGTTTCTTTCAATTACAAACGTCCGAAAGGGGGAGGCAAAACACAAAACCGTTTAGAGCTTATCTCGTTTGTTTACCATTCTATGTTTACGAGTAGTCATAAAGTTAATACCACCTTTTGTCCTTACCCTCGGCTAAGGAGGGAGCGACAAAAACTACCGGCGGGGCACAGTTGCGTTATCAGTAGGGCAACCTTCGTTTTTGAGGTTTTGGAGTAGATTTTTTGTTGTGGCAACAATTAGGAATTACTGGTAAAGTTTGTTGCTGATAAATATCATACCATCTATTTTTTAAACCATCTATTACATTGTCTATGAGAAATCGCCTATAGCAATAAGAGATTATATTTCGCTATTTTTGGATATAAACTTGTCTTCTATAGATTATACATACATACATAAACTCACGCCTTTCTCCCATTGGGGTAGGCAGAGACTATGGAGCGCCATGTGCTACGATCCAAGCATACCTCTTTCGCTTCTTCCACAGTCATCAGTCTCTTCATACATGCTCGTCGGTTAAGAGAACTCCTTATTTGACCGTTCCTTAAGAGGTCGTCAATTTGGTCCATGAAGGTACGTCTAGGACGTCCCCGTCCGACACTACCACTTACTTTCGCGACATAAATTTCTTTCGTCACTCTCCTTTCGTCCATCCTTTCAATGTGGCCAAACCAATTACTATTGTTTTTATCTCTCGTCTGTAAAATTAATTTGATGGGTACGAACGTTTTGGCTATTTTTACCATCAAACAGTAGTAAGATTGTTATTTATTGTGTTAAAAGATAGTGTAGTGTTAGAAACAGAAGCCATTTTGATTTAAATAAAAACGATTTATTTCTGTTTTTACATTAACACATTTATCACTGGTTTTACATAAACACATTTAACAGAAATACATTTACAAAGATATCAGCAACTAACCGACCAGCATGAAAGTCAATGATCAACTTACTCAACTGTCACTAAGACTCAGCACGAATGAGCAGAATGAGCCACAATGAGAGTGCACATCGATACGGCAGCCTTTTTATACACCCAACTGACACTTCCACTATTAGTTTGACATTTCGACTGATTTTCATATCTGGTTAGCACGCTACAAATACCGTTACAAAACTTTTATCCTAACTGTAGATACTGGTCTATGAGACTTAAAATTGAATTGTATCAGGATTACGAGTTCAATTCCGTGGTTTGTTCGATTTAACTTCAGAACAATATCTATTAGTTACTAAGTGTTGATCGCGGCTTCGCCTGCGTGAAAAGCCTTTCCCGCTACAAAAGTCCTTAAAACACAGTACGACACCAGCGCCATCTACCTAACCATACCAGCCCTGTATTATATCAGCAGTGCTGAGCATGGGCCTCCTCTACAACTGAGAGGGGTTAGGCCTTAGTCCACCACGCTGGCCTAGTGCGGGTTGGAAGACTTCACATACCTTCGAGATTCAGCGAACTTCTCAGGTATGCAGGTTTCCTCACGATGTTTTCCTTCACCGTTAAAGCGAGCGATAATTCACAAAGAATACACACATAACTTTTCATAAAAGTCAGAGGTGTGTGCCCTTGGGTTTGAACCAGCGGTCATTCGTCTCGGCAGTCCGTCCCACTCCCAACTAGGCTATCGCCGCTTGCGCATCATCTACCTAAAGAATCTGATAAAAAATATCCATTATTGCCCATGGCAGGAAATTACCGGGCGAAAAAGTAGCCTATGTGTTAATCCAGGACATGACCTTCCCGTGTGCCAAATTTCAATCAAATCGGCTCAGTAGTTCCTGCGTTTACTTCTAACAAACATCCAAATTTTTCACAAAGTTAATATTTATATTAGTAAGGTGAGAAGTAAGATTGTGCGTTACAATAATATTAATATTTATTGTTCGAACAATAACTAGTAGAATTAATATTATTCAGATCTTTAAACTTCTCGTGTCACTTAGCCTGAGACATCTTGCTCGTCTTACTTTGAATTTAATATGAAAAAAAAATACAAAAAATCAATAATTCTGATAACTTGCACTACTGATAAGTGTTCACTGTACCAACTCGCTCACGATACAGCTCGCTGGCGTTTTTTTTTTCTTTTTACTAACCCTACCACCTAGGTGGATAGCAGGGAATTACTGTTAGAAAAATGTTGCCATGTAAAAATAGAAGTTTAAATATAATTACGAATGTTGGATACTTAGGGGGATTTTATCTATGGTATTGGAATAGTAATCCGGAATTTGTTGAGGAATGAATCACCATGAGTATTCTCCGCCTTGTGCGACTATTGCGCTGAGGTCTCGGGTTCTAATCCCGGGTCTGGTAAAGTGATGTTAGGTTTTTCTGCTCAGTATCAGTTCAGAGCCTAGAATTTGAGCCTGTCATGGCTATAAGCTCGTCCTTTGGCATCATGAGAAATATACACGGCGAAAAATCGGTGCACTAAATATATATGTGCCAACTCCTTCGATGAATGGGCATTTATGTTTACATAGACACCTATACAAATATCTCACGTTTAGCACGATTATGACTTCAAAAAAATCGAAAATTGAGTTATCGTCCAAAAATTACTTAAAACGAAATTTTCAATACAACAACTCGGTGGCGTAGTTGTATTACGGTACGACTGCAAGGCTGAGGTCTCGGGTTCGATCCCCGGGTCGGGCAATGTGATATTGGATTTTTCTATTCAGTATCAGCCCGGAGTCTGGAATTTGTGCCTGTTATGGCGATAGGCTCGCCCCCTATCACATCATGGGACGGAATACGCTTGGCGAAAAGTGGGTGCACTAGTTGCGCCTCTACCTACCCCTTCGGGGATAAAAGGCGTGAGCATGCGCAGGTGCGCGCGCGCGCAATACAACAATAGTTCAAACACAGCCATATTCAAGCGGGAAAAGGACAAAATCTATTATATCGGTACCGTTTTTATTATATTTTCATAAAAAAGGGACCAGTTTTAAGTAATTTTATGACGATAACCCATTTTTTTTTTATTGTGTCGTTTTCGTCCTAAAGGTGCGATTATGATGGAATGAAACCCTCTTCTTTTATAACGTGTGACCTCGCATTACTTGAATAAATTAAGCGTCAATAAAATATGTAAAGTACCTCGGTCGCGTCACCCTTCTTTTTCCTGTATCGTTCTTGGAATTGCAATGAACCGGAAAACATTATCTTTTGTTTGTAAACAATGTCATGAAATAGGGACTTGTTTTGTTTTTAACGCCATCTGGTTTGTGACAAATTAATTAGCACTACATTTATTACCTCGACTGCCTCGGTGGCGTTGTTGTATTACGGTACGACTGCAATGCTGAGGTCACGGGTTCGTTCCCCGGGTCGACCAAAATGGTATTGGATTTTTCTATTCAGTATCAGTCCGGAGTCTGGAAAGTATGCCCGATATGGCGATAGGCTCGCCCCCTATCATATCATGGGACGGAATACGCACGGCGAAAAGTGGGCGCAGTAGTTGCGCCCCTGCCTACCCCATCGTCCCTGAAGGCGAAATTGTGTATAAGTACACATATTTTATTTATTAACCGACTTCAAAAAGCGGGTTCTGTATTTGGCCCGTATGTATATTTGTATGTATGTTCGTGTGAATGAAGATTTCGTTATTTTTATCGTCTGTCAAATTTCATCCAGATCCGTTCAGCCGTTTCTGCATTAAATTCTAATAGACATCCAAGCATACCAACATTCGCATTTATAATCTTAGTAAAAAGTAAAATATTTCATTATTTTGAGATACGCAGTATTTTATGCATTAAGTATTTTATAATGCCTCGGTGGCGTAGTTGTATTACGGTAAGACTGCAATGCTGAGGTCTCGGGTTCGATCCCCGGGTCGGCCAAAGTGGTATAGGATTTTTCTTTTCAGTATCAGCCCGGAGTCTGAAATTTGTGCCCGATATGGCGATGGGCTCGCCCCCTATCACATCATGGGACGGAATAATGGCGAAAAGTGGGTGCAACTAGTTGCGCCTCAGCCTACCCCTTCGGGGATAAAAGGCGTGAGTGTGTGTGTGTGTGTATTTTATAATAGTTTCATCACTCTCTATTCTGTGGTCCAAGTAAAAATAAAAAACATCCGACATCAATAATGACTTCAGTTAAGGAAACTCATTAAAATTATCTTCGGGCCCGGTTTATTCCCGCGGCGCTGTATAAGGTATAAAACTGAGCATTTTGAGACAAACATTACCACTTGGTTATAGTCTCTTGGAGGTTACATACCTAATATCAAAATGAAGTGTCTGTTTGTTCTTGTTGCTGCAGCTTACCTCGTGATAGTTAGCGGTCAAGGAATTCCTATCGGTAAGTGATTTTTGTATCTAATTCTATATTTCATCACCTTTTTTGACTGTTGGTATAGTACTTCGGATGTAAGTCATGCGAAACTGAGATCGTTTCTCACAATCAGATGTAGTGGGGTGACTGCCACTGATTAAAAAAAAAAACTCAGATTGGAATTTCTGCGTTATAATATTGTATCGACAAGCTCATCCATAGTCTCAGCCTACCCTTATGGGTTAGATGCGTGATGCTATGTATGTATGACAAGCTCATTCCTATCACATCAAGACAAGTCATGACATAATAGATTTCATCAAGATGGCACTGATTATGCTTCTGTGTAACTCTTCGTAAATAAAGCCTTAACTTACGTTATGTCTTGTTACAGCTAATTGCCCCAAAGGCGAGCACTCAGTACTCTACTGCCCCCAAAAGGCAGAGCCGGACTGTGACATTCGCGTGGTCCATGACCTCATCAAAGGAGGTGGATTGTGCGACATCCCCCAATGCTTCTGCGACCGGCCTACGATCAGAAACCTCAAGACTGGGAAGTGTGTGATGCCGTCAGAATGTTGATTTGGTAGTAGAATATTTATAGAATTTAGATTGTAGGTCGTTTTTTTGTTTTGTTGTGGCAATTGTATGAACATTTTGCCAATTTCAAGTTAGGTTGCAGGTAGTTAGATTTTTTTCCTAAATCTTACAAATTATAAGAGAATATAACAAAGCCTTTAACTGCCAATTTAGAAAAGTTTTTTATTTATTTTTATAAATAAAAGCAACAATATCATACTATGCACACTATGTCGAAACAATTTGATCAATAAAATATTTTTATAAAACATATTTTTTATTTCTCTTGACTTGAACAGTTGAACGGTTTTTGGTGTGTTTTTATTATGATCTGATATTATGGGTTTTCATGAATGATAGACATCGGTTAGCACCTGGCGTGTTCCGGACTTTGCTATCTATACTTATATTATAAAGAGGAAAGATTTGATTGTTTGTTTGCATTTAATAGGCTCCGAAACTACTGGACCGATTTGAAAAGTTCTTTCACCAGTATAAAGCTACATCATCAGCGAGTAGCATAGGCTACTTTTTATCCCGGGAAAATATAAAGCGGGACTTTTATCGTGGTAAAACTCATCCACGCGGCTGGAGCCGCGAGCAGAAGCCAAGTAAAAAATAAAGACGCGATAAGCTTGTATTTTTTTAAAGAGCTACAAACAGAAATCGCCTTATTTATCAGTCGAATTTCGATCAGAATACTTTGATAATAGCCATTTTATTTTCCGGTACGCAAAGGTGTTTTGATACTTTAATTTCGCTAGCTATGTTAAATTCCACGTACTAGACAGTGCAATAGCGCATCAATGGGACGAAGAACGACTATTGGGTACGCAGTCTTAGTCCTAGTTGAATATGCCTGTCCAGTTTTAGTCATCGTGGTTGAAATTGGCTAGGCTGGAATCATCACATCATTAGGGTGTGAGTATATTACTCTCATTTAACGGACACTATCCCAAACTAGTAACTACAGACTGGTAGAAAGAAAAGATTATAGAAGTGCGTAAAAAATGGCTAATCCGACATCTTGGACTGTCCGCCATATTAGATTTAGAGCAAAATCATTTTATTTTTTTGTATTCTCAGCAAACCCTTTCATTTGATACCCATAGTGTAAATTATTAAAAATAACTAGTCCGCCATCTTGGGTGTTCCGCCATGCTGGAATAAGGATGACGGCACATAGCTAACCATACATTGTCATCCAATCTTAACGGGTATACAAAATTTTCGCTCAATCGGTTGAAGATATCTGCTTAAAAATTGAGTTGCATGATTCCACCTGAACAAACATAGTTACATACATTGCAAGTAAAATAAAAGCTTGCAAAAGGCATATTTACTTTACCCGTGACCTTAGCACGGCTGTCGTACCGCAATATAATCCGAGGCAGTTTATATTAAGCAGCAATAGCTATTTCAACATGAAGTACTGAGTCTCTTTGCTGCGTTATTAACTCAGCAGTACGAGGTACAAAGTCTGAAAGAAACTACAGATCCGTTTTGTTGGAAATGAATTATTTATTTGTTACTGAGCTTATTATTGGTGTTTTATCGTTTGCTTTACTAGCTTTTGTACACAGCTATCGCGTATAACTATTTTTTGTGCCAATCTATCGTAGTGGTTGTCGGAAGAAGAGCCGAGAGACAGACCAAAAAGGTACTTCAGTATTGAGTAACTGTTGCTCGCGGTTTCGCTACGTGCTTTCCGGGATAAAAAGTGAAAAGTAGCCTATTTCCTTCCCAGGGTCTCAAACTATCCATACCAAATTTCATCGAAATCCCTTGGGTAGTTTTTGAGTTTATCGCGTTCATACAGACAGACAGACGCGTCGGGGTATTTAATTTTTCTAATATGTATGTAAGAATATAAGTACGCAGTTGGATATTATATATTAATATTGGCGACTATAGTTCTTGCTCATAACTCCTAGCGAAAGAGTCTCAGGGACAGTAAGACTCACTTTCTGTAGACTATTTTTTCAACAGAAAATTATCTGTATACAAGATTTTCGACAGAAAGTCACTATCCTTTTTCTTTATAGTTCTCACACACACACACGCGCGCCTTTTATCCCCGAAGGGGTAGGCAGAGGTACAACTAGTGCATCCACTTTTCACCGTGCTTATTCCGTCCCATGATTTAATAGGGGCGAGCCTATCCCTATATCAGGCACAAATTTCTGACTCCAGGCTGATACTAAATACAAAAATCCAATATCTCTTTGCCCGACCCGGGGATCGAACCCGAGACCTCAGCATTGCAGTCGTACCGTAATACAACTACGCTACCGAGGCAGTCAGTCAGTATTTTAGTTCTCTATCCGTTTAATAACCTGCATTGCCTGGAAAAACTATTTTACAATAGCGCTAAGCTAAACTTGCCTCACTTTTATCACAAGGAATATCTAATTAAAGGCCATTCTTTTCTTGTGAGAACCAAGTTGTTTTCGGAAAATATTTGTTATTTCTTTGTAAAGATAAACACTGAGTTACAGCTTGGAAGTTTGTTGCCTTGGCAAAGTAAGCGTATGCTGTATAACATAAGGTATTCTTTTAATATGAATTCACGCGGGTGAAGGCGTGAAAAAAGTAAGTATTAAATATCGTATTAAAGTTTGTATTCAAGTGTGGAGGGTTTAGTACAGGTGCCAATGCATCGAAGTTTTAACGACCTTACTTGGGTCCGTAGAAAAAACGCATTTCTACAATAGTTAACGCTAAAAAAATGGGAGTGACAAATCGTATCTGTCCCAAAAATATGTATATATCATTTACATATTTTTGGGGTTCCATGCAATGCAATGCAATCAGCCATGTATTATAATACACTGTCCACTGCTGAGCACGGGCCTCCTCTACTACCGAGAAGGGTTAGCCCTTAGTCCACCATGCTGGCCTAGAAAGAAAAAAGGAACCCTTAAAGGGTCACTTTGTTATTCGTCTGTCTGTTGCTCCATCTCTGTCAAGACCTTTTTTCTCTTGAACGCGTAGATGTTACAAGTTAAAATTTATCAAATACTCAGGTTTCCGGTTTATTTCAGCTGAAAAAAAAAACAGACTTTTAAATCAACGCGATCCAAAGATATGACCGTTTATGTCGCATATTTTGCGATTTCAGAAAGGAATCAAAACCTATAGTGTAATTACTTCCTACTTCTTCTACGTAAGTACTTTCTACTTCCTTGACCTAGAATAATGAAATTTGGTAAGCAACGAGGTCTTACAGCACACGTAAAGCCGTTAATGTGTATAGTCAGCAGCATAAGTAGATGAACAAATTCAAAATTTAAAATTGCCTACATACTTTTGTGTTCTTACTAATCTTATTTTTCTCTTCACAAAAATAAAATAAAAGGTATTTAGTTTACTTAAAACGAAGAAAAAAATATTTCAGTTTAACTTAAAGCGTATATAGGCGATTTGAAATTTTGTTTTTGTACAGATATTTATGCTGCTGACTGTACTTTAATACCAAAAAAGCGAATTTAAAATTACTAACTTTTCAATTTAATTAATTAATTTAGCAAACTATTGAGCTTATATAAAAATGAATTGAGATTTCACCCCACTATTTTAATCCGTCAAAGCGGCCGTCATAGCGTGCCGGTATTATAGTGTGGTCCCAGTAAAAATAAAAATATGATACGTCAATAATGACTTCAGTTAAGGAAAATCACTAAAATTATCTTCAGGGCTCGGTTTATTCCCGCGGCGCTGTATAAGGTATAAAACTGAGCATTTTGAGAAAACATTACCACTTGGTTGTAGTCTCTTAGAGGTTAAATATCTAATATCAAAATGAAGTGTCTGTTTGTTTTTGTTGCTGCAGCTTACGTCGTGATCGTCAGCGGTCAGGGGATTCCTACCGGTAAGTAAATTTTTATAATATTTATTGTCTAATTTAAATTTTGTGTTTTGGCATAGTACTTTGTATGTGAATCGTACGTTTATGGATTCGAGTCCCAGCCCAGGCAATCAAAGTGAAGAGTGATTGAAATTAAAATGTACATACGTACATACACTCACGCCTTTTATCCCCGGAGGGGTAGGCTTTTCGCCGTGCGTATTCTGCCCCATGATGTAATAGAGGGCGAGCCTATCGCCATATCGGGCACAAATTCCAGACTCTGGGCTGATACTAAATAGAAAAATCCAATATCACTTTGCCTGACCCAGGGATTGAACCCAAGACCTCAGCATTGCAGTCGTACCGTATTACAACTACGGCACCGAGGCATTAAAATTTATTTTCTATTATCTCATAATGTATCATTAGATAAGTCTCGAGATATTTGGCAAGATGGCACTGAAACGGTTCAGCCTAATCCTTCGTAAACATAGCTGGGTTCTGCTAAACCCTTTAGAATTTAAGCCGTGACTTACGTTATATGTTGTTGCAGCTAAGTGCCCCAAAGGCGAACACTCGGTACTCTACTGCCCCCAAATGGCAGAGCCGGACTGTGACATTGGCGTGGTCCACGACCCCATCAATTGGTTTGGAGTGTGCGACATCCCCCAGTGCTTCTGTAACCCGCCCACGATCAGAAACCTCAAGACTGGGAAGTGTGTGATGCCGTCAGAATGTTGATTTGGTAGTAGAGTATTTATAGAATGTGCCCTGTTATAGATAGTCTTTTTTTTTCATTTTTTTTAGAATGTAATAATGTAAGAAAATATAATAATGTATTTAATTGCCAATATAAAGGGATTTCTACTTTTTTTTATAAATAAAAGCTATATTTTAATACGATGTACAGTCAGCAGCATAAGTAGATGAACAAATTCAATTTTTCAAATTGCCTACATACTTTTGTGTTCTTACTAATCTTATTTTTCTCTTCACAAAAATAAAATAAAAGGTATTTACTTTACTTCAAACGAAGAAAACAATATTTCAGTTTAACTTAATGCGTATATAAGCGATTTGAAATTTTAATTTTGTACAGATATTTATGCTGCTGACTATACATTATGCCAAAACAATTTAATTAATAAATTATTTTATAAAATATATTTTTTATTTGTCATAAACGCCTAAAATGTTTTTGATGTGTTTTCATGACTGTTATGGATTTTTGGGTGTTTATAGATAATAAACATCGTCTAACATCAGTTACAAGCTCGTTTGGCGGCCCTTACCATAAAAAGGAAAAAAATGAGAGGTGTCAAGGGACACCCGGATGAAACGAAGTTCCTTTCGATTAATTAGTGAAGGAATTGTAATAAAATTTTATTTATATAACAGAGTGTGTATATATATAAATATATAAATATTTTCCTATTTCCGTTCCAATACATAAGTTTCTAGAGAAAAAAACAAATAAATACGTGTGGCACTCGGAGACTACCGCGGTAAAGCTATTGCATAGCATTTTTATCACAAATTTTGATTGACTAAACACAAATTCGATCTTACGCTTACCACATAAAGTAGATTTTTAAACGCGAGCAAAGCACGTTTAGTCTTGTTATTGATAAATGTCAGTAACCAAAGTAGAATAAATCAACAAAATTTGAAAAAGGAATGTTACGTTCGATTCTTTTGTACTCGTGCCGTGCCAACGCTGGGGAAATAGCTTCTACGCAATGTATTTAAGGTTCATTTTAGATTAGTAAGAAATGGTTTTAATGACTTTAATAAATAAAATAAATACAAATATACTCGTTTCAAGAATTATAGCTTCTACGCATTGTATTTAAGGTTCATATTAGTAAGATAATAGAAAAAAGTGTCGTGACAACTTTTCCGTCCAGCCCCCTTTCACAACGCGCAATAAGGAACTTCGTTCCAAAAATAAAAAAAAAAGCCTGTGGCATTTAACTGCATCATGGATATGATGGTTATCACGCCACCGGTCGGTCACCAGAGCCTCGTCGGTTAGCCAGCAGGGTGTACTATGTGCAGGTGAGGTTTGTTTGGGCTCCTAAAGATGATGGTTGGACCCCCTTACACCGTTATTTACGAAAATTACTATTGCGTTACTTTATACGAAAAATCTACCTAACTATAGGTATTGCTCGCTGTATCGTACATCTTGGACCACGTCGCCCTTTGGGAAATTACAGTTTGAAGTAATTAGAACTGGCCCAGATAAATTTCGTCCTAACATCCGAATATATTTTTTGATTAACCAACAGCCGTGTAGATATTCTAATTTAATTCCTGAAATTTAGTATCCTTAGGGAGTTCGCTTCCTGGCTTATAACAATCATTTTAAGAAGCCCGCAATTAGATGAGTCTTAAGACGACTTGTAATGTTAAGATAACTTTATTAGCTGCGATAAATATTTGCTTAGAAGCGCGCACTGTCTTACCTTTTGGACCACCCCAGGGCGATTGGTAGAGAATGCCTTTGGCATGAAGTCCGCTTTTACATATGTATAAAGTGCAAATCAATAAATAATGGCAGAAATAGAGACATCATGTAGACTTATTTATCTACAGTATTAATGAGCTTCCTCGTTCGGGAGAGTTCAATGTCTCGTAGAGGCAGCTTATAATAATAATACCAGCCCCTTCAGTGCCTCCTCTACTACTGAGTGGGTTTAGGCCCTAGTCTAGCATGCTAGCTTAGTTCGAGAAGAATTCTCAGGTATGATAACGATGCTTTCCTTCACTGGTCAAGCGAACGATAATTGATAAACAATACACATATAACTTAGAAAAGTCAGAGATGTGTGCCTTGGTTTTTTAATCTGTGGACACTCGTCCCGGCAGACCGTTCCATTTTCAAATAGGTCCTCGTGTACTTCACTATAAACGGTATCTTGCTATGGATTTTATAACCTAAGTAATCTGTCATTCAGTTGTGAACAAATATTAGCTGAGAAAATCTAACCGCATCTCTACCCGAATCACGTAAATAATAAACGGCTCCTATAAACACGCAAGTAAAATATCTAACTGAAAGTTATTTCGGGGCAAAGAGTAAGATACGCGACGAAGAGGAGACACTTCTTTGACTAATAAAAGTATTTTCTAGAAGAACATCAGCAAGCAATTTTGGTGGTACATACTATCATTACTAATATTATAAATGAAAAATTTTAGACTGCCTCGGTGGCGTGGTTGTAATGCGGTACGACTGCGGTGCTGAGGTCTCGGGTTCGATCCCCGGGTTTGGCAAAGTGATGTTGAGTTTTTCTATTCCAGACTCCGGGCTGATACAGAGAAGAAAAACCCAACATCACTTTGCCCGGCCCGGGGATCGAACCCGAGGCCTTGACGTTGCAGCCGTACCGTAATACAACTACGCCACCTAGGCAGTCTTTTAATCCAAAATGATATAAAACCAAATCGAACATAAAAATCCACATGTCCACAGAACTACACAATCTTTGATGAACGTTACCATCAACATTTCATTGACAAATATTTTTTGTGCGACATAAACCGTGTGGGCACATAAACATAACATAAACGTCTGTTTCATAAACTTGCACTACAGACAAAACTTACCTACATAAACCTATTTACCGTATAGACCCATAAAGTTACCAGAACACATGAACGCTCTCACGAGCTGCCGCAAAGCATTTCGGCTGTAATAAAATTTCACCCGTTCAACTGTGCTTTGGGTTTTGCCGTCCAGTGTTTATCTTTTTTTTTCTATGACATTAAATGACGAGACGCCGTTCGCCTGATTGTACCTAAGCGATACGACTACCTATAAACAGTAGCAATACCATCCAGCACCTTGACTTACAAAGTACTGTGTGGCATTCCACTGCGCTCGCCATCCTGAGACATAATATGTTAAGTCTCATTATGTCCAGTAGTTACACTGGCTACAATGTCCTTCAAACCGAAACACAACAGTGCATGCACTCTATAGGCTTGGTATTGTTATTATTTACGTACTATCAGGCGAACGGCATGCTCGTCTCGTCATTCAATGCAACAACAAAAAAACCGCCTTCTGTTTAGCATAGGCCTATTCTACCACTGAGAGGATTTAGGCTTTATTTATTTTATTTATTCTAGACAAAAAATAATTATATTATTCTACCACCACGGTGGCATTGTGCGGGTTGCCAGACTTCAAATACCTTCGTAATTCTAATGGAGCATTCTCGGGTAAGTTTCTTACGCTTCTTCGCCATTAAAGCGCGCATGC
This sequence comes from Sphinx pinastri, assembly GCA_947568825.1. Taxonomy (NCBI): domain Eukaryota; kingdom Metazoa; phylum Arthropoda; class Insecta; order Lepidoptera; family Sphingidae; genus Sphinx; species Sphinx pinastri. The sequence continues at coordinate 13,912,782 of OX387632.1, forward strand.
TCACGCCTTTTATCCCCGCAGGGGTAGGCAGAGGCGCAACTAGTGCACCCAGTTTTCGCCAAGCGTATTCCGTCCCATGATGTGATAGGGGCGAGCCTATCGCCATACCGGGTACTAATTCCAGACTCCGGGCTGATACTGAATAGAAAAATCCAATATCACTTTGCCCGACCCGGGGATCGAACCCGAGACCTCAGCCTTGCAGTCGTACCGTAATACAACTACGCCACCGAGGCAGTCATTAAAGCGAACATTGATTAAAAATGCACAGTATAGAGTTACAAAGCATTACATTTTTTTCCGCGCAGCTGGAAAAGTCATTTGAATCTACGAAACTAAAACATTATCTGTAAAATGCTGCACATCTGTACAAAGCGGTGCCAAAGTATTCACGGAAACTCATTCAAAGTGTAAGCATTCGAGTCGATGTAACTACCTTCAAAGTAAATACCTTTTCGACGTTCGAGCAACGTATTTTACTCAACATGAAAATGTACTAAACCGAATGTATTTTGAATATAAAGGCATCGAAGCGTTTACAAGGTACGTCAGGATCTGATCTGATCCATTTTTATTTACTTACTGGCTTTTGGTCGCGGCTCAGCCCGCGTGAATTTCTTTTCCGGCATAAAAACATAATCTATACGTGTGCCAAATTTCCTCGAAATCCGTTCAGTAATTTTGGTAATGTGCAGTAACAAACAAACAAAAAAACAGACAGACAGAAACGAATTTAAAAAATCGCTGATTTATTTTCCATTACTCTTAGTCACCACCTTTTTTTTAAATCACATTTCTTTAAATAATAATAATAATAAGTATCTTTATTGCAACAAAAACACAGATAATTACAAAACAGGCATTAAGTACATAAAGAACAATTGGCATATCTGAAATTAACCTTTACAAAATTGACAGAGGTCCCCAAACTAGGCCATGCCTGTATCTTGGGGTACCGATAGTGTGAGGTATCGTGAGTTAGGCAAACAGTAGCACAGAAAATAAAATAAAAATTTACAACTAAATCATAAAATTGAACGTTTTAAAATTATATAACATTAATTATTCTCATAACAAATAAAAATATACAAATCTCAAACTAAAAATAAATTTTAAGAAGAATCTATTCGCTTTTTACCCCAGAACGGATTCAGTGTCATCGTAGTCCAGTGTAATTAACCAGTAGATGAGTTTCTTTTTGGCTTCACGTGCAGAACAGTGTTTGATGTCGCATAATTTGACTACCTTGTTATAAGTATGCGCTCTTATGAAATAGCCGAATCTGCGAGCGAAGGATGTGTGAATGTGTGGTAGCGAGAGTTTATAAACCCTATCTTTGAGCATAGTTTTGTATGTGTCAGTGCCAATAAGTTTTTTGTGTGTGGATAGAGTTGGTCTGAGGATGAAAAGTTGTCGAACCGTCAGGATTTGCGCTTGTTTGTAAAGGTCAAAAGTGGGGTGTTTGAAAGGCAATTTTAGCAGCAATTGTAGCATTAAATGTACAGACACATCGGTTCTACTGCTTTATTATATGTATATAACTCTTTAGTATAGATAGACTAGCTGTGCCATGTCGTCTGTGTGGACTTGGATCTATTTCTTAAGCCTATCTCATACCCCTCTCAATATACCTGTAGCACAGTACACGTACAAGGCTCGTTTCCCGTATCGTCCGTAATATCTAGAATTAACCCTCCTAGAAATTAATATCTATTGCCAATGTTTAGAACCTCCCAAAATATCCATTGGTGATCGCATTTTGAATACAATATAGTTTTTTATTAAATTTAAAATAGTGAATTGGTGCGGTAGCTTATAATTTTTAAAGTTTACATCTTACACACTCACGCCTTTTAGGAATGATATCAAGCAGAAAAATCCAATTTGTCCCACTCAGGATTCGAACCTGAGACCTCAATGATAGTCTTACCGCGCACGCAATACAATGCCACCGAAGCAGCTTAAGTTAATAATGTGAAAATTTGTATTAGAGTTCTATTTGTAAATAACCCGATTTCCTTAGAAATCCCAGTGGATACAACTAGATATAAAATCGTGAACTTATAGTATAGTGTAAAGGCACCTACTGGCACTTGGCGGCTGGACACAAGAAGTGTTCCCGTATATCTTATGATAATATTTCACAGGTCGTGTGAAGTCGCGATTTTGAATGTATAAATATTTATGATTTATATCTCAGTACCAAATATATAGAGTAAAAAACTTGAGGTAAAATATTAATTTTACCTCAAGTTTTTTACTCTATGGTTTGTATTAATTTATGTATTTCAGCCTCCAAGCCATGTGATTTGTGATACAATTATTAGTAATTATAAAGAGCCTTAAAATTTGATGACAGTATAATAATATCTAATAATAGCGCATCAATAATTTATTTTGTTAAGTTATAAAGCTGTTGCTTTAACTACCTAAATACGGACGATCAGTTATAATTATTGATTTACAGCTCCAAATGCACCACGTTGGTCTAAAAGATCAAAAATCAAATAAGAATTGTCAGTTCTTATCAAATCAATACGAACAATTACGTGTCCTTCAGTAATTAGGTGATCTACAAATTCCATAACAGTGTTATCAATCATTATCATTAAGTCGATACTACAATCTTCAACTCCGATTTTTATTATAGTAACAGCAAAAATGCGTCGTTTATTCATATTTTGTGCATTTTTTGTGAGTTTGCGAGCTGAAGACGATTATAGAATTGTTAATTTGGATGGGATAGGTAGTGTAAGTGGAGAGAAATATTGGAATGGCAATTTTTATGAGTTCTACGGTGTACCATACGCGACCGTGCCTAAAGGGAGAGATAAATTTAAGGTATGTACATTTTATCTACAAAAATAAATGTTTTGATTTAGGCTTCTTTCAAATGTTGCAACAATTGTAAGTTATCAGTTTAAAATCCGTGAAATAAGTTTGAAAGTGGTAGGAGGCATTTACATTACACATAAATACTTGTGCTTTACTATATATAAAAATAAAAAAAAACCGGTTAAATAATCAAATTGGACTTGCTGCATCAAATGGCGTTGGTATAAAAGAAACCCTGTGCAAATTTCTTTCACTTCCGATATTCTGGCGTGCCACTATTTGTGATTATTTTATTTGTAGTTTTTGGTGTTCGACGCTCCGAATATAAGATTTTAAAAAATTAACAGCTCTTGTATATTTCTGGCATATTATGTGAACTGAATTTGAACAAAACCACCTAACTACTTACCAACCCTAAGTACACAAACCAAAATCGAATATGAAAGATAACTATACCAAATAATATTTGTAATTCTAGGCACCATTGCCAGTAGAACCATGGGAAGGAGTCAAAGTAGCAAATGTGAGAAACAACGTTTGTCATCAAGTATACCTAACAGATGACGAAGACAATATCATTCTCCATGGTGAAGAAGAATGTCTTACTATGAATCTATATGTCCCGGAAGAAGCAAACGAAGAACATCCATTACCAGTAATGATTTATATACACAGCGGTGCGTTTTCAGGAGGCAGTGGTAATATGGCAAAGTTAAATTACTTAGCAAGGCACGATATTATTGCAATCAGTTTCAACTACAGAGTAGGTGCTATAGGATTTGCTTGTCTTGGTACAGAAGAAATTCCTGGTAACGCAGCATTGAAAGACCAGATTGCTGCTTTAAAATGGGTAAATAAACATATAAAGAAGTTTGGTGGTGATCCAAATAGAGTGACGTTAGCTGGCTTCAGCGTTGGTGCTGCCATGGCAGAAATACTTGCACTATCCAAATTAACTGATGGATTGATACATCAATTAGTTTTGGAAAGTGGGTCAGCTCTATCGCCTTTTGCTATCAACAGACACCCTATAACTACAGCTACAAATATAGCAATATCTATGGGGTATAACAACACGAATAAAATAGAAGATCTAACAGAATTTTACTTGAATGCTTCAGCGTTGGACTTAGCAGTTAAAAGCAAGAACTTCTTTTTAACTAACAGTACGTTTGGATTTGCTCCTTGCATAGAGACTAAAGTTCCAAATACAGAACCCATCTTGACTGAATCACCTTTAGATATTCTGAAAAGAAATGACTTCAAAAAAATTCCGATTTTAACAGGCTATTCCAATATGGAGGGCATAAGCCGAACAATCAAATTTGATGATTGGATGGATGGCATGAATGAGAATTTTGCTGACTTCCTTCCAGCAGATTTGGCTTTTAACGAAGATAAAGCTAAAAAGGTGTTTATAGATCAAATAAAGAAGTCTTATTTCAAAGATGAAGAAGTATCCCATGATACTCTGCAAGGCTATATAGATTACTTCTCTGATTCTATGTTCAAGTACGCTATAATCAAATCAGCCAAACATTACGCAGAGAAATCTAATCAACCTGTTTATTTATATGAATTTACTTACGTTGGTAAATTGAACTTTAAGCATCACTACATGGATAAGATAAAGGGTGCAAGTCACAGAGACCAGAGTGCTTACATCTTGGATTTCTTGGATTATACTGTCAGCTATAAAGATATGGACACTCGTGACCGCATGACAACGATGTGGAGCGACTTCGTGAAGTATACGTAAGTTATTACAGATTGACTGTCAATTTTATGTGTCACGCAGAATCTGCACTTCCATTACTTACTGCATTTTTTATTTAGTTAACTATTATTACTACCTCCTATATAATATTATTGAAACATAAAGATAAATATATATTTTTTATATATTCTAGGGCAATTTTGTCACAGAATATTAGCAATAATATATTAGATAAAGATTGAAAATATGCTATGATTAATACAAAAACATAAGCCCAAAGATGCGTAATATTAGTCATAATAATTATGATATTAGACGATGACGGACTGCCGAGACGAATGTGCGCAGTTTCAAAATCCAAGGGCACGCACCTCTGACTTTTCTAAAAAAGTTATGTGTGTATTCTATGTGAATTATCGCTCGCATTAACGGTGAAGAAAAACATCGCGAGGAAGCCTGCATACCTGAGAAGTTCTCTATAAGAATTTCGAAGGTATGCGAAGTCTGCCAACCGGCACTAGGCCAGCGTGGTGGACTAAGGCCTAAACCCTCTCAGTGGGAAGTATATAATACAGGGCTGGTATGGTATGGTATGATATTAGATAGAGAAAGATTTTAAAGACTTGATTCACATATTCTAATTGATAACCACTAATTATTTTGCACGATATTCAACGTCAAATTACAAACAAAATTTCATCTCTAAACGATGAATATTTTAAAATTTAACATTCTTTCCAAACCATTTTCATTCCAATTAAAAGCCATGAAATATTTAAATTTTATGCAGTGTACTACAAATAGTAGAGTCCAAAACCTATTGAACGCTGGGACTATTTGCATAGTATTATCGTTTACTTTTGTATCTTATTGGAATCGAGTAAAATCGTTTTGAGAAAACTAATATTTGTCCAAGATTTTATAAATATTTACTTATGCGTGATTATTATTTGATTTCTAGACTTTTCGACGTCTATTTTTAATCAATATTATAACGATGTTTTATGCTAGTGAATTAACATTATTGAAATTATGTCGATGAAAAGAATACTACGAATAACTACTTATAGAAAATGTATAATTCGTTACTAATGTTTCGATTATTATATTACATACAATAAAACTAAATTACACTACACCAAAACCACTTAATCAGTCGGTATTTATTTGAAATTATTTATCTATCATAGTATATTGACAATACAGACCTTGGTGAATGTAATGTACTTCTCAGTCAAGAGGCATTGTATATATTTCATTACCGGCTTGCATTTTAGAACTTTATTTAAAACTCCACACTATAAGAAAGAGGTAACAAGTACGCAAAGTATTTGGCGACCTAAAGGTGCATTTTAATATTAGTATTACTAAACGGACACCATTAATATAGCCTGTACAGGAAAAAATATCTGGCTGTTGAGGTAAAATGTGGAAGTAATTTCTTGTACTGACAATGTTAACTGTTAAACGCCCCTAAAGCAAGTTTTTGGTTTTCTTGGTCGGGCAATAATTGCAACAACTTTTATATAGACTTCAAGAGCATAGAATTTCATTCCGTAACATCGTTACCACAATTTCATCATAAAGATGGAATTTAAAAGCCTAAAATATTTCATACTTATAATTTAGTATTAATGCCATTTATAAATACGAACAATATAAATCCTTCAAGTTGGAATTTCAATTTTCAGTGATCCAACGGCCTACGAGAGCACACTGATCAACGTCAAATGGCTGAGTCACAGCGTAAACGAACAGAATTACTTAGAAATTGGCAATAAATTGAAAATGAAGAAGGATTTATTCGTAAAACGATACCAGTTCTGGGATACAGTTTATAGCAAGTACTATTGGAATCCGACTGCCCAGGTGACTGGTGAAAAAAATAAAAAATAAAAGAAACTGTTTTCTTTTTTTAGAATATATAACCAGTACCTATTTTACTTTTTTATTCAGCAATTCCTCAGCAATATTCAGAAATAGAACTAGTAGTCGGTACATGATGTTTTATAAATACGTGTTTTAGTTTTGGCGGAAACTTGGAAGTGTCATGAGATGCTCTTGTTTTAATTCAGTATTTTGGTGATATTTAGCATTGCATAATTTTGGTGGTATATTATCCAATATAGTTCTATTAAAGAGCTCAAATGAAGTGAATTGAAATAATTGTGCTAATCAAGTGTTTTTTCTGTTGCCGCCAAAACTCCTCGATAAAGTCTTGGTAAGGTAGCCACTGCTTTACTTCGACATACTACAGATAATAAAATAGACGAACCAAACTTGACATTGGCAAAATGTGAACACAAATGTCATTATAAAAAAAAAAAAAAAAACGTGTTTTAGAATTTGATATGTTTAATTTCTTTTTTTCTTATATCTTATGTTATGCAAAATAAGATGTATTAATTTCTTAGTTATATTCCTTTATTGTCTCAAAAACTGGATGTGTGTTATATTTACAAGCCCACAACAATAAAATTCCACGCATTCCCAATCAGCAATAACAATAGTTTGTCACCCCTACCGTGAAATTCAGAGCATGTTGAAGGGAGTGCAATCCAAATGCCCCCGCAGGGAAGGATATATTTTCCGGTGCCTGCATCGACTCAAATCGCCGGAATATTTGAAAAGGGTGAGTTCGGGTGTTGTTTAGAAGTGTCAGTGACAGAGTCCCGGGTTAAGGCATAAGATATAAGTTATTTTTCTGACACGTAACTTCTTATGTTAATGAAATTAAATTAAATCATTTATTCGAATCCATAAAATGTTACACATTACTTAATTTCAGCCAATTTTTACTCTACCACCAGTTCGGAAAGCAGTTTCCACCAGAGAAGAACGCGCAAGCAACTCTAGGGTTGCTCTTTTCAAAATCAGTTCAAAGGTACAGTGTATAAAACAAAAGAAATATATACAGATTTTTATTTTGTTTAGAGCAGTTCATATATTTACTTGCATAATAATAAATTCTCAATTCCCATCCGAGTGTACAACCCTCTCAGGAATCACGAAATAATTAGATGATCTATACTTGTCCAATACAGGTAATGGGAGTCAACTCAATTTGTGATAATTTTCATCATAATATAAGGTTTATTACTTTAGTTTCAAGATGAATATTAATTATTTAATTTATTAAGGTGTAATTTTATGGCAAGTATTACAATTCTACCAGACAGGGATATTTCGAAGTCAATTTAAATTGGGATCAGGGTTAGTGAATTAATTTCGCTCTACAAAAAAAACTATTGAAAATATTCCACGATAGCTCTTTTAAATTGTACCATACATACAAAAGAAAGAATTTTACACTAGGGTTAATATTTTCTATAAGAAAAATGTGAGGTTTCGTATATTTCGATAGACCATCGATATTATTAGGGGGACTTTTTAACATGCAAGTGGAGTAAAAAGTGTTTGCAATATGTCTCTGTAGTCAACACGTACTGGTGTTCAATTCTGCTCAACCTCTTAGACGTTCATGCTTTATGAATTCAGAACTATATAGGTATAATGAAATCAGATGCTTTATGAACTGAACTGATTTGGTTGAGACATACGAATAGAGTAATAAAATATTTGAGAAAACTAGCATGCCTGATAATTTTCCAAAAATAATTTCAATGGTATGTGCAGTCTGCCAACCCGCACTAGACCAGCGTGGACTATCGCCTAAAGCCTCTCTCTATAAGAGGAGGCCCAGGTTCAGCAGTGGGCAGTATATAATCAGGTATTACTATTATATAGATAGAGTAAGCCTAGACATAATAAGATTGACATTACATCCCGGAAAAATCCAAAGTGGAAATTTATTATAATCTTGAAACAATTATACGACAAAATCAGTTTCTCAATAATAAAACTATCAACATATTTTGTTTTCTGAGATATTAACTGATTTTTTTTAAATCTCGTGATAAGTAGATACAATCAAAATCTTTATTATAGGTAGGCATTTGAAATGCCGGTGTAGGTTGTATATAGGGTTAGGGACTCGGTCTAATGCTCGCTCGGATGATGCTATACTCCCGAGTGTCGACATTGGGCCGTAAGACCTATGAAGCGAACATAACCATGCCCCCCCGGTGGTGGTAGCGATACCGCGTTATTTCCGCGCAAAAAAAAGGCATCTGAAACAGGCTCAATATAAAAACCCGTAATTACCAAACAATAAGTCTTAGGGCCAGTTTCCAGGTCTCAAGTAAATTTTATTTGACAGTTATCGTATTAAACATCTAATGTGGATAGTACATTTTGTGCCAATTTATTTGGGAGCATAGATTAGAATGTGACGCTTGTATTTGGTCGGCTTATACATTTATGTGACGAGTAGCATTTATCAGCAAGCGGTGGAATCGGCCCTTAAGAAAATTTGTACGAAATAATAAGAATACATACACCAAAAATTATTACGTATACTAACGCCTTTTATCCCCGAAGGGGTAGGCAGAGGCGCAACTAGTGCGCCCACTTTTCGCCGTGCGTACTCCGTCCCATGATGTGATAGGTGGTAAGCCTATCGCCATATCGGGCACAAATTCCAGGTTCCGGGCTGATACTGAATAGAAAAATCCAATATCACTTTGCCCGACTCCGGGATCGAACCCGAGACCTCAGCATTGCAGTCGTACCGTAATACAACTACGTCACCGAGGCAGTCAAAAAATTATTATAAGTAATATTATAGTTTGCTTTGGATGTTTTCGGCATTTCAAAAAGTAAATTATTTGCATATTACGTTTCTTTATGCTAAAGAGATCCAAAAATCGAAAATACATTTACGTTAAATCGTGAATACACGAAAGCATACAAAAGGTTGACAGGAAATCGTTGCAAAATATGTCCCTTATTTGTTGAAAGGGGTAACGTGTGAATTTCAACATTTATTAACTTCGGTAACCCTTATTGACTCTACATAACTCTATGCCTACTTTACACTTCAGCTACATGATTATAGACTCTACCTTTTCGTATTTTAAGTCCATTTCCACTCGTTAATTTAACTTATTTTTTTCAATACCTGAAGGGCGATATTCCTGTGCGTTCACCGTGTTGTGAAAGTCGTCATGTTTGCTTTGGTTGAGCAGGTGCTGCATAGATAAGTGCTGTCAATTCGTAAACGTCAAAGTCAAGCCACGGGAGGTTTGCTGAAGTATCAATACATATAATAAAGCAGTAGGACCGGTGTGTCTGTACATTTAAAGAAATGTGGTAAAAAGAAAGGGGGTGACTAAAGAAGAGATGGAAAGCAAATCAGCGATTTTTATAATTCTTTTCTGTCTGTCTGTTTTTGCTTTTGTTTGTTACGGCACATCTCCGAAACTACTGCACGGATTTCGTTGAAATTTGGCACACGGGTAGATCATGGCCTGGATTAACACATAGGCTTTTTATCCCGGAAAAAAATATAGCGGGACTTTTATCCCGAAAAAAAATTTCACGCGGGCGGAGCCGCGAACACAAGCTAGTCTGTGTATATTTTATTAATATTACAGTAGGTGATACGAAAAACGAATGAAATACAATATTTAGATATTTGACATAGCGATTGCCCGTGGATTTGCCCGCCTAAAGACTTCAAATAAGAGCTTATAACACTTCGGAATAAAGTACCTAATAATATTATTTTGTATTGACGCCGTAATTCTAGACGTTTAGCATATTCAGAACGCAATCCTCACAATATTTAAATTGCACACCGATATAATTGTAATTATTAATCTTTGAATTTCTAGACTGCCTCGGTGGCGTAGTTTCATTACGGTATGACTGCAATGCTGAGGTTTCGAGTTCGATCCCCGAGTCGGGCAAAGTGATAATGCGTTTTTCTATTCAGTATCAGCTCGGGGTATGGAATTTGTGCCCGATATAGCGATAGGCTAGCCCCTATCACATCATGTGACGGAATACGCACGGCGAAAAGTGGGTGCGTTAGTTGCGTCTCTGCCTACCCCTCCGGGGATAAAGGCGTGAGTGTGTGTGTGAATTTCTAGACTCTAGATTCAACAGTGTTATGCTGTAGTCAATTTTAGAGCTGTCTCTGAAACCAGAGTGAAGATGCAAGCTTTATTGCGTTTAGTACGGTCAGTGACATTGTTGGGGGCCCGATCCCCCCGCCATTCCCAGCCTCCCTCCTCCATCTGAAGATCGGCGACGCTTTCATAGTTCTGTGCGGGTTTTATCAGAATTAATATCTACAATCTAAGGAAATTGTATATGATTAGAATTTTTAATTTAATTAGAAGCATATCTTATAGGTGCAATTATTTTAAGCTCACCAGATGTAGAAGTAGAGTGGCATGACTATAACTTGACATTATCTTTGATTTTATTGCTGTGATTGTCCCTGTTATTCAAATTAAAGGAAGATACCTCAGAATAATAAGTAAACCCACGTATTACTAGTTCAATGTATCAATTGTAATTTTTTCCACCTACCCTGTAGGTACTGCTGCCCATTTTTTTGTTTAAGTACCTACATCATTTATTAACAATATTTGTTTTATTTTTAATACTACTGACAGCCCTGCAAATTAACAACTCAATACCAATCACAATGCCTAAACATCAATTACTTGAATTATGACGTTCAACATTCGGCTAACCACAATTTATTGTCTCCGGCAGGGCTGTGCGTACATTCATAATCAATTAACCGCCACATCACTCAATTACCGCAGCCCTAAGTGAGCCGGCGTTCGGGAATGTTCGGCTATGATCGGCATGCCACGCCATGTTGTCGTTGTTGGAACATTGCACGGCATCCGATATTGACGAACTATATGCATCAAGTTTATACAGAGTGTTTTTCTATTGAGGGATTAAAATTAATAATAAACTTGTTAGTTGTTTTAGACGCGTTGAATTTACTTATGGCTCTGATGTCATGCGTAATACAAATGACAATTATAACTATAATTTATTTTGTTTATTTTATGACTTTTGTTTAATTTAAGTATACTAATATGACTGCCTCGGTGGCGTAGTTGTATTACGGTACGACTGCAATGCTGAGGTCTCGGGTTCGATCCCCGGGTCGGGCAAAGTGATATTGGGTTTTTCTATTCAGTATCAGCCCGGAGTCTGGAATTTGTGCCCGATTTGGCGATAGGCTCGCCCCCTATCACATCATGGGACGGAATAAAAATGGCGAAAAGTGGGTGCATTAGTTGCGCCTCTGCCTACCCCTTCGGGGATAAAAGGCGTGAGTATGCGTTAAGTACACTAATATTATTTATGTCCCGTATAATGTCCTAGAATAAAGTATTGACTTCTTAATACGTAAGTGTTTGAAAATTCCCTAATTAGTATGTTTATGATGGTAATAAAAGTCTATTATCATGATTAAATAAGAACCTCGAATTGTTGATTGATCTATAAAATATTTTACACACTCTCGCGCCTTTCATCCCTGAAGGAATAAGCAGAGGTGCAACAAGTGTACCCAGTTTTCGCCATGTATCCATAAAAAAAAAAGCAATGAGAGGTGTCAAGGGACACCCGGATGGAACGAAGTTCCTTTCGATTAATTAGTGAAGGAATTGTAATAAAATTTTATTTACATAACAGAGTGTGTATATATATAAATATTTTCCTATTTCCGTTCCAATACATAAGTTTCTAGAGAAAAAAACAAATAAATACGTGTGGCACTCGGAGATTACCGCGGTAAAGCTATTGCATAGCATTTTTATCACAAATTTTGATTGACTAAACACAAATTCGATCTTACGCTTACCACATAAAGTAGATTTTTAAACGCGAGCAAAGCACGTTTAATCTTGTTATTGATAAATGTCAGAAATGCAATGGTCATCACAATCAAAGTAGAATAAATCAACAAAATTTGAAAAAAGAATGTTACGTTCGATTCTTTTGTACTCGTGCCGTGCCAACGCTGGGGAAATAGCTTCTACGCAATGTATTTTAGGTTCATTTTAGATTAGTAAGAAATGGTTTTAATGACTTTAATAAATAAAATAAATACAAATATACTCGTTTCAAGAATTATAGCTTCTACGCATTGTATTTAAGGTTCATATTAGTAAGATAATAGCAAAAAGTGTCGTGACAACTTTCCGTCCAGCCCCTTTTCACAACGCGCAATAAGGAAGTTCGTTCCAAAAAAAAAATGTATAAATCCATATCATCTACAAATTCCAGACTCCAGGTTCTTATTGACAAGAGAAATCCTATATCACTTTGCCCGGCCCGGGATTCATACTCGACACCTTTAATTGAATGCAACTTTATTTCAAATAATTACATTAATATTATATCACTATTTCAAGCAAAGTGCATTAATTTTCATCTATAAAATAATAATTAATTAACAAAACCTAAGGTACCGTTTTTTCAACCGTGGTTATCTTTTCTCTGGGTCTTATTAAACTGGACGCGCTCGCAGAGCTGCGAGTGTGTCAGGCGCTGCGAGTGCGTCCAGCTTAATAACACCGAGGATTACCCTAACTATAGTTGAAAAATCCGGTCTTAATCCTTTGAATTTGAAAACATCCTGTACAACAAGCAATCTAGCCGACAGCGCATTCCTGCACCGAGCCGTAGCGTGGTAGAGCCATAGCCGTAGCGCCGTAGCGACGTCGTAGCAACGTAGAGCAGCTATGCAAACCGAACGGGCGTCAAGACATGCGCTTTGCAATTTCGCGTTATATGTCATTTAATTGTAGTGGAAACGTTTAGCAGACAAAAGCCAGTATGCATTAGAGTGAATTTAAGCCCATTATCAACAATATTGTTTTGGGTGATTTGTAATGAAAATATTTATTTTGGTTGTTGACCGTGAGATCATGGCAAAGAAAATGGCTCTATATACTGCTGTTGCTGTTTTTTTTATTGTTTATGTTTCTGCAGGAAATAATTTAACATAAATGTCTTTTGAACTTAACGCATTTTAAAATTGACTAGTTTGGTTACATCATAAGACCAAATACAAGTCAATAAACAGCTTTTATGGTGTATCTGAATATAGGCATATTGATTTATTTATTATAATTACAGGCATCAGTCAAATGGAATGAATAAGTTTTTATTCCACTCACTTAATCCTTCTAAAGATTTATAAAAAGAAAAGTAAAACAAAACCCAATTCTTTATAAATTACGAAACATGTCTTTTTATAAAAAAACAATGTCTCAAATGTGTAGCAGTTATTATTAATCGCCCCCTAACCGTTTTACGATCTCAAAAACCAAAAAAAGCACCTAGGGGTTGAGGATCGCATAAATTATTATCCAGGGAAGCCTCTCGCATTTTCCCCTTCCCCAAATTTTCCCCGGATGACTGTGCAATTATCAATATCGCTTCCACATAGTCTTGGCACCGGAAAATTCCTATTTTGAACGCATAAATCAGTTTTTCGTTTATTAAAACACCCCTTGGCACCTTCGGGTTTCGTCCCCTAACATTGGGGTTTGTTCCGCTGGGATCATGGATTTAATATATTTAATTTTGCCGTATGTGTCCTATAGAAGTAAATATACTTAGATTGTGGATATATGTTATTAGTGATCTCAAAACCAAATTTTTTCTACTTAATTTTATTTTATCTGCGTTCATCATTGATTAAGTACTTTCTTTCGTACTTCTATTCAGGATCTCAGACATTTGGCCGACAAAGTTACGGCGCAGTCATCCCCTATCAACTCTTCGTACCACATTCGATTTTAATATTTAGTAAGTGTCCCATCATTCAAGTCCAGATACTTTCAAAGTCAAATCTAAAATCAACTTTATACATCTCCTTCCTGCAAATTGGCTTATAAATATATATTTCTTATGATTAGTATTTAAAAATATTTTTTACCCTTAAAGATCATATACTCGCCTCCTATCACATCATGGGATATAAAAACCTTTATGAGTGCACCTTTAAAAATGAACATATTTCTTCTTCTTCTTCGGCCTTTGGAAGTCCACTGCTGAACATAGGCCTCCTCCAAAGATTTCTAGACTCACCTGTTAGAAGCGGCCGGCATCCAGCGGGTTCCTGCGACCTTTACAAGCTCGTCTGTCCACCTTGTAGGAGGATGTACCACGCTGCGCTTGCCAGTACGTGGTCTCCATCCACCCATCCATCCATTCATGTTAGTTCAAAACCAAAGAACTCAGCGGAAAAACCTTCCCATCGAGTAGGGTAGTGTTGTTTTCCTTTTAAGCTGCTCCCCTTGCAGTGTAATCAGCGTGATGCTGCATCGCACTAAGCCGTGTTTAATGTGCTTTATAAAATAATAAGATAACATTTTTTTACGTTAATCGATTTTGGGATGTTTGAATTTGTAATTTTTCTTTTGCAAAACACGCTTTTAATGTGTTTACTGTAGAGATTGGATTTGTTTAATAGGATTATTTTGTGACTTACTCGCTATCCCCTTCAGAAGTTGGACGTCTTTTCTCAGGTATAGTACAGTAACTGGTGGTAGGTCTCTCATATCTGAGAGTCCGTCTGGGTGGGTACCAACGCAATGTTTATTTCTACCGCCAAGCAGCAGTGTGCATGCACTGTTGTGTTTCGGTTTGAAGGACATTGTAGCCAGGGTAACTACAGGACATAGTAAGACTTAACACCTTATGTCTCAGGATGACGAGCGCAGTGGAATGCCAGACAGTACTTTGTAACTCAAGGTGCTGGATGGTGTTGCTACTGTTTATGGGTGGTCGTATCGCATACCATCAGGCGAATGGCATGCTCGTCTCGTCATTGAACGCAATAAAAAAAAAATGGGATTCAAGAGTGTTCATATTATACATTTTTAATTTACTGTCAACCATACATTGATCATTTACAGTTATTAAAGTTGATTTTAGTCTTATCTTGAATTATATTACTTGGTATGTCATTAACTAGATACAAGAAAAAATATCCGGACTAGTGCGGGTTGGACTCGCGTACAGAGATTTCCGACAAACTTGCAGGTAAGGCATCTAAGTATATAAGTTCAATAGTTCGCCAAAATTAATTAATCAAATTTAAAAGTTTGTAATTTCGCTTTTTTTTGTTATTAAAGTACACATTTATATTTTTCAGTTTTTTTCCTTTACATGTGCTGTAAGACCTTGCTTCTTGCTAAATTTAATGATTCTAGGTTAACGGTAGGTACCCTACGGGATTTGATTCCCTTGTGACATCGCAAAATATGCGACAAAATGGTCATATGTTTAGATCGCGTTGACTTGCAAGTTTGATTTTTTCCCAGTTGAAAAAGACCGTATGCCCGAGTATTTGGTATACAATTAAATCGAATTTAACAATGACTTTTCAAAAGAAACTCCCCCATAATAAAGAAATTACATCACTGAATCTTCCGTTATTCTGTCCCCACCACACATTCTCAATTATAGAAATCCAGCCATCCATTTTCAATTATCGTTAAATTGAACCTCGACAATGCGCAAAAAAACACTTTTTATAATTACTCAATTGATATGGGGTGTGCGAGCTCAAAATGCGATGACATCTTCGCTTTTGTAAGTGACAGTTGGATAATTGAAAGCATTGGGACCTCAATCAGGGTCCCCTTGTTGCGGCTTTACATTATTTCAATGTCGTTTGGGTTTATGTTGGTCTTTTTTGCGACGACTGATTTGGTATGTTAGTATTTTTGTTAATCTAACTGGCTTTTGCTCACGGCGTCGCCTGCGTGTAAAAGCTTTTGTGGGATAAAAAGTACTAACTTCCCAAGGTCTCAAACTATCTCCATACCAAAATTCATTAATAGTTTCGAAGATGTGCGCTAACATTAAAATATCGGTGATTTCTTTATGAAACTCTTCTTTAATCGTCTCCTTATTTTTTAATATTTTTGTTGCAATGTATAGACACAACGGGTTCTACTACTTTATTATATGTGTAGATAAGGCGTCGCGCAGACGCTGTGATCTTTCTACCGAAAACTACTACGCTATTATGAAACTGACAGCATTACCCCTAGCACGAATTTGTATCACAGTATACGTTAAGTTATGGCTTTAATTAAGTAAATTTTTGCATGGACATTTGGTCAGCGCCCCGTGAGCGTATTTGGAACTATAATACGGCAGCATTAACATAAACTTCGAATAGCAAATCGTGTTTTTTTTTTTTTTTTTTTTTATTGCATTTAATGACGAGACGAGCATGCCGTTCGCCTGATGGTAAGCGATACGACCACCCATAAACAGTAGCAACACCATCCAGCAACTTGACTAACAAAGTACTGTGTGGCATTCCACTGCGCTCGTCACCCTGAGACATAAGATGTTAAGTCTCATTATGTCCAGTAGTTATACTGGCTACAATGTCCTTCAAACCGAAACACAACAGTGCATGCACACTGTTGCTTGGCGGTAGAAATAGACATTGCGGTGGTACCCACCCAGACGGCCTCTTCCTACTATAATATTATAAACGAGAAAGTTTGTAAGTATGGATGTATGGATGTATGTATCTATGTATGGATGTCTGGATGTCTGGATGTATGGATGTATGGATGTTTGTTGCTCTTTCACGCAAAAATACTGAACGGATTTCGATGAAATTTGGCACACGGGTAGATTATGTCCTGGATGTTAATCCAGGACATAATCTATGTGTTAACATAGGCTACTTTTTATTCCGGGAAAATATAAAGCAGGACTTTTATCCCGGGAAATTCCATTCATGCGGGCGGAGCCGCGAGCAAAAGCTCGTACATAATATGAGAGACCTACCACCAGCGAATTTACTATAAAGTAACACTTAAACTTTAAGTTTCTCGATACAAGTACTTGTCGCAAAGCTTTATTATTCCTGCTTGGGGTACAGTAATAGAAAATGCAGTGCAGTAAGCCCGTTGAGACCCTTTGTAAAAATATGCGACACAAACAGTTATAGCTTCTTTTCGCGTTGACTTACAAGTTTAATTTTTACACAGCTGAAAGAGACCGTAGATGTGAGTATTTAATATAAATTTCGACTTGATATCTCCACGCGCTCCTGAGAAAAAGGATCTTGACAGACAGACACACGGAAAACAAAGTAATGCTATAACAGTTCCTTTTTCCTTTTGAGGTACGGAACCCTAAAAAAAAGATCTTAAAAAACTATGCGAACAAATCCTTTGATTAATTATATACCTAGATAGACACTGAACGTTTCAAACGTTACAAAAAAAATAGAGGCCAACAATTGTCCACTAAATGAGTTCGAGTGAATTATTTTTTGTTGTTTTTCATGGATATCATTTTCTCCCCATTTTAATAGAAACCATGTAATAACTGATACGCAGAATGATGCAGCGATAGCGTATGACAAAGCTGTCACGCATACTAGCTTAAGAAAAGTTGGCCTGTTTGTTTTATTTCATTGCAGCGCGTCACTCTATCTAGGTTTATAATTTATCAAAGAACAAATCCGACGACAAAAGTTAATTTTATATAGTAGGAAGTAAACACACGGAAAATGTAATGACAATATAAAATTTTTCGTTCCGCCCAAATTAATTTGCTCCTTATTAATAAAAGGGTAAAGTTTAATTAAGTTCGCATTAATTCTTTTGTAATTATGTTTTATATTTTAATATGAATGTCATTATAACATGTCGGTAATTAAATCCGTATTAAACGCATGCTCACGCCTTTTATCCCCGAAGGGGTAGGCAAAGGCGCAACTAGTGCACCCACTTTTCGCCAAGCGTATTCCGTCCCATGATGTGATAGGGGGCGAGCCTATCGCCACATCGGGCACAAATTCCAGACTCCGGGCTGATACTGAATAGAAAAATCCAATATCACTTTGCCCGACCCGGGGATCGAACCCGAGACCTCAGCCTTGCAGTCGTACCGTAATACAACTACGCCACCGAGGCAGTCAATAATTATTTATCATCGTGTGTATGTTTAATGCTTTTGAAATAACACTCGCTGTTATTATTGCTTACAGTAATTACTTATTACTATTTGCAATACATTTTGTACTTGACAATCGCATTATTTTAAACTTACTGTATTAATGTGGGATTTAGTTCAATGTGGGCCAAAATAATAAAAAGATTTCTTGGATAATAATTAGTTATATTTTCTTTACGTCTTGCCGTCTTAATCGTGTGTCGTCTTACTCTCTCGTTCCTTCCTTCCACACTCACTCATTCTTAACATTCATTCTCTCTCTCTTTCCTCCCTGCTTATTACACTTCTTTATCCCTTTCACTCACCTCTGTTCCATATATTCTATCAGTCTTACATTCCATTCCACTCATCTGCCATAAATCATACTGCATTCCGATCCTACAACTCGGCCATTCTGATATTTGACTGTCCGCAGTCAAATCTAAACTCAGGCACAATTTTCATTCTAATCTAATACAATACTACTAAAATTTAGACCTTTCATTCTTTCTAACATGCTTAACTATTTAATTAACAATAGCTTAGATAAAATTTTAAATACACTTTTTTTTTTCTAAACATCTTATTTTATGCAACTTATACAGAATTACGTGTGTATCGGTTAACAAAAACTCATTAGATTCAATTTCTATACCTTAGTACTAGTACAAACATTTATTTATTAGACATGTTTTAACCTAACACACTCAAAACAATAAAATACATCATAACGGAATATTAGGCCAAGATTAACCAAAGATATATTTAAAGGTTAACCAAAGATTTACCATAAGATAAAGCTACTCACCTAGCTCAAGAGCATCAGTATACAATGGCCATGGCTTCATATTGTCTGCAGAGGAAGATGTCAATCGAGATCCCTCTGTCATATGATCTATCTTCTCAAGATCATATCGATCATTCCATTTAACTTTAGTAATCCTATATGGTCCTAAATATTTAGGCTTGAGCTTCAACCCACTGCCAAACTGTGTCCGCTTGATGGCTACAATATCTCCTACAACATATTTTCGACTTACTTTTCTTTTCCTGTTATAAGTCTTAATATTTTCATCTTGAATTTTTTTTATTTGCTCTTTCGCCTGTATCTTTAAGTTCTCTCTGTTTTGAACAAAATTACTCTTATGCTCTTGCTGCAACAAATCAAAAATTATAACGTCTTCTTTTGTGTTCATCTTAGTACCCAACATGAGTTCAAATGGAGTGGTATCAATGCTTCTTTGATATGTGCTATTTAGGGCTCTTTGTACACGGCTTATCTGTTTGTACCATTGAGATGGTTCTTCGATACACAGCTTGGTCAATACTGCTATGATGGTTCTATGTATGCGCTCCACCTGTCCATTTCCTCTGGGTACTCCTGTTGTTATGGTTATGTGCTGGATATTCTCAGTCTCACAATAATCTTTGAATTCGTTACTTGTAAATGCAGTACCACGATCTGAAATTAATCTTACTGGATTACCAAATGTTTGTTGATGGATTATTAACTTAGCTATGGTCTCTTTACTCGTAGTCCCCTTTACCGGGAATAACCATACAAACTTTGTGAATGCATCTACAACGGTTAGAATATAATTATACATTTTCCTTGTCTCTGAAAGAGGTCCTATGTGATCGCAATGTATAGTATGCAATGGAATGCCTTCTTTATCAATACAATTTAGAAATCCTTCCTGCTTGCCTTCTTTTTTCGTTGCTAGTAAACATGGTATACATGATAATAAAAGTTCTTCAATTTTCTTGTCAACATTTCTTATGTAATAATCTTGTTCTATCAATTCTTTCATCTTCCTTTTCCCAAAGTGTCCTCTTTTATGTATTCTTCTTAATAGCTCTAACTCTAAATTTTTTGGTATCACCAACCTTCTTTCCTGACCCTTAAATAACAAACCATCGCTGTATGAATAATCTCCATATGGTTGAAGTTTAAGGATTTCGATAATCGCCTTTACACTGTCATCCAATAACTGTGCTTGCTTGATCTGTTCATGTAAGCTAAGCTCAATAGCTCCAACAAACGGGTTCCTGCTCAAAGCATCAACATGTTGCATCTTACCCCCTGGTCGATGTTCAATAACATAATCGTATTCTTCTAACAACAATACCCATCTGGCAACTCTGGTTGATAAGTCTTTCTTGTTTAAGGTTTTTTGGAAGGCTTGACAGTCTGTTACAATTTTAAAATGCTTACCAAACAAGTAATGTCTGAACTTCTTTACTCCTTCAATAATAGCTAGCGCTTCCAATTCATAGCTGCTATATTTTTTCTCAGCCTCGCTGGTTTTTCTGCTGTAGTAGTGTACAGGATGTAACTCACCCGCACAGTCTCTTTGAAGCAATATAGCGCTGTATGCTATGGCAGAGGCATCCGTGTGCAATTCAGTTAACAACTGAGGATCATAAATTCTTAGCACGGGGCCATTACCTAAGGCATTCTTCAACACATTAAATGCATTTTTATGGATATCATTAAATTCAAAGTGTACATCTTTTCTTAATAAATCTGTTAAGGGTTTAGCTATTAATGCAAAATCTTTGATGTATTTTCTGAAATATGATGTTAAGCCTATGAAACTGTGAAGTTGCTTTAAAGTCTTTGGTTCAGGGTACCTGGTTACGGCATCTGTTTTCTCCTGTGATGGTTGAACTCGTCCACCATCTATAATGTGTCCTAGATATTCTATCCGTCGGCATAGTAGTTGAGCTTTTTTCCAATTGATTTGTAGGCCATACTCTGACGCAACAGATAATACTTCCTTTAATCGTTGCAATGCTTGGTACTCGTCAACAGCAGGTATCAACAAATCATCCATGAATATGACTATAATCCCTTTTGCTATAAGGTCCTGAAATACCATAGTTACAAATCGCATGAAATATTTTGGACACACTGACAATCCAAAAGGAGCCCTTAGGAATTCATACTGCCCATTGTGTGTAACAAACGCAGTATATTTTATACTTTCCTCACTGACACGCAGGTGAAAAAAACCATTTTTTAAATCTAATACGCTGAATACAACTGCATCTTTTAGCTTATCAATTAAATCGTCTATAATGGGCAAAGGAAATTCATCCTTAACTATTTTTTTATTAATTGGCCTGTAGTCTATGCAGACCCTTGTACTACCATCTTTTTTTCTCACTAACACTATAGGAGAGGAATATTCCGAATAACTTACCCTAATGATATCATCTTTGAGCCATTCGTCTACCTGTTTTTCAACTATTTGTTGCTCAGCTAGAGATATTCGTCTTGAACGTTGAGCCACTGGTATGTCATCCTTGAGGACAATGCGTAACTTTATCGGCGCTTCCTTTAATTGCACAGGTTTATAACTCTTCACGCAGTCAATGATTTCTCGCTGCACCTGCTTATCCCTAATGCTACCTAGAACAAATTGGTCCTGTCTAACTACACCGGCAAATTTCGACATCCAATTGTTTATATTTGGCGCAATCAATATGGACCCATTAGAAATGAGCGTAAATACATCTTTAAGGAAGTCTTGGCCCAATATAACGCTACATGGCATAGCCTGGCTAGGAACAACAAAAAAGGTAACAGTATAATCGTTTCCATCTACCGATACTACAGTAGTACATTTTTTCGTCGAAACTATACTGCCTCCTAATC
The DNA here is from genome assembly GCA_947568825.1 of Sphinx pinastri. Taxonomy (NCBI): domain Eukaryota; kingdom Metazoa; phylum Arthropoda; class Insecta; order Lepidoptera; family Sphingidae; genus Sphinx; species Sphinx pinastri. The sequence goes on from OX387632.1 coordinate 13,934,855, forward strand.
CTACAAGATTCGTGGCAGTATTTAGACACTTCGGAGACCCGATATTGACGTAAAGTTCGTCACACATTAGGTTAAGTTCACTTCCAGAGTCTATTAACGCGATCGCTTTACACTTATTGACACAAACACTTTTACAGGCGTTTTCGAAACGCATTTGAGATTGAGTAGTTGACTTTTCCTCGTAAACATCCGTGAAGTTGGCGTCGTACTCCACCGCGTTCGCCATCTTGTCATCACTGTTGCCGCTGATGTTGGTACAACTGTCAGATGAGCTGTCATGGCTGTCGTAGTCGTCGTGGTTGGCACTGCCTGCGCTCGGAGTGAAGTCAGCTACGCACATCGTTCGTTTAACTTCGTGAGAGTTCGGCTTTTCTATAGCACTCCGATGTTCTCGCTCCTTATTGGTTTTTCCATACGTTCTTGACCGAATGTTTCCGTTATCACCGCATTGCGTAGAAATATGCCCAAACTCGTTACATTTGAAACATTTTAAGCCTTTATCTTTATTAGGACACTGCGATGAGTGATGATTCATTTCTCCACAGCTATAACACCTTATTTTACTCATAGTAACATGTTCACTACACTCTGACTTCGTAGCTCTTTTATAGTTAGCAGCCATCTTTTCTTTTATTGTTTCATAAATTTTAAATTTTTCCTTGAGTTCCGAATATGTCGTAGCGCCGTATAACACCATCTTATTTACTTCAGAGTCGACTATGCCGTCTATGACGTATTTTATGGCGACATAGTCAGGAATTTTGCCGCGTTTTCCCATTTCTTTCATGACTAGCATATAATCTAGGCACCTTTCGTCTTTCTTCTTTTTCCTAGCGGCCATCATCTCATGTATAGTTTTGCTGTCGATTGCATCGGGAAATTCTCTCAGCAACGCCGCTTTCAGGTCATCCCAACTTTTAAATGGTTTTTCAGATTTTAACCACAAACCTGCGGTTCCCGTTAAAGACCTTCTCGCTACAATTAGAGTCTGTAGGGGCGTCCATTGAAATATTTCGGCGTTATCGTCGATATCTTGGGCCCATCTAGCCACTGACGACGTCTTGTCGTGGCCATTAAATTTCGAAATCAGGTTCTCCGCGTACCATATTGCTTGATCCCTGATTTTCACCGATGAAGCTGGCGCGGCGTCGTCCTCTTCGTAGTTGCCCTGGCGGCTTTGTCGGCGATCCTTGCCATGTCCACCCATATTTCTTCTTTATAAATTAGTCTTAGTATAAATGCCGGCAACTCCTCGTTGTTGGCTGGTGCCGGTTTACGTCTTGATTTTCTGTCTTTTATTTTGGCCTGAAGATAGAAAATATTGAACTATCCCGGACGAGCCCCCAAAATTATGTGGGATTTAGTTCAATGTGGGCCAAAATAATAAAAAGATTTCTTGGATAATAATTAGTTATATTTTCTTTACGTCTTGCCGTCTTAATCGTGTGTCGTCTTACTCTCTCGTTCCTTCCTTCCACACTCACTCATTCTTAACATTCATTCTCTCTCTCTTTCCTCCCTGCTTATTACACTTCTTTATCCCTTTCACTCACCTCTGTTCCATATATTCTATCAGTCTTACATTCCATTCCACTCATCTGCCATAAATCATACTGCATTCCGATCCTACATTAATAAAACTTGTTTATATGTACAGTCAGCCACATAAGTAACTGAACAAATTCAAAATTTCAAATCGCGTTTAAACTTTTGCGTCATTATCAACAATTGTGTTTTGTTCACTAAAATAAACTTCACAGGGTTAACTTTATTTTAGATAAAGAAAAAACAATATTTCGACTGGAGTGAACTTGCAAAAGCGTTTTGAAGTTTATAATTTTTTCAGCTACTTTTGTGGCTGACTGTACAATATGCTAATAAATAAAAATAAATACTTTACGAGTTCTTAAAATACTTTCGCAGAACCTTTTAAATGCCCATGAATATATTTTCATAATAAGTAACTTACCATAATAAGACCCTTAAGGTCCCTATTAATACATTTAAACCCCAGCTCTCCAGTCTAATACAGGACATAAAAACCTGTCCTAAGGTCTGAAACGCTGCAACTGAGCGAAAAAAATACCCTTTGACGCACTTAGCCGGGCTTTTCATTAAGGCACTGGAAACTTTCCCTTATTAAAACATTAATTTGTGAGGAGACCAAGTGCACGCATTTACGTCTTTGACGTGTGTTTAAGAGTAAATTTCATACGAGGCATTTTTCCGTGTACGGTGAGATATTAATTACTGTCATACACACACACATGATATTTGTACAACACACACACATACTCACGCCTTTTATCCCTGAAGGGGTAGGCAGAGGCGCAACTAGTGCACCCACTTTTCGCCGCGCATATTCCGTCCCATGATGTGATAGTTTGATAAAAGTTTTACTTAATGCCCGTGACTTAAATTTCACCTGGTGTATATCACATCATAGGAGAGAACAAACACGGCACAAAGTGGTGCTCTAGGTGCATCTCTGCCTACCCTTTCGGGGATAAAGTCATGATGAGTGTTTGTTATATTTTTTTCCATGATACATTGACGTCATAATAAAGTTTTTTTAAATAAATAACGAAACGATTAGGTAATGCGCTCGCCGGAAGTAACGCTGCAACTTGCCCATTTAAAGCAACACTATTTAGAGCTTTAATTACAAGGCTCAGTGCTCGTTACTCTCAGAAATTGGATGTTACGTCTAATAGCCCCTAATTACACGAGCTACAATGTCTTAAAAATCTAAAAACACACTTCTGCTTGAAGTTAAAAAGAAGCATTTTGGTGGGACTAATAAAGCGACGATAGCCTTCTTGGGAGGACTGCTGAGACGAATGTCCGCAGGTTCAAAACACAAGGGCACGTACCTCTGACTTTTCTAAAGAGTTATATGTGTATTCTTTGTGAATTACCGCTCGCTTTAACGGTGAAAGGAAACATCATGAGGAAACCTGCATATCTGAGAAGTTCTCTATAAGAATTTCGAAGATATGTGAAGTCTGCCAACCCGAACTAGGTCAGCGTGGTGGACTTACTCCTAAAACTCTCTCAGTAGTCAGTAGTAGAGGAGGCCCGTGCCCAGCAGTAGGCAGTAGGTATATGATAGTACAGTATGGTCATAAAAACGGGTTCTTACTTAGAAAACTCCATAAAAAGGTTATAATCAGTTTTAGTTATACAATGTTCAAAACAAATTGTCTCTAAATAAACCATATTATATTTCACAGAAATTTATAGAAATAATCCAATACCACATATTCAATCTTCCCAAAACTGTGGAATTTATATAAACAGCAAAACAATGCACTGTAATAAAAGCAAACAAAACTGCAGTCCCAACAGATTTGCGTCTAGACACCACCGACAAATGTTGGAATATTCTATGCGTTCTCCGTAGTGTACACTCATTCGATGCAAATGGTATTAAATTGTATTTGGGCAAATGTTTGCGAGGATTGCCAATATTTGCGATTGTGTTCTAGTTCTCAATTCAAGTTCAAATGGTTGTGTAGATTATATAGTAGACTAGGAAATGTCTTAAGGTGAGTCGTCACTTAGGCCACAAATACCCGTATTTTTAATCGACTTCCAAAAAAGGAGGAGGTTCTTAATTCGTGTGTTTGTATTTTTAAGTATCTATATAGATTCCTCCGAGATTTTTGACCGAATGTACGATATACATAATAAAAACACTAGGAAACTAGCCTCGGCCCCTCCCACATTGATATTTGGAGCGGTTATTCATACTAAGCACCACCCAAATTTTGCCATCGCAACTCAGTACATCGATAATTGGCATTTTGTGTTTTTATTGTGTGTGGTCTTCTAATATACCAATTTAGCAGAACTACCTTTTAGTTCATAAGCATATTGATAGATGGCGTTGTATGCCAATTTTGCAGTGTTTTAGTGCCGCCTTTTTTAAAAATATCTCTATTGTTACCGGTGGTAGGTCTCTCATATGTAAAAGTCCGTCTGGGCGGGTACCACCGCAATGTCTATTAAAATACCCAACTACCCAAGGTACCTCGTAACTATCCAAGCCTAGCGTGGAGGTCCCAAATAAAATTTCAAGTCATTACCTACAACCCTGATGGTAGGTCTCTCATTATGTAAGAGGCCGTCTGGGTGGGTACCATCGCAATGTCTATTTCAACCGCCAAGCAGCAGTGTGCATGCACTGTTGTGTTTCGGTTTGAAGGACATTGTAGCCAGCGTGACTACAGGACATAGTGAGACCTGACGTCTTATGTCTCAGGATGACGAGCGCAGTGGAATGCCACACGGTACTTTGTAACTCAAGGTGCTGGATGTTGTTGCTACTGTTTACTATGGGTGGTCTTATCGCTTACCATCAGGTTAATGGCATGCTCGTCTCGTCATTCAATACCATAAAAAAAACCTTATATTGTAACCACAGCATCCATAAGGCAAACTGTCTACAGGATTTCAAACTTAACAAATAGTCAACGAGGACTTTAAATAAGCATACGTACACTCCTTTTCCTCCACCTACCCTTTCCAACCTAATGTGGGGTCGACATACATTTTTAACAATGGTCAATGGTCACCAGCCACCTGTACCAAGTGGCCGGTGACCATTAACCTTCATTTTTGTATCTCTGAACTGTAATATAATGTGGAATCGAACATACCGCGTGCACATCAAACATATGCAGGTTTGGTGTTTCATGTGGCACGTAGTATGGCATGTGGCATGTCTCAAGTAGGCGTTAAATTATTGTACTCTCTAGTAATATGTCTTTTTTCCCATGATATCTACTACCATAACCATACAAAGAGTGTTCAGACTGGCATCCTATTAATAAATATTCACTGCAGGTGACGAATCGCGCCACTTTTCATTGAAACCCGAAGATTATCCGGCTTAATCCATTGCATATTGATTGACGTATTTTTAGACATCTGCAGTTGGCACGGATGAGGAAATAACGTTTCCGATTTTGTGGTAAGCGCTGTGCACCACGACCAGAATACGTTGACCTCTAAAATTTTGAAGAAGTATCTGCAGGCGGATTCAAACAGGTCGGTCTGAGTTCTGACACAGAATGTTTGTATTTAAAGTCAAAAGAAAACACAAATCATCGAAATATAATATTTATACTGGCACTAGATAATTGTAAAACCTACAAGACTGACTATTTTCGGATCTACCTCCAGAACTCAGAAATTCTTTATTGATCTGTACGTATACCTAAACGATACTATAAATGCTATATAATAGCTATATTAATATATTCACTATCTGTAGGTATAGAAACGACTTCCCCATCCATATTTGATTGTACTAACATAACTCTAAAACAGTTAAACCGACGATGTAATAAACTAAACATAAATTCAAACAATTAGCCCGTAGATTACATCAGATTTGTATGAAATACCATCGTTTGGTACAGAGTTTGGCCGATAAATATTCATAGGTTCGAGTAGTGTTGGAATTGGTACGATAATAATTGACGTATTTGTACGATATTTAGAAGTCTCGTACGATGTTATGCAATTAATAAGAAACGAAGATTTTAAAGGGATATTGAAATATATACACACACTCCGCCCTATAACCCCGAAGGGATAGGCAGAGGCGCAACTAGTGCATCCACTTTTCGCCGTGCGTATTTCGTCCCTTGATGTGATAGGGGGCGAGCCTATCGCCATATCGGGAACAAATTCCAGACTCCAGTTTGATACTGAGTAGAAAAACCCAATATCACTTTGCCCGACCGGGGATCGAACCCGAGACCTCAGCATTGCAGTCGTACCGTAATAAAACTACGCCAACCAAGCAGAAGAATTACAATATTGAAATATTGTAATGTACTTTTGTTATGTTTCGTTTGAAACGATATTTGCAACTCTGTGCATCGTAAATGTCTCTTTTAGTCAATTTATAGCCTGGCTAGTATTTAAAAAAGACTCGTTAACCACAGCTTAATCCATTCCTCCGTCTAATCAAAAGCTATGAAACCTCAAAATCCAAGTTCTTTCCTCAGTCTGATCACAAAACAGAAACTACAAAATAGTTTTTCTTAATAAAATCATAACAAAATATTTAAAGATTACAAAATCGTTGGTGACAATAAATTTCCTTCTGACACGAATATACGATAACTTGAAACAGCTTGAATCCCACGCTGGGTTGAAGGCACAGCATTTGGAAACTGCAATTAATTGAACATCGGTCGTTCTGTGTTCGTCGGTTGCTTGCTTGTGGTTCGGTAATAAAATTTGCGGCCATTTTGTCTGTCGACAGAGATTTGAGGCTGGCCTCTCGATTTAGGAACTAAAACGAAAATATCACTATATTAGCCCTGATGTTTAGTACAGTGAGGTATTTATGTGACCAAGAAGAGACGTTTGTGCGTCGACAGTTGCCATAATTATGTTGGGTTTCCGGCCTGTGTTTCTGAAAGAAGAAATATTAGTAGAATATCATAGTAGATAGAGTTTTTCATCATGACTATACGTAGGTTGTTATACAGTCGGATATGTAGTGTATCCGATACACACTTGCCGGGTGTTTTGGCAAGCGGATAGAATTTTTACCAAGCAATCACATCTAGATAATATACTTGCATCTGAGAATATGTATGAAAAATAACCAACTGATTTTGTATGAGCTACGTCCATATCATTTAAAATACCATTAAATTTCAATAAACACGTAGCACCGATTTTATTTCAACATTTATTCGTTTATCGACTTTGAGGTAATAAAAATAAACAATAAAGTGAGTGCTACATTGTTGAAACGGTTTCCGTTTAGAACAATTAACATTTTATTGGTGAGATGTTTTATGGGCCCAAACATCTGCAGCTAGAATTTGTGCTGCTGTGGAGTTAGGACTATTTTTAAATGTTACAATCTATGGGATACGCTAAACTTGTATTTTTCAGAAAGTTTAGTTACCAAAAGATGCTGTTGAATAAATTTACTTTTCCTTTTTAATAACCTATGGTTGTTTGTATTTGTTTTCTACATATTATGTATGAGGTTTAGATTCTCGGCATAATATTATTATTCCCCAGGGTGACGTAATATTACCATTTTCTACATGATAATACAGATCTACATTTTAGGGGTCTTTATATTTTGTCTCTAGACCAATAAAGGCTCCAACAAAGATAGGACTATTTAATGATAATCTTAAATACTTTCACATTACATCGTCATCATAGGTCAACTTAAATTGGTCATCTTCATTTTTCACCAGTACCTATTACATAATTTAGATTGAACCAGTCGTAAAAAGTATATTTTGTCGACCATTCATCCTAAATCCTAAAAACTAGATGTAACCTGCGTCATGTTGACGATTTAAGCCTGGATGTGACGTAATTCAGATTAATAACGGTTATTAGTGGCTAAGCCCGTCTGTCGTAGGGGTTAATATAAAAACTTTTGCGTTTTGTTGCAGGTGCTACTTTATGTGTGGTGTAACTTAGAAAAAACTAACGATTTTCATCATATTGTTATATTAAAATGTAACGAAGAATCTTCTGAGTGGAAGCATAATTAGAAGAAAGAGGAAACCATAAGCTAGAAAAACTTTGTATAATTTTCTCGGGATTTAGTCTTCCAATAAAAAGTAAAATGTGCGTTCGTTCATAAAGTTAAGTAAATTATTGCTGTAACTATTTTATTAAAATTTAAGTATTTAAAGAATTCGGAAATCACATAAAGTCATCACACATATAACAAAAAATGTGACACAAAGACGCAACTCGTAAAACGATATCGTTTAATTTTGATGTTTGTGATTGATCGCGAAACCAATACGTCAGTCACTTGTTAGTCTCTCAACCAATCCCAATAAGACGAAACGGAGACGTGACGTGTTTTTTGTCACATTCTAAGCCCACAGGACAATAGTACATAACGTATTCAAAATTTCAATTTCACTGTAATCGGTATGAAACACTTCTAAAATCAATTCGAGCTAACTATCGCCTATGATTTACACCACACGTCGTATAGTCAAATGGGTATCTCGCCCTTGACAGGGGTGGGGACAATCGACACATTTTGACAGCAGTTCGGCTGCCAAGCTGTCACGCAAAGCTTCTTGACAGGCTAATCTAGAGAAGCCCGTGCTCACACTATATGAAGGGTTATAAAAGTATTTGTTTTCTTGTTATGATTTGGGTTTAAAATTGTAATATGACGAATGAGGTATGTATAATTTATTGTATTTCAATGAAGCTAAATGTCTTTTAGAGATTTTTAGTGTTTTGTTTGAAGGTGTTAATTATCTGGAATTACTATGAATTTAATTTCTGAATGCATTTTCACTAATAGGCAATTTCATTATATCTGAGTGCTTGTAAGAATACGGGCAATGCGAAATTACACATCACTGAACAAATTATACATTTTTGTCTCTATTTAGCTGTTTAGATTTCCGCTTCTCTCTATCTTTTATTCTTTTCTGTCGTCAAACTCAGCGAATCAATTGTGGTTAGTCACGGGCGAAATTAAGTTGAACAAAATCGATCTTTCACCATTTGAAACACTGAGGGATCATGCTAAAATGGTCGTTATCTTTGTGTTTTTATGGCATACGCAGGCAAGTGAGACACTTGCTTTCTGCAGACTATACATTATAGACATATTATATATAGATACTACATTGTTATGTAGCCTATAATATTTACCTACATATCATATGAAATATTAATTATTATTCTACTTCTGCCTCGGTTTCGTAGTTGTGTTAAGGTACGATTGTAATGCTGAGGTCTCGGGTTCGATCCCCGGGTACGGCAAAGCTCTATTTGGTTTTCCTACTCAGTATCAGTCCGGAGTCTGGAATTTGTACCCGATATGGCGATAGGCTCACCCCCATTAAATTACGGCACGGAATACGCACGACGAAAAATGGGTGATCTAGTTGCGCCTCTGCCTACCCCTTCGGTGATAAAACACGTGAGAGAGAGAGAGAGAGTGTGTGTGTGTGTATTATTCTACTACATATATAGACTGTATACGCTATTTTCATCCATAAACTCGGGTACAGTTTAAAAAAAATGGATTACCGACATAAAGGATTGAGTAGGGATTCAGAGAAGTAGTTGTTTAGACCTCTAGAAATCTGGCAAAAGCTGTTGCATAGTGCAGAATCAAATTTTACGCTCTTCGGGACATTGTAACCATTTTAGTTGTGTATTCTGACACTGGAATCTTAAAATCTCAGGAACTATTGGCATAGCTGCGGATTTTGAGTGTAACTACTGGACATAATGAGACTTAACATCTTATGTCTCAGGATGACGAGCGCAGTGGAATGCCACACAGTACTTTGTAACTCAAGGTGCTGTATGGTGCTACTACTGTTTATGGGCGGTCGTGTCGCTTACCATCAGGCGAACGGCATGCTCGTTTCGTCATTCTATGCCATAAAAAAAAAAAAAAAAAAAAAAAAAAAAATCTCAAATGGGGGTGCGGCAAGCGGGAGCTTAATAAAACACTTTCCGAATTTACTACCTGCATGAAAGGCCTGCACCACGCGAGGCTCCTGTAAGCGCACGGCTTTTTCTAGGGTGAGCGAAAATGTTTCTAGAGTGGATATCGCTAGCCCTTCCCACCTTTAGCTAAGCAGAAGGCTTTTTCTAGGTCCGTGGGTGGGACTTGCCCACCCTTGCTCCCCCACTCCCTCAGCTACGTCCATGTCAGAAACAGGAGCGCAATACAATATCATACAGTAGTTTGTTATCAACAGACAAGTGACTTATATGCTCATTCACCCAATCGTTCTTTTCATGTCAATAAGGGCGGAATTATTGACATTTTGCACAAAAAAAATAGATAATACTTTCATTTCTCCTAAGGTTAATGTCTCATTAACCTTGGATAAATTAAGATATGATTTTCAAGTTAACTCATTATATCATTACACATTGATACAGCTTATTGATACAGATATATATGATTATTGGAATATACGGTGATAACCGAAGAGGGGAATGAGGATATCAGATCATCTAGTACCCGCATGTAAGAATTTAGATGGTTGCAGCGCACCTGCTTACATACTGGACAGCCACATAAGCAGCTGAATTAAATTATTACATTAAAAAATTCTAATCGACTATGCGCGTTAAGTTTTTTTTTTTGTGTGAAGGAGAGTACTTAAATCCTTCTATTTTATTACTGTGAAGAGAAAAAAAATGGTACACAAAATATAGGTGACTCGGAGTTTTGAATGTGTTCAACTACTTATGGGGTTGACTGTACATACTGTTAGCATGATATTTGTAATCTCCCCGAAATCGACCATCGTAGACAAGGTGTAAAATGATTTAAACAGTCTGGTAAAGTAGTTGTGTCGATGATCATTATCATCATCATCAGCCAAAAAAATTCACTACTAAACATGGGCCTCTTAAGATTTCCTGACAGACCTGTCAAAAGCGGCCTGCATTCAGTATATTCCTGCAACCTTTACCAAGTATTTTTCGATGATAATTATCGGTAAAGGATAATCATCAAGCGATACTCATATACACTACTAGCTCTTGCCCGCGGTTCCGCCCGCGTGAATGAGTTTTCCCGGTATAAAAGTCCTGCTTCATATTTCCCCGGGATAAAAAGTAGCCTGTGTGTTAATCCAGGACATAATCTACCCGTGTGCCAAATTACATCGAAATCCGTTCAGGAGTTTTTGCGTGAAAGAGTAACAAACATCCATACATCCAGACATCCATACATCTATACTTACAAACTTTCACGTTTATAATATCAGTAGGACTTACCATAACGAGCAGCGGAATCATTTTACCGTCCCAATAAAACCAAGTTTTAGGATTTAGGACCTATACAGCGGCTTCGGTGTGAACTAACAAACATACAAATAACAACAATGTCTAACAACCTTTCGCATTTATAATAATATTTTTTAATTGTTTATAAAAGGTATAACACAGAATTCAATCGACTATAAATAATACATAGACATTTACTTATTATAATCTAGATTGACTTCCTTGATTATATGCCCTAATTGAGATTCCTGCGGAAATAACCAAATCAAAACTATTGACAATTAAATTGCAAATTAGTACATATTTGCGTTTTTTTTATTGCATTGAATGACGAGACGAGCATGCCGTTTACCAGATGGTAAGCGATACGACCACCCATAAACAGTAGCAACACCATTCAGCACCTTGAGTTACAAAGTACTGTGTGGCATTCCACTGCGCTCGTCATCCTGAGACATAAGTTGTTAAGTATCATTATGTCCAGTAGTTAAACTAGCTACAATGTCCTTCAAACCGAAACACAACAGAACATGCACACTGCTGCTTGGCGATAGAAATAGATATTGCGGTGGTACCCACCCAGATGGACTCTTACATATTATGAGAGACCTACCACCCCTTTTTGCCATCTATGAAATTATTATTATAAAATAAAATTAATAAATATCCCTATTTAACCGTTAATTATTAAGCCTTTATTGCCAACATATTTTTTTTTTTAAATACATAATCTTACCATATAGTACTTTTTTTTTACAATATGATAATTTTGTACTATTTAATTAACTATAATTATAATTTAACAATCTAAGTAACTTAGCTTGTGTATATTATATTTATATTACGTATTGGGCGTCGGCGTGTCTTTGCGACACGAAGGCCTCCTCCAGCTCTTTCCATTTAACCGTTTAAATCCATTTAAATTGATCCGTATCAGTAATTATCGCTAGCAATTATTGTAAGTAAGCATCGTTCACAATATTCTGACATTGTGGTATCGTATCGATAGACTCGTGTCGATAATTTAATCTTCCTCGAACACAGATTAAAACATTTTTACAAGAAATGTCATAGCAATATATTATTATTTGAATGCATAACATACCTATTATGTGGCGAAATTTTAAAACAGTTCAAAGACTAATATTTATTTTACTTTCAAGACTTAATTCTAATAATTTAATAACATTTTAATAATTACAATAACAATAATTGTATTTTGATACAATTTTCCGACAGTACTAATGTATTGATTTTTTTGTAACATTTACTTAAACGCGATTTTTTTGTAAGGTTAAAAACACTGCCTCGGTGGCGTAGTTGTATTACGGTACGACTGCAAGGCTGAGGTCTCGGGTTCGATTCCCGGGTCGGGCAAAGTGATATTGGATTTTTCTATTCAGTATCAGCCCGGAGTCTGGAATTTGTGCCCGATATGGCGATAGGCTCGCCCCCTATCACATCATGGGACGGAATACGCTTGGCGAAAAGTGGGTGCACTAGTTGCGCCTCTGCCTACCCCTTCGGGGATGAAAGGCGTGAGCATGCGTGCGTTAAAAACAATTTATAAAGATGTCTTCCAGGCTCCAATGAATTTCAAGGCATGGCTCTTCTATTATCTGTTGTTCCGTGTTGGCTGGTCTGCGATTGAAGGATATGACAAAGATCCCCGCACCCCGCTGCTAATATTCATAAGGCTGCGTTCACAGTCGGCACCAATGTGATGCGACCACGAAAACCGTGCGACTTATAAAAGATGCTGGTGGTCGGATATACTCCGTATCCACCTAGTTAGCGACAACCGTATACAAGGTGTCACCCGTCCTAGTAAGTCCAGCTAGACCACGTAAGCGTGTCGCGTTTCGGGTTCAGCCTGTGGATATCCGGTTCAAACAAGCGGGCATAATTGTGTCGAATGACCATGGATAATCATCTCTCTTTAGACGATACTCTATGTGGACCCCACTCAACTTATAATCAGTTGCAGTGGGGACACCGTGCCCTTATAAAAAATGAACGGACCTTAGCGTAGTGTTTGTTGATTTTTATATAAATCTATATATTTTATTATTAGGTATGTTGTACAGTGAACGTAAACTGTAATATTGTACAAAAACGCAATTTATGTGAAAAATTAAGGCATTCTGAATATTAATTCAGAATACTACTGGATATGACTCGTACTATGAATAGCAGATTCGTAACGTATACTATTTGCGACTAATGCGGAGACATGCGGATAATTTACATAATTATGTGGAGACTAATCATAATCATGGTATTTTTATTTAGTTATATATGTCACTGTAACAGTGATTAATTCAAAATTATTAATAATTACTGGTAATTATTAATATTAATCACATCATTTGGTAAATGTGACGAATTGTTTGGAAATTAACAATCTTATTATTACTAATTACCAATTATTATTCAGGTTTACCGTAACATAACATATACTTAAATTATATCTGTACTGTAAGTCTTCCCAAAGAACATAATCCAGCGCGACACAAAATCCGCGTCAATGCCTGCAGTCGCAAATCGCACAGCGCTCTGTGGACACTGCCTTATAATTAGCTTTCACGATCGACGCGACACTCCAAATCACAATAACAATGGCCGCAGGAAGGTGCGAACAGACACTTGTGCGTACAGATTCTTAGTATATTTAGTGCAAAGCGAAGGCCATAATGCTCAAAATATTTTTCGCTTTTGTTCTGCTTGTTTTCTTCAATAATTTTTGTGATAGTCAATGTGAGTGATTTTTAACATAATATCCCCAATTTCAAGATGAATCTCTCAAATTGATTCAATTTTCGTTACAGTACCAGTAAATTGAACTCTAGAAAATTCTAGAATTTTAATAAATTTGAACTGAGCTGCTCAAGTTGTAATATAAGCTAATGTAAAATTATCAAGAACTAAATCTGAAACAAAATTTTATTCAAAATATTAAAGACTAGCTATTGCTCGAGGCTCCGCCCGCATGAAAATGTTTTTCTGGGATAAATCTGCCGCTTTATATTTTTTCGGCATAAAAAGTAGCCTGTGTTATTCGCTAATAATGTAGCTTTATATTGATGAAAAAGACGGTACAGTAGTTTTAGAGCTTTTTTCATTACAAACATACAAAAATACAAATCTTTCCTTTTTACAATATTACTAGCTTTTGCCCGCGGTTCCGCCCGCGTAAATGAGTTTTCCCGGGATAAAAGTCCCGCTTTATATTTTCCCGGGATAAAAAGTAGCCTATGTGTTAATCCAGGACATAATCTACCCGTGTGCTAAATTTCGTCGAAATCCGTTCAGTACTTTTTGCGTGAAAGAGTAACAAACATCCATACATCCAGACATCCATACTTACAAACTTTCGCGTTTATAATATTATTAAGTAGGATAGTATAGATTATGGATGAGAAATCTTATAACAAGAACTTAAAACTTATACCAAGACTCATTACGAAGATGTTGGATCAGAACGATATAATGTTATTCGTACATCAGTTATTAAAGAGACTTAACATCTCATGTCTCAGGATGACGAGGGCAGTGGAATGCCACACAGTACTTTGTAACTTAAGGTGCTGGATAGTGTTGCTACTGTTTATGGGTGGTCGTATCGCTTACCATCAGGCGAACGGCAAGCTCGTCTCGTCATTCAATGAAATGAAAAAAGTCTACGATCTTGCGGAATGTTCTTGATAATTTCTATCGTGATCTATTCTGCATGGTACTAAGAATTTATATTTTATTTTTATAGTATTTCATAATTAGTGACTAAATTGCTATCGTCAAGGAAATAAAAGCCTGAATCTAAATTTTCACCTTTGCAGCGTCCTTGGGTTTCTGCAATGATCATTTTGGGTCCGTTTTTTACCCTCATAATTTGTAGGCTCATAATAAAATTAGCATAGTAAATATACATACATACATAATACATAAATGTAATACATAGCTAAACATTAATTATGATATTCAATAATAGCACACACATACTTTGATTGGGGAATGATATTTCACTAGTAAGTAATCATTACACAATAGCTGTGAAAAATAAATCATAAAAACATAATTAAACAGAACCTCCTTTTTTGAAGTCGGTTATAAAGCAAAATATTTCACTATAGCCTGACACTGGCTGTGTCCACGCCTTCGTCCGCATGGAACTCTGAAACAAAATATAGCCTATATTTACTTCTGGATAACGTAGCTTTCTAATTGTGAAAGAATTATAATTAAAGAGGCTTTCCTATTAGTTTTAAACATCATTCCCAAAAAACAAATGTTCCTTTTTTTTTTATATATAATGGCATTTGTGTTCACATTTTGCCAATGTCAAGTTTGGTTTGTCTATTTTATTATCTGTTGTATGTCGCATGGAGTAAGTAATACTACGTGTATGTCGAAGTAAGGCAGTGGCTACCTTACCAAGACTTTATCGAGGAGTATTGGCAGCAACAAAAAAAACACTTGATTAGCACAATTATTTCAATTCACTTCATTTGAGCTCTATAATAGAACTATATTGGATAATATACCACCATAATTATGCAATATAACACTAAATATCACCGAAATAATGAATTAAAACAAGAGCACCTCATGACACTTCCAAGTTCCCGCCAAAACTCCAAATGTTTCTTGTTTATAACATTTGTACCTAATAAGTAATAAAACATTACTAATGATGTTTTTACTCAACTACGGCGAAGCAAGGAAGGGTAATGATTTTAACACCCTATGTATGTATGTATGAATGTATCCATTTTATGTTCCATCCTAGCGTCACTCCTGAAGAACCGATTTTGACAAATGATTTTGGCATTATTATAAAATTTTATATCTAAATAATACATAAAGATTTTTTTATTCTGTTTAGTACGAAATGTCCGCTTGGTGAACCATACTGGATACCTGATAAGCGTAGTACAGGCGACGGTATCAGAACTAGAAGAGAGGGGATGGTGCAATTTGAAATTACCAGACATAGAGCAGGCAATCAAGTAAGTGATCATATGTAAAGAATAGTCTCTCTTTATTTTAGTGGCTATTATTAATGAATTTATATGGATTTTTACAATATTATCTGTTTCGTGTATCATCTTAACCTGAGCGGACGCATTATTACCCGTTAGTGGGTTGCCCTCAGCATGGTTACTTAAATCAAGGGTTGCGAGCGCCTAAAGCGTTCACCCGAAAGTCCGGTGTGGCCAGAAAAGCCGACTCGCGTCAGGCTACTGGCCGGTAGGGCCAAAACAAAAAAAAAGGACGCATTATTTAAATCTTTTAAAGTTATCTTAGGCTTAGTTAGGCTCTATATTTATAAAATCATTACCTATTGAATATTGGTAGTATAATTAGACATTAATTCAAAAAACAATAGTGCATCATCTGGAATTTCAAATCATCATTCCAAGTCACGCACGCACGGCGAAAAGTGGGTGCACTAGTTGCGTCTCTCCCAACCCCTCCGGGGATACAAGGCGTGAGTTTGCGTATGCATTCCAAGTCATAAATATAATATAGGTACCTGAGTATGTAGTGGAGGACCTGGGATTCCAAATCATCACTCAAAATCTTAAATACAAATCGAATAATCGAGGTCACATCGTAAATCAAATATACAACTTAAAATAAAGTAAACAAAACCAAAATTATTTCTATTGTAAGTTCACTGCACAATATATTTTGTAACAAATAGAGATTATATTATTATAAATTAAATACCACGTACTTGCAGCGAGACAATCTTCGACTGGGAAGCATTCGGATCAATCACTTACAAGAATGGGTTCTTGGTATCAATCCAACATATTGATATTCAGCAGTCCACAGTACAGCAGATTTGGAGCTGGAATATTCTTGGCCAGGTGAACGTGCAAGGCAGGCTAAGGATGCACAACGTGGTTATAGGTTTCGATGTTGTGGCGAATATTAATCAAGAGGAACATCGATACACTGGCACCTTCACATATCCTTTGGTGAATTTTGATTTTACTGTAAGTCTTTCTTCTATTGTAGATGTAATATGAAATAACTTACAATACTACCATATACAGGGCACATAGTGGCTCATCGCAATGAAACTCTTTTCTAAAGCCAGTATGCATAGCAATCGACTGTCAAAGGACACTGTACCAGCACGAAGTCTGGACAAGATGTTCAGCTGCCGAGGAGGGATACCCAACAGATTTTCAAACAAAATGTGTGCTGCAGAGAAACGGTAAGATCCGGTACTGAGAACTTATCGATTACCACTTACCGATGCTTTCCGGCTTCACCAGCTCTTGCAGATCGCGCAGCTTCAACAGCAACACTCTTGCACACAATTGAAGATCGTCTAAGACACTATAATTTAATGTTAAATGCTCTAGTCCACAGCAGAGGATTCACCAACGGTTTCTTGTCGCACGATCGAAATCGAAGTGTCGCAACGGTTTTTTTCCCAAAAACCTATCGCCTACCGCGAGCGCATCGCATTGGTAGGAGTCCTTCGGCTTAGCCGATGGTAACCGATTCCTCGCGGAGTTCGAGGTTAGGTGCGCCCTCTGGCGACGGTTCGTGATAGACAGATACGGACCCAGTAACGGAATCCCGATGCAGCACACATTAAATTGAGAATGATTAGGTAGGACGATACAGACACAATACAACACAAAGGCTTTAACCAACTATTTGGACTGAGCTTAATCTCAGGTAAATTGTAATCACTGATCTTCTACATTAAGTGTATTTTAAAGCATTGAATGGAAAATGAACAGGTGGATTTCGATATTATATTCTTCATGGCCCATAAACATTCATAATTACTAATGACTCATGAATGCGTGTCGGCCTTAAAAGAAAGAATATGGACTGAATATTCGAAGAGCTTCAGCTTATTTTTCCTTAACATTATTTTTATGTCTATTTTCAGATAACACGGGATCTGAATGTATATACAACAACAGCGAACGTCGTAGGCGTTATACCGAACCCACCCACCGCTAACATGGTGGACTTCTCTCCAAAAGACAACATCACAGATATTTTAAACCAATTGGTAAGAAATTATGCAATAGTTTTGCACGTTTCGTTTTTTAAACGCAACTAAAATGCCAATAAAAGCAATACTATAATTTACGGGGGCGCTGAAGAAGAGCTTCTTCTTAGTGCGTTCGTACATGGTATCAAAACAGGCGTCTTCAGTGCATTAAAACGTCATGTACATAAACAAATAAGTTGTTATCAACACCATACACTACTTTTTGCAAGCTTTAATCGTTTAGAATTGTTACAGTAGATTCAAGTATGGGACTATTTCCATTTCCAGAATCATGATAATATATAAGAAAATCATCTTTTTCCAGTACGTGAGAAATAGTGCGATACCGGGAATGGTGGCTTGGGGCCCTGATGTGATGACACCCATCACGAATGACATCGTCAACAACAAGATTGAGTTTCCAACTGTTTGCTACAACTGTCCAGTCACGTAATGAAGACTATGTTTTATGAAATTCACTTGATAGTGGCAATTGTTCTCAAGAAATTTGATTTTTTTATTAGAAAATAAAGACAGTCAAAGTGATATTGCTGGATTACCAAACTTCTCCTTACCTGAGCCATCATTTTCTTTCCCCAAAGCTAGAAATTGGACCAGCATTTGTTAGTTCACGTATACTGTCATAGAGGACAATACAATTACCCTCACTATTTTTTGGAAACTTTACTGTTTTTCGATTTATTTTTATATTTTTTGTTGGTCTCAAGTGGATACCACATATCGGCAAGTGCAGCGTTGGACGTCCACCTGTAAGGTGGACAGACGACTTGATAAAGGTCGCAGGAACACGCTGGATGCAGACCGGTTTTGACAGGTCCGCCTGGAATTTTTAGGCCTGTGTTCAGCAGTGGACGTTATGTGGCTGATGATGATGATGAACTTATTTTACAACTACTGAAGAGATGCAATTGAGGAGCATTAGTGTTTCAGCCTTAGTATGCCGCACCGAACTACATAAATATAATACTAAAACAAACACGTGGAAATATTTAGAAGTCTGTTAAATATTTTCTTTTTATTTCATTTAAATGACGAGATGAGAATTCCGCTCGCTTGATGCTAAGCAATACAGCCCATAAACAGTAGCAACACCATACAGAACTTCCAATAACAAATTACTGCGTGGCACTCCACTCGCTTGACACCCTGAGACGTAAGATGTTAAGTATCATAATGCCTAGTAATAATACTGGCTACAAAGTCCTTCAAACCGAAACTCAGCTATATCACACTACAGATTTAGACAAAATTTGTAAAGGTAGACCAAGTTTTACTTTAGGAAATAGACTGTTTCCTGTCATAATATGAGAATACAGAGTGCGCATATATTTTATTTCGATAAGAGACTTTTATGCAGTCAGAGCTGAGAGCTAATTATAGCAAAATCTTAGTCATGATTATTAGTGATATTTGAATAACTGGATTTTTCTAACTCTTTCTAGCTGTGTCCGCTGTGTGATAATATTGCTTTATTACATGATTGGAATTCAATCGATATGGGTACTTAGCTTACTAATCTTATCGAGGTACAAGATTGATGTATGGTTGAACAACGTCACCGATGGCTCTCGTTTAGCTAGACGCGGTAGTACATAATTGTTTATATTATCTGCACACAAGGATTATTGTACCGACACTCTATGATGGCCGTTTTGACAGATTACAATAGTGATGTGAAAAATCATTATCGAAAAAAATATACTAGCCAACTATCCTGTAAGTAACGATCGTATTAGATTTGCAATGCAATGCAATGCAATCAGCCCTGTATTATATACTGCCCACTGCTGAGCACGGGCCTCCTCTACTACTGAGAGGGGTTAGGCCTTAGTCCACCACGCTGGCCTAGTGCGGGTTGGAAGGCTTCACATACCCTCCAAATTCTTATGAAGAATTCTCAGGTATGTAGGTTTCCTCACGATGTTTTCCTTCACCGTTAAAGCGAATGATAATTGATAAACAATACACACATAACTTCGAAAAGTCAGAGGCCTTGGGTTTTGAACATGCAAACTTTGTCTCGGCAGACCGTTCCATCCCCAACAAGGCTATCGTCCACTAAGAACTAAGACGTATTAGATAAAAAAAAAAAAAAAAACTTATTTTGAAATATCAATGCCGAGTTTCGTCGTAAAATTATACATTCCAATAAATTGCACTGTCGCTATTGAGAAGAACGTACAGCAATTAGGTCTTTCAACGTAGTTATGAATTAATACGAAACTTAATGAGCGTACTAACGTCAAAACGGCCAGCATAGCGTGCCGGTACTATAATATAAGGACGGTTGTGTGCCGTTATATATGTTATTATACCAAGGAATTAGAGATTTTCTTTCTCCTGACCCAGCTCCAATATGGAGCTAACGTAAATTTCCTAACATGTATTGGCAACAAACCTGCCTGTTTGTTAAGTGTCTCTATTTCTAGATGTCATTGCTAAAGGACATGTTCAAAAACGGGCCGAAAATTCTAACCAAGACAGTTAATTAACAGCCAAGCAACAATGTGCATGCACTGTTGTGTTTCGGTTTGAAGGACATTGTAGCCAGTATAACTACTGGACATAATGAGACTTAACATCTTATGTCTCAGGATGACGAGCGCAGTGGAATGCCACACAGTACTTTGTAAGTCAAGGTGCTGGATGGTGTTGCTGCTGTTTATGGGTGGTCGTAACGCTTACCATCAGGCGAACGGCATGCTCGTCTCGTCATTCAATGCAATAAAAAATAAATAAAAAAAAGTTAATATACATTTGGGTAGAACTTCTAAAAACTAGCCTTTTACAATAAATCGTTTAATTTTAAAGACTTCCGGTTTTGATATTAATGTAATTTTATTTTGCTTAAAAACTAAACTTCATATGAACGTTTTAAAAAAAGTTATTTATGAATGGAGGGGTCACCCTTACAAAAAGCGGGCATCTCCTTTGACTTGTGATATTTAGGAACTACGAACGACAGCAAAATCAACATACAATGGTATAAAAACTAGTGGTAGTAGGCCATAAATGACTGTTGTGTTTCGGTTTGAAGGACATTGTAGCCAGTATAACTACTGGACATAATGAGACTTAACATCGTATGTCTCAGGATGACGAGCGCAGTGGAATGCCACACAGTACTTTGTAAGTCAAGGTGCTGGATGGTGTTGCTACTGTTTATGGGTGGTCGTATCGCTTACCATCAGGCGAACGGCATGCTCGTCTCGACATTCAATGCAATAACAAAAAAAAAAAAAACACATCGTCAAACAATCTTGACCTACCACTAAAGGCACATACGGTAAAATAATTCTTACGACACACACACACACACACACACACACACACACACTTGAGCCTTTTATCCCTGAAGGGGTTGGCAGTGTATTCCAAATTTCAGCTCATTAAATCCAGCGTTTGAGATTACTTAAAACTAGAAAATCCATCAAGTCTGTGGTTAATCAATCTTTTCTTACTGTTTTATTTTGTTTTTATTCTTACTAATATTTACTTTCTTACGAAAGTTTGTGAAGATTGATATTTGTATGTTTGTTAAAAGTAAGCGCAAAGAAAACTAAACGGATTTGGATGAAATTTGGCACACTAGTAGATTCATTGCCTCGGTGGGGTAGTTGTATTACGGTACGACTGCAAGGCTGAGGTCTCGGGTTCGATTCCCGGGTCGGGCAAAGTGATATTGGATTTTTCTATTCAGTATCAGCCCGGAGTCTGGAATTTGTGCCCGATATGGCGATAGGCTCGCCCCCTATCACATCATGGGACGGAATACGCTTGGCGAAAAGTGGGTGCACTAGTTGCGCCTCTGCCTACCCCTTCGGGGATGAAAGGCGTGAGCATGCGTGCGTAGTAGATCATGAACTGGATTACCACATAGATTACGTTTTACCCCGGTAATTTGCTCCCATGGAAAATGTTGAATATTTTTAATCTGATTCTTAAAGTAGATGGCGCTGGCGTCGTCCTATATTTTAGGGAAAACCCGCAAGCAAAATCTAGTAAATAATAAGGTGTAAGTATCAAGCAATTCAAGCTGTCTTGAATTCAAATCTCAAGTCAAGCAACACTGTGTACGGATTTTCCAACATAATTAGTACGAGGATGAGAGGAGAGTTGACGACAGAAAGGCTTAAAGAAGGTCTAGAAATCTGGTACCGACCCTACATTAGAGAAAAGAAAAAAATTAAAATGAAATGTAAATAATGGGTACAAAAAAACTTTCAATACTAGGCATGTCGAATGGAAAATTTGCAATAGAATACAACGAAAGAACGAAACCTGCCAGATTGTCTAGAGTCTACACCATTATCGATAGGTACTAAATTATTATTAATACTAAATTATTATTAGTAATATGACAATACAGGGTGTACAAAATTTATGAATCAACGGAGATCATGGGTCCCGGAAGGGTTGCAAGGAGGTGCACATACACCGAGAAATAAAATCTTTATTTTGAATTTATTATATCATTAAATGAGTCTGCGACCGTTGTACTAACTATGGACCGCAGATTTGTATTTGACATTACTTACTTTTACTTTCTTCGGCGCTACAACCGTTTGTGGGTCTTGGCCTCTTCTACAATGGACTGCCATGCGCGACGATCCTTGACTATCCTTCTCCAATTGGTGAACCTTCTAGGAACCTTGAGATCCTCATTGATGCAGTCGCACCATCTTTTCCTCGGCCTTCCCCTAGGTCGTTTTTTTTTAATTTGATATTAACTTAATTATATTTTGTAGTATAGATGCAATATGCACCGCCTTAAAATTAATCTTGGCGTCGACCATGGACTATAGAGAAGATTCATAATAGCAAATTTCATAGTGCCTCGATGGCGTAGTTGTATTAAGTAATGACTGCAATGCTGAGGTCTTCGGTTCGATTCCCGGGTCGGGCAAAGTGATATTGGGTTTTTTAAATTCACTATCAGCCTGAAGTCTGAAATTTGTGCCCGATATGGCGATAGGCTCGCCCCCTATCATATGGGACGGAATACGCGGGGCGAAAAGTGGGTGCACCAGTTGCGCCTCTGCCTACCCCTTCGGGAATTTAAGGCGCGTGTGTGTGTGTAAGTTTCATAGTTCATGGTAATTTAATTTAAGATTATAATTATTTTCAATCACATTTCACTTTAACTATCTTATGATATACCTTGTATCATCATCATCATCATCATCAGCTACATGAAGTCCACTGCTGAACATAGACCTCCCCTAAAAAATTCCAGGCGTAACTGTCAAAAGCGGCCTAAAAATAAATAGTATATTGAATGTATATCGTCATTTCCGTGGCTCTCTATCAGTATACTGATAGGATAGGATAATTATAATTATCCTACTAATATTATAAACGCGAAAGTTTCTAAGAATGTATTGGATGTATGTATGTTTGTTACTCTTTCACGCAAAAACTACTGAACGGATTTCGATGAAATTTGGCACACGGGTAGATCATGTCCTGGATTAACACATAGGCTACTTTTTATCCCGGGAAAATATAAAGCGGGACTTTTATCCCCGAAAACCTCATTCACGTGAGCCGCGGGCAAAAGCTAGTCTTGTATAATAAGTAATGATAATAAAACTATTAAATAAATTACATTTTGTGATAAGTAAAAAAAATAATACGTATCTAATACCTATCACGCGTTCCCGTGCCTTGCCATGCATGCGTTCTCGTGCGATAGAGTGAACTAAGCTTTATCAAACGGTAGAGTGTAACATGTTTCATAGATAGCGTTAAAATGTCTCGGTGGCCTAGTTTTATTGCGTGCGCGGAATTTGTGTCCGATATGGCGATGGGCTCGCTCCCTGTCACATTATGAGACACATATGGTGAAAAGTTGGTGCCCCGGTTGCACCTTTGCCTACCTCTTCGAGAATGAAGGCCTGATGAGTATTTTTTTAATAACTGCCCTTAGAAAGTAGTTACTTCAACCAGAACCCGGAATCACTAACAACTACACGGCTCTTCTCTCGTCATCTGAACATAGTGGAATCCTCATGATCCTCATCAATCAGAATGCGCTTCAAAACCGAACAAAACATTACCCAGTCTCTTTATCTAACTATACAGCCTCTCGCATGCAAGACAACTATCCCTATTAGACATTTTAGTCATCATCATCATCATCAGCCACATGACGTCCACTGCTGAACATAGGCCTCCGCCAAAGATTTCCACACGGACAAAAGTCTGTCAAAGTCTGGACTGTCAAAAGTGGCCTGCATCCAGCGTGTTCCTGCGACCTTTATCAATAGACCTTTTTTACCTTTATCTTTTAGTCTTACCTTTCGCGAAATCAACGAACATACAAACAAAACACATCTATATACTTAAAGAACGTACTTGTAAAGCACTATGGATTTCGTCATCAGTTACAATGTTGCGTATCTTAATCATCAAATTATTTTTTCATATACTAGATATAAACAATCTATGAAATAAATCTTTTGTTGTCGCGATAATTATGTCTACATCGAATCGATACCATTCATTAGATTGTGGCACAATGTTGAAGGCTTCTGTTATTTTCATCTTTGCGTTACCAGCGCTTGTTTCGTGTAGTGTTGGTAAGATCATTTTGTTATCATTTAATGCATTGTTTGGATCTTTAGTGGTCTGGTTAGCGTCTATGATCAGCAGGTAGGTTAAGTTAGATCCCCAATTGTTTTTTATTGGTAGGTCTCCTATACAAGGGGCCGTCTGGGTAGGTACTGATATGTTCCGTTTTGAAGAATATTGCAGCCATCATAATAATTGGACATTATGAAATTTTACACCTTTCGTCTCAGGGTGACGAGCGTAGTAAAGTCCTACGCAGTACGTTGTACTTCAAAGTTCTATATGGTGTTTATGGTTTATCTTACTATCAGGCGAGCGGCATGATCCTCTCGTCATTCAAATGATATAAAACATTGTTAGATATACTATTAAAAAAACTAGAGACTTGCATCCCGGAGACGTGCCGCATCCAGCCTCATGGGCGTCCGTGCCATATTTTGAATTGGGTGAGTCGGGGGTGGCCGGACTGTGCGTCTACACGGACGGCAGCAATATTGAGGGAAAAGTTGGTGCGCTGCGGCGCTATCAGTCTGGAAGGACGGTGCTGAAATAAAGTCTAAACTTTATAGCCTAGAGTCTTTCTGCATTGTTTTCCAGGCCGATGCTCGCAATATTGAGAGAAACGGAGCTGGGGGAAACGTGCAACGAAACGGTGGTCAATATTCTTACTGACAGTAGAACATCTGTACTCATCTGTACACCTACTCAAAAATGTTTGTACGACCAACCACGTTGCGAGCAGAATAAAATCTAACATCCAAGATGTTGCTGCTGTGGGTGTGGACGTACACATGTTCTGGCTAAGGGCTCACGCCGGCATCCCTGGCAACGAGCGTGCTGATGAGTTGGCCAACCATGCGGCAAAGAACCGGAAGACTGCCCCTGACTATGACAAGGTCTCGCTGGCATGTGCGAAGGGATTTATTAGAAAAAAAAGCATAGAAAAATGGCAAGGGGAATATGTGAATGTTCCTCTACATACTACAGTTAAAATCTTTTATCCCAATGTTTTTTTCTACGTAAGGGTATGCGAGGACAACTAGACCTAACGCATTGATGACACAGATACTGACGGGACTCCACAGGTTCGGGCTTCATGCTTCTGCATGGTGCTTTTTTTTGTCGAGCCATCGATAATCATTATCGTGATTATCGACGGTCATTATCGTGATTCCGGTAAACTTTCCTTATTTGATAAGCGATAAAACGACGAAAGTAAAATTTGACACATATTGCAAAATAATAATGACGGTTTGTCGGGCGAACGGCAGAACAGCTAATTGGGTGTTGGATTAGTTGGGATTAATGTGGTTGTGTGGTCGAATAGTGCAGTGGTATTGTATTGGCTTTGAATCGTTAGATTACTTATCTTTTCTCGGTGGTTTTCTTAGTAAATTGATGCTGTGCTCTCTCCCTCTTATCTTGACTCCGTGTTGGATTGCGTATTTTGAATTATTAATATTTTAGCACTATAGTGCATAAATTTCAAATTATAATTGTCAATTTAAAATATAAACGTCAAATGGACCGTAATCAAACCCAAACCCAAACCCAAAACCCAAACCCAAACCCAAAACCAAACCCAAACCCAAACCCAAACCCACACCCAAACCCAAACCCAAATCCAAACCCAAACCCAAACCCAAACCTTCCTTCCTTCCTTCCTTCCTTCCTTCCTTCCTTCCTTACTTCCTTATACCCAAACCCGTTAACTTCTAACGCGTGTACATAAGTACACACGCACTTATTTATTTGCAATTGCAACATGTTTTGTCTAGTAACAAAACAATAATATTTTCAAATCAAATTTTAAAATATATAGGTAAGCGTAAACTATGTACCCACTTTTCAAAGAATTTATTGTTAAAATCATTGAATTCTGCCCTAAGTACGTAATAATTAACCAGCTTTGTAGTTTCCAATAAATACTTCTTTTTTTCTAAGATGTATGGTGCAGGACAACAAATAATTATGTCACGAAATTACACAATGGAATAATCTGCAACTTACGGAAGTAAATCAAACACTATAAACATAATTGATGAGTGGGTAGATATTTAGCAGCTAAATCAACTTTATACTCCGGTTACTTATAAGCTTCTTGGTTACTTTACGAAGAGCTCTGACAGGTGACAATTCAAATTTTAATAGAGATGGGAAATTATAATCGATCGCAAACTGAACTGATTTTTATGCAGAATCGATAGAAAATATGAGTATAATTAAATCGGTTTGATGTTTTAAAAGTGGTGATATACGCTCATAATTATAAGTGGTGATATATTGATTTAACCATGTTACATAATACATTTATCCATAATTTATTTTATATTTCAAATAACGTTATTTAAAATGAACACACATATGGTATCTTCATAATCAATACTATTAATCGTAAGTATTTGCTTGATAATGATCCAGCTCTAAGACATTTACGTTCCGTTCTCATATCACCCATAGTTTTTCAATATATGAATATTATTTCATTACTCTAAACCAAAATGGACTTTTTAATTTTAAGTGTATAGTATTGTAAATAACAAAGATGATTACTATTGTTTTTTTTTAGTTGGTTGCCTCATAGAATATAACTAGCTTTTGCCCGCGGCTCCGCCCGCGTGAATGAGTTTTCCCGGTATAAAAGTCCCGCTTTATATTTTCCCGGTATAAAAAGTATACATAATCTACCCGTGTGCCAAATTTCATCGAAATCGAAAAGTTATTAAATTACTAAAATGGCTATTAAAAAATAGGGGTTGATCGTAGAGGGTTGAAAAATTTAGGGTTGTATGTATTTTTTAATGCTGTATCATAAAAAAATAAAAACAAAAAATTCTATCTGAAAAAAAATAAAAAAAAATTAGGGGTGGACTACCCTTAACAGTTAGGGGGATGAAAACTATCCTGTCTCTCAAGTTAGATCGAACTGCACATGGTGTGCGAATTTTATTATAATCGGTTAAGTGGTTTAGGAGTCCATTGAGGACAAACATTGTGACACGAGATTTATATATATTAAGATTTATTGCATATTGATGAATAAATGATTTTTTGCAAAGAATGTATTGTTTCGCAGCTGTCAGAGCTCTTCGTAAAATAACCGAACTATAATATTTTTATCTACTAAACCTTAGTACTAAACCATTATTAACAAAATTTAAAGATTAAATTTATGGAATGACATTCGTTTTTTAATGAAGTGGAGGTAAGTAATTATTAAAAAGCAATTATGACAACTCGGCACACAAAACACAAAACATATTAATTAGCATGTATACATTGAATTACACTGGCAATTTATTTATTGTTATTTTAATCGATGTTATACAATTATTGTTTATGATTTTAGATATTGTATTTTATTCAAGGAAATACATTAATCCTCTGGTAGCCCTACTTTTTAAACTGAAATGGCGGGAATTTTCTTCATAATGTCCACCATCTTGTCAGACAGGGGTGCCAATTCACGCCATAGGAATTTAAAGTTGAAACGCACTATAATACTTGCTCAGAATACTTGCCCTTGTTAAGACAGATGTCAGACACATAGATTTTAATCTAAGCGTCAAAATATTGAGATAAGAATGCAATCAAATTTACCCTTCAAATAATCGCGTAGAAGTAATTAACCTGTATGTCATTGATATCCTTTGAAATGGCGCATACCAAGAAAATTCGCGAATAGGCCATTGGCATCATTAGTATGTTGGCAATTGACGTTATACAGTAAATACAGTGTGTATTTTTTGTCGTGGGACCTGTTCAAAAACACGACAGGTCATACTTGCATGTAACTAAAGAAAAAAAATCGCAAAAAAATAATGATAAAAGAAAAAAAATCGAAAAGTCTACCAACGTGTGGTTATCTGTGTATGCTATGTAAACATCGGGCGCAGGGCCGTGTCCATAACACTATTAGAACCCTTTTTTAATGTAAAACCCTACGCACGAATATACCAACTAAAACACCGCAGTGACCATCTTCGGCGCAACTGCGGGTGAATATACCGCGAACACCACATAAAACTTTAGATTACAAAAGAATTGCCTACTTAACGGTAATGAATAATAGCTTAACGTCCTGTAATGAAACAAGCTAAAATCCCCACCAATCGAGAACGTAATAGCGATTGCATACTGCTTCACAGTAGAAGTAGAAAATATTATAATAATGATACTGCCCACCGCTGAGCACGGGCGTCGTCTATTACTGATAGGGTTTAGACCTTAGTCCACCACGCTGGCCTACTGCAGGTTGTCAGACTTCATTTGCCTTCGGGATTCTTTATTGGAGAATTCTCAGGTATGTTCACCGTTAAAGTGAACGAGATTTGATAAACAATACACACGTAACTTCAAAACAGTCAGAAGTATACACTTCTATGCCTTGAGTTTTGTTCCTACGGGAATTCTTTTTGGTAGGTATACTGTTCCATTCCTAAATAGGCTATAGTGAAGCAGACAATTCTGGGGTGCTAAAAGGAATCTAGAGGAACCGACCAAGACCAATACTCGCCGAGAATACTACATCCCAGAATTTTAATGTGACTATTATTATTTTTTTCAGAAGGAAATGGCCGGGTTATGGATCATACTACCTTTATCACCAAACTTATACAGGAGACGGTCTATGAATGGGAGCAACGTGGATTTTGTACCTTGAGGATTGATGAATTTACACGAGCAATAGAGTAAGATAAGGGAAAGATATCTATATCTACTAACGATTCTTTAATACCTGTTGCTCTTGTTTTTTTTTAAACTAATAATGATAACATTATCGTATGATAACATCATGTAGCTAATATTGTGATTCGTGAATGTATAGTATAATGCAACGCTATCTGTGACGTTCTCGATATGAAATCACACTAAAATGAATGCATCAATGAATGGTGATTAGAAGAGGAAGAGTTTGTTTGGGTTTCCGAAAATTGACACACACACACACACGCCCGTTATCCCCGAATGGGTAGGCAGAGGTGCAACTCGTGCACCCACTTTTTGCCGTGCGTATTCCGTCCCATGATGTGATAGGGGGCGAGCCTATCGCCATATCAGACACAAATTCCAGACTCCGGGCTGATACTGAATAGAAAAACCCAATAACACTTTGCCCGACCCGGGGATCGAACTCGAGACCTCAGCATTGCAGTCGTACCGTAATACAACTACGTTACCTAGGCAGTCACCGAAAATTGAATAGCCTCTAAAATGGATTAAGTTCTCACTCTATTTTGAATTCTACGGACCTGGCGTAATATTGCCTTAAGTCTACTGCGTTTTACTGGTAGGTCTCACATATGTAAGAGTCCGTCTGGGTGGGTACCACCGCAATATCTATTTCTACCGCCAAGCAGCAGTGTGAATGCATTGTTGTGTTTCGGTTTGAAGGACATTGTAGCCAGTGTAACTACTGGACATAATGAGACTTAACATCTTATGTCTCAGGATGACGAGCGCAGTGGAATGCCACACAGTACTTTGTAACTCAAGGTGCTGTATGGTGTTGCTACTGTTTATGGGCGGTCGTATCGCTTGACCATCAGGCGAACGGCATGCTCGTGTCGTCATTCAATACCATAAAAAAAAGGTCTCAACTGCACCTGATGGTAAGTGAAGTGGCGTTCAGATAAAGAATCAGAGAGATGATTTTCCTTCACCAGTCACTATAATAATTCCGCCGTGTTTAAAACCGAGTGTGTATACACAGGCTGATGTAGGACCACAAGTGAGCCCTCGTAAATCCTTGGACCATAACGACGCGTTTTACATCTTGTGTACTATGGGCGTTATCCAGGCGCATAATACGCTAATACATTCTTTATTTTCCAGTGTTAATATGTATAGCTGGCAAGTAGTTGGTAATGTCACTTACACCAACGCTTTCCTCAACTCCATACAGAAGCTAGAGATCAGGACTATGTCTCAGGGCGTATCGAGACAGCTTATTGATGGCGAACGGGTTCCAATGGCTTGGGTCCGTGGCACCCTCTGTTTATTAGATTCTTTGTATGGATACGATGTTATCTTTGACGAGCTAAATGTGGGACAGCATAGATTTACTGGCACGTTTGGGTATACGAGAAATGATATTGTGTTACAGGTAATTCTTTCTCTTATTTATTGAAACAAGTATTTTTATAAGCCAGCAAGTGAGCAAATAATTTTACGTTACGTTCTCATCGTCCATAAACACTTATAAATTCAAATGAAAGGCTTTTATCGGCATTATATGTCATAATCCATCAAACAAAAGACCATCATCTGCAAGGGGTTGGCTTTGCCATGCTCGTACAAAAAAGAGTAAATTACCTGATCTTACGTGATCTCCAAAGTCTATAAACACTTTATTAGGAGAATGAGTAGAAATTCCAGCCTCAAAAGACAGGAAGTAAGGGAAGGAAGGTTAGGGTATTAGTTAAAAAAAATGTAAAGTCTATAATAATAACGTGACAACTACAGATCGAGAAGAACTTGATCACGAACGAGTTAAGGACGACAGCTAACGTGGGCACCCTCACAGGAGGTTTCACGAGGATGTTGTACTTCCCAGCTAACAATATAACCGAAGTTCTTTCCAGAGAAGTAAGTGTTTTTTAGCGAACGTTAGTATTAATGCTAATAAAATTATTACTCTATTTCATTGTATATATATATATTTAATTGCTTTGAATGACGAGACGAGCATGCCATTCGCCTGATGGTAACCGATACGGCCACCCACAAACAGTTGCAACACCATCCAGCACCTTGAGTTACAAAGTACTGTGTGGCATTCCACTGCGCTCGTCATCCTGAGACATAAGATGTTAAGTCTCACTATGTCCTGTAGTTACACTGGCTACAATGTCCTTCAAACAGAAACACAACAGTGCATGCACACTGCTGCTTGGCGATAGAAATAGACATTGCGGTGGTACACCCAGGCGGACTCCCACATATGAGAGGCCTACCACCAGCATTTATCGAAGATGTCTCTCGCATCGCTTATTCTGCATAAAAAGCGAGATGGTAGAGGGGTTAAGGTTGTTTCCACAAAAGTGCAGTGCACGAGCGAGCTTCGAAGAATCAATCAAATTCAAGCAACATAAAAAAAAACTTATACAGTGACAAGTAGAGTAGGTAGTGGCCGATTTTACCGCTTGCTGATAGATGCTACTTGTCACATAAATGTATAAGCTCACCAAATACAAAAGTCAATTTTAATCTATGCTCCCTAACAAATTGACATAAAATGAGTACCTACCATTTACTTGAAACCTGTGAAACTATCCCAAAGTCTGTAAAATTGAAAGACGCAAAGTGACGGTGTGTGATAACCATTATCTTAAGACATCGATTAATTAGTGTATTCTTGCATACACGACACAACAGTCATACTAGTAGTATGCAGGGTGTAAAACGATTCGACTGTAGGGTGCACCCGTCCGCTTCCTCGGTGCTTGCGCGTGGACTATAGTATGATTAATAATAATAAAACCGTTTTTTTTTGCAGTTTTCTCCTACCACTACTTCTGAAAGTATTCGGAATTTTGGAACAAATACATTGGCTCCCATTATGTTGAAACTAGCGCAAACAAAAATAGAATTCCCGAAGATCTGCTTCAGTAATAATATTTGTTAATTAAAAGTTTCAAAAAGATGTTTCATTTGTTTTATTTTGGCCATTACAGCAATTTCACTTATCTAATTTTTTATCTACCTACCTACATAATATGGTTCGTACGTCAACTAAGTAGGTACCTATTTATTTTTGCAAAAAAAAAACACAACCCTAATAGAAGGTAAAAATACATACCTACCTAATATTTGTGAGATTTCTGTATGTTAATCGGTTTGTTTGTGAAGTCATCCTGCAAAAGCTAATGATTGGAATCAAAATCTAATTACAGGAAATTATGAAGTTTTTCATTTTATTAAAATCGAACAAAGCAGAATCAAATGATTCCTATACAATTTTTAAGTTTAGTTAGAAACATAGCACCACACCGCGACCCCGCGGCTCGTGGCGCATAATATTTTGTTTTATGAAGCGGTATGTTGCACGTGGGTTGCGTGCTTAATTTATGCAAAAACTCTTAGATAGTTTGTATAGAAAAGGTTGCTGGAAAAAGAAGCGCCGCTTATTTTTTCGCCCAGGGCGACCAGTAACTCAAAGACGTAACGCCGTTGTCTAAAGGTGAAAAGAGTAATGTAGTGTCCAAAGACAAATAAACTAGTAGTGTCGTTTATTACAGCTTGCAGTAAGGTCAGAGGGCCTTAAGCGTCACTTACAGAAGAAGAGTTTCTCGAATGCGAGTGGCGGAAAAATCGTAAGCGATTATCGTATGCGAGAACTCTCCATGCGATTCTCTCCTGTGGTTGTTTACATTAGGATAAAAACTTGTAGCAATAAAGAGATACTCGGATTCGAGTGTCAAAGGCGAGATTCGCTCCTCTTACATTGTTTACACAATAGGCAACTATTTGTAGGACGATATTCGCATACGTGTCTCGCCTAGTGTAAACACTACCTACATG
Organism: Sphinx pinastri; assembly: GCA_947568825.1. Classification (NCBI taxonomy): domain Eukaryota; kingdom Metazoa; phylum Arthropoda; class Insecta; order Lepidoptera; family Sphingidae; genus Sphinx; species Sphinx pinastri. The sequence continues at coordinate 13,967,787 of OX387632.1, forward strand.
GGCGAGATTATGTACGAGACTCGCCATTCGAAATGTGAATGGCGAGATTAATTGTACGATTTGTTTACACACGCGTTGACCAAGGAAGGTTTATGGGGCGATGCTTGCGTTCGAGAGGCGACAATCGCACCGTTTGTTTACACTAAGAGATAGATTATCGCATAGCAAGAAACTGCCGCTCGTATGCGAAAAACTCTCCTTGTGTAACGTCGGCTTTAAATGTTGAATAAATAAATAAAGTCATCAAAGATGTACAATCAATATTATCGTAAAATGAAACGTAAAATAGATACGTCGTTTGGTAAATGTCAATGTCAAATGACTTTCCGTCATAATACACAGCGGCGAAGATTGTTTCGGAATATTTCTTTTATTTTTATTGTCATAAACACACGACAATTTATTATTACTTCAGTTTTCGTGCCCCAATTATGTAGGAATTTGGTCATAATGGGTGACGAAACCAACGAAGAACGTCAAGACAACGAGCTGGCAGCTTTGGAGGTTATGTATCTATTATTATTATATTGCTGGCTCACAATATTGTATTGAATTCTTTACATTGTATCTCATTTCTATACGATACATGAACTAAAGGTCAAAAGATTACAAAGCTAATTTATAAACATTTACGATTTAAAAATTCTGCCATAAATTTGGTGTACAGTCATAAGCATAAATATATATACGTTGACAGCACCGAAATAACATCTACACCATCGATAGTTCAAAATATTTGTACCAACCAAATGTTATAATTATCTGGTTACACGACGGAGTCATAATTATCCAAACATCAATATATTTGCCGAAAAAGGGATGAAAAATTACTCAATGACTCTTCCAACTATCATAACAGAATATCCATACCTTAGAGATTGAAATAGGTGTATATATCATCAATTTTTTATACCAGGGGGTGAATAGTAATCATTTTTGTGCCACTAGTATATATAAAGGCGACCATAACCATATCCAGGTCATAAATTCCACATTTACCGACCGGTTTTGATAATTATTTTAAAAATTGTAAATAAAGTGGTCGCGTATAATATTCTACCAGGACCTGTTTGCTAAATGCTAGATTTCTGGAACTCTAACTTTTAATGGTAATGTCTATTTATTACTAACAAAAAATAACAAGACCCAACTAATCCCAATATGTAACGAAAAATAGTGATACTATTTGATTTCGAAAACTTCCCTTCTGCATCTTCAAAGTCTAAGGTCCCATATCAATGAAATTAAAATTGTACCATTTCGTAGCTATATGGAATCTAACGCATAAAAAATAATTAAATTCAAACAAGGGGATAATAAATTATCAGGAACTAAGAATAAGCCACATGATGGACTTTCAGTCTCGCAATTATTAAATTACAATTAAATTAATATTCATCAATCATAAATCACACAAATATTAATTCTTAGTGCGGGAATCGAATCTACGGTATCTTGTTTCAGCCGGCTAATCGCCCACTGCATCATGGATGCTGTCAAAAATTAAAGCGCGCTAAAATCTCTAATGACTACTCCTGAATATAAAGCTGGTTCCCCACTCACGATACAAAACTAAACAAAAATCGCGAAGTGCGGGTGTTAATAGTTTCGTGGGTTGGTGACAGCACTTCGCAACATTCCTCAAACATCGTTTTTCTTTTTTGCCAAATCGAATGCGAACATGTTACACATTCCCTTTTATTATGTACTATATGGTATTTAGGCCTTAGCGTGCAATTGCAATTATAATCATTTACCTTAAAATTAATATAATATGTATCTTATTCATATTACTTAACTTAAACTTAGTAAAAGTTGAAAATGTAGTAAATTGATTTTCGTACAGAGATTGTAAACATTATTTTGTGAGTGTAAAGCAGGCCTTATTGAAATTCATGATGCCTTCGATAATAACTAGCTATTCGCCGCCGGCTACACCCGTGTATTTTTTTCGCTGATGTGTGGCAGCTTAAAACACTATGAGAAAGGAAAAGCCGTTTGGTTCAATATTAATATAATATGTTTTTGATTTATGAGCCCTTTTCATTTCTTTGATAGTTTAAATTTCATCTAGAAAAGAATGCTACGTGCTCACAAAAGTCCCGTCATGGGTAAACCATTTTACAAAATTACCGTTGACAGCTACTAAAATTGAAATTGCAAAAAAAAACATAAAATTTAAGTATTTTTCCAATTTACAGACAGATATTCTAACCTGTCTTATATGTATGGATTTCTAGTACCAATTAATTTAAAAATGTATGTGAGTTGAAATACAACTGTCATAGATAGGCAATCTTAATAACAATTGACATGTTGCTGACGTCATTCACGAAATGACAAAGACGAAGTAATATTGCTGCTATTCTATTTAACGAATATAGGAACGTCTCAGTCGTGATGTTGCCGGAAATATACGAGTAGTTTTATCAAGGCAAAATCTATCTTTACAAAACATTGGTATTATGCACAGATGAATATTTTTTTATACACCTGTAGTATTGAGCTTATTAAGATAGATAGATAAGATAAAAATAAACTTTATTGCAACAAAAACACAGAGATAACAAAATTAAAATTACATTAACAATAATTGGCATATCTGGGTTGAGCTTTACAATATTGTCAGGGGTCCCCAAACTAGGCCATGCCTGTATCTTGGGGTACCTGTAGTATCATGAGTAGCCGAGAATGTAAAATAATAAAACTGATCATAAAATTAAAAATTACGAAGACAAAAAATTTAAACAAAAAACTATTAATTCTAAAAACAAAATAAATAGAAGTTAACAAATGAAACATCCATTCTAAAAAAACAAACAAAATTTTTTTTTTTTTTTTTTTTATAATACCAATCTCTGCGCAGCCTTTCCTAGTTTATTGTAAAATTAAATAATTCAGAATTGAAAAGAGAAAAATATGTTTTTTAAAATAATGAAAAAAAAAATATAATAATAATAATAAACGAAGTAAATTTAAAATAAATTAAGAAACTAAATTAAAATACTGTACTACTTTAAAGTGTTGTCAGCTTTTGACACCAGTGAGATCATCTTTGTTAGTTAAGTTAAGCGGTGCCCCGCCCCAGGGGCAGTGGGGTTAAAAAATAAATAAAATAATAAAATAAAAGAAACACAGATACCTACTTTATGCGGGAAGAGTCACGTGAAGCCAAAAATTACAGTATGGCTTCAGTGTCATTATAGTCCAGTGTTATTAACCAATCGGTAAGTTTCTTTTTGGCTTCGCGCATAGAGCAGTGTTTAATGTTGCATATTTTGACAATGGTGTTATAGGTATGCGCTCTCATGAAAAAACCAAATCTGCGTGCGAAGGATGTGTGAACGTGTGGTAATGTGAATTTGAAAACCCTATCTTGAAGCATTTTTTTGTGAGTGTCGGTGCCGATGAGGTTTTTGTGCGTAGATAGAGTTAACCTGAGGATGAAAAGTTGTCTTACCGTGAGGATTTGAGCCTGGGTGTAAAGGTCAAAAGTTGGGTGTCTGAAAGTCTTTTTGAGCATTGTTTTTAATACAGACCTTTGTGCTCTTTCGACATCCAGCATGGACGTTTTTGGTGCACTGCCCCAGACTGTTATGCAGTTGCTTAATAACGGTTGACTGATGGCAAGATAAATGCTTTTAAGTAATTCTTTGCTGGCGGAGTCTCGAAGTTTTTTGAGAATCCCAGCTGTTTTTCTAATGCGTTTAGAAAGGCTAAGTATGTGAGCTTTAAAGCTACAGTTCTGGTCTAGCATTATGCCCAGGTACTTGATTACTTCAACGCGTTCGATGCTGTAGCATTCGCAGCTGTCTCGGGTTTCGTTGCAGCAAGTATGATATTTGATGTGTTTTTTTGTTTGAGGCTTAGAGGCAGAGGTTTTATGGAAGCATACGTATTTGGTTTTCTTAAAGTTGAGGGTTAACAAATTATCTTCTAACCATTGTATAATATCAGATAGTCCTTTTTCAGCATAATCATAGGTTTGGTCCCAGTCTTTGGCGTTAAACAGAACAATGGTGTCGTCTGCATAACAGATTATTTCAGCACATAGTAGTTTTAGGTGGTGGATGTCGTTCATGTATATTATAAATAGTGTAGGACCTAATATGCTGCCTTGGGGGACGCCGTATTCGATTGGGAGTTGTTGGCTCTTGTGTGAACCTAAACCAACTAATTGAGTTCTGTTTGACAAATAACTTTTGAACCAGCGGAAAGCTAAACCCCTGACACCAAAGTATTCTAGTTTTTTCAGGAGAATTTTCGAAGACACAGTGTCAAAAGCCTTAGCAAGGTCAAGGAAGACGCCTATGCAACAATTCCCGTTGTCCAGGTAGCCTGAAACTAGATCTACCAGTTGGGTAACGGCATCTTCGGTAGACCTGTTTTGTCTGAACCCAAATTGCCGAGATGACAAAATCCCAAGTTCTTCTATGAAATTAACTAGACGCCTGTTGACTATTTTTTCAAGTATCTTGGATAGAATACTGAGTAGAGAGATAGGTCTGTAATTTCCAGCAACGTCTTTTGGGCCTTCTTTGTGAATTGGTGTTACAGAGGATATTTTCCAAGAGTTTGGAAAAACCCCAGAAGACAGGCTAAGATTACAAATATGGACAAGGGGTTCGACGATTTGCCCTTGAATATTCTTTATTAAACGACTGTTTATGCTGTCAAGGCCGGGTGCGCTATCAGATTTCAAGTCACTGATGATAGAAAGTACTTCCTGTTGGTTGGTTGGTTCTAGGAACAAGGAATTAACTGGAGGATTGCTAAGTTTTGTTTTCAGTGCTAAACTTTCCTCAGTGTTGTTTGAGCGATCGAGGATGTTTTTTGCAAGATTGTGGCCAACGTTACAGAAAAAGTGGTTGACCATATTTAAAGATTCTGTTGGATCGTCTGTTAGAGAAGCTAAGTCTGATGTTGGTTGACGTTTAGTTTTTAGGTTGCAGATCTTTTTTATTGTACCCCAAAGTTGTTTTGTGTCCTTTGTGTTTGTCTGTAACTGATTTTGCTCATACTGGATTTTTCGTTAATTCGATTCAGATTCGATTCGATTTAACAGTCTTCTTGCTGGTTCGTATCGGTTATTTCTGTTGGTACTTCTTACAGCAACTTGGGCATCTTCAGGTCCCCATCAATTTCAATTGATCGACTAGGTACTCGATATATATTTATATATATATTTATATATGTACATAAATCCGAGTCAAAACTAAAATCAATCTTCCTTATATCGACTAGTAGCATAAGAATGGTTTCTGCTCACGCCCTGGTATAAAATCTTGACAATATACGTACCTATTCCCATCTCTAAGGTATTGGCATTCTATTGCGTCAGTTGGAAGAGTCATTGAGTAATTTTTCATCCCTTTTTCGGCAAATGTATTGATGTTTGGATAATTATGACTCCGTCGTGTAACCAGATAATTATAAAATTTGGTTGGTACAAATAAATTTGACTTTTACTTTGGCCCCGATGTTACTGCCGCCTTGGTGGGTACCGATACTTTTGCTTATGACTGTATTTGCAATGAGGTAACTATATCATCTGAGAACCGTGGCAAATTGATTGGATGGGGCCCCAGTAAAAATTGTCGTGTTCATGGGCGTGGCCCTAGCTTTCACATAGGACCCCCGTCCTAGGAAACCAACCCCCCCCCCCCCCCGTCATCAAAATTCTATGTTACATCTGAGCTCGCGGGCTTCCGGGTCGGGCCGGCTGGGGGCCCGTGGCATTTTGCCATCTCTGTCTCCCTATAGTTACGCCACTGCGTACTTGTGGTTCTCTACATTCAGCAGTGGGAGGTGGTAGGCTGATTGATTGATTGAAATGTGGCCTTTAAAGTCACATAAGTTGTATCATGTAGGTAATATTCTCTGGTTTGTTATTGTATATTTATAATGAATATAGCAGTACACAGATTGTTGTATTGTGTTGTTGGTCAACATTATATTGAGACAGTATTGTACTATACGCACAAAATCAACCATACCATATAATGACTTACACAATATTATTATAATAGCTATTAGCTATACAACGGTTTGTAGTGTTGTTCATGTACATATAGCCCGCTGCCTGTCCATAAAAATAAACAACCATCTTGTAAAATATGGAACAAATTTCTTGCACTGACAATGACACCTAAAGCAGGTGAATTTTTTTCCTGCTCTGGATATACTTTAATTTAAAAAAAAAGAGGTTTTATGTGTTTTTTTTTTCTTTAACAGCTCAAAACTTTGTTGTTTCCAGTACTGAACACAACCAAATAGTCCGTGACTAATAAGTCATGGATATTATCATAATTAAAACTATGTGGAGTTTTGGCGGGAACTTGGAAGTGTCATGAGGTGCTCTTGTTTTAATTCATTATTGTGGTGATACTTAGTGTTATATTGCATAATTATGGTGGTATATTATCCAATATAGTTCTATTAAAGAGCTTAAATGAAGTGAATTGAAATAATTGTGCTAATCAAGTGATTTATTTTTGTTGCCGCCAAAACTCCTCGATAAAGTCTTGGTAAGCTAGCCACTGCTTTACTTCGACATACTACAGATAATAAAATAGACAAACCAAACTTGACATTGGCAAAATGTGAACACAAATGCCATTATATAAAAAGAAAAAACTATGTGTAGATAGGTTATAAACAGTCTCCAAAGGGAACACTAAAATTGAGCTAATTAGCACAATCTGCCTTAGTTTTGTGTCAGTATCTTTTGTAGTTAGACATCTAAATAATGTTTGATAAAATGTTCTATATGATAATAATGAGAAATATGATATGCCATAATACTTTCACGTGTCATAGTTTGTTATTATGATATTAAGTTAACTATGTGTGCGATAATGTGCCGTTTTTGAAAGCCGTGTGCAGTACAGGTGCCGTATCTACACCTTTTTGTTAAAATATCATTGGTCAAAATCATATAAAAATCCTTAATTTTACTCCAGGCTATCTATGGTGATGCGGTGAAGGACAACCGAGAGAATATAGCATGGAAGGTGTGGCGGCCACTGGATATCCTGCTGACTTTGAACCCGTTACACAACAGTGACATACAGGGTGTGCACTGCTCTGTCACACTGCATTTTAGATGCTGCCCCAGTTATCCAGATAAGTAAGTAATTACTTATTAAATCTACTTTAATAGAATTCCTAATTGAGTAAAATTATAAAGCAGCTAGAATGCATATAATATAATATCAGCCCTGTATTATATACTGTCCCACTGCTGGGCATGGGCCTCCTCTACTGCTGAGAAGTTTTAGGCCTTAGTCCACCATGCTAGCGTAGTGCGGGTTGGCAGACTTCACAAACCTTCCAAATTCTTATAGAGAACTTCTCAGGGTTGCAGATTTCCTTACAATGTTTTCCTTTACCGTTAAAGCAAGCGATAATTCACAAAGAATACACACATAACTTTTTTGTAAGGCAAAAGTACATGCTGTTGAATTTTTTAAATTGCAGATATTCGTCTCGGCAGACCGTTCCACTACCAACTAGGCTATCGCTGCTATGTAGAATACATAATATTGTGGTTTATTTATCTAATGTGGATGAGCACTATGTCCTAAGCGTTTTCCCCCTAAAATGGTAAATGGAGAATGCTATTACAAAGCTGGTTTCAAAATATTCAACATAAATGCATGATGTAACATTATAAAAATATTTCCTATAGATGAACGCTTCTTTCAGATTTCTGTAATTTTTGTATCTTGTTGCACAATATTACCCTCGTCCCTCATGAACACTTTTGTTCTAGACCACCCAACCTGACCATCCACAAGATGCACGGTCTATCAACGGAGAATGGTACAAGGCTGCTATCAGACCTGGAGTCTCTAGCGAGTCAGCTGTGCGGAGAGGTCATGATATTCCAAATAGCGCAGCATGCTCAGGTAATGTTCATAATAAACTCAACTAAAAATTGTATAGGACTAGGTGTTGCTCGCGGCTTCGTCGGCGTGAAAAGCCTTTCCCGCTACACTGACACTGGTAGTAATGTTCGTCAATTCAGAGGAATCAGTTGACATTATATATATAAAAAAAAACAAAACCTTTCTGTTTGTTTCAGCAATTTCTCCATGATCACAATAAGCCGACACTCTCATTCTATGATGAAATGTTAAAAGAGAAAAATGAAATGGAAAAACTTAAACAACATGACCTTCAAGCAAAAGAAGAAGAAGAGGTAATATATTTTTTTATGAGTTTTTGTGTCCAATTTTTTTTGTAAGACTGTTTGCTCACCTATGTTCTTTATTAGTGAATATAGTTGTAACAAAAATCGGCCTTTTCTTTATAACTATTGTTTAAACCGGTTTTTGAATTACAGTGTAAGTTAGTCAAAAGTATTATGAAGGAGAAGGATAATGAAGAAAAATAATATGTATTTTTTCGACAATTATCAATGTATCAAAAATCACTGGTGGTAGGTCTCTCATTATGTAAGAGGCCGTCTGGGTGGGTACCACCGCAATGTCTATTTCTACCGCCAAGCAAAAGTGCATGCACTGTTGTGTTTCAGTTTGAAAGACATTGTAGCCAGTATAACTACTGGACATAATGAGACTTAACATCTTATGTCTCAGGATGACGAGCGCAGTGGAATGCCACAAAGTACTTTGTAAGTCAGGGTGCTGGATGGTGTTGCTACTGTTTATGGGTGGTCGTATCGCTTACTATCAGGCGAACGCCATGCTCGTCTCGTCATTCAATGCAATAAAAAAAAAAAACTAAATACCTCTAACTTTAAGTAATGTTATTGGCATATAGTCGGGGATAGTGCAAAACCGCGTAACTAGCACTGGTAAATACCGCGTAAGTGACGAAAAAAAGTTTAATTGAAATTGATACTTACGACACTAAACTTATGATTGATAATGCTATATTTTTTTTTCTTTCATTTACGCGGTATTTACCAATGTTAGTTACGCGGTATTGCACTATACCTAACGATATGTTAATCACAGTTGAAAATATATCTCTAGAATTCTATTCTGTGTTCATTTTTAAGTTTATTATTTGTGCAGCGTCAAAAGATAAAAGATGAGATACAACGGCGGCAGAACATCTTGAAAGGCGCGGGCCGGCAGCGGACGCACCGCTCCAGCATCAGCCAGGATCACGACGGCATGGACGGCCAGGGCGACACTCCTGAGCTGGTTTAGTAAGTAAATAATATAGGCTTGCGTTTGACTATTGTCACTACCACTTTATTATACATCAACATACACTCAAGTCTTTTATCTCCAAAGTAGTAGGCAGAGGCGCAACTAGTGCAACTACTTTTCGCCTTGCGTATTCCGTTCCACGACGTGATACGGGGCGAGCGTATCGCCATATCGGGTACAAATTCCAGACTCCAGGTTGATACTGAGTAGAAAAACCTAATATCACTTTGCCCGAGACGGGGATCGAACCCGAGACCTCAGCACCGCAATCGTACCGTAATACAACTACGCCACCGAGGCCGTCTTTATATATAAAATATCAATATAACTATTATTGGACCAATTCCTTGCAATCAAATTAATTGTTCCACAAATATTCCACTGTGTTACCAAATTTCATAGTTAAATAATTCAATAAATGTATTTATAATTTTTTGTAATATATACAGTGGTTTTCGTTGCAATGTATTTTCTATTATTATTATCACCTGACATCTGGACAGACGACTTGATAAAGATGGCAGGAACACGCTGGATGCAGGCCGCTTTTGACTAATTTATTTATTTATTTATTCTCATAGGAAAACATACAGCATACAATACAACATTGTGTCTTATTCAAATAAAGTAATATAAAAAGCCAATAAAGTTTTCACTATTAAATAATACAGGTTTGTGGAGTGAACCTTATTATAAGTAGCATAAAAATAACTATTAACAAAATAAATGTAAAAAATCTATTGAGAAGAACACTTAATTGCTTTTAAGGAATCCGTCTGGAAATCTTTAGGGGAGGTCTATGTTCAGCAGTGGACGTCATGCAGCTGATGATGATGATGATGATGATTATCATTAGTTATAGGAAAGACATCCTATTAATACTTCGCATTTTAAAGTTGCATTTTGTTTCTTAGTTCACAGTTAAGAGGTAAAAACTAATTAATATATATTATGAATTTTTATTTACAGCTATGCTGACGACAAAATGTCCCCTATAAAGAAGTTATCTCGCAGCAGAACGAGCGAAGTTCCGTGTACGTGTAACGTTAAAAGTGTGCAAGTGCTCCGAGTAACGCAGAGGAACAACAAGAAGGTTTACATAGGGAGCTGTTTAGGTTGGTAACCTATCATAAAAGGTTTTTTTTTTATGGCATCGAATGACGAGACGAGCATGCCGTTCGCCTGATGGTAAGCGGTACGACCACCCATAAACAGTAGCAACACCATCCAGCACCTTGAGTTACAAAGTACTGTGTGGCATTCCACTGCGCTCGTCATCCTGAGACATAAGATGTTAAGTCTCATTATGTCTAGTAGTTACACTGGCTACAATGTCCTTCAAACCGAAACACAACAGTGCATGTACACTGCTGCTACATAGGCAATAAATCCTTGGAAAAACATTTTATGGGTCGTAGAATTGCGATGTTTCCTGCATATGTAAGGGTACAGTTAGCCACATAAGTAGCTGAACAAATTCAAAATTCCAAATCACCTATACGCGTTAAGTTGAATTGAAACATATTTTTTTCTTTGTGTGAAGTAAAATACCTTTCATTTTGTTTTTTGAAGAGAAAATTGGTAGGAACACAAAAGTGTAAAGGCAATTTGATGTTTAGAATTTGTTCAGCCACTTATGTGGCTGACTATACATGAGATATATCGAACCCGCTCCCTCTTACGTAAGATTCTACCTCGTATTGCAGAATAACATAAAAACTTTTTTAAAAAAATAGCACCGACTTCAAAAACCACTCTAATGTAAAAAATAACTTATACTTTGCTCATGGGTTATAAGGAAAGGACATGTCTAAAAACGGGCCTGAAATTCTAAACAAGACAATTTATATATATTTGGATAGAACTCCTGAAAACTAAACTTTTGCAATAAATTGTTTAATTTTAAAGACCTCCGATTTTGAGTTTTATGTAATTTTGTTTGGCTTGAAAACTACACTTAATATGAACGTTTTGAAAAAAAAATGGTTATGAATGGAGGGGTCTAAAATATTTTTTTAATGGATCTAAGTTCCATATTTTGCCCTTATAATATCCCTAATAATGGAACGGTCTGCCGAGACAATGTCCGGAGGTTCAAACCCAAGGCACACACCTCTGACTTTTCGTAGTTACGTGTGTATTGTATATCAATTATCGTTCGCTTTAACGGTGAAGGAAAACATCGTGACGAAACCTGCATACCTGAGAAGTCTCTGAATTTCGAAGGTATATGAAGTCCGCCAACCCGCGCTAGGCCAGCGTGGTGGACTAAGGCCTAAAACCTTCTCAGTAGTAGAGGAGGCCCGTGCTCAGCAGTGGGCAGTATATAATACAGGGCTGATTGCAATATCCCTAAAGTTTGAGTCATGTTAGATTTTGAGGCCCAGCACCCATACAAAAAGCGGACATCTCCTTTAGAAAAGGATCATTTGCACCAACACTCAGTTTAACTGAAATGAAAGATTTTTATTATTTACTTTTTGAATGTACTGTGCGGGCGTAGCTATAGTTTTTATATGGGGGAGTCCTACGATATAAAAATTTTAGTGGCTTGGGTTCTTGCCTTGTTAAGGGGCGGGGTCCGGATCCCCAAAATGTCAGCGGTCAGTGGCGTAGCGTATTTTATTCTGAGATAGTTATGCACTAGTGTTGGAATTTAAATTTTTATTACCTATTTTGCGAGTATATAAATGAACTGCTCTAAACATAAGTAAACAAATAATGAATTGTATATATTTTTTTCTCTACATAATGCAATGTATTTTGTACCTTGAACTGATTTTTGAAAAGAGCAACACTAGAGTTTCTTGCCCGTTCTTCTCTAGTGAGAACTGCTTTCCGAACTGGTGGTAGAGTTAATATTGACGGAATCTAAATAATGTATAACATTTTATGGGTTCGAATAAATTATTTCATATTTCATATTATTGTAAGCTAAAGCTAAGCGTATATACGCACATGATGTAATATAATTATTTATAACATTTAATATGGATACAAAGGAACGATAGCCTAGTTGGGAATGGAACGGTCTGCCGAGACAATGTCCGGAGGTTCAAACCCCAAGGCACACACCTCTGACTTTTCGAAGTTACGTGTGTATTGTTTATCAATTATCGTTCGCTTTAACGGTGAAGGAAAACATCGTGAGGAAACCTACATACCTGAGAATTCTCCATAAGAGTCTCGAGGGTATGTGAAGTCCGCCAACTCGCACTAGGCCAGCGTGGTGGACTAAGGCCTAACCCCTCTCAGTAGTAGAGGGGGCCTGTGCTCAGCAGTGGGCAGTATATAATACAGGGCTGAATTGCATTGCATTGCCTATATTTCTGTACGCAGGTCACTCATCGACCGGCGCAACGACATACCTAGCACTCGACGACGATACAGGCGAGCGATTGATCGCCAAAAAATGGCTCATCCCGCCCGCCTGCGACTTCCAATCGCGAAACAAACAAATCACCTCACTACAGCAAGACCTCAAATCGACTTATCGACTCGTCCACCCCACCCTAGTTCCGTACGTTGCCATGGAAACCGCGAAAGAGATCGCCAAACGCACGCCGAAACAATGCATTTACATCTTCCGCCCATTCATTCTCGGTATCTCGCTTAGAAACTTGAAAAAGAAGTTCAACGGATTCGGTGATAAGTATGAAGCTCTGAAATTGTTGAGGAATGTGGCGAACGGTGTTTTGAGTGCGTTGGCAGAGTTGCATAGCACGGGGGTGTTCCATAGGGATGTAAGGGGGGAGAATGTGTATTTGGAGGATAGTGGGGCGGTGAAGTTGGTGGGCGTGGCGCTGGACTCGCGGTTGGCTGAGATGTTGGACTGCGATGGTTATTGTGATAGGTAAGTTAAGTACACGGCCGTAGCTATAGCTTCCACATGGGGGGCCCTACGATATAATAACTTGAGAGGTGTCAAGGGACACCCGGATGGAACGAAGTTCCTTTCGATTAATTAGTGAAGGAATTGTAATAAAATTTTATTTATATAACACAGTGTGTGTATATATAAATATTTTCCTATTTCCGTTCCAATACATAAGTTTCTAGAGAAAAAAACAAATAAATACGTGTGGCACTCGGAGACTGCCGCGGTAAAGCTATTGCATAGCATTTTTATCACAAATTTTGATTGACTAAACACAAATTCGATCTTACGCTTACCACATAAAGTAGATTTTTAAACGCGAGCAAAGCACGTTTAGTTTTGTTATTGATAAATGTCAGTAACCAAAGTAGAATAAATCAACAAAATTTGAAAAAAAAATGTTACGTTCGATTCTTTTGTACTCGTGCCGTGCCAACGCTGGGGAAATAGCTTCTACGCAATGTATTTAAGGTTCATATTAGATTAGTAAGAAATGGTTTTAATGACTTTAATAAATAAAATAAATAAAAATATACTCGTTTCAAGAATTATAGCTTCTACGCATTGTATTTAAGGTTCATATTAGTAAGATAATAGAAAAAAGTGTCGTGACAACTTTTCGTTTGTTTTTTCCGTCCAGCCCCCTTTCACAACGCGCAATAAGGAACTATATTGAAGTGTAAACATGCTTGGTAGCCCGATCATTTTAGAAACGGGGGGGTCCCCAAAATGGTCAGCGGTCACTGGTGTAGCGTGGTTTATTGTAAGCTAAGGGGGGCCGGACCCCCTGAACCCCCCTTATATACGCCCATGGTTAAGTATCGAAACTTTATATCAATAATGTGCCTTTTTCTATTCTATCTGGAGTTTTACGAGACTATCCCGCCCGCACATCCATCACTGCAACTCCTATAAGTCAGTATCGACAGTGGCATTTTATGACACCGAGCGGTGAAGCTCGGCGAGTCTCAGGGAACACTAATTAGTCTTAACCCGCAACGAAATTAATCAAATAGAAGGTTAGGGAGGAGTGGAAATATGTATTCCACTCTGGAGTTGCAAATGAAGTCATAGCTTAAAAAAAAACATAACTCCGTATTCTTAGTGGATAAATGCTATGTAGAATAAAGGATTTTTCCCCAGATCGTATGGAATTCGTTCTAAATCGAATTAGGCTTAAAGAACCGAACATGACTTGGTCTTTTAATGACAGGTCATTTTGTAATTTTTTTTGTTCTTTACCGAGTATAACTGGGCAAGCTACTTGCTCGTCTAGTCATTAAGGCATATAATAGAATACACTAATTAGAATCAAACAATCTGTGACAATTCAAGCAAATATTTTTGCAAATACTTTTAATATTGTTATCTATGCCCGTGATATCTTTTCTTGTCATTTCCACAGACAGACGGCTGCTCAAGACATATACGCCAGCGGGCAGCTATTTCTTTCTATAGTTGGTCAGGAAAAAACGTGTCTAGATCTACCTGAGGAACTGCCTGTAATTGCTAAGGATTTCTTATCGAGGTAAGAATAAGGTTGAAACTTTTTGTGTTTGTAAATGTTTTTTTTTTTTTATAATATAGGGGGCAAACGAGCATACGGTTCACCTGATGGTAAGTGATCACCGCCGCCCATGAACATCTGCAATACCATCGACTCGGTCTAATGCTCGCTCGGATGATGCTATACTCCCGAGTGTCGACATTGGGCCGTAAGACCGGTGAAACCAACATAACCATTCCAATGACCCCCGGTGGTGGTAGCGATAACGCGTTTCTTTTTTTTTTTTCCCGCGAAATAAAAAAAAAAGGGGGCACAGAGATGCGTTGCCGGCCTTTTAGGTGGGAATACGCTCTTTTTTTGAAGGTCGCCAGGTCGTATCTGTCCGGAAATGCTGCTGGCGGCAATTGGTTCCATAGTTTAGTAGTACGTGGCAAAAAATGACGGCTAAAACGTACAGTGGTGGATTGCCAACCTCCGAGGTGATGTGGATGGAATTTGGAGTTCTGCATAAAATGGAGTTGATTTGATGTCATAATTAAATAGTGTTATGCATAGCTTTGTTAAAGTGAGAAATCATTTTTTTTTTCTCTTTCAGATGTTTAACGGAAGACGAACACTCACAATGGTCTGCAAAGCAACTGATGAATCACATGTTCTTGGTTGATGCACCAGCTAAACAACCAAGTAAGAAGATCAAAGACGATAGTGCCAGTGGATCTGAGGTAACGCTTATTTTATTTGTTACCATAACATACTATAACAAAATAGTATGTATAGATATTAAAATTTATTTCGACATCAATCAATTAAACAAAAGATAATACCTACAAAAATTTTAAAACAATGTTACCATTTTTTTTATTTACGCATATTCTAATTTTCGGAAATGTGTATCGTCATACCTAATCATTTTCAATTTAATGTGTGCTGCATCGGGATTCCGTTACTGGGTCCGTATCTGTCTATCACAAACCGTCGCCAGAGGGCGCAACTAACCTCGAACTCCGCGAGGAATCGGCTACCATCGGCTAAGCCGAAGGACTCCTACCAATGCGATGCGCTCGCGGTAGGCGATAAGTTTTTGGAGAAAACACCGTTGCGAAAGAATTTTCAAAATCAGTTCAGTAGTTCCTGAAATTAGCGCATTCATCCAAACAAACAAACAAACTCTTCAGCTTTATAATATTAGTATCGACTATATTATCGAATATTTATTCAATTGGAATTTTCATTTATTTTCATTTATCAGGATGAAGACGCAGTGAATAAGATTCATCAACATGTGAGTCCGTCAACGAACGGACATTCGCGACTCAACGCAGAGTTCGAAGTACTCGCGTGGCTAGGGAAGGGGGCGTTCGGCGATGTCTTGAAGGTATTCGATTATCGATAAACTTATCGATGTAATGATATCGGCACTGGGTTAAATACTGAATTTTCGAAAGTATGTGAAGTCTGCAACGCGCACTAGCTATACTCCCGAGTGTCGACATTGGGCCGTAAGACCGTGTGAAACCAACATAACCGTTCCACCCACCCCCCAGTGGTGGTAGCGATAACGCGTTTTTCCCGATAAAAAAAAAAAAAGGTGAGCGTGGTGGCCTATAGCCTAAGCCCTGAACTCTATCAGTCGTAGAGGAGGCCAGCGATCTACAGTGGGCAATATATTGAAGGGCTGGTATTATTCTATTAAACTAGCTTTTGCCCGCGGCTGCAATGCAATGCAATCAATGCCATCAGCCCTGTATTATATACTGCCCACTGCTGAGCACGGGCCTCCTCTACTACTGAGGGGTTAGGCCTTAGTCCACCACGCTGGCCTAGTGCGGGTTGGCAGACTTCAAATACCTTCGAAATTCAGAGAACTTCTCAGGTATGCAGGTTTCCTCACGATGTTTTCCTTCACCGTTAAAGCGTGCGATAATTCACAAAGAATACACACATAACTTTGTAGAAAAGTCAGAGGTGCGTGCCCTTGGGTTATGAACCTGCGGACATTCGTCTCGTCAGTCCGTTCCACTCCCAACTAGGCTATCGCTGCTATCGATATCGCTATATGCCCGCGGCTGCGCCTGAGTTAAAAAGTTTTTCCGGGATAAAAGTCCCGCTTTATATTTTCCCAGAATAAAAAGTGACCTATGTGTAATTAATCCTTAATCCAGGACATGATCTACCCATGTGCCAAATTTCATCGAAATCCGTTCAGTATTTTTTGCGTGAAAAAGTAACAACCATATATCCATACATTCTTACAAACTTTCGCGTTTATAATATTAGTAGAATGCTGTCCTACTGCTCGGTTCTGAATGGAGTTTGATAATCGATACACTCATTGAAATAGTTTTCGATATATCCTTTAATTCTAAGTCGATTTGCGTAGGTCACTGACTGATATTTCGATTGTGAAACTGGAATCGATTGCGCTTGGATTCGTTTATTCATCGATAAAACGTTATCGATAAAATATACTCTCAAAACGTGTAAAGGTTAAATTGATAAACAATAAGCTATTTTTTTAATGACATCAAAAAAAAATGACAATGTGGGCTCACCTCCACTTACTTTTAAGGTTGAAATTGAATCGCTATTGTAATGCTGTAATTCCTTCAAAAATTAACAAACGCGTAACGTAAATAGAAATTTCTAGGTTAAAAACAAACTCGACGGCGGTTTCTACGCGATCAAACGGGTCCAGTTGAACCCGGAGAGCGTCCAGTTAAACAAGAAAATAACCCGCGAAGTCAAACTGCTGTCTCGTTTAAACCACGAGAACGTCGTGCGTTACTATAATGCATGGATCGAATCGACCACTGAATCGACGACTGAGGAGTGTGTAGTGGCCAAAAGCCCGACGAAAAGGCCGGGCGAGAGCCTCGCGTGCGTAGTGGCCAAGCTGGGGCAAGAGGTCAAGGTAGAATGGTCGATGTCGGAAGGGCCGGTGCAGAAGACTAACACGTCGTCTGATAGCGAGGATGACGATGATGATGATGAGCCGGACCCTTGGTTTAATATCATGAGGTAAGTTTTTTTTTATGGATTTGAATGACGAGACGAGCATGCCGTTCGCCTGGTAGTAAGCGATACAAGCACCCATAAACAGTAGCAACACCATACAGCACCTTGAGTTACAAAGTACTGTGTGGCATTCCACTGCGCTCGTCATCCTGAGACATAAGATGTTAAGTCTCATTATGTCCAGTAGTTACACTGGCTACAATGTCCTTCAAACCGAAACACAACAGTGCATGCACACTGCTGCTTGGCGGTACAAAATAGGACATTAGAAGAAGAAGATATAGAAGTTCGACAAAAAACGTGTTTTTTGTGGGTAAATGATAACCACCACCCAGGGAGTCGTGTCACTCTAAGTAATGGGTCCGTTGTTGATATTTAAGAAGGTTTCTAGATGGTTATGAATCACAAAATACCTGAGAAACCTTATATATGGCAACAGGGGACGTGGCCAAGACAACTGTCAACAATAGTTAACGGTAATAATAATAATAATGACTGCCCCAGTGGCGTAGTATTACGGTACGATTGCAATGCTGAGGTCTCGGGTTCGTTCCCCAGGTCAGGCAAAGAGATATCGGGTTTTCTAATCAGTATCAGCCCGGAGTCTGGAATTTGTGCCCGATATGGCGATAGGCTCGCCCCCTATCACATCATGGGACGGAATACGCACGGTGAAAAGTGGGTGCACTAGTTGCGCCTCTGCCTACCCCTTCGGGGATAAAAGGCACGTGTGTGTGTGTGTTAACGCTAGTAGAAAACAAAAGTGTGTGGGAATGACGTATCTTTGCGACAGATTCATCGGTACAAAGGCGTCTTCGCTTCAGCCCCTGTATTCACCAATTGAAGTTCTGTGAACCATTTGTGGCCAATCCTAAAAAAACCGACTATATTTTATTTTTCTCTGCATTTGGTATAGAAATAAATCTCTAAAACTTTCCTTACAGCCCAGAAGACGAATCAAGCGAATGCATACAATTCGAAAAGAACTCGAACGAGTCTCACACGATACCCTCAGAGGATATAGTCGACGCTCCCCTACCACAATCCGAGAAACTAAAACAAGTCCTATACATCCAGATGGAATTCTGCGAGAAGCACACTCTACGCCACGCCATAGACAATGGTCTCTACCAAGAGCATTTCAGAGCGTGGCGACTGTTCAGAGAGATTGTTGAGGGGTTGGCTCATGTGCACCAAAGAGGCATGATCCATAGAGATTTGAAGCCAGTGAATATTTTCTTGGACTCTAATGACCATGTCAAGATTGGTGATTTTGGCTTGGCAACGAAGGCGTTTAGCGGGTTGTTGTTGGATGGTAAGTTTTGTGCAATCATCCGTTTTCAATAAACGATCGCTTTTTTCGATCCATTGTAAAAATGGACCAATCAGAACAAAGTACAGTAGAGCGGCAGTAATCCGGCACCTGGCTAATTCGGCGCCCCTTATTATCCGGTAAGCCTATGACAGACATTTACGTCAATGCACAATAATACAGGGTCATTTTGACATTGCGTTAATAAATGAAAACACAAACTCGTCTTTTCCTCTGGTAACATTATGCCAAAAATCATCCATGAAAAACGAATATTTTCACCAAAAATCTCAATTTTACTTTCCAAATTTTTTTATCATTTTGTATTTCAGTGCGAATATGGCGTGTGCGTGAGTGTTTTTCTGGCTGAAGGTGTGATGTTGCCGCTGCGAGGAATCCTCTTAGAGTAGTAGTAACCGTAGTGGCATAAGGGCGTGTAAAGTTAAAGTTACTTTTTATTGATATTTATTTTGTTCGAAACTTACACTTTCTTATTTTACACCTATGGTTAAAAAAACTTAATGAGAAGTGTTATTTTCAAGGAGATAAGAATGTGGTTTCATTTATTAACGCAATGTCAAAATGACCCTGTATAGTACACACAGGTATAATTTTTTTTTAAAAGTACGTAATTTTTCGGAATACAAGGTACTCTTTTACTAAAAGCTTCCGGACTACAGGGAGTCGGTGACAGGACCCTGTAGTCCGACAAATTCAACAGTCTGGCAAAACGTTTGCAGGATAACCGCGGGTCTACTGTATTTTTGACATGCTTACGAATGACTTACCTTGCAATCAAGGTAAGTCATTCGTAAGCCATAAACCTATGTCTAATAGACCAATGTCTATTCTCGGGATTGGATCGAAGATTAAGATTGGGATAGTTTATTGAAAACGGTCCTTAATGATGATAATTGATGACCGTCCACATGTGGTGATTCAATTTGTTGTTGTTTTTTTTTTGTTATTTTGTATTGTATATTTTTTTCTTATAATTTTATTATTGTAACTGTCACGACCCAATTTATTGCCAATAAATGTTTTTCTTTCTTTCTTTCAATGAGACGAGCAAGCACCCCGCCTAATAGTATGGCGACTGCCTAAATATTAGCTATCTATAGTTATTTTTATTAATGTTACAGATAAAACGAAACAACAAGAAGAAATTGGCGGGTCTTTGACTGGTCAGGTAAATTTGACGTACAGTAATAACAAGTTAAGACATAAGCGGAGCTTAGATTATTATAAAACTTTCAAAAGTGATCTTCCGCAAGCGAATTTAACCGTGCATATTGCCGCTAGTGTAAAGGCGCAAAATATGGTTGCGAGAATTTGCTAGTCTAAACTTGCTTCAATGATGTATACGGAGCAGTGTTGCTGTAAACCTATCTCAGTGTAATATATCCTATATGTTATCCAAGATATAGTCCAGCTTTATGCCAAACTAGACTTCTGCTCGCGGCTCCGCCCGCGTGAAAAGTTTTTCCGGGATAAAAAGTAACCTATAACACTCAGGAGTAATGTAGCTTCCTATTAGTGAAAGAATTTTCAAAATCGGTCCAGTAGTTTTTGAGTTAATCCATTACAAACAAACAATCAAATCTTTCCTCTTTATTAGTATAGATTTCATCCAAATACGTTCAACTGTATTTTCGCTTACTAACCCAATCATTTTCTAATTTTTTTCATATTATGTTGTAAGATTTTTTCTTTCACAAATAGCATATTTTTTTTTTGTATGCACACACATACACATCACGCCTTTAGCCCTAAAGAGGTTAGCAGAGGTGCGACTAAGTCACCCACTTTTCGCCATTATTTTTTACTCTTGTCATGACAAATTTAATTTCTAGGTAGGCACGGCTTTATACGTAGCGCCGGAGTTATTACAACGGACCTCAAAAGTGATTTACAATCAGAAAGTGGACATATATTCGTTAGGTATCATCTTGTTTGAGATGTTCCACCCTCCGCTAGAGACTGGAATGGAGAGGATGATGATACTGACCAACCTGAGGACTAAGGATATTACGGTGCCACGAGACTTCGAGGTGGAAGAGAATGTCAAGCAGATACATGTTATTAGGTGAGTGAAGATTTTTTTTTTATTAGTGTCCGTGGCTTTTAATGATTGGATAAGTTAAAAAACCGTGTCTTGAACTTTTTCGTCGCCGTTTAATTTCAAATTTCTAGAAAAAAAATATGAATTTTGTATTAAAAAAAAATAGATCATATTATTTAACCAAGTAAATTCTCATACGGAAGCGCGGTTATAAACGTAAAATTCATATATTTTCCTCTTGAAATGAAACGTATATTATGTACAACATTTTCTAATGTGCACCGACTCTTTAAAGAAAAATATGTCCTCAAGGTATGTGAAGTCTGCCAACCCGCACTAAGCCAGCGTGGTGGACTAAGGCCTAAACCCTCTCAGTAGAGGAAGCCCGTGCTCAGCAGTGGGCAGTATATACAGGGCTGGTATGGTATGTCCTCATATTTACATTGTAGCCAATGGAGAAAAGGGAACTAAGGAACAGGGATTAGACTGCCAATCAATAAGGCGTTTTATTATAAAATGTGGAATCATATATGCGGAGAATTTATAAGCAATATGTCCATTTAAGTATGTATGTAATATAAAGTTGTACAAGTCTGTAAGTCTTCCTAAAAATAAATAAATAAATTATGGTGGAACCGGCCAGTGTAATTACTGGGCATTGTGAGACTCAACATCTTATGTCTCAGGGTGACGAGCGTAGAGTGCCACGCAGTACTTTGTATTTAAAAGTTCTGTATGGTGTTGCTACTGTTTATGGGCGGTAACGCTTACCATCAGGCGAACATGCTCGTCTCGTCATTTAACTGCAATTAAAAAAAATTACAACCATACCATACCAACCCTGTGTTATACATACTTCCCATTGCTGAGCATGGGCCTCTACAACTGATAGGGTTTAGGCCTTAGTCCATAAATACTCATAAACCTTTTCCCAGATGGCTACTGAACCATGAAGCGAGTTTACGACCAACCTGCGCAGAGCTACTATCGTGCGAGCATGTACCTCGTCCGGTCCCTGAAGGAGCGTTATCTGGTCTTCTGAGCCACGCACTCAGCGACCGCGGTGCGAGGGGATACCAGAGGCTGGTCGCAGCTTGCCTCGACCAGGGACTGTCTCCTGCCGAGGACTACACTTACCACAACGGCATGAAGATCAGACCTGGAGAGACTCTTGCTGCTGTTAAAGATGCTGTTATTAAGGTTAGTAATTATTCGGGTTCCTAATAGGTTCAATAAGGTAGTTGACTACTTTTTTTTAAACACATTTATAAAAAATGAATGTCTTCCATAATCTAACGGAAAAATAATTTTCTATACCCACGCAAAATAAATAAGTTATAAAGCTTTGGAATTTGCTGGATGGGGTAGCTGTCAAATTGTTACTCGGTGACGGCACGGAGTGTCACAGGCCATAACGCTGCGGGCGTGAGGAAGTGATAGCGCGATATCCCCTCCACGTCCCCACTTTTGCTCACAACAATATTTCAAATATGAATTACTGCTTTATTTTCAACCAATTTTGAAGCTGATTTCACAGAAGAATTTGGTGTTAGTATTATTTTCTGTTACATATAAAATAATATACACAATAAAACATAGGACACTACGTTATTAGTGGCGCGGACTTGAAACGACCTGAAACGACAGTTCGTGAAAAGTAACACCGAATAGAACATTGAAGTAAGCAAGCATCAGTGAGCATTGCATTGTGCCCATCACCCAGACATTACATGTAAGGAACCACATTGATTACAATGTCCTTGAAACCAGTACACCACAACGCTAGCACAATGCTACTTGGTGGCTAACCGTCGTTTTCGGTAAACCATCCCAATCGATAACCGAGTCATAAGAGTCCGTCTGGATGGGTACCACCGCAATGTCTATTTCTACCCACAAGCAGCAGTGTGCATGCACTGTTGTGTTTCGGTTTGAAGGACATTGTAGCCAGTGTAACTACTGGACATAATGAGACTTAACATCTTATGTCTCAGGATGACGAGCGCAGTGGAATGCCACACAGTACTTTGTAAGTCAAGGTGCTGGATGGTGTTGCTACTGTTTATGGGTGGTCGTATCGCTTACCATTAGGCGAACGGCATGCTCGTCTCGTCATTCAAAGCAATAGAAAAAAAACCATCTATCCCGAAAATGGACCAATTAGAACAAAGTTATTTTGACATGCTTTTATTTTTTATGCAATTTGATTGGCATTCTCGGGATCGGATTGAAAATTGAGATCGTTTATTCAAAGCGACCCTAAAATGATACTGCGGTAGATCTACCCAGCCTATATCTCGTATAGATCTATAACTGATTTATGACTTGTCTCTTATAGTTTTAAAGTCGATTATCTTTTTCGTAGGTGTTCCGGAGTCACGGCGCGAGTGAGTTCTCTCCGCCACTGCTAATGCCTCGTGCGAAGTCTTGGGACCAGCATCCAAACGCGGTGAAGATCATGACTGCCTCGGGATACGTGTGCCATCTGCCTCACGACTTGAGGCTGCCTTTTGCCAGGTAATATGCCTTATTTGATGAAGGAGTCAATGTTTCAAATGTCGATAACTGACGTTTTTGGAGGAGATATGAGAGATTTATCGTAGCTAAAATCGAGATACATCCAGGAGTTTATGACTGAATCTCTTAAATGTAAGCTCAGAAGCGTAGTTTTATGCCCACATTTTGCCAAGCTTCTTTCCGTCCCATGATGTAATGGGTGGTTATTTTATCTCCATATTGGGACTACCACATTAAACCAATTAAACCCACTAGGGTAGATATATTATTATCAGAGAACTCAAGTTAATTTATCATACTCTGATACATTTAGTTCATTGTCGATTCAACACACATTGTCGAGTAAACTAACGAACTACCATACCATACCAGCCCTGTATTATATACTGCCCACTGCTGAGCACGGGCCTCCTCTACAATTGAGAGGGTTTTAGGCCTCAGTCCACCACGCTGGCCCAGTGCGGGTTGGCAGACTTCACATACCTTCGAAATTCAGAGACTTCTCAGGTATGCAGGTTTCCTCACGATGTTTTCCTTCACCGTTAAAGCGAGCGATAATTCACAAAGAACACACACATAACTTTTTAGAAAAGTCAGAGTCAAACTAACGAACTAAATCGTTTTAATTGTGACTACTAACTCTTTGCTATCAACACACACGGGTACTAACTGTGCTTTTGACATTGGCAGAATTGTCGACATCGGTACAAATTGCCGTTCATAAAAAAAAACATATTTTTTTAACTAAAACTATTTTGCGGATAATTTATTTCAATGTCTAACATTCGCGTAAATATAAGAAGTCATTATCATATTTTTTTTATTGCCTATGGTACGTATAAGCCTGCCTCGGTGTCGTAGTTGTATTACGGTACGACTGCAAGGCTGAGGTCTCGGGTTCGATCCCCGGGTCGGGCAAAGTGATATTGGATTTTTCTATTCAGTATCAGCCCGGAGTCTGGAATTTGTGCCCGGTATGGCGATAGGCTCGCCCCCTATCACATCATGGGACGGAATACGCTCGGCGAAAAGTGGGTGCACTACGCCTCTGCCTACCCCTTCGGGGATAAAAGGCGTGAGCATGCGTACGTATAAGCCATTGAATTGATTTATTTGTAATCCAATAAAACTTGGCCATCAACGAGCCACCTCTATTCCAGGCATACGGCATATTCCGGCATAAAGAGCATGCGCCGTTACGTGGTAGACAGGGTGTATAGAGAGAAGCACGTGCAAGGGTTCCATCCGAGAGAGATGATAGAGTGCGCCTTCGATATCGTCACAGCTAAGACAGGTAAATATGATTAAAAAAACTGTCGGTGTTTAATAATAATAGTTAAGTAATTATAAAAATGAAAAAAAAAAATATTGTAACAATTCCGAAATTTACAAATTCGTGGAACCTTGGCATTTGAATTAGGGTATCCTGTGTCTCAGATGCCGAGATTTTAGAAAGAAAGAAAGAAATATATTTATTTGTAACAAGCTAGATTAAAAGATAATAATTACACACTTAAAATTAAAATTGCTCGTTACAAAAACGACCCCAACTCAGCATAAGCTGATAAAAACCAGCGCTGGTCTTCCGTTGGGCCGCTTTGTGATGTCACTGGCGCCAAAGGCACAAACAATGTACCTTGTTACACCTAGGATGACAATCCTGACAGGTCACGCTCATATTTTTTTTTTTGTATGTATTAGGTAAGTACTTCCAAAGCATAATTAATATGTACTATCACTATCATCTATATACTATGTTTTACAGAACAAGGTGCTACTCACCAAGCGCTACATGTTACAATGAATACATTGAGCCATAAACAGAATTACCAGTGTATTGAATATTCTATCATTATTAGTTGATTTGATCATTTTTTTGTATTGATTTGTTATAAGCTATTGCCTATGTGACGAATAAATCGAATAAATTCAAATATATTTCTAACAATTGTATTATCGATATTATATCGATAAATAATCGTTTCTCGTCAATCGATACTCTACTCTCTCCAATACCGTCAAGTTTATTCTGCCATATAAAAATAAACTTTTTTTATTATAATCTTTAGACTTTACACATTCCCTCTGGCCTGACGCTGAGCTCCTAGTAGTAGCGAGTCGGGCGGCGACAGAGAGTTCGCTCAAAGTATCGATTCAGTTGAACCACACGGACCTGATACGAATTCTGCTGCAGTCGTGTGGAGTGGGGCTGGACAAGCATGCTGACATATACCCCGTACTCGTGGATGTGAGCTTCGGTAAGTCTATTCAGTCTTCCTTTAGAAAGAAAGAAAGAAATTAAATTTATTTGCAACAAAATACACACGTATAAAATAAAAATTACATAAAACACTTAAAACTATATTTGTTGCAAAAAGGCTCCAACTTGGCAAATAAGCTGGCAGTACAGCCAGCGCTAGCCTTCCGTTGGGCTTTACTAAAGATTACTATTGAATGTCCCATGATGTGGTAGGCCCGCTCTCTATCATATGAAAGGTGGGTGCACTAGTTACGCCACTGCCTACCCCTCCGGGGATAAAAGGCGTGAGTATACGTGCGTGCGTATTACTATTGAACCGCCGATTTCAAAAAACGATCCCGAGCGCTGTGATTCGATTGATCGAAAAATGAACCAATCAGCATAAAGTTTTTTTGGTTATTCCATACCATACCATACCAGCCCTGTATTATAGACTGCCCACTGCTGAGCACGGGCCTCCTCTACAATTGAGAGGGTTTTAGGCCTTAGTCCACCACGCTGGCCCAGTGCGGGTTGGCAGACTTCACATACCTTCGAAATTCCTATTGAGAACTTCTCAGGTATGCAGGTTTCCTCACGATGTTTTCCTTCACCGTTAACGCGAGCGATAATTAACAAAGAATACACACATAACTTTTTTTAGAAAAGTCAGAGGTGTGTGCCTGGTTTTGAACCTGCGGACATTCGTCTCGGCAGTCCGTTCCACTCCCAACTAGGCTATCGCCGCTTTGGTTATTCAACAAACGTAAATTCAACAGGTCGCATCACAAGCCTGCAAGTACAAACCCATCTGACATCGCTGTGTATCACGAAACGCGATGTTGCCAACCTCCTGCGTCTAATGGAGGCTGACGTGCCAGTGTGCGAAGTGAGGGAGTTAGTGACGCCGGTAGTCAAGCAAGCTAAATGGAGCAAGACAGTGTCGCATGCGATACACGAGCTGGAAACTGTGTATAGGAACGCTAAGGCGCTTGGGTGTGAGGTAGGTGGCCGGTAGATGGCGTTAAATTCAGTTTTAGATTCGTAATAAAATGGCGGATTTGAAGGAAATTTCAATTATTCAACGGATTCTCTTATTGCAAAAAAATTATAGGTTACTTAGTTGTCTCGATATCCTAGTGTGTGAAGTGAGGGAGTTAGTGACGCCGGTAGTCAAGCAAGCTAAATGGAGCAAGACAGTGTCGCATGCGATACACGAGCTGGAAACTGTGTATAGGAACGCCAAGGCGCTTAGGTGTGAGGTAGGTGGCCGGTAGATGGCGTTAAATTCAGTTTTAGATTCGTAATAAAATGGCGGATTTGAAGGAAATTTCAATTATTCAACGGATTCTCTTATTGCAAAAAAATTATAGGTTACTTAGTTGTCTCGATATCCTAGTGTGTGAAGTGAGGGAGTTAGTGACGCCGGTAGTCAAGCGAGCTAAGTGGACCAAGACAGTGTCGCATGCGATAAACGAGCTGGAAACTGTGTATAGGAACGCTAAGGCGCTTGGGTGTGAGGTAGGTGGCCGGTAGATGGCGTTGGAATCAGTTTTTAGATTCGTAATAAACTGGACTATGTCGTCACACATTATAAATAAATGGCGGATGTCTATTTCAATTATTTGATGGATTATCTTAATGCAAAACATAATGACAGGTTACTTAGTTGTCTCGATATACTTCCTCAGTCCATGGAGGTAGATATATTAGTGTGTGATGTGAGGAAGTTAGTGACGGCAGAAGTCATGCAAGCCAGATGGAGTAAGACAGTGTCGCATGCGATACAGGAGTTGGAAACAGTATAGAAACGTTAAGGCGCTTGCGTGTAAGGTGGCCGGTAGATGGCGTTAAATTCAGTTTTTAGATTCGTTATTAAAATGGTGAATTGTGGCGAAACATTTTGGTAAATAGCACATTTGAAGCGAAAATGACGTATTATTAGGATTTTTAATTACACCGCATTCTATAGAAATTATTGAAAAGTAGCTATGTAGTCATACATTTTTTTAAATTTTTTTGGCATGACGTTACGATCAGTAGCCTGACGCGAGTCGGCATTTCTGTCCGTAATGTCAGGCAAAAAAAAGGTGAAAAAATGTATGACTACATTCCTACTTTTCAATCATTTTTATAGAATGCGGTGTAATTTAAAAATCCAAGTCGTCCTTGTAAGTCTGGCGCTGAGAGCAAACAAAAATATAATTGTTCATTCCTATCGCAGTGTCCAATGACGGTAGCACCATTCCTGGCGTACAACGCGACGCAGCACAGCGGCGTGTTCTGGCAGATGGCAGTGGCGCGCCAGACGGATCACAAGCTGAGCGCCAAGCACAGGGCCGGGGACCTCATCGCGGCTGGGGGCAGGTCAGTTAAATGTCTGGCTAGGTTCTGATGTAAATCTATGAACCATGTGTAATGAGTAAACAGAACCTCCTTTTTTTGAACACACACACACACACTCATGCCTTTTTGTTCCCGAAGTGGTAGGCAGAGGCGCAACTAAGTGCACCCACTTTTCGCCGTGCGTATTCCGTCCCTAATGTGATATATCCTATCGCCATATCGGGCTCAAATTCCAGACTTCGGGCGGATACTGAATTCCAGAAAAATCCAAAATCACTATGCCCGACCCGGGGATCGAACCCGAGACCTCAGGATGGCAGTCGTACCTTAATACAACTACGCCACCGAGGCATTCGAGTTTTGAAGTCCTTTAAAAAGGTGTATTTTGACTGTAGCTTGATTTAGTACACTACTAAACGGGATATTTATATATGGGATATCTAAGTATTAGGGGTATATCTTGAACTTAGATTAATAGCGACATCTTGAACATTTCAGATCAAATTATTACATGATTCCTGAGATAGTTATGCACTAGTGTTGGAATTTAAAAATTTATTACCTATTTTGCGAGTATATAAATGAACTGCTCTAAACAAAACTTAACAAATACTGAATTGTATTTTTTTTTCTCTACATAATGCATTGTATTTTATACCTTGAACTGATTTTGAAAAGAGCAACACTAGAGTTTCTTGCCCGTTCTTCTCTAGTGAGAACTGCTTTCCGAACTGGTGGTAGAGTTAATATTGACGGAATCTAAATAATGTATAACATTTTATGGGTTCGAATAAATTATTTCATTTCATTTCATTTCATTTCATTGGGACAATCGGTCTCGAAGGTAAATTAAGATTAACATCCACAAACTGACAATGCCAGTTGACGTCACAGTGTCAGTCGAACTGGGATTGCGATGCAGACCTTTAGGGAAAGACGATGGGGGAAGAAGTCTGACATGTTGACCTTTGAGAAAAAGAACATTAGGGGGAGGGTATATAGGGCTGCGACAAAATCAAACAAAGCAAACAAAAGTTCACTGCAATGCAGAATATTCATTATCATCGTCAGCCACATGGAGTCTACTGCTGAACATGGCCTATCTTCAGCAGTGGACTCTAAACATTTCCAGAAGGACCAGTCAAAAGTCATCTGTCCGCCTTGCAGGTGGACTTCATGCAGAAAGTGATATACATACATCACGCCTTTTTCTCTTTTTAGGGTAGGCAGAGGTAAACACCTACAACAGAGTAGTTGACTACTTTTTTTTATCAAAAATGTATGCCATCCTATATCTAACGGAAAAATAAAGTTATAAAGCTTTGAAATTTGGTGGGAGGGGTAGTCGTCAAATAACAGTAATATTACACTGTGACGTCGACGAGAGTAGCCGGCCATAACGCTGCGTGCGTGCGAAAGAGATAGCGCTAATCCCCTCCACGTCTCCACTTTTGCTCACAACAATATTTCAAATATGAATAACTGTCTTTTTTTCAACCAATTTTGATGCTGATTTCACAGAAAAATTTCTTTTCGTATTATTTTCTGTTATTGAACTATTTTGCGGATTTTATCGCGGTTTTTTAATTACTATTTTCTCCCGACGTTTCGAAGGCTTTGCAGCACTTTCAATGTCTAACATTCGCGTAAATATAAGAAGTCATTATTTTCTGTTACATATAAAATAATTTACAAAATCAAACATAGAAAAGTACCCTATTTGCCAGCTATGTTAGGTCCCATGTAATAGGGGGCGCATTCTATATTAACTATATTCTCAATATTCTTAATGCTCATAATTTTTTTACTAGATATGACGCCTTAGTGGAAGGATTTTGGAAAGTCGCTCGTACAGAAAGAGATGACAACTCAGATATGAACACCAGTTCTGTGGGATTCTCGATGTCGTTGGAGAGGATGGCGGCCATATTGAAGAAGATGGAGGCTGAAATACCCGCACCGGTCAAGAGTGTTGAGGTATGTATACTTTATACTTTTATAGGGATGGTATTATGGCCATCTTCTTAATTCTGATATGCATATGCGGTCCTATACGCAAAGTGTATAATTTAATCTTCTCACTTCTTACTTATTAGTATTAGTAACTACTTTTTGCCCGCGGTTCCGCCCGCGTGAATGTGTTTTCCCGGGATAAAAGTCCCGCTTTATATTTTCCCGGGATAGAAAGTAGCCTATGTGTTAATCCAGGACATGATCTACCCATGTGCCAAATTTCATCGAAATCCATTCAGTAGTTTTTTCCTGAAAGAGTAACAAACATCCATACATCCATACTTACAAACTTTCGCGTTTATAATATTAGTAGGATTTATTATATTTATTTATACTATTTTATAAATGCGAAAGTTTGTAAAACTGTTTGGATGTTTGTATGTTTGTTAGAAGTAAATGCAGAAATAACTAAACGGATTTAGATGAAATTTGGCACACGAGTAGATCATGTACTGGATTAACACATACTTTTTGCCTCGGTAAGTTGCTCCTATGGGAAATAATGGATGTTTTTATTCTGATTCTTTAAGTAGATGGCGCTGGCGTCGTAATGTTTTTTAGGGACTTATGTAGTGGGAAAGGCTTTTACGCGGGCAAATCCGCGAGCAACATCTAGTTATTTGTATAGAGTAGTAGATTGTAAGTAAGTAGTTACTATTGATTTTTGAATTTATATTTTCTCACAAACACACTCACGCCTTTTATACCCAAAGGAATAGGCAGATGCGCAACTAATGCACCCACTTCTCGTCATACTTATTTCGTATCATGAAGTGATAGGGGCCTATCGCCATATCGGGCACATATTCCAGACTCCAGGCTGATACTGAATAGAAAAAACTTAATATCACTGCCCGACCCGGGGATCGAACCCAAGACCCCAGCATTGCAGTCGTACCGTAATACAACTACGCCACCGAGGCACGTTTTTTTAACATATTATATTTTTCTTGTACAGTCAGCAGCATAAGTAGATGAACAAATTCAAAATTTCAAATTGCCTACATACTTTTGTGTTCTTACTAATCTTATTTTTCTCTTCAATAAAATAAAATGAAAAGTATTTACTTTACTTCAAACGAAGAAAAAAATATTTCAGCTTCAATTCAATTCAATTCAATTTTTAAATTATGGCTCCATCGCTGTCAGGCGATGATTTTGCCAATGTCAAAGTAGGAAAAGAGTAAAGACACGGACAAATTTTGATAGGTCTAATCATATGTCTTATATTGTCTGTGACTGTTGAGCGGTGAATAAAGCACTGGCAATAAAAAATGTCTAAAAACACCACGCATAAAACCCACAAAATAATGTAAATAACAAAAAATTAGAATGTATAATACCATACTACAACCAAATATAAGAAAATAAATTTAAAAAAAATCAGAGACAAAGAAATAAACTGAAGAAAACATAAAAACAAATACCGTTATAACCGAATATTATTAATTTTTAAAAATTTATAAAGTACTTTTATTAAATGACAATGAACTAAAGTTAATATAAAAGGAATATTAATTGGGCGGGGTATATCTGCAGGAAGAAGGTCATAAAGGGGGACTAATAACTTAGGA
Organism: Sphinx pinastri; assembly: GCA_947568825.1. Classification (NCBI taxonomy): domain Eukaryota; kingdom Metazoa; phylum Arthropoda; class Insecta; order Lepidoptera; family Sphingidae; genus Sphinx; species Sphinx pinastri. Next base: position 13,999,434 of record OX387632.1, read on the forward strand.
CAGAAAAAAAAAATATGCTCCAAGGAACCCTCGTCTAAACCACACTCACACAAGGAGTGATCTCTTACTCGAATTTTAGCTAAAAACACCGGAGTGCAGACAAAACCAAGTCGCAGTCGGATTATCACTGATGTGATCAACTTATCTGCAAAATTTTTGTTTCTAAACCAACATTTAGGAGATATTGAAGGCTGAATGAGACTAAAGTATTTTCCTTTAGACTGACAAGTTCTTTGCCATAGGACATCCCATTTTGTAATCATATTTGGCTTAGCTAGACAACGAAGATCACGAGGAAAACAGGCATTAACTTAATGCGTATATATGCGATTTGACATTTTGATTTTGTACAGATATTTATGCTACTACTGTACATCGATAAAGAAGTTTCACATCAAAAGGTTGTATGGGAGTTTTGGCGGGAACTTGGAAGTGTCATGAGGTGCTCTTGTTTTAATTCATTATTTCGGTGATATTTAGTGTTATATTGCATAATTACGGTGGTATATTATCCAATATAGTTCTATTAAAGAGCTCAAATGAAGTGAATTGAAATAATTGTGCTAATCAAGTGTTTTTTTTTTGCCGCCAAAACTCCTCGATGAAGTCTTGGTAAGGTAGCCACTGCTTTACTTCGACATATTACAGATAATAAAATAGACAAACCAAACTTGACATTGGCAAAATGTGAACACAAATGCCATTATAAAAAAAAAAAAAAAGGTTGTATGTAGAAATAAAGATGGTTGTCCAGACTCCAGTGATCCACGTGTGCGTGTGGGGGGCGGCGGGGAGCGGTAAGGACGGGCAGGCGGCGGCGCGGCGCGCGGGGCTGGCGCGCGGGCTGTGGGCGGGGGGGCTGAGCGCCGCCCTCGCCCCCCCCACGCCCGCCGGGCCCCCCGCGCCCCCCGCCGACCACGAGCGCGGCGCCGTGCTCGCGCTGCACGACGCGCACACCGCCAGGGTGCAGCTGTGGGACGGGGACAGGTGCTCATTCATCTAATCTGATTATGTATGCAAAAGATTTGAAAAAAATACGCATGCTCACGCCTTTTATCCCCGAAGGGGTAGGCAGAGGCGCAACTAGTGCACCCACTTTTCGCCAAGCGTATTCCGTCCCATGATGTGATAAGGGGCGAGCCTATCGCCATATCGGGCACAAATTCCAGATTCCGGGCTGATACTGAATAGAAAAATCCAATATCACTTTGCCCGACCCGGGGATTGAACCCGAGACCTCAGCCTTGCAGTCGTACCGTAATACAACTACGCCACCGAGGCAGTCAAATATTGAAAAAAATATACAGGGTCATTTTGACATTGCGTTAATAAATGAAATCACATACTTATCTCGTCGAAAATAACGCTTTCCATTAAGTTATTTTAACCATAGACGTAAAATAAAAAAAGTGTAAGTTTCGAACAAAATAAATATCAATAAAAAGTAACTTTAACTTTACCCGACCTTTATGCCACTACTACTGCTGTAATATAATTCGTCGCAGCGGCAACATTATACTTTCATTCAGAAATACACTTTCGCACACACCATATTCGCACTAAACTACGAAATGATCAAAATATTGTAAAACTACAACCGGAGTTTTGGCAATAATATTCGTTATTCATGGATGATTTTTGGCAAGATGTTAGAAGACGCAAAGACGAATATGTGGTTTCATTTAGTAATGCAATGTAAAAATGACCCTGTATATAAAGATTCAATGGACAAATGATGACAAAAAAGTAAGCCCGGTGTTTCTTTCTGCCTTTCTTCTCCGAGTAGTCATCACTTAGGTAACTAGTAAAAGGCTGTTAGGTTAGCTAGGCTACAGTCCGTATTGTCCTCACCGGTGAGGATCGCGACGCGTTCCTCCCATTATTTTTAATAAAAATGATTCATATATTTCTTTATCTCCTCTTTCCTGCCAGCCCGAGCTTGGCTTCTTTATTTATTATTGATTGATTTTACTCCCTATAAAAATGTCTGTAGACATATACTGTACTGTGTCATACAAGTGACTTTTTGTAATAATAATTAATATTAATTTAATGTATCTTGACTTACCACAAGTGCAACTATGTTCGCCTACGTGATGAATAAAGTATTTTATTTTATTTTAGAAGGGCACATGCAAATAACAGGGACTGTCCTAATTAATGAATTTTGAGAAAAAACTATTTGAAAATTTAAAAGTATATGGAGTATTATGAAAAATGTACTAGTCAGTCTAACAATATTATCATGGTACCTCATAGAGCGCTTACTCTTCCAAATAAAAAAGAATGACGCCAATCGTCTCAATAATGTTAAAGTAATCGATGTAATATTCCATATTTTTTTACTTTTTTATCTAATAAATAATTGATCGCACTAGCATGTTTATATTTTTTTTAAATTCTGAAAACCTTTTTTTCTTTTTCTCAGAGTGAGGGAACACAAAGTGCCATACATAGAAGTGTTAGACTTCATTAAACAGAAATTGGTCCCGGAATCGGCGCGGTCATCTGACGGCAACCCGGCAGCTAACAGGTCAATCAGTTGGTCAGACACAGAGAAGTACAGCGGGCCGATAACATCAGTCACTTTTATAACAGCGAATGATAGGATGACGAAGAATTCTAAACGGCAATGCGAGAATCAGGTTAATTAATATTTTAAAATTAGCAAGATTGGTTCGAAGGACCAATTTTATTTTTAAGGCGCCTTGAAGTTAGTCGCGCGTCTATAGTGCGGCGGCGCTGCGGTTGCGCGAAACTAAGCGGAAAATTGAAGTTGTTTTTAGGTCTTTCACTTTATCATTGTTTGTTTTGTGGCAATACTTATTTGCACAGCAGCGTGCCTGCGGCGCTACTGCCGACTAAACTTAAGGTTCCATTTTTATAATTTCTAGATTTCAATGTCTCCTTTTTGAGATGTCTGAGTCTAAGACTCATTTTCAATGTTTCCCCCCAGATAAGCAACCAACTGAGCAGCATCCTATGCGGTCTGGGCGTGCAGGGCGTGCGCGTGCGTGCGGCGGCGCTGGCGCTGGCGTGCGAGGCGCCGTGCGTGCGCGCGCTCGCCGCGCAGCTCGCCGCGCCGCTCGACCACACCGACCTGCCGCACGCGTTCAGAGCCGTCGCCGCGCAGTTAGTACTACTGTACACTACACACTACACACTACACACGGCGCTGGCGCTGGCGTGCGAGGCGCCGTGCGTGCGCGCGCTCGCCGCGCAGCTCGCCGCGCCGCTCGACCACACCGACCTGCCGCACGCGTTCAGAGCCGTCGCCGCGCAGTTAGTACTACTGTACACTACACACTACACACTACACACGGCGCTGGCGCTGGCGTGCGAGGCGCCGTGCGTGCGCGCGCTCGCCGCGCAGCTCGCCGCGCCGCTCGACCACACCGACCTGCCGCACGCGTTCAGAGCCGTCGCCGCGCAGTTAGTACTACTGTACACTACACACTACACACTACACACGGCGCTGGCGCTGGCGTGCGAGGCGCCGTGCGTGCGCGCGCTCGCCGCGCAGCTCGCCGCGCCGCTCGACCACACCGACCTGCCGCACGCGTTCAGAGCCGTCGCCGCGCAGTTAGTACTACTGTACACTACACACTACACACTACACACGGCGCTGGCGCTGGCGTGCGAGGCGCCGTGCGTGCGCGCGCTCGCCGCGCAGCTCGCCGCGCCGCTCGACCACACCGACCTGCCGCACGCGTTCAGAGCCGTCGCCGCGCAGTTAGTACTACTGTACACTACACACTACACACTACACACGGCGCTGGCGCTGGCGTGCGAGGCGCCGTGCGTGCGCGCGCTCGCCGCGCAGCTCGCCGCGCCGCTCGACCACACCGACCTGCCGCACGCGTTCAGAGCCATCGCCGCGCAGTTAGTACTACTGTACACTACACACTACACACTACACACGGCGCTGGCGCTGGCGTGCGAGGCGCCGTGCGTGCGCGCGCTCGCCGCGCAGCTCGCCGCGCCGCTCGACCACACCGACCTGCCGCACGCGTTCAGAGCCGTCGCCGCGCAGTTAGTACTACTGTACACTACACACTACACACTACACACGGCGCTGGCGCTGGCGTGCGAGGCGCCGTGCGTGCGCGCGCTCGCCGCGCAGCTCGCCGCGCCGCTCGACCACACCGACCTGCCGCACGCGTTCAGAGCCGTCGCCGCGCAGTTAGTACTACTGTACACTACACACTACACACTACACACGGCGCTGGCGCTGGCGTGCGAGGCGCCGTGCGTGCGCGCGCTCGCCGCGCAGCTCGCCGCGCCGCTCGACCACACCGACCTGCCGCACGCGTTCAGAGCCGTCGCCGCGCAGTTAGTACTACTGTACACTACACACTACACACTACACACGGCGCTGGCGCTGGCGTGCGAGGCGCCGTGCGTGCGCGCGCTCGCCGCGCAGCTCGCCGCGCCGCTCGACCACACCGACCTGCCGCACGCGTTCAGAGCCGTCGCCGCGCAGTTAGTACTACTGTACACTACACACTACACACTACACACGGCGCTGGCGCTGGCGTGCGAGGCGCCGTGCGTGCGCGCGCTCGCCGCGCAGCTCGCCGCGCCGCTCGACCACACCGACCTGCCGCACGCGTTCAGAGCCGTCGCCGCGCAGTTAGTACTACTGTACACTACACACTACACACTACACACGGCGCTGGCGCTGGCGTGCGAGGCGCCGTGCGTGCGCGCGCTCGCCGCGCAGCTCGCCGCGCCGCTCGACCACACCGACCTGCCGCACGCGTTCAGAGCCGTCGCCGCGCAGTTAGTACTACTGTACACTACACACTACACACTACACACGGCGCTGGCGCTGGCGTGCGAGGCGCCGTGCGTGCGCGCGCTCGCCGCGCAGCTCGCCGCGCCGCTCGACCACACCGACCTGCCGCACGCGTTCAGAGCCGTCGCCGCGCAGTTAGTACTACTGTACACTACACACTACACACTACACACGGCGCTGGCGCTGGCGTGCGAGGCGCCGTGCGTGCGCGCGCTCGCCGCGCAGCTCGCCGCGCCGCTCGACCACACCGACCTGCCGCACGCGTTCAGAGCCGTCGCCGCGCAGTTAGTACTACTGTACACTACACACTACACACTACACACGGCGCTGGCGCTGGCGTGCGAGGCGCCGTGCGTGCGCGCGCTCGCCGCGCAGCTCGCCGCGCCGCTCGACCACACCGACCTGCCGCACGCGTTCAGAGCCGTCGCCGCGCAGTTAGTACTACTGTACACTACACACTACACACTACACACGGCGCTGGCGCTGGCGTGCGAGGCGCCGTGCGTGCGCGCGCTCGCCGCGCAGCTCGCCGCGCCGCTCGACCACACCGACCTGCCGCACGCGTTCAGAGCCGTCGCCGCGCAGTTAGTACTACTGTACACTACACACTACACACTACACACGGCGCTGGCGCTGGCGTGCGAAATAAAAACCTTACTATACAGCATCATTATTTAATTAGATGAAAGAAATAAATAATATACTTTTTTTTTCAGATTCCCAAAACGGCAGAACATTTTAGACGAAGCGTGCAGAGAACTGACAAACGCAGTGAAACAAAGCAACCAGAACCGAACCAACGACGAAACACAGCTGTTCGCGTTATATTCAATACCGGACTCGCTATGTAGATTGATTACTTGATCTATACTCTATACTAATGAAATAAGCCAAAATATAAACATTTGAGTGAACGTCTCATATGCTCAAGATGCTCGCTCTTTCTCATAATAAGGATTATGTAGGACATGCTGTCTAAAGTACACATACGTAAACGTCTCAAACGCACGGTATGAGTTCTAGTATGAAAATAAAAACGCCAACAACTTACTTGTCCTGACCCTGGACTGAAGTTAGCCACGAGTGAAATCGCTGCTACTTCAGGTACTGCCGACTGATTTCAATAAATATCATATCCACAACCTCTGTCTTCGGATCTCGAAAATGGACCGATCAGACATGACATGCTTACAGACGAATTTAGTTTCTTTTTGGATATCTATTAATTTCGGTCACAAGATGTAGGATAAAATGACTTAGGCCTGTTCAGAAACGTTACTTAGCTAAGGACAGCTCAGTGCCATGTTAGGTCTGTTTGTCATTGCTTACGGCAGTGTGTACTAACAGCCTCAGTGTGTAGGCATGGATGCGCTGTGATTGGCTGATATTGAGATATAACTTTTCTTCAGTTGATTGTCAGATAAACAAAGCCAAAGACAACTATGAAATTACCGATATTAAAATACTTCCTCATAGTATTATTTGCGAATATGTGAATAACTTAATATTCTAACCATTCCAACCATTAACTACCTGTAAATGGTAAGGATAAAGCAATCAGTGGGCTTAGAATGTGACAAAAAGACGCAACTCGTAAAACGATGTCGTTTAATTTTGATGTTTGTGATTGATCGAGAGACGAATACGTCAGTCACGTGTTAGTCTCTCAACCAATCCCAATAAAACGAAACGGAGTCGTTTTTTGGTCACATTCTAATCCCATAGAATACAATACAAAGTAAGCATGTCAATTAAACTGTCTTCTGATTGGTCTATTTTTGCTACGAATCCGTCGGTTGCGGCTAAGATTATTTATAGGAATCGGCATTTTAAAATGTTCCTACTTATAATCTCTTTGTTTCAAAGAAGCTCGAATATTTTTCTTTATATATACACATCTACATTTCGCCAGCTGTTTGATCCTATTTAATAGGGGGCAGGTCATTTACTAAGCACATTTCCGAACTACAGGCTGATACGAGCAGAAAAAAACTCACTTTGCCCGACCCGGGATTTGAACCCTCAACGAGACATCAGCGCGATAGACTCACCGCGCCTGCAATAAACTACGCCACCGAGGCAGTTTTGATTTATCAACACATGCGTTATAGAAAGGATATCAACAACCATCTCTCTATGTTTTTTTAGATATCATAGGGCCGTATAAATCAATCTCACCTTTGAGTAAAATCTCAAGTAGACATTTAATGTATTTAACTATTTAATAAACCAACTGCCTCGGTGGCGTGGTTGTATTACGGTACGACTGCAAGGCTGAGGTCTCGGGTTCGATCCCCGGGTCGGGCAAAGTGATATTGGATTTTTCTATTCAGTATCAGCCCGGAGTCTGGAATTTGTGCCCGATATGGCGATGGGCTCGCCCCCTATCACATCATGGGACGGAATACGCTTGGCGAATGGTGGGTGCACTGGTTGCGCCTCTGCCTACCCCTTCGGGGATAAAAGGCGTGAGCATGCGCATGCGTAATAAATCAAGCTTAATCTGTCATTTAAGAGCTCGTTCTCAGCTGAGTCGGCGCTGTGACATAAACGAAACTCAGCTTTCAAAACCTGTCACATATGCTGCTGTTAATGTAGGTTTACTAACGGCCGGTCTTAATAACTTACTAACATTTATTTAGTAAATGATTTAGTTTTGAGTGCCTCGGTGGCGTAGTTGCATTGCGTACGCGTTACGAGGACGATTTGCGCGCTGAGGTCCTGGGTTCGAATCCTGGGTCGGGCCAAAAACAATGTGACTGGGTTTTTCCATCTTAAAAATTACTCAGTCGCAGCTCGGAGTCAGGAAGTTGTCAGTGTGATACCCCCGTGCCTCGGAAAGCACGTAAAGCCGTTGGTCCTGCGCCTGATCTCTCTCCGGTCATGTCGGATTGCCGTCTCACCGGACTATGAGAGTGAAGGAATAGCGAGTGCACCTGTGTATTGCGCACACACTTGTGCACTATATCTCCTGCGCACCTGGCTGATCTCCGTTGAGATTGGCCGCCGTGTCCGAAATCGGCTAGGAAGGGATTATGATATTAACATTTATTCAGAGTTTGATATAACTCGACAGTAAAAGTTACGCTAACTATTACTGCTGTTTCAATATAAATTCTTATCAATCTCAGTTTTTAGAAACAGAAAACGTCCATAAGTAAGCGTTTTAACTGTTTGTTATCTGTTGGTAAGTTATTAAGATCGGGCGTAAATTGCAACAATGTTAGATGCCTACATTTTTTTTTATTATTGTCCTCTATTTCTATCTGTACCTAATTGTTTTTTTTTCTTGTGTTCGCGTTGTGTATAATTAATGTTTATGTTATTACATTAATTTGAGAGCGTTTTAGCGGATATCGCACTTCAGAGCGAAAGTGAGTTGAACCTATTAATACAGCCCATAAACATAATTATAGTCCTGATACTCTTGTTCGGTAGGCAGCAGCTTGGCTGTACCCCTGGCATTGCTGACGTCCACGCGATGGTGAACACTTCCTATCAGGTGAGCAGTTACCTGTCTGCCTTCGGAGGCAATAAAATCTATACTAATATTATAAAGCTGAAGTGTTTGTTTGTTTGAACGCGCTAATCTCAAGAACTACTGGACCGATTTAGGAAATTCTTTCTCTAATAGGAAGCTACATTACTCCTGAGTGCTATAGGCTACTTTTTATCCCGGAAACCTTTTCCACGCGGGCGGAGCCGCGCGCAATGCTAGTAATAAATAAACTAAGATACGCTTAATAATTTGTGTTGTATCAGAAACTCCTTTAGGTCTCACAGGCCTGAAAATACCAGCATTAATCTATATTATATATCGCAGCATCTCGTTTTACAACCGTATCTTCGCCCTCTAGAATGGTAGGTTCGCCCCCTATCACATTTTGGGATGAAAATAAAACCAAATTTTCTTGAGTTGATCTTCGGCCTACCGCTTGGGTATAGTGCTTGGTCTTATTTGTCATTTTATTAATAGTTGTATTACAGCTCTTGAACTTTAACCAAAGTTATGTGTGTTGTGAATGAATTCCTAATTGTACTAAGCGTTAAATTAAAATCTCTTTATTTCAGGGTTAAAATAAAAAAATATATAGCTATTATTGGGAAAATGTTTTACATCAACTTATAAAGTTTTATTTGATTGAAGCAAATGTATTACACTAAAATTAACAAGACTTTTTATTATAAATTTTTAGATGGATTTTAGTAAAAAGGGATGAATATAAGGGGCGAAAATAATTCTGGGATATTAGGCATATAAACAGACTAAAACATGCAAAATAAGAATGTTGGCAGTATTCATGTTCTGAATTTTATGTTTTGTTTCATTTCGCCACTTAATTTTCGTCCCTTTTTACAGTATTCAGTTACTAAAACCCAACGACATGCAAAATATTGTTACAAAATATATAAAAATGACATTTATAATATATTTGTAAGAATAACAATGCATTAAAAGACGAAAATAGGGCATTTACGTACAGATAAAAATAATAAAGATATGACAAGAGTATTATAACACAAGTCAACATATTTTGTATACCCAGTTTACATGTAAGCGTTTTGTACAAACTGATAAATAAATAGTTACAAAATAATGATTGTTTCCCTTTGTCATGACATTGATATTTTACAGATCCGGCTCGAAGGATCCAAGAGACAGTGCCTGTTTCAAGTAAACGCTATGTGACAGTTATCATATTAAACAGTCAATGTAGGCAATCCTCCTTATGTTACCATTTATTTACAATTAAATGTATTTTCGTTCTTGGAACTACACTGCAATGATACTGGTTTATACTTTAATTTACACCTTTATAACAATAATATATATTATAAAAGTTATGGCAGTTAGTCCATACATACCTTACCCTTTACTTATCCAAGCTATTGCTTCACTTTTTTACGCAATGGTCAGCCTGAACGCAGCTCGAAGGATCAAATAAAGGGTTTTTACAACCCTATGAACTGCCCAGATATACAGCCAACTCTAGTTTCATGAAATAAGATAAAAAAATAACTAAATCATAACGCATAAACATGATCATCAGGTCGTCTATAAACTAGGGATGCGAAGCTCATATGCACTGGTGGTACTGTAGGTGACAACCCTGCGTCATGACAGCGCTCTGACGTCAGCAGCATGCATGTAATTATGGACAGGAACATCGCCATTATTGCCCAGAACATAAGGATTAGGCAAAATCGGGTGCGGCGCCAGGTAATCTCTTGGCGCGCTGTTAGTACTTCCTCTCGAGTGAGTGGCCTGTAAAGAATGTAGTTTGAAAAAGTTGGTCTCGAACTGACTATTTGCTGGCTATAAAAAATTACTTGCTCAACGGCAAGTACCGTAAGCAAAAAAATATAATCCACACACAAAGTTTTCGCCAAGTGTGTTCCGTCCCAAGATAGAGGGCGAGTCTATAACAATATCGGGCACAAGTTCCAGACTCCGGGCTGATGCTCAGTAGAAAAAACCAATATCATTTTGCCCGATCCGGGATTCGAACCTCGGACCTCAGAGCCGTGTCGTACCACGTACGCAATATAACTACACCACCGAGATAGTACCTATTATACAGAACTTCGATTTACAAAACACTTAATACACTTTACTGCACTACGCTCGTCAACTTGAGATAAATATTTATTGTCCAGTGCAAGTGGGGGTGACAAGGAGTCGGGTCTAACCGGCGTACTCTTGCAACCCACGAAGAACCAACATCCTACTCAAAGTTATAATATGACTACCAGTGTGCTTAGAATGTGGCAAAAAACACGACACGACTCCGTTTCATTTTGTTGGGACTGGTTGAGAGACTGACGTATTGGTCTCTCGACCAATCACAAACATCAATATTAAACATCGACTTACGATTTGCGTTTTTGGAGACGTTCTAAAGGGCTATACTTGCATAGCATAGTCACATTACAAATACTGGAACAAAAAATCTCCGTGAGTTCTATACTCGCCGTTTCACTGACGCTATGTTGGGGTTGACCCCACTCACCTGAATCGACACCTGACATCATAACTGTACTGCAACAAGGGCTGTCGCTCTGCGTCCATAGCTTCTCAGTCACAACAACATACTGATAGTAAATGCATTCACTGACCGCGAACTGCGATAATGTGTGATTTATTACCCCTCTATATAGTCATAAGAGCGTCGCTTTGTTAGTGACAAATTGTAAAATTAGTCATTATTCAAACTGCCATCACACTCAAATTTTATCACTTAAGGTAGGCACCAGTGCATCGTGCCTAGTAAACACTCATATTTTATCACTAAAGGTACTAGTGAACCGACTTTTCGCCGCGTAATAGTCTTAACAAAATACTCAGGAAACTGACGCTTCTAAAATTACGGCAAGCTAGTTTTGCTCGCTCAATTCGCGTTACCTATGTCACAATACTTTTTTTTTTTGGTTTCGCGGAGTAAGTGCATTACCACTACCGCCCGGCCTTCGTGGGGGGCGACCGAGCGGTTATGTTGGGCGACCGCCGGGCCGCGTCCCTAAGCGAGTCCCGAGCGCCTCCTTCGTCTCCTCTGGCGGCGGGAGGGATCTTCGCGCTCCCGATCCCTCTCAGCACTCTCCTTCTGCTAGAGGACCACCTCGCAGAAGTGGGCCACCGCACGCCAGGCCTCTCGACTGCCGACCATGGAATGCGAACCACGGCCGGCAGCGAAAGGTCTCCTCCGACACCTATGTCACAATACTAACCTAACCTAACCTGCGTTTGACTCCTCTACAAAAGCACTAAGACTGTTTTTTTTCAACTGTGGTTAGTGCTCCAGGTGCTGCGAGCGCGTCCAGCTTAATAAGACCCGGAGAAAACGATAACCACGGTTGAAAAAACGGGGCCTTAATGTTCTCGGCGTATTTTTCATGTACATGAATGTGCGTGCATGACAACACGTGCGTGTACATGAAGTGTAGTAAAAAATCTTACTGCAAATCGAGGTTTAAAGAATATATTGTATAATTTTCTTGGTAGCCGTACCCATTTCCAATATTGAAGGTTTATTAAAGACATTTCTCTCTTCGCATTTAACATAATATAGAGCAGTTTGTTAAATGACGAATTATTATCTTTACCAACGACAGAAGGATGTCTAGGTATATTTAAAGTTATCTTTAGTATATTATTATGCACATGACGCATATTCTAATATTATATTATGTCATAACATTGTATTAGTTGTTACAGAGTGTCGTTATTTATAATTTATGAACTTACCATTCTACTCCCGCATTTTTCATACGTATTATGGCCGCAGACGTCGTAGGAGTAATGCTAAATGAAACTTATTTTGTCCTGGGTAGGGTTGCAAATTATAGTTTATATTCGTAATACCGCGCATAATATTGCATTTTTTTAAGGATTTGTATTTGAAATCAATGTGAACCATCGATTTTTAATTTATTTTAATCGTTACCAATGTGGAGTAGGCTCATCTTGACCTCCTCTATAAATCTTCAGAGTTCCTATAGTCATAAATTGATAGGCAGGATTAATAAGGTTATACATAAGACGATTACGGGACGCGTAAATCAAATTCAGCCACATATAATTTAGGCAGATTAAACCCAAACTTTGGGGTCGGTTGGACCCAATGTAATGTTTGAACCAATTTGCAACTATCGGGTTTGATCAAAGTTCGTAATGGCAACAACCGCAGTGACAAGATAGATTTGTTTCGGATTTGTAATGGAACAAAATAGGTTTACGAAATGATTAATTGATTTACTTTGACACACACACACAAGCACGTCTTTTATCCCCGAAGGGGGAGACATCGGCGCAATTAATGCACCCACTTTTCGCCGTGCTTATTCCGTCCTATGATGTGATAGGGGGCGAGCCTATCGCCATATCGGGCACAAATTCCAGACTCCGGGCTGATACTGATTAAAAAAAAAACAATATCATTCTGCCCGACCTGGGGATCGTACCCAAGACGTCAGCATTGCAGACGTATGTAATACAACTACGCCACCGAGGCAGTCAGATTTACTTTGAGTTATTAAATAATGAGCATATATTTTGTACACATTCTTGACTACAGGAGAGACAATAATATTATTATTTTTATACAGTATTATTGACATTTCACATAGCTTATCTTTAAGTACCTACATTAATGATTAAGCTCTTGTTGTTTCACCCGAAGTCAAGTAAAGTTAACGGTCTTATTACAATGGACCAGTGTCCAATGCCTTCGTCACGCTATGAATTCACTTGCAATTCACCAATGTGATAAGAGCCTCACCACGGAAGAATCAACTCGGCCTAGGATATATGAAAAAGTCATCATCATCATCATCAGCCACACGATGTCTACTGCTGAACATAGGCCTCCCCTAAAGATTTCCAGACGGACAAACGTCGATACCTATAGGTGGCAGGAACACGCTGGACGCAGGCCGCTTTTGACAGGTCCGTCTGGAAAAAGTCATAGTGTAGTGTAAATATAAGTCAAATTTGTTAAATGTCCCACTGTTGGGCACGGGTCGTCTCTACAACTGCGAGGGTTTAGGTCTTAGTCCACCAGGTGGCCTGGTGCGGGTTGGTAGACTTCACTTACCTTCAAAATTCTTATCTATGAACTTTTTTTTTTTATTGCCTTATCGCGATAATTCACAAATAATGCACACATAACTTTAGAAAAGTCAAAGGTGAGTGCTCTTGGGTTTTAAACCTGTGGACATTCGTCTCGGCAGTCCATTCCACTTCCAACTAAGCTATCGTCGCTCTACTATAGAATGGTAAGTTATATTTATGTTCGCAATTAGGTCGCCACTGGCAAAGTTATGATTAAGCGGTGTTTCTGACAATTTCTACGATCATTAATCGGTAAGGCCAATAACTGTTATTGAGTCGTTCATTTTACTTGTACTTATCTATAGTTTTTATTTGGAATTCGACTTCTTCGTCATTATTTTATGTATTAAACCTGTATTAACAATAAAGACAGCTAATATTTGTTATTTAAGGCCCCGTTTTTTCAACTGTAGTTATCTTTTTTTCAGGGTCTTATTGAGCTGGACGCGCTCGCAGCACCTGGAGCACTCGAAGCTCTGCGAGCGCGTCCGGCAGCAGTTTGCGTATTTTGGACTTGAAGTTAGTTACATGCGATTCTTTTTAAGTCAAATAGTTACATTGATAATTCTACTGGTAGGTGCGTATTATTGTATATTAATAATTGATCACATCACTTATTACTTACAATGAACTGACCCTTTTACTCATTTGTCCCGCAACAAAATATCCTTACTCTCTAAAATGAAATTCAGTTTTTGTTTAAAACATCTAAAGCCTTTGTTTCAATTAATAGTGCTGAACAAAAGAACCCCGGCAACATCCCGCGAATAGCCCGCGTGCATGTGACAGCGTGTATATGGGATAGGCGGCCGTGTATTGCGTCAGCTGTGACATTTGTGTGACATATTGTCGAGCGGTTTTGATAATATCGATGGGTATCGATTTTAATTGAAGCTTGTCTTTTCGCGGAGCTATAAAACCAGATCATGTGTACAGTAACGTAAGTTGAAATAATCTGTGATATCAAATGAAAGAGTAAGACTGTTTTTTTGTTATTGTATAGAATGACGAGACGAGCATGCCGTTCGCCTGATGGTAAGCGATACGACTAGCCATAAACAGTAGCAACACCATCCAGCACCTTGACTTACAAAGTAGGTACTGTGTGGTATGCCACTGCACTTATCATCCTGAGACATAAGATGTTAAGTCTCATTAAGTCCAGTAGTTACACTGGCTATAATGTCCTTCAAATCAAAACACAACAGTGCATGCACAATGCTGCTTGACGGTAGAAATAGACATTGCGGTGGTACCCACCCAGACGGACTCTTACGTATGAGAGACCTACCAAAATATAGATAAGAATAATAGCTTACAAAGTACATATAGAGTATTTACTTGAAATGAAATGAAGTAAGACCTGTATGAAAATAAAACGTAGATTACGTTACTCCAGTTCTTAGGCCGTATTTTCAGGTATTTATATTAAAGAGAACCTCAAGCAATCTTGATAAAAAATAAAACTAAGTTTACCCATTTCTTTTTATTTATTACTCTTTATTGTTTACTTTTACAATGGTATACAGTATGTAAAGAAAACTCTGTCCGATCGGTGATAGTATTTTTGGTGTCGATATTTAGTTGTCTTAACATATTATCCAATTGGGAAAGGAAGTAGAAAAAAAAACCCCGACAAAAATGAGGAAACATACATGACACTACAGGCCATACCGTGGGCAACGCACGACGATTGGCGCGCTCAGATGTCGTTAATTGTGCTCAGCGTCGTGCAATAATATGAGGCGTCAGGCGGCAGCAATTACGAGAATGTTGTCACATTTTAAAAATTTGCAAACTACTAAGGAAAACTTAGTTAATTTAGTACCAGAGACGTATATTAGAAATTGTATTAATATTTACATTTACGCTTTATAATATTTTTTTATACTATTGTAATACCTTTATGCCCGTATCAGATCAAACAGGATTTTATTTACATAATATTGTATATATTTACTAGTGACTTAAAATATTTTATTTAATATAGACACTTAATTAGATCAAATATCTTTACAACATACAAAGCAATTGAGCCCAAAAGTCATTAATCGTAATCCACTTTTAACCACTCGATACACACAAATCGCTATCAAATTAGCGGTCAGTCTCAATAGCGGACGACAGACGAATTAACGCGAACAATAGCGATTCAGACAAAGAAAATCGTACAAAGACCGCGTATAAATCAAGTATAGATGTCGCACGGGAACTGCGCGACAATTTATCGTGCGCGTTGAGAATAGACACCCATTGTTAACATCTGCAATTAACCATGATTAATTAAATTTCACAACATATATGTGGATTTTATTTAACTGGATGATGAGATGCACGCTTGCGAAATGGTATACCATGACATGTTAACTCATTTTGTATATACTAAAAAAACAGTTACAAAATTATAAAACCTGCCTAATAGATCTTATATAACAGATAACCGATAGCAAACACTTAAATCATAAAATATAAGGATGGAAACGTGCCCTCGTTAAAATAAAATATGTCAACTCAGAACGATTGCAAGGCAAAATATATTTCACGCCGAGGGTAACCGGCTACGTTTTTAAATAATCTTAAAATGTCGTAAGCATTTTTGTATACTTTAATTGTTACTTCCTTTTTGATACCTGCAATCCATGTGGCCTGTACTATAATAACAGGAACCCGCTGGATGCAGGCCGCTTCTGACAGGTTGATCTGGAAATTTTTGGGAGAGGCCTATGTTCAGCAGTGGACTTCTAAAGGCTGAAGAAGAAGAAAACAGTCAAGTTTCAATTAGTTTTTCAAGTTGTAAGTATTGAAATTAGTTTCTATATTTTTCTTATTAGCATACATACTGGTAATGTCGACACATAAATAAATGGCAAGTAAACCAAGTCCCACACATTCACCTCGCGACTTTTAATTCTTCTATTCGTAAGGATTTCCACCGAGCGCTGCCGGCGTGTCTTGGCCTGCCTGAGGCCAATTTGAGCCATCGCTAGTCTGCAGTCGCGCCAAGCTCTGCACTTTTGATAAATAAATAAAATATGTGTACGACTGTTTCCTTTGTTTGACTTACTTTGTTTTATCTAGACGTCAGAAGTCTGAGTTATGTTGTAGGGAATGGTTTGAGCGTAACTTTTCAATTAATATGGACAAAGTGTGAGAGATGGAATATTCACGTGGCTTATACTTATAGCTTATAAAGAATGACTAAAGATCTACAAGAGACAAGTATTAGCGGCACTGTCGTTTCATCTATTTTTACAATGACGTGAAGATTGTAAGGGAATGTATAGACATAATTATTTACAGACAAATCATATCCTACTAATATTATAAACGCGAAAGTTTGTAAGTATGGATGTATGGATGTATGTATGTTTGTTACTCTTTCACGCAAAAACTACTGAACGGATTTCGATGAAATTTGGCACACGGGTAGAATATGACCTGGATTAACACATAAGCAACTTTTTATCCCGGGAAAACTCACTCACGCGGGCGGAGCCGCGGGCAAAAGCTCGTATGACATAAGTGTGAAGATTAACTGTGATGGACTGCACAAAAAACGCATGGATGCGCTCTCGACTTTAAATAAGATATCATAAAGTACAGAACATGTCCTCAAGTTATTCCAGAAACATCCCCAGGGAACATAGCAGGTTAGATCATCTCATCTACATCACGTAGCATGTAACGGGCTGAGAAGTGATTAGATATCATCCCAAGGGGGGGACGAAACCGCGGATGAGGACGAGTTAAATGTACTTCAAATTGCTTGTACGTGCATTAGGCCGGTTTGTTACATCCGTGGTTAGGTAAAGTTAAGGCTCTTGTTACACTAGCGAATTCAGCGAGGCAAAGCCGATGCGAGCTCGTCCAGTGTAATGACACCTTTATTTGACCACGGATGGGACAATATGGGCTCAATCATATGCTTTGACTATTGGATTTTAGAAGCAGCTTAGCTGTTTAAGATCGTTGGGTCATATGTTCCATTTACATTAAAAAAGAGTATTTTGTGTAGTTTACTTACGTAAAAAAGCTTTCTTAGTTATCTAATTTGAGAGCCGAGATAAACATTGTGCTAACTACTAATATTAAAGTTTGTAAAACCTATTGTGTCTCAAATATCACGTAAGAAAAAAAAACAAAATAATATCCTTATTTCATCATTTAAAATTTATTTCATACTACCTCTTACTTGGGCTCCGCCCGCGTGAAAAAAAAATTCCGGGATAAAAGTCCCGCTTTTTATTTTCCCGGGATGAAAAGTAGCCTATATGTTAATCCAAGACTTGATCTACTCTTGTGGCAAATTTCATCGAAATCCGTTCAGTAATTTTGGAGATGTGCTGTATCAAACGAACAGAAAAACAAACAGACAGAAAAGAATTACATTAAATCGCAGATTTTTGTTCCATTACTTTTCTTTAGTCACCCCCTTTCTTTTTTATCACATTTCTTTAAATTTAGAAGTAGACCGGTTCTACTGCTTTATTATTTAGAATAGTATTACGTATAGATAACAAAGGTTACAAACACGGCAAAGTACATATTTAAAACTAAGGTCACAGATACAATTTGGTTTAATTAAACGCATACATGCTCACGCTTTTTATCTACTCATACTCTTTATTGTAACCATATTTAAGCATAAAATAAATAAAAAAAGATTTATACAATTTCCTTAAGTCTATGGTGTACAATGGGCGGCCTTATCGCCACAAGCGATCTCTTCCAGGCAACCTTTGTATGGAAAGAAACTATAATCACATGTAGACAGCGGAGTAAAACAAGAGGAAAAAAGAAAAAGCTATATCTTTAATTACTAGATACGCTCATACGCTCACGCCTTTTATCCCCGAAGGGGTAGGCAGAGGCACAACCAGTGCACCCACTTTTCGCCAAGCGTATTCCGTCCCATGATGTGATAGGGGGCGAGCCTATCGCCATATCCGGCACAAATTCCAGACTCCGGGCTGATACTGAATAGAAAAATCCAATATCACTTTGCCCGACCCGGGGATCGAACCCGAGACCTCAGCCTTGCAGTCGTACCGTAATACAACTACGCCACCGAGGCAGGTTTAATTAAATCACATTTTACAATCGATAGCTTATGACTAAACTAGATTCCTAGGAATCTGTATGATGGTCGACGATGGATGGATTCTATGTTGATAATCCTCCAGACGGTACCTTTACATAAAGTGCATGCCTTGTTCCCGCAACGAGTACATGAGGCTACACGATACTCAATTTCTCACACGTGTTGGGGCAAACATTTGCATTAGTTTGAACCAATATTGGGTGTTGGATTTTGGTTTATAGAAAACTCCTGGTTGATATCTATATTAATATTATAAAGCTGAAGAGTTTGTTTGTTTGTTTGGTTGGTTGAACGCGCTAATCTCAGGAACTACTGAACCGATTTTGAAAATTATTTCACTAATAGGAAGCTACATTACTCCTGCGTGCTATAGGCTACTTGTTATCCCGGAAAAACATTTTCACGCGGACGGAGCCGCGAGCGATACGTACTAGTAGTTCATATAAATATAAATTACAAGCATTTTGCCACTAGTTTTCGCAAACTTATCCTCGGTTACAATCAACATTTCAACACTAGGTGTAAAACCTGTCACAGTGGCTCACGCAAGTGTGTCGCGATCCGGGATCAGTGGGCTTAGAATGTGATAAAAAAACACGTCACGTCTCCGTTTCGTCTTATTGGGATTGGTTGAGAGACTAACAAGTGACTGACGTATTGGTCTCTCGATCAATCACAAACATCAAAATTAAACGACATCGTCTTACGAGTTGCGTCTTCGTGTCACATTCTAAGCCCACAGCTGTGTATATCCGGTGTCAAATAGGCCAGCATAATTGTGTCGACTGACAAGGGATCATCTTTCGTCAGTCGATACTTTACCTGGACCCCACTCCACTTACCCTCAGATGCAGAGGAGTCACTATGCCTACGTAGAAAAAGTGAAAACTTGAACATTAACGTTGTGCATTTTTGAATATTTTGGAATGGTTAGGGAATAATTTCGCACGAACTGCTTTATTTATCAGTATAAAAGTACCAGCTAGCATTTATGTGGTTAAATACAATGTTTATTTATTGCGCTATTGTACACAAAAATGACAACCTCCGTCACGAACTTTCGATCAGGTCACGTGTCCTGACGCGAGTTTAACATTTTATACCCAACCCAAGAAAAGAGCTCAACAACTCTAAACAAGTTTTCACCTCAATAAAATTATTGACTTATTCATAACTTCTTGACTTCATTCTCAGTAGGCACAAGTGCAATATATCGAGGGTTTGCCGAGCTCACATCCGTCGATAAGGAGCTTTTATTGCTGTTGGCAAATTCCTAACTGGCAATCTATCGGAAATTAACATGTCCAAAATACATTCAAATTTTAGTTGCTCGGCCAGGGACTCAAGCTGAAAGTCTCATCGGTGAATAACCTTTAGGTATAAAGCGATTTAATAATACTAAAAACTTTACAGTTTCGTTTATCGTACTGTCATGAACAGAAATGTTGAATATCATTTTAACTTGCTTCAAATCTATACTATACTATAATCTATACTATTATAATATTTAAAAGCTGAAGAGTTTGTTTGTTTGTTTGTTTGAACGCGCCAATCTCAAGAACTCTTGGACCGATTTTGAAAATTCTTTCACTAATAGGAAGCTACATTACTCCTGAGTCCTATAGGCTACTTTTTATCCCCGAAAAACTATTCCACGCGGGCGGAGCCGCGCGCAAAAGCTATATTCAACACAACAGAAACGTTGTCACAAAACCGTTGTTACAAAGTAGAAAGCCGCGATATTTTCTTAATTATAAAGATTCAAAGGTTCAAAGATACAAACGCTATGCAGATTAAATTGTAAAATATGAATGGTGTCTTGTGAAGGCAAATACGGGGGTTATTCGTAACTCTTTCAAATAGACCTTTGCCCATTGACCCGTGAGGGTTTATGAAAGTATGGTCCGGTGTTGTAATAACTTTAGGGGGGTTAATACTTTTTAAAAACGTATAAATATGTCATATTAGCATTGCGCGCTTCGCCCGCGTGAAAAAGTAGCCTATAGCACTCAGGAGTAATGTAGCTTCCTATTAGTGAAATAATTTTCAAAATCGGTCCAGTAGTTCCTGAGATTAGCGCTTCCAAACAAGCAAACTCTTCAGCTTTATAATATTAGTATAGAGTTGGCAGCGGCCTGTGTCTGTATAAGAAAAACACACACACTCACGCCTCTTATCCTCGAAGGAGTAGGCAAAGGAGCAACTAGTGCGCTCACTTTTCGCCATGCGTATTCCGTTCCATATTGTGATAGGAATAGGTGATGTGGGGACGAGCCTAATATCGGGTACAAATGTCAGATTCCAGGCTGATTCTGATTAGAAAAAACAAACAGAAAGAAAAGAAAAACCTAATATCACTTTGGCCGCCCAGCGATCTAAAACCGAGACCTCATCTTTACAGTCGTACCCTAATACAATTACGCAACCCAGGCAGTCTGATACTGTAAGAAACTTATATTATAAAAATATGAATTAAAAAATAGATGATATCTCACTTTAAACAAATAGATTTCTTATTAACTTGTGAAACGGTTGCAATTTTTTATGGTTTATTTCCAAAAATAAAGCATAAAATCCTGCCACCGTTGTAACATCGGTACTGAAATACAGACACATGAGTCACGCAAAAATGTATTAAGAGAATAGTGCACATAAATAGATTCTATGTCAATTACAAACTTCGTTTCATGTTAATTACAAAAGCTTGGGTCCCTCGAGCCCGCGCCGAGTCCGTCCCTGGCGATCGTATGAAAAGTTTTTCCCCTCCGCTTTCAGTGACCTGAAAGCCGTTTCGGTATCATCGGGATAGCGTCAGCTTTTTACTTTATAGATGTAGGTTTACCATATTTGCAAATTCCTGATATTAATTAGCACACACACAGACACACACTCACGCCTTTTATACCCGAAGGGGTAGGCAGAGGCGCAACTAGTGCACCCACCCGTCTGACTAGGTACCACCGCATTGTCTATTTCTACCGCCAAGCAGCAGTGTGCATGCACTGCTATGTTTCGGTTTGAAGGACATTGTAGCCAGTGTAATTAATGGGCATTATGAGACTTAACATCTTATGTCTCAGGGTGGCGAGCGCAGTGGAGTGCCACGTAGTACTTTGTAATTCAGAGTCTGTGCTGCGTTGCTGCTGTTTATGGGCGGTCGTATCGTTTACCATCAAGCGAGCGGCATGCTAGTCTCGTCATTCAGAAGCAATAAAAAAGTAAGACAGAATTATCCATTTAGATCCATAATTATATCCATCCCAACTAAATCGGAATGTAATTATTACGTGACACACAGACGTGCCGTTCGTTTGTATAGGATTAATATAATCTGATTTGTGCATTGTATTGCAATGATTTATGCGCATTATCTATTGTAAATTGTATTGTTTGCATCTGATTTATTATATTCCCTTTGTAAATGAGAAATATGAAAACATTGCTATTTGAATGGTAATAGTTTTCTAATAACTGGAGACATTTTTATTCAACAATTTTAATGCAGTAAATAATACTATATAGTAATAGTACTGTTTCTGGTTTCTGTGCGGTGCTCTAGGTGGCCACTGAAAACCAGTGCTGTGTATTATGACTATCGTCATAACACAGCGTATTCTGAGATGGCCTCCTAGTTGCCACGGTATGGATGTGCAACGCACACCTACCTTTTACTTACTTTTTCTTTTATATATATTTTATTGTTTTTTTTTTGTATTCGATGTTGTTGCATATGCATAATTCTGTGGCAATAAACGTTCCTTTCTTTCTTTCTTCTAATATTCCAAGGCTTGGAAACTAAACCCAGGGCTGATGTATACTCGTCAAAGTGTACACATTATTATGTATTTTGCATGTTTATTGTTATAGTATTAACAATGTGGGTAAATAAAGTAAAAAAACGATCCATAATTATATTATAAATGCGAAAGTACCTCTGTCTGTCCGTTACACTTTCACAGCTGAACCACTGAACTGTTTTCGATGAAATTTATTATGGAGATAGTTTGAGACCCTGGAATGGGCATAGACTTTCTATCCCGGGAAAATATGAAGCAGGACTTTTCTGAGGTATCGCGCTTATGGGGGCCTCGCGCGGTACCTTAGCTGAGGACCTTTTTTAGGCTTTTAAAGTATCGATAACTCTATCGCAAGGATACGACATACTTGGCTACGACGTATGCAAGGTGACGACAATACAAGTCAGTAAGCTAAACACTGATTGAAAACCATACACTCACTCATGTCTTATATCGTCGAAAGCGTAGGCAGAGGCGCAACTAGTGCACCCAGTTTGCGCCATGCGTATTCCGTCCCATGATCTCATAGGGAGCGAGCCTGTCGCCATATCGGGCACAAATTCTGGATTCCGGGCTGATACTGATTAGAAAAAAGAATATCACTTTGCACGGCCTGCGGATCGAACCCGAGACCTCAGCATTTCAATCGTACCGTAATACAACTACGCCACCGAGGCAATCGAGCTACTGCTGACTAAAATATAATTTTATCTTGAATATAAACTGTATATTATATTCCTGATACCGATCCTAACTTTAAATTTTCAAACCTGAAACGACGCTACATTAATTTATGTATTGCAATTTACGAACTGTAACAGAGCTGGGAAAAGGAAAATTTCCTTACTCTGTTTTCACATAAATTAAACCCCAGTTTGAAATTAAAAGACTTTTGTTTGCTCGAAAATCGCGGGCTTATGCTGTAATATTCGGTTATCGTAGCCGGGTGTGGGAAGTAAACGCTCACTGCAAAGATAATTATAGTACTACTGAAAGAGCACCTGGTTTACGCAACTGTGCCTAGAACGAAAACCAAACTGTTCTGGCTCACTGCATCATATCGATTTATACAAGAAAAGTAGACAAACTAAGTCCGTTCAATGTGTATAGTGTGTTTTCCAGCCAGGTATAAAAATGTAAACAATTTTTTATAATGATGTTTTATATTTACGCGAATGTTAGACATTGAAATAAAACTATTTTACGGATTTTATCGCGGTTTTTTAATTTATATTTTCTCTCGACGTTTCGTAGACTTTATAGCCTTCATGATCAAGGGGTGGATTGTCTACTATATTATAAATTAAAAAAAAGGTTTATTTCAACAAATTGTAGTTACTTATCATAATGTTTACGCATTCCATTCAACGCGACTTTGTCATTCTGTCAACTTACAATTATTTATAATTCCAAAAAGTATAATATTATTATCTACTATACTAGTTTTGCTCGCGGCCTCGTCCGCATGGAAGAGTTTTTCCAGGATAAAAGTCCCGGTAAATATTTCCCGGGAAAAAAGTAGCCTAAAACCATTTCAGGCTCTCAAACTATTTCCATACCATATTTCATTGAAATCCATTCCGTAGTTTCTGAGCTTATCGCGTACAGAACCGGCGGGCGAATTCGTTTTATACTATATAGCTTTTGCGCGCGGCTCCGCCCGCGTGGAAAAGTTTTTCCGGGATAAAAAGTAGCCTATAGCACTCAGGAGTAATGTAGCTTACTATTAGGGAAAGAATTTTCAAAATCGGTCCAGTAGTTTTTGAGTTGATCCATTACAAACAAACATACAATCAAATCTTTCCTCTTTATAATATTAGTTTTAAAAAAGGTTACTTAAGTCACGGATTTTAGTATATCATATTTTATTTGAAATCTTTTCACATTTGTTCCAAATTCAAAAAGTTATACCCAAAACTCATGCGGTCGGCTAAAAATCTCACAATACGCCATCCATTAGCCATATGAAATGAAACATGAATCGAATGAATGAGTCAATGAATGAATATGAGAGCTATTGAATGAACGAAAGAACGTTCTAATGAATGGTATCTGTACGAAACGAACTCGTTATATTAACCTAATAACGTGTGGAATACGATTTTCTATTTTATTTATAAAGGCGTATAAACAAAATTAGTGAGGTGTTTGCTTCGCCATTTAGTCGATCGTTTCGTTGAGTTTTGTGACAGTGTACGCCGGCTTTTAGTCAGGTCATTCGATTTCGATCAATAATCTAGAAAGATCTACTGAGCCATTCTTTTTGTATTAACTTTTTCGGTTCGTTGAACGTGGTGCAATATAAAAATTACTAGCTTTTCCTTACGGCTTCACCCAAGTGAATTTTTTTCATTGTCCTCAGGGTCTCAATCTATTTCCATACCAAATTTCATCCTAATCGGTTCAGTGGTTCAGGCGTGAACGCGTAACAGAGACAGAGGGTTAAGTATGGATGGATTCCGTTGATTTTAAAATACTAAGCTCAATTCTATTATAAAAATGTCCATCTTTGTACCTCAGCCAAGCAGCAGCAAATATAAATATCTTCGTACCGTTTTACAACGTTAACATTTTTCACATAGCGTGTAAATTTCATTTATTTATTTACACAAGTTCGGGGGAGCGTAATGGATGATTCAATAAAGAGATTGATGGCTCCAGAGGAAATGATGTGTAAAAATAATGTATTTCGTGTACGCTTACTGAAACGTAGGGGGTTCTAATAACAACACATTTACATAAACTCACACCAATTTAACAATGGATGGGTAGGTAGAGACGCATCTAGTGCTAATTTCATATATGAATTTTATGGAACCCAAAATTCGTCAAATGCGAGCGGAAAATTTAACATACTTTTAAGAGACTACTTCTTTTAACTACAAAGCTCTATATGCTAACACTTTAAGATAGTTGTACTGTGTATTGAAGTGTTTAGAAATAAATAAATAGAATTTTCTAGTAGGTAAATCAAAGAGTTCTAAGATTATCAGAGCTGACATTGGAAAAATTGTCATACAAAAGTTTTGAGCCTATTCGTCAGTAATTCATTCTACC